>OY728140.1:1179033909-1181533909 GCA_963277665.1 Viscum album
CCCAAACGTTTGAGGAGAATTAATGAATTTTAACTTCTAGATTGACCCCAATAATTCAATATTCATGGATGGTCTAGTTTCTTCAAATATTTTGCAGGCCTTCTTGTGTGATCCATATGACCCTTCAAATAGAATAATTTGACCAAGCTTCCTTCTAATGAAATGTTATATATTTAATTATAAAGCCTAAAAACAATAATAACACAATTTTTATCAGTAGGGTGATAATTATAAATAAAATATAAAACTGAATCAATTGGAATAAAACATTAATATTTCACACAAATTATGCACATTTAATATAAAATCAGTAAAGAGAGTATATAATAAGTTTTGAAAATATCAATAAAATCAACTCCCCCACACGTATTCTTGTGCATGTACTCATATGAAACAAATATAAAAACATGACAATATAATTTTCACTCACCAACAAATATTAACATTTTTTCCCCAATCAAGGTAAGTTTAGACCATTTAAATCATCCATATTGAAGTACACCACAAGTTGTTACAGAAGAAATGTTCCAAAAACAATTCTTTTTTTCATGATCAAGTTTAGAAATGGAAAATAATGGCACACAAAACTTACTCTTCTCAAGAAGAAAAAATTAATTTATGGAGCTTCACTCATTCACCAACCAACAGTTAAAATCATAGATTTTTTAAGAGCTCCCAGCTTCCATTCCCTATCCTAAAGTGATTAAAATCAAGAGGTATTTTTAGGGGGTTTTCTGTGGATATGGGATCATAGGAAGATTATATCAAAAAGATAAGAAAAATAGGGTAAAACACCAATATGGAAAAACCAATGCACATTTTTTTGAAATGAGATATGAAAGGAAATGGAAACACATATTTACAAGGGAATGATTGTGTGGAGAATGACACAAGAGAGGAAGAATATTTGAAGGGGATAAGAAGATGAAATATTTACAAAACACAAAAATTCTCCCAATGACATAAGTGATCATTTTTTTCATTTCTTTTCCTTTTTGTTTTTTTTTTTGAATTTTTTGAAAGTTGAACTTTAAAAAGATATCACACTCATATCCCAACCCATGATTTATATCCTCATGACACTAATTTTAATAGTTATAATAAGTTCAAAGGTAGAGGAAGAGTGATTTTTGACCTGCCCAAGACATAACCCATTTTTTTGTTCTTTTTTTTTGATTTTTTTTGAACACTTGTCAATAACATTTACAAAATTACATAAATGAAAGTACATTACATTCCCCAAAAATCACTGAATCACAACCTCCCCCCACACTAAAATGGATGATTTCCCTCAAGGATATGACAACTCATTAATAATCAATAAAAGGGCTCCCAAAAAATGAAATCCATCCCCCACCCTTAAATTTCAAAAAAAAATTATGCTACGAAAATCCATGTTGATATTGGGTGGGAAAAGGTATTGGGATCATAATGTGGCTATCAAAGAAAAGGTTTTTATAGGCTCTAAGGGGCTTTCAAAAAGAGGATTAATGTAAGGGAAATGGGTTGTTATTTCACTATTATAATTCTCATGGGGTTTATAAAATGCCTCTATCATATTAATGCACACTAAAGTAGGAAATTTTGCTCGAAGGTCCACAAACTCAAGACTTGGAAATGGGGGTGAAAAACACACATTTTGAAAATATAGACATAGGTGGCCTTGGCATGAAAGAAAATGTTGTTCCTCACGGGTGGGGAAAATCATTTTCCAAATAAAAAAATTGAGCATTCAATTTTTTTTGGTTTTGACACAATATTCTTTATCCAAGGTCATGATGAAAATACAAAATTTTTGAGATAAAAACATTTCTTTTTACTCCCAAAAATGGTTGGAAAAATTTTAAAAATTAGAAGGTGAGTAAGAATGAATCTTGATTTTTCATATATTTTTGTAGGATTTTTTTTTGTTTTTTTTGTTTTTTAGGTTTTTTTAGTTTTTTTACAAAGACACACCCACACAAAAGAGAAAGACTAAATAAAAAATGTGATGAGGAAATTTGTAAAAAAATGAGAATGAGGGAGGAAGAAGAGAGAGAGAGAGAGAGAGAGAGAGAGAAGAGGAGTTAAAGGTAAAGAGGTGCCCCCTGGTTTGGATTTGGTGGGTTTCCATATCTATCCAGTGGTGGGTCAACTACAGAAGTTGGGGATTCGATGGAATTTGATGTTGTTCCAGGATTGTGTGTCCTCTCATGCTGATTCTTTATTTGATATCCATTAACCATGAATGTCCTTTTGGAAGATGGGTCTTGGACTTGCACTACACTAAATGGGTAAACCAGAGAAAAAATAAAAGGGCCTTCCCAATGAGAATTAAGCTTACCTGGGTAAAGCCAAAATCGAGAGTTGAAAAGCAACACCTTTTCACCTTCATGGAATACCTATCTTAGGATGTATTTGTAATGGAGTAACTTAACCTTTTCTTTGTACAGATTGGAATTCTCATAGGATTCAAGTCGAAGCTCCTCTAGTTTATCCAATTGTAACAATCTTTCTTCACTTGTTTTTTCACAATCAAAATTACAGGTTTTCATAGCCCAAAAAAAATTATGTGGATTTCAACTAGAAAATGAAATTCTTTACCAAAAACTAGCCTAAAATGAGACATCCCAATGGGTGTTTTATAGGAAGTTCAATAATCCCAAAGTGCTTTACCAAGTCTTTTAGTCCAGTCTTTTCTGGTGGGTTTTATAATTATCTCAAGCACTCCTTTCACTTCTCTATTAGAATGTTCAGCCGTACCATTTGTTTGGGGGTGATATGAAGTTGAATTTTTAGGTACAACACCATTCTTTTTCAAAATATATTCCATAGTTCTATTACAAAAATGGGTTCCTAAGTCACTTATCAAGGCATGTGGTGTGCCAAATTGGTGGAATATATGCATCTTTAGGAGCTCACTAACAATATGTGAATCATTCTTTCTAGTGGGTTTGGCCTCGACCCACCTAGAAACATAATCAACTGTAAGAAGAATGTATGAGAATCCAGTAGAAGGTGGAATGGTCCCATGAAATCGATGCCCCAAACATCAAAGATCTCACAGAAAATTAAAGGCTTTTGGGGAATTTCATTTCTCTTTGAAATTGTTCCAAAATTGTGGCAAGTGGGACATGATTGAAAAAACTCATGTGAGTCCTTGAAGAGTTAAGGCTAGAATAATCCAGAGTCTAGGATCTTTTGGGAGGTCCTTTGTGGTCCAAAGTGGCCACAACCAGGCATTGAGTGATATAATTTTAAGATCGAAGAATGATCATGTTCATCAACACATATCTTAATTACCATGTCTTCCCTAGTTTTTCAAAGTTTATTATCTTCCCAAAAATAGAATTTTGTATCAATTTTTTACTTCATTTTTAGTTCTTTTGAAAACATTTCAGGAAAAACACCAGAAACCAAGTAATTTACAATTGGGGCATACCATGGTATTTTTGGAGTGAGAGATGAAAGGTGCCCAGTTAGAAATTCGGGATCAATTATTTTAAAATGATAAGAATTACAAATTCTACTCAATTGATCAGCCACAGGGTTTTTTTCCTAGTCTATCTTTGATTTCAAGGACAAAAATATTGGAGCCTTATGATTTATCTTATTAGCCTTGATTTGGAATCACTTTTCTTATGTAAGAACTTATAGCATAATGGTCTGTGAAGATGATGATTTTGACACCTAAGAGATGGGGATGGAATTTATCTAAGGAAAAAACCAATGCTAAAAGTTCCTTTTCAGTGACAGTGTAGTGAGATTGAGTTTAATTCAATGTTTTAGATGAATAATAGATGACATGAGGAATATTTTCTCTTATTTAACCAAGAACATCCCCAATGGATCTATCAGAAGCATCCCAAATCAATTTAAAGGGTAAGGACCAATATGGGGGTTCGATTAATGGGGCAGATGTAAGAGCAATTTTGATTTCAATGAGGCTATCTTGCAAATATCATCAAAATGGAAAGTGACATCATTTTGGAGCAACCGAGTGAGTGGGAGGGAAATAATACTAAAGTTATGGATGAATATCCGATAGAAACCAGCATGAACAAGGAAAGAATGGATGTGTTTAAGAGATGTGGGTTTTGGAAGTGATTAGATCACTTCAATTTTGGAAGGATCGACTTCAATACCATCTTTTGAAACTATGTTCCCTAGAACAGTCCCATTTTCAACATGAAGTTACATTTTTCAAAATTTAACACAAGGTTACACATGACACACTTTTGAAGGACTGGAGAGAGAGAATTCCATCATGATTCAATTGTCTTTCCATAAATGTTAAATTAATCCATGAATACTTCCATGTAGTGTTCAATGAATTCAAAAAAGATACTCATTATACACATTTGGAATGTTACAGGAGCATTGAAAAGTCCAAAAGGAATTCTCCTATATGCATATGTTCCAAAGGGGCAAGTGGAAGTAGTATTTTCTTGGTCATGAGGTGTGATTGGGATTTGGAAGTAGTCGGTGTATCCATTAAGAAATAAATAGTGTGAATTTCTGGCTAATCGTTCCAGCATTTGATTAAGGAATGGAAGAGGGTAGTGATCTTTTCTTGTTTCAACATTCAATTTTTGGTAGTCGATGCACACACGCCATTTTTTCTTCACTCAATTTGTGATTAACTCTCCATGTTCATTTATGACAACCGTCATCCCACCATGCTTAGGTATAACTTGAATTTTACTAACCCATTCACTATCAAAAATTGGGTAAATAATACCATCTTGAATAATCTGGGTGATATCTTCCCTAACTACCTCAAGTATGAGTGGATTAAGTCTTCTTTGTGGTTGTCTAATTGGTTTGGATGATTCCTCAAGATGAATATGATGCATGCAAAGATCAGGGTTGATTCCTAGTATGTCATCTAGGGTCCAAACTATGGCCTTTTTTTCCTCTAACACCTAAACAAGTTTGGACTCCTCAATTTTAGTAAGTGAAGTGGAGATAATGACAGGATATGAATGATCATGGTAAATGAATGCTTATATTAGGTGTTGAGGAAGAGATTTCAGATCAGTATCATCTTTCATTTGTGGGTTATACAACTTAGGAATAGATTAAGTGAATTTAATTGCTTCAGATTCATTTTCCTTAATACTGTCCAAGGTGGAGTAGTAGAGATTAAAGTTGATGTGGGATTAAAGGGAGTTTTCAAGTTCCTCTAGATTGATGGAGTCTATGAATGAGAGGTCCACATCAACATCACCATTTATATCATGGTTAATCATGGTACATATTTCATATGATCCTCTCTCTTCAGAATAGGATGAACATGATAGAATGTGGTTCAATAGAATCTCATAAGTTTCCTCAGAAGCTTGGATTGAGAATGCAGAGTGGTCCTCATATGGGTATCGCATGGCTTGGAAAATGTTGAACTTCACCAGTTGGTCACCAAATTCCATGGATAAGATACTCGAATGGACATCAATCTTGGTTCTAGTAGTCATGAGGAATGGTCTTCCTAGAATTAGGGGTGATCGAGAAGAGTTTGTCTCGCCTTTGATTTCAAGGACATAGAAATCAGTAGGGAAGATAAGATCATTGACATGAACAAGTATATCCTCAATTATACCCTCAGGACTAGCAGTGATTTGATTGGACAATTGAATGACAACACCCATTGGGTGCAAGGGACCTAGACTAAGGTTGGAGAAGATGGATTTGGGCATGACATTAATTGAGGCTCCTAGGTCTATGAGTGCATCATCGAAGTTGGAACTTCAAATTTGGAAGGGAACCATAAAGGTACCTAGATATTTTCACTTTATGAGAATAGAATACTGGGTTGAAACATTTTCGAAGGTCTTAATATTCCTCTTATGGGTACACAACTCCTTAAGAAATATGGCATAATTATGGATTTTTTATGGCATCTAAGAGGGGAATGTTGACTTCAACACGTCTAAACATGTCGAGCATTTCAGGATCGGGTTTAAAGGACTTCTTTGGCTTAGAAACAGCTTGAGGAAAAAGAATTGGATTCCTAAGTGGAATGGGAGGAGGTGAGGGAATGGATTTAGGTTCCTTTTCAAGTTTCTTTTTATTTTCATTTTCTATGTCAACATTCAAATGGGGGTTGGAGTACTTATCTTGAGGCATAACAATTTGCTTTACCGGTCTAAGTGAAATTAAACTTACATTACCCTTGGGGTTGGGTAATGGTTGAGATGGGAGTTGGGAAGAATTGGATAGTTTCTACTGACTAAGGTGTTAATTAAGTTGACTGATTTGGGTTTCAATGTTTTCAAGGCTGGAAAGAGTGAAAGAGTAAAGATCTTCAATTGCACTTTCCCATGGTTTCTTGGAAGATGAGGCTTATCTCGGATTGGGATTACCTTGATTTTGGTTATTGGGAAAATGATTGTATTGGTTTGGTAATTGAGAAGGCTCACTAGGAAAATGGAAGCCTGGAGGATCATGAGGAGGATTTCTCCTTTGTTATTGAGGAACAAATAGATAAGGTTGTTGGAAGTTAACAACACCTTGACCATATTGAAACTGGTTTGGGTTTTGATGAGGGAACTAAGGGGGATGAGAAATGGTATTCCCATATCTCAATTTATGGTTATATATAGAAGATAAGGGCTTATAATGGAATTGGTTGAATTTTCTAACAAACTGACTTGATAGTTGAGGGTTGGTGTTCTACTGAGCATCGACTGCATTGAGCTCCATTGGTCCAGATGAATCAGATGGATCATATTGAAGTTATGGGTAGGTGTTTGTTGTATGAGTTGGTGAGTTTCATATTCCATAGTTTTTTATAGGTCCATAAAACATTGATTGTAGAGAATATGAGGCTAGGGATTTGGAAGTCATAGCTAGTTGTCACACAACACCTGTAAGTTCACTCATCCACTCAGTCATCTTGTTCGACTTTATGGATTGATTCTCTTGGACTTTTATGAATTGGTCATGTTCTAGAGTTTGGAAATGTTTTTTGTTTGCATCCATGTTTCTTATGAGATCTCTTGTAGCTGCAGGAGTTTTATCAACAAGAGCACCACCACTAGCGACATCAATGAGAGTTCTCTCCATCGCCAATAACCCCTCATAGAAGTATTAGATCAAGATTTGTTCAGGGATTTGGTGGTGTGGCTAGGTTGTAAAAATATTTTTGAACCTCTCCTAGTACTTATGGAGTGATTCATTGGGGAATTGATGAATACCACTTATTTCCTTTAGGATAAAAGTAGTATTAGAAGTAGGAAATATTGTCTCTAAAAAGAGTCGCTTCATGTCATTCCGTGTGATTATGGAAACAGGAGGGAGGTAGTAAATCCATGACTTTGTGGAGTCATCTAGGGATAAAGTGAATGCTCAGATTTTGATTTGTTCCTCAGAAACCCCTTGAGGCTTCATGGTAGAGCACACCACTTAGAACTCTTTAAGGTAGAGATGTGGATCCTCGCCAACTAGCCTATGGAAATGAGGGAGAAGATGAATCAAACCATGTTTGAGTTCAAAGTCAGCCTCTATGTTTGAATATTGAATACTAAGAAGTTGGTAATTCATATTTGGTGTAGCAAGTTCTTTAAGTGTTTGTTTCTTAGGATTTTCCATATATAATTCAATTGGTTGGACAAGGACATGTTCTTGAATGAGTTGATTATCTATTATGTTCCTCCTAAGTTGGATAAGTGTTCTCTCAATTTTAGGGTCAAATAAATCTGAGGGATTGTTTGTGAGTCTATGAGGAATTCAGATATATTTTGGAAGAAATAGGAAGATAGGTTTCTCTTTGTGTTTTTTCCATTTATGATTTTTATAAGAAGTCACGTTTTTATTTGTGTTTTTTTCATTTTATTTTAAATTTTGTATTTTTGGGTTTTTTTACAGTAACTAGAAACTAATGACTAATTAGTTTCACCATCCCTAGAAAAAAAGCCATTTTAAAGCACAACCTATTATCACCTATCATCCGACCAAGGTTCCAGTGCTCTATTAATGTGTATAGCAGAACTCGGGTCGAATCCTCTGCGATGATATTTTTTACTAGTCAATTGCTTTTAGTTGATTGTATTCTATTGGGGTGAGATCATAAATGGGTAGTTAAGCTTGGGTTATCCCTGAGCATTGGTTTGTATTGCATTAAATTAACACCCATGTCACAAGTTGATGTTGATTGGAATTCCCAAGTGTTAAGGCTTTAATATAAACTTTAACTTAACTTAAGGGTCTAATATTAATCATATCTTTTTTATGGTAGTGTATTTATGGTTCCAATAATCCATGAAAACCACTCGTTAAACAAAAAAAGTCATTAATCCATGACATATTAAGTCAAATATAAACAATGTTAAATTAAAGAATACTCATCTAGAAAAAGATCTCAATTTCTTAACATACCTAAACTATAACTCACACCAATGAGAGATTTACTTAGACATTAAGATAGTTTTTAATATAGTAATATATGATTATGGTGATGAATTATAAATAGAACAAAAAGAATGAGATAAGAAAAGAGTAGTGTGTCGAACACACACGATCATTGATAATAATTAAAAAGGAACTTTAGATTGAATGAGAAAGAAAAATAACAGAAGGGGATTAAACTGTATTTAAACTATTTTAAGAACATAAATATTAAAATATAAAAGTTTTATGATAATAAGAGATATTTAAGAATAAAATTTCATTAAAACAAAATTACAAAAAAACTTATCAGATTACAATAATGAAGAATACAAAAGTAAAAGGAAAAAAGATAAGAGTAAGGGTATCTCAAGTGAAAACATGAGTATGGAAGGTACTCCCAAGACCTTGGAAAGGATTTGGTCATTCCAATATGTGATCCTCTCTTCTGAAATGTCAACTCCTTTGAAGGAGAGAAGGGGGATGTATTTATAGCCCAAGGAAGTGAACTGTTTGCATTCCCAATCTGTCCCTCCACTTACATCTCTAATTTGGCTATTCTGAAAGCTGAATAATGAGATATACTCTTCTTAAAAGTTGTATATAATAATGTTTTAAAACTTCTCTCATCATTTGGAGTCATTTTTACTTAGGGATCCCAAGTTATGGCAGTTTTATTAAACAAAGTTAAACTGTGCATTTCAATCCATACTTTCTAGAAATCCTAAATGTGAATGGGTTTATCAATAGTAAGATGCCTTCAAATCCGAACGCTTTATTTAAAAAATTCAGGTGCCTATATCCCCTCTTTCACACTCTCATCTTTATTTGATGATTACATCATGAGATATGTCATGAATACTGTACTGATTTTATTTCCTGGCCAAAATGGTGGGATAAGTTTAAATGAATAAGTTGGGACCCTTGTCTTTAGATTTGGGAATTGAAATTTTTATCCAAGACTCCTTACATTATCCCCATAAGGTTTTAGGAGAATTAATGAATTGTCACTTCTGGATTGATCCCATTAATTCAATCTTCATAGATGGTCCAATTTCTTCACAGATTATGTGGGCCTTCTTGTGTGATCCATATGACCCTTCAAATTGCATAATTGGACCAAGATTAATTCAAATTAAATTTTGGATATTAAATTAGAAATCCTAAAAAACAAGAATAACACAATTTGGATCAGTAGGGTGATAATTATAAATAAAATAGAAAACAGACTCAATTGGAATACTTCTAAAAATGCTCAAAAATTATATTTAGTATTAAAACATTAATATTTCAAACAAATTATTCACATTTCATATAAAGTCAGTAAAGTGAGTATATAATAAGTTATGAAAATACTAATAATGTCAGGGGATATTTATCTGGGAAGCGGTCCATGCTGAAGCATTGAAGCTGATGTCATCTTATCGGGCATTTTTCGAGAGCATCTTTGAGAGTACATCCTAGATAGAGGACGTTTCTATCTCAGAGGGACATCTTACAGTAGATACTGATTATGATAAGACACAATAATGATGACATATATAGTGTCATGATGTACATAAGGAATCACCTATTCTAGAGGCCGACCCTCCAGCATTCCAGGCTCAGCTGATTGAGGATGTGCCTCTGGAAACACAGGATCTGTCTTTCTTGAAAGGATATTCATAGTTCTCTCCAGCTTGGGGTCCATATCCATCAAAACCTTGTGGTACCAATCCATAATATAATTGGGGTCCATATCCATCGTAGGCTTGGTTCACCACTACGATGATGGAAAATCCTTCTACTATCCTTGTGAGAGAAGGATCAGAAATGCAATATAACATACAGTTGACACATACTCCCACTGATATATAGGTGGAGCATGCAGTTGTCGATGTTCTACTTCCCAAGGACCATCCCTCTCCAAGTCATGAGACTCCACCCCAGCATGGAGCTCGGTGGTCTCGATTCAGGTGTCCCCTTCGTAGACCACTATGTGGGACAAAATCTCCCCTCATAAGACATATACATAGACATAGACATTGATTGTACTTGTTCATGTATATGTTTTATGTCTATTGAAATCAAGATATTGTTATTACTATCGGCCTGTTTTCTATGTTTATCCAGTGTTTTGGTTTTAATTAATATTTTAGGTATATTTTATATTTTATAAGCTTTCAAAGTAGACTACTTGAAACATATGAATAATTATTAAATTTTAAATAGATAACTTTAAAATATTGTAAAATTTATAGTATAAAAATAATCTAAATAAAATTTAAAAAAAATCCTAAACATCTAATTTTTTTGAAAATAAAATGAGTTTCATAATAAATAAAAATTAATTTAATGTAAAAAAAGATTATAAATACCATTATAATGGTTTAAAACAATACTAAATTTTAATGTTTTAAGAAATATTAATGAAGTTGGAACATTTTAGATTAAAACTAACCCTAGATATTGAACCCCGCTATAGACCCATTTTCTCTTCCATGACTATTTCTCTCTTAAAGACCCATTTTCACCAAATGATATTTATATCTACTTAAAGATCAACTAGAACCCATACATAGTTCTTAAAAATGTTTCAAATTTGAGCATTAGAAAATATATTGCTTAAAAACATAACATTTTCATGTTGATGCTCCTTGGTGACAACTGGTTTCAGATCTGATGAATGCATGCCAAACACTACACGCTAAATATGGGAACTGCATCTCCATAAAAAATGTACACCAGGATGAGATCTCATTTAGGATAATGGAGCGGTGAGAGGATCTACACTGTAAGTCATCCAGAATTAGTTAACTGGATGAAAACCAAGGTTCTCTGATGTCACTCTAGGGTTTCTCGAAATTGAGAGTAAAAAGAAGGAATATAGAGGAGGATCCAATAAAAAAATGATTGATCAATCTAATAAAAAAAAGGGAGAATGAATGGGGGATAATCAGTTCCCTTGACAAGGAGGTAGTGGTTAAATGACCCAAATGAACTACTGAATGCCACATACCACATATAAAAAAACCAAGTGGTGAGCATGATCCAGGTAAATGTCCTGGATAAAAAAATTCATCCTATCCAATGCATTATTATTGTTTAAACCCTTTAGTCACAAGCATTTATTTATATCTATTCACTTGAAATTATATGACCATTCTCTATTAAAGATAAATTTTCACCCAATGATATTAATGTCAACTTCAAGATCAACTATAACCTATACTAAGTTCATAAAAATGTTTCAAATTTGAGTGCAAAAAAAAATTATTGCTAAAAAACATACCATTTTCACTTTCAAATGTTACCGACATACTTCTAAACAACATAAAACAAACACAATATATATATATATAATAATAATAATAATGAATATATTTATAAATATAATAACATATTTTTCTTATAGTTTATATTTTAGTCTTTAAAATCCACATACTTAAAACATTTTTAAGTTTCAAGTAGGTGGTTTTGAAATATTATAAATAAATTTTCATCAATATTTTTTACAAAATTCTTTTTTTAACTATTTATTATATTTCTAATCCATGTTTTAATTTTCATTTATATTGGTCCTATAATTTATATTTTATAGGATTTCAAAGTCACATACATATAACATTTTTAAGTTTCAAGTTAGTGGCTTCGAAATATTATAAATTATTTTTCATCAATAATTTTTACGAAATTCTTTTTATTTTTGAATATTTTTTATATATTTAATCCATTTTTTAAGTTTAATTTATATTCATCTTATATTATATATTTTATAGTCTTTCAACGCCATATACTTGAAACATTTTTAAGTTTCAAGTGGGTGGTTTTGAAGGATTTTCAATTATTTTTCATCATCATTTTTTACTAGATTATTTTTATTTTAAACTATTTCTTATATATTTAATCCATGTTTTAAGTTTCATTTATATTGGTCTTATATTTTTTATTTTATAGTATTTCAAAGCCACATTCTTGAAACAGAATCTCACATCATAAATGTAGAATGTTCTATGTGGGAAAGGGAGAACCTGAATCCCACATCGGAAATGCAGAATGATTTCTAGGGCAAGCCCTCTTATAAAAGGGATCCCTGGGTGAAGGTTTTTGTTAGAATCCAGAATCTCAACTATTATAATAGATGTACTTCTGGATATTAAATAGAAGATATATTCTAATGAAAAATTTTCTTATATATATATATATATTCAAAACAAAAAAAAACAAAAAAATTAAATATATAAAAAAGAATATTTTCAATAGTAACTTTTTTTAGGTAAAAGGAGGAAGCCTCGATGCCACCTTTCAAGCATGTTTTTAAAAATATTTTTACCCTAGACACATTTAAAAAAATTCAAATACATAAAAAAAATCAAGTTTTGACTCAACATCATTGTCTTGTGGAACAACCAATGAGCCAAACTCATAAGGTCCCCATATTGTTGATCGAACTCATGATTATCATCCCTAGCTTGGAGATGGATATACAAAAAAAAAATGTTGTTATAACATCACATGAGGATGATTCAATTCACAAAAATCATCAAATCTGAGTAAATCAGTGAGATGAATGGTGGAACACACTTATCATACACGCCCCTATTATCGGATCTGAAGTTGCAGTGTGATCCCTTATCTATAAATACGTGGATTTCATATATCTGAAAGGGAAGCTTCCACTCCTATAGGAGATCATTCATTCTCCCTACAAAATAGAGTGTCACAAACCCCATATGAGAGGCAGGCCATACGAGACCCACTATTTCCTTCACGAAGAGGCGAAGGTAGTGCATAACCTAACTTGAAAAAGGGTGAGGCACTTCATAACCCATCATGTGAAACGTAGTTGGCATCCCATGACCTATCATGTGAAATCCAAGGTAGCGCATAACCTATCTTCCAAAATGATGTCACATCGCATACCCTAACATACGGAAAGCTACTGCATAGTGTATACATACTCCATCAGGTGATCACGGTAGAAAGAATATATCATGACCCTGCCTCCACCTAAAAGGAGATAAAATAACCACATACCTGGTTACGTAAATAATTGTGCACAAAAACTCAGCATCTGGTCATGATCGAGTACTAAATAATTTATTTGATGCACCATGAAAGATAAGCATGAAATTTTATTTGAGACTCGATGCACCATGACAATCTGATGAAATTCCACACCACACACATGCAATATTCATGCGCCACTACAAAAAAAATGGGTGATTATAGGGGGTTATGGACAACCCCCTCAAATCATCGAATTTATAGGGGGTTATGAACCCCCTCTAAATTCATTTTTTGTATAAATTAGAGGGGGATATGTGTGACCCTCGCTAATTATCAATTTTAGAGGGGTGGGTCAAAAACCCCATCACATTTTTTTAATTTAGAAGGGTTTTTGAACCCCATTTAAATTTTTTAACATTATTTTTTAAATATCCGATGGGATTTTATAGGGGGTTTTCAGAATCATATAATTCAAAAAAAATAGAGAGCGTTCCTAACCACCGCTAATCAATGAAATTAGTGGTGGTTCAAAAACCCCTCTAATATCTTAAATTAGTGTGGGTTCAAAACCCCCCTCTAATGTATTAAATTAGTGGGGTTTGAAAATGATCTCTAATGTATTAAATTAGACATGTTTGAAAATATCCTCTAGTGTCTTAAATTAGAGGGGGTTCAAAACCCCCCTCTAAAGTCTTAAATTATAGGGGGTTGTGAACCCCCGCTATTTAAAAAAAATCCAATATATATATATATATAGAAAAAATTATATATAAATGTAATTAAAAATATTATACTAACATATTATAGAAAATATTTATATGATTGTATTTAATTGAATTTATATATATATACATAAAAATAATTTTATAATTTTATGTACATTAAAATATATTTATTTGTATAAAATGTATTTCATATAATATTAAATATATATATAATATAAAATCACCAACATATTAAATAAAGATATACATAAATATAATTTATTTAAAAAATATTTCATATAAAAACATAAGCTTGTAGTTTTTATAATTTATTTTATAATATTAATAAATATATTTTTAAATAATGTGTTTATGCTTTTATATTATATATAATTAATATTATACGATATAAAATTTATACAAATAAATATAAATAATTTACACAATGTTATAAAATTATATTGATTGAAACACATATATATTAATGTACATAATATTATACAATTCTATTTATTGAAATACATATATATTAATGTGCATAATAATAAATATATGTATTAAAATACATTATAAAAATATTTGTATAAATTGTATTTCACATATCATTATATAAATATTTGTATAAATTTTATGTCATATATAATATTTGTATAAATTGTATTTCATATAATATTAATTATATATAATATTAAACATTTTATACATATAAATATATATTAATGTACATAATAACATATATATGTTTTGAAATATATTATATAAATATTTTTTAAAGAATAATATAAATATAATTTCAAAGACATTATATAAATATATTAAATAAATACTTCATATATATTATATAAATATTTATTTAAGTATATAAATATTTTACATAAATATATTTATAAATATATAAATATATTTATATATACATAACATAAATATAATTATAAAATATATTTACTCAAATGTATGTAAATACATATATAAAATTCAAAGATTATATAAATGCATAAATTGAATATAATATAAATACATAATATAAAAATGTACATATTAATATATATATATATATAGGTTATATGTTTGTATGTATTTAAATATTTATTCAAATAATATTTATTTATAATAGCTTACTAATATATATAAATATAATAATGAGTAAATAAAACAAAAAAACTCATATAGCATAGTGGTAAAGGCACTGTGCTTGTTTGAATGAGATACCAGTTTGAAACCCCATGGATCTAAATTTTACAAAATACTTGTGAGGGTGGGGCACGAGAACTGTACAGGCTTAAGGGATGGGTGTAAAGTTGCTTGGGGAACGAGATGGGGGCGGAGAAAGGGAGGGGAAAGCAGAGGGACCAAGTTACACTAGATAATGGGAGGGAGGCAGTGTGGCTGATGAATTTAGGTCAACATTAGAGGGGGTTTAAACCCCCTCTAATGTAGCCGCCTATAAAGTCACCATAACTTTACCAACGATTCCTTAAAACCACCTCTAATGACAGTAGCCGTCCACATTAGCAGCGGTTCATCATAACCACTACTAATATCTTTATAAGGGGTTATAACCCCTTCTAAACTCAAAAATAACCCCCTAAGAACTTGTCATTTTTTTAGTGTGCATATCGAGATCTTCAAGTAGTGATTAATGTATTCATGGGAAGAGGATAAATATTCCATGAAAACGCATCAATAGATTTGGTTTTGAGATATCCCTACAGGAACTTTAAATACTTTCCTTGCACCATTTTTCATACCACCTTGACATGAAAACACCTTTGGTCACACTACGACATTATTCAGTCATGGACACATGATATATTAGAGGCGAGCAAAGCAGTTGTCCTTGACAATGTCTGCATGCCATCGAGAGACCCATCAATGAACATATGTTGCATCAAAGGGAGGCATATAAACTATCCCTGAAAACTTTTTCATGTCATCACAAGATCAAAAACTGATCCTGTGATGCACCATAGGCGAACACGATGACTGGCCAAGAGAAGTCGCACACACCATCACAAGATCCCATATTTCTCATGTGATGCACTCATATGTAATTAGTGGGTGAGGGCTGTAAAACTATTTGGAGAATAAGGATGGAATAATATTCAAAGGAAGATATCCTCGGTAGTCACAAAGATCATGATTCAAATCATCATTAGGAAGAATAAAATTTGTTGGTAATATATAGGTAAACTCACATCACCTAGGAACCATTGTGGGATAAAACAAAGACGATAAATAGAATGAGGTGAAAGGGGTTCATGGTTTTTGAAGAACATGTGATGTGCCCTAGATGACCCACGAGGCACCGTGGGTCCTTCGTATTAGACCCACCACACATAAGCCCTTGAGTATGTCCAGACATCCCCTTCGGTGCTCTAGGGACAGACTGATAGATTTGTTCACTACATTCTTACACACGCTCCATACAACCCATATTGGTCAAGTGAGACATCATCCAAAAAAACATGTAAATATCCTAGACCTTACCCGTACAAACTTTAATAATCCTTGACATTTGTAAAATAAAAAAAAAATAGGATAAAAAGGGAAGAGGTGAGAGGTACTTGTGATTGCTGAAGGATATGTGGCGTGCCTTTGGTGATCCGTGAGGCACCGTGATACCTCAGTGACATGTCTACCTCGTCTCGTGGATGCCCCTTGGCTTGTCAGCCTCACGACACAAAATTTTGTGATTATATCCAGACAACACCATGACACCCAAAGGAAAAATTGATATATTTTTCCATGAAATGCTCTCCCACCCCCATAGGACCCATATTATTCACGATACACATCACCAAAAAATAAAAGATATATCCTCGACATCACTCATGAAATCCCGTATGACTCCCAACCTTTTTAATATAAAACAAAGGAGATATAAATGGAGGAGGCGGGAGGATTTCACGGTCACCAAAGGGAATGCGACGCACTCACAACATGGTCTCATAAAACCAATGGAAATCCATCCTAGTTTTACGGGATATCCTATACAAGTCACCTAAGGTATCGCAAGTGCCTCCCAACATGCACTTAGAACTTGTGAAGACCCTCGAACATTTCGACATGACAACATGGAATTATTTCAACATGTCCACATGATCAAACCAATATTTGATAATCGAAAATAATCTGATAAAGGAAGTAGTGGTGGAAGATACTTTCAATCAAATCAGGAAATGTGATCAGAGCAGTCCATGGTGGAGACTCATGAAACTGTATGGTTCCATTCCCCTTCTTCAACTCTAGCATGGACTCGCACTAGATACGTTGCACAAAATGGTGAGTATTTGGGGTGGTGAGTCCTATAAATCCCCCACCCCAACACAAAATAAGGACCAGCTAATACATGAATGGAACCCTTAAGAGGCAAAGTCCCAATCATTGGATCGATTTTCTCAGAGCAAACGATCATGAAACTATCCAGCCTTCCGTTATGTAATACACTAGTGGGTTGCCAAAGTAGTCATGCTCTTGGAATAAAGCACTTTACATGATCATTCATGGATGACATGAATGATCTCTAGTAGGTTATGAAAAGAACACCCAACAAGCCTACTAGATCATGTGATACTCAAGACAAACTGACACTAAACAAAACCAAGGCATTTTCAATTAAAGGGTTAGAACCAAGAACAAAGGAAGAAGGATTAAGTGAAGGATATTCTCTCTACCCCTCATGTTCTTCAAATGTGTCATTCAAATACATGTGAAATCATTAGGACACGTCACCTAGATCTCGTGACACTTCTATAACATGTCATCTAGGACACATGAAATACTCCAAACACATTAGAACAAATCACACGGTGGCCCCATAGATGCCAATTTATCTTGTGAACCCTCTGGTTCCATCACCCAGGACTTGAGACATCCTTTAGACACTCATATGATAGTGATTTCTCATGTCAATCAATTCTCACGAAATCATCTGGACATAGAAACCAACCTATCACAGTACCCTCTGGGTAAGTTAGCTAAGACTCACAATGCCCTACAGACATGACGGCCTAGTCTTGCGATGTCTCCCAGAAGTTTCATCCAAGATACGCGACATCCTTTGGACCATATCACACTGGCAATTGCATCACCCTACATATTTTTCAATCCAGGTCATGCAATGGCTCCCAGGACATGCCAATTAGGTCTCGCAACACCCACTAAATAAGAAGGCAATATCAGTAGGGAATCCCAGGGCTTGATGACATCATATGTCCTCAGTGTGTAGGCTGTGATTAGTAGGGTTGCCTTAGTGTGTAAGACCAGACATAAAGATAACTATGAATTATGTGATTCCTTCCATATCCAGGATATGTATTCCACCTCTCCCCAAGGTTTGAGCTCCATATTGATCATCCCTATATGGACCAACATACGAGTCCCTTGTTCAAATAAATGAAATTGATTACTTTCTATACATTTTTTTCCATAAATGAGAATAAATCATGTGAGATTAAGGAGTTTAAATGATCAAATCATCTGCCCTATAAACCTCCACAATGGTACATGGTAGCCTCAATGTGTAAGCCCCAACATGAAGGGAACTACGATGACTATGATTCCTGCCATGTTTAGGATATGTAGGCCAACTCTCCCTGAGTTTTGAGCTCTATATTGATCATCCAGGGTGGGATCATCATATGAGTCCCTTTTTCAAAGTAATGATGTTGATTACTTTCTATCCCTTGTTTCCTACAAACAAGCATGGATGACATGTGCTTAGGGAGTTACAATGATCATATAATCTTCCCTATAAACCTCCACAATGGTACAAGAAAGCCTCATTATGTAAGACATGACATAAAGGGAAATAAGACGACTCTGATTCCTTCCATATTCAATATATGTAGGCCACCTCTCACTGAGGTTCGATCTCCATATTGATCATCCATAGAGGGACCAACATATGAATACCTTTTTCAAATTAATGATTTTGAATACTTTTTATCCCTTACTTATGACAAACAAGAATGGATGATGTGGGCTTAGGGAGTTTTAATGGTCATATCATCTACCATGTAAACCCCCACAATGTTGTAGGGTAGCCTCAGTGTGTATGCCCCAATCAACCAAACTATGACAACTCTGATTCCTACCATACTCAGGATACATAGGATGCATTATCAAGGCCCAATCCTTATACCAAACACCCCAATGTCAATCCCAATACACAATTCTCATACATATATGTTGTGATGTTGATCATATATTCCCTTTATTTCTCACACCAAGCATAGATCACGTGGTCTTAGGGAGATGTAAATGAACACCTCATTAGGAATCATGAATTAATACTCCTCATATAAGGTCATATATCCTGGGGCCATTCCCAAGAGAATCAATGTGGGTTTTATTCTATAAATATCTAGGATATGTAGGATGCCTCCCAATGGATCAATTCCATACTCAAAATATTAACTACCTCCTCGTATGGAATAACATTCTAAAGAACTTGGTTATATGGTTAAAACACATAAAGAATATATTCACCTATAGGTAAATGGATGAAGAACCTAGGATACATATAGATGGTCCCATTAATGAGACTCCCTTTCCTTGTATACTAAGAGAATTAACCAATAAAACATTTTTTTAGGGTAACTGGCCCTGTATTGGGATTAGGAAGAGATTTAAGAACATATCTTAAATCTATATGGGATTCTTGGAGTAAGAAATAATTCCCCCAAAAAGGGTACTGAGATCCTGACATCCCATTCTCTCAACCAATGTGAGTCACCAAGATTCATTAGGCCTGGAAATCCAGATAATCACTGACCATTAGAAAGCAGGTCTATACCCAACTACAGATGGGGGAACCATTGAGAGATTCTAGGAAAAGTGGTAATAGTAGCCCAATGAGTAAAACCATTTCATGCCAAGAAATCCTGATGAAATAAAAATGGTGAAACTAATGTGAATATATTCAATGAAAAAATGATCAGTTATTACCATTCAAGCCATTTTCCGCCTATATGAAAACAAAATGATAAAATCGGCGTGAATCTCTGCAACAATAAAATGATTGAGTTATAATGTGTTAGGTCAATTTGTTTTGAAACTCATATACAAAAAAAGAAATAAGACCGGCATAATATTATAAATAATCCTCTATAAAGTGGGTTCTCAAAAGTCTATCCTTGTTTTGAGAAGTCCAAACGAGTGGAATGGCCGAATCGAGAATAAAATAACTGATGTGTTAACCATGAATATATAATTGAGAATATTATGCCTAAAATACTAAAATAATAAGTAAACTTATTATTTTTTATTTGAATAAATTAAGATACTACTTCAGCAGCCTGATTCAAGATGATGTCATCATTATCCAGCATTCGTTTTGGAAAATCATCTGCAACTACAACTTCCACAGCTCGTTAAGAAATTTCACCCACATGGTGACTCCAACAGTAGGTGGAAATTATGATGGTTCAATAGTAACACAAATATGGTACTATCTAGACCATGGAGGATGATCTTGAAGTTCTCCATACATGATAACTGGAGAGTCCACATCACCTGGGGAAGGCTATTTCTAAACTAGTGGCTCTCATTGCCACGACCAACAACTTCAAGATCATATCTCTGAAGTGCAATAACTACAACCTCCCATATCTGATGAAGTTGGACTAGGAAGTTAGATACGGCTACCTTTAGGTTTAAGAGCCACCAAGGAGGGCTCCTGTTATCCTTTTTCACTGACACCATCCTACCAGTACCCCTCAGTCGCCTGTTGAGGGTACCATTCGACACACAACCTCCTCTGAAACCCTTGTACGATCTTCAAGGAAGAATCATAGGGGGAGAAAGGAATATAATATATTGTAGAAGGCACATATTCATACTTCTTATGATGGTGACCGCATGCATACTCAGGCAGGAAGCAGCCAACAGGCTCATATCCATGCTCTCTCTAAATAAGTTTGTGGTCATATTCCTGAAAAAAGCATGGGGGAGGCTCATATTCATGCCCCTGTACATAAATTACACTAGAATACTTTGGTGGAATAAGAAGGACAAAATTGGGCACATATCCCTGATTCAATAGAAGACATATTCTAGTTCATCATGGAGATAAAAAACATACCGGCTCATATCCCTGCACACAATTTTCTAAAATGATAATATATTCTAGAAATAGATAAAGAACTCCGTCGGCATATTATAACACTATTGAAGAGAAAGGGACATGTGAATAATCCTATCCCAACATTCAAGAGAGTGAAATACTCTGATCATCACGAATAAGTGGGTGTATCAGAGAAATAACACACTCCTTCACCTTCCCGGGAGGATTATCAGCATACTCCGGTGAAGGGAGAAGCATCAGATCAGGATCATACCCCTGTTCCAATAGGTGTATCATTAGGAAATAGTTGAATATTCCTCAAGATAGGGGAACATTCATATCTAAGAAGTTTGGTGACATAATCCAAATGCCCAAGATTAGGCATATATCCCAGTCCTGGCCGAGGCTCACCAAGTGAGAATAGAACATGCCTCAGGATGGCTCATATTCCTGTCAGTGACTTTGCCTAGAATACTCCAAAAGATCATAGAATAAAGGTTCATATTCCTACTTATGATGATAAATGATTGTGCCAACATCATTCCAAGGAAATATAGGAGGAGCCTCATATTCATTCTCCCATTCTGGAGGTTCGTTGGCATATTCAAACAGGGAATGCATATGTGGACTAGACCCAAATTCTTGATCCAACTTGGGAAAACCATGTGAGAGTGGCACACGCCTCGAGGAAGGCTCATATTCTTTCCAAAAAAGATAGACCATATTCTAAAGGCTCAGGATCACGCTCATATTCCCATCCTAATCAAGGCTCACCATTTGAGAATGGCACATGCCTCAGGACAGGATCAAATTCATATCAATAATGAGAAATATCAATCAGAATATTCTTATAGATTCTCAACAGTAGGATAATACCCCTATGACATTAGAAAATTATATACAAGTTTCTTCAACCGTAACGAAATAGGCATATACCCCTGCACAACTTCAAAAAGCAGTGCGACATATTCCAACTACAGCACAGAACATAGACCATATCCCTAATCTGCATAATGCTAGTGTCCTTGAGGATTTTCGAGAAATATTATCAATATCACAAGGGTACTTTGACTCTTCCATTGAATAAAAGGTATAATTCATTCATTATAATGATAATCCTCCCCATGGTAGTGTGGAGATGGGTCACAGGGACTCTACTCATGACATCCACTATGGTCATCCTCCCCATGACGATATCTCTGATGGATAAGGAAGTACTCCCCTTTACCTGACACTTATGTATGGAGAGGTGTTCCAAACTATTACACGTTTGTATAGAGAGTTTCTCAAATCATCAGGGTCAACGGTATATGGTTCTCCCACCAACTTCTAGGAACAAACCACTACTCTCAGCAGACAACCATCAGAACCATATTTTATGATATGATTGGAAGGAGTTGCGTAAGTGTGATGGGGAAGAGGTTGAAATTGATATATGGAGAGATTTATCTAGAAACAACCGACCCATCATGTCCTGGCACCTCACTAACACTAAATATAAGATCCCAGATGGGCAATAAAAGGAGTGCATACCTTATCTAAGACAAAATATGTGGGCCACTCATTAGTGAATGAAGGCTCAACATCTCCCTTATCTAGGATATGAGTACCACCTTCATACAATAAATATACTCTATTGTCAGCTAGACTAAGCTACTATCTTCATGGTCCGAGATCTGAAACCAGAAAAGAACAGTGCAAATCTGCAACATGCTTTCCACCATTGCATCACAACACTTTGAAAAGTAATCTCTGAAGCCACATCGTGTATCCTTATCCAAGGATAGCGTAAGTATGTATTGTTACACTTTTATGCTCTCTTGTAATAGTAAATACCCTTAGGTGCATCATCCTATAATGTTATAGCCTCTAGAGAGATCAAGGGACTGGGAAATGCTTAGGCTAGTTGGTCACTACAATAGAATTCCTCTGCTCCAATAGTGCCCAGACATTATGAATGGAGAGGGAGGATAGCCAAAATGACTTCAAATTGGATCCCTCAAAATAATAATAAGACATTTCGAACATGGAGACCAAATTTATGATCACCCGAAAAACTTCTCATAGGAAATGGTTCTGATCACAAGTCTTCATTACACCAAGTTCTTATAGGAGCACAACTACACCACATCAGAAGGTCACAATTGCAGCTATACTATCAGCCATCTGGGAGAAGACCTAGCCCACTGTATTAGGGTAATATCTATCACCATCTACACCTCTCATATTGTTAATTACCAAGAGGATTTGGGACACATCGGTGATAGCTTCAAGTGAACCATGCCCGCTAGGCTAGGGGAATTTATATCTCAATCACCATCCCTAGGTTCATCATCCTCTAAGAGGACCCTGGAAACATCATCTATGATCCTAGAAAATGTACACCCCACTAGGCTATGGTCATTTGTAAATACATTTCCATCATGGGAGTCATCAAATCCCTGACCAGAGCCATTGGATCCTCAACAATTGGACCGATTAGTGCCAACTACAACCCTGAATGACCCCCACCCCACAGTGATGGGGAATTTTCATCATCATCAACACCACGGAGGGAATCGGTCTTCTCTAGGTTAGGAAGAATCAATCAATGGTTGGAATTCCCCTACCCCCTCTCACTAAAAAACAAACCCCTGGTGGTCGGGGTTTGTTTGAAAACCCCAACCAAAAACTCCCTCAGATTCACTATTCAAATACCAAAATGGGAGGAATGTACAGTGAGGACAGTCAGACCCCTCCAGGGTCACAATCCAAAATGCCCCAACATGGCCAAGGGTTTGAATAATAACCCTAAAGAGGATAATGAATAATCATCATGTTGTGTTGAAAGCCATGGAATGACCCCCATTGCCCGATATGCCTCTGTGAATGTCGTCACATTCAACATGGAAGTTATTGATCACGACGCAAATATAGAGGATCGTGACATGGAAAATATACCTCAGGAGGAGGGTGTCTTGAATGAACTGAACAAGTCTACATGCACTAAGAACCATAGATGGATCCAAAACATGGAAATTCAGAATATTGAGTTGCCACCTCCCTGACAGAATACCACCAAAGGGAAAGGTATAGCCACATCCCAATCACCTGCCAGGAGAAGTGAGGTTCCTTATCTAGAGGACTAATTTTCATAGTATGAGATTGAAATACATGCTCTTAAGCAACTTAATGAGGAGCTGCTAAGGGGAAATATTTCCACAGGGTATCGGCTCCAAGTAGAGAGAAATTTCCTCCCTCTAATAGATGATCCACCAGTAAGGTCAGCTTATGAATATAATATTGGATCTAGGTATAGGTAGCTATTCCACATATATGAGGAAGTAGAAAATGATCATGATTTCTCTCCATTGCAGCAATAGCCTCTCCCCCGCCATGATAACCATTCAGTCCTGGGATGAATTGAAAATCAAAGGGAGGTGAAGGTGGGGCCACCTCATTAAACCACAACAACTCCCCACAGATAGCAGGCAGATCAACCAGCAGTGGCCCCAGAGATCCTTACCATCATCGAGTCCCTAGATACATGAATGAAATCCATGTAAGGGTGACGTGTTCCAGTGTAGCCTGAAAGTAATCTATATCCCAAATGGGTCGATCATACCCCACCTCCAACCAACTTCGGCCACCCTACCTTCTCTACATTTGATGGTGCAGGCGACCCCAAACAACATCTCACACACTTTATGTCTTGATGTGGACTGATGATGTCCCTCAAGATCAATAAGAGGAAAACAAGGTGATGTTTTTCGTACAAACCCTGATTGGTCTAGCATTAATTTTGTATAAAAGTTTTCCATAAGGATCTATGTCAGGATAGGAAGACATTTGTCATAAATTCCTTTATCAATTTAAATATACAATGAGGAATACAATGATTATCCACCTGAAAAACTGTAAACAACACTAAAATTAGAGGGTGTCTGATTTCATAGCTAGGTGGAAAGGTTAGACATACTCACATAGCATACCTCTATCACAAGAGAAACTTATAGAACTCTGTGCCAAAAATTTTAGGGATGAGTTGAAAATTCACCAGACCCTAATGAAATATTTAGGTGGATTCTGAAAATTTGATGAAATATCCAAACATCATGACGAGGCCATTCAATAGACCAGATCTAAAGCTTAACTCATTCCCGTGACATAGGAAAAAACACCCGCTATAATGGAATTTGTAGTTGTGACTCTCAAGAAAACAACGACACCTATCTAAATTCCAAGGTAGGTACTGAACCGCCCAACACCTCTTATCGAGTAGAGACAAACACTAAATTTCCCTCGACTTAAAGCATAGGGAAATCATGGTCATCTGAGATTTAAAGAATGGATGAGTAACATGCAATCCTTCTAGAATAAAGAGGCCCCTATTATTTCTTGGTAGCGATGAATAATAATTGGATCACACTTTCGAAACCCAAGAATCCCACTGAGGTCAAACCCACGGATCGTCCCGATTACTTCCCTTTCCATAGAAGGATGGGTCATAATATTCAGAACTATTTCATCTTCAAAGACATCCTTCATGGAATGATTAATTTTGGACATGTGGTACTAGATAATTTCTTAGAGTATGTGACTTGCATAACTATGGTCTATCTGGAAGAAGATGGTGATCATCAGAAGGTCCCATCCAGACATGTGTGAAAATTCAACAACTAGATGGTTCAAAAGGCAGTTGATCGATCCCACACCACTCTAAGAGAAAAGTTTCACAAACCAAAAGTAGCTCTACCACTCAAGGAAGAGGCATCAAATGTACCTCCAAAAGGTGGGTGTGACCACCAGAGGTGGGGAAAAATAGAATAGGAAGAGTAATATTCTCCTCCAAAGCATGTGTTAACTATTGCTAATTTCTTCGCCGCAACATCTACAACACGAGAAACACCCCGCCAAAATGAACCTTTATTGAATGAATAACTCATATTTGTTTTTTTCAATGCAATACATTTTTTATACCCCTTCTCTTACAATTAATTTTCCCTAAATCATGAGTTTCTTGCACATAACCGGGGAATGGATGGCCATATTCGCCAAATTCGAGGATATAGAGGACCCTGTCAACAGGTAAAGACTCAATTTTCTGGTGAATCCTGTATGGAAAATACATATGCAGATGAGATGAAAGAGAAAACACTTCAATGAGTCCAATAGTGGAAGAGAGGTGTCTCAGTACCCTCTACCACCCATTTGTACCAAATTTTAGTGCATGACCGCCTAGTAGGAGCTCAACTCGATCAGATCAGACAAAGGGGAAGGCCGGGATGACCTGTACTACTGGTAGTGGATGCTCCTGCAACCTCCACACAAGAACTATATTTTCCCACCTTGAGAACCTCATATCTCCATTCTCAATACAAGGAGAACCTCCATATTATGAAATGGTGACCTTTGGAACAAAAGTATGATGTTATAAAATAAACGGTGTCAGTCCCAGCCAAGCTCCCAGTCCTCAATGAAGTCCATCATTCAAAAGAACTATGGGTGACACTTGTTGAAGCCCTTCGTAGCTCACAAGATTTTGAGATAGAAGTCACTGTACCCAAGGCCTAGCAGGTGGAGACCATGACACCAGAATGTAATTTCTCCATCTCGTTCACTGATAAAGATCAGGAAGAGGCCCTTCAGGGGCACATTAGGCCTCTATATGTCTCAGGAAGACTCAATAATGTCAGTGTTCAGGGGCACCTAATTGATAATTGTTCTAGGATCAATCTTATCACAGTCTTAACCCTATGAAGTTTGTTATATGATGAAGGGGATCTTTCACCCACTAAGCTAACTATCAAAGGGTATGATAAATGAGAGGAAAGACCTCTTGGGAAAATCAAGATCATAGCCCAGTTTGGTGATATTACATCAAATTCTGATTTTATGGTAATCCAGCAAGATGCCTCATATAATATCCTACCAAAAAGGACTCGGCTTCATAGACACCTGGAAATACCTTCAACATTGCACCAAATGAGTCCATTAATGAGACCCCATTTCCTCTTATACTAATATAATTAACATATAAACCATTTTTTCAGTGTAATTGATACCATATCAGGATTAGGAAGAGATCTAAAAACATATCTTAAATCCATAAGGGTGTCCCAGAGTAGGCAATAATTCCCTCCAAAAGGGTGCGGTGTGCCCGACCCTCCATCCTCTCAACCAATGCGAGTCACCAAGAGTCACTGGGCCTAAAAACCTAGATGAATGGTCGCCTTTGGAAAGAATGTATGTACCCAGCTACAGATGGGGGAACCATTGGGAGTTTCTAGGAAAATTGAAAAAGGTATTCTGATGAGTAAAACCATTTCGCACCCTAAAATATGGACGAAACAAAAATAGTGTACACGAAGTGAATCTCTCTAATGAAAAAATGATTGGTTATTACCCATTGATCCATTTTATTTTCTACTATATGCAAAAAAATGATAAAATTGATGTGAATGTCTGTAAAGATAGAACGATTGGGTTATAATGCATCAGGACACTTTGTTTTGCAATACCTATACAAAAAAAAATAAGACCAGAATGATCTTGCAAATAATCCTCTATACCTAGGGTTCTCATTAGTCCATCCTCATGTTAATAAGTCCAAACAAGCATAGTGGTTAAATCGGTAATAAAAGAACAAATGATTTAACCATGAATATTTGATTGAGAATATTGTGCCTACTATACTAAAATAATTGGTAATCTTGTTCTTTATCATCTACATAATAGTAGATACTGCTTCAGCATCCTGATTTGAGATGATGTCCTCATCATCCAACATTCATTCTTGCAAATCGTCTGCAACTGAAACTTCTATAGCTCACAAATAAATTTCACCTGCATGGAGACTCTAACTAAATATGGAAAATAAGATGGCTTGGTCCAAATTTAAATTTTTATTAAGCCATTTTTAAGGGAAAATGGGAAACAATAGTTCACAAAAGGACTGATACGTGCTAAAGGAACTCAAAAAATGATTAAAAACAAGACTAATGTTACTAGACTCAGCTACTCTATAGAGTTCCCATTGTAGTGAACTTACCTGGGTTTCTGAATCCTCTCTGATAAGTTCTTCAAGGTGAGAAATAATCCTTTCCATTATTTGGATAAATTCCTATGAGGTGATTTTACTCTGATTTAAGACTCAGGCTAATATTCTATCTTGCTTATATGAACAGACTTCTTTCTCCTCTATGGAATAAACTCGTAACCTTTGTTCATAGATTCTATTGAGATCTTCTTCTGGTACATTGGGACATACAGCCTGCTCAATCATTTCTTCCTTGGAGTGCAGGATAAGTTTCAAGCACTCCTCATCCTCTGATTCTCTGTCTCTTGATTGTCTACTTGATTCTTCACTTTCCCCCTTCTGAAGGAGTGAGCCTTCTTTGTTTCTATCCTTCTTAACTGACCTGGTCTCCATTGGTTTTGGCAAGTGAGAGTAGTCAGTGTGGCCCTTTGGTTTTTTCCCCTGCACCACAATACACTTACCTGAATCTTTGATGCCTTTTTTCTCCTTCCTTCTAGGACTATGAGAACCTTTCCCTTGAATTTGGTCCAAGCTATCCGCTAAAAGGTGGTTGAAGCTGTCATCACCTAAAGACACCTCCTCATGAGACACTAGAGGTTCATGAACTTCCATCCCCTCAAAGCAGTTCCCCAGCTTCAATGACATGCCTTCATTGAGGGGCATCTGCTTGCATATATTCTTCTCCTTACCAGCCTTATTGTCCAGGCTAGATAGCTTTCCCCTAGTTCCAATCGTCAGATGGGCATCGGGGGAGACACCAAGGGTGTTTGGGTCCAAAGGGCTCAAGACACACTCACCATCCACCCTCCACTTTCTGTAGTGTGATCCTATTATAGCCAAAAAAAGGATTTTCCCTGGACCGAGTCTGCGCCTGGAGACTATTCATACCCACGACCCATGAACTGCAGCTGCTTGTTAGTATCCTCCCAGCCTTGGCCCTGAACGTCACAGAGATCAGGAGCATCACTCTCTACCAAACTTGCCTCACCTTCCTCAATATAGCTAGATGTAGCTGCTAAATCCATCGATACATCAGCTGAGGGGTCCATCTCTTCAATACCATTTATCCCAAAATCATGCTTCAACTGGTCAAAAATAACCATTACCCGTGGATTTTCCTCCTTATTCTTAACATTTTTCACACTTGCTGTATATGGTGGGGGAGGCCACTACTTCTGAGGTTCTGGATGACTGGCCTCCACACTTGGAGCATTCTGATGCCTGGTTACTACCATTACTATTGGAGCATCCCCACTAACCACCTCTTGTTGACCCACTGCCTCATTAGTCCTCAACTGGTGACCCATCTCAATATCATCCTGCAACACAATACCTTTGTCCCTGGTCACACAAACACACCCAAAAACGGGGTCTCCCTCCTACTTTGAAACCTTTCCCTTATCCCCCTGCCTGCATTGAATGGACGAATGTCCCAATCTTCGGCAAGAAGAACAAAACTCCACCCAATTATCAAACATAACAGGATGCTTGCACCTGACCTCTTCAACAGCTTCAATCCACATTGACTCAACCTGCGGTCTTGATACGTCAACCTCCACACACATCCACAGGTTGATCGGATGGCTCACCGAGGCAGTACGTGAGTCGAAACAAAGAAATTGACCCTCAAGATTACCCAGCATACGTATGATTGCAATATTTTGGAAAGGAAGAGGCAATGGAGGAAGAATAACCCAAACGGGGATAAGAGAGGAATCATGATTCAGGTAGAGATCATAACTCCAAAAAAATAGGAAGAAGATGCTTCCGCCGCATCTTCTAGGGGAAAAGGACAGAGCACGGATGATATCTTCCGGTGAAGAGCAACGAAATACGATGTCTTGGCAGTAACATAGATATGGTATTATCCCGACTATGAATGATGCTCATGAAGTTCTCTCGAAATGACAACAGGAGAGTCAATATCACTCGAGGAAGGATTCTTCTAAACCTATGTCTCTCATTGCCATGACCAATAGCTTTGGGAACTTATCCCCAGAGCAAGATAACTTCCACCTTACATATTTGATGAAGGTGGATTAGGAATCCAGATACATCTCCCTTAAGGTTGAGGAGCTGGCTAGGGGGGGCTCCTGTTAGCCACCATCACAAACACCATCCCTCTGGTACCCCACAATCACTTGTTGAAGGTACCATCTGACACACAACCTCCTCTGATTCCAACGAATGGGCTGCAAGGAAGACTCATCAGGGGAAAAAGGCATTAAATATCTAGGAGAAGGGACATATATCTAATTCTTTTGATGATGAATTTCTGCATACGCAGGTAGGAACCATCCATCAAGCTCATATCCCTACTTTCTATAAACAAATATGTAGGCATATTCTTGTAGTAAGCATGGGGGAGGCTCATATTCCTTCCCCTATATACAAATCCCATCAGTATACTCTAGTGGCACAAGGAGGAAAAAAGTGGGCGCATATCCCCACTTCAATAGAAGACATCTACCATTTCATCATGGAGACAAAAAATGTGCATACTCATATCCATGAACACACTTTTCTAAAATGAAAATATATTCTAGCAAAAACTATATAACTCTTCTGATATATTATGAAACTGTATTAGATGAAGGTATAGGCGCATACTCCTATCCCTATATCCAGGACAATGCAACACTTTGATCATCACAAAAAAATGGTTGTACTAGATAAAACACACAATATTACTCCCGCTCGGGAGGATTATCGATATACTCTGGAGAAGGGTGAAGCATCAGATTGGTCTCATGCCCCTGTTCCAACTGGGGATCACCAGGTGAGAGCAGCACATTCCTTGGGATAGGGGAACATTCCTATTGAAGAAGTCTGATGACATACTCCAAAGGCTCAGAATTAGGTACATATCCTTTTCCGGGATGAGGCTAACCAAGTTAAAATGGTACAAGTCTCTGGACATGCTAATATTTTTATCAGTGACTCTACCTGGTATATTCCATTAGATCACTGAAGTAAGGCACATATTCCTACTTCCATCAATGAACAATTTCACCAGCTTCATTCCAAGGCAATACAAGAGCAGGCTTGTATTCCTTCACCCATTTCGTAGGTCCTTCAGCATATTCCAACGGGGAATACATATGTGGACCATGAACATATTGTTGATCCAACCAAGGTCAAACAAGTGAGAATGGAACATGCCTCAGGTAGGCTCATATTCCTGCCAATAAATATCAGTGGCATATTCTAAAGGCTCAGGATCAAGATAATATTCTCATCCCGACCCAGGCTCACCAAGTGATAATGGCACATGCCTCAGGATAGTATCACATTCCTATTAGTAATGATATAGCTTAATATTATATTCTTGTATCTTCTCATTATTAGGATCATACCCTTGTGGAATTAGAAAGTTATATACAAGTTCTGGCAACCATCACATAGCAAACACTTACCCCTATAAAACTCCAAAATTCGGGGTGGTATATTCCAACCATGATGTAGAACATGGACCATATCCTTAATATTCTCAATTATAGTGTTATTGAGGTTGTTAGAGACACATTCTCAACATTACAAGGGTATGTCGACTCTTCCATCGAAGTATAAGAAAAAGGCATTCATTACCACGATAGTCCTCCTTGTGGCAGTGAGGAGATGGATCACAAGGACTCTACTCTTGATATCCACCATGGTGAACCTCCCCACATCAATATTCCCCATGAAAAATGAAATCCTCTCCTTTCCCATACACCTCCATATGGAGAGGTGTTTCAACCTCTGACACATTTGTATAGAGATATTCTCGAATCATCGGGGTCAACTGTATATATATCCCCATCAACTTCCAACAACACCCCACTCCCATCAGCTAGAAACCATCAGAAACATCTTATATGGTCTGATCGGATGGAGTTGTGTAAGTCTAAAGAGGAGGAAGCCAGTATTGATATATAGAGAGAGTTATACAGAAACAACCTCTGCATCATGTTCTAGCCCCTCACTAATCATGACTATGATATCCCAGATGAGCTTGAAAAAGAGTGCATGCCTTATCTAGGTCAGAATATGTGGTCCACTCATCAGTGACTAAAGGCTCAAAATATACCTTATCTAGGATATGAGTGTTACCTTCATATGATCAATATACTCTATTTTCAGCTAGACTTGGCTATTATCTCCATGGACCATGATCTGAAATAGGAAAATCATAGCACAAATCTACAACACACTTACCACCATAGCATCACAAATCTTCATCAGCTGATCTTTGAAGCCATGTTGTGAATATATATTCAAGGATGGGGGAACTATAGGGCATTATACTTTTCCACTCCCATGGAAAAGTTTATCCCCTCGGGTATGACATCCTGAAATGTTACAGCCTCTGGTAAGATCCGGGGACCGAGAAATGTTTGGGTCAGTTAGTCACTACAACAGAGTGCCTCCACTCCAATAGTGCCCGTACATTACAGATTGAGAGGAAGGATATCCAAATTGACTTCAAACTGACCCCCTAAAAACAATAAAAATATGTTTCAAACATCGAGACCAAAATTTCAATCACCTGGACAACTTCTCATTGGAAACAGTTCTCATCACGGGTTGCCATTTCACCAAATTCCTACCCCAGCACAACTATGCCACATCAAGAAGAACATGATTACAGCTACAGTATAATCTATCTAGGAGTATACCTAACCCAACAAACTATGGGGATATCTACCACTACCTACATCTCTCAGATCATCAATTCCTGCGAGAATTTGGGACGCATCGGTAGTAGCTTCAAGCAAACCCCAGCCCATTGGGCTGGGGGAATTTATATCGCCATAACCATCCCCAGGTTCACCATACCATGAGAAGACCCTGGAGACATCATCGGTGATCATATAAAAACCCCACCCCACTAATATAGGAGCATTTGTACCTAAATTTCCATCCTAGGAGTCACCAAATACCCCACTAGAGCCATAGGATCCTCAAAGATTGGATCAATCAGTGCCAACTATGGACCTATATAACCCCCACCCCATAGGGTTATCATCATCAACACCAAGGGTGGAATTAGTCTTCTCTAGTTTGGGAGGAATCAATCAATGGTCAGAATTCCCCAGGTTCACCATACCATGAGAAGACCCTGGAGACATCATCGATGATCATATAAAAACCCCACCCGACTAATCTAGGAGCATTTGTACCTACATTTCCATCCTAGGAGTCACCAAATACCCCACTAGAGCCATTGGATCCTCAAAAATTGGACCAATCAGCGCCAACTATGGACCTATATAACCCCCACCCCACAGAGCTATCATCATCAACACCAAGGATGGAATTAGTCTTCTCTAGTTTGGGAGGAATCAATCAATGGTCATAATTCCACCAGCCACTATTTCCATAAGATAAACCCCTGTTGTTCAGGGCACATTCGAAGACCCTGACTAGAAACTCCCTCAGGGTCATTATTTATAGATCCAAATTGAAGAAATGTATGGTGATGATACTTAGACCCCACCAAGATCGCAATCCAAAATATCCCAACATGGCCAAGAGTTTGAATAATAACCATATAGAGGATAATACAGAATCATCCTGTTGTGTAAAATGAAATGGCACGACCACTATTTCTTGATATTCCTATGTGATGTCCTCACCATCAACATGTAAGATATTGATCACAACACAAATACATAGGGTCATGACATGAAAAATGTACCTCGAGAGGAGGGTGACTTGAATTCACCGAATGAGGATGCACACACTAGAAACTAGATACAACTCCAAGAAATGGAAATACCAAATATTGAGTTTCCACCTCCCCGATGGAATACTTCTAAAGAGAAGGGTAAAACCACATCCCAATAACCTCCCAAGATAAGAAAGGTCCCTTTCCCAGAAGACATATTTTCACAGTATAAGAGAAAAATAAAATCTCTTCATCAACTTAATGTGGGGCTACTCATGGGAAATATTCCCAGAGGGTATTGGATCCAAGAAGAGAATAATATCCTCCCTCCCATAGTTGATCCACCAGAAAGGTTGGATTGTGAATATTAGATTGGATCCGAGTCTAGGTAGGCAACCCACATACAAGAGGAGGTCGAAAATGATCATGATTTCCCTCCATTACGACAACAGCCTCTCCCCTGCTAGGATTACAATTCAGAACTGGGATGAATAAAAAAATAGAAAGAGATAAAAGTGGGGCCACCTCATCAACCCCCACCATCTCCCCATGGATGGGAGATGACTCAGGCAACAGTACCCCTAGAGCTCCTTAATATCATTGATTCCATAGCTACTCGAATGGAAGCCATGGAAGGGTGAGGCATGCCTATGTATCCCAAAAGGAATCCATATCCCGAATGGGTCGATGATACCCCACCTCCATCCAACTTTGGTAACACTATATTATCTACCTTTGATGGTGTGGTAGACCCTGAATAGCATCTCACACACTTCATGTACCGATACAGACTGATGATGGGCCTTCAAGATATATAGGAAGAAACCAAGCTGAGGTGTTTCGTACAAACCCTAACTGAGACAGCTTTTGTTTGGTATTTTATTATGCTACAATGATCTATTTTAGGATGGGAAGACCACTATAATCAAATCCTGTATCAATTAATTTCTACACTAATGAATACAAATATCATCAACTTGAAAACAACAAAGAACATGAAAATGAGAGGTTGTCTGTTTTCATAGTAAGGTAGAAGGGTTTTACATACTCACTCAGCATCCCTCTTTCAAAAGATAAACTAATGGAATTGTGTGCCAAAAATATTAGGGTTTTTCAAGATTCCCCTGATCCCAATGAAATATTCAGGAAAATTCTGCAAATATTATGAAATAGCCAAACATTTGGTGGAATCCATTCAGCAACCTGATCCAAAGCATGACTCATGCCCAAAACACAGAGAAAAATGATAAACATAAAGGAAGATACAAATTTTACTCTCAAGACAGTAGTGACACGTGTCCAAATTCCTAGACAGGCACTGAATTGCCTAGCACCTCATATTGAGTGGATATAACCACCAAATTTCCCTCATCCAGAAGTAGAAAGCAATTAGGGTCATTTGGGATTTGTAGAACGTATGAGTAATGTGAAATCCTTTCCAAATGAATAGGTCCTCAATTATTTCTTAGCATCCATGGATAATAACCTGCTCACACTTCCACAACCCTTGAATCCCGATGAGATCAACCTCACTGACTAGATCTATTACAACCTTTTCCATAGAAGGTTGGGTCATAATATTGAGAAATGTTTCATATTCAAAGACGTCTTTATGTAAATGATTGATTCCTGAAAATTTGTTCTAGATAATTCCCCTGAGGAGGTGGCTTGCATAACCATGTTCCTACCAAAATAAGAGGGTGATTGGAATAAGGTATCATCCAGTCGTATGTGAAAATTAGTCAACTGGATGGTTTGAAATACAATTTATCGAGCCCATGCCACACCAATAGAACAGTTGTGCAAACCAGAAGTATCTCCACCACCCAAGGAAGAGGCACCATATGTACCTCCCAAATGTGGGCATGACCACAAGAGGTAGGATTAAATAGACAAGGAAGACTCATATTCTCCTGCAAAGTAGAAGTTAACTATCACTGATTTCTTCCCCATGACATTTTCATCATGGGAACCTCCCCACTAAATAGAACCCTTATCAAATGAAGAACTCATATTTGGTTCTGTCAATGCAATACACTTTTAATACCCCTTCTCCAATGAGGATTTTTTCCCAGAGCATGAGTTTCCTATGCATTACCAGGGAACAAGTGGCTGCATTCGCTGAAGTCGATGATATAGAGGATACCATGGATGGGGACATAATCACTATTCCAGTCACACCTCTATGGAAAAAACATATGCAGCTGAGACGTGTGGGAAAGCACTCCAACGTGCCCAGTAGGGGCAGGGAGGTGTTTCAGAAACCCCTGATAGTTGTTTGTACCCTATTTTCTTGCATAAATTCCTAGCAGGAGCTCAGCTTGATTAGCCTGGACAAAGGGGAAGGCTAGGATGACTTGTAGCTCCAGAAATAGATGCTCCCTCAACCTCCACAAAAGCACCAAATTCTTCTGCCTCGAGCACCTCAATTCTCCATCTACAAGCTGAGGAGCATCCCCATATTTGAAAAAACTGACCATTGGCACAAAAGTATGACGTTATAAAATAGTTGTCATCATTCCCATCCAAGATCTCAGTCCTAAATGTGCTCCATATATCAAAATAACATAGAAAGGCACTTGTTTAATCCCTCCAAATCCCACAAGAGTTCAAGAAAAAAGTCGCTATGGCTGACGCATATCAGGTGGAGACCATGACACTGTAATGTACTGTAACTATCTTGTTCACTGATAAATATTAGGAAGAGGCTATGTGGGGGAACATCTGGCCCCTATATGTCTTAGGTAGACTCAATAATTTCAGTGTCTAGAGGGCTCTCATTGATAATGGTTTTGGGATCAATCTTATCCAGTCCAAACCCTATGATGTTTGGGATATGGAGAAGTGGATATCTATCCCACTAAGCTAACTATCCAATGGTATGATAAATTTGAGAAATTACATCTTGGGAAAATCAAGATCATAACCTCATTCGGGGATCTTACATAAGATTCCAATTGTATAGTAATCTAGCAAGACATCCCATAAAATTTCATGCTCAGAAGGCCTTGTCCTCATAGCCAACTATAAATACCTTCAACATTCCATCAGTGTCTTAAGTATACCATTAATGCAAAGGTTGGCATACAACATGGTGATAGTGAATCCTTTGAGACCTATGGGTCCACATATGATGAAGCAGATTTTTATAAAAAGGGTGGAAAACAACAAATAAAAGATGATGATATATAGGTTGCCACTCTTAATGGCATGGGGACTACCCTGTGAATCCATGGAATATGCTAGATGACGACTATATACTCCCCATAAATTTGGTCAAGATCATGGGTATAATACCAAAGGTCCAAACCCTTCCTATCCTTAGTGATGGAAATGAAGATCATATGCCTTGAAATCTATCTACAATGACTTAGTCAACAAGGGATGATAATGTCACTCCTCATGGCCTTGTTCATCCTGATAATACTGGTGAAGCCCCTAGATTTCTATCTCCATATTAGAAATACTCCAAAGTATCAGATATGGACGAATATGAGGCTGAACTTAGGAAAAATCCTTTATCATTCGAGGAAGGTATCTCCACTACCATCGATGAACTCAAGCAGATAAAGCCGGGAATAAATAAAGATCCATAGCCTACATTGATTAGTGATGTCATTCCCCTTGAAGAGCAAGAGATGTACATCAAATTTCTAAAGAAATATTGATATGTGTTCACATGGAACTATACAGAAATGTCTGGAATGAATCTAGATGTGTCTATGCACAATATCAAGATACTAGAAGAGCATCAAGGCTTCAACCAGGCAGCCATAAGGATGTACCCCTCTCATGCCACCAATATAGAGGTAGAAGTTGACAAGTTTATTTAGGCCAACATTTTTTAAGAGGTGAAATACCCGAAATGGATTTCCAAAATCATCCCTATCAAGAATATGAATGGTAAAATTATGGTATGCATTGATTTTAGAGACCATAATAGAAATTTTCCAAAGGATTGCTTCCCATTTCGGATCAAAAAAATCATGATCAATGCAACTTCTAGCTTCTAGGCCCTTTCTTTCATGGATGGGTACTCAGGGTACAATCAGATAAATATGTTCCATGGGGATGAAGAAACCACTACCTTCAGAGCACCTCATGGGATATTTTTTTATCTGGGAATTCCCTTTGGTTTGAAGAATGTTGGCACCGTATATCAATACAGCATGCACCATATCTTTAATCTATTTTTGGGAAAGACAGATAAACTTTATGTCGAAAACCTGGTAGTTAAATCTCGACAAAAATGAGATCACTTTACATACCTTTAGATAATTTTATAAAACCTGTGACAAAATAGTCTAATGACGAATCTACTAAAATGATCCTTTGGAATAACATCACGAAAGTTCCTTGTCTTTGTCGTATGATACCATGGCATTGAGGTCGATCCAAAAAAGCTAAGTGTTATCTTAGTAATTTCACCACCTAGAAATATCAAAGAACTGAGGGGAATCCAAGGTTTCCTCTCCTACATTTAGAAATTTATTTCCAACTTGGCCAGTAAATATATCCCCTTTACTAGGCTAATGGATATTGGAATCACCTACCAATGGGACGATGATTTCCAAAAATCCTTCCAAAGTCTCAAGCAGTACTTTCTGCACCAATTGGTCCTAATTACCTCATTGGAAGGAAGGACACTCATATTATATGTGGCTGCTATATAATTCTTGTTGGGAACCCTCCTCATGAAAAATAATTATGTGGGAAGCGAGAATAGTCTCTATTACCTCAGCCAGATGGTGCTAGGTACTGAGACATGATAATCTGATGTCGAGAAGAAGGACCTCATAATCATCTTTGCAATCAAAAGCTAAGGCATTACTTAAAGTAACCTAAATTCCAATTAGATTCCCATGTTGATCCACTCAAGTACATCCTTGGCCGCTTGATGCTGATTGGGTGTTTGGCCCGATGGGCAACCATTCTTCTATAATGCAACATCTAGTTCATATCACAAAAGTCTGTAAAATGGAAAACCTTGGATGATTTCCTTACAGCACATCTGGCCCTATAAAATACACCGGAAGAAACTGATATCCTAGATGAAGAGGTATTTTATGCCCATGACACTCCCCAAACATGGAAGATATAGTTTGATAGTTCTTCTTGGAGTCATATTGGCACAAGAATAGAGAACTTGAAGCTCAACTTGGTTGGTATGTTGATTGTATTCATCTCTCCAGACAAGGAAGTCCTACCCTACACCTTCTCACTATCCGAAGGATGCACAAAAAATGAGGAAGAATATCATTCTTTCATTGTTTTCTTAGAACTATCTCTACAACTACAAATAACCTACCTGAACATCAAATGGGATTTGGAGTTAGTGATAAAGTAGTTCAATGAATAATTTTCCATCATAAGGAGGAAATGGCCCCTTAATAGTTATGTAAGGGTATTGAGGGAAGAAATCCCTTTTGAACCCACACTGCATTATGTTTCCTAATCATAGAATGCTCATGCTGACACGCTGTCTAATGCAGCTACCATCCTGGACATCCCTGATTAGGAGGAATCAACCCTCCATATTATGCATCGAATAATGGTGTTATTGATCATCATATGTGATATAGAAGAGATAAATCTAGTCATCACAACCCTATATCATGATGAACAAGTGACCACCTCTGAATGGATGAAGCTTATAATTGTCTACCTTCGAGACGAGACACTCCAAATAGATCGTACTGGAAGGGAACCAATTCAGCATCGGGAAACAAACTTTACCCTTTAGGATGGTCTAAATGAGAAAAAAGTTCTCTAAAAACATGTCTTTGATGGAATTCTCCTCAGGTGAAAAATATAAAGATAAGTTCTCACCATTATTGAGGTAGTTCATGCAGTCTCCTGCGACACCCATCGATCTAGGACCAAGATCTCTCACCAAATCAAGAGGTTGGGGTATTACTGGAAAACCATTATACAAGACTGTGAGAAATTATCTCGGAAATTTCATGCATGCCAGATCCATGAAAAATTCATCTATCAGCCCTCGAAATTACTACATAAAGTTAAAATTCATGGATATTTTCCATTTGGGGGATGAATGTTGTGGGGCCATAATCCCCAACCACAACCAAGTAGTTCAAGTATATCCTTATTACTACTGACTTCTTTACAAAATGGGTTGAGGCAACACCCCATAAGGAAGTCGGGAAACAGACTATAATCAACTTCATGAAGTCCCATATCATCACCATTTTTGGATTCCCTCACACAATATTGATAGACAACGACACCAAATTCTATTCCACAGAGTTGAAGATGCTTTACCAGGATTACAACATCGAGTCCAACCACTTTTCCCGCTATCATGAAATGAAAAATGGGTAGTTAGATGCCTTTAATAAGACTCTATCAAACATAATCCAGAATATGGTGAACATGGATAAGAAGGCTTGACTAAATAAATTCCTCCATGCTTTATGGGCCTACCATAATACCATGTGTACTTCTACACAAGCAACGCCATATTCACTAGTGTATGAGAGTGAGTCATTTTTACCCATAGAAGTCTAGTATCACACACTACGAATATCCATTTGAGGACATCTCTTAGATGATGAACAGTCGCAAAAGTAGTTGGATGAGTTGGAATATCTAGATGAGAAAAGGTTGCACGCACTGCACAATTTTGAGATTCATCAAAATTGGGTAGCATTATCCTTTAATAAAAAGGTTTTCCTCCACTCATTCCTTCAAGGAGAATTGGTGTTGGGTCTGAAAAACCCAATGATACTGGGAAAGAAGCCCCAAAAGTTGGACCCAAAGTGGGAAGGACCCTATGTAATACAATAGGCGTATCATAATAGAGCCTATTCACTAGACACCCTAGATGGGGAGCATGTCACACCATCCACCAATGTGAGATTTCTTATGAAATACTTTGCATAGTTGTCAGCAACAAGGCATCCACATCAGAGTAATACCTATCAACTATCCTGACTAGATGATGTTAAACTGTACAGGCTCATCCTAACCACAAGATGTTAAACTATATGGATTTCACCCTAACAACATGATGTTAAACTATACGGGATCTTACTGACCACATGACGTTAAACTATACGGAGTTCATCCTAGCAGAAAGACATTAAACTGCACAACACCTTTCATCCTTACCTCATGAAATAAAAATGAATGGATTCATAGTTCCCCTTCATGTTAGATAATCCATCGTCCTCACTACATGACGTTAAACTGCTTGATTGGCAACCTTGTTGTATGAAGTTAAATGACATAGTTCTTCTAGAACTACATACAACTTGATTCTCATTTTTATAAGATACGTAGGGATTCTTTGATCATATATCTTGGTCCAGGCACTACATGATATAAAATTACCTTACTGTTCCCTCTTTTTTCTCTACATTGTATGGAAACCCAGGTCGTTCTGTGTTTCTTACACTAGGAATTGCTCATGTGGGATTAGGAATCATAGCAGGGACTCACCCTCACAAGCAAGGTGCATAGGTACACAAAAAGTCCATCACAATCCTAAATGAAAGACCATAAAAGGCATACCAGGGGTCCTTTACACATGATGTTAAACTGCATGGTCAATTTCCTCACCTCATGACATGAAACAACACGGATCCACGATACACATCTCCATTCACATCGAGTCACCTTCCATCCTTAAAACATGAAATTAAACTATAATGTTTTCCAATAACTACCTATTTTTTGATTCTCATTTCATCCTAAGATATGTAATAATTCCCAGGATTCTATCCTTGGTCCCAACTATGATGTTCCCACCAATTCACATCAATCTTACTTCATCCTCACCGATTCCATTTAATTGAATGTAACTTCAAGAACTACGAATAGATTGATTCCTGACATCTCGGGATATGTAGTGATGCCTAGATCTCTAACCCTAGGCCCAGCTGTAATGTTCAATGAAAATCATTCCCACCTATACATATGGGTTGGAACTGTATTGATTTTCCTCTTCAAGAACTATGTGTGTCTTGATTCTCAAGATCATGAGATATGTAGTGATGCCCAAGTCCCCATATTTGGGCACAACCACAATATCCCCCACATTCATGTTGGTTCTCCCATGTCCTTACCACATGATATTAAACTATATGGGAGTACGTCCTTAACTAAAGAAGTTAAACTGCATGGAATTACATCCTTACCGCATGATGTTAAACGACATGGAAGTACGTCCTTACCGAATAATGATAAACTACATGGAAATACATCCTTACTGCATTACATTAAATTTCATGGAATTTTGTCCTCACTTCATGACATTAAACTGCATGAAACTCCAAGAAATACATGTATCTTTATTCCTGACATCACAAGATATGTAGTGACACCTAGATCTCAATCCCTAGGCCCAGCTACAATGGTAAATGGAAATAATTCCCACCTCTACATATGGGTCAGACCTATGTAGGGTATTTAATTTTCAATAACTACATGTGGATTGATTCTTATCCTAATGAGATACATAGTGACACCCAAGTCCCCATATTTGGGCCCAACTGCGACATCCTATAATATTCACATTGGTTCTCCCATGTCCTTACCATATGATGTTAAATTTAATGGGAGTACATCCTTACCGCATGATGTTAAACTGCATGGGAGTATGTCCTTACCTCAAGATGATAAACTGCATGGGAGTACATCCTTACCGAATGATGTTAAACTGTATCGGAGTATGTTCTTACCTCATGATGTTAAATTTCATGGGATTATGTCCTTATCTCATGATATTAAATTGTATGATAGTACATCCTTACCGCATAATGATAAACTTCATGGAAGTACATCCTTACCACATGATGTTAAACTACATACAAGTACATCCTTATTATAAGATGTTAAACTGAATGAATTTACATCCCCAAAACATGATTATAATATAGGGAAATCATCATTCATCATCTCTCCTTATTGAAGGACTATAAGAGCCTTACCTCGGCCGACCGGAGGATTGATTGCTTCCACCATATTCTGAAGCGCACCAGCCCATAATCCATGATTTATGATTGGGGTGTATTAGATCACCACAACCTTCCATGGCCCTTGAAAAGGATTCCTGACTTCAAGGGCCCTTTCCATGACTATGAATATATGCCTATGGATCCTGCATATGAACCTATGGCCATCAACCAAATGAGCCGCTCTGGAAAGGGATATTCCAATCCTTGTGTGCCCTAACATCATCACTACAGATGCACTCAACACCTCATCATGTATGAAATACCACCATTGTGACTGTAACATATCATCAATCATGATCTGAGGACCTATATCTATGATTTACAACATTTCCACCTCCCACTTGGAAGGATGTTGGTGTACTCCTGACAATAGATATCCCAATTAGGCTCTTGTGTATCATCCTCCATATTAAGTCCATATTAGTCATGACCATAAACTGCTTATGTTTTAGTCAAATCTATACGACCTTAAATTATATTGCAAGATAGTCCAAATCATAAGACTTTAAACTAATAGCGAGAGGGAAAAAAACTTTTTAGGTTGAAACCCGCAAAGGGAAGCCTGAGAAAAAGTGAAGTCTTCACCAAATAAACTCTTCATCTCTATATTTTAGCCAAAAATAAGGGCATAAAGGAATAAGTAATAAATTTCATGAGGTCCATCTAGTAACTCTAGTAAAATAAATGCTATGATTGTTGGACCCCCTAGTCCAGGAAAAAAATAGAGTAATGATTTGTCACGTCTCCTCACCATGAGAATTTGTTTGTTAGGTGGTGGCACATCTTTTTGGGTACTTGAACCTACCTTGTATTCTACACCTTCCAAAGATCACACTTCATGATTTAGGGTTTCTTGAATCACCATAACCTTCTATGAACCTTGGGGAGGATATCCCACTTCAAGAACCATTTACTTGACTATGCATTCATGCCTATGGATCCTTCATATGTGCCAATGGACATCAACCAAATGTATCACTCTAAAAAAGGACATTATGATCTTCATGATCCTTAACATAATCAGGGAAGAACACAACACCTTAGTGTATTTGAAATCCTCCTTGTATGACTATCCCATGTCATCCACCTAGCGCGAGATCTTCGGGTCAGGATTTACAATCCCCTCACCAAACTATCCAAGTGGATTTGATCTCTTCGATGTTGAATCACCGTGTTTTTTACCTCTTCTCAAGGATGGAATGTTTCACACCATTCACAAAGAATTGGTATCCCACACCTTGTTATTTGAAACCATAGGTCATAGTGCTCGATCTTTATGATACAAGAGCTAATTATTCTAGGGTGCCATAACCCTTTCTGAATAGTCTTCCTTTCATACCCAACTTCACCACCTAGGTGTTTGAGTCTCCAAAATCTTCCATATCCCTCAGAAATAAGTGGGGATCGTCTTTCTCTTGGAATGATACTAACACATAAGGGCCTTAACCTACCAACCAGAGGTATCTTCTTCCTTCCATAAATGAGCTTCAATTCCAGTGAGCCTTAGCAACACCATGGCAGAACCTGGCATCTCAAAATGTCATTTTACATACCCAATATGTCTACACCATCTCATATTCATAGAATCAAGATTTTGGGTTATTATTTACATCATCTATACCTAGTATCCCATGTATATCACCCTCACAAATATTACCTCCATGAATATTCCATAGACCTTGGAAAGCATAACTAACTTCAATGGATCTTTTCTTGACTATGAATACATGCCCATGGATCCTTCATATGCGCCTATGGTTGTCAACCAAATGTGCCACTCTGAAAAAAGGTCATTACAATCCTTGTGATCCTTAGTAACACCATAGCCGAACCCATCACCCCAGAGTGTTTTAGGTCTTTCTTGGCATGTCTGCACCATATCCCATGATTTGATAGATGCATTGAGCTAGAAGGCCGTAAAATAAAGAAACAAAAGGTCTAAGTTTAAAGACCCTAAAATAAAGAGATAGAAGGTCTAAGCTAAATGACCTTAAACTAAATAAATATCTTGTCTGATTTAAAATTCCTTAACCTAAAGTGATATAAGGTCTGATCTAAAAGACCATAAACTAAAGTAATATCAGGTCCGAGTTAAAAACCCCAAATTAAAGTGACAAAAGGTTCAGAATAAAATACATTAAACTAAATCAATGTCATGTCTGAGCTAAAAGACCCTAAACTAAAGTGACAAAACATCTTAGATAAAATACCTTAAACTAAAGAAATATCATGTCTGAGCTAAATTACCTTAAACTAAATTAATATCAAATCCAATATAAATACCATAAATTAAGTAGTATCTTGTCTGATCTAAAATACCTTAAACTAAAGCAATATAAGTTCCAAGCTAAAAGACCTTAAACTAAAGAAATATCAGGTCCAAGATTAAATACCCTAAACTAAAGAGAAAATTTTTTGGAGCTTAAATACCCTAAAATAATGTGATAGAAGGTCTGAGCTAAAAGACACTAAACTAAAACATGATAGAAATTCAGTCCACAGGATCTCATAGGACTCTCTATATGGCCTTAGAGACATAAAGCTATGCTCACCAAGACTATCGACTTTGGAAAAAGATAGATCAACCTCCCTCCGTGAAATATATTCTACCCATTTATTATTATACAATTTGGGTGATCTCAATATATATGGAATAGATTCATCAGTAATGGACATCATGTCCTTGGGAATTAATGAGCGCTTCCTAAAACAAATCTCTAGATCCAGACATTTAGGTTTACTTGATGATATGAAATTGATGGGTAGAATTGGTGATTCTCATAATATCAGATCCACAAAATATCATGCACATAATTAATGAAAGAAAATTGGATGATAGCATATGAAGTTTAGTATATTTGTTCACTGATATCACACTGAAGGAGGAATCCATCACCATTTAGATATAAAGAAAAGTGATCTACATTTACATTAGAACCGTATTATTTTCAGGCTGAAAGAATCTAATTCTAAGGGGGGGATTTCTGATGCCCATAATCAAATAGTGCACACCTTTTTGTAGAAGAGCACATTTCATGAGTGATTGGATGATCATAATGCATACACATGTGATAATGATACTTGGGGCGTGTTAATTGATTACAAAATTGATAGATTTTTATTTTTATAATTATTTTTGTACATATAATAATTATGATAAAATAAAATGAATAAAACAAAATATTCATTTTCCCCCAAAAAAGAGGATGGATGCCATGAAATAAATGAGCATCACAACACATATCCTTCTCCAACCTCATGGTGCTAGGGTTTTAGGTTTACCAATCTTTTCTAAAGTGGATTCAACATAGCTACAGGGCCTCGAACAAATTTGATCCTTTATTCCACATCTCCTACTTACCACTCTTAGATTGGCATATGTGGTGGTCACAATTAGATTCCCACTAATACTACCCTATGAAGTGCTAAAATGAGATATGCATAATAGTGATCCATCGGGAGGGGGGAGATGGATGAGTTTTGCCTCACCATCATTGGCTTGTAGAACAACCAGTGAACCAAACTCATCAAGTCCCTATATTATTGCCCGGACTCATGATTATCACTCACAACTAGGAGATGCAAACACATGAAAAACAAAATCTTGTTGTAGCGTCATGTGAGGATGATTCAATTTTCCTAAATCTTTAGATCTAAGTAAATTAGTGAGATGAATGGTGGAACACATTTATTAGACATACCACTATTATCAGACCTGAAATCACAGTGTGATCCATTTTCTATAAATACATGGATGTCACAGATTGGAAAGGGTTGCGGATGATCCTACGAGAGAGACCTCATTCTTTGTGAAAAACAGAGTGCTGAAAACCCCATATGGGTTATGAAAAGTAGGCCAAGTGAGACCCACTATTTAAGTCATGGGAAGAGGTGAATCTGGAAGTCAATTACATGGTCATTAATGTGAAAAATCCAAGGCAACACATAACATGTCTTGCAAAAGGGTGTGGCACCACATAACCCCTTATGAAAAAGGCAGTTGGAATCCCATGACCTATCACACGAAATCCAAGGTTGCGCAAAACATGTATTCCAAAATGATGTCACATTTTATACCATAACATAAGAAAATATAATGCACCATATATACATACTCCATCATCAGATCATGGTACCAAGAATATATCACATTCCAACCTCCGCCTAAAAAGATATTAAATAACTGAATACCTGATTATGTGAAGAATTATGCACAATGACTCAACATCTTATTCTGATCGAGTCCTAAATAATTTATTTGATGCACCATGATAGACGAACATGAAATAATATTTGAGAATTGATGCACCATCCCAATCTGATTAAATTCCACTCCACACACATGAAATATTCATGTGCATATTGGGATCTTCAAGATGTGATTAATATTGTGATGTGAAGAGGAGAAATATTCCATGAACATGCATCTAGAAATTGAGTTATGCGAAAACCCTATGAAAACATTCAAAACATTCCATGCACCATTTGGAATACCACCTTGACATGAAAACACACTTGGTCACATTATGGAATCATACAACCATGGACACACAATATATCAAAGTCAGACATAGGATCTATCCAAGATAATGTCTACAAGCCATCACAAGACCTATCATTGAACATGCGGTTCATCAAATAGAGGAAGAAAAATTATCACTGGAAAATTATTCATTTTGTCATAAGATCCAACACTGATCATGAGATGCGCCATAGGTGAACATGATGACTGACAAATACAAGTCACGCACGCCATCACAATAAATCATATTGACCATGCAATGCACTCATGGATAATCAGTGGGTGAAGTTTATAAAAATATTTAGAGAATAAGGAGGGAATAATACCAAAAATAAGGGATCCCCAGTGGTCGCAAATCTCATGCACCAAATAATTATAGGGAAGAATAACTTCCCTTGGTGATATCTTTGTAAACTTGAATGACCCCCAAACCATTGTGGTATAAAACGAAGAAGATAAAAAGTAGGAGGTGAAAGGGGTTCACAATCGCTGAAGAAGATGTAATGTGCCCTTGATGACCCATGAGGCATCGTGATTCCTCACTATCATCCCTATCGCACAGAAGTCCTCAGGTATTTCTAGACACCCCCTTTGGCTATCTAGGGGCAAACAGATAAACCTGTCCACTACATGTTTATGCACGCTTCATACGAACCATATTGGTCAAGAAATACATCATCCAAAAATCATGTAAATATCCTAGACATTACTTGTACAAACTTTTATAATCTGTGACCTTTTTAAAATAAAAAAAAGAGGATAAAATGGAATAAATGAGAGGTACTCGCAGTCATTGAAGGACATGTGACATGCCTTTGTTGATCCACAAGGTGTTGCAAGACCTCAATGACATGTCTACCTCATCTTTTTAAAGAACCTTGGCTTGTTAGTCATGCCACATGGAAGTTAGTGAACATATACAGACAACTCTATGGCACTCAAAGGACAGACGGATAGATTTTTCCACGAAACACTCTCACACTCTCATAGGACCCATATTGGTCATGTGATGCATCAGTAAAAAATAGAAGAAATAACCTTTACATCACTCATGAAATCCCACATGACTCCCAACCTTTATCACATAAAAAAGGAGATAGAAAGGGAGGAGGAGGGAGGTGTTCACAATCACTGAAGGGAATGTGATACACCCGCAACACGATCCCCTGAAACCCCCCAGACAAACCATCATAGTTTCACAGATGATCCTAGAAAAGTCACCTAATGTCTTGTGAGTTCATCCCAACTAGCACTTGGAACTTGTGAATACCCTCATACATGTAAACATGATGACATAAAATTCCTTCAACATGTCTTCATGATGAAACAAATCTTTGATAATCATAAATAATCTGATAAAGGAAGCATTGGAAGAAGAGACTTGTAATCAAATCAGGTGACGTGCTCAGAGCGGTCCATGACGAAGACTTGGGAAACTATGTGGAACCATGCCCCTTCACTGACTCTAGCCTGGAATCGCACCAGATATTCCATACAAACCGGTGAGTATTTGGGGTGACAAGACCTATAAATATCCCACCCTAACACAAAACATTAACTGAATACTACGAAAAGGTAACACTCGAGTGGAAAAATCCCAAGCATCAGAGTGGCTTTCTCAGAGAAACCGATCATGCGATCATCCAACCTTCCTTTAGCTAATACACTGGTGGGCATCTGGAGTAGTAATGCTCTAGGAATAATGAAATTTTCATGACCATTCATGAATAATACAAAGGATATCTATTAGGTTATGTGAAGAACATCCTACAAGAATACTAGATCATGCAAGAATCAAGAAAAAATGACACTGAAAAAAACCAAGTAATTCTCAATACAAGGGTTACAACCAAGATCAAAGGTAGAAGTATTAAGAAAATGACATGTTCACCGCCCCTCATGTACTTCACGTGTGTCATTCAAAGACACACAACAATAGTAGGATGTGTCACCTAGATATCATAACACTCCTTAAAAATGTCATCTATGACACATGAAATACTCCATAAATGTTAGATCAAATCACATTGTTCCCCTGTGGATGCCACTTTGATCTTGTGAACCCTATGGGTCTATCACCCAGGACTTGCGAAATCCTTCAGACACATCGCCTGAATCATATAATAGTGTTTTCTCATGTCATTTGAGTCTTGAAAAATCATCTAGACATAACAACCAATCTCTCATATAACCCTCTGGGTAAGTCATTTGAGACTAAAAACACCCTTGAGACATGACAACATGGTCTTGCTATGTCTTCCAGAAGTTTCATCCATGATACACAACATCCTTCAGGTTGTGTCACACTAGCTCTTGTGAAACCCTACATATGTGTCAATCCAGGTCATGCAATGGAACCCGGGACATGACAACTGGGTCTCACAACACCATAAAAGAAGAAGGCTAGATCAGTAGGGCATCCAAGGGCTTGATAAAATCATCTATCCTCAGCGTGTAAGCCCGATCAGTAGGGAAACCTTAGTGTGTAAGCCCCGAAATAAAGATAACTGCAACGACTCTAATTCCTTCCATATTCAGGATACATAGGCCACCTCTCCCCAAGGTTAGATCTCAATATTGATCATCTATAGAGATACCAACATAAGAGTCCTATGTTCGAAGTAATGAAAATGATTACTTTCTTTCTCTTGTTTCCCACAAATGATCATGGATCACATGGGATTAGGGAGTTTAAATGATCATATAATCTTCCCTATAAACCTCCACAATGGTTCATGGAAGCCTCAGTGTGTAAACCCTGACATAAAGAGAACTACAATGAGTCTGATTCCTGCCATATTCAATATACATATGCCTCCTTTACTAGAGTATCAAGCTTCATATTGATCATCCATAGAGGGACTATCATATGAGTACCTTGTTCAAAGTAATGACATTGATTACTTGTTATCCCTTGTTTCCCAAAAACGATCATGGATCATGTGGGTTTATGGAGTTGCGATGATCATATCATCTTCCCTATAAACCTCTACAATGGTAAAGGTCGGCCTCAGCGTATAAGCTCTGACATAAATGAAATTATAAAGAATCTGATTCCTACCATATTCAGGATACATATACTACCTCTCCTCAAGGTTCAATCTCCATACCGATCATCCATGGAGAGACCAACATAAGAGTACCTTGTTCAAAGTAATGATATTGATTACTTCCTATACCTTGTTTCTCACAAACTATCATGGATTACATTGTCTTAGGGAGTTACAATGGTCATATAATATGCCTTGTAAACCCCCGCAATGGTACATGACAGTCTCAACGTCTAATCCTCGATCAAACAAACTATGCTGAATCCGATTTATACCATAATCAAGATACATATGACTCTTTCTTAAGGCCTTATCTTCATAAAAAACACCCAAAGGGTTGTCTCGGCACACAAGTCCCATAAATTTGCACCGTGAGGCTGATAATCTATTCCCCTTATTTCTCACACTAAGCATATCTCACGTGGGATTAAGAATATTTGAATTAACACCTCATTAGGAATTATAAATGAATACCCCTAATATAAGGTTATATACTTTGGGGTCGGTCCAAAGAGAATCAACAAACTACATGTGTTTTTATTCCGGAAATATTCAGGATATGTACGATTCCTCATAATGGCTCAATCCCGTCCTCATAATATTAACCACCTCCTTGCATGGAAGAACATTCTAAAACACTTTGTTATATAGTTACATCACATAATGAATCTACTATTCTCTAGAGAAATGGATGAAGAACCGTAGATACATACATATAGGTCCATTAATGAGACTTCATTTCCTCATCTAATGAGAGAATTAACCAATAAACCATTTTTTAGGGTAACCAGTCCCCTATCGGGATTAGGAAGAGATATATGAACATATCTTAAATCTATAAGGGAGTTTTAGAGTAGGTAATAATTCCCCAAAAAAAGGTGCGGTGAGCCCAACCTCTCATCCTCTCAGCCAATGCGAGTCCCCAAGAGTTGCAGGGCCTAAAAACCCAGATGAGCATTGACCATTGGAAAGAAGGTCTATACCCAGCTATATATGAGGGAACCATTTGGATTTTTGGAAAAAGTGACAATAGTAGCCTGATGAGAAAAACCATTTCACGCCACAAAATCCCAATGAAACAACATCACCTAATCTTTTTAATTTTTTCAGATGAGATTATTTTCTATAATAAAAATATTATATTCGAATTATATCAATTTTTTTCATTTTTTCATGAAAACTAATTTAATTTTTTTTTAATATTATAAGTAATCTCAAGAGTTCCCATTCCCTCACTTGTAAAAGGGAACCTCTTCTCATTCATTATTCATAATGTTTGAAACTTATAGATTGGAAAATCACTACAATAATACCATAATATATTCAATTAAACCTTCTAGATATTATTATATTTAAAAAATAAAATCCATTCAAGGATTAATATTTATGCCAAAAAATATTTCCCAACAAATAGAGTTGATATAATTGTTAACGAATCATTTTCAATTTTATTTCTTATTATAAATCCTAAAAATATATTAGATACACTATGAAATACTAACTTTAGTAAGTTTAATATAATTAATGGTTATTATTATGATGAAACAACCATTATCCACCTTCTTCCCATCTATTGGATTATGGTAATGTCACTCGTTCATATGTGTAGACCACTACCACCACTTAGCAGTGTGACTATTTTTTCATTTATGATTTTAATGGATGGTAAGAAAGATATATTTAATAAATATATATGTGTATATATGATATAATAATTATTATGGAAAGATTAATTATTATTTATCTCTATTTTTTCCGTCCATCAAAAAATGTAAAAAAACATTCACGCGTACATAAAGTCTACCATCTCCATAAATAGTGTAATCTATTTTTCTATCTCTAGATTTTAGGTATGGATAAAAATATATATATATATATATATATATATATGTATGTATGTATGTATTTATGTATGTATGTATGTATATAATGAATATATATTATATTTATATCATGTTTAAAATTATGTAGATGACTGAACCATTATCACATTTCAAGGACCAGAACATCCAAACTGAAACTCTCATGAAAAAACAGTTAACACTAAGAAACTGAAAAATTAAAAAGAAATTATATATAAATGGTTATTGAAATATTTTAATAGGACTATATATTATATTATAAGTATTTAAATAATAATTATATAGAATTTTAATAAATTTATAATTATTATAAAGGGGGTTATAGTGGGTTCTAATCAAGTCAAACTTGGTGTACAATATTTTTGTCTCACTTCTATTTTTTTGAGAAAAATGTCATATTCACCGCATGTTAATTGTATGTGGTATATATAATAAATATGAATGTATTTTATTATAATTATAATGAAAATTATGGGCTTATATATATCTATATAATGTGATTTATTTTATAGGCCTTATGATTTAAAAGTTACCAATGTGTTAAGGGTTTTATGTTATAATCTCACTACTTATCAGGATTGTCTATGATTACATTATGATGGTGAATTATAATGGTATAACTTAGAAGAAACTCATGAATGTTATTATTATTTGGTTATTTATGTAAATTACATGTTTTCCTTTCATTCTTCCCATTTTTTTCTTAGGAGACCGAAATAATTATTTTACAAAACCCAACTTTATTTCTTTCTTTGGTCGAAAATACCTTTTATTCTATAACCAAATTTTCTAAAAAAAAATCAATACTTTTTTTAAAATATTCTCCTATATTGTTTTAAATTCTTTTTACCCATGAATAAATTTTTACAAAAGTTTTAAAATGAATCTTATATTCATTTTCTGAATGGGGTACTTTTTGAACTTTTTTACAAAATTATGAAAAGAATGTTTTCTTTTAACTTATACTGTATAAATAGAATATTCCACCACTATAAATGATTAATTATTTTAGTATTCCTTTTAATGTTTCCAAGATTATTTCCAATTAAGATTTTTTCTTTAATAGTTGGGGAATTTTCAAATTTAAAATAAGTTATTTCAATGTGGAAAGGGTATTTTAATCAACAAATGTTCCAAGTGATATTTTAATGGAATATTTATCTGGGATGATATGATTTGATGTTATATAATATTTATTAAGTTTATCATCAAATTATACCATATGTATTCTTTCACTTGATTGTTTATGATTATTATGACATGAGTTTTGTGAAAATCATTCTTTTTCTATGGGTTATGCTATTCTGAATTTGTGAAATGTTTATGAAACCTATTTCTTTTTCATGGGTTATGCCATGATGAAATGTTTATGAAACCCATTTCTTTCTGATGAGTTATTATATAATGAGTGTTTTATGATATTTCATCACACACACATATATAATATTCATTATGTAATGGGTGGATCTTTAATCATATATCACTCCAATGAATTGGGTAAAGATGGTTATCTCATGAGATAATATTGACTAGAATATAGAGTAAACCCAGTTCAGTAGGGGACTCTATCCATAATGTTAGTATTGAGAGTAAACCCTAAAAAATGACATGATGTAATGTGGATTGAACTCCATCTAGTATTTTTATCTTAGCAGAGGTATGTGAATAAAGAAATAATTTTCTATGATTATGTGTCTTCTAAAAACATTTTTCTTATGCCCATAATATGATAGCATGGATCATTTTCTTTGATTTTTTTAGGATTCATGTATTATGAACTTCCAAGCTCTATTCCATGACTCAAGATTATGATCTATGATATGTAGGGTATGGATTTCAACTATTATACTCATGTTATCATACACTTTTTTCTCATATCATGTTTAAGTGATCATTTATATCTCCCTTGTTTACCCTTACTGAGCATCTGAGCTCATCCTTACTCATGATTCCATTCCCCTAGTTATGAAGAATGGTTTTAAGTATAACATATATAAGAAGGGTTCTAGATATAAATAACTTAGTGGGATATTATATATAACTCTTATGAACATGTTTCTTATGTGTCCAAGTTTCATAAGATACATGATCTAAATGATTTTGGTGCGGATCGTAATGTTATGTATTTAATACACATATAATAAGATGTAATATTTATTTATGAAAAGTATGGGTCTTCATAGTTCATATCAGATTAAGGTTTAGTTTCCTTTGTAAACTATAATGAGAAAAATTTATTGATAACCCTTAGGATAATGCCATGTATTTGAGAACATCATGTGTTATATTAAAGAAAACATTGTAGTTTTCCTAGGAAACCATCCCCATCTAGATACTAGAAGTGGACATTGTTTTTGGAATAGATTCATCTCAGGTTAATAAGACCAAAAAATATTTGTTTGAGTATATGTTGACCATCATTTTTGTGTACAATGAGTGTTCCCTTACAACACACCTTCCTCGACACTCCATGGGGAATTAATAGTTAAAATCACATTTTCTTTAAAAATCATTATAATGTATTTAAATAGATGATGATCAGGGATTTCTAGTTTAAACATAAGGTATCATAGATTGAAAAAATGTGACATGATTTAGATATAATATGAATGATTTTTCATGATTAATAACTTTGATTAATGATCATTTATGGTCATGCTAACAATGTTGGTTTTAGTAAGATATTGAAGATAGATTAATGAAGTTGAGGTGGAAACAAGTATGCTCAAATATTAAAGTACCTTATTTGAGAACATTAATATGAATTAATTTATATTTTGAAAAGTCTCTAGTAATGTTAATTCCTATCCTCAATGATTAAATTTTAAATTATTCGTGAAAGATCCTAATGGTATGTTTTCCGCCCCCCAAGGTGACGCGTTTACGGGCGGTGTGGATATGGCATGATGAGGATCGTCACCCAACTCTTTTTCTGTAGGGGGGAGTTCTCATCAAATTTACCATTCCTTTGTAATTACCCATTCAACATCATTGTCCTTTAAATAAGGTTGAATTATCCCTGTGGGAACTGTTGGTCTCAGCGAGTGATTGTGTGGGGGTCAAGCACACATAAAATTAGTCCTTCTCAGATATAACTTTCTCGGATGGTCTCTAACATATTTATTTGTGGAGCCAAGAATGCCCAAAGGCCCTAGTATCCAGGATTCAAGGACCTTCTTGTTAGGTTTTGGGGCCCGCAACATAAGTCAGTGGGCCAGGGATTTTAAAATTTTCATCAGCGGGATGACAGAACTTGTCTTCGATGACGATCCAAGCCCCGGAAAGGTATGAGGATCTCACGTAAATCATGAGGAGCATAAAAATAAAATGAAAATGTACCCATTTTAAATTTGTATTTGTGGTCGACTGCAACTAGACGATGGTGATCATTGCTTAAAGGATTCAAAGCAGGATCCCTCTAGATCGTCCACATGCGCTCCAAAAATACGATGAACATCGATCATCAAATTATGGGTGCTAGTGTGGCGATCCGATGATGCTTTCGACATCCCTACAATTACCACATCGAGATCTCTTCGATGCTTGAGGAAGAACTTGATCCAAGCTCCATGGATTGAGAGCTTCTCTCTCTAGATAGTGGGAGGAGAGAGTGGCTCTGGATTTCACTCCATGAAATGAGTGAATAGTGAATTGTACCCTAAGGGAGAGAGAGCCTCCTCCCTTATTTATAGTGGAATTCCAAAATACCCGGCAGGGTTCCCTGGACCCCGTTTTTTTCAATGTCCACTAATAAATAATTTTTACAAACTAAATTGCACCAATATTATTTATTATTTTATCACATACTTGTAATATATATAAAATATATATTACGTGATAAAACCCGAGCCATTTAACTTGACTTGTTGTCCATATTAATATTAAATTAACATTGAATATTAAAATAATATTTGTTTGATTAATATTTTCCCGTACTTACAAAACTTTTAAATAAATTAAATAAATTCAACCATAATTATTCATAACTTGAATAATAATTAATTTATTTAATTCACCGGTGATCGATAACTTGGACAACACTCGGACCCCATGGTGGGGACCACTATGTCCATATACCTATTCAACTGAATAGGGAAGATTCTTGAATATGCTATTGTGTGTGACCATATAGGCCCTTATCTCATAGCAGTGAATAAAATACATAGACCAAAAGTGGAGTCTAGCAACTCATCATGGCCCCTAAAGAGATAAGGATAGTCATAGCAACGACTACCATCCTATGAACACTGATTGTGTACTATAATCTCTTTGTCATTAAATATCTCATAAAGTAGGACACACACTTGTGTCATCGTCCTTTTTCTTACTTTATTATTTGTTGACCTTATCGGATGGATTTACCTTTGTACTGCTTTAGCCAAAGACTTATAAAGGCAGCACCATCCTGATCAACCAAGCCTGATATATAAAACTTCCTGAACTTGGAAGTGACAAATCCTTTTTTGACCATTCAACCAATGTCATACCACCAACGACACACCCAACACAAACTACCTCACCATGACATCATTTCCATGATTTTCATCTTGCATCAAAGTACGTAATCAAATGATATACATTGGTAATGGTCTCAAGTCAGGAGACCAATACAGATGTCCGTAGATAGGAATGACCAATGGCACACAAAACATGTGGTGTTCCTATTGGTGGGTTTATCCTCATGATCTCACAACTAGAGATCACCAAGTGAGAACTTCATGAGAAGAAGTCTCAATGCTTATGATCCCCCAGCACAGGTTAGTCATACATCTAATATTTCTAGTTAGTGAGATGTATCTATAATATAGAACAAATATTTAAGATTAATGTCATGGTATCTTGAGGTTCTCATTATTGCCTAGGATCTTCTATAACCTCTCGACATGAAAATTAACCTTTGGACATTACCATTATTATAGTGGACATAGAAAAGTGTACACTATAATGGTAAGATGAAATCATGTATAACTAACTGTACACATGATATGGTAATCAAAAGTACTGCATAGTTGGTTCTAGGGCACCCACTATTTCAACACTCTCACTTGCACTAGAGACAACTTTCTAACCAAACTTGTTAGCTACTCTCATGATAAAATCATGTTTCTGCTGAGTAATGGATTTAACTGCTGGGCCTGCCGCGTTTTCACCATGTGGAATATCTGATATACGTGACCTCATCTGCTTGAGTAAAACTTCTCAGGATAAGGTATCCCCGAGTATATCACATTTCCCATTTTCAACTTCACTAGTAGTAATATCATAATTCACATTATTATAATACTTTTCTCATTAGGTGTGAATCCAAGAACTAGAACAAATCGTTGTGATTATAACTGATTTTTAGCTTCCTTAAAAGCTGCAACATACTCAATATTTTTAGGTATGGATACCACTAGATTTTATGATCTTGACTCACTCATCACCTTTTCCTAACTGTGATACTAGATCAAATTGATCTAATTATTACTAGTTTGTGTCCCACAAAAACTAGTATACCATTTTTTCCATATACCAGGTGCATATCATTTGTACTTGTTGAAGTACAAGATGATTGTTCTAACTGCATCACTTACGGTGCTCCTGGATATAATTGATATTTTCTTACTATAAAGTATATCCTGGAAATATCAATTATTGTACATAACATGGATTATGCGATTGATCCATCACTGAAGCGTATGGTATCAATTCAAAACATTAATCTATGCCCATGCTCCAAACATGTTAACCTAGAGAGATTATGCATGTGACATTGGCAGTAATTCTGCACTTGAATTGTTCCATCTTGTATTTTTCAATACAATGTCACTATATGTATGATTGACTAGGACCAATCAAACTATGGATCTACCATAGTAGATCTTGTTCCCTAGAACTCGGGTTGCTAGTTTAAGTCAATCATTGGAGAATTGCATTTATTCAAATCTTATCTAACTGTAATATCAAGATCTGTTTTCCATATGTTGTTGAACATATTTCATTTGGAAAACATTGGCACTCCCACTAAACTTTTGTAGACACAAGGCAATGATTCATTTATAATGAATGATCTAAGATCTTATTGCTGACTTTAATCCAGAATTGGATTTCAATAACTTGAAACCTTTATTGGAATCATATGATGTCATCATCTATTTCTAGTTGCATCGTATAGACACCTTCTATGAAAGATGATCTTGACATCCAATGACCAATACAATGATGTTAGAAGTTAGCTATGACAAGTAAAAATTCTAATAGATTTAGGCATGCTGACTTGGTATAACCAATCGAGCCTTATTGGTACCATGCTTGTACCATCCATGTATCTTATCATTTTAATACCCACTGAAGTATTCAATTTATAAGCACCTTTGCAATTTGATACATGGAATACATTTTTGAATTTTAGTTGATCTTGTCAATTTTAGCTCATTTCCTTATACTTCCTACTTGTAGGATTTATTATTCTTAATGAATAATATATCACCAGCCACAATGAATATAAAACCATCACCATGGTTTCATTCTTCCTAAATTGTATGTGTCTCTGGAATATGCCTATTTCACATGTACGTGTGGAACTTGTTCCTATGCCAACCATTTGTGCATCTCAAGCATTGACTAAGTCCAAGTCAATTTATCTCCCACTATCTCTAATAGAGATGTGCACCCTTATATAGAAATTTAGTCTAATACTTGACTACATCTTTTCTATCTTAGGGATTTATGTAATATCCTAAGAAATTGTTAGGATATTTACTTAGATGCACCATGTGTTCATCTTGATGCATGTTTCTTTATATCTTAACAAACTCATTGCATCCTAACACATGATTTATGATGTAATGGATTTTCATCATACTATGACTCGTATGATATCCATTTATCATTTTAGTTGGAATATTGGTTATGGGTTTATGTCATTATTTGAAAGGCACATTTTGAAATATAATGGAAGTTACTGTAGGTTGTAACATTGATACTACTTACATCATAACTTTGATGTATAAAATATGCATTTAAGAATTACTCCATGCTACATTTTGTTGATCAATGTTAACATGTAAGACTTTATCATCAATCCTCTTTATGAACATCAATACGGTGATGTAGATAAGGTAACATGCGTTTAGGAATTACTCCATGCTACATTATCATGATCGATGATTGTTTGGTCAAGATATTCTTCAACATGCTGATCTGAAGCATCTCATATCTTCTTACCAATCATATACTTCACTATTTCTTAATAACTTAAAGGAATCTTATGAAGTATATTTATCTCTTGCTTTCCTTTGGAATAGTTCAGACTCTCTTGTTGAACTAATTCTGAATGTTTTGTGGCATACCTTTATTTCTAAAGGTTTCTTTGTCCAAAATAAGGATGTCAACAATACCAAAGGTGTTTAGCTGTTCCAAGCCTAAATACCATACTGGGAATATTCTTGATGTCCACTTTTAGTTTTCAGAGAACTAAATTTCCACAACTGGGTAGGTCATACATTTTATATTCATCATGTATTTTCTTTGATTAAGTGGGAGGGAACTATTTTTTGAGTATGTTACCACAAACAACATTCATTCCTAAACATGGAATAATGTCTCATCATGTTCAAAATGGGTATGCGAGATAAATGTTTTGGTTATACTCAAAAACTTGATCAATTTGAATCAATAACTTGGAAATTTTAAGTTATGTGTTTCTCACCGCCAACCTAGGAATCGCCCTTTCTCAGCTGCTTAGAGAAGACACATTACTCTTAATAATGTTTCTCTACTTACTTGGTTACTATATTTCAATACATATATGTTAAAATAATATTGTATTTTAATACCCAAGAAGTATGTGAGAAAACATTACTTTTATTTGATGAATATAAACTGAACGAGAAGCGGGTACTTGCTTCTTGTATTTCAGTTTTTAAACTTCCATGAATTTATTTCAATATGTGATGAAAATAATCTCTTATTAAGTAACCAACCAGTTTTCTTTGAAGGACATAATGAAAGTGATTTTGGAAAAACTTTCCATAGGCCTTTTTTCCTTGTCATTCAATTTATTCTCCATAAGAATAAAATTTGGTGACATATTTAATATTCTTATTACATAGAAGATTTTACCTTAAAGGTAATGAAGTGATTAATTTATATCATTTTTTGTATCCTTAAAAGAAACTAGAGTAATTGTATGTAAAAGTTATAAGAATGGGATGACATGAAAGATTGTGAACTGTCTTTCAATTTACACAAACCGAGTGCAATCATCACATTAAAATCTTGCTTCACTTTCTCCTCATAGACTTCTTGGAGATGAGACTACATGTAACATCATCCATGTCATGATATAGCGACCCCAACTAACATCAGACGTTGATGATAGCTTTATGACAGAACCATCATACACTTGATTCATGAGTCTCCTGTAAGTAGTTTTACACCCTCACTTCCTCAGGTGTCTTAACAAGTTGGGACACAAGCACCTTAAATTTCAGTTATAGTAGTAATGTGCGTGAGCACCTATACTACAATTTGGAAATTCGTGCTTAGTTTAGACATTAACTTTTCTAATATTTATCACATTTTTATTGTGGAATTTCTTGCTATTCTCTACAAATAAACATTAGAAGATTGTACTTTAACGTGATTACCAGTTTAGATATAATTGATTAATTTAATCATCGAATGTATCCCACTAATTTTTCGAATTCTAGGAACCCTCTGTACTAGAATCAGAATACTCTTGAGTATTCTAGTGGAAAGGATCCATTAACCTCCCTCATAGTCGAAAAGCTATGGCTATGCCACAACTCGGAGGGTCCAAGGTAGACTTTTGGCTGACCAACCGCATTAACTCGTGGTTCCTTGATCTATTGAGTGAAGTCCTAGATTCAAAAAATCACTACTGATTTACTCAATGCTTTCCTCTAAAATTACAACAAGTTATCTATGGATATTTCTTTGCTAAAATTTTAGTTAAGTTGACCCACCACCCTAATAAGAACTCCCTAGTAGTAAGAGGCACCTTCATCTATGTCATGATCGGCACCTCGAACACCCGGTTTTTTTTCAAACTTGAATGATGAAAGGATGTTTTTGACTTAGTACTTTCTTTGAGTTTTTTATTGTTTTTCTCTCAACGAATGTAATCCAATTATGTTAATCTTGTTTGTCTATGTTGTCACGCTCACAACTGAACTTTAATAGATTAACATATGTCGCTTCTTTATGCATTATAGTATATATTATTTTATGTGTTTTCCCGCTATTCTAAAATGCATAAAATAATAAGTAAATTCATAAAGGTAAACTACTACCCGACTGGTCTTCAGCATCTAAATGACTTAAGGGCATCCTACCTGAGTCAAAGTTTGACTGAAAATGCAGCTATCCTTTATCTTGTATGTTCACTTCATTGAAGTATCGCATCACCTTGGTGGGGTCCACATCACATCTAGGAGTACCGCCTAGTCTTGGTGGAATCCACGTGTCCTCTTTCACTATTATGAACCACCTCATCTTGGAGAGGTCCATGTTGTTCGTCGTCTTCATCCGAAATACAAAATTACTAGCACGTAGGAGAGGGGAATTAGTGGGATAAATATACATCGGGTAAAATTTGGGCGCGCATGCCCTTATACATTTTAAACAAAAATTAAAGATGATGGGAAGAATGTTTATTTAATTAATTACATTTTTCACACGTAGTTAAATAATTAATTAAATAAAAGGCAACATACACGGGTCGATGCTCAAGACCAATATGCAGGTAAAATAAAGTGAGATAAAATTAAAATGCATTCATTAAGTGTGAGGGTTATATAATAAAATTAAATGAATTAATTAATTCATATAATTTAATTATTATTCGGTCCACTAATTAATTTAATTTTTAATGCCAAAATTAAATTAATTAATTAGTTTAATTTAATTGCAAAATTAAATTAATTTATATGATCAGGTATTAAAATAATTTATTTAAACCATATTTAATATATAAATTAATTTAATTTAATTCTATAATTAAATTAATTAATCATATCAATTGAAATTAAATTGGGTCTTGAAACACTAGCTATGGCCCTTACGGGTTGCGTCATACTAGTGTAGACCAGTAACGGGTTTTCTGAGGCAGGAAGGTCGGCCCAAATCAAAAATGGTTGGGCATACCCGCCCGAGCCTTACTTGGGGTGATTCGTTTTAGGGTGTACCTTCCGGTCAAGACTGACTGTGTCTCAACCAGCATGAATGTCTCAGTCCAGTAGGTTTAGCCGGTGGATGACATGGAAGCAGGCCACGGGCTGGAGATGGCGGATGAAACCAAATGGTGGTGGCTCCGCAAGGTGGGGTGCGCGATGGTAGGGAGGCCTGGGCTTGCTACGGGTGCACGACTATTGGCGGACCCGAGATCGGGGTGCACCAGGGGGAAGGCGGGCAGCCTGTGCTACCTTGTGCAGCCCTGAAGCGGGCGGGAGTCTGCATGGGAGGATCCCGACTACGCGGGGAAGCTCGAGGGGTCCTCTAGGCTACATGAGGAGGTCAGGCGAGGCCAGTGGTGCCTTCACCAGGAGATGATGCAAGGTAATGGGGCCTTCTGGCTATCAGCTCTGGCGATAGTTGCTAGGATGGATGGCAAGGGGGCGGTGGCCTATGCGGTGAGGCGGGAGGCGTCCTGGTAGCATTTTGTTGCCAGGTCATTGCAGAGGGTGGGAAGGCCAGCTGCGACATGTAGGTCCCCTAGTGAGCCTAGGAAACCCACCTCACCGGTGTCTCCATGGGTGGTTCGGTCTAGGCTGTAGGGGAGGAGGACTCCAAGAAGGCCGAATGGGGTGCAGGAGGCGGGTGCCCGGGGTGCGGCGAGTGCCGCTGAGAGGAGGTCCATCAAGGGATGGGTGGCGCGACCTCCTATTGGCCGGTGCGAGCTGCTGAGAAGCTGTGGAGGGGGCTCTAGGGTTGGACCATAATGGAGGAGCACTGAGGGGGTCTTCTCGGACCCCATGTTTCCCTTTTTTTGCTCTTTGTTAATCCACCACCCAACGCCCTATTTTTCACCAATTTTTTTAAAAGAAGTCTTCTTTTGAAGTCAAGTCCTCCAAAATTTTTCGAAAGGATAATTAGCCATTTAATATAATAATAATAAAATTATTATAATGAAATAATAATTTATTATTATATTATTATTATAATAATAATAAAATAAATATTATTATATTAATAAAATTATTATGAAAATTACTAAATTGTAAAATTTAGAATTTGAACAATTAAATTTATTTTGGGTGAACCGATTGAAACTTAATCAGTTCAGCAAGATTAAATAAAAATTAGAACCTAATATCAAACCACATATTCGATCCAATCCGAAAAATTATACTGACCATAACTTGGTCATTCGACATCGGATCGACGCACGGTTCTAACCATTGGGACCGTCTTTGAATACTCTACTTAAATTTATGAAAATTATTTTTATTTGGCTCAGAAAATTTATGTGATCCCTTTGATACCACTGTTAGGTTCTGGGGCCCACAGTGAAAGTTTGTGGGCTGGGGATTTTAAAATTTTCATCAGTGGGATGAAAGAACTTATCATCGCCAACGATCTGAGCCCCGTAAAGGTCCGAGGATCTCACATAAATCATTCGGAGCAAAAAAATAAAACGAAAAACCTACTTATTTCAAATCCGAATCTTCGATCGACTGCAACTTGTCGATGGTGATTGTCTCTTGAAGGATCCAAAGCAGGATCCCTCTAGATCATCCACATGCGCTCCAAAAATCCGATGAACATCGATCATAAAATTTTGAGTTCCATCACTGTGATCCGATGATACTTTCGACGTATCGATGATCACCACATCGAGATCTCTTCAATGCTTGAGGAAGAACTTGATCCAAGCTCCATAGATCGAGAGATTCTCTCTCTAGAGAGTGGGAGGAGAGAGAGGCTCTGAATTTCACTCTATGAAATGAGTGAATAGTGAATTTCACCCCAAGGGAGAGAGACTCCTCTATTATTTATAGTGGAATTCCAAAAAACCCAATTGGGTTCCCCGACCCTCGTTTATTTCAATGTCCACTAATAAATAATTTTGATGAACTAAACTATGCCAATATTATTTATTATTTTATCACATACTTGTAATATATATAAAATATATATTATGTGATAAAACCCATGCCATTTAACTTGACTCGTTGTCCCACTTAATATTAAATGAACCTTGAATATTAAAATAATATTCGTTTGATTAATATTTTCCCGTATTTACTAAAAGTGTAAATAAATTAAATAAATTCAATCCCAATTAGTCATAAATTGAATAATAATGTATTTATTTAATTCATTGGTGATCGATAACTTAGGCAACACTCGTACCCCATGGCAAGGCCCACTATGTCCATATACCTATTCAACTGAATAGGGCGGATTCTTGAATATGCTATTTTGTGTGACCATCTAGGCCCTTATCTCAATAGTAGTGAATAAAATCCACAGACCAAGAGTGGAGTCTAGCAACCCATCATGGCCCCAAAAGAGATAAGGATAGTCATAGAAATGACTATCATCCTACGAACACTGACTGTGTACTATAATCTCTTTGTCATTAAATATCTCATAAAGTAGGAAGCACACTTGTTTCATCATCCTTTTTCTTGATTTATTATTTGTTGACCTTACCAGATGGATTTACATTTATACTACTTTGGCCAAAGACTTATGAAGGCAGCACCATCCTGATCAACCAGGCCTGAGATATACAACTTCCTAAACTTGGAAGTGGCAAATCCTTTCTTGACCATTCAGCCAATGTCATACCACCAACGATGCACCCAACACAAAATAACTCACCACGACATCATTTCCCTGGTTTTCATCTTGTACCAAAGTATGTAATCAAATGATATACATTGGTAATGGTCTCAAGTTTGTAGAACAATAAACATGTCTATAGATAGGAATGACCAATGACACACAAAACAAATGGTGTTCTTATTGGCAGGTATATCCTCATGATCTCACTACTAGAGATCACCAAGTGTGAACTTCATGAGAAGAAGTCTCAATGCTTATGATCCCCCATCACCTGATAGTTATACATCTATTGTGTCTAGATAGTGAGATGTATCTATACTATAGAACATATATTTAAGATTAATGTCATGGTATCTTGAGGTTATTATTATAGCCTGGGATCTGCTATAACCTCTCGATATAATAATTAACCTTTGGACATTAACATTATTATAGTGGATGAAAAAAAGTCTACACTATAATGGTAAGATGACATCATGTATAACTAACTGTACATATGATATGGTAATCAAAAGTACTCCATAGTTGGGTTTGGGGCACCCACTATTTTAACACTTCTTTCCAAAGGTAGACACTCATAGGCTGACGATTTGGCCGACGACACTTGAGGACTCCATTAGTTGATAGGATGAGAGGTTTGGATCACCGCACCCTTTCGGGGGAGGATTGTTGCTTTTTCTGGGACTCTCTTATATATTTAAGTCGTGTTCATATTTTAATAGATCCTTGGTTAATTCTCGAAGAGTGTGTCCACGGGATACCCTTGGTTTGAAAGATCATCATGAGCATGCATATGTTTGATGCCACTGAGGTGATGTTGACTTAGAAATATTATAAGGTGCTCTAGAGTTTATCGTCATCCAGGGGGATGGAAGTTGACTTGATGTTTAGATCGGGCCCTCAAGGAGGGCTTCCTACATATCCTTTGGAGAGGAATCAGAACCCATGTAGTTCTGATGTGTGGGGATTATGCATGGGATCTTTCCATTCGATAGACATGATTGGGTGGACCCTTTTGGGATAGGAACCCTTTTGATATCAGGCCTTCTGACAGGCGTCCTACGTATCCTGATCTGGTCAGGAATCAGAGCTCTCATAGTTCTAATGTGTGAAGATGTTGTAATCCTCACAAACCTATAAGCCCTTGTGAGTCATGCTCAGTGTGAGAAACAAGACGATATGAAATATTTGACAATGCACATGCCTCCTCCCCTATTGGTGGGGGAGGGATAGCCCATGGTGGAAGAGGCTGGGGTGACTGTGGGCAAGGACGCAGAGTAATGAACCTTTCAACGTGAAATGACATTGAAGGTCATGCAGACCTTCCTCAAAAGATTGGGGACTGACCTCAGTAGGAGACCCCCAGAACATGTTCTAGGATGGGGAGTAGTTTTTTCCTCACTAAATGGGGGAGTGAACATAACCCCTTTGACTGGTAACTATTCCTCATTGAATGAAAAAACAAGTGATCACCCCTAATCCTGAGAATGGGATGGTTCAAGTCAGCATCCCAATGTTGGACTCCAGGTTACCATGGTAATGTAGCCTTACAAGCATTTCTGAAGCCTACACCTTTGTTGGTAGGGCCTTCGTGACTCCTCTTACCATGGGTATGTAGACTCAATGGGGCGTGCTGATGCACCTAGTGGCCTGATCATACGGGTTCAGTGTCTTTGGAAGAGGCTTTGGACTAGCGCTAGAGAACTGGTTAATGGAGGGATTATAGAGGACTGTGAGGTTGGAACTAGAGGGAACAATATCCAAAAACACCCCATTCCGCGTACTGGTTTCTCATGCATGTTGGGGAAGGCTCTGCATACCATAGTGGTATGCGGGTAGGAGGTCCATCTGCGTACCAGTGTGGTACACGAGCATGGGTATCAAAAACTATGTACCAAATTGGTATGTGGCTCTCCTTTCCGCTTTGGGTTATATCTATGTACTGATTGGTTACGTGACACCGAGTTTAGTCTACGTAGCGGTACACTACGCAGAGCGCCATAATGAAAGAGGGTCGGGGGAATTACCATTCACTGAAAATTCATCCACGAGAAGTATTTGGTTCTCAGTTTTCCAATTGGGTTCACGGTTCTAATATTATTATTCAATTCCCCCATTTTTATTGTTCGTGGCCGGCTATACCTGCAGAGGAAGTTGTTTGCAGTTCATGCTTCGCTGATGAAACAGGATGGAATCCTAAGCGCAACCTCTGAGTTTTCCTCAAGATTTCGTCACATGTCCTTCCTTCTATCCCTCTCATCTCTTCCCCATTTCTTTTTTCCTTCCTCTACTGTGCTCCTATTATAGAGCATTAGAATGATCATATCTACTAGAAACGTGGAACCATTTGTGGAGGTCCATTGAAGCAATTTTCTAACCCACATAAGACTTGGTCAATCGGGGCTTACAGAGCCTTTGGTTCATGATAATGGTTCACAAAACCCTGATCATCCACTTAATCCATTAAATAATGGGTTTGCAGCACAGTATGAAGACCGTCTTCTGCGCGGTTCTTGGTTTTCCATACTTTTTGGCCATCGCTACGAGAGCGAGCAGTTCGTGGACCATCTTGCATACCTGGAAGTTCATGATCCATCTTCTTCGCATACCTTTCTTGGTGATGGTACACAAGCCATTTGATAACTTGAATTCCTTCAAGTTCCTTCAAAGAAATACAACTCAATTTGAGTCCCTTCACCTTGATAAACTTATAGAAGTGCTTAATTCCTTCTACAAAGTGATTATGGGGGTATTTTCTTCCTTTGGAGGAATTTTCAGGACCCTACAAATTCCCCCCATCGGAATGTTGTCTATTCAGAACGAAAAGGGGACTATTCTGATATAGAAGCACTCCTGAATTGAAATGGTTCATGGTAGAATAGGTAGACCCAGTAGGAGGTGACTACACCTATATATAGAGTCCCATTTCATTTGTCTTTTACCATTTCTCGCGGAAAAAAGTACTCTCGATTTCTCGGCCTCCTTCACTCTTTGCATACCATGCACCTTGCGAAAACCGCGTTCACAAACTGATCTGTATGTTCCACGAACTGATTACCTCTCCATTTTCCCATCCATGTACCACATTTTGGCTTCCGTGAATGGGACTATGGAAATGTAAAACTTAAAATCCATATTCTGCATAGAAGAAGGCTACGTGGCTGATTTTTTGGCATACCAAACTCAGATCGGCGCATCGAACCTCAAAAACTGTTAATATGGCCATAAATTTTAATCCACAACTTATAAAGTTGAACTTAATGGAGGCCGAGGTTCATAGTTTCTACCTTATACGAACCATTCTGTTTTCTAAACAATAGTTCGCAGGCCTTCGCCTCACGGTCATTCCACGTACCAGGGATGTATGCAGTGAATAGTATCTGTGTACCATAGTTGTAGGAGGAGTAGCCTCCATGTGTTATGCTGCACACGGAATGCTCTTTCCATATACTGTTTTTATGAACAGTACACAGAGCCTTTTACAGACAGGTTTTAATTCCTTTAGCAATTTTTTTCATAGTGTTTTCCCAACACTTTTTATCAGACTAACTTCTCATCAGCTTCTAGATCTTCCTATATAGGTTACAATGGCTGATTCACGGACTGCTGATAACGTCAATGCTTATTCTAAGGCTACTATTTCTTCTCTTCTTTCTACTACTGAAAAAAATAAAGGGATATGGTGGATTCAGTTGACAACAAGACTCTGCTCACTCCATTTCACCAATCCCTTGCAAATCTGCTCATAATGGGTCAACAGGAGTACCGAGTCTCAGACAAGCTTCCTTTTTACAGGTTTGTCCTTTTTTTGACACAGTGATCCCAACGCCAAACCTAACTGATCCGCCCTATGCCTGGATATTTAATACTTCTATTTCGAAGGCCATGATCTCTTACATGTGAAGGTACATTCAGAGAGAGACCTCTTCTGGTCCCTTGCTGTATTATGCGCCTCAAACCTTAGAAGGGGTGCAACGGAAAACTGATTAGACGACCCAATGTTATTAGAGAATCGAAATGAAGGCTATAATTAATGAGCAACATGGTTGGTCATATCAATGGGACCTTCGCCTCGGATGCTCTTTTGGCATGGACTGGGGGTGGACCTTTTGGGTTCGCCAGAGTTGTAAAGAATTATGAGCCGAGCTACATCTTGTGGGATTGTACGAGGCCTCCTGGGTTTCTCAGAAATACACCCATCATCCTACTACCCTTATCTCACAGCTTATAAGTAGGCGGAGTCCAGATACCACACTTTCCATTTGACCCACGGGGAGGTTGGCATCAGCCTTTGGGACATTCGGTTGATTTCAAGAGTCCCTATCACTGGGGAAATGTACTATGAATTCCTCCCCCTCCATATTTTTGGATGATGAGGAGAGAACCCCCCCCCCCTTTGGCCAAAAAAGCATCATATAAGTGAAGATTATTTTGAAAGAAAGTAACCCCTATCTGAAATAGGATGATCCGTTTGACAACTGGTTTGGTGCTTTTTCCAATAATATTGGTCTTGAGGATGATCTGTAGAGACCTAGGGATTGTCCTACCAAAGCCCATCGCAGGCGAGCAGGTACTTACTGGCCCACCCTAGAAGAGGTGGATTTTCAGAAATGGGGATGGGGTATCATCCCTGACGTCGATCAGTTATTTCGATTGGTGTATTTTTTTGCAATGTTCCTGAGTGGGTAGCTTATACCAGTGAGAGAATGGGGTGGCGTAAGTTCCATGACCTTTTTCATGGCTACTCATTTGGCCACCGGTAAATGCGTCAATTTTTCTATCCCTGTGATGGCAAAGATATATCGCTTGTTGAGCCACATCAGCAAAGGGGATTCCCCCTACCGGATGATTGGCCCTTTTCAAATTCATTGGGGATGGATGGGAGCCCACATAGAAGGTTATTACTTCATAAATTCCTTACCAATCTCGCATTTGACCCTTCGACCATACCTTCAAAGTGCCATTGGGGACATGTCAGTGGCTTGGGCCTCACAGGATAAGTAGGGGAAGTAGACTGAAAATAACGAGCAATACATGATGGATTTCCTAAATGCTTATGAATGTTTTTCTTACCACCCTAATGATTCCCCCATTGGTACCATTATGAAAAATGCATCAAAAGACTTCTTCAATCGAGGTTACTTATTTTCTTTGAGATAAGGCGTTTTGGTTGCTTGTATCAGAGGGGAGCTCATTTGTGTGAGATATGCACCCTACAGGTTTAGCTGGAAATTAAATTGTATTCAGAAGTTATGCCCTCCTGCTCTTAACAGCGATCTCCAGGAGAAACACTTTATGATAGCTCTCCAATTGTGGCTAATGTCCTCCCAGGAGGATACCCATAGCTAGGCCAGACTTCTAGATTCTACAAATTTTGTGCCCATCCTTACCTAGAATTGTGCTGAGGCCTAGGTTAGTTCATATGACGATTTCCAATTGTCCATGTATGTTCCCATTATGGAGAATTCCAGGGAATCCAAGGTTAAGGGAAAGGGGAATCAAAAGAAAGTTGACGAACACCCTCAACTTTGAAAAGTTCTTCAGAGGTCCCTTTGCTCCCTCCCCAGAAAATTTGTGAAATATGGGGTTATGACCTCATGGGAAGCTGGACAAGCTGCTGGAGCTGCTATCGAGAGTCTATCATACATTCCTCCAGAGACCAATTTTCCAATGGCATGGATGAAATTGGACCTTTTGAAAGGTCATCAATCTTCCTATGGCTTGTTCTCTTGCAATTTATGGAAACTCCTCCATATTAGGGTAGATTCCCTTACTGGTATTGGTTTAGTGTCAGTACCGACTGATATTTCTATCAATGAGGATCCAAATGAGGTGGGATGCTACCTTAAGGACCTCAAGACCCTTATCCACTCCCAAAGTGGTCAATGTAGGTACTCGCATTGGTTTCTTTCCATGCTGAAACCAGGAACCACCGATGAGGATGACGACATTGTTGGATTACCTAATATGGCCTCCATGAAAAATATTTCTTCTTTTCCCTCATCATCTCATAAACTCTACTCTTCTCGAGGTCTTGAGCTTGCAGGGACACCCAAGAAATGTTTACAGTTGTCAAAGACTATCCCTCTTCCTCATGTTAACCCCCCAGCATTGGCCATCCCATTTATGGCTGCATTTCTAGAGGCTTGGAGAGTCTAGGATGAGTTGAGGGCGAGCACCTCAGATGTAGATATATGGAGACTTCTTCATAATGAACGCTTCTATCTTCCAGGTTTTGGGGGAGCCATTGCTCCTACCAGAATTTCAGCCGATGAAGAGCCTGATGAGGTGGCTACTCACCTAACTGAAATGGATATGTGTCTTCATGCTTCTGCGGACAAGTGTTACTAGTCATACTGTGTGGCATTGATGGAAGTACTTCCACGGTCAATGGGAGAGGTCTTATCTGCATCCTTTGGCTTTAAATTCATTTAATAAAACAATTATGAAATATTCATCCCTTTCTTTATTATTTTGTAGGGGCCTACTGGGTCTCGGAAGATGGATTTTCCCCTAAATTATTCTCTCAGAGGTATTGTAGCTGGAGATTATGCCCCTTCACTGGTAGGAGGTACTGCTGAAGGATCTCCTAGAGCCTAAGATCATATGGAGGTAGTGATTATAGACCCTTCCACAGTGTTTCCTCCTCTAGCTCCTCTTGGTGATCTTATTCAGGAGCCATCTCCCCAACAGTCAATGAAATGTAAGAAAGCATCCCAACTATCGAAGCACATTTGAAGGTGGATCACAAGTATGTGTCTGCTCACCTGGTGATTGGACCAAATATCCTTACCTTGTTGACTCATTAGTACATATATGTACTTTGATACAGGGAACATCAGTGATCAAATGATGATTTCCCGAGCATCTATAGCTCTTTCCCCCTTTAGGGTAGAGGAAGAATCACCATCTATTACAGTTAATTACAATAATGGAGTATGGCCTTTTTAGAAGACCAGGGGTGTTGCTGACTCCTTGGATGTGACTTCCCCTACTCAATAAATTTTTCCCCATCAGTGGAAGGTCATCCAGAAGTTGAGGGTTCATTTGATCATGCTGAACCGATTCTCATATAGAGTTATATGGTGGTCTTTTTGGCGGGGGCTTAGTCCAATGACGAGCACTGGGTTTTTTCATATTTTGGAAGGTCTTAGAATACTGTTGAGCCAGTAAATATCAATCAAGAGGATCTTGTCCATATAGAGGGAATTGCTTCAAAAGATGATACTCTACCTGCTTATGGTGGCTCTAAGAAATTCACGGTCTGATATGCTAATGTTCCATCCCCTAAAAATCTTGAGTGGGCTATCATGACATTTTTTCCAGCTCTAAGAGGCATTATGTTTTCTGTCCCCAATATTCCGAGACCAATATCCTTATCCGGAATGAAAATCCCACAAGTCTTATAATGACCAGCAACCTTTTAAGGTCCATCTTGAGGACTATCGTTCCAGCTGATCATGGTTTTGGGTACTCAGTACTCTCTCATATTCATGGAGTGTGGCAAATGATTGAAGATGAAGCGCCAAAAGTTTTAGACAGTGATACTTCTTCGAGGGTGGGAGGTATTCTTGTCTCCTATTCATCCTTAGAATCACAACCACAAGCTTTGGAAATGGTATATGTCCCTACCATGGCATATATTATGGTTAACAGAGACGAGGCTGTTGCAGGGTCAACCCATGCTTTAGCTGTTGAACCAAGTCCCTCTCTGGTGATGTTCATTCCTTACTACATTTCATTTTTAGTGAGTGATTCTGAGACCGAATGAGAAAGCCTAGCTGAATTTCATCCCACTCAGCAAAAAGAATGGAGGAACATCTAGGTATTACTCTCTCTGACTCCATTGGAAGAGATTCCAGAAAAATTACCAAAGTTACACCACTAGTTTGTAGTCTTGGGTTTTAGAATATTTAACTATCATGGAATTTATGATATAATAAGGCAAGTGGTTGCTACTCAGGAAGCAACTGGTGCACTTGAGTATCTAATCTCTATGGTAGAGTCAACCGATTATCTTTTGGGTACACATAAAATCCTTATTGACGAAGCTTTCACTCATAACGGGATGGACACGAAGTTGAAAAATGAACTCATGAAGCCAAAGTCTCTAATAGAGCAACTTGACCAGGAAGTGGATCAACAAATCCATAAACTGGAATGGCTCAAATAAGAGCAGGCTCAGTCCATAGCTGTCGTTGAGGAAGGGCAATGGAAAATGCAGAAGGTAGGGAGAACTGGCCTCCAATCCATGAGAAAAGTGGAGGCACTGTGAGTGAGTGTAGAAGACGAGACTACGAACTTATTAAATCTTCGCCAAGCCATTGAGAAATCTCACCAATCGTTGATGTAGCTTTACGACTCCACCGAATGTATCCTATAAAAGTCATATCATTTTCTCAAGGAGAGGCTCCAAGTTGTGGATGACTACTATATATTTCGTGGAATATGATGGAAATAATTTACCTCTAAATTTTCTATTTTCACCTTTTCCTGTCAAAATCATTTCAGTCAAATGTTAATTTTAAACCATGACTTGAAATTAGTAAACTGAGATAACCGAATAGAGATCAAATTTTTGCCTGAGCCAAGGGACTCAGTGAGAATAGTTCGACTATTGCGGAGGTTGAATGGAATACCTCGAGAACATTTATGTCTTTTTATTTATTACCCTAATTTTTGCCTAATCATACTTGAAATAGGCTTAGAAGGCATAACTTGTCTTTTTCTTAGGCCTCCCTTTTTGGGTTTCCAACCTAACAATATTTTCACCTTTTCGGATTGCTCAATGCATTTTTTTAGCAAACCGATACTCTAGTTTTATTCAGAGGTTCCTTTGGCAGATTTTCCCTCTGGTGAGCATAACATTTCTTCTTTCTCTAGAAATCCATAGTCTTTCCATTCAAACTTATTACTGGTGTTCTAGGCTGATCAAAATTGACCAAATTTAATAGGGTAAGGCCCCGACTCAGGACTGTTAGTAGGGAATGTTCTAGTATCCTTTAGACATGGGTTAGGTATTTTTCTTGACCCTGTATTTGTGTATTCTGGACATGCATGAGGCTCAAGATCTGCTTTAGGCGTATAGAGGTAGGAAATGAATCTCCTAGGTATGAATTTGCCTTTGATTAATGGCCATTTTTGTGGGTGATGTATGCAGAGCCACCGGGGCATGATATGTATAGCCAAGAAAAGGTGTCCCCAGGATACTGTCCTTCCATTCCCAATTTCCTGGTAGGATTTTCCACATTTTGGATTTATCTTGATTTTGGGAGCTACAATAGGTGGATGGATTGAGTAGTGTTTTCTGGGAACATTTGGAACATTCACATCGTCCTTGAGTGGGAAATCATTCAAGCACATTTCTTACTTGTGTGAGGTAGAAATGGAAAGTGGTCACTTTAGTTAAGATTCTTTTCTACGTCAGGGGAACTTGGGAAGAAGGAGGTACATAAGCCTCCATCCGGGGGTTTTCCAAGTCTTGGGGTGTGACAAGACGTGAATGTCATTGGAGCGTATGAAGGATGGAAAGGACTCTCCTAGAGACAAATTTTCCTTTGATTTATGGCCATTTTGGTGGGCGATGTATGCAGAGCCACTAGGGTAAGATATGCATAGTCATGCAAAGGTGTCCCCAAGACACTGGAATTCCACCTTAAATGGCCTTTAAGGATTATAGAGATTAGGAACTTTTTGAATACAGTGTGTGACCTTCTAACAGGGGTTCCCCAAGTCCCAAGAGGAGAATGTTTAGCTGAACTTCTTCAGGGAAACCTAAAAAAGAGTGGGGTCACTCTTCCTTTGCATGCGGATCAACTTTTCACATACGGAGAGGATATCTTTTAGAAACCTCAAAATAGACCAAAGGTGAATTGGTCATATATGTTACGATATATCTAGGATGTGTGAAAGGAGGAAAATGTAAACCATGACTTTGAGGGCCCTTGAATCATGAGGGGTGGAATGAGTCTTGGAAGCCATTAGGTGTACTGATATAGGAGATGAATCTATTAGGGATGAATTTTCCTTTGATTGATGACCATTTTTGTGAGTGACGTATCCAGAGCCAGCAGGGCATGATATTCATATCCAAGAAAAGGTTTCCCCAGGACACTGGACTTCAATTCCCAATGGCCGGGTGGGATTTTCCACATTTTGGAATTATCTTGACGTTGGGAGCCAAAATAGGTGGCTGTATTGAGTAGTGTTTTTTGAGAAAATTAGGAACATTAACATTATCCTTGAGTGGGAAATCATTCCCGCATATTTCTTACTTGTATGAGGGAGAGCTAGAAAGTGGTTAGTTCAATTCAGAGTCTTTTCTATGTCAGGGGCACTTGGGAAGAAGGAGGTACATAAGCCTTCATCCAGGAGTTTTCCAAATCATGGGGTGTGACAAGACGTGAATGTCATTTGAGCATATAGAGGCTAGAAAAGAGTCTCTTAGAGATGAATTTTCCTTTGATTGACAGAAATGTTGTGAGTGACATATGCAGAGCCACTAGGGCATGATATACGTAGTCAAGAAAAGGTGTCCCCAAGACACTGGCCTTCTGCCTCCTATGGCCTTCGAGGATTATGAATATTGGGAACTTTCTCAATACGGTCTGTAACCTTTGACCAGGGGTTCCCCTGATCATAAGATGAGGATTTTATAGATGAACCTCTTCAGGTAAACCAAAAAATGAGTAGGGTAAATCTTTATTTGCATGAGGATCAACTTCATGCATGCGGACTAGATATCTTTTAGAAACATAAAAATAGACCAAAGGTGAATTGGGCCCATATATTCAAATATATTCAGGATGTGTGAAAGGAGGAAAATTTAAACCATGACTTTGAGGGCCCTTGAATCAGGAGGGGTGGAATGAGGCTTGGAATCCATTAGGCATATTGAGATATAAGAGGACTCTCCTGGGGACAAATTTTCCTTTGATTGAAGGCCATTTTTGTGGTTGATGTAAGAAGAGCCACTGGGAAATGATATGAATAGTCAAGCAAAGGTGTCTGCAAGACACTGGCCTTCCATCCCAGATGGACTTGGAGGGTTATGGGGATTCAATATTACTTAAAGAACATAGTTTGGAATATGGAAGGGGTACACCAGGACATATTGGGGGAATTTGTGTTATTATTTACTCATGGAATGGTGTCCCTTATGTAGATTTGACCCATACATAGGGTGAGGTATTTGTTCTATCTTTGGGATACCTGGTCGTTTAACATCACATGGCCAGGAAACGGGGTTCCTCTCGGGGGAGGGAACAGTGACATGCCTTTTAGGGTTGTGCTTCTGGGACCAAATTCTTGTGTCATTTTTCCATAATGTCACGGCGGATCTCTAGCAAGGATCCCTAATCTCACGTGAGCTATGCTCAGTGCAAGAAACAAGGGATCACAAGGGTTTCGTGTCACCATTTAAGAAGATTGAATTCAACATTAGGGGGAAATTTTAGGATAAATCCATTTCCTTTATGTTTAATGTCATGTGGTGAGAACGATTTTGTCCTTGAAGTTTAGCGTCGTGTGGTGAGAATGATTTTGGCCCTGCAGTTTAGCGTCATGTGGTGATGACGATTTTGGCCCTGTAGTTTAGCGTCGTGCGATGAGGATGATTTTGGACTTGCAATTTAGCATCATTTGGTGAGGAATATTTTGGACTTTTGGTTTATCATCATGAGGTGAGAATGATTTTAGCCTTATAGTTTAGCATTGTGCAGTGAGGAAGATTTTGTCCTTTCATTTTAGCATCATGTGGTGAGGACAATTTTGTCCTTGCAGTTTAGCATCGTGCGGTGATGAAGATTTTGGCCTAGCATTTTAGCATCACGTGGTGAGGATAATTTTGGCCTTGTAGTTTAGCGTCGTGCGGTGAGGAATATTTTGGACTTGCAGTTTAGCATCATGAGGTGAGAAAGATTTTAGACTTACAGTTTAGTATTGTGCAGTGAGGAAGATTTTGGCCTTCCATTTTATCATCATGTGGTGAGGAAAATTTTGGCCTTGTAGTTTAGCATCGTGTGGTGAGGATGATTTTGTCCAACAGTTCTAAGGCAGTTACATATAAAATGAGTGGTCTCCCCTCAACCAAAGGCATGAGAATCGGTGGGATTAGGAGATATATTTTGAGGTCGTCAAATGATTCTTGAAAATTGGTATCCCATTCATATGTAACTCATTTCTTTATATGCTTGGTGAAAGGTAAACATTTACCTTCAAGGTTGGCTATGAAGCACCTAATGTAGGCAAAGTTCCCATGGATACCTCTCAACTTGGTGTGGTTGCAAGGTGGGGGCATGCCAAGAATGGATTTCGTCTTCTCGAGGTCGAATTTGATGCCATGATGGTGTATGAAGAAACTGAGAAATTTTCCCGAGGCAATGCCAAAGGCACATTTCAAGGGATTCATCTTTAAACTATGATGTCTCAAATTTTTGAAGACAGTTTCAAGGTCATCCAGGTGGTTTGAATGCTGTCGTGACTTAACCACCAAGTCATCAACATAACACTCGATGAATTTTCCCAATAAGGGCTTGAAGAGGTGATTCATGGCACACTGATATGTGGTGCCAACATTATTTAGACTGAAGGGAATCACTTTGTAATAGAACACCCCCTAAGGGTTCCTAAAAGTGGTAGCTTCTTCATCTCCTTGGGCCATCCAGATTTGATTGTATCCATAATAGCCATCCATGAAGGAGAGGGATTTGTATCCGGTTATTTCATCGATCAACAATTCTATGATCAAGACCAAGAAGTCATAATGCCGATTAAGGTCCCTAAAGTCAATGCAGATTCTAATATTTACATTCTTCCTTTTGATCGGGACTATGTTGGCCAACCAGATCGGCTATTGGACCTCCCGTATGAAGTTGTGTTTGATCAGTTTATTGACGTCAGCCTCTATGTTAGTAGTGTGCATCAGGTGGGTCCTTTTGGATGCCTTTTTATAGCCCCAATGATCTTCTGGTAAGCCCAGATAATGGGTAGATACTTCAGGATCGAGGCCTGGAATCTCTGTGTAATTCTAGGCAAACACATCTTGATTCTTTATTAGGAAGGAGGTATATGCCTCCTATTCCCCAACATACATGGACACATTGATTAAAGTGGGTCATGTGTCATTTTCAGTGCCCATATTTATCTTCTTAAGTTTATCGATGGTGGTGGAAACACCTTCTTCAAATGCAAGATGGAAATCTTTGAGGTCGTCATCCTCATCTTCTCCTTTATCTTTATCGTCTTCCCCTTCTGATGGAGAAAGGATTTTTGAGGTAACTTCTCCAATATTGGGAAAGAAATAATCTTTTTCCTTAGTGTGTGAGGCAAGGGTAGTTTGATGTCCCAAGGATGGGCTGTGAGTGTCTTCGATAGGTATTTTCCTAAAAACATGAAAGTCATCCCATTCTTCTATGTCTTTGGACTTGGTGGTCATAGTAGAGACATTTCAGCCAACTAAGTTTATATCTGGGATTGTAATTACATATTCAACTTGGTTGGTGGGTAGTAAGTACTCCTCCCCAAGCTGCTAGAAGAAGTCAGTGGAAGCCATCTCTAATCCATTCGGGGCATTGATCCAGTCAACATCATCGACCGAAAGGTATTTTTCTTCTGACTCATAGAACCCCATGTCGATGTAATGCAGCTCACAGAACTCAAACATGGATTTATCAGTGTGTAACATCCCATTTTACCATTAGTGAAATATTTAATACACTGATGGTATGAGGATGGAATTGCAGCATGCTGATGTATCCAAGGCATCCCTAATTGGACATTGAAGGTCTTAATTTTCCACACCACCAGGAACTCAGAATCTGTTATGAGATCTCCAAAACAAGTTTTAAGATTGATTATTCCCAATGGTTCCTGCTCAATTTTTTCATATCACAGTAGAGTTGTAGTGAAGGGTGTCAAGATTTATTCATCATTTCCTAGTCAACGAAGAATTCTTAGTGGGAGGAGGTTAACTCCAGAGCCTTTGTCGATGAAGATTCTATGAACGTCAATTCCATTTATCTTGCTGGACACGTATAAGGGTTTGATGTTACCTTAGATGATGGAGTATTCATCCTTGTATGTGAATGAGATGACAACGTGACATTCTCTGGGGCTGGTCTCCATTCAGTATAAATCAACTGTTTCTACTTTAGCCTCGAACTCCTAGGGACTTAGTAAGGCCTCGATGAGTGCCTCTCTAAGATCTGCAGACAAACTCAATGCATCTAGGATTGATAGATTTGCTGGTACTGAAGCCAACTACTTTAAAATTTCATACTTTTTCTCTAAAGTTCATCGCTTCCCAGCTTGTGGTTTCTCTTTCATAGACACTTTAGGGGCTTGAGATTTGGAAGTAGATGGTTCGACCTCTATAGTAGGATCTGGTGGTGCTGCAGTCCTTTCCACATTTGGTCAGACCGATCTACCCACATACCTTGGGAAGTTCGGTACTTTTTCTTCCCCTGATGGATATTCCAAGATGACTGGGCCTAGGTTTCCTCTGATGAGGGTGAAGGAGCATTCTATTTCCTGTTGCGTCTTCCATAATGTCCTTCCATGAGTTTTTCTGATGTTGACGGTTTGACTTGTGGCGTGGCTAAGAATTTGATTCCTGTCATGAACATGCCTTTTGGAAAACCTCCGACCTCTAAAGACTCTTTCTCCAACTCTCCAGTTGGGCATAGGGAATTAGGGTTCATAGCCATAGTCTTTATCAGATAAGGGGTCCATCAAGTGAATGGAATTAATGGAGACAAAGATCAGTTCTTTATCTGATACTATTCTTGTCTGACTGGCTCCTTCTGATGGTACTATTTGGTGGGGTGTTGCCTGTTTTTCCATTTGGCGGGGCAGTGCCCATTGAACCAAGTCTATTGGCATGAAGTCCGAAAGTTTCAACAGTGACTTTGGATTTGGTACCATCTCATCTTCTTGCTCCTACTTTCTGCCCTTCTGGCCTTTAGGGGACTATGGGGCTGAGGAGGATGGTTGTACTATTTTAGGTGCTTTTGGGGGAATAATATGTTGTTTCAACTATACATAGAGGATGATATGGACTTGGTTGATGGTCATCTAGGTCATACAGTTTTCAAACATTTGCTCCTTTTCAATGACTATTTTCCACTCTTCTTCCTCTCTTGAGTTGGAGGTGGAAACATAGGCCACTTGTTCTGGTGGTGGGCCCAACTTGACTTACCCAGAATACAACATCTTTTTCAGGAGATCCTTGAAAAAAATCATTCCTGGATGGTCTGTCCAAGTATCTAGTGATATGGGCAATAATTCGGACAGTCATTGAGACCCACTTTAGCAGCTCACTTTGGCTCTAGCAGCTGAAGCAGATTGCAATTCATGGCGGCTATGAAATAGTCGCGGACTTAGTCGTCTCAGAATGAATAAATTTTATTTCTTCTTTCTTCGAATTGATTTCTTTTAGCACCTCATCAATCATCTTGATAAGTTGGGGGTGACTGTTGGCATCCAGGGGTTCCCGCATGGTTCGGTGGGGGCCTCGCAACTAGGGCTAGTGCCAGGGGTGGCATAAGTGTGACAGGAGCCGCTTCATCTTTTCCCGCTCTTCTCCTAGGGGCCAATGGGGCCACTCGGGACTTAATTTTACTCCTTTTCAAGGAGTATTCTATCCTTTGGGAAATATAAAAGAAGTCTCTAAACCTGCTGGTGTACTTCACTAGGATGAGTGGAATTCGCAATTCATCCCAAAGTTTATCGATGCACATGGAGAGCATCTCATCCTATGGGAGTGGATAGTTTAGGGAATATGTGAGGCCTTTCCATCTGGAAATGAAGTCTGAGACTCTCTTGTTCTCTCACTACTTGAAGTTCATGAGATCACTGACCATCATCTTGGACAGCGTTGAACTGAACTGGAAGATAAATTGTCTCCTGAGGTCCTCCCAGACTATAATTGAATTAGCTGGTAGGCTAGTGTACTATACGAAATCCGAGACCTGCAGGGTTCGTACAAAAAAACCTGAGTTTTACCACTTCTTGATTCTTTAGAGTGCCCATAATGGGGTCATAATAAGAGTCATAGTGCATCAAATGCTATTTTGGGTCCTCAATCCATTAAATACTAGGAATACGGGGTTCCCAAAGTTTGGAGGTGGAAGAACATTGCTCACCCACTCGGCGTAGGGTTTACTCTCTAGTTGTATCATAGCATGCCGCCCCTACATATCTTCTAGTCGGGCTGTTATATTCTCGACAGTTTTTAAGATCTCTTGATTCATATCTTGTCGGTCTTGAGATTGATCTGGCGCGGTAGGGCTCAAGATTGGGCGTGCTGGTGCAACTAGAATTTGGGGTTGATGCCCAGCTGGGGACATTATTTATGGATTTACCTGGGAATATTCCAACTTCCTTCCTAATGGGTAGAATTCTTGATGTCTTTATAGGGCCGGGTTGAACGGTCCTCTGGGCTTGGATTCATTCACCGAAATGAGTTCCTATGGTATGTGCACCTCTTCTGGAATCACCTACTGACGTTTCGCAGAGGAAACACATCTGGAGAGATAACTCCCTCGACGTAGCTCAGCATTAATTTGTATGATCTCTTTCATTTCTTCCTATTTCTTGGTGAACCTTTCCTCAAGGGTGTGGGACACACTCTCATGGAGAGGAAGATGTGGGTCATAGATAGCCTTGGATTTATTTTTCTCATTGTTGGAATATTGTGGGGGAGGTAATTTTGGATTGATTGAGGGGGCACCCAGATTTAGAACCTCCCTCTGGTTCTGGGTATGTACACCATTAGGCTTGGTGTGGAATGCCTATGGGAGGGAACCATCTTCCTTTTCATCTTATTCCCTTATGTAATTTCCTGTGAGATCTGTGGGGTTGATGATCACCACGTTCACTGAGGCATACTTCATTGGGGGTTGTGTTCCTGGTACTGAATGGTAGGAAGGCTTCTTGTTCCCTTTATTGGAATTTCTCCTTCAATTTTGCAGTATTATTTAGGCTTCTTGATGAATATTGACCTGAAGGGTTCCCTAGTCCGACCTTATAATGCGCCTTTTTCTTGGAGGGTGCAAACCATGAGAAGGGGTGGAATGGGTAACTCCTTTATTGATCGTTCTTCCTAGACTATGGAAGACAGAGATCCTCCATGTGCGAATTTGAGGTAAAAATGTGCCAATCTCTATGGGATGGGGTTGTTCTAGTTCTCTGGTCGATGTGCTATGGCCCAGATTTGTTGGTCTTACGGGGGAATTTTGATTTAAAAATTCCCCCATCCTTGTGCGATGAGGTTGTTCTCATATCGTTTAAGTATCCACTGCTATTTCCACTCTTTGAATTTCGGGTACTCTTACGCGGGTGTAATTCGAGTGTAGCATTGGGCCGACACAAAGTCTATGGTATTTCAAATACATGAACATTGCTTTCTGTTTGGATTCCCTTAGGCGGGAAGCCTACTGGATGTTCCTAGTCACCTGACTTAGAATTTTTTTGATGGATTTATCTCTTTGGACCTGACACTTTTGAGACTTACTATGGGCCAGTTTTTGTTGAGTATCCCATATTTCCAGACCAGGTGTTTTGTTTGATTGTTGCTGCTGAGTAATGACATCACAGGATGTCATTTTATTGGGGCCTGTTGGACGGGACATGGGGTGAAGTGTAAATCTCCATGTTCTCCCTACCCCCAAATGTGAACTCTAGTCAGGGCATTTCTAATGAGGCGGTGAAATTTATGCAGTGCAAAGAGACAAGCTAGTTCAAGGTTTTTTTTTCTCCTTTCTGATTGTGGATGCCTTGCGGACGGGAGGGCTTCCAAGTAGATTAGACGGCGAAGCTCCCCTGTTGTATTGACATGGTCTGCATACCCTTCGTAGGGTAGGAATTTTTCTTTCAAATTTTTAATAGTTTTCCATATATTGAGGCGAATGTCATGCGTGCATTCCCTGGACAATTCCCCTAGTATGTTGAAGTGATAGGTGGTCATAGGACAATATATCACTAGTATATTATCCCTAGCTAGTTGTCTTCTCCAAAGAAACATATCATGTTGTTGTTCTTTTGGAGGATCCTCTACTTGATATGCCCAGCTCAAATGCTTCTTGATGATTTTGTTCCAAGTGACTGGGATGGTGGGGTCCTTATTGATTTTCAGACGCCTCAAGGGTGGATCAAAATATGAGCATGGCCCCAGGTTATCCTATGGTTGAGAAATAATATCGCTCATTATAGATGGTGTTCCTAATGTGTATGACTCCTTTCCGAGTGCCTCATCATAGGAGGGATTTATCAGATTTTTTCTGGAAAGGGTGGACCATCTTTCCAACTTGTATTTTGATTTTGGTGAGGACCTCTGCAATTGGTGTTGTAATGGGGTGGGATGCTATTTCAACTTGTTTCCCAACTGTGGTAAGTTTTATGTTGGTGTATACCCTGAGTAGGACCTTCAGGGTGAGCTGTAGCAAGGGGAGAACCTTCCTACTCTAATGTCTAGGATATTTTGTGTATTATTTTTAAATATTATATGGAATTATTTCGAGATCGAGCGCAAAGACGGTACAACATTCCAAGGTCCAGTGAGCCCGGAATGGTGGTTTGAACATTTTAAAGTTAAGTGAGTCGACACTTGTGCGTGGTTGTGGCTGTTTCCAAATAGGTGCCTGCATTAAAAATTTGTGGGAACCGTTGCATCCGGGATGATTAATTTACTTAAGAATGAGCATAACCTTGACTGGCACAGGTCACCGGAAAAAGTTAATTTTCAGACGTTTTTAGTAAAATGAAAATAAAATAAATTGCTAAATGTTTATTTTATTTTTTATGGAAACATCTGATGCAACGCAGCGACGAGACATCTGTTTCTTTTTTAATGACGCATCATAATGACTCAATAATGGAAAGATGGAGTCATTAATACTGCGACGTATCTTAAATACCAATCATGTTTCCCTTTTTAATGGGCCAAGCGATTGGTGGTCATTGATGAACTTTTGGAGAAATCGCTGGAGGATCTACGGAGCGCTGGAGCGAACCCTCAATGGCGAATGACGACGGATCGGAGTTGAGAATCGTTGCGCCAATGACGTTGAAGGATCTAGACAATGACGGCAGTGTGACACCTTCATCAGTGATCGATCCCAGTTGAGGTAGGGGTTTGTTATTCGAATTCTTTTCCCCATTTTTGATTTTAAACAACGAACGTGGATCAACCACGAACAAGTTGATCCATGGATTCGTACATTATTACGAGATGAATTTCTTTTCTTTCAGAATGATTCGGGTAATTGATCCATGTTGTTTTTTTATTGTTGATTTTTTCTCCGTTTAAGCCTGCTAATGGGAGCAGATCAACGTCGTGACGAATGACGACAGGGGTTCGTTCCTCACTTTTTTTATTGGATTTCTCCCCCTTTCTTTTCTCGCGTGTTCTTCATGTTCTTCGCAGGGGGACGAACAACGGATTTTTGAGCATCCGTTCCACGATGCAACGATCCCAAATCGAAGGTTCGACACCATAATGACCTTGCAGAGGTGCGGCGGCGATGGCGGACGATGAATCAGACCAGATCGGAAAAGGGCGTTCTTCGAGCGTTCTTCGCACGGGATGATCAAATAATGTTTTCGGAGCTGATCGTAGGTCTGAAAACATCGGGAGCAGCTTAATGGTGTCAGGTCAACCAAAACATGGAAGTTTCGCGGCGGTCGGATGGCCGGATCGACGAACGGATCATCACCAGAGGCATGATGGCAGAAGTCCGTATTTCTGGAAATTTCCAGAATACACGGCGTGTACTTCCGAAGAACAGGACACGTAGTAATGGTGATGGCTAGGGTTTTGGGGGTCAGAGAGGAATCACATGGTGTGTGACCGTAGTCACACAATGTGTTGGACTTTCCCTGAAGCTTGGCGTGTATTTTTGGAAGTACATTGACACGGGAGGATCTGCACGGCTTCAGGCGACACAGCGTGTACATCATGATAGAGGCAGCTACGCGGGACTCAGCGTGTACCCAGGGGGTACACGAACACGGGATGGAGTACATGACTGTGTACTCCATCACATGGCCAGGCGAGGTCAGTAGCGTGGGTCACCCCATGTTCCGATTACACGGGTTGGAGTACACGGGTTGAGGACCATGTACGGACACATGGCCAGCGTACACGGGGACAACCCCTGTCACTCGGACACGGCATGTACATCGTACTACATACCGTGTACTCAGTTTTTCTACAATATAGCCTTATGATATAGTCCGTTGTACACGGGAAGTACCCGGGGTCAGACAATACGGCGTGTAACTTTCTACACACTGTGTACTTTTTGGAAAACGCCATGGTCCTCTTGTTCACCGTATCATGTACATATTTCTTTTGGGTTAGTGACCCTTCTTCTCATTCCCCTTAAGGTCAGGCATAATTTCCTCACACATGAGTATGATCCCTTTGGCAGGACTTTCTATGATAGAGTCAGGCATCCATCCGAGAGGCCCGGATCGAGATCCTCTATCCATTCCTGACCCTAGGTAGAGTCAGGCATCGATGTGACCAAATCTACTGGGCATTGATCCTCTAGCTAGCTGGTGTATCACCTAACTGGTGAATTCATATGAGTGGCAGTATCCGCCATGGCCCTGGTAGTGATCCTCATCTGTGTATTGTGATCTTTCCCACTCATGAGTGTGTCTCCTGTAATGAGTGCTTCTATCTATCGGAAATATTCTTACTCTGGAGTGTGTCTCCTGTAATGAGTGTGAATACCTCTCGTGAAGGTTCTCGACGAACGGTACTTCTCAGACGGACATCATCAGAGCTGTAAGACTCGTGGAATGTGTTCTCCTGAGGAGAGTGCTTCGCGGAATCTTTGAATTGAATCCCTAACGGGGGTATGCGGTTGTGCGACTTGTCTCTAGACTATGGTTCTAGGTTTTTAGTATATCTGGTTTGTTCTATATGTTCGGTAGACATACACTGTGCATAGATGACTGTACCTTTACTTTTTGTACTGTTTGTGGTTTTCAAGGTCCTCTACTGAGTATTATTATACTCACCCCTGCATGGGCTTTGCTCACACGTCTGGTGTCTTGTGCAGACGAGCAGCCTTTTGACAGAGTCCAGGGCGGACCAGGACAGGACTGAGCTTTATGAGTTCCCTATAGGCCGAGGCGTTCCTATGGTTACGATCAGCAGTCCCAGTACCTTTTTTGTGTTTACAGGTTGGACTTTTTAGTTTTTAGACTCTTGTTTTTGGTGGGCTTGTATTTTGGCGCAGTTTACTTTTATTTGAACTCTACCTTTCTTCGTACTCTGTTGGTTGGGTTTAGTTGTATGCATGCATTTTTGTTCCTTAGTGTTTTTTTACATTTCAGCATTGTGGTCTTGGAGATGTGTGCATGTGTATAGGTACATTGGCAATGCCTCCCATATTAGTAATATGCCTACTCGGTGCTATTCACCAGCCCATGGCCTATTGGAGGCGGGTTGGGGAGTCACGGTGTGGGGAACACTAGGACGGGTCATGACATAGTGGTATTAGAGGTGGTAAATTCTATCTTAGGACCAAGAGTCTGTGAGTTTGGTTTGGGGAAACAATGTTAAGTGTTTCAAGTTCGGCTTTCAGGCCAGAGACTCCAGTATTGGTGCGGCGGCCGATGTATCCATACACCAAGACTCTGATAACCTGTTTTCGACTCGGTAAACAAAAACACGGGTTGTGGGGGAATAAAAGGTACATTCATCATATAGGAATGGTTTGTGTTTTCCATGTCCTTTGTGTCATCTATCCAGATATACTCTTTGACATGGTACATCTTGTTTTCTTAAAAGATTCCTACGTGACGCATACCTGCTAGGATTCAGCAGCATGATCACAAGGATTACCCCCTCAGTGACGAGGCTTCGATACAGGGACCAGTTCCCCAGGCGTTTCCACCAGGTGGTGCACCAGTTATGTCGGCACCAGTGGAGCAGCCAGTTGTACCTGCAGTACCGACCGGTGAGGAGCGCAGGCTTAGCGTGCTCCATGAGTTCCAGAGATAGAGACCCATCAGGTTTTGAGGCGATCTCGAACCTCAGGCGGCTGAGGACTGGATTGAGGCGGGGACTAGAGTTTTCCGTCTAGTGAGGACACCAGTAGACCAGATGGTGATCCTAGGAGCGAGCCTTCTTCAGGGTTCGGCGGGACGATGGTGGAGTCTGACCACACAGACTCACGACGAGGAGACTCTTTCATGGATGGAGTTTGAGCGACTCTTTAGGGAGGAGTTCTCTCCAATTACGCTGAGAGCTTTATGCATCCATAAGATTTTTCAGCTCCAGTAGTGCAGTATGAAAGTAGATGACTATTCATCGAGGTTTACCAACCTCACCAGGTACTCGATGGATATGGTCAGGGATCAGTACTTCAGAGATTCAAACTTAGAGCAAGGTATACGACGAGACATACGAGCTAGTGTCATGCCTCTATTCATATCAACTAATGATGGAGTGCTCGAGCGGGCCTTGGTGATCGAGAGCTTCTTGGCGGAGTAGAGACCACCGCCGGCAGTCAGCAGCAGGTAGACAGGTGCAGAGACCCCGGAAGCAGGGATCCGACGTCAGGCACAGGGATCTAGATGTGGGAAATGTCATAGGAGGACCCAGGATAGGGGATCGATAGTCCAGGGCTCTCAGGATGGATCCAGTCAACCTAGGGAGAAGCGATGTTACACCTGCGACGGTAGGGGACATATCGCTAGAGATTGCCCGACCCATCGAGCAGCTGATAGGGAAGCGGTGGATGGACCACCGAGGTAGAGGTAGAGAACTGAACAGGAAGACTCTCTAGGTAGAGGACGTAGAAGAGGAGCATGGAGAGTTGTAGGTGGTGGAAGATGCTTTGACTTACTTCTACCACCACCCCCAGGAGGTCTGCACCAGGCTTAGGGAGCTAGGGGACAGGGGCGGGGTCAACTGCATGCGGTAGAGGAATACGGCCCAGGGACTCTAGGGATGATTCAAGGTACGATATATTCCTTATTTACCTTAGCTTCTGTGGTTATAGACACATGTTCCAGTCATTCCTTCATAGCCACATGTCTTGCACGAAACCTCAAGATTCTGGTAGAACCGTTGACTCGATCTTTACGTTTGGAGACACCCACGGGACGAGAATCAACGATCACACACCTTTGCAGACAGTGTGATATTGCCCTTGGAGGTGAGAGTTTTGGTTGGAACCTCTTGGTGGTAGCGTCGAGGCCTTATGATGTCATTCTCAGTATGGATTGGTTATCTTCGGTCCATGCCCAGATTGACTGTTTTAGGCGAAGAGTGTGGTGTGTTCGCTGTGATGGAACGAGGTTTTCCTTTTTCAGAGAAAAGGAAACCCAGGCAGTACAGAATGGACTAATGAATAAGAGGGTGCATCCAATCAATCATGAGTTGGCTAACCTTTCCCTCAGATCAGTTGATGTTGTGAGCTCCCAGTTCTTAGCAGTAGTGGCGGAGTACAAGGATGTCTTTCCTGAAGATGTTCCAGGATTACCTCCCCACTGAGAGATCGACTTCTATATCGACTTACACCCCAGGATGGCACCAATTTCCTCATCAGCATATCATATGGCTCCGGAAGAGCTTCGTGAGCTGAGGGTGCACTTGGAGGATTTGTATAGCAAGGGTTTTGTGAGACCCAGCGTCTCACCCTGTGTGGCCTCAGTCTTGTTTTCCAAGAAGGCAGACAAGATTCTGAGGTTGTGCGTGGATTACCGGCACCTGAACCAGGTGATGGTGAAGAAAAAGGATCCACTGTTGAGAATTTATGACCTCTTTGATCAGCTAAGAGGTTCACATTGGTTCTCGAAGGTTGACCTTCGATCAGGTTATCACCAACTACAAGTTCGGGACAAGGATATACCGAAGACTTCTTTCAGATGTCGCTACGGTCATTATGAGTACTTGGTGATGCCTTTTGGCATGACAAACACCCCTGAAGTGTTCATGGGACTGATGAACCGGATCTTCTAGCCAAACTTGGACCGGTTCGTAGTGGTCTTTATCGATGACATCCTTATGTACTCGGTGTCAGAGGAGGAGCACACGAGACACTTGCGGATGGTTCTGGACGTACTCCAGAAGCACCATCTTTATGGGAAGCTCTCGAAGTGCCAGTTTTGGATTCAAAAGGTCAAATTTATGTGACATGTCATCTCAGTAGATGGAGTAGCTGTGGACCCAGCCAAGGTGGAGGCTATGTTAGCATGGGAGCCACCTCAGAGTGTGACAGAGGTGCGGAGCTTCCTTGGGTTGGCAGGATATTACCAAAGATTCATCCCTGATTTCTTCTGGATATCAGCACCAATGATGGCCTTGACCAGGAAGGGGAAACCCTTCATATGGACGAAGAAGTGCCAGCAAGATTTTGAGTAGCTGAGACAGAGTTTGACGAGCACCCTAGTCTTGAGATTACCAAAGGAGGGTGTTGAGTACGTAGTTTTCTGTGAGGCATCAGGGACTGGGCTCGGCTGTGTCCTAATGCAGCGGCATGAAGTGATTTCTTATGGTTCACACCAGCTTAGGACACATGAGTAGAACTATGAAACCCATCATCTCGAGTTGGCAACAGTGGTATTCGCATTGAAGATGTGGAGACACTACCAGATGGGCGAGCAATTTATCATCTACTCTGACCACAAGATCATCAGGTACATATTTTCGCAAAAATATCTGAATCTGCGATAGAGATGATGGGTAGAGTTCTTCCAGGACTATGATTACAAGATCATATGTACTCCTATAAAAGGTAAAAAGGTGGCGAATACTCTTAGCAGCAGGTCGAGATCACAGCTATTGAGTGAGGCGATACATCGGTTAGTCGTGTTGCAGTTATCCTTCGTGGATGGAGAGGATACAGCTTACCTGTAGTCGATGGTTATCACCCCTCCACTCTTACAGTGAGTTAGGGAGACACAACTTCGGGATGTTGACTGTGTGGATTTACGTGCTCAGTTATCCACGGAACATGCTCCTTATAGATATTCACAAGGTGGGGAGAACGTACTTATTTTCAGAGGATGCACTATTGTACCAGTGGCGTTGCAGGAGGAGGTCCTGAGGGAGTTTCATATATCCCCTTTGGTGGTACATCCTGGGGTGGTAAATATGTACCAGGATCTCCGACAACAGTTCTGGTGGTCAGGCATGAAGAAAGAAGTAGCGGAGTTTGTTTCTCGATGCCTCACATGCCAGTAGGTAAAGGCTAAGCACCAGGTTCCAGTGGGATTAGATCACCCCTGGAAGTTCCAGAGTGGAAGTGGGATGGAATATCGATGGAATTCATGACAGGCTTACCACAGACGTCCAAGGGGCATGATTCCATCTGGGTGATCGTTGACCGACTCACTAAGTCGGCCCACTTCCTAGCCATCAGGGAGCATAGTTCCGTAGAGAGCTTGGGACGCCTCTATGTGCAGGAGATAGTTCGGCTTTATGGAGTCCCCTCGACTATAGTCTCAGATCGAGATTCCCTCTTCACATCCCAGTTGTGGAAGGGATTGGAGGAGGATTTTGGGACTCAGCTATGCTTGAGCACAGCGTTTCATCCCCAGACTGATGGTCAGACTGAGAGGACCATTCAGGCTCTAGAGGATTTGTTGTGAGCTTGTATCTTGGACTTTGGTTGTAGCTGGGAGGAACAAATACCACTAGTGGAGTTTACGTACAATAACAACTACCACTCCACCATTGGTATGGCACCATTTGAGGCCTTTTACATGAGACAATGTCGGTCACCACATTGTTGGACCAACCCCGGAGAGTCAGCACTCATGGGTCCAGAGTTGGTGCAGGCTACCACAAAGAAGGTGCAGATCATCCAAGAGTGGATGAAGATTGCACAAAGCTGGTATAATTCCTATGTTGACCGACGATGGAGGCCTCTGGAGTTCTAAGAGAGAGACCACATCTTTCTTTGGGTCTCACCTCGACGAGGGTTACAGAGATTTGGCCGAGGCGGCAATCTATCTCCGAGGTTCATCGGGCCCTTACAGATACTGTGCAGAGTTGGCGAGGTGGTGTACCGCCTAGCTCTATTGCCACAGTTGCATCAGGTACATGATGTATTCTACGTGTTGCAGCTGAGAAGGTACGTGCACGACCCGTCACACGTGATCGACTGGGGCGAGCTGGACATCGAGGATGGAGTGACCTTTGTTGAGTATCCGGTAGAGATCAAGGATCGGAAGGAGAGGATCCTTCATGGGTGATTGATTCCCTTGGTGCACATCCTATGGAAGCACGAGAATCTTCAAGAGAGAAAGTGGGAGAGGGAGGCCCAGATCCATTCCCAGTACCCACATATTTTTGGGTAGCCTTTGTTTTGGATTTTCGGGGACGTAAATCCCCAAGGTGGGGAGAATGTAATGTCTCAGATACTTTGTGTACTATTTTTAAATATTATATGGAATTATTTCGAGACTGGGTGTGAATACAGCACATCATTCCGAGGTCCAGTGAGCCCGGAATGTTGGTTCAAACTTTTTTAAGTTAAGTGAGTTGGCACTTGTGCGCGGTTGTGGAAGCTTCCAAAAGGGTGCTCGGATTAAAAATATGAGGGCACCGTTGCATCTGGAATGACGACTTTACTTAAGAATGAGCCTAACCTCAACCGAAGAGGGTCGAGAGAAAAAGTTAATTTTCAGACGTTTGTAGTAAAATGAAAATAATATAAATTGCTAAATGTTTATTTTATTTTCTATGGAAACATCCGCTGCAGCGCAGCGACGGGACATTTGTTTCTTTTTTAACGATGCGTCATAATGACTCAAGAATGGAAAGATGGATTCATTAATACCGCAGCGTATCTTAAATGCCAATCATGTTTCCCTTTTTAATGGGATAAGTGATTAGTGGTTGTTGATGAACTTTTGGAGAAATCGTTGGAGGATCCGCGGAGCACTGGAGCGAACCCTCAACGGAGAATGATGATGGATCAGAGTTGAGAATCGTTGCGCCAACGATGTTGAAGGATCTTGACGATGGCGGTAGCGTGACACCTTCATCAGCGATCGATCCCAGTTGAGGTTGGGGTTTGTTATTCAAATTTTTTCCCCATTTTTGATTTTAAACGGCGAATGTGGATCAACCACAAACAAGTTGATAAGCAGATTCGTATGTTCTTATGGGAGGGATTTTTTTTATTTCAGGATAATTTGGGGAATTGGTCCATATTTTTTTGTTATTATTGATTCTGGATCCATTCAAGCCTACTAACGGGAGCGGATCAACATTGTGAGGAATGGCGACGGGGGTTCGTTCCTCACTTTGTTTATTATATTTCTCCCCTTTCTTTTCTCACGTGTTCTTTGTGTTCATCGTGGGGCGACAAACAATGGATCATTGCACATCCATTCCACGATACAATGATCCCAAATCAAAGGTTTGACACTGCAAGGACCTTGTAGAGGTGCGACGATGATGGCGAACGACGAATCAGACCGGATCAGAAAAGTGCATTCTTCGAGCGTTCTTCGCGGGGGAAGATCAAATCATGTTTTTGGAGTTGATCGAAGGTCCAAAAACACTGGGATCAGCTATGTGGTGTCGGGGTGACCAAAACCTAGATGTTTCACGCCAATCGGATGACCGGATCGATGAACGGATCATCACCGGATGCACGACGATAGAGGTCCGTGTTTCTGGAAATTTCTAGAATACACGGCGTGTAATTCCAAAGAACACGTCATGTAGTACTGGCGGCAGCTAGAGTTTCGGGGGTCAGAGAGGAATCACATGGTGTGTGACCCTAGTCACAAGGCGTGTTGGACTTTCTCCAAAGCTCGACGTGTATTTTGGGAAGTACATGGACACAGGATGATCTACACGGCATCAGGCAACACAGCGTGTATAGCATGGAAGAGGCAGCTATGCGGGACTCGGCGTGTACCCAGGGGGTACATGGACATGGGATGGAGTACACAACCGTGTACTCCATCGCACGTCTAGGTGAGGTCAGTAGTGTGGGTCACCCCATGTGCCGATTACATGGGTTGGAGTACACGGGTTGAATACCGTGTACAGGCACATGGCTAGCGTACACGGGGCCAACCCCAGTCACTCGAACATGGCATATACATTGTACTACATGCCATGTACTCAGTTTTTCTACACGACCAGCTTTACGACACGTGCCGTTATACATGGGCAGTACCCGGGGTCAGACAACACGACGTGTAACTTTCTACATGCCATGTACTTTTTGGAAAACAACATGGTACTCTTGTTCACCATATCTTGGAAAAATTTTGTTTGGGTTAGTTCTCCTTCTTCTCATTCCCCTAAAGGTCAGACATCATTTCCTCACACAAGAGTATGATCCCTTCAGCAAGAATTTATATGATAGAGTCAGGCATCCATCTGAGAGGCCCGGATCGAGATCCTCTATCCATTTCTGACCCTAGGTAGAGTCAGGAATCGATGTGACTAAACCTTCCAGGCGTTGATCCTCTACTTAGATGGTGTATCACCTAACTGGTGAATCTGGATGATTCGCGGTATCCGCCATGGCCCTTGCAGTGATCCTCATCTGTGTATCGTGATCTTTCCCACTCAGGAGTGTGTCTCCCGTAATGAGTGCTTCTATCTATCGTAAATCTTCATACTCAAGAGTGTGTCTCCCATAATGAGTTTGAATACATCTCATGATGGTTCCTGATGAACAATACTTCTCAGACGGACGTCATCAGAGCTGTATGACTCATGGAGTGTGTTTTCCCGGGGCAAGTCCTTCATGGAATCTTCGAACTGAATCCCTAACGGGGGTATGCGGTTGTGAGACTTGCCTCTAGACTACGGGTCTGGGTTTTTAGTATATCTGGTTTGTTCTATATGTTATGTAGACATACACTGTACATATCTAACTGTACCATTACTTTGTGTACTGTTTGTGGTTTTCTGGGTCCTCTACTGAGTATTGTTATACTCACCCTGGCACGGGCTTTGCCCGCATGTCTGGTGTCTTATGCAGTCGAGCATCCTTTTGACAGAGTCCAGTGTGGACTAGGACAAGACCGAGATTTCTGAGTTCCCTATAGGCCGAGGCGTTCCTAAGGCTACGAGCAGCAGTCCCAGTACCTTTTTTGTGTTTACAGGTTGGACTTTGTAGTTTTCAGACTCTTGTTTTTGGTGGGCTTGTATTCTGGCCTAGTTTACTTTTTTTGTACACTACCTTTCATCGTACTCTGTTGGTTGGGTTTAGTTTTATGCATTCATTTTTGTTCCTTAGGGTTTTTTTACATTTCAGCATTGTGGGATTGGAGATGTGTGCGTGTGTACAAGTACACAAGCAATGGCTCCCACGTTAGTAATATGCCTACTTGGTGCTAGTCACCAGCCCCTGGCCTATTGGAGGTGGGCTTGGGGAGTCATGGAGCATGCCCCACTGGGATGGGTCATGACACCTACTTCTTGACATCACTATGGAGAGTACCTTCATGGAAACTTTCATTGTGTGGAGGTCCTTCGCAATGAACATCATCAGGGAGAGGACTACCATCATGACTTGATTTATGACTACAGGGAGAAGTATATCTGCATCGTATACCTTAGGGTGGACCATCAGGGCAAACGAAAACAATGGGAGGACCTTATTGTTGTATGATCTTCAGGTTGAGGGAAGGGCTACCCCGACATGCATCAGGAGATAGGATCTCATGATCGATCATTCTTGACTGACAGAGTAAGTCCCTGTGGGTGCTCTGTGGAGGACCTTCAGAGGTACTAGTAGTGACATTGTGGGGAGGACCTTTCCAACTAAGACTAACAATTCCATAATTTGGTAATGGAATGAAAAGGTCTTGAGCCTTTGTTGATATGTGTTTGAGGGCGTCGAGAACCCCAGCCAGCAGATCAGGATCTTGTACGCTCTTCATTTTATGGTTTCCTTTGGTGCTTTTAAATTTTGGGAACACTCTTGCGGGTAACTGGGGACATCTTCTATTGGTAATGGCCTTCATATATGGGTACCTTTCTTGTTGTGTCCTATGATGTCATCAGGATATGCCAACGAGCACCTTGAGTTTTGGCAGGGATATATGCATGCCTTAGAGCGGCCACCACGTTGGACCGGCATTCCCCAGTCAGAACAGGTATTTGTTCCTGATCCGGTTGTCCGTATGTAACGGGATATTTATTTCAACCCTCCTAGACTGGATTAGGTATGCATAATTACTCAAGAGTGACTAACTCATTTTGCCAGTGAGTCATTCCATTTGAGAAAATTAGGTCGTGGGCCCGATTTCTCACCTTTGCTGCCGATGCAATGATATCACATAATGTTTGGAGGATATAGTCTGGAATAAATGTATGATCTTCCATCATGGTCAGGATGTGCTGAGACATGTCTTTGGCTAGAATAGGTATGAAATCCCATTCTTATGTTGGAGTAGAAGTTTGTGCTTTATCTAGTCCACCATGAGTTTCTAGTAGATACTGGCAGTTCTCCTATGTCGGGACAGAGGAACGAGTCTATTGCTGGTTTTCTTCTTTGGTTGTCACCATATTTGACTAGTGGTATTCATATTCATGAGCAGTGATTTTCATCCACTCTCTTTCCACTGTATTTGTCTCACGGGATTTGTATGCATCCGCAGGATTTGACACTGCTCATATTATCTTTATGCACTATTCGGATGTCGGGATTGATATGCATCAACAGGTATTTATACCTGTATATAGCCTATTGCTAACCTATTTTGATGGTAGGCTTGAAGTGCATCATCAGGTGTTTGTGCCTATGTATAGCTGAGTACCACCCTATTTAGGTGGAGGGATTATTATACGCTGGAAGATATTTGCATATACCTGTATTTTTTTGCTCTGTCTGCATGGTGGAACCAACGAGCACTAGAAAAAATGTGCATATTCTGCTATTGTGTCACCCTACATCTATGGTGGTCTTGAGAGTAGAGGGAAGAGTTGTGTGTCTGCCTGTTGAACTCCATAATGTTAGTACGGAGGAGTTTCTCCTCAGGAACCAGGGTGATAGCGTGTCCTTGGTTATATATTCTCCACCCTTGGAAGGTAGCCCAAGGGCCCCAGGTCTCTTGGACTTTGGCAGGTTTCCTCGGCATAATCTTCTCCTCAGTGGGAGGAGGCCTGGTCGTCTGGTGTCGACGACGATGCTCTCGGGCAGAAGCCCGTGGGTAGGGCCCCTGTGTAGTTGTGATGAAGTCATTAACTTTGAATTCATCTACCTCTATGAGGTAAGGGAGGTAGTCACTGTTTCATTCTAGAGACAGAATCCTGAAACATTTTGAGACGACCACCTGGGCCGCCTGGTGGTGGGGTACCGGCAGTGGCTGAAGAGGTGGCTGGAGGACCTTTGCATACTGGAGGGCTTGTCTAGAAGCCTCCAGTGTGGGGAGAGTACCGTTTTGGTGGTACTCCTTGATCAGCATATTGGACACCCAGTATTGAATATGTTGGGTAGGGAAAGGGGTTTTTCTCTTTATTAAGGCCTCATCCACCCGCGAGTTTGTTGATGCATGCATCTTCATGGATTGTGGTGATATCATTTAGATCGAAGGTCGCTCTATAGGAACCTGCAATATATTTATGACATACATACCACAAAACATCATCAAAGTAGAATTCTTTTAAACACATGAATATTTTTCGATTTATCTTGGCCCTCTTCCTCTTTTATTTTACTGTGGGGTGAAGGGGCTTGAGTGGGGTGAGACCGCCACCTTGGTTAAGGATTCACATCAGGTTCACCATTTTTGTTCTGCCCCTGAGGTGGAACATTGTGCGCATACCGGGGCAAAAAAATGGCCCAACATGCAGTATCCTTCTATCTTTTATCATTGTGGGTAGAACCACCACATTTGTTAAGGATTCACGTCAGGTTCACAATTTTTGTTCCGCCCTCGATGTGGCACATTTACAGGTGGTGCAGATATGGTATGAAGAGGATCATCACCCAACCCTTTTTCAGTAGGGGTGGGTTCTCATCAAATTTAACATTCCTTTGTTTTGAACTATTCAACACCATTATCCTTTAAATAAGGATGAATTATCCCTGTGGGAACTATTGGTCCCAGCAAGTGATTGGGTGGGGGTCAAGCACTCATATAATCGGTCCTTCTCAGATATAACTTCCTCGGATGGTCTCCAATGGGTTTATTCATGGAGCCAAGAATTCCCAACGACCCTGGTATCCATGATTCATGGACCTAATTTTCAAAGGAAGGTGCTCATTGGCTGAAAATTTGTCCAACAGCACTTGAATGCTCCATTGGTCAAGAGGATGGGAGGTCAGGCTCACCGCACCCTTCTGGGGGAGTATTGTTTCATGTTCTGGGACTCTCTTATAGATTTAAATTGTGTTTTTATGTTCGTGAATCCTTGTTTCATTCACGAAGAGTGTTTCCATGGGCTACCCATGGTTTAAAAGAGAGTCATAAGCATGCATATGTTTGATTCCATGAAGGTGATGCTGACTCAACCATATTATAAGGCGCTCTAGAGTTTATCACCATCTAGGGGGGACAGATGGTGACTTAATGTTGGGATCGGGCCCTCAAGGAGGGATTCCTACGTATCCTCAGGAGTGGAATCAGAACCCACGTAGTTTGGATGTGTGGTTCATATGCATGGAATCTACCCATTTGATAGACATGATTGGGTGGACCCTTTTGGGACATGCACCCTTTTGAGCTCGGGCCTTCTGTCAGGTGTCCTACGTATCCTGATCTGGTCAAGAATCATATTTCTCATAGGTCAAATGTGTACAGATGTTGTAATACTCACCAACATCTAAGACCATGTGAGTCATGCTCGATGTGAGAAACAAGAGGGTGTGAAAGATTCGACAATGCACATGTCTCCTCCCCTATTGGTGGGGGAGGGAGAGCCCACGGTGGAAGAGGTCGGGGTGACCGTGGGCGAGGGTGCGGAGTAATGAACCTTTCAACGTGAAATGACATTGAAGGTCACACGGCCCTGACTCGAAATATTGGGGACTTACCTCAGTAGGAGATCCCAAGATCATGTTCTAGGAAGGGGAGGAGTTTGGTCCTCACCAAAGGGAGGAGTGAACATAACCCCTTTGACTGATCATTGTTCCTCACTAAATAGAAAATAAAGTGATCACCCCTAATCCCAAGAATGGGGAGGTGCATGCCGGCATCCCAAGTTTAGACTCTCGGTTACTGTGGGAATTTATCCTTATAGGAATTCCTGAAGCCTGTACCTTTTTTGGGAGGGCCATCATGACTCCACTTACCATGGGTATGTAGACTCAATGGGCGCACTGATGCGCTCGATAGCCTGATCATACAGGTCAGGTGGATTTGGAGGAGGCTTTGGCCTAGCACTTGAGAACTAGTTAGCTGAGGGATTATGGAGGAATGGATAGTAATAGAGGGGTGAGGTTGGAACTGGAGGGAACAATACTCAAAAACACCTCATTTCGTGTATTTATTTCTCATGCGGGTTGGGGAAGGCTCCACATACCATAGTGGTATGCAGGTAGGAGGGCCATCCACATACTGGTGTGGTTCAAAAGCATGGGTATCGCTAACCATGTACCAAAGTGGTACACAACTCACCTTTCTTCTTTGGGTTATATTTTCATACCGATTGGGTAAGCAGCACTGGGTTTAGTCCACGTAGTGGTACACTACACAGAGCGCCATATTGAAGGAGGGTCAGGGGAATTACCATTCATAGGAAATTCATTTGTGAGAAGTATTTGGTTCACTGTTTACCAGTTGGGTTTGTGGTTCTACTATTATTATTCAATTCCCCCACTTTTATGGTTCGCAGACGGTTGTACCTATAGAAGAAGTGGTTCGTGGTTCATGCTTCACCGATGAAACATGACGGAATCCGAAGTACAATCTCTAAGTTTTCCTCAATATTTTATCTTTTGTCCTTCCTTTTATCCCTATCCTCTATTCCCCTTTCTTTTTTTCCTTCTTCTAATGTGATCCTTTTATAGATCATCAGAATTATAATATATACTGGGCACGCGACACCATTTGTGAAGGCCCATTGAAGCGATTTTCTAACTTGCGGAAGACTCAGTCAACCCGGGTTTGTGGAGCCTTTGGTTTGTGATAATGGTTCGTGGAACCCTGATCGTCCGCTTAATCTGTGAACTGAGGGGTTCACGACATGGTATGCAGATCGTCTTCCACATGGTTTGCAGTTTTCCTTGCTTGTTGTCCATCGATTCGTGGGCCAGTGGTTCGCAGACCATCTCACATACCTAGCAGTTCACGATCCATCTTCTTTGTGTACCTTTCTCGGTGATGGTATGCGGTCCATTTGAAAACATGAATTCCTTCAAGTTCCTTTAATGAAATACAACTCAATTTGATTTCCTTTACCTTAATAAACTTATAAAAGTGTTTAATTCCTTCTACAAAGAGATTATGGGGGTATATTCTTCCCTTGGAGGAAGTTTTAGGACCCTATAGTAGGAGAACCACATCTCAAGTCTATGATTCTTCTACGATTGAATTTTGTGGGAATGTTCTTCCTATAAACCTTTTCATTCTCTCTATGGTTGAAAATAATGTTATCTTAGGCATGTATTTTCTTTCTTAAAAAAATACCACATCAACTGTTTAGGAAGGAAAGTCAAGTTTGATATTCCAAACTAATATATGACCATCTATAATATAAATTAAATATATGAACATTAAATGGAAATTACATCCTTTATATGGGTCTTGATATATACTAAAATTTCTTATTTATCTTAAATGGTTGGGGAAAATATAAACATTGAAAATTTTCATATCATGTAGGTGTTTTTTTTGTCTTTCAAGAATAATTTCCTAGTATTCCTTTAAATCGTGATGTAGAATTTTTAAAAGAAAACATACATGGTTCTAAATATATTTTAAACATTCCTTTTATAATTTCCCCACTTGAGTTATAGGAATTAAAAAATAAATTTCTTGAGAATCTTGATAGGGAACTTATTTAGAAAAGTGTCTGACCTTGGGATACACCTGTTGCTTTGTTTTCAAAAATAAATATAGATTAATATTACTCTACATTGATATTAAGAAACTGAAAAAGATTAAAATCAAGAATAAGTATCATATGGATCCTATTTATTATTTATTTGATCAATTTTCAGGAGCTCAATATTATTTTAAGATATATATTTGATCTAGATACAATTATTTAGGGTTCAAAATTGAATACATACACAAGAAAACCTTTTATATGAGTTATGGAATATATGAATTTATAGTGATTCCATTTTTTATGACTAAATTAATCATTATATTCATGGATTTAATCAATATATATATTAGGGTTACCTAGATTAGTTTGTGGTAGTCTTTAAAGATGATATTACTATATATTCAAAGAGTATGGAAAAGCATGAATATCACTTAAGGATTGTAAAGAAGACACTAAGGAAGGATAATTCATTTAAAAATTTTCCCAATTATGAATCTTGGATAGATAAAGTTTCATTTTCATGTTTTATAAATCAAGAAAAGGTATATAGATGGATGAATAAAATATAGAGGTTATTGAAAATTTTCCCAGACCAACCACTATGACTAAGATTTGTAGTTTTCTTAGTTTGGATGGATATTAATAATGATTTATAGAGAATTTATCATGGTTATCCAATCTGATCACAAAGTTAAATCAGAATGGATTAAACTTCATTTGGATATATTAATGTGAATAAAAGTTCAATGAACTAAAGAAAAGGTTAGTCATCACACATATTCTTACAATACTATGTAGTGGAGAAGAGTTTTTAAGCTATAGTAATGCATCAAAGAAGGGACCGAGATGCCTCCTCATGTAGAATAATGTGTTTATACCTTATGCCTCAAGATAATTGATGGTTCATGAGAAAAATTATCCAAATCATGATTTAGAGTTTAGGTACTATAATTTTTTTAATAAAAATATGAAGGATTTATATTTACAGAGAAAGGTGTGATATATATAATGATAATAAATGTTTAAATTATATAATCACTTAGAAAGAGTGTAATATTTTCAGAGAAGATGGTAGAAGTGGATTAAATATTATGACTCCCTAGTACATTACCACACTTGAAAAGAGAATAAGGTGGAAGATTCTATGATTCAAAAGGACCATACTAGTCTATTTATTATGAGGTCATAAAAGATTTAATATTTTTGGATTTTTAAATTATAGATCTATAAATATTGTATTAAGTGGATAAATTTTATCATTTTCAAATGAGTGTTTGTCCATCTATCCAAGTAAAGATTTAATAGGTACATAAAGAAGATGTGGAGCTTCCAAAGAAGGTGAGAAATAATCATGAGTTTGAAATTTATTATAATGAGATGATAGAGTTAAATAACTATATACGAATTCTAAAAATATAAAACTTGAAGAGGGATATGTTGGATGAATCTCACAGTTCATCATTCTTTACTCATAATGGAAGTAAGAAGACGTATAAATATAATCACTTGTTTGTATTAGAGTGATATAATTTAAGAGTGAATTTAATTTTAAGGGGGATGTAAGGTAACACCAAGATATTTTTATACATATTTATTTTAAAATAAATCAAATTTCTTTAATAGATTGTGATACACGCAACATCGAATTTAAAAAAATCATGATATACTATTGAAATATTATTATTTAGTGAGACAGTTACTACCCAGTCATTGGATTGGAAGGTATGAATACAAGTAACTGAATCATGAAAATGTTTAGTTTAAACATGTATAATATGAATTCACTGGTTATCAATTGATTTGAAATGAAAATAATAATTCATTTGAAAGCAAAGGAGATGTTTTTATGAAAAAATCTTTTTCTGTGCATAATGTTTTTTATCATAATAATTTAAATTAATTAATATTAGTGAATGATTTAATGAAATATATATTATATATTAAATCAATTTTTTTAATAATTATATAAATTTTTTATATGCATGATACATGAATAAATATTGTTTTATGCTTAAAAATGTATTTTTCTTAAAAATGGTTTTTAGCATGTTTTCAAAATTATTTTAAAATAAAATGTTCCACTTATAGAAATTGAATAATAAAAAATTGATCCCATATTTATAATTAGTGGATCTAAAGTTGTTAAATAGGTTCCTTTTATTTTTTATCATCATGAATAGTAACCTTAGTAAAAAAAAATCATAATGATAAGGGTAAAAAGGGAAAAATAGGGTTAAAACTTTGGGATAAGAATTAAAAACATCTATAAAAACTTTATTTATCCTATTGGATGAGTGGATATATTCTATTTACATCCATTTGTCTAATATATTGTCTCTTAGTGCAATAATTTTTGGATTATTACGTTTATATTATTTTAAGAAAGGAATAAATATAAAAAGTCACTCTCGTGACATTAATTTTATTAAAATTTTAAATAAGGATAAGAAGTGGATAATTTTGGTAATAATTGGATATTTTTAATATGAATTAATTTTTATAATAATGGTTATTTATTTTTAATTTTTAGTTATTGAATAATTACCTTAAATGATTGTGCAGTGCTGACACACTCTATATTCAATTAATAGAAAAATAAATAAAATATTTGAATAAAAATAAAAATTAATATAGCATGGATGAATTATTAAGATACATAAATTTTATAGATAAATATAATTTGTTCGAAATGTGTCAAAGGTTCATAGTCAAATTCCACCGTTTTCATAATGTTTTGAATGTCAAAGTAAATGAATAGTTCCAAAAATGACAATGTCCTATTAATTGATTTAAATTCATTAAAATTTTAGCGTCATCCAAATGAATGGTATATGGTTCAAAATACCAAACATGCTCTATTTATGTGTCAATTTTCCTTTTTATGGTAACATTACTAATCCTTAAAGTGTAAAATTTTTGATTTTGTGGTAATTTTCAAAAGGGTTAATGAGGGGTTAAACTAAAGAGATAAGGATGAAAAAATCACCAAAATTTGTTCAAAATTTATTATATGAGAGGATTTAGAATCATACACTTCTTATTTTTAAACTTTATCAATTTCTATCCATTTTTATGTGAAAGATGGTTTATATTAACCTAATAATTTAAGTAATTCCATGAGTGCCCCTCCCCTAAATTATAAAATAGAACCTCATAAATTTCATTTTTCATAATGTTTGAGCCTTCTATCTCAAAAAATACCTACCATAATACCTCCATATATTCCTTCACCTTCTCCTAGATCATTTGTGCTTTCCAAAAGTCAATCCTTTCAAGTATTAAGGTGTTAGCTGAAGAGGGTTTCTCAACGAAGTAGTATAACTCTCAATCGATCGTTTTGAATTTTATTTCTTCTTATACATCCTCCAAATCAATGGTAACCATAATAAAAAAATTAATTGAATAAAATAAATATAATTATTTATTATTTTTTAATTTAAAAATAATTATCCAACTTCTTCCATTAATTGGAAAACAATAATGTCACTCGTGTCTACATATGGACTACAACCCCCATGAAGTGATGTTGTTCATTTTTAATTTCCAATTTACTAGATGGTAATGATAATATATTTAATGATTATATATTATATATATTATATAATAATTATTCCATAAAGGTTACTTATTTTTTTACCCTTCTTTCATTCCATCAATCAGAAATGGAAAAACTACTCATGTGTATATACAACCAACCTTCTCCATGAATAATGTAATTCATTTTTTATATACATTTTAATGATAAATATAAATATTCATTTATATTTATATTTATGTATATATATTTATAATTAGAATATGTGATATTTATATCATGGTTAAAAATATGGGTATTATAGAACAATGATTAAATTTCATGGATCAGAACTATCGAACTGAGACTCACATGAAAGAATAGTTAACACACGAAAATGATAATTTTAATAAGTAATTATTTATAAATGGGTGTTGAAATGTTATAATTGGATAATATATGATATTTAAATTATTCTAATGATTATTTTATAAAATTATAACAAATTTAAATGTATTATACATGTGTTTAGATTACTTTTGAAATATTTTTAACTTATGGTATGAGATTTTCTTCTCACTTTTATTTCATCAAGACACATGCCATTTTCACCTATTATTTATTTTATATAAGTTATATACATACCATGAATGTATTTTATAATTATTTTCATGTAAATTATTGGGATATAAATTTCTATATAAGGTTATTTATTTTAGTCAGCTTATGATTCTAAAGTTACCAAAGTGGTAAGATTTTTATGTTACAATCTAATTTTTTAGGATTGTTTCTGATTAAGTTACGATGATGAAATATTATAGTCTACCACTCATGAAACAATTGAATTTTATTATTTTATTATTTTTTGAAATTATATATTTCATTTTATTTTCCTTTATTTAAGTACTCAAGAGATAAAAATAATATTTTTTAGGAAAATTGACTTTATGTATCTCTTCAGTCAAAAATCATTTTTCCCATATTATGTATTTCTAAAATTATTTTCGATTAATTTTTAAATAATTTATAATTTTTTATTTTTTGAAATTTATTTTTACCCAATATTGAATGTTTAAAAATTTTTAAAAGTGATATTCTTATCATTTCATGAATGAGGTTATTTTGGATTTTTTCTCAAAATTATGGAAGGAATTTTTTATTTTAACTTATATTGTATGAATGAAACTTCCTACCATCATGACCGCTCAATTCATTTAAGTGTACTTTAAAAGTTTCAAAGGCTTTTTTAAACAATAATCTTCATTTTTTGGGAATTTTTTAGATTTTTAACATGTTATTTCAAAGTAAAACTAATATTTTCGTCAATAAATTATCCAAGTGATTTTTAAAGAAAATTAGTTATCTAAGATGACATTATTTGATGCTTCATAGTCTTTAATGGGGATATAATTGAATGATACCATCCTTATTATTTATCTAGATTTTCTATGATTATAATGAAATTTTTTTTATGAAACAAGTTCCTTTTCCATGGTTTATGCTATGATGAATTGATGAAATTTTTATGAAACATATTTATTTTCCATGGGTTATTCCATAATAAAATGTTTATGAAATAATTTTTTTTCATGGGTTATGAAATGATGAATTTTTTAAGATATTTTAACACAAATATATATGAATTTCATCATGTGACTATTGGGCCCAGAATTATATAACCCTCAAATGTATTGGATAAAGATGGATATCTCATGAGATAGTAAGGTCTGAAATGGGGAGTGACCCAAATTATGTAAGAGACTCTATCCACAATGATAGTCTAGGGATAAAACCGTGACTAATGGAATGATGGAATATAGAGTGAACATAATCCACTATGATATTGTTGGAAGTGCACCATGTGTAAGGAAATATTTTTTTATGATTATATGTATTACATAATCTTATTTATTATACCAATGTAATTCTATCATGGATCATGTTCTTTGATTCCTTTATGATTCATATCATATGAATAACCATGATTTATTCCATGACTCAAGATTATGGTCATTAATATAAAGGGTGTGTTTTTTACATGTTAATATAATGTTATTATACCATTATGATCATTATATATTTAAGATATCATTGTTATCTCACATTTTTAACCTTACTGAGAATCTGAGCTCATCTTTTATTTTATTTTATTTCCCTAGGTTATAATGAGTGGTTTCAGGCATGATCTGTCAAAGCACGATTCTAGTTATGATGAATAGCGAGAGATGATTCATATATCTTATGAAAAAGTTGTTTAAGAATCATGTTTTTCAAAGAGAATATAAAAATACAATTATTTCATAGATTCTAATGTTATGTATAATATATTATTCTCATAAGATATAATATTTGTATATGAAAATTTTGGGTATCTATATTGGGGATTTCAATTAAGCATGTATACTTTCCCCAAGGAATATTCATAATGGAGTTGGGATAGCCATTCTGGGAGTGTAATAACTTTGAGGTGATAATTGGGATCACAAATACATGGGACATAATGATATTGTTTGGTTTTCCAAGACATTAACTCACTATACAAAGTATATAAATACAAACTAACTAAGAGGATAGATAACAGATACCAATACAATTCATGTAATGCATAGAGAAGATGGTATTATCCTATGGGATTTCTAGATGATTACAAGACTTTCAAATATGTTGTAAATGTATGATGAGTTCATTTTCCTAACTTTTCTTGGGAGGAAATAGAGAGAACTCCTAAACTTGTGAAATAAATATTCATAAAAGCTAATTTTTTTGGATATATTATAACATCAACCTAGGATTTACATATAATTCCTTGATTGGTTATATTCATTTATAATTCCAAATGGAAATAAAAAAATGTTTAAGGGGCCATGGATATTCTTAACCTATAATAACCATGTACTACTAGATGTATACTATATGACTCTAGAAGATGGAAACTATAACCTATGGGGTTAATAATATTCCTCTAGAGTCAATCAACTAGTATGACTAGATTCCTTTTAGGATATCCTGTTAAGATGTTATCTATTACATGTATGTTAGTATACTAAAGGATTCAGAGTCCAAAAAAATTCATGGTGGTACAACTAGATACCATAAAGTACATCAATTTGGTAATCCCATATCTAGTAAATATGTGAAGTTCATAAGGATCATTGAATCACTTAGTGGTGGGGGTTGAATCAGTGATTGCCTTTTTATAAATTTGACCTTTAAGAAACATAACCACTGCTACATGTTAGTTTTTCTACCTTATCATCTTCTAGTAAATTATAATGCATGAAAATATATAAAATTAAATAGGGAACATAAGATTTATATGGTTCATCCTCATTATGAGAACCAAAAACCATGCCATAGCCACTCATATGGGTCCCTATAAATTCACTATTATGAATATGTGAGTAAAACTTTTGTGTAAAATATTGCTGGAAACGTTCTATCTACTAATATGAAATATTATAAGGACTTCTGAATGTTTACAAATTTATCTTACAAAAATTTATCCACAGCTGGAAAATAAAATTTATTTAAACTAATCCACATGGGGTATGTTCAGAATCTCTATCCAATCTTCCCTCTGTATAACCTTTTAGGTCCAAAACACCTCTATCCGGTAATATCTGTCCCTTGAGAATTTTCTCAAACCATTTCTGCTAAAAATTTCTATTCAACCCCAATAAAAACTCAAATCTTCCCAAAATTTCTCTCAAAACATAGTTTGATCTTCACTATATGTTTCACATATTTCTGATCTTTTGAAATTTTCTCTAACCAATATTTTGACCAAAAATTCTATCCAAAAAACATCAACATAAAAATCAAATTTGGTTGGAATATCAATTCTAACAAAAAATCTATAGTGTTTCATATTTTTGTCCTGGGTGAACTGTGATAAGTACCATTATACATTGTATTTGTATTTATAGTCACTCCAGAAACAATGGAGGTGGGAACCAGAAAAGTTATCCCACTCACCCAAAATCACATATCTAAATTTATTAGATATTTGAACATTATTTGAGTTATTATAAAATCTTATCAACTCTTATGGATTCTTATCTAATAATCTTGTATTCTCTATAAATTCATAATTCCCAGCCCTACCCAAATTATAACATCACAATGTTTTGTCCAAAGTTTAATCTGAAAATTGATTTTTTGGAACTTCTCTATCCATAACTCTATCTGATACACTATTCAACATTCTGGTTCACCTAACCCACTTAAATAGAAAACATTTACTCATTCTAGTCTTTTTTTTCATAGTTAAAATTTGGTAACTTTATATGAATTCAAACTTTGTACATCATAATAAAAAACTCATTTCTTCAAAATTTATACAAGTTTTCTTCCTAGAATCTCTTCTCCTACATATATCCATTCCTCCAAACTAACTGAAGATGGTTGACTACATTATTGAAAATTATAAATACATCAATAACCTACAGTGACTATCTAATATAAAATTTAACCTCTCTAATGATTTATTTTTTATGAATATTTTCTAATCACAAACTCTAACTCTTCTACTCTTTTCTTCACATGTCTTTTAGTGTACCTATTCAACCAATAAACTTCTGTATGATAAAGAAACTATAAAAATTCCCACATATCTTATTTCATAGAGGTTTTCTTAATGGTCTATGTTGGTTGATTTGTGTCTGATTACAAATTTTATGTCCCCCATTGTCTTTTCTTATATATTCAAATTTGATATCTTGAGTCACTTTTCATTTCTTCCTCATTTTTCAAAACAAAAAAAACTTAACAACAAAAGATTTTGATATTATTTCAAAAAAAATTGATGAATTGTTTCATATTATCCTTATTATTTCCATATCATATCAATCATCCTGTCTAATCAGTCCACTATATCAGTATGATCTTGTCTATCTGATATGTAATGTCTCACTATCGAAGCTTATCATAAAAATCACTTCCTTATTGGTATTATTTAAAACCAACATCTTCATCTTCTCAATATTTTTCACTAACTATATGATTTTTACAAGCTCAGGCATTCTAACAAAAACACGTTATAAAAATTCTTTTCAAAATGTGTGTTTGATCACCAGAAGAGTTGTACTTCATTGAACTTCACCAAATTAAAACTTATATCTCTCTTGTAGTTTCTCAATTCGGGGAAATGTGTTTGGAAATTTTACTCTATAAATTTTAACATTGTATAGAACATAATCTAGTACAACTCTATTTAGTAACTTAATTAGGTTTTGCATCAAATTTTCTATGTCTAGAAAACCTACATTCAGAAAACTATAACTCTCCTTTCTTCAAAATTATGGTATCATGAAATCATTTCATGATTTTCATAACATTGAGATCATTAAATCATGATTTTAATTGAAATATAATGTTTTGAAACTTTGAAACATTCATATATTCTTGAATTTACAAAATTATTCCTTTTTAGAAACTTATCAAAGTTTTTCAAGAACCTTCACCTATTTTTTAAAAACATTATTTAACAAAAATTTATTTATAAAAAAACAATAAAACAATTACAAGAAAATAAAAATGGATATTCAATATCACCCATTCGATTTTGTAACAAATCTCATTAAAACCTTTTTCAACACATCATCATTTAATAGTAAGACTTTTTCACAAATCAATTTTGTAGAAACTCAAAAATGATAAAATTTACAAAAACATAGCATTTCTCAAAATATTTTCCTTACACCACTCATTTTTTTAACAACTATCTTTTTGAGTCCATGTTAAGATAAACCCCCTATCACTTTTCTTTTTCCCTCATATTTTTTTAACACCCCCATTTTATGAAAACCAAGTCTTCATAGTTATTTAAGTATGAAAATTAAGTATCCCACTTTTAGGATAAATATGTACATATTATCCCACATTTTAAATAGAATCCAAAGAAAAGTGGGTGTTATTTCATTATTTATTTATGAATTAATTGGTGGAGGTTGAACTTGAAGTTATAGAATCAAATAAAAAAACATTTCCTTTGATATATATTTGGTAAAGATGTAAAAAATGTGATAATTCATTGAAATATATTTCTGAAAAAAAAATCCACCAAAAACATTCGATTTGATGAAGTAAAAATTAATAACAATGTGATTTGATCTTGAGTTTTGGATATGATTTCTAAAAAGATCAATTGAACTCTGATTATCACAATGTATCTTCAATGGTTTGAAAAAATCAACTTTAAAATCTTAAAACTGAACATTCATAAAACACATTTGAGTAAAATCATGAATTGTTTTAATATATTGTAAGTCTGCTATGATTAATGTTAATAAACATAGTTTCCTACTATTCCAACTCACACAACATTCTCCCAAGTAAAATGGTCTTCCAAAAAATAATTTTCTTTCATTATAATCTCTATCCAAATAAGTGTCTCTGTAACTATGAAAGACCATATAACAAATTATATTGTATAATATCCCATGAAATTTTGTTCCATTAACATATCTCATTCAATATATGATATTCTTTCAAAACATTGTGATATCTATAACAAAAAGTCACACCATAAACAATATCAGGTCATGAAGTTGTTAGATAAAAAAACTCTCAATGAATTTTTAAAATTATTTTTGATTTAAACATTTTCCAACTTTATCTTTACTTATATTTATCCCAACTGAAATAAGAGTATAATATGTTATATATTATTTCATACTAAACCTATGTAATAATTCCTTGGAATAATTTTCTTAATAAAGAAAAATATATTTTTCTTTAAATTGATCTTGTAAAACCTAGGATTAATTTAATTCTCCCAATATTGTCATTTCAAAAAAATTCTTTTATTTCTTCAAAAAAATCTTTACAATCTTTCTATATATCTGGAAAAAATCATATATACACATAAAAAATTTTAATTAGGTTTATGAAGTTTAATTATATTATATATAAGTTCCTTTAAACCTCCCCTTTAGTGAAATTAAACTTTTTCATATAATTAATATGTTTGAAGTACCATGAATATGGTGTTTTTTTAACCCATACATGGATTTCTTCAATTTAGAAAACCTACTTCCATATTCATAAAATAGAAACCCATAAGGTTTTTCAATGAAAACTTCTTCTTCAATCTCATCATTAAAGAAAGATGTCTTTATATCAATTTAATAAACATTGTAGCATTGATGTGCTGTTACCACTTGAATCATTCTAATAGTTTCTAATCTCGTAAGGGGGGAAATGATTATTCAAAATCCACACTTTTCACCTATACATATCCATTACAAAAAAAGTATTTTTTTAACTTCTCAATGTATATTCAACTTGTTTTCTATATACCCATTTTTTTCCAATATCAATTTTATTTACAAACCACAAAAGAAGTTCCCATGTTTCATTTTTCTCTATTTTATTCAAATCTTCATTCATTGCATTCATACATTCATTTTTTCACTCCTTTAGAAACTGTGATTCTAGTTAAATCTATGAAATGAGTGATGTCTGATTTTTTAATCTTAAACTTATTCTAGTATGAATAGGAGAATTCTAATTTATATGTGTATTTTTAGTTTCAATATGTATTTATAAGGTCATAATTTTCAAATATTCTCTTATAGCTTCACTTTTCGCATCACATGATTCTTCTGGGTTATGATATATCTATTTTGGATAACTTTCACTTTTTTTAGAAATCTTAAGTTTGTCTTTCTCAATATTTTTAACATCCTATTCACTGAAATTTTCATTCTCAATAACTTTTACATCATCAGAATCCGCCATCTTTTGTAAACATTTATTCAATCATTTTTAATATCTTCTATTGGGTGAATATCCGATGAAAATTCCATAATCATCATTTTCACCATATTTCCCAAGATTCATATTTTTTATTTTTAATAAACATGAACTTCCAAAAACAATAAAAAAGAATATTAAAGATTTTTTTGTTATACCTCATTTCATAAGATTTCTTGTTTGATTCTACCCTCAACAATAATTAGTTTTGTAGATATTAAATAGTACTAAGAGATACTATCCAGTAGAACTTTGAATGTTTGAATTCTGAAAACATGCTTCTTCTCATTTACACCAAACTTCTATTTTTTTTATTATGCTAATCCATTTTGTTGTGGATTGTATGGAGAACTCAATTGAGGTTGGATTCAATGATTTTTCAAATAATATAAAAATAATTACATCTAAACTCTGTACTATTACCTATTATAAACATCTTTCTATAAAAAAATCATTTCTCTCTCAACATCTCTTCTGAAAAATACTAACATTTCTATAGTTTTTGACATTTATTTTATAAACATTATATTTTTTATCCATGTGACATCATCAATAATAGAAATAAATTTCAAATATACTTTTATTTATTGATGTCTCATAGGTCCAAAAATATCTGAATGAATATGTTCAATAGGTTTGGTAGACTAAATCACAACTTTATAATGACTTTTACTAGTCATTTCCCCTTTTTAAAAAGTTATGTAAACATCATCTTCGATTATTTTCAATGATGTAAAATTTCATACAACATAAAATTTAGAATGTTTTATAATTATTTTCTTCCCAAAATGTCCATTTATACAATGAAGAAATTTATTTTTATTTTCAATACATAGATAATAGAAGCCACAATTTTCTTCTATCTAGAAAATATTTCCACTAGATTATTCTCCATTAGTTACAACTTTACCATCTTTCACACTTATGATGATACAAGCATATGTTCTGAATATAATTTCTTTCCAATCATCAAATTGATTAATTACACTAATTATGTTTTGTTTTAGTCCATCAAAAAATATAAATTCCAAAGATTTCAACTTTTCTACTTTAATATCAACCATTATAATTTCTTTTATTTTTTTAGGAACTATCATTCCTAAAGGTAAATAGTCATCCGTCTCAATTTTCAATATCATTCAAGATTATCAAATCTCTTATGATGTGTGAATAACAACCAATATCAATAATAAATTGTTTGTTCTTTTCCATTTCTTTTAAGGATTTCTCAACAAAAAATTATCTTACCTCAAAATTCTTCTTTATTTTATTCTTTTTCCTTTCTAGAATAAGAAATTTTTTCTAAAATATTTTTCATAATTTTTTTAGCATGGTGGAAAACCTATTCATATCTTCCAAATAAATCTTCCAAACATTCAAATTTTATTTCTACATGAATTTTTATAATGAATTGATATTTAAATTTTCTAAATTTCTATGGTTTAGGAAACTTACACATTATATTTCCAAAATTTCATCCCATTTTTTCATAGCTTCTTTTGGGAAGTGAAAAATTATGTGAAAACTTATAAACCCTATTCTCATAGATTCTTCAGCACAAAAAACCACTAAATCATTGTTTTCTATAGAAGAATGATATTTCTCTATAGAAATTATTATGAGGTTCATAACTTATTTCTACTCTAACATTCCCTAGGTGTTCACCATCTTCCTTATGGTGGGGATTCTAAAATTTTGGGAATATTATGGATTTTTCATAACCATTTTGAACCAATGATTTCACAACACTTTTTTTAACACCTAAAATTTTCAAAAAATAATATGAAACATTGTTTTTGGAAGATAGATAATTTACATGATTCTTGGATTGTTCTTTTTCTGTAGCTTTAAATGATTCATATTTTACTTACAAATCCTTGATCAAAGTTTAATTCATCATTATTAAGGTACTTTTACACTCAAGGAGTTTTGATTTAGTTTTTTTAAATATATATTCCTTAGTTGAAAACTTCATACTAAGGTCTTAAAAGATCATTCCTTATTCAAATATTTTTACTTAATTTCCTAATATCTATTAGTTATATTCTTCTTCCTTTATAGAAATATATTTTATTCCTTCAACCAATTTTACACTATATTTCTCAATAATTATTATTTTCTTATTGAAAGTCTTATTTTGATCAAGTCATGTAATAAGTGATGATATGATATTATATTATCTATAATATTCTTTACCTCCTTCTTCTTTACTATTTGAAATATCTTCTTTTTTTCTTAAAATTTTTAGAGAAGATTCTGATTATTTCTGTACTTTCATATTTTGGTGAATCAATCTCATTTAAGTCATATTCAACTTTCTTACTCAACATGATTCTTATATTTATAGTGAAATTTTTATTTTCACCAATGCACAAACGTTCTTTCATTAATGTTTTATCAAAATTCATCTACTGAGGTTCTTCTTCAAAATGATCTTCAAGTTGACATACATTATTTTTTGGGTAATTCATAGAAAAATTCCCAATTCCACCATAGTTATTAAATTTTAGAGTAAATATTCTTCCATCCTTTCCTCTTCCTCTTTGATAATTCTTGGTGATAAGCGACATGATTTTTTTTCAACCCATCATATTACTTATCTTCAAAACTAGAAGGATAAATATCTCTAATATCTTGAATTTTCATCATTCTCGTATATTTAAAATCCATTTCATATTCTTATTATTTTTAAATGTTGAATATTTTATTATTTTATAGTAAATAATAAGGTTATACAATTCATCAAGAGATATATCTTCTTTATCTTATATATTAGAGATTTTAAAATCAAACCAGTCTGAATGTTTCACATCTCCAAAACCTTTGATGTTCCAAACAAATTCATTCACTCTAGTGAAGTAATCATCAATAGATTATTTATATCTCATTCATATATCATCCAATGTTCTATTCCATATTTTCGATTTTATTCCTTCCATATAGAATTTCCTTAAAAAATACTTCGGAGATTTCCCCACATTACCTTTGTTATTTTGAGACCCATCACCTTATATAAAAATTTTCAGATAGATACATAAGAATAGAATCTATAATTATTAAATAAATGAAAATGTTTATCTTAACATAAAATGTAACAATAGAATATTTATTAATTTCTAGAAACCCAATTTTCACAGCATAAAAAACTTCTAGGCCAAGTTAAAGAATATTTAGAATCATTCTGTTTTTCAAAATATTATAATTTTTAATGTTGAAGGTAGGAATATCTCTATTGTTCACATAATTTTGGTTTTCCATTAAAATGATACAACAGAAAAACCTTCACTCTAATACTATTTGATGTTCCAAAATATCATTGAAGTACTGAGACAGAGGGGGGGTGAATCAATAAATCTATTTTTAAAAATTTCAACATTATGAAACTCAACCCCTAAACCTTGTTAGAGTTTATTCCTTATCAACTTTTAGTAAATTGAAATTAATGTAAATATAGAAAAGTTAATAAGGGAAAAATTTACAAGTTTCCTCCACAGTTTGAGAACCTTCATCCTTTCCAAAGCCACTCCAATGGGTTTATGGAAATTAACTATTATGAAGAAGTGGATACAAATTTTGTGTCAACTCCCATTAGACATATTCTATATCTTGATAGAAAGGATTATACTGTCTCCAACTATTTAAAAAATCTTATAAAATTTGAACCACACCTAAATTGTAACATTAATCAAACTACTCCGTAGGGGGTCCATCCAAATGTTCTATCTGATCTACACTCTATATGATCTTCTTAGTCCATGAAAACATTGTCTAGTAATATATTTATATTTAACCTATTTTCAAACTATTCCTAAAGAAACTTACTATTATTCCCTAATAAAAAAACTCATCACCCCGCATAATTCTACTTAGAATTTAGTGTGATCATCACTATTTGTTTCTCCTCTTTCCAGTCTTTTAAAAATTATTATTTTTTATTTTTTTGACCAAATATTTTGTCTAAAAAACGTCAACATGGAACTAAAAAATGGTTAGAAACTCTATTTTAACACTAAATATACATTGTTTTAGCTTTTATTCATGTGTGAATAATTATTAGTACTAGTGTATGTTGCATATATATTTATATAAACTCTAGAAATTTTAAAGGTAGGAAATGTGAAAAGTTTTACCACTCAACCAAATTCGCAGATCTGAATTTATTAGATATTTGAACTTAATTTGAGAAATTATTAAAACATCTCAACTTTTATGGTGTATTCTCAAATGTAATTGTATTATCTAGAAAATAAAAATTATAAACCTTAATCAAATTATAAATTTATAGTGTTCTATCAAAATTTCTGTCCAAAAATTGATTATATGGAACTTCACTATCTAGAACTCTGTCTGATACACTCTTCATATTTCTGGTAATATCAAAACACTAAAATGAAAAACATTTATTTAGTCTAGGTTTTTTTCCTAGTTCAAATTTTGTAAATTTTAAATAATTCAAACTTTATACAGCCTGTTAAAAAAAATTGGTCTTCCAACTTAATACAAGATGTATTTCTGAAAACTCATCTCCTGCCTCTGTCTGTTCCCCCTAAATAATTGAAGATGGTTGACTAAATTATTCCAAGTTCTAAAAACATTAGTTTCTTATAATGTTTTTTAGTAGAAACTTCATCCTTTATAACATTTTATTTATTTGGATACTTTTTCTGATTAGAAACATGAACTCTTCTTCTTCTTCTTTCTTCACAAGTCTTTTAGAAACTCTCTTTAACAGATAAAATATTTTCTGATCAAGAAAATATAAAGTTTCTCACATATATCTACTGAGAATGGTTTGTTTGGTAGTCCATGTTCATAACTATTTATCCAATTATAAAGATTATTACCCTCTTTTTCTTTGATTATATATTCAAATATGATTTCTTGAGTCACTTTTCATTTCTTGTACATTATTCAAATCCTAAACAACATAGTAAAAAAAATTCATAGATTCCTAAAAATTATTTGTATTATGAATTGTGTCTTGTGATTATTTTATGTTCCATCCGATAACCATCACCTAGTCTGGACAGTCCACTACATCTGACTGATCATGTATATCAAATAAAAAATATTGCAAAGTCAGAGCTTCTTATAAAAACGTCTGCCTTGCCAATCTGATTAAAAACAAACATCGTTGTCTTCTTAAATTTTTCATGAACTCATGAATTTTATCAAACTCAAATATTCTATGAAAAATATGGTATGAAACTTCTATATAAAAATTGTATCCATTCAGTAGTAGAGTTATAATTAATTGAACATTAACAACCTAAAACTTCTCTCCCTCTTGTAGTTTATTAATCCCAATAAATGTGTCCAAAAAATGAGTCTAGAAACATCAGCATTATTCAGAACATCTTTTGGGGTATCTCATCTGATGACTGAATTAGGTCCTGAATCCAATTCTTTACATTTGGAAAATCCTCCATTAGAAAACTACAACTATCTTTTATTCAAAATACATGGATCCTGAAATCATTTTATGATATTGGGAACTTTGAGATCAATAAAGCATTATTTGACTTGAATTGAAATTTTTTAAAAATTCAAAACTTTCCAAAATTCTAGACTTTACAACATTCTTATTTTACAAAAACTCAAAATAAACATATTAATGAAATTTCACCAGTTTTACAAAATATATTCTTTAACAAAAAAATAATTTTTTTTAAAAAAGAACATTGTTAGAGAAAAAAATCACAAAGGAAATTTAATATGTATCACTAACTTGAACACATACATTAGGGTAAATCCCCCTCCCGGATTGATGGTCCATTCTATGTTCTCTCTGAATGAACTATAGATACTTTATGGTGTTATTTGTTCATAAATGAACAATATATTAGGGGTACCTCTTTAGATCATATTATTAATACATTAGTGGAGTTCATCAATTGATTTTGTATATACGAGGTGTCACAAGAAAGCTAAGTCAAGATATTATCTTTGTTTACATTCCTTAAACACCTCTAAATAGTGTCATAATAAACAATAAATACATAACACATGCAAAGTGAGGGTATCTCATGTGACAAAGAGTGGGTGTTCTGATACCGAGATATACAAAAAATTAATATGTGATGGGTATTCATCCTTTATGATTTATGAGGGAGTTATAGTAAATTAAAAAGATATGTGTTGTTCCAATCAATACTCTATTGAATGAAAAAAAAATATTAGTGACATGTTAGTTCTATATCATCTTCCCTCATAAGATATGAGAATACAAGTTTTCTTCCCGCCTACCAATTCTACGATCGGTTTAGCAATGTTAATGGTTGAATCGTGGATTCATTCATAGAAAATTGGGAAGTTTTCCAAACTAGTTTATCATTTAAAGGGTTCTCTCTAAACTATAATGAAACAATAAAAAAAATAATAGGAAATAGAATAAATTTAAGTTGATATAGGGAGGAATCATAAGAACTCAACCCCAATTATGTCTCGAGATTCTAAGACACTTGAGAAGAAAACCAAATGATTAGCTTCTAATCCATCACCAATTAAGGCACCTTCCTCTTTTAGTGGGGTACCTCCACCTCTTTTTATTCCTATAGATACATTATTCCCTATTTTATTGAATTTATGATTTTCTTACAGGAAAGCATGATTTATGGAAGTGTTTTGGGTAAATATCTAGAAGGAGGAGATTTTATTATCAAATATTTGGCCTTTGAAATCTACAGTACAAATATCTTATATAGATCATCCTTAGGATGAAAAATATTATCTTTAAGATATCAAAGATTAAATATATTACCTTGAGGTAAGTACCTTATACACATATTTATTCGTCAATAGGTTGACCACTTAGGATGTTACAACTAATGAAGAGGAGAGTACTTCCAGAGATAAGGTAAAATAACTCCTCCCTTTACACAAAGCTACTATCACTGGGAGTGTTCAAGTAATACCTTTTTTGGAATTTATAGAAGACATAGAGAGTAAAATCACCCATACCATCTATGGATTATTTAGTTTCTTGTTTGACCATCAATCCAGTAACATATTTAGAACATATAGTTAAATAATAAGATTCCACTTCAACGATTTTAAATATAAATAATATTATATCTATGCCTGGTGCTATATTTCCAATACCACCACCCCAACTTTTACTTATTTTAAAATAACAACATGAGTGGGTTCTAGGAGAGGATGATAATGAACTATGTTGATGTGTATTTATTTATGGTTAGAAGTAAAGTTTCTTATATGCATAACAATTTTGGGTCATTCTCATGGTTTGATTAATGCATTTATTTTTTTATAGATATTGGCATGAGATCCCCATATTTGAGGCTATGAGTCAATAAATGATACAAATATAATGTATCATCAAAATGAATATTTACCAGAGTGATTAAATATAAGTAGATATATTCTAGAAAAACTATGTTTTAAATCATACCATTCAAACATCCCATAGATCCTATGCCGGAAGATGGGGTGATATGATCTCCATGATCTGGGAGACCTGTTGCCAAAAAAAATATATTGTCTCTATGTATTCAGTAAGGGAATCTATGGAGGTATTAATGAAAGGAGTGTAGGAGAGGTCATATCTAATGGTTATACTCCTCACTTCTATAGAAAAAATAATGGTAGATGAAGTCATGTGGGATTTTGATGTATGGGTGTCATTTCTCCAAGGTCCAATAAACTCTACACATTTATACATGGTTTATTTATAGGTTTTAATAGATGAGATATAGAAATGTTTTGAACTAATTATTCCAACCCCCTATAATGTTTCCCAAATTTATATGGACTACCATGTAAGGGTTCCATATTTGGGAGTGCTGACAGTATAAGATCATATTATCCATGTCCTTCTAGATGGGACAACCACCATGAAGGAGTTGACCACATCCTAGTGATAATAAGAGTCATATATTGATATAGTTTCACTGGACACCATCCCTATGAGTTCAATGTCAATTTATGAACTCTTAGTGGCCATAGATTAGATTAAATATCTTAATGTTGATTATTATATAGTACATGAATATGGGGAATAGGGTTAGTGATCTTGATACTTATATATTATTTTTTGTAATGATAATAATCCCTATAAAACTCCCATATATATAATTCGATGAAGGTAATATTATAAGTCATTGATCAAAGGTTTCTTTCACTTTAATTTCTCTAATGGAGGTTGTGATTCCCTTAATAATAGAGGTAGATGAAATGGATGTGGTGATGGAGGGTGAGTCTCAAAACCTAATATAGGAATTTATTCTAGGGGACCTATCGACTATATATACTGGTAGGGAAACAACATCAAGGGGTTTGAAGCTTCTTTAGATCAGTGAATGTACTCATATCTCTATTTAATTACTTTCATTTCTTTCAATTGACATATTTTGGGTGTTCATTCTAGGGATGCTAGTATATATTTATGAAGTCCATGATATTTCTATCCCTAAATCTCAATTATAGGAGATTATAATGATATATTCTGGTAAAATTAACACTTAATTAGGGGGAGTTCAGTTTGTGGCTTTACTGATGGATATGTTACAAAAAATAACTCACCCTTACTTTGAGTGGATCTAAATCAGACATGGATGTTGGTATTTGTTTCTATGTCACCCAATGTTTTATGTAGAGAGATATATAGATATTATTCTCAAATAATCTTGTAGAATAATTTTTCCCACAATTATATTGGCCATGTAGTAAGATTACAACTCTGGGATATTCATGATTTTATTAGTCTGTTGTCCATTATTCTTTGAAAGGAAAAATTCTATGGAGAGAGGAGTAGAAATTTCAATGGATTCTTATCATGGAATGGTTATCAACATAATATGTTAACCTATATACTTTAATGTTTCAATCAAAGTCTCATTATGATGAAGAGGTAGTAGAACTCTAGTTTAAAATCAACCAATAATCCTTCCATGTGATATAACTTTATTAAGTTTTGGATTAAAATTGTGATACTAGTAGAGGGCCACTAGTTTTTAAGGAATTTCACACTCAAGGGAATTTTTTTATACCATAGTGTAAAATCTTCCCATTGTTATAATGGTTAAATCCACTAAGCTAGAAGGGATTCCACATAACATTATTGAGGCATAAAAATCAATCCATGAAATTCAATCTTATGATGATTTTTTATACTATTCCATTATTATAATGGGAGACTCTGATTTGTGGATACATGACTATTTTTCATTGATGAAGGTAAAATTTCCTAAATTATTTTTAAATCCATTTATTTCATGACCCAATATGATTATCATTACATGGTAAAATATAATTTTATGAATGGAAATATCATATTAACCTGAATTAATTTGATCATTAAATGTGTATGATACTATTAAATCATGAATATTGAGTATCTAAGAATATATTACTTTTGGGAATGTACACTGATGTGCATTGGAATAACTACTAACCCTGGAGTTGGATCATTTCTATTGATATATTCCATTTGGTAATGGCATATAAATGTATATTGGAAAAAACTCGTGCAATGTATAAATGGATTTGGTTTATTAGGATGGGTGATCTAGTACCATGCATGGTTCAAAGATGGATAGAGGCATAAAAACAATCACATAAAATTAGAGTTATTCCATTTAGACATGGTACTTCCCCAATGTAATGGCTCAAGAATGGACATTGAAAATAATACTATCTCTATAAAACTATATTTGGTCCATTAAAATGGATTATTACCTCATGGGAAAGGCTCACAAATTGATATATTAATAAACAACACCACCTTAACACTAGAGTTAGTCTATTTACAGTGATTATTTCATCCTGAGTATGAATCACATAGGGATATATATAGAAATAATATCACCTCTACACTATAGTGGATTTATTTATGTGAATTATTAACTATTATCCATGGATCACAGATAGATATAGTTAGAAATATCAATATAGTAACACTAGAGTTGGTCTATTTCGATGGAGGGTTTGGTATGACCTGATGAGGATCACAAAGGGGAATCATTGAATAAGGATTCTAGTGTCAAAATATTTTTGAGTACCCATAAATCATGCCATTAAACAATACATGTGGATTCTTATGACTGATATATTTGGGACAAGGGAATTGTTGAGTGGTCTAAATTTTAACCAGGATTAGAGGACTAAGGATAAAAACTAGAATTCTAATAAATCCATGTCATGGACCCCATGGGCTTTGAGTATATTATTTTATGGACCCAACTTCTTTCGATGTCATGTGTAGGGGAAACTTAGTGGGAAAGAACATGAATTTGTATTAGGTCTACAATTAATAATTTTCAACCTTACACATTTTGTGGATTTTAAATTTCAAAGGAATGATTCTTCCAAGATCACTCAAGGTGTAACTGTAGTGATTGGATACTCAAATTTTACCTTGTTTTCCATTTTTGGGGTTTCAAATAGGCATGTTTTGTGACTCTTTAATTAGATAGATTTAGGACATTCAAGTCAAAACAATATAGATAATTATTATTCTTAAAAACAATAACTGAATGGCGAGGTAGTTTGAATGGAAACATGGGTAATGTAAATGAGACATTTTTTGGTAAAATCCAATGGTACTGATATAGAAAAATCTCAAAAATAAGTACAATCTTTTCAACCTAATCATAGTAAAAATCATTTTCAGAAACAGTATTGGAAATGAAAATAATCCTAGTTAGAGTAACCATCACTATCGAAAATGGTGAGATTACACTCTCTAAGAGTTTTATAGAGCTTGATTTTTAGATCTTGAGAGTTAGAATATATATGGAAATTATCAATGGAGAATTTGATAGGGTGTACATATCCTAACTCAAAAACTAGGTTAAATGATATTGATATTATAGTTTGCGTGTCTTGGAAATATTCCAAAGATATTATATGATAGTTTCAAGTGGTTTATCGTAATGTGATAGGGACAATTAAAAGGTTAATGTGTGATATGTCAAATATCTTCCTTAAAGGTGAGCATGATGCATAAGTTTTTGACATAGAACATAAGAAATACACCTATAAAGTATTATTATAGATTTTTTAAATACAAAATCAAGGGTTTTTAATCATGAGTTATGAGATAGGGAAAATATTTTGGGGATTAGAAATGAAATTTTTTAAAAAATGATTCCCAATGTGATAATCATGTTGAGGAATACCAGGAATAGAGGATCCACCCTTTTGGACAAAGAAACCTCTGGTTAACATTCCATATGATGGGTGTTTATGAATATCCATATTTAGGGAATAATCTTCATAGTCATGTAGAGAAATAAATTAGAGTCGAATAAACTAATTACCAAAAGGAAAAAATATTTTTTTTTAAATTTATACTCTTATAATATAAAGTAGGCTTATGTAAGGAAGGAATATTATTTAAGGTTTTTGGAACTCTAAAAGATACTCAATTGTATTGGGAGCACACTTAGGGCCTAAAGATATGATATTATATCACTGTATCTTTTTCCTAAAAAGTGGTTCCAAGGAGAATGGCTCAACTTTTTTTGGGTCCAAATTATGGGCCCTACAATATTCATGTTTTTTCCTATTTATGATCTAATTTTTACCTAATCCCTAAGCGTGAGAGGCTTAGAAACCAATAAAAGTCATTTTCTCATGATACTTTTTACAGGTTGTCAGCCTGAAAATTTCAACATAATTTTTATCTTTAGTTTAGGGTCTTATGGTTTAAACCAATGAGAAAACGAGTTTACAATCATAAAACATTAACCAAAAATATATATAGTTTATATGAAAAGAACAAGGAGATAACTAACATGAAAGGGGATTCAAATTACACTATATAATCTTTTATATAAAGCGAACACAATTTATAGTTCTGATTTATAGACATAATGGGTGATAATAGCAACCTAACTAGGTCTCAAAGTCTAAGAATGATCTGATAACATTCAAATGAGGGATGATTGTAACATCCCCGACACGGAATCCACTAAACTGGTGCTCCGATCCGGGTGCTTACATGACCTTAAGCATGCCTCCCCGTACGCCAAAGGCTGCCGACTAGCAGCAGGGGTCTATGTAGTCAAGTGGGGAGACTATACCCCCCTTTTTATCAGAGTAATCCACAACAGAATAAACCAAATAGAGGAAACAATGACCAACAAACAAGGAACATGCATAACAAAAATTTCCAACAGTAAATATGCCAAGTCATACTACAAGTGCAAAAGTGAACAAGCCCAAAATAAATACAATGGACAAATCTCAAAAATGGTCCCGACTCTAATTCTGGATCCTCCAACAAGTGCTACCCATGTCCAATCACTATCTAGAAAGGACCTTTTCCCTTCTCCTGACCTGAAAACATGAAGTCTACTCGGGTACCCAACGGTGGCCCGAGCAGGGTGTGAGTACAACTCAGTAGGCCACCGCCAACAGTGTCTACAAAATATCCAGTATAAATAGATAATGCATGCAAAAGGAATATGAATGATAATTACCAAGTAGTTAATTAAGGTCCCATTAACAAGTTCAGAACCAAGTCATTGCCATTCCATTACCATTTATCATCACCTACCATTTTGTCACATTTCCATGGGTTAAACACATACATCATGTTACATGGGTCTAAGGCCAACATTCACATGCACAAGGGTAAACACATCGTTATCCTATCTCACTAGGACTAAACCCTCATAGAAACCATAACCTCACCTCGAAACCTCATTCCGGGTGGATGAAACTGTTAAGAGAATAGACCCTTAGTCCCCTTTACTAACCTGTGCATTTAGGGTAGAGTTTAGAACCTTAGTCTTCACTCGACCCGTGGGAGTAGATCCTCATGTCATACCCCACTCTACGAAACCATGTGCACATGCTTATATATAAGTAACCATCAACCACCCAAACCATTGCCCTTCATAAAACACCATTCATGACAACCCATATGGGAATCCACATCGTGCCTTAACCCATTGACACATTACCATTCCGCATAATTTAACCATTTACCCAGTTCCCATGTGTTATGCCTATCTCACTAAGCATTGGTCATTAGACCCATAACCTATCCCGTTATGATCTTAAATCAACTTACACATTAACCCATTTATCCTACTCATAATTTTCATGAATCAACTATTCATTCCATTTAAAATAACCACTAGGTTATTGCCAAGTCTAGGTGCACCACCTAACTTCTATTCCAAATTCAACCAATCATGCCAACATGTTCATCAAGGGCTCTAAAATTCATTACACAAGGTCACTTCTTTAAATTCAATTCCTAAATCCGGGAAAAGCCGGCACATCCCAAGGATGGCCCCAATTAGGTCAAGTCTATCCCAACACATCCCACAGGAATCGTGAGGGTTCCCATTTACCATTTTAAGAATCACTATTACCAAACATTCCAATGTATTTGTTTCCCTCAGATTCTGGGGATGACCTCCTTTTGATGGGAGATTCAAACATTCTCATCGGTTTCTAACAGGTTTGTTCGTAGAACCGAAAACATCCAATGATTCCACATCCATTCAGACCTACTTTCCAAAGGTAGGCGCTTATTAGTTTGGGGAATGATGAGGCTTAGGAATTTGCATTTGTTGAGAGGATGGGAGGTCCGACTCATCACACCTTTTTGAGGGGAATTATTATCTACTCCGAGACTCTCTTTATAGATTTAAGTTATGTTTGTGAATCCTTATTACATTATCAAGTATAAAATGATTTTTCCTTTAGATCTGAAAATAAATGATTGATTTTTAGGAAATTTAGAGAATCTTTTATATGTATTCGAGGTTCTTCATCGATAGAGAATCATCTGTATTTATTACAGATTCTTGGTCAATGGTACCCTTCGACACATTTATATAGAAGTATCTTGGTCATTATGATGACCATGCTGGTTTTAAAGCCACTCAGTGGGGAACTTGAAGTTTATTGTCATTCAGAAGGACATGGATTATTTCAGAGTTGGGATTGAAACTGCAGACGGGCTACCTACGTATCCTTTGTTTAGAAAAGGAATCAGAACCCACGTAGTTCGAGTAAGGGAATATGATGTTTATGATTGATGGCTCAAAGAGGGATGTCATAATTAATTTTACACTCTAATCTCACGTGAGTCATGATCGATGTGAGAAACAAGAGGTATTGGTAAAAATTAGACAACTGTTCCATGAAAGATGCAATCATAAGAAATAATGCGGGGATTATGTATGTATGACTGCCCAGATAAATGAAGGTTAGGATTTACTTTAGGGAAGAAATCCAGGAGCAGGGTCCATAAAGGTATATATGCTTCATGGAGATTTTGAATACTCTAACTTGGGGCTTACTCCTGAAAAGGATTCACAAATTAGGAGAAGACTTATGATTGGGGTTTACTCCTGAAAAGGAATCCCAAATCAAAGGTAAATTAGGACTGGTTAAGAGAAATTAAGACTGGGGCTTATTCCTGAAAAGGAGGCCCAGGTTAAGGATTATGACTGGGGCTTACTCCGGAAAAGGAGGCCCAGGTTAAGGATTATGACTGGGGCTTACTCCTGAAAAGGAGGCCCAGGTTAAGGATTATGAATTAGGCATACCCCTAAAAAGGAGGCCCAGGTTAAGGATTAAGACTAGGGCTTATTCCTGAAAAGGAGGCCCATGTTAAGGATTATGACTGGGGCTTACTCCTAAAAAGGAGTCCTAGGTTAAGGATTATGACTGGGGTTACTCCTTAAAAGGAGGCCTAGGTTAAGGATTATGACTGGGGCTTATTCCTGAAAAGGAGGCACAGGCTAAGGATTAAGGTTGGGGCTTATTCCTGAAAAGGAGTCCCAGGTTAAGGATTATGACCGGGGCTTACTCTTGAAAAGGAGGCCCAGGTTAAGGATTATGACTGGGGATTACTCCTCAAAAGGAGGCCCAGGTCGATTGAGTTCTCTCGTCTTAAAGGATGGGGTTTAATAAATGAAATCTCAATCTTTAGTGACATAAATATGTGTAAATCACTAGGTTTTGAGAGATATTCTACAGAGTTACTTTCAGATAAGGAATAAAAAATCAAGAAATCATACCATAAATGGATTTGAAGAGTGTCTTGAAGATTGAATATTTAATAGGAGAGGTGGAATGGCTTAAGAGGGGTGAAATAGGAAATAAGGGCACCCAAAAAGGAAGGGGCACGCAAGTCCTGGCAGGCACGTAGGTACTGCGTGGGCGCGCAAGTCCTGGTCGCGCAGGTATGCCTATACGACACATGGTGTAATTGCGCGACGGTTAAACAGGAAGGTAATACTTTAGCGACTCTTGATTAAATCCTTTTGAATCCTCTTGAGGTTCTTCCAGAAAAGGGGCGCGCAAGTTCTATTGAAGGAGTAAGGCGGTGCGCAAGTGTAGCCTTTTCCCTTAAGGGCTAGCCACTCAGGGGCGCAAGTGTTGATGAGTTTCAACACTTAAGCCTTCCTCCTCCTCTTTAGATCTTCCGTTCAAGGTAAGAAATTACCTTAGAAGTGTTTCAGAAGCTTTGATAAGAGACTAGGGCATCAGGAGCTCAAATATGAGTTTCTGGAAAAAATCCTACTCGAATGGGGGGCCCACAGGGTCTATTTATAGGTAGGAGAAGACCCCTGGTGGTTATCACTTAGGTTGCACAAGTCACTTGCACAACCATGGCGGCGCGCAAGTGTACTTGCGTGACCATTGAGGCGCGCAAGTGTCCTTGTGCGACCATTGTAAAATTTGCGCGATCCTTGTTGAATGTTCTTCTTATTGCTTCCCTTGTCAATTTTTGATATTTGTCCAAAGGTTGAATCATATTGAGTTAAGATAATCCCCTTTTCCAATCTTTAGACTCTGTGACGAAAGGAGCGTCAATAAAAGGCCCCCCTCAGAGTTGGATCTGGAGAGAAAAGAGGATTTGACTCTGAAGTGAAAAACAAAAACAAGAAATCTGGCAGTTTACAGTCATGCATGTCGGACATAAAAAGGCTAATGTTTAAGGTCAAAATAGCTTTGACCGAAATGGATTATAATTGACTCAATTCCTTGACAATTCATCTGAAAAAATATTACCATACTCAAGTATGAAGTAAAAAAATGTAAACTATGACTTAAGAATATTTGGATCTAAGGAATGATATGAAAAATAGCTAAAAGGCATTAGAAGAAGTAGTTCCCAAGAATGAAGTTACCATTATTTAACAAACCCATTAGGGGTTAAATTATGCAGGGCCACCTAAAGGCATTGGCTGCATAGTCAAATAAATAGTATCTTTTGGCTATCAAGTCTGTTATGTAGACTGTTTATGCAAGGCCGCCTAAGGGCACATGCTGCATAGTCAGGCAAAAGAACTCTAAGAAATTTACCTTTCTACTACTAAAAGCCAGTGAAAGTTTATGGAGATTCAAATTTTCCCAATTATATAGTTATTTGTATGGAAAGAATTACTTAAATATGGAGAAGATATTTTCAAACAAGATTATCGAAGAACTGGATGGATATTACTCCTACGAATGTCTGACCCAAACGTAGGGAGGGAGAGTATAAACCATAGAATTTAATACTTTCAGATCATGAAAAAGGATATGGGACAAATATGTTAAGGATGGTTATTTTTTCGGATCCCTACATACTTTCATTTAAGACCAATAAGGACAAAAGAGGCTTTCTTCCCAGGAATGAAGTTACCACTATCTGACAAACCTGTTATGGGGTTGAATTATGCAGGGCCACCTAAGGGCATTGGCTACATAGTCAAATAATAGTATCTTTTGGCTAACAAGTCTGTTATGTAGACTGTTTATGCAAGGCCACCTATGGGCATATACTGCATAGTCTGGAAAAATAATTCTCGGAAGTTTGACATTTTTGTGACTAGAAGTCAAGAAAAGGGTTATGAATATCTGAAAATATTTAAGGTTAGAATTATGACACATAATGATGGGTATTGTTCAATGTATATAGAGATATTGTAACATCCCAAGTAAGTAATGAATAATAGATATTTTTATCTATGTCTATTAATGATTAAGATAGTGTTTTAGAGGCTTAAAATGAAAATAAATACAATCTTATGCATTGAATACACTAATATTCTTAAAAGATTGTTTTACTGCCTTATGATGGAAAACCATTTTTAAATCTATCTTTTGACAATTTTATAAGATATGTTTGTCAAAATAAACTTATTCTTTATGATTGGGACATAAAAATTTACTTTTTGTGAATTTTTGGTATTTTTCTAACAATGTTCATTTTTTAATGAATAGTGAAAAATACTGCATTTTACATCAAAACTGCTTTTTAATCTAATTTATTTATATGATTAGATTATCTTTTGAGTTGGTCTTAATGTGTAATATGAATATATTTTTACCATTTAATCCAATGGTGGTCATTGGAATCAATTTCACTTTGAAATTGGACTTAAACTAGTGTCAATCTTTTGATACTTATTGTTTCATAAAAACACGCTATTTGCTCTGACAGCGGGAATTAATTATTAAATTAATTAATGTGACTTATATGTTTTGAATTTTGTAAAATAGACTTTATTTCTGAATTCGTAATATCAAATATAGCTTAGGGTGAATTTTTGGTAATTTTCTGAAAAACTTCAATTTTTGATGAATAGTGAAACCACTAAGTGGTACTTATAAAAACTGATTTTCCATTTAAATGAAATTTTGCCATCATTGTGTTTTGAATTTCAAAAATCCGACATACATGGTTGTCATTAAGAAGTGAAATGTGGTTCAATGAGATTAAAATAATTTTTTGTGAATAGTAACTTATTAAGTTTTTAATCGCGATTAGTGGTAATTAGTGTAGTTTAAGATAAAAATAATGCTTTAATAAAATAAGATGAGCTTGACACATGTCCTACCCTCATTGGTTGTGTCATGGCCGACCAAGACAATCCATGGGTCAACTTGGGGACCCCATGGATCCACTTTGGTTGGGAAATGACATAAACAACTTTTTATTTAATGTAAACGTAAAAATGACACAAACATAATATGTTTTACAAAAACAATTTTTACATGGGGTTATAAAGATCGGATTTTTGATTATAAATAGTAATTGGAAATCTAAAACGATTTCCTACATCATAGTATTTTTTTATAATTTTTAGACATTAAATAAATTAAATTATTTATGACATAATAATGATGCAGCGATGACATCATAATTTGACGATTTAAATAAAATGGAAAGATAATGTAAAATCTATGAACTACACATGTCAAAAACCAATTGGATGAGTGGATTTCGAACCCTTATCACCTTATCCACGAATTATATCAATGTGGGACCTTTTAAAACTGAAACACAGTTTCAAATAAAGTAATATTTCTTTACTTTCCAAAAGTGCCCCTCCTCTCCTCTTATAAAAGGCCCCCACCTCTACCTCATTTCACACACTCCTCAAGCCTTTAGCTCGGCCAACCCCTGACCATTTACTCTCTCCACATTCCTCTCCTCATCCTAGAGGATTCCCTTTGGGCAGAATCCTTTCAAAGTAAGCCTTTAGGCTCAAATCAAAAGGAGTTACACTTTTAAAGGTAATTCATTCTCTCATGTTCATTTGTTTTATTTTGTTTCTCCAACCCCCTAAACTCTTTTTATTTACTTCTTTTGTAAAAACACCAGTATCTTCAATATAATAGGATGTTGTTATAAGATTTATTTGAGCTACACTCTCACACAACTACATCAAATGGTTAAAGAACATACGGTTTCTGTGGATGGCGAAATTCTGCCTCCCGAAACGATGATTGTTCAATAATCATTTAACACCTTCAAAGGTGGACATTATGATGTCAATATTTTTATATATGATATATAGTATGTTTATGTTTTCCTTAAGCTTCTGTTTTTTTCATTTTGGGCATACCTTTAAGGTTTCCATTATGGGTAAACACGATATCTTCATTTTAGAAAGTGCGGACTACAGCCCCCTGAAAGTGATTTGATTCGTTAATACCATATGTGGGATGTGTAAAGGATAAATTTAATGATATTATATATGTTATTATACTGGAATTATAATATACTCTTATATCATTATGATTCCATTCCATAAAATATGAAATAGAAATGGAAGTAGCGTTCATGCGTACGTACGGCTTACCGTCTCCATGAACGGTGCATTTCATTTCTTACCTCTAAATGTGATGTAATATTATAAATACATGTATATGATGAATATATATGATATATATGTTATCCAAATCATTAATATCATTCTGGATATAACGAACTTTTGACCAAATTAACCACATGTAAGTGTAAGAAGTCTATTTTTGACTTAAGAACCAAATACCGACAAAATGAACACTATTAACTTAAATGATTACATGATGTTCATAACATGGTATAAAAGGAATAATGAACTTGAAAAAGGTTCATAAGCAAGTAGAGATTAACTCAAGTTTATTATTCAGGAGATTAAAGAACGGTCGGGTCAAGTCGGATACGAGGTATGGGACTTCATCTCAATCTCCTTTCATTGAGGCATATTTTATTTTATACAAAACTTTCTTTTATATGGTGTATAAACCCCTTTGACTTTTACGTTTATTCAAAAGGAATCTTTTTTTATACGAAGAATTTACTAAATGACAAAAGGGAATGTTTTTGTCGTACGTATGCGGCGACAATGACTTCTCCGTCGTCGTAACCGTTATTTGAGTTTCGGCTTCCTCTACAAGCCATACCTTTTTTTTAAAAAGAAAAAATAAATACCATGTTTTACTTTTCTTTTATTTTGGTATTGAAAATGGTTTTCATAATGTTTTTATTATATCAATGTGTTTTATTGATATCTTGTGATTCAAATATGGAAATGTTATGTTTCCTTTATATATGTTTTATGTGATACGATTATGTTATGGTTCTTGGGAATTATTATGAAGACGGGTGGTTCCGTGATAAACTAAGGGCGGGTGAGCCTGTTATAGCTCTCCAATGCATTAGGTAATGCAAAGGAGTGAAACCTTAAGGTTTCTCCGAAGAGATTTAGGGAATATACTGTGATGGGTATTCCAAACGTAACCAAGAGGGTTACTCCCTACGTAAGAATGTTATGAATGCCTCAAGTTACCTTTATGTCTTATGATTTCTATGATTTATTCATGATTTTATGAGGTATGTTAAAGTGCCTATGTTTTATGGGTAAAGTATGATTTCATTCTTATGTATATATAAACTCATGTTTCCTTTCCATGTTTTTTTAACCCATACTGAGTTTTTATGCTCATCCCAAGTTTTTTGAAATGTTTTTCATAGGTCAAGGGAAAGGTACATGATATGATGACAGTGTCAAGGAAGTTTCAAGAAATAATCCATGTTTTATTTTAAATGTGTTTCCATTGATGGGAATGAAGAATACTATCTTTATGTAACCACTTTGTTTATATGTGGAATGTAATGAAAGTTTTATGATCTAATTCTCTAAAACTCTAAACCCGAAAAGATCCTCAATGTGTAATCTTGTAATAACTCAAGATTAAGTAAGGTTTAAGGCTGGGGTCTTATAGTTGGTATCAGAGGTCGGTTTAGATAACTTTAGGAGTTAGAATTCTATTAAATGACTATCCAAAAAAAATTTGAAATGATATAGCATTTGAAGATTACCATGTTGCTTCATCTAAGACATGTTTGTTCAGAATGGTTTTCCACAGAGGAAACAGGGAAGCAGTGCTAGGAAGGCATACATAAGGAAATAACCTCCCGAATCAGCATCCAGAAATGGTCGGAATTGGAACTGAACAGTTTGTTGCAGTAATGGCGCAGTTGACTCAAGCGATAAATAGTGGTGGTATCCATGCATGAGATCAGCCAGATCAACCGCAGAGGAACATGTCAGTGGTGGAACATTTCATGAGGCAACATCCACCATCATTCAGAGGATCATCTGACCCTGTGCTAGATGAAGGGTGGATTAAAGAATTGGAGAATATTTTTGATGTCATGGGGTGTTCAGACAATCAAAAGGTTAGTCTTTCTATTTACTGTTTGGAGGGTGAAGCAGATCAGTGGTGGTCTATGGTTAAAAATGTCAGGGACGCCGATGAGATTGATGCTCTTGACTGGGATGAATTCAAAGGTATGTTTCTTGAGAAGTATTTTCCTAAGGTTGTTCGACATAGGATGGAAAATCAATTCTTGGAATTGAGGCAAGAGGAAGACTCAGTGGATGCCTATGAAGAAAGGTTCACTCGATTGGCAAGGTATGCTCCAAATTTTATCCGAGACCTTGATAGTAAAATCAATCGTTTTTACTCAGGATTAAAGCCAAAATATCGAAGGGCATTAGCTTCTCGTGAGTTTAAAAGTTATGAAAAGCTTGTTCGATGTGCTGAGAAGGTGGAAATGGAGTTTGCCGATGACCAAGTGTTCTATAACAACCAGCAGAAGAAGAGACCGAGGTGGCAGGAGAAAGGTAAGAATTATTCAAAAAGGTTTGATGGTAAGAAAACTAAGTTTTGAGTTTGTGATAAATGTGGCAAAAGGCATGCTGGGGAATGTCTTCTGAATTCTGGAAAGTTCTACCGATGTGGTAAGATGGGACATAAGGCTCGTGATTGCACTGAAAAGGATCAAGGTGAAGGTAAGAACAAATTTGATTTACAGTTAGTGAAATGTTATAAGTGAAATGAGATGGGTCACTATGAAAATGAGTGTCCGACAAAGAGCTTGAGTGATGGTAAGCAGTTAGACTACAAGTAGAAAGGGTGGTGAAATCCTTTGCAACTACTTCGGCAGATGTCGGGCCATCAAATGAAGTTGTATCAGGTACTTTGTTTGTTTTTTCAGATTATGCCAGTGTGTTGTTTGATTCGGGGTCTACACATTCTTTCATCTCTGAAACCTTCTCTAGTAAAATGGGAATACCATCTCAAGAAATGACTCCTGAACTTTTGGTAAAAACACCTGGGGGAATGTTGAGGCAAAAAGAATTTATAAGAATCTTCCTATCCTTATCTGTGGAAAGAACCTACTTGCAAACCTTATTGTTCTACCTCCAGTAGAGTTTGATGTTATCCTGGGTATGGATTGGATCTCTATTTACCATGCTAAGACTGATTGTAGAGCTAAAGAAGTTTCTTTTTAGAAAGACTTTCAGTTTGTTTACAAGAATGAACCCTTACTGTTGATAACATATCAAGAGGCCGAGAAACTTGTAAAAGATGGAAATGAATGTTACCTTGCACACGTCGTTGAAAATAAAGGAACTGTTCAGATTAATGATGTGCCAGTGGTAAATGAGTATCCTGATGTTTTTCCTGATGAGTTGCCTGGAATAATACCAGATCGGGAATTTGAGTTTACTGTTGACTTAGTTCCTGATGCTAAGCCAATTTCAAAACCCCCTTATCGAATGGCACAAATTGAACTTTTAGAGTTGAAGGAGAAATTGCAAGATTTATTAGAGAAAGGTTTCATTAGACCTAGAACATCACCATGGGGTGCCCCTGTTTTATTTGTTAAAAAGAAATATGGTTCTATGAGACTTTTCATTGATTATAGAGACTTGAATAACATCACTTTTAAGAACAAATATCCTTTGCCTCATATCGACGATTTGTTTGATCAGCTCCAGGGAGCTCAGTTTTTTTCAAAGATTGACCTGAGATAGGGGTACCATCAGCTGAAGGTAAAGGAGGCAGATATTCTGAAGACCGCGTTCCGTACGAGATATGGCCATTATGAATTTGTAGTAATGCCTTTTGGGCTAACCAATGCACATGCTATATTCATGGACTTAATGAATAGAATTTTCCATGAGTTTTTGGATAAGTTTGTGGTGGTTTTCATTGATGATATTTTGGTGTTTTCTAAAAGTGAAGAGGAGCATGAAAGACATTTAAGGGTTATCTTGAAAACCTTAAAAGAAAAGAAACTATATGGGAAATTCAGCAAGTGTGAGTTTTGGTTGCAACAAATTTCTTTCCTTGGTCACATTGTTTCTAAAGATGGAATAACTGTTGATCCTGCAAAAACAAAAGTTGTGGAAGAATGTCCAAGACCCACAAATGTAACCGAGATTTGTAGCTTCCTTGGTTTGGTGGGCTATTACCGAAGGTTTGTTAGAAATTTTTCACGGTTATATAGTCCAATTACTAAGCTAACTCGGAAGGGTGTTAAGTTTATCTGGACAAAAGAATGTGATGATTGTTTTCAGTAATTGAAAAGAAGATTGGTGAATGCTCCAGTTTTGGCACTACCTTCTAGGAATGGTGAGTTTTTTATATACAGTGATGCTTCATTGAAAGGACTTGGTTGCGTCCTAATGCAGAATGATCAGGTAATTGCTTATGCTTCACGACAGTTGAAAACTCATGAGGTAAATTACCCTACACATGATTTGGAATTAGCTGCTGTTGTTTTTGCTTTAAAAATTTGGAGGCATCATCTATATGGGGTAAAGTGTGAAATATATACCAATCACAAAAGTTTAAAGTATATATTCACTCAGAAAGATTTAAACATGAGACAGAGGAGATGGCTAGAATTAATCAAGGATTATGATTGTACAATTCATTACCATCCGGGAAAAGCAAATAAAGTGGCTGATGCTTTGAGTTGAAAAAGTAATGCTTCATTAACAATGTTGCGTTTGGAACGTGATCCTTTGGTTAAGGATTTGATAAACTTTGGCATAGAAGTTGTTGGTGTAGTAAGTCCTTCTGTTTTGTTTCAGGTATCAGTGAGATCATCTCTATCAGATAGAATCAAGCAAGCACAGAAGCAAGACAGTGAGTTGCAGAAAAAGGTAGAGCTGGTTCAGAAAGGTAAGTTGCCTGAATTCAACATTGATAATGATTGTGTTTTGAGATTTGGGAAGAGATTGTGTGTGCCTTGTGATTCACAGTTGAAGAGAGAGTTGTTATTTGAAGCTCATAGTTCTCCGTTTTCAGTTCATCCCGGCAGTACTAAGATGTATAGAGATCTGCGGGAGTATTACTGGTGGGTTGGAATGAAAAGAGACATTGCTGATTTTACTGTGAAGTGTTTGACATGTCAACAGGTTAAAGCAGAGCGGTAGTTACCGAAAGGGATGCTTCAGCCTTTACCAGTGCCAGAGTGGAAATGGGAGAATATATCCATGGACTTTGTTGTTGGATTACCGAAGACATCTCGAGGTAATAATGCAATCTGGGTTATTGTTGATCGCTTGACCAAATCTGCTCATTTCCTTGCTATACGAGATACTTTCTCTCTTGATCAACTTTCCCGTTTGTATCTTAAAGAGATAGTCAGGTTACATGGAGTTCCTCTCTCCATTGTATCAGATCGTGATCCCAGGTTTACTTCTAACTTTTGGAAAGGCCTTCAGAAGTCGTTGGGTACTGAATTAAATTTTAGTATAGCTTTTCATCCTCAATCAGATGGGAAGTCAGAACGAACAATCCAGACATTTGAGGATATGCTACGAGCTTGTTCTATGGATTATCAGGGAAGTTGGGACCAACATCTTTCTTTGGTTTAATTTTCATATAATAACAGTTTTCATTCCAGTATACAGATGGCTCCATTTCAGGCATTATATGGGAAGCGGTGTCGAACTCCAGCTTTCTGGGATGAAGTGGGTGAAAGGAAGTTGATGAGACCAGAATTGGTAGAAGAGATGGCAGAAAAAGTTCAGCTGATTCAGAAACACATGAGAACAGCTCAGAGCAGGCAGAAGAGTTATGCGGATAACCAGAGGAAGGATCTATCTTTCGAGGTAGGTGATCATGTTTTTCTCAAGGTTTCTCCTTGTAAAAGTGTGATGAGATTTGGTAAGAAAGGAAAGTTGAGTCCAAGGTTCGTTGGACCATACGAAATTCTGGAGAGAGTTGGATCAGTTGCATACCGAGTGGATTTATGTAGAGACCCGAAGCTTGACGTACATGGACATTACATTATATTTGCGGAATACTTAGTACATAACAAAAACACACACTAAAGGATCGTAATAGTTTAGTGTCTTTGGAAACTCGGAACGTAATCTTCTAATCGTGGTGAAAGATCTTCAATATCTCCCATAAAGATCTTCCCTTTTTTTTTACCTATAAACCTTTCTTTATATACTGGGGAAAAGAAAACATAAAAGGGTGAGCTCAAATGCTCAGTAAGGGTAAACAAAAGAAATAAAAATCATATCATATCTTTTTGAAAATCATAACCTGCAAAAGAGATCATAAAATCTTAATAAATCATAGAAGTGAAAATGAGATCACCATAATCATAACATGAAACTTGAAACTTTGTGGCATGCACACATAATCATGGAAATCATTTCTTGTTAGTCATGACTCATTTCCAAGACTATCTTAGTGGACAAAGTCCCTTTCTGAACCGAGTTCACTCCTCGTTTCAGTCCTGTATCACTGAACCGAAATAACCTTCCGTTCCAGCCATGTCTATCTCATGAGATATAGAATCTTTACCCAATGCATTGGAGGGAGATATAGGTCCCACCCATCTTATAATGAATCCTTTCTTATGTGTGCCACATAATCATAAAACATACATCATCACATAACACATGTAACAAAAATGAGATTCTTGAAACATCATGACATCATAAATAAATTCATATAAGATAAAGGAATTCATAAAAATAATTCCATCACAACATGATCAAATCAATGTAATAATAGGGATAAAAACAGAACCCTTTATTATCTTAGATGGAAAATAATTTTGATAAAACACTTGAACTCCATTCTTGAGGAAACTATCCTTTCTTCTTCAAAAACATTTTTCCTTTCATAACATGTCATACAACTTTAAAATAAAAGAAGTTGATTAAAAATAAACTTGAAAACTTGTAAAGGAAGATTCTTGGAAATAATGTTTTAAAAATCCATTCAATCCATATAAGTTAAAAAAACATTCTTCGTACTTTTGTCGGAAAAGTCAAAAAGTACCTCGTACGAAAAACGACAAAAGATTCATTTCATATATTTTACAAAAAACTTACCGAAGGGTAAAATTGGATATAAACTATTGTAGAAGGAAGGAAATAATATTACATATCGAGGGTACATGGATGTGGATGATAAAATACACCCCAGTAACTACCAAAGTAAAAACAATCTCGGATAAAAGTGAGATTGTGATATTTTCCCTTACCTTAGGTCCGATTAGCTTTGTACGTGTCCGAAGCTCCTGTATAATGGTTTAAATAATGTTATTGACTTATTCCAGAATCATACATATTTATATGATATCATATATGGTCATATTATTAGCTTCTTGTTAGTAATATTTCATTGTTACTTGTTACTCGGGTCTTTATAACTTTTTGTTCTTATGCGTGTTTTGTTGAATAAATTCTTATTCTTATCTTTAGGTTATAGATAATTCATTTCCAGAATGGTATTAGTGTATTATATACCATATTCATTCATTCAATTCATTTATATAATCATTATGAAATGAAGATCATGTAGAACGAGTCGCATCACATCGTGGAGACGGTATTCCGTACGTACGCACGAGTGATGATATCATTCCTATGATCGTGGAATTGTATTGGAGTATATATATATTATTTCAGTATCAATATTACTTCATAATTATCATATTTAGTTACTCATTACACCATTATAACCATCCTTGTAAGGTGATGGTGGAAAATAGATTACACCACGGCGTGGAGACGGTATTCCGTACGTACGCACGCGTGGTGATTTCATTTTTCCGTAGGATGGATAGAAGGTGAATTAGGGTTGTTTCATATTTATAATAACATATCAGTATGTAAGTAATATTGATGTTATTACTTTATCATGAAACAAATAAATAAGAAGAAGTTGAAGAAGAAAGAAATTGAAAAGATCGGTAATGGATATTACCTCTTCTTTGGAACGCTTCTTTGAATCCTCCACTTAGGGAACTAAGATTGGTCTTTGAAGAAGACCAGGACCTCTAGGATGTTTCTAGGGAAGTGGAGAAGAGATTTTGGCAGGGGTTGGCCGAGCTTGAGTGCTCAAATTGGTGTGAGGAGGAGGGGGGGAGGTGTCCTTTTATAGGGGAGGAGAGGGGCACCTTAGGAATATCTCAAAATATTATTTTATATTAAAGTCAAAATCGGTTTATAATGGTTCCAAAGGGTCTTATTTCGAAGCTAAAGTTGGGATGGGTCGAAATCCTATCAACCAATAAGATTTAGACAAGTTTAGGTTCTTATTTTAACCTTATCAATTAGATTTAACTCTAAGTTAAATAATTTAACTTTTACCGTGTCTTTTTGTTTTCTTTCACTATATGGTTAATAAACTTACTATAACATTCCAAACGAACCCCAAATTGTATATTATTAATACATATATCCTTATCTAAGTCATTTGTCTGATCCTTAGATTTTTAGGAATAAAATAACAATTAATAATATAATATTTGATTTAAAAACTCTTTTGTGTCAATTTTGACACTATTTGATATATGATTTTTGTGAAAGTCATAACAGAATTATATGTTAGAACCAAGTTGATTAAATCAACAATAATATATCATAGTAACCTAGAAAATTATTGGAATTCATAAAAAGTCTTAAATTACATTTATTTTGGTATTTTTATTATCAATTATGTCAATATTTCATTAATAAGATAATTACTGCATCATCTTTGTGTCATAAATAAATTATATTATTTGATGTCTAAAAATTACAAATAAAATACCATCATGTAGGAAATCTTTTTAGCTTTCTAATTAATATTTATAGTCGAATTTATCTTATGTATAACCCCATATTAAAAATGATTTACTTATTAAACTTTGATTTTAACTATTTTAACCTTTCTTTAAATAAATTAATAATAAATGTCCTAATCTAATCCAAGTGGGCCTAAATGGTCATATTTTATTCCTAAGTTTGTTTTTGGTCGAATTAAACTTGTCCAATAGAATTAGGACATGTGTTAGGGTAATAGTAATATCATATTTACCCTTAGTTACCCTATTTACTATTAACCACGGTAAAAAAAATAAAAAGTTACTATTCACCAAAAAATTATTTTCATCTCATTGAACCACATTTTAGTCCTTGATATTAACTGTGTCTCTCGTATTTTTGAAATTCCATTTACAGAAGCGGCAAAATTAAGTTTTATGAAAAATTCAGTTTTTTTAACTACCACTTAGTAGTTTCACTATTCATCAAAAATTGATGTTTTTCAGAACAATGCCAAAATTTCATCCTAAGCTATATTTCATATTCCGAATTCAAAAATGAAATCTATTTTACCAAATTCATAACATTGAAGTTGCATTAATTAATTTTATAATTAAATCCCGCTATTAAAATAAATAGCGTGTTTTTAGGAAACAATATATATCAAAAGATTGACACTTGATTATGTCTGGTTTAAATGTGAAATTACATCCAATGACCAACATTGTATTAAATTGTAAAAATATATTCTAAATATACTTTAAAACCACTCAAATTAATAATTTATCACTATTAATTATTTCGATTAAAAAAGTTGTTTTTAATTATAATTTAGTAATTTTTCACTATTCATCAGAATATGAAAGTTATCCGAAAAGTACCAAAATTTCACCTTAGGTTAAATTCGATACTCCGAATCCAAGAATGAAGTTCATTTTGAAAAATAAGATTTACAGAATTTTAAAAAGTGGTTATTACTATTCATAACGGCTAGTTTTAATAATATTTTAATAGCACATCGTTGTTTAGTGAAACTCGGTATTGCGTATTACACACGCTATCGAGGAAGGTCGCGATTGCGTGTAATGCAAGGCAAGACAAGGATGCGTGTTGTGCAAGCTCCTTTTGGTGTAGCGTACAACACAAGACATTAATAAAATTAAAAAGAATATTTTTTTTATAAAATCTTGGGCTGTTACATTCTACCCCCCTTAAAATGAATTTCGCCCTCGAAATTCGTCGGGGTTATAAATGGTTTACTATTCGAAAGTTTCTTTAATTGAAACCCACATCGTAAAAAGGAATATCAAAACCAATCTTTAAAAACACAAGTATGAAACATAACGGTTACCCAAATAAACTAATCATTGGGTTTCCACATAGGTGAAAATATGGATATGGAAGAGAAATCTAACCATCATGTTCTGATGGAGAGTGGTAGAGAACATGGCTATGGAAAAGCCAGTAATCACAAATCCATAGATTTGTGATGATATAAGGTACCATCTGATTCATCAGGTATAAGATCACTAGGACAACATTTTTCGTTTTCAAGATCATTTCCCCTAAAGTTGAAAATTTGAATTTTAATAAATACTTACTTTATTTTGGTACAATCTCACTGTTGTTCGTGCCTTGAACAATTTCCACTTCATCTCTTAAATAAATGAAGTTTAATTTGTTATTTGTGAAGTGTTAGCAGATCATGTGATAGAATGACGGGTCATTCCATCTGTCTCAAACAAAAGGTTAGCAAAAATTATATGCATAAATCGATCTATAGTGAGATTAATCATATATGGTTCCTAAAATGGACTTATACTTCATATATCATACTGCTTAATATAATAAAACTAGTTTCTACTAAACAGGGACTTCCTGTAGGCCAGTGGTAGGTGATAAAGGCCAGTCGCACTTCGGTTGTGGGTTCGATTCCTACAGCCTTGTCCGAAGCGATGGGCTGTCGCCCGTCCTGCAGGTTGTCCTTTTTCCAAAACTATATTACTATAACATCCCATCAATAATATCGAAAAAAATTTCTATCCTTAAACAATACTAACTTACGTCCAACACAATCCATTCTAATCTTTAGGCTTATCCATAATACTGCAGTCCACTCTCATAACATAGTGAAAACAATTACCAGAGATTTAATATCATCGTTGATCCCCATATATCATAAGATATGTTTTGTTGGTCACATTCCAAACATTCAAAGTCCTTAATCATGTATACTCTTGAATACCCATTGAACCTTAGTGAAAACTTGAATGCAGTTAAAAGTTAACACTTTACACATACCAAAATCCTCAAAATTATTTATACTCAAACCATGATATCACTTAGTCCTTATATCAATCATGAGCTCATGAATACAATCAAACATCTCATTATCTTCTTATCCTTTCATTATGCACTTATCATCTACTTTCCAAAAGTATCTGAATAACCTTTCATGGTTACTGGTAACATTAATCAGACAACAATGTAACAATCCTTACATGTCTCTTTATTCCATAGTACCATGAGATTACTTATACAACATTACACATGATAAACATGTAATCATTCCACTACATTCTTAAACCATTAACCGAGATTCAACAATTCTTTCATCTCACATATCATTTGTAGTCTCTTCATCATCATCCACATAAATACTACCCATACGGCCATACTGATTCTCTTCATGAGTCTTTCCCTTAGGACATTGGTTTTCATAATGCCCATACATTCCACATTTAAAACACTTAACCATTTTTGATGTCGTAGCAATACCATTATCCTCATCCATGGTGTTAACTGAACCTTTTCCTTTGCACTTACTTGCTTTGTGTCCTTCTTTTCCACACCCAAAGCATCTTCCAGTTCCTTTGAAACATTCTCCTCGATGCCTCTTCCCACATGAATTACATAGGGGAAATTGAACTTTCTTTCCTCTATGATCATCATGAAACTCCATCTTTCTCTTATTAGCCGAGTCAGGAAACTTACCAAATTTTACTTTATTGATCATATTATGAGATTGCTGATTCGGCATAATAATGATCTTTGGACTTCCAAATCCCATTTCATTTGGTTTCTCATAAAGAATATCATTCCATTGTCCATCATATCCTCCATTATCGTGAATCATCTTGTTTCCAGCCATTTTCTAAAACCCAAAAGAATAGTGTGAGAGGAAAAATAATGCTAAGGAAAACAACATAGTAAAGGGGGAGTATCCTCAATATCCAACATCTTAGGTTTAATTCTATGATCGTTAGCGTAATTCTATTACTATAACCTATACGTATACTTATCCCTAGGGACATCCCTAGACATACCTTAGAAATATCTCTAGGGATCTCACTAACGTTTTCGCATCCTAGTTTCCAAAGGTTGACTAAACCTTTCCTTTGATACCAACTGTAGAGACCCGATGCTTGACGTACATGGACATTACATTATATTTGCGGAATACTTAGTACATAACAAAAACACACACTAAAGGATCGTAATAGTTTAGTGTCTTTGGAAACTCGGAACGTAATCTTCTAATCGTGGTGAAAGATCTTCAATATCTCCCATAAAGATCTTCCCTTTTTTTTTACCTATAAACCTTTCTTTATATCCTGGGGAAAAGAAAACATAAAAGGGTGAGCTCAAATGCTCAGTAAGGGTAAACAAAAGAAATAAAAATCATATCATATCTTTTTGAAAATCATAACCTGCAAAAGAGATCATAAAATCTTAATAAATCATAGAAGTGAAAATGAGATCACCATAATCATAACATGAAACTTGAAACTTTGTGGCATGCACACATAATCATGGAAATCATTTCTTGTTAGTCATGACTCATTTCCAAGACTATCTTAGTGGACAAAGTCCCTTTCTGAACCGAGTTCACTCCTCGTTTCAGTCCTGTATCACTGAACCGAAATAACCTTCCGTTCCAGCCATGTCTATCTCATGAGATATAAAATCTTTACCCAATGCATTGGAGGGAGATATAGGTCCCACCCATCTTATAATGAATCCTTTCTTATGTGTGCCACATAATCATAAAACATACATCATCACATAACACATGTAACAAAAATGAGATTCTTGAAACATCATGACATCATAAATAAATTCATATAAGATAAAGGAATTCATAAAAATAATTCCATCACAACATGATCAAATCAATGTAATAATAGGGATAAAAACAGAACCCTTTATTATCTTAGATGGAAAATAATTTTGATAAAACACTTGAACTCCATTCTTGAGGAAACTATCCTTTCTTCTTCAAAAACATTTTTCCTTTCATAACATGTCATACAACTTTAAAATAAAAGAAGTTGATTAAAAATAAACTTGAAAACTTGTAAAGGAAGATTCTTGGAAATAATGTTTTAAAAATCCATTCAAGCCATATAAGTTAAAAAAAACATTCTTCGTACTTTTGTCGGAAAAGTCAAAAAGTACCTCGTACGAAAAACGACAAAAGATTCCTTTCATATATTTTACAAAAAACTTACCGAAGGGTAAAATTGGATATAAACTATTTTAGAAGGAAGGAAATAATATTACATATCGAGGTTACATGGATGTGGATGATAAAATACACCCCAGTAACTACCAAAGTAAAAACAATCTCGGATAAAAGTGAGATTGTGATATTTTCCCTTACCTTAGGTCCGATTAGCTTTGTACGTGTCCGAAGCTCCTGTATAATGGTTTAAATAATGTTATTGACTTATTCCAGAATCATACATATTTATATGATATCATATATGGTCATATTATTAGCTTCTTGTTAGTAATATTTCATTGTTACTTGTTACTCGGGTCTTTATAACTTTTTGTTCTTATGCGTGTTTTGTTGAATAAATTCTTATTCTTATCTTTAGGTTATAGATAATTCATTTACAGAATGGTATTAGTGTATTATATACCATATTCATTCATTCAATTCATTTATATAATCATTATGAAATGAAGATCATGTAGAACGAGTCGCATCACATCGTGGAGACGGTATTCCGTACGTACGCACGAGTGATGATATCATTCCTATGATCGTGGAATTGTATTGGAGTATATATATATTATTTCAGTATCAATATTACTTCATAATAATCATATTTAGTTACTCATTACACCATTATAACCATCCTTGTAAGGTGATGGTGGAAAATAGATTACACCACGGCGTGGAGACGGTATTCCGTACGTACGCACGCGTGGTGATTTCATTTTTCCGTAGGATGGATAGAAGGTGAATTAGGGTTGTTTCATATTTATAATAACATATCAGTATGTAAGTAATACTGATGTTATTACTTTATCATGAAACAACTAAAGAAGAAGAAGTTGAAGAAGAAAGAAATTGAAAAGATCGGTAATGGATATTACCTCTTCTTTGGAACGCTTCTTTGAATCCTCCACTTAGGGAACTAAGATTGGTCTTTGAAGAAGACCAGGACCTCTAGGATGTTGCTAGGGAAGTGGAGAAGAGATTTTGGCAGGGGTTGGCCGAGCTTGAGTGCTCAAATTGGTGTGAGGAGGAGGGGGAGGAGGTGTCCTTTTATAGGGGAGGAGAGGGGCACCTTAGGAATATCTCAAAATATTATTTTATATTAAAGTCAAAATCGGTTTATAATGGTTCCAAAGGGTCTTATTTCGAAGCTAAAGTGGGTATGGGTCGAAATCCTATCAACCAATAAGATTTAGACAAGTTTAGGTTCTTATTTTAACCTTATCAATTAGATTTAACTCTAAGTTAAATAATTTAACTTTTACCGTGTCTTTTTGTTTTCTTTCACTATATGGTTAATAAACTTACTATAACATGCCAAAAGAACCCCAAATTGTATATTATTAATACATATATCCTTATCTAAGTCATTTGTCTGATCCTTAGATTTTTAGGAATAAAATAACAATTAATAATATAATATTTGATTTAAAAACTCTTTTGTGTCAATTTTGACACTATTTGATATATGATTTTTGTGAAAGTCATAACAGAATTATATGTTCGAACCAAGTTGATTAAATCAACAATAATATATCATAGTAACCTATAAAATTAGTGGAATTCATAAAAAGTCTTAAATTACATTTATTTTGGTATTTATATTATCAATTATGTCAATATTTCATTAATAAGATAATTACTGCATCATCTTTGTGTCATAAATAAATTATATTATTTGATGTCTAAAAATTACAAATAAAATACCATCATGTAGGAAAGCTTTTTAGCTTTCTAATGAATATTTATAGTCGAATTTATCTTATGTATAACCCCATATTAAAAATGATTTACTTATTAAACTTTGATTTTAACTATTTTAACCTTTCTTTAAATAAATTAATAATAAATGTCCTAATCTAATCCAAGTGGGCCTAAATGGTCATATTTTATTCCTAAGTTTGTTTTTGGTCGAATTACACTTGTCCAATAGAATTAGGACATGTGTTAGGGTAATAGTAATATCATATTTACCCTTAGTTACCCTATTTACTATTAATCGCGGTAAAAAAAATAAAAAGTTACTATTCACCAAAAAATTATTTTCATCTCATTGAACCACATTTTAGTCCTTGATATTAACTGTGTCTCTCGGATTTTTGAAATTCCATTTACAGAAGCGGCAAAATTAAGTTTTATGAAAAATTCAGTTTTTTTAACTACCACTTAGTAGTTTCACTATTCATCAAAAATTGATGTTTTTCAGAACAATGCCAAAATTTCATCCTAAGCTATATTTCATATTCCGAATTCAAAAATGAAATCTATTTTACCAAATTCATAACATTGAAGTTGCATTAATTAATTTTATAATTAAATCCCGCTGTTAAAATAAATAGCGTGTTTTTAGGAAACAATATATATCAAAAGATTGACACTTGATTATGTCTGGTTTAAATGTGAAATTACATCCAATGACCAACATTGTATTAAATTGTAAAAATATATTCTAAATATACTTTAAAACCACTCAAATTAATAATTTATCACTATTAATTATTTCGATTAAAAAAGTTGTTTTTAATTATAATTTAGTAATTTTTCACTATTCATCAGAATATGAAAGTTATCCGAAAAGTACCAAAATTTCACCTTAGGTTAAATTCGATACTCCGAATCCAAGAATGAAGTTCATTTTGAAAAATAAGATTTACAGAATTTTAAAAAGTGGTTATTACTATTCATAACGGCTAGTTTTAATAATATTTTAATAGCACATCGTTGTTTAGTGAAACTCGGTATTGCGTATTACACACGCTATCGAGGAAGGTCGCGATTGCGTGTAATACAAGGCAAGACAAGGATGCGTGTTGTGCAAGCTCCTTTTGGTGTAGCGTACAACACAAGACATTAATAAAATTAAAAAGAATATTTTTTTTATAAAATCTTGGGCTGTTACAATTTACCTCCGAGTTTATCTCAGGTACACAATGTTTTTCACATTTCGATGTTGAGAATGTATATGCCAGATCCATCTCATGTTTTGAGTCCAGAGGTAGTTCAGCTGAAAGAGAACCTATCTTATGAGGAACAACCGGTCCAGATTCTTGACCACAGGGAGCAAGTGTTACGGAATAAGGTGATTCACCAGGTAAAGGTTTTGTGAAAAAACCACATGATTGAAGAGGCAACATGGGAATCTGAAAATTCAATGAGGGATAAGTACCCCCATTTATTCGATAAGTAAATAAATTGCGGGGACGCAATTTTCTAAAGGGGGGAAGGATGTAACATCCCAAGTAAGTAATGAATAATATATATTTTTATCTATGTCTATTAATGATTAAGATAGTGTTTTAGAGGCTTAAAATGAAAATAAATCCAATCTTAAGCATGGAATACACTAATATTCTTAAAAGATTGTTTTACTGCCTTATGATGGAAAACCATTTTTAAATCTATATTTTGACAATTTTATAAGCTATGTTTGTCAAAATAAACTTATTATTTATGATTGGGACATCAAAATTTACTTTGTGTGAATTTTTGGTATTTTTCTTACAATGTTCATTTTTTAATGAATAGTGAAAAATACTGCATTTTACATCAAAACTGCTTTTTAATCTAATTTATTTATATGATTAGATTATCTTTTGAATTGGTCTTAATGTGTAATATGAATATATTTTTACCATTTAATCCAATGGTGGTCATTGGAATCAATTTCACTTTGAAATTGGACTTAAACTAGTGTCAATCTTTTGATACTTATTGTTTCATAAAAACACGATATTTGCTCTGACAGCGGGAATTAATTATTAAATTAATTAATGTGACTTATATGTTTTGAATTTTTTAAAATAGACTTCATTTTTTAATTCGTAATATCAAATATAGCTTAGGGTGAATTTTTGGTAATTTTCTGAAAAACTTCAATTTTTGATGAATAGTGAAACCACTAAGTGGTACTTATAAAAACTGATTTTCCATTTAAATGAAATTTTGCCATCATTTTGTTTTGAATTTCAAAAATCCGACATACATGGTTGTCATTAATAAGTGAAATGTGGTTCAATGAGATTAAAATAATTTTTTGGTGAATAGTAACTTATTAAGTTTTTAATTGCGATTGGTGGTAATTAGTGTAGTTTAAGATAAAAATAATGCTTTAATAAAATAAGATGAGCTTGACACACGTCCTACCCTCATTGGTTGTGTCATGGCCGACCAAGACAAGCCATGGGTCAACTTGGGGATCCCATGGATCCACTTTGGTTGGGAAATGACATAAAAAACTTTTTATTTAATGTAAAAGTAAAAATGACACAAACATAATATGTTTTACGAAAACAATTTTTACATGGGGTTATAAAGATCATATTTTTGATTATAAATAGTCATTGGAAATATAAAAATATTTCCTACATCATAGTATTTTTTTTATAATTTTTAGACATTAAATAAATTAAATTATTCATGACATAATAATGATGCAGCGATGACATCATTATTTGACGATTTAAATAAAATGGAAAGATAATGTAAATTCTATGAACTACACATGTCCAAAACCAATTGGATGAGTGGATTTCGAACCCTTATCACCTTATACACGAATTATATCAATTTGGGACCTTTTAAAACCGAAAAACATTTTCAAATAAAGTAATATTTCTTTACTTTCCAAAAGTGCCCCTCCTCTCCTCTTATAAAAGGCCCCCACCTCTACCTCATTTCACACACTCCTCAAGCCTTTGGCTCGGCCAAACCCTGCCCATTTACTCTCTCCACATACCTCTCCTCATCCTATAGGATTCCCTTTGGGAAGAATCCTTTCAAAGGAATCCTTTAGGCTCAAATCAAAAGGAGTTACACTTTTAAAGGTAATTCATTCTCTCATGTTCATTTGTTTTATTTTGTTTCTCCAACCCCCTAAACACTTTTTATTTACTTCTTTTGTAACAACACCAGTATATTAAATATACTATGATGTTTTTATAAGATTTATTTGAGATACACTCTCACACAACTACATCAAATGGTTAAAGAACATACGGTTTCCGTGGATGGCGAAATTCTACCTCCCGAAATGATGATTATTCAATACTCATTTAACACCTTAAAAGGTGGCCATTATGATGTCACTGTTTTTATATATGATATATAATATGTTTATTTTTTCCTTAAGCTTCTGTTTTTTTTCATTTTGGGCATACCTTTATGGTTTCCATTATGGGTAAACATGATATCTTCATTTTAGGAAGTGAGGACTACCGCCCCCTGAAAGTGATTTCATTCTTTAATACCATATGTGGGATGTGTAAAGGATAAAGTTAATGATATTATATATGTTATTATACTGGAATTATAATATACTCTTATATCATTATGATTCCATTCCAGAAAATACAAAATAGAAATGGAAGTAGCGTTCATGCGTACGTACGGCTTACCGTCTCCATGAACGGTTCATTTCATTTCTTACCTCTAAATGTGATTTAATATTATAAATACATGTATATGATGAATATATATGATATATATGTTATCCAAATCATTAATATCATTCTAGATATAACAAACGTTTGACCAAATTAACAACATGTAAGTGTAAGAAGTCTATTTTTGACTTAAGAACCAAATACTGACAAAATGAACACTATGAACTTAAATGATTACATGATGTTCATAACATGGTATAAAAGGAATAATGAACTTGAAAAAGGTTCATAAGAAAGTAGAGATTAACTCAAGTTTATTATTCAGGAGATTAAATAACGGTCGAGTCAATTCGGATACGAGGTATGGGACTTCGTCTTAATCTCCTTTCATTCAGGCGTATTTTATTTTATACCCAACTTTCTTTTATACGGTGTATAAACCCCTTTGAATTTTACGTTTATTCAAATGGAATCTTTTTTTATACGAAGTGTTTACTAAATGACAAAAGGGAATGTTTTTGTCGTACGTATGCGGCGACAACGACTTCTCTGCCGTCGTAACCGTTATTTGAGTTTCGGATTCCTCTACAAGCCATACCTTTTTTTAAAAAAAGAAAAAATAAATACCATGTTTTACTTTTCTTTTATTTTGGTATTGAAAATGGTTTTCATAATGTTTTTATTATATCAATGTGTTTTATTGATATCTTGTGATTCAAATGTGGAAATGTTATGTTTCCTTTATGTATGTTTTATGTGATACGATTATGTTATGGTTCTTGGGCATTATTATGAAGACGGGTGGTTCCATGATAAACTAAGGGTGGGTGAGCCCGTTATAGCTCTCCAATGCATTGGGTAATGCAAAGGAGTGAAACTTTATGGTTTCTCCGAAGAGATTTAGGGAATATACTGTGATGGGTATTCCAAACATAACCAAGAGGGTTACTCCCTACGTAAGAATGTTATGAATGCCTCAAGTTACCTTTATGTCTTATGATTTCTATGATTTATTCATGATTTTATGAGGTATGTTAAAGTTACTATGTTTTATGGGTAAAGTATGATTTCATTCTTATGTATATATGAACTCATGTTTCCTTTCCATGTTTTTTTAACCCATACTGAGTTTTTATGCTCATCCCAAGTTTTTTGAAATGTTTTTCACAGGTCAAGGGAAAGGTACATGATATGATGATAGTGTCAAGGAAGTGTCAAGAAATAATCCATGTTTTATTTTAAATGTGTTTCCATTGATGGGAATGAAGAATACTATCTTTATGTAACCACTTTTTTTATATGTGGAATGTAATGAAAGTTTTATGATCTAATTCTCTAAAACTCTAAACCCAAAAAGATCCTCAATGTGTAATCTTGTAATAACTCAATATTAAGTAAGGTTTAAGGCTGGGGCCTTATAGATATACAGATCAATTCTAACCATAATCATGTTGTGGCTAGGTCCTGAATTGAAATGTTGGACTTCACTACGTATCCCATAAGGATGAGAATCAAGCCATACGTAGTTCTTAAACTACAGTTTAACGTCGTGTGGGACAAAAGGATTATAGATCTAAGTTTAGGGTCATAGATCTTGGACCATTGTAAGAAATACACAGTGTGTATTCTCATAGGGACTTTTTAGCCAGGGAAATGAAAGTGTAATTTGGGGTTAGGGCCAAAGAATTGGGGCTGAATTGGAGGGACACTCGAACGTTCCTACATATCCCATAAGGATGGGAATCAAGCCCACATAGTTCTAGAAATACCCTTTGTACAAATTTGGTTCGTACATGTGAAGGGTGAAAGGGGACTTTAGTAAAATGATGGTTTAACCCAAGATAAAAGGTTTGGGTGTTGCCATGTATGCACGTAGTCTTTGAAATCAAACATGATTGAAAAATCAATGTAAATAATGGTTCCCTCTCAGGTGAGGGTATCAAAGAATATTGTAGTTTATTATCATACTGCACAAAAGTGTTGTATAGTTTAACATCATATAATAAGGATGAAAGTGAACCAATGTAAAGATATTGATTCTAGGGGCGGTTTCACGAATCAACATCGTATAAGATGGAGGTGAACCGATGTTAAAAGATTAGTTTTGGTCTTGAACCTTGGGAGGTTGCCTACATACCTAGCCTAGAAGGCAAGGATCAAAGTCCGTGTAGTTCAATTAAAGAATGAATTAATGATCAAGTTGTTCTTGGGGACAATGAACTAAAAAACTGATGTTGTTGGGACTTACACATGATTAGCGGCCCAAAGAGAGTATTATGGTTGAGGTTTGCTCTAAGCTCACGTGAGTCATACTCGGTGTGATAAACAAGAAGTAAAAACAACCTTAACGATGCATAGTTTAATGTAATGTAGGACATATAAAGGGACTATGTAGTTTAAAGTCTTGTAGTTAGGACTATTGGTGCTGCACAGTTTAGTGTCATGTAGCAGGGACAAAATACTGTTTAATGTCATGTAGGACGTATCACGGACTTTCTGTACAGTTTAGCGTCATGTAGTTAGGACGATGGGGAAAATAGATTTTAACGTCATGTTGGACGAAAGGGGGACTATTCAGTTTAATGTCATGCAGGGAGGACAAACGAGTACACCATTTAACATCATGTTGGACGCATTGGGGATTTTTTCCACAGTTTAGCGTCATGTTGGACGAAAGTGCGAGTAGTTTAAAGTCATACAGGAGCTTTGATGATTATATAGTTTAACGTCTTTCCAAATGTAAGGGACTTTTATACAATTTAGCATCATGTAGTTATGACGTCACAGTTTAACGTCTTACTGGACGTAAGGGACTTGCAAATAGTTTAGGGTCATATGCATAGACCGTTGATGATGCAGTTTAAGGTCATACATGACCTAGTTGCAGTTTAAGGTCATACTGGACCATTTTGGAGACAGAGTTTAACGTCATGTTGGACCAAGTTGCAGTTTAAGGCCATACTAGACCATTGTTGTATAGTTTAATGTCATATAGAAAGGTCAAGAAAGGTACTTTGTAGTTTATAAAAAATACTTCTTAAAAAATCTAGCATTGGTTGGAGTAGTGATGAGTTCTCCATCCATTGAGATTAATGAATAAGCTCCATTGGAGTAGACCCTATGTATCGAATAAGGTCCTTCCTATTTTGGCTCAAGCTTGGGAGGTTTCTTTCCTGGTATCATTGGAGTTCTGAGAACTGATATCAATTCTCCCTGAGTGAATGAAGGAAGATGAACTTTTTTGTTAAAAGCTCGTGCTATTCGATTCTGATAGACTTCCAAGTGGTGCAAAGTGCACAATATTTTCTCATCTAACCGTTCCAATTCATTCAATTTCTTTTTAGATTGTTCATCTATAGATTATTGATCATAAATGGAAACTCTGAGCGAGGGTAGTTGAACTTCAATGGGCAAGACGGCTTCCGTTCCATATACCAATGAATATGGAGTTGACCGAGTTGCAATGCGGGTGGTAGTCCGATAAGCCCATAAATCATGAAAGAGTTTATCATTCCATGACCTCTTATCTTTATCTACCATCTTTTGCAGTATATTTGAAAGAGTCTTGTTAAAGGCTTCTATCTGGCTATTGGCCGCTTCATGATACCGAGATGAATGGTTGGATTTGATGTTCTATTATTGATACAACTTCTTCACCTCAGATGAATAGAAATTGGTGCCATTTTCCATCAATATGGTATGTGGGACACCAAATCTGGTAATGATGTTAGACTTTATGAAGATAACAAAGCATTTAGAACTGACTTCCTTGAGAGGTATTACCTCTGCCCATTTGTAAAAGAAGTCAGTAGCAGTAAGAATGTACTTAAACTGCTTGGCCATAGCCGAAGGGTAAGGTCCCACCACATCCATTCCCCATGTGGCAAATGGCCATGAGTATTTAGCTGTATGAAGAAACTCTGGAGGTTTATGAATGAAGTTGGCATGTACTTGTCATGAATGACACTTCTTTGTGAAATCGACACAATCTCGTATCATTGAAGGCCAAAAGTATCCAAGCCTTCGAATCTGATCAGACAGTCTATGTCCAGACTGGTGGGTACCACAGACTTCTGCATGCACTTCTTTCAGGACAACCATTGTCTCTTCACCATCAATTCATTTGAAGAGAACTCCATCAAAACCACGTTTGTAGAGAATTTTATCTAGGTGATATGGGCTATCATAAAGAGTAAAATTAACCACACGTCGTCGGATTTGTTCTTTCTCAACTCTATCAGGTGGAAGTGTTCCATTTTGAAGGTATTCCCTGATAGGTGACATCCATCCTATAGTATGAACATACGATTTAGGAATGGGACAAATTTCATTAATTTCCTCTGTTCTGATTCGAAACATAAGGTGAAATCGCACAACGGTGGGCAATACTGATGGTTGTCTCGTCCCGATTTGGATCTGCCAGATCTATGGCTATATTAGCCAATGCATTAGCTTGAGCATTTTGTGATCATGGGAAATAAGAAAATTTTAGTTCAAAAGGGAATTCCGCCATTAACTCTCTGACGTAATCATACAAAGGGATTAGTTCTTCTTTTCTGATGGCATAATCCCCATTGACTTGTTTGATTACCAGGTCTGAATCACCTTTCACTTTTAAGTGATTCACTTGTTCTTGAAGTGCTAATTCCAAACCTACGATGAGAACTTGGTATTCTACTTCATTATTGGTACCACCTTCCTACAATAAGAAGGAATAAGGTAACACTGCCTTTTCTGGAGAAATGAGCACAATTCCTAAGCCAACTTTGTTGAATTTGGGATTTTCCATTTTCCTCCCTATTGGACTTTTGGAAGAACCATCAAAATACATTTCCAATGCCCGAGGACTGTCTTGAATAGAGAAGACTTCCTCATCAGGGAGTTCAATATCTGATGATGTGTCTTCCACTGAAGGGTGTTCAGCTAGGAAATCAGGCAGAGCTTGGCCCTTTATCGCCTTTTGAGACACATACTGAATGTCGAATTGCAGCAAAATAACTGCCCACCTTGCCAGACGTCCTATAAGCATTGGACAACTTAGGATAAATTTGAGTGGGTTATTGCGAGATACCAATTGGACCTCGTGATGTTGCAGGTAGTGTCTCAACTTCTGAACTGCAAAGATTAATGCCAGGCAGCACTTCTCAATACTTGAATACCGGGTTTCTGCTTCAAGCATGGTTCGACTGAGATAGTAGAGACTGTTTTCATTCCCAACATCATTATTTTCAGCAAGAAAGGCACCCAATGATCGCTCTAGAGATGTCACATAGAGGATAAGTGGTCTTCCTTCAACAGGTGGCATGAGTACCAGTGGACTCAAGAGGTATTTATTGAGAATATCGAATGCTTCTTGACATTCTTCAGTCCACTGGTAAGTGACTCCCTTCTTCATCAATTTGGTGAAGGGTAAACTTTTTCCTACTAAATTGGCGACGAAACGCCGAATATAGGCTAAGTGTCCTTGAAGTCCTCTTAATTATTTCAAATTTTGAGGAGGTGACATACCAAGGATTGACTTGGTCTTCTCAGGATCAACTTCAATACCATGATGGCGTACAAAAAAGCCGAGAAATTTTCCTGAGGTTACCCCAAAAACACATTTTAAGGGGTTTATCTTCAAATTATGTTGCTGAAGCTTGCATAGTATGGCTTCCAAATCAGCCAAGTGATTAGAACATTGTTTGTATTTAACTACCAAATCGTTTACATAACATTCAACAAACTTCCCTAATAAGTGTTTGAAGATATGATGCATGGCATGCTGATAAGTTGCACCTGCATTCTTTAAGACGAAGGGCATTACCCGGTAGCCAAACACACCCTGAGGGGCTCTGAAGGCTGTATATTCCTCATCTTCTGGGGCCATTCGGATCTTATTATATCCGGAATATCCATCCATGAAGGAAAGTGCTTCATAGCTAGCTGTTGCATCAATTAGAAGTTCTGTAATCAGAACTGGGAAATCATCCTTAGGACAATGCCAATTAAGATCTCTGAAATCGATGCAAACTTGAATTTGTCCATTCTTTTTCTTTACAGGGACAATATTATCCAACAATTTGGGATATTGAACTTCTCTGATGAAGTTATCTTAGATAAGCTTATCCACTTCAACTTCAATTTTGGAAGCATAAGTTGGGTGTGTTCTTCTCGCGGCTTGCTTAAATCTTCTATGTTCTTCTGGTAAACCCAAATGATGAGTAGCAACATTAGGATCAAGCCCAGGCATTTCTATATAGTTCCAGGCAAATATATCTCTATTTTTCTTTAGAAAATAAATATACATCTCTTTCTCTTCAAGATTCATGGCCGAACAAATTAAAGTGGGGCGTGGATCTCCTTTTGTACCCAGATTTATTTCTCTGAGTTCATCCACAGTGGTAGAGATACCCTCTTCAAATGCTGGTGGAGCATCTCTAAGATCTTCCTCTTCTTCTTCATCATGTGTTATTTCTTCCGTTTCTACTTGCATAGTAGATGATAAAGTAGAATTCTCATGATCCGAAGAGATGTCAAAATTTTCATATCTTGAAGAAGAAGCTTCCATTTCTGACACGGTTGATGATGAAGGGTCTTCTTTGGGTAATAAAGAGGAGATGATGGATTGAGAATCGACATCATTGTTCACCTCCAATGTTTCTATAACTTCTTCTGGCCTGATTGGTGAAGCATAGACTTGTTGGATTTCAGCAGATGAAATGAAGACGTCACCATTTGTGCTTTTATCACTGCTTGGTAGATTACCAATTTCTCCCATGTTGTCTGGCTCGATTGTCGTAATTGACATTATGGATCTTTCCATAAGAGTATTTTGATTTGGGTCTATCTTGTCAATTTTACTAATAGGCAACACATAATCTGTACTCACATGTGGAAATGGATTTACTGGAATTTTCTCCAAACCATATGGAGCATTAACTTTGGTAATCTCCTTTGTTATGGATTTCTCCCTTCCCTTCATGTGATAGAATTACGCCTTAATGTATTGAGACTCACATGTCTTGAATGGGTCCTTATCACCATACAATGTCCCAACTTGACCATCAAAACAATATTTGAGACATTGATGGTATGATGAAGGGATAGTCGCATGTCGATGTAGCCAGGGTCTTCCAAGCAAGATGTTGAAGGCTGAGTCTTGATCAACAACCATGAAATCTAAATTGGATACAAGATCTCCAAACTGAGTTCTGAGTGTAACTTCACCCAGTGGTTCTTGTTCATTTTTATCATATCCCTGTAGCATCATGGTGGAAGGAGATAAATCAGATTCCGTGAGGCCCAATCGACGAAGTGTACGAATGGTCATGAGGTTGACTCCTGAACCATTGTCAATCAAAGCTCTTCAAACATCCATGCCATTGACCTTGCTAGAAAAGTACAATGGTCTAATATGTCCATGCACAACATCGTCTTCATCTTCATCAGTAAAGGATATTATTACATGGCATTATGCAGGATTATTCTCTATGTGATAGACTTCAGCTGCAGCAATTTCAGTTTCAAACTCTTGAGGACTTGACAAAGCCTCGACGAGTGCTTCCCGAAGATCTTTTGATAGATTCAGAGCACCCAGAATTGATAACTTGGATGGTACTTGGGCCAAGTGTTTCAATATATCATACTTTTGATCCAGAGGTCTACGTTTCCCAATAGGAATATGTGGTTTAGCAAGTACCTTAGAAGCAGATGCTTTGGAAGTTGATGCATCTTGTATTGGGATAGGAGTTGGCAATATTCCTGGTTTTGGAATATTAGACTGATTAGATCCATTTACTTGCTGAGAGGAAGAATATGTAACTTTCAATCGGTCTTCCAAAATAAATGTACCATGACTGAATTTGCTATTGGTAGAAGAACATGCTTGTTCTTGCTGAGCTCGCTGAAGGGATCTACTACGAGTTTTTACTGCGTACACAGTTCTAGCCGGGGTAGAATTGGAATTGTGGCTTCTGAAAGATCCACATCTTCCTCTGTATCCTAAGCCCCTAGAACTTCCTCTGATTCCTCTGTTTGATACATGGAATTCAGGCTCATTGAAATTGAAACTTCGACTGGCATATGGATCTGTTAATTGAATCATATTAACAGAACCAAAGATTAACTCTTCGTCTGATGAAGACTCTGCCTGATTAACCTGTTTAGGCTGTGCCGTTTGGTGAGGTGGTGCTCGTGGCTTTGAAGTAGATGGCATGAAGTCTGCCAAAGTGAAAGATAACTTAGGCTTTGACACATACTCATATTCTTCTGATTCTTTTTGTTTCTTTGAATCATGACGTTTCTTTGAGGACTTTCCCTCTGACGAAGAAGGATTTTCTGAAACATTCATGGTAGAAGACACAATTGGTCTCTTTAATTATGTTCACAAAATAGCATGAGTTCGATTGATTGTCTTTCTAACCATCCAATCATCATACTTCTGTGCATTTTTGCTTTTGACTTCTTTCCATTCACCTTTCTCCTCTGGAACTATAGTAGTGAGACATGCTACCTGGGCTGAGGAGCCTTTTAATGTGACTTGTCCTGAGTCGACCATCTTTTGCAGGAGGTATTTGAAGACAAAACACTCCTAGATGGGATGCCCCAATATTTGATGAAAAGGGAAATAATTAGGATGGTCTTCATCTCCTTTCTTGTTTGGCCTCTTGGGTATTGGAAATTGAACCAAATTGTTTTCTAGAGCCGAAATGAAATAACCAGGAACTAGTTCATTTCAGAAAGAGTATGTTTTGCTCTTCAGATCCTCAAATTGTTTTTGTCTTTGATATTTTTGATCGTCTGGACAAAAAGGCCTTTGTTTTTGGTGCTCAGAAGGTGGATCCCTTCGAGAAGATGAAGGTTTTGAGGTAGAAACAGGTACAGGTGCTTGTTTAAGAATAACTGTAGCAGTTTCTGCTTTACCCATTCTCCTTCCTGGAGCTGATAGAATTACACGAGATTTAGCCTTAGCCTGTATAAAGGAATCTTCAATCTGCTGAGTGATTGAAGTAAGGTCTCGAAACCCTCCTGTGTATTTCATGGGGATTAACGGCGTGCGTAATTTATCACACAGATTTTCCACATAGATTGGAAACAATTCTTCTTGAGGGAGTACTAAACTCAAGGAATATGTTAATCCCTTCCATCGAGCAATGAAATCAGAGACCCATTCATTCTCCCTTTACTTACAGTTTGTAAGATAAAAAACTGTTGTCTCTGGAAAAGTTGAGCTGAACTAAAGGAGGAATTTCTGGCGAAGATCCTCCCATCTGGTAATTGACCGGGATTTCAAGCTTGTATACCAAACAAAACCTGGTCCTTGCAAGGTTCGCATGAAGCATATGAGTTTCACTGCTTCTTGCTGCTCCGTAGTTCCCATCATAGGATTGAAACAAGACACGTAATGCGTCAAATTTTGTTCAGGATTGCCTGATCCATTGAAAATAGGGAATACAGGGTTCCCAAAACTGGATGGAGGAGAAATTGAATCTACCCATTCAGGGTAAACTTTCTTTTCTGGTTGAACTTGCGCACATTTCCCTTCCATAGTTTCTAATCGAGCTGTTAATAACTCAATAGTAGTTATTAACTTTTGAGAAACATCCGGTTGAACTTGGACTTGGGTAGGTGCAATGACTGGAGCTTGGACAGATGTGGTGATTGGTGCTGCAACTGATGGTAGCACTGCCAAATGTTGTTGCACTTGACCCGTAGGATTAAACCTGTGAGGGTGTACTGAGAGAGGAGGATATTCTTGATCCAACTCAGTAGCTGCAACAAATTCCTTTGGCTGACTGACTTCAACATGCTTAAGAAGAAAACTACTCTGAATTAGTTCTGCATTCAACCTTCTTAATTCCTTCATTTCTTCTTCCTGTTGTGCAAACCTTTTCTCTAGTGAGAGTGATTGACCTTCTCCAGAGGAAGGATATGTAACCTGGTTCTTTCCCTTCCCTTTGTTGGATCCTTTTCAGAGAGGGGGAAGTGGGTTACTCGAAAGATTACGTAGGTTCTGAGTAATCCTTTGACTTCATGTATGCACACCTTCTTCATTTGTGTCGGTGCATACATCTTCTTGAGCAAGAACCTCTTCATCTGAATCCCCTGAGTGAGCCTCATCTGGTGGATCAGCAACAACAACATTGATGACATTGATTCATGTGTAACTCATCACATCCCTTCTATCAGCATTTCTGTGATATTGCCTTCTTCCATGTCTTTGATGAGACATTGCCTTTTGTTTATTCGATCCCTTAGGAACTTCTTAACGAACCTTAATTTGGAGGGAATCTCCTGATAATTTGGCTCTTCGTTCCTCTTGAGTTTTCTTCCCCAATCGAGAAAAGACCGTTTTTCTCTGAGGAGGGGATTGATGATTTGAAAAAGTCCCCAGTCCAGTGGACTAGGGATGTTCCTGCTGTTCTCGCTCAACTCCCTGAATCCTTTTTGTTGATTCCGAGGGTTGGTTTAAAAGAGTCCCCAGTCTGGTGAGCTGGGGTGGTTCTTGACATGCTATGTCTGAGACTTTCTTGAAAGTCCTCCTGATCTTGTGAACCTTAGTCCGGAAAATAGCTAGATGCATTAACCTGTATCCGCTTTTATCACCCGGTTCAAAAGACCGTTGGATGATTTCTGACACTTCTGTCACTTGGTGACGTGCTTTCTCCAAACGAGAGGCTTGTTTAATATTCTCTTTTGCTTGATGCAAGAGTAATTCAATAGCTTGTTCTCTGTATTCTTGATTTTGAGAGGAACTAGTTGAAGCCTGTTCTTGGGCAAGCTTTTGATTACAAACAAATCCCATTGACTGTGGCCGACCATGGGCAATAACATTACATGAGACCATTTTTGGCGGACTTTGCTGACTAGAGAGCACCGTGAAATGCAGTGCTCCATGAACACCTCATCCTTTGACACGAATACCAGATGGGGCATTGGTAATTAACTGACGCAATCTTCTTAGTGCACCAAGGCATGAACGTTGAAGGGATCTCTACTGCTTTTCAGCCTTCGGATATCGAGAGACTGATAGAGACGCCAAATCAATCTGGTGTTGTAACCCTTCTATTTTCTTAAGATGATTTTCATATTCATCATAAGATAATACTTTCTTTTTCAACTGAAAAAGAGTTTTCCATATGTTGAGATGAGTATCATGAATTTCATCTTCCGTAAACATTTCTGGAATGTCATTCTATGAATTAGCCAAAGGCCAAAACATGACTGGAACTTCACCTTTCGCCAGTTGTTTTCTCATTTTCAACATTTCCTCTTTATCATTTGATGAAGATTCTTCTACCTGATTTGACCAGAGTTGGTGTTTCCTTGATGCTTCATTGGATTCAACAGGATTGGTAGAGAAATCATTGATTAAACTAGAAGATGCATGACTTAGGGGTGGTTCGGAGAATGACCTACACCCTGGGATATCTTCTTATTGAGAAATTATTTCACCTTCTAGCGATGAAGCTTCAGACATGACTGGTTTCGCATTTGCAAGTTCCTCAAGATAAGAGGGCTTTCTCATCACTATATTGTCCACTGGAGAATTTTCCGGGCAATGTGCATCACTACTGCAGAGAGGACTTTCGCAGCGAAATTCATCATCATGGGGAGGACCACCATAATGGGTTATAGCAAAAGATGAGATATTTTTCTCCTTGGTCTTCTGACCACACAGATGGTTCCTATGGCTCTCAACTGAAGATGAAACTTCGAGATCGACCGAATTGTCATGAAGAAAGCCTTCATAAGGAAGTGTCTGTTGAAGACCATCGGAATTAATGTTCCCACTATTGGGAAATGAAGGAGTAGAATCTTGAATTTCAACAGATAATTTTCTAAGGGCTTCAAGAACTCCAGCATCAAGCAAGGCCTTGTTACAGATTGGCTCTTGATCTCCTGACTGTGCTGGGCAGGTCTTTTTCTTAGACGCCTTCTTACTCGCCTTGGAAACAACTTGTTGACGAAAGTGGCTGCTCTGAGTCGGTGTATATGCCTGATCAGGAAAGATGGCCAGGTTAGGCTGACGATCTCTACTCAAATCAGGTGTATGTGCCTAACTTGGTTGTCCGTATGATATGGGGGAGTATGCCCCACAACCCTCTTGGACTGGAACAGATGTGTGTGTCTGTTCCGGAGTGAATTGTTGATGTGTCACTCCACTGGTAGGGATAGATTTATGTGTCTTTCCCTGAGATTCCGCTGAAGTTGTTATAATATCCTGGCAGGAATCCAGAATATGAGCAGGGATTTGATTCTACTCTTTCACCATTGATAGAATATGCTTGGTGACTTCAGCTACCGGAACGGGAATATACGTCCATTCCGGGCTTGGAGCAGGTGTATGTGCCTGATCCTGTCCTCTTTTTTCTATCAGTGAATCCTGATAGTACTCAAGTGTGGGGGTAGAGAGTTGAGTCTGCCTCCTATTTGTTGTCGGGGCTTTCCGACTAAATTCTCCGACTGCTACCAAGTGAGACTGTTGATAGGCTTGATAAATACTAGTAGGTGTATCTGTATGCTGATTGAAATTCTCCAAAAGTGGTTGACGAGATCCATCATATGTAGTCAGAAGAGCCTGCTGACTAGCAGATGATGTATAAACAGGTGTATGTTCCTGCCTATAGTACTCTGCCGGAATTTCCTGGCGGGATTGGCATGATGCTGCCAGACGAGTCTGCTGGACAGTGGAATTAAAACGGGAAGGTGAATGTTCCTGCTCGTTGCTTGCCACCAAGGTAGGTTGGTGGACTTCTCTGGAGATGGAAGAGATGAGAACCTTCTGACTATTGTCTGGATTCCACCTCTGGTGGTTTGTCTTGCTTGCTCGGGTTTGAGGAACCTGAGCCGAACGCCTGGAGTCGGTACCCTCATCATGTTGAGGGTGCACTGCCACACGAGTCTGGTGGCGATTGTTGGTGGGAGCCCTCAGGAAGGACTCCTATCTATTTGAATTAAGGCCCTGAGGGACCTGCTCATTCACCTCCCCAGAATAAGGGAATGAATGGTGATTGCGTTATGGGGATAACGACCCGAAACGATTGGAGACGGTAGTTAGCACCGCCTGCTTCTTGATCACTTGTCGTCGTTGTCCGGACGACCAATGTGAGTTGTTTACTTGGAGGGCTTGTCGGGTAGCCTCCAGATTTGGGATGGTACTGTGTTGACGGTACTCCTTAACTAGTGCATTTGATACCCAAAGTTGAAGACACTGAGTAGGTGATATCATCCTTAGAGAGGACGGCGATCCAGCAGGAGTAGCAGTAGTGGTATTTGCAGCAGCAGTATTCACAGGTGTGAACTTGAGAGCAGGCATTCTAGAAATGCAGAAGATCTTGGAAAAGAGTGCCTATTTGATATAATAGACGTAATCAAGATAAATTCAGCCACTAAATCTTTTGGATAGCACATATGTCAATGATTGTTTTTGTTGGCCCTCTCATTGAGTTTTAAATAGAGGCCTAATAAAATAGGTAAAACATCATTTTAACTTGGTTAAGGATTCACGTCGGGTTCACCATTTTTGTTTCCCTCAGATTTTGGGGGTGACCTCCTTTTGATGGGAGATTCAAACATTCTGATCGGTTTCTAATGGGTTTGTTCGTAGAACCGGAAACATCCAATGATTTCACATCCATTCGGACCTACTTTCCAAAGGTAGGCTCTTATTAGTTTGTGGACTGATGAGGCTTAGGAATTTTCATTGGTCGAGAGGATGGGAGGTCGGACTCATCACACCTTTTTAGGGGAATTATTGTATACTACGGGACTCTATTTATATATTTTAGTTATGTTCGTGAATCCTTATTACATTACCAAGTATAAAATGAGTTTTCCTCTAGATCTGACAATCAATGATCGATATGTAGGAAATTTAGAGAATCTTTTATATGTATTTGAGGTTCTTCATCGATAGAGAATCGTCTGTATTTATTAGAGATTCTTGGTCAATGGTACCCTTCGATAAATTTATACAGAAGTCTCTTGGTCATTATGATAACCATGCTGGTTTTAAATCCACTCAGTGGGGCACTTGATGTTTATTGTCATTCAGAAGGACATGGATTATTTCAGAGTTGGGATCGAACCCGCAGACATGCTACCTACATATCCTTTGTTTAGAAAAGGAATTAGAACCCACGTAGTTCGAGTAAGGTAATATGGTGTTTATGATTGATGGCTCAAAGAAGGATTTCATAATTACTTTTACACTCTAAGCTCACGTGAGTCATGCTCGATGTGAGAAACAAGAGGTATTGGTAAAAATTAGACAACTGTTCCATGGAAGATGCAATCATAAGAAATAATGTGGGGCTTATGTATGTATGACTGCCCAGATAAATGAAGGTTAGGATTTACTTTAGGGAAGAAATCCAGGAGCAGGGTCTATAAAGGTATATGTGCTTCATGGAGATTTTGAATACTCTAACTTGGGGCTTACTCCTGAAAAGGAGGCACAAATTAGAAGAAGACTTATGATTGGGTTTTAATCCTGAAAAGGAATCCCAGATCAAAGGTAAATTAGGACTGGTTAAGAGAAATTAAGACTGGGGATTATTCCTGAAAACGAGGCCCAGGTTAATGATTATGACTCGGGCTTACTCCTGAAAAGGAGGCCCAGGTTAAGGATTATGACTGGGGCTTACTCTTGAAAAGGAGGCCCAGGTTAAGGATTATGATTGGGGATTACTCCTGAAAAGGAGGCCCAGGTTAAGGATTATGACTGGGGCATACTCCTAAAAAGGAGGCCCAGGTTAAGGATTAAGACTGGGGCTTATTCCTGAAAAAGAAGCATAGTTTAAGGATTATGACTGGGGATTACTCCTGAAAAGAAGGCCTAGGTTAAGGATTATGACTGGGGATTACTCCTGAAAAGGAGGCCCAGGTTAAGGATTATGACTGGGGCTTATTCCTGAAAAGGAGGCCCAGGTTAAGGATTAAGACTGGGGCTTATTCCTGAAAAGGAGGCCCAGGTTAAGGATTATGACTAGGGCTTACTCCTAAAAAGGAGGCCCAGGTTAAGGATTATGACTGGGGCTTACTCCTGAAAAGGATGCCCAGGTCGATTGAGTTCTCTCATCTTAAAGGATGAGGTTTAATGAATGAAATCTCAATCTTTAGTGACATAAATATGTGTAAATCACTAGGTTTTGAGAGATATTATACAGAGTTCCTTTCAGATAAGGAATCAAAAATCAAGAAAGCATGCCATAAATGGATTTGAAGAGTGTCTTGAATATTGAATCTTTAATAGGAGAGGTGGAATGGCTTATGAGGGGTGAAATGGTCAAGAAGGGCACCCAAAAAGGCAGGGGCGCGCAAGTCCTGGCAGGCGCGCAGGTACTGCGTGGGCGCGCAAGTCCTGGTCGCGCAGGTATGCCTGCACGACGCATGGTGTACTTGCGCGATGGTTAACCAGCAAGGTAATACTTGAGAGACTCTTGATTAAAGCCTTTTGAATCCTCTTGAGGTTCTTCTAGAAAAGGGGCATGCAAGTTCTATTGAAGGAGTAAGGCGGCGCGCAAGTGTGGCCTTTTCCCTTAAGGGCAGGCCACTCAGGCGCGCAAGTGTTGATGAGTTTCAACACTTATGCCTTCCTACCCCTCTTTAGATCTTCCGTTCTAGGTAAGAAATTACCTTAGAAGTGTTTTAGAATCTTTGAGAAGAGACTAAGGAGCTGGGAGCTCAAATCTGAGTTTCTGGAAAAAATCCTCCTCTAATGGGGGGCCCAGAGGGTCTATTTATAGGTAGGAGAAGACCCCGGGCGGTTATCACTTAGGTCGCGCAAGTCACTTGTGCGACCATGGAAAAAATTTCGCAATCCTTGTAGAATGTTCTTCTTATTGCTTCCTTTGTCAGTTTTTGATATTTGTCCAAAGGTTGAATCACATTGAGTTAAGATAATCCCCTTTTCCAATCTTTAGACTATGTGACGAAAGGAGCGTCAATGGTATTCAAAACATAACCAAAGGAAAGCAAGAACACAACTAAAAATGCACAAACACCCAAAAACTATGGGATATCACTTGTAGACCACCTACCTCAAAACCGCAGTTGAACGCACTCTCAATCAAGTTCTTAGACCTCGATCTGACCAACCCTTGGAGATTCAACCTAAAACTCACCCAAAAGATAGGGTTTTTGAGCTTCGGAATAAGGGGAAGAGAAGATACAAACCCTAAACCAAAAAGAGAACCAAGGATGAGATTAGCCTTACCCAGAGCTTTGATCCGCAACCAACGGCACCAAAAACTCCTTAGAAATGAGGGAGATCGATATCGTGGAGCTCTCAGGTGATTTGGTTCTCACCTAGGGTAAAGAGGGTGGAATGGGAGAAAAATCCCGAGTGGGGTCTAAAATCCCGGAGTGGCAAACTTTTAATTTTTCCCAACTTAAGTGGCCACACGGTTTGTCCGCACGGTTTGGTAAACCGTGTACATGCCACTGCCTGGAGGAGGAGGGGGTCACATGACTTATCCGCATGGTTTTTCAAAACGTGGAAAAACCATGTGCATTCTTCTATCCAGAGGAGGAAGGGTCGCATGGTTTAGCCTTGGCAGGCCGTACGGTCTACCTAGCTGTGCACAGGCCATGCGTCATGGCCTGTTTTCCCCAAATTTCTTTTCTTCCATGCCCTGAGCCCCCAGAACACCCTTAAGGCCTCTCACACTTTCAAGAAACATTATGAAGCCCCAAAAACAAAAGGTTCAACCCAAAACACAACAAAAAACACCTTTCCAAAAGCTGGGATCTTACAACCTCCCCACCTTATGACGGCTCGTCCTCGTGTCGAGTTTCCAAGCCTCATTGATCCACCGAAGAGAAGAGTTGGGCCATTGAACCCGCATATCCATTTATCACTCCCAAGTTTCTTCCTGAACTTTCCCATGCTACCCTAGTACTCGCACTAATGGCACAACCTTGCCTCGCAAGACCTTTTCCCTACAATCCACCACACGAACTGAATGCTCCTCAAAGGACGCATCAGCCTCAAGCTCCACATCCTTAACATCAACCACATGAGATGGGTCAGGGTGATACCGTCGAAGCTACGATACATGAAACACATCTTGCATCCCACCATACCACTGGGGAAGAGCCAATCGGTAAGCCACTGGTATGATCCTCTCTACAATCTCAAAAGGTCCCACATACCTGGGTGCTAGCTTTCCCTACTTTCGTATCTGACAGTGACCCAACCTTGGCGACACCCGAAGGAACACTTTATCACCCACCCCAAACTCAAGAGGTCTACGCTGCCGATCTGCATACAACTTCTTCTTAATCTGAGCCGTATCCATTCACTTCCTGATCAACTTAACTCTCTCTGAAGTTTCTTGCATGAGACTTGGTCCCAACAACTCAGATTCACCGGCCTCTAGCCAACACAACGAATATCTACATGCCCTCTCATAAAGTGCCTCAAACGGTGCCATCTGAATCGTAGCCTGAAAACTGTAATTGTAGGTAAACTCAACCAACGATAGGTGTCTCTCCCAAGAACCACCAAAGTCCAAGACACAAGCTCTTAACATGTCTTCCAACACTTGTATCGTACGTTCCGACTGCCCGTCCGTCTGCGGGTGGAAAGCCGTAATCAAAAACACATGCGTACCAAGTGCCTTCTGCAACCCTTTCTAGAAATGTGATGTAAAATGCGGATCTAGATCCAAAACTATGGTCTGCGGCACACCATGAAACCACACTACCTTCCGAACATATAGCTCACCCAACTAGTTGACTATGAAGGTCTCTTGAATTGGTAATAAATGATCCACTTTCATTAACCGATCTACAACCACCCATATTGTATCATTCTTATGTGGCATTCTCGGAAGGCCCACGACAAAATCCATGGTTACATCATCCCACTTCCATTCCAGAATGGGAAATGGATGAAAAAAACAACCTAGGCGTTGATGTTCGGCCTTCACCTGCTGACAGATAATACACCATGCCCCAAAGCCCACAACTTTCTTCTTCATTCCAGCCCACCAAAACTACCTTCAGAGATCATGATAAATCTTGGTCAAACTAGGATGCACTTCCCACTTTGATGCATGGAACTATCGCATCAACTCTTCTCGCATAAACTTTGGCACAACCACACGTTCATGAACATGAACAACACCATCCACACTGATGGCCCATCTAGAAGGTAGCTACCCACCTTTAAGATTTTCCTTCATGTTCAAACACTCAAGATCATCAATATGGCCTTCCTTAACTCGACTCAAAAGTGTCGACTCCACCGTTAGGGAAGCAAGAGTGACCTGACCACTCTCCTCCTACACCTCCAAGTGCATTTCTGCAAACAAAGACATCACCTTCCACTCAGTGCTGGTCTCCTGAACCATCTGATTCTGAACCTTCCTGCTCAGAGCATCAGTAACACTGTTTCCCTTTCCTGGCATGTAAACCAACTCACAGTCAAAATACTGGAGATATTCAACCCATCTTCAGTACCGGAGATTCATATCCAACTGAGAGAATATGTACTTTAAACTCTTATGGTCGGTAAACACAGTAAACCGTTCTCCCAACAGATAGTGCCTCCAGCACTTCAAAGCGTACACTACTGAAGCAAACTCAAGGTCATGAGTGGGATAATTCTGCTCATGGGGTCTCAACTACCTTGACCTATAATCCACCACCTTCTCATCTTGCATCAACACATCCCCATGTCTGATTCCAGATGCATCATAAAGCATGATGTACTTCTTACCCGACTCGGGTAAGATCAAGATAGGTGCGGTCGTCAACCGCTTCTTTGACTCTTGGAAGGCATTCTCACAAGCCTCAGACCACTCAAACATGATTCCATTCTTGGTTAATCCCAATAGTGGTTCTTCCAAGCGAGAGAAATCCTGAATGAACCATAGGTAATACTCGGCCAAACCCAGAAAACTCCGAACATCAGAAACACTCTTGGGATGCTCCCAAGATACAACTGCTTGCACTTTATCTGGATCAACTGAAACACCTGCCTCTAAGATGATGTGACCCAGAAAATGTTCCTCACATATCCATAATTGACACTTGGATAGCTTGGCATATAGTCGATGCTCTCTTAGCGTACCCAAGACAACGTCAAGAAGTTGGGAATGATCATTGTGAGTTTTCTAGTACACTAAGATATTGTCAAAAAAGACAACCACGAACCGATCTAGATAGGGGTGAAAGATACGGTTCATCAACACCATAAACATCGTTGGTGCATTGCTCAAGCAAAAGGCATTACCACAAACTCAAACAACCCGTACTGACTCCGAAAATCTGTTCGCGGTATGTCGGAAGACCTCACCCTCAACTGGTGATAACCCAACCTCAAATCAATCTTAGAAAACACTGATCCACCCCTCAACTGATCAAACTGGTCATCAATTCTAGAAAGAGGGTACCAATTTTTCACAGTCATCTGATTCAACTTTCAATAGTTAACACACATCCTTAAAGTCCTATTAGCCTTCTTTGATAAAAGAACGGGAGGTCCCCAAGGATACGTACTAAGACGGATAAACCCCTTACTCTCCAACTCCTCAAGATGAACCTTCAGTTCCTGGAGTTCTGCCGGTGCAATTCGGTATGGCAGAATAGAAACTGGCTCCGCTCCTGGTAGTAACTCGATCGTGAACTCGACATCACCCTCGAATGGTAACCCCAAGAAATCCTCATGAAACACATCCTGAAACCGATTCACCATGGGAGGAAAGACAAACTGGTCTCCTCTTTCATTGTCATCAAGAATGAGACATGCCACTCGAGCCATGAGATTATTCAACCACTGACCAAATGGTCCTGCACGCCCTGATCGAACAGCCCATTCGACATGGTGGATATAAGCATCACCCTCAAGCAACTTGAACGATAATCTGCGATGGTAACAGTCTATGTGTGCCCGATACAACACCAACCAATCCATTCCCAAGATTAGGTCAAACCCTGTCATCTCAAGAATGAACAAGTCCCACAGAAAACGATTCCCACCAACTTCCAAGGCACACCCCTTGCATTGTTTGATATCCTCAACCCGCACCCCCAAAAGAGTGTCAATTGACATAACCCCACACGCCCTTTCCACTAGTAAACCCAGTGCTAACACATGTTGAGCAGAGATAAAAGAGTGTGTGCCACATATGTCAAACAAAGCACTAGTAAAAGTAGAAGCTACAAGGATCGTACCTCAAGCAGTCGATGGTCCAGCCTCACCATCACGAGGCGTAAACTAAACTTCCTGTAGCTGACTTGCCCCTCTACCTTGGGCCTCAGCCTGAACGCCATGCGCTGCACTGCCCTATTGGTGTGAGTGATATTTCCCTAGAGTTCCACGTCCCCCACCCCTGCCAGTACGGCCCATGGAGATCCAACTGCATGCCTAATACGGGGCAACTGATCCCCTTCCCGTACCCGACACTTGCTTTTCACCATCATGATCACCCGCCTGCCGAGGGTTCCTTCAGAACTTCTGCACATGACCCATCCTTTCGCACAAACGACACTCAACTGGAGGTCGAGGACACTGACCACGCATATGCCCCGGCCTGCCGCACTGATAAAAAAATTCCTGGTTCCCACTCTGAGAGTATGAACCTCTCTTCCAGCCACTTTGCACGCTTCCGCCATGTTGTGAGCTCTCATGGCATCGCTTTCGACCTTTGGTAGCTACACCGCTCGTCTGTCCCACTGAAACCACAATCCCACTACCCAAATCTCCCTTCAGGTTTGTTTCCGAGATCAGTGCCTGATCTACTACCTCTGAAAACCTCTTCAAGCAGAAGATGTTTACTTGAGACCTGATCTCATGTCTCAACCCATCCTGGAAATGCTTTGTTACTGCTGCCTCATCCCCTACTAACACTGGGACAAAGCGTCTCAAATCAGTGAAGCGACTATCATAGTCCATCGCCGATAGCGATCCTTGAGTAAGGATCATAAACTCTACAGCCCACTCCTGTCTGAAGGTCTCTGGGTAGAAATCCTCCAAGAACTTTTCCTGAAAAAACTTCCACGACATTCCCTCAGCCTGCTCGATTTGCGCCTGAATGTCCCACCAACACCTAGCCTGGTCTTGCAACATATAAGCGGACAGATTCACTCACTTTTCAATAGGGGTCTCCATATGGTCTAGTATCATCTGGACAGACTCTAACCATAACTCTGCTACTTCTGGCCCACCCTCTCCAGTGAAGGTCGGAGGGTGCTGCAGCTGGAACTCCCTGGTCAACTCAAACATACTCGGTGCAACCCACCCTGGGTCCCGATCCATCATCTGTATAAGGCGAGCCAGTTCTCCCAGAACTGGTCTTCTCTACATTCATTTATCGCCACATTTTTTTCTCCTCTACTGGAGGAGTGTTCTCAGCAACATCCTCCCATTTCCCAACTGGTAACCGACGTCTTGGTGGCATTTCTCTAAAATGTCAAGCACGGGAGTTTAGAACACATACCACAAAACTTTCACGACTTCATCAAAAGATCTTTACTAGCTACAACAAACCATTTTCATACCCTAACCCAACAACATTTTCCCAATTTTTTTCAAACCCTATTATTTCATTAAACATCATTTACCTACTTGTTTCATTTCATTCTTCTCATTATTTCTTGGTTTCATGAAATGCATGATGTACCCTACTTTTTTGCCTCACACACCCACCCTGTGCATGTGCCTAACACAATGCATGTCACCTATCTCCCTAGGTGCCTAAAAATGATGCATGAAGAAAAATCCTCATGCCGTTAAGGCCATGAGCCAAATATCATGAAAAAATCACATCAAATCACATGTGCCTCACCCAACGGTGAAATATCATCAACTGTAACAACACACGACCAAGAATAACAATTCCCACCCAGGGTGACTTGGGTTTTACCTCCTACCTGGGTTAGCTACTACCAAGAATGAGCTCACTACCAAGGCCTGACACGTAAAATCCCTTGGATACCAATACCAAATAACAAGACCTCAGAGAAGGAGAATAAAAACCTCCTCTTATACCACTTTGTAACATCCCCGACACAGAATTCACTAAACTGGTGCTCTGAGCCGGGTGGTTACATGACCTTAAGCACGCCTCCTCATACGCCAAATGCTTCCGACTAGCAGCGAGGGTCTATGTAGTCAAGTGGGGAGACTATACCCCCTTTTTATCATATTAAGCCACAATAAAATAAACCAAATAACGAAAACAATAACCAACAAACAAGGAACATGTATAACAAACATTTCCAAAAGTAAATATGCCAAGTCATACTACAAGCGCAAAAGTGAACAAGCCCAAAATAAAGACAACAGCCAAATCCCCAAAATCATCCCGACTCTAATTCTGGATCCTCCACCAAGTGCTACCCATGTCCACTCACTATCTAGCAAGGACCTATTCCCTTCTCCTGACCTGCAAACATGAAGTCTACTCAGGTACCTAACGACGACCCGAGTAGGGTTTGAGTACAACTCAGTAGGCCACCACCAACGATGTCTACAAAATATCCAGTATAAATAGATAGTTCATTCAAAAGGAATATGAATTATAATTTCCAAGTATTTAATTAAGGCCCCATTAACAAGTTCAGAACAAAGCCTTTGCCATTCCAATACCATTTATCATCACCTACTATTTCGTCACATTTCCATGGGTTAAACACATACATTATGTTACATGGGTCTAAGGCCAACATTCACATTCACGAGGGTAAACACATCGTTATTCTATCTCACTAGGACTAACCCCTCATAGAAACCATAACCTCACCTCGAAGCCTCAGTCCGGGAGGATGCAACCGTTAGGATAATAGACCCTTAGTCCCGTTTCCTAACCCGTACATTTAGGGTAGAGTTTAGAACCTTAGTCTTCACTCTACCCATGGGCGTAGATCCTCATGTCGTACCCCACTCTACAAAGCCATGTGCACATGCTTATATATAAGTAACCATAAACCACCCAAACAATTTCCCTTTGGCAAAAACTATTCACGACAACCCACATGGGAATCCACATCATGCCTTAACCCATTAACACATTACCATTCCACATCATTTAACCATTTACCCAATTCCCATGTGTTATGTCTATCTCTCTAAGCATTGGACATTAGACCCATAACCTATCCCATTATGATCTTAAATCAGTTTACACATTAACCCATTTAACCTGCTTATCATTTTGATGAATCAACAATTCATTCCATTTCAAATAACCCCTAGGTTATTTCCAAGTATAGGTGAACCACCTAACTTCTATTCTAAGTTCAACCAATCATGACAACATGTTCATCAAAGTCTCTACAATTCATTACACAAGGTCACTTGTTTAGATTCAATTCCTAAATTCGGGAAAAGACGACACATCCCATGGATGGCCCTAATTAGGTCAAGTCTATCCCAACAAATCCCACAGGAATTGTGAGGGTTCCCATTCACCATTTTAAGCATCACTATTACCAAACATGCCAATGTATTCAAAACATAACCAAATGAATTCAAGAACACAACTAAACATGCACAAACACCCAAAAACTAGGGGATATCACTTGTAGACCACCTACCTCGAAACCGCGGTTGAATGCACTCTCAATCGAGGCCTTAGACCTCGATCCAACCAACCATTGGAGCTTCAACCTAAAACTCACCCAAAAGACAGGGTTTTAGAGCTTCGGAACAAGGGGAAGAGAAGATGCAAACCGTAAACCAAAAAGAGAACCAAGGATGAGATTAGCCTTACAAGGAGCTTCGATCCGCAACCAACAACACCAAAAATGCCTTAGAAGTGAGGGAGATCAATATATTAGAGCTCTCAGACGATTTGGTTCATGCCTAGGTTGAAGAGGGTGGAATGGGAGGAAAATCCCATGTGGTGTTTAAAAGCCATGAGTGGCAAAATTGTAATTTTTTCTAACTTAAGTGGCTTCACGGTTTGTCTGCACGGTTTGGAAAACTATGCACAAACCGTGCGCATGACACTGCCCAGAGGAGGAGTGGGTCACACTACTTATCCACACAGTTTGTCAAACTGTGCGCAAACCGTGCGCATGCTTCTGTCCGGAGGAGGAAGGGTCGCACGGTTTAGCTTGGGAAGGCCGCACGGTTTACCTGGTCATGTGCCGGCCGTGCGTCCTAGCCTATTTTTCCCAGATTTCTTTTCTTCTATACCCCGAGCCCCCGGAACACCCCTAAGGCCTCTCACACTTTCAGGAAACATTATAAAGCCCAAAAAATAAAGGGTTCAGCCCAAAACACAACAAAACCAACCTTTACCAAAGTCAGGATCTTACAATGATGATATAATTAATCATTGATTTATCTTCTTGGATAAGGATAATTGATTTGAAATAGTTATGAATGTGATGACTATGGATTACATTTGAATGATGTGTTTTATTATGATTTTATGGATTAATACAAAGAGCATTGGACTCTCCTCCATAATACATGGATGCCTATGGTTGACAGGCCATATTGGGGGCACATATGTAGTTCTATATTTTGGGTGTGGATGCATAGTCAATAATATGTGTCTTTTATTTTCAAATACACTAGTTATTGATAAATGTGAAGTGTATATGGAAATCCAAGAGACTCGAGGTATGAAGTGTGATTTTTAAAAATGATGATAAAAAATGTTGATTATGGAACTTAATGATTTTAATTTCCATGATTTGGTTTATTGTATTTCATTGAAAAGAATTTAAATGGATGATTATGGGTCCTCAATATGTGATTCGTACATCAATATATATCTTGAGATAATAAAATTAAATTCATACTAAGTTCTTATATTATAGGTAAGGATCTAAACATTAGGAAATGATATTTATAAAATCGTGATTTATCCTAATGTTTTTTCTATAAAAAAACAATACGCCTAGAACCCTTACATGAATTTGGTTCTCATGTAGGGAATTATGTGGTATCTAAAGAATCTCTGAGATATTTATGGTTTTATAGGATTGATCAAATGTCATGAAATTTAATTTCATGTGAGAAGGATTCCTATATCATATAGTTTACTATCATACAATGAGGACATTTAATTTGAGGATCTTCATAAATATGGATTATGAAAAATAATATGGTTTCATCTCAATATTGAACCCATAGGGTAAAAACCTAACATAAATGAAATGATATAAACATTGGGAAAAAGGAGTGTTTAATTAGAATTGGTGGTTGGTCCTAGGATAGTAGATCTAGGTCCCATTATGTACCCTATGAGGATAGTAATCACACTACATTTTGTTATAGTTTAGAGATTTACCATATAGATATATCTCACTTGTAGGAAAGGGAGGAATTTCCAATTGTAGGTTAGGTGAACCATGATGTTAGGGTAAGATAATATATTAATAACCATTAGATAACTAATAGAGGGAGGAATAACTCTTGTGTAGAACTTATTGGGAATGTACTATCTCAACAATACTCTATAAATCTTATTGATTTTTATACTCATAAATACCCCTGTTTTTTTTACTAATGAAATTAATTTAAGCATTTTTTAGAAATATATTTCTAGATAATATTATCTTATTTATGGGTTATAATATTTATTAATGTACTATAAAATGTATTTTAAAAAGTATTCTAGAAACAGTATTCATACCCAAAATTTGAGTATAATAATAGAATATGGTTCTGAAACCCTACGTTTAGAAAAGAAAATATGGATCATGTACCCAAAAATGTTGGAATGGTATTGTTTATCAACCATACGTTTGGACAAAATCATATGTTTTAGAATAGGGAAATTATATATAAGCAACACTGCGTTTTTAAGGAACCAAACATTTAATAAAAAAACATGATACATCAACCCTACTTTTGAAATCTACTATACATTGTCAATCCTACATTTAGATTTTTTTTCATAAAGGAACCCTACGTTTGATTATTCAATAATGAAGTTTTAATTAAATATATTATATGTGATTGATGAAACAATCTTGAAAAAAGTAAATATCATTCTAAATCTTTGTTATGATTGATTTAATGGCGCATATTCAATGGAGTAAATCATTCCTATTTGTATGGGAAGTCACTACTCTATTTAATGATTTAAATGTGAATGATTGTGACCTATCAGGTGATATTATTAGATATTCTCAACCAAATAAAAACCATGATTGGTGTATAATATTAATAGTATTTAAATTTTATGTATGATTGTATATTTTATCAATATCTTTTTGAATAACAGAACTCTTGAATAGAAACAAAAGATTTAGCGACTTTGTTCAATTTCATTCTATTGTGTAATTGTTGTTGTTTATTTGTTTCTATATTTATTGAAGTTCATTCATAACTAGAATATCTTTAAAGCTATTCTACCTTGAAAAAATTCATCTTTGATGTAGAAGATCTATATTCTATTAGTTTCTTCTGAAACTGTGATCAAGAACATGTCAATTCAATCAAATCAAAACTCATTTGATTTATTGGCGTCTCAACTGCTTGGAATTAGTAATGGAAGAGTATGATCTTATCATAATAAGTTGTGGATAAACTGGTTCCCTGTAAAAGAACCATAAGGCTCTATTTATCCACATTATAATGGTTTATAATTCCTACACTCAGTTGTGAAGGTCTTATGATAAGAGGACTCTACTAGTGAAAATCATAAAACTCAAAGAGAGAGTGCTGGTGGAGTGGACTAGGGGATCTTTATGCCCCGAACCACTATAAAAATTATTGTTTTATTCTTTACTATTTATCTGATACTCAAATTACTTATAGAAGAGAATGTCACATATCAATATAAATCACAAAGAAAGATAAAATCCACAATATGTCAAGATTATTGAAAAGACAAAATCCCCCCTCTTTTATATCTTTATATTATTTCGACCTAACAATTGGTATCAAAGGGTGGTTTCTTGATAAATAAGATAATGCTTTAGTAAGATTAAAATTATAAGATCTATAGAAATAATGATTTCAATTGTTGATCCTAGAGAAGGTATACCTATGATTCATGTTCTATACTTCAATTGTGACAACTATGGATGTTTGAAATCTCAATTTACCATCTATCAAAAAAATCTTAGATTTAAAGTTTATATGAAGATTATCACTCCTTATGAAATTATTCAAAAACTAGAAACATGTGATGCTAAAAAAAGAAGGTGAGTGTGAAATCAATTCCAAATAAATGAATCCTATAATCTATGGAATTATTTCTAAAGAATTAAATTGAGTTTCTCAATGTACTACTGATTATGAAATACGGAAGATAATTTCTATTGCATATTAATGGATGAAAAATGTTAGATGGTTGAGGTATGCTACTAAAAATGTAAAGTCTGATACCTTTAGAATGTATAATGGTGAAAGAATAACCCAAATTAATGGATGGTTGACCGAAATAGTCAATGTTGTTGCTTCTTTATGAGATTCAATTTCTCAATCAGATCAAGTTCCAAAAATACTTAGAGTGCTACCCTCAAAATGGAAGGGGATATTTGAATCTATAGAAAATTCATCACCAGTCAATGATTTGACGATGAAATAATTAATAGGAACATTGATGATGTATGAAGCATAAACTCAAGATGAATTTGAAAATCATAAGATAGTAAAAAGTGAAAATATTGACCTTAAAGTTGCATCATAGAAGCATGAAAAGAAATCAAGAGAAGATTTTAAAATATGAAAATATTCAAACTACTGAGATTCTATAATGGATCTGGCTCAGTTAGCCAGGAATTTTTTTAAATGATATAAGAGGAAGGGAGGTTCCAAAAAATCATTCCAGAAATATGAGAAAGGATCCAAAGAAGTAATATATTATGAATTCAAGTAGATGGGTAATATTAGACTTAATTTCCCCCAATTAAAAGAAGAAAGAAGAAATATGGGAAATAAAAATTAGTAAAAAATTGATTATGAGCATAAAGGGAAAAGAGATATGAAAGCTACTTGGAGTGTTTCAAAATACTCCTACAAACCTTAAAAATATGATTTATAAATAGAGCAAAATAATCTTAAAGTGAATATGTTCTTTATGGATATGGAATAAAATGAGGTACAAACCTATTTTTCTTCTAATTCTGATCCTGAAAGATGTTTAAGTAGAAAAGTAGTATCCAATTTCTCAATTCTTAAAGAAAAATATGATTCTATAGTAAAAAATCACAAGTCACTAAAAAATACCCATAATTATTTTAAAATTAAAATGATGAAATGCTAAAAAACATCAAGAATTAAAATAAATATTCAATGAATGTATATAAAACTGTATTGTTCATGAAAATAAAATAATGTAATTATAGAATGAAGTGGAATTATTTACAAGTTTGGCTAATATTTTATCGAAAAGAGAAAAATATCTAAACGAGATTTTTAGAAAAAATGTTATTAGAAGAGAAAAATATGGAATAGGAAGCAATGGAGAAAAATAAAAATTATATAAAAATTATTTTGTTTCAGGTTCTAAAAAAGATACCTACTTTTATTGTGGAATAAAAGGACATTACTCACACAACTGTTGTATAATAAATCCTTGGATAAGTGGAATTAAGAAGGATTTTATTTACAAGGCACATGAGTGGAGAATTCCATTTTCCATACACTAGAAAAAATGGATCGAGGACTAGTTGCCTTTGGATACAATGAACGAGGAAGGATAGTTGGATTTGGATCAATTAGATATACAAAGTCAATCTCAATCAATAAAGTGATGTATATAAAGAGGATAAATCACAACATGATAAGTATTTCTCAACTCTATGATTCTGATTTTTATATTTATTTCCATAAAAATTCCTGATCAATTTCCAAATATAAATTGATTAAATTTAGATCATCTGTAATTTTAAATTTTTATACCTTAGATATTTATTCATTTTGTAAAAAAAGTGAATTGTTTGACTGATAAGACAAATTATTAATAGATCTAGTATAGAAGAATTAGAAACTAAAATATATTTACATTATATATATTATATAAGAAACACTTAGTTTCTGATTTTTCTAGTCTTAAATTTTTTAATGATACATTTTGTGATGCATTCCAAATTTAAAAAAAACACAAATCATATTTAAAATCAATTAACAAATGTGTAGATATAAACCACTATAACTTATCCGTATTGTGTTTTTGGACTATGAAGGGTAGAATTTTTGGTTATAAATTTATATGTTTATGTATTAGTTTATGATTTTCCATGATCTACATGGGTTTATTTTCTAAAATTTAAAAGTGAATTAGTCATTGTTTTTGAATAGTTTTGTAAAAAATTTCAAATGGAAAAAGATTTTAAAATAATTTCATTAAGTTTTGACAATGGTGGAGGATTTTAGAATCAAGAATTTAATTATTTTTTTCCAAAACTTAGTTATTAAATTAACCTTCTTTATACTAAGAAAACCTCAAAAAAAATTAATTATTGAAAGAAAAAACAGAACTATTCAAGAAATGGTAAGGACTACATTGAATGAATATGTCCTACTGACCTATTTTTTGGTAGAAGCTATAATCAAAGGTTACTATATCATAAATAGAGTTTTAATAATACCCCTTATTTAAAAAACACCCTATAAACTTTGAAATAACATAAAACCTAAATTAAAGTACTTTAAAGTATTTAGATGCAAGGTGCGTATATTGAATACTAAAAAAACCTTGGTAAATTCGATCCAAATGCTGATGAAGGAATGATTCTAGGATATTCTACTACTTCTATTTCCAATAGAGTGTATAATAAAAAGTCGTGGATTTTTTGAAGAATCAGTTCATGTGAATTTAGATAAAAGTGATCGTTTTGGTAAAAGGAAATATCAAACAGATGAGATTGTCGACTCTTTTGACAACATGTGCCTTGAGAAACCTAAGACTAATTTTGAAAATAAAATAAATGAAATTCAGTATAGTCCATAAGAACATGAAATTCAAGAACAAAAAAGTATCTTATATAGACTGTTTATAATCATAAAGAATCATCCTTTAGAAACTGTTATAGGAAATCTAGACAGAGGAGTAAGAACTAGAAGAAATATCAGAAACTTAGATTAATTTTCTTCCTTTTTTTCACAACTAGAACCAAAGACCATTTAATAAGATTTAAATGATTACATTTGGTCAATGGATATGTAATAATATCTTAATCAATTCAATAGAAATAATTTTTGGGAATTAGTTGATAGACCAACCAATTATCTAGTAATAGGAACCAAATGGGTTTCTAGAAATAAATATGTTAATCCATGGATAATTACTAGAAATAAAGATAGATTAGTAGAAAAATGATTCAATCAGGAAAAAGGGATAGACTATGATTAGACCATTAAAACTATATCTATATTAGAGGTAATTACAATCCTTTTTTCTTATGAATATCATATGAATTTTAAATTATATTAGATAGATGTAAAATATTCCTTTTTAAAATAGATATTTAATAGAGGAAGTTTATATTGAACAACAACCAGGTTTTGAAAACCCTCATCTACCGGATTTGGGTTTTAAACTTACAAAAGATCTCTATAGCCTCAAACAACCACCTATAGAATAGTATGAAATATTATGCTCATTTTTTTGGAAAATAGATTTTTTTATAGGATTAGTAGATCATACAATTTTTAAGAAAAAAAATCTCTAAAATATTATGAGTTCAAAGTTATGTTGATGATTTTAAGAAGACTTCCACCTCGACGGAAGTTGGATGAGAATGAATGTTAGTTTTTTGGTTTTATGTGGAAATAATAATATAATTTAAGTGCTTGTATTAATTTATTTTTATTCATTATATTCACCATGTGGAAGTTGGGGTGGGGACCACCACACCTTAACCTCCCACGAGAGGTTATGGTGGTGGGGCCCACCAAAACTCAACTTCCCATGTGTGGATTATTTTGGTGGGGACCACCCGGGGATGAAACCTTTAGATCTCCCCTCATTAATGAGGGGGAGCCTCTTGATCTCCTCTACACTTAATGGTACCAAACCGCCTCATTTAATTAATTAAGCCACATCAATTAATTAAATGCCTCATATTGAATTTATGCCAACGAACGTAATAGATCACATAATCTATTATTTTTGGGGGCTATTAATTTGGTTGGAAAAGAGGATTGAGGAGAGGAGGATCTCTTGGAGATAGAACGCCAACGAGGAAAGGCTCTCTAACGAAGAACGCCAACGAAGAACGCCAATATTCTTTGCCCTTTTTCCTCAGGATTTACTTTAAAAGTGGGAAATCCTCACCTACGAAGAATAACGTCCATACTTCCTCCCCATTGCCAATGAAAGATACGAGGTAGGGGATTCAAGTTTGAATTTATTCTCGGTATTCACCATTCAAACTTGGTTTACGTTTTTTCGATTGTTATCACCATAACGCTGAGGGAACCAGCCGAACGAACACGGCCCGACCCCCCTCCATTTTTCCTTGCTTGTTGATGATGGTGGGGGTGCAACGATGGCCAGCGTCGGGCCGACCAAGATGGAAACCAGTGGCGCAGAGCCGCCGGTTCACCTGAGGGGTGCGGCACCGTCGCGTCGCGCGAAGGAAGGAGCCGCGACCCCTAGCCGTAGCCGTGCACACGGGCAACCACCAGGCCACCGAAGGGGCACAGCGCGTCGTGCCACACAGAGGATGGATCTCCGGCCCCTGGCCGTAGTGGTGCACACGGGCGACCACCAGGCCACCGGAGGGACACAGTGTCGTCACGCCACGTAGAGGGAGAAGCTGAGGCCCCCTGGTCGCGGCGGTACAGGAGCGTCCGACTCAAGACCAGCCGCGATGAAGACCGGCGGCCCGAGCCACCGGGTCGCCAAAGGAGGCGCAATGCATCCAGCACTGCGCAGGAGATGACTAGCCACTCAGCCAGTCGGGAGGAGCAGGACCCACCGTAGGTCCCGTGTGACGCGGACCGGCCCCACCTAGAGCCGGTTTTCAACCCACCCGAATGGCTATGCCGTTCGGGTTACCAGGGGGCGCGTGGCCTCCCCCTGGACGCGGCTAGGGCGGACCCCACGGGCCGCCGGGCCACTAGCCGTGTGGGCCGCCAGCCACATGGGTCGGACCCTGTGCGGGCCAGGCCATCCTCATGGGCTGGGCCACCCCAGTGGACTGGCTCAGACCCGCAGACCAGGTCGGATCTCTGTCCGGACCCGGATCCGTTTTGGCCTACTTCACCTTTTCGCCCATAACTTTGGCTACGGATGTCCGATTGACAAACCATCTGTGGAGACAGAAATCTTGGAGAAAGATGGTTCTTTTGGTATACCCCACTCAAGTTTTGGACATAGTTGGGGTATAAATGAGTTGGATCAAACGTAAATCCAACCGGGCCCTCAGAACGGAAATGCTAATAACTCACAGACTAAGAATCTGATTGATGCATCGTCTGTTGCGTTGAGATCCCTATGACAAGTTGTACCTTTGAGATACTTCTTCATGGGACTTGGTGGAAGTTGAAGTGTCGACACTTGGCTTGAGGAGCAGACCATCCTGGAATCAGGCATGATTTGAGGAAACCCTATGGCTGGTTGTGAACTGACGACAGTTCCTGGATCATGTGTTGGTCCGACAGTTCTGAATTATATTCCTAGATCATGTGTTGGTCCGACAGAATAGCTGGTCCTGGAACATGTGTTGGTCTGACAACTCTGACGACTGTTCCTGGATCTTATGTTGGTCCAACAGTTCTGACTTCTGTTCCTGGATCATGTGTTGGTCTGATAGAATAGCTAGTCCTAGATCATGTGTTGGTCCGATAGCTCTGATGATTCAGCAGCTATATTTGATCATCTCTATATATCTACATAATTTTTATACATGTGTGAGATGAGTTAGTAAATCTTGTGTTTCCTCATGAATGAGATAGATTACTTGATAACTTAGGTATATGTATGGGCATATACCTAAGTGGGGTTATCTATTGATTTCATACTTTGTGGTTTATCCTTGTTTGATTTTTTGAGACCTTGAGGGTCTCGGGTTTCCTACTGAATATTGTTATACTCAAACCTATACGGGCTATTCCCATAACTGATTTTGTTGGATACAGATGACAGACAACACTGACTGAGGCTGAGTAGTAGGACTGGATGATACCTGGAGGTGGACCTTACTACGAGTCGGTGCACGGAGGAGACTGACGAATGTGGAGTGCTGAAGAGGCCATTTGTACCTACACTTTAGGTAGGAACCCTGAAGGATGATCATGTGGCTGTTTTACTTTTCTTCAGTTGTAATTGATTTTTAGTTGTACTTGTACTTTCCTATTGGGCTTGTATTTCTGGCCCCTTTTCTTTTTCAGCACTCTTTTTTATACAGCTTTACTTAGTGTTTTGATTTCATCTCATACACTATTTTGTGAGGTTACTCTATATAAAGGCAATGACTTCCCAGTTTTAGAGAGTAACACCTTTGGTTCTAGTCACCAGCCCCTGGCCTATGGAAGGCGGGCTTGGGGTAGTCATGGCACGGGCCCCGGGTGACAGGTCATGACAAATTGGTATCAAATGAGTCGGTTCTACCGCATAACTCAGGACTCTGATCTTTTTTTTCTATAAAGAAATAGTGTTAAAGGTAGTAAGTTTTGTTTCTAGTTTAGTGAGTCCAGTGTTGGTGCGGCGGCTAACCTATCCATACACTAGGACCCTGACTTCTGATTTCCGACTCAGTGCACAAAAACACTGATTGCGTGTGTGTTTTCAAAAGTTTTCTTTGTGATATCTTGAGTCAGCTCACCAAGTATAAATTATTGACTGTGGAAGACATTTTTTTAGGATGTCTCCACATAGATAACCAGATAGGGTTCCGAGAGTTGTACGAGATGACATCCCTCTGAGCGACGAGGCCTCAGTGCAGGGCCCTATCACAGTGGAGGCACCAGCGGTACCACTACCCATTGGGCCACTGATACCACCAGCCCCAGCAGCAGAGAGTGCACTCCACTTGAGCGCTTTGAACGAGTTCTAGCGCTAGAGGCTGCCAAGTTTCAGGGGTGAGACGAACTCACAGGTAGCTGAGGATTGGCTGGAGGCTGTGGTGAGAGTCTTCAGACTGGTAGGGACACCAGCCGACCTTATGGTGATCTTTGTCGCGAGTCCTCTTCAGGCAGCAGCATGAAGATGGTGGAGCCTAATACTCCAGGTTCATGACGAGGCGAAACTACACTGGGCGGACTTCGATAGCCTATTTTGAGCAGAGTTTGTCCCAGCCACCCTACGTGCGGTACAGATACAGGAGCTACTGCATCTACAACAGGGTAGCATGACGGTGGAACAGTACTCAGTGAGGTTCACCGACCTCTCGCGTTACTCCATAGATATAGTGCATGACCCATTTTTATGGGCCTGGACCTTTGAACAGGGGCTCAGGAGAGAGATCAGAGCTTCGATGATCTCCCTCAGCATCCCAATGCAGGCGGGGGTGTTAGAGAGATCCCTCCTAGTGAAGAGTTTCCTTGCTGAGTAGTCACCAGCAGTGAGACCCATCACTAGTCGACATGAAGCAGAGTCTTCTACAGCTGGCAGTTAACAGATATCATAGAGGTCCATGCAGACCAGAACATCTGGTGGATGACCTCAGGACACAGGTTTAGTTGTGCGGGGCACACGAGACAGATCCAGTCATTCCAGGAGCCGAAAATGTTACTCTTACGGCGGGCAAGGTCAAATGGCTCATGACTGTCTGACCCGTCGTACTGATGATCATTAGACAGTTGAGGGATCTCCCAGGTAGAGGAATAGGTTCGATCGAGGTAGACCGCAGGGAGAAGGCGGACGTGGTAGAGGAGTTAGTTGTGCAGCTGGTAGTGGACAACAATTTGAGGTGTTACCACCACCACCACAAGGAGGTCCACCCCGACCACAAGGAGCTGGTGGACAGGGGAGATCTCAGCTTGAGGTAGCTGAGGCATGCAACCATGGCACTTCGTAGATGATTCGACGTATGATATGTGTCTATTCCACCTTACCCGCAGTTCTTATAGACATAGGTTCCAGTCACTCTTTCATTGTCACTGCCCTCATTCGGAGCTCAGATATTCTAATAGAGACGTTGGCTCAATCCTTACGTCTAGAAACTCATACGGGAGAAGACTCGAAGATTACGCATTGGTTCCAACAGTGTGAGATTACTCTAGGAGGCGAGATCTTTGGCTGGGATCTCCTCGTAACGGCATCGAGGCCTTATGACATCATCTTGGGTATGGACTGGTTATCTACAGTCCATGCTCAGATTGACTTTATTAGGCGCAAAGCACAGTGTTTCCACATGGATGGGACCAGGTTCACCTTCACCGGCGAGAAGGGAGCCTTTTCAGCGTAGGACGAACTTACTCGGAGGAGGGTGCAGTCGATCACTCATCAGTTGGCCTGCCTTACCCTCAGAGCAGTAGATGTGGAGAGTCCGAGCTATCCTGTAGTGGTGGACCAGTACGTGAATGTTTTCCCTAACAATATTCCAGGACTAAATCCTCATAAAGACGTGGAATTCTACATTGACCTGTACCCCAGGAAGGCACTGATATCTACACCAGCATATCAGATGGCTCCCACTGAGCTTCATGAGCTGCGGGTACAGCTAAAGGACTTGTAGGGGAAGGGATTTATCCGGACTAGTGTTTCTCCCTGGGAAGCCCCGATTCTGTTCGCCAAGAAGGCGGATGGGATATTGAGGCTTTGTGATGACTACCATCGCCATAACCAGGTGACCATGAAGAACAATTACCCACTCCCGAGGATTGACGACCTCTTTGATCAGCTAAAGGGAGCACGTTGGTTCTCGAAGATAGGCCACAGATCAGTCTATCACCTACTCAGAGTTCGAGATGAGGATGTGCAGAAGATGACCTTCAGGTTTCGATATGACGCCTATGAGTTCTTGGTTATGCCCTTCGGCGTAACCAACACTCTAGTAGTGTTCATGGGACACATGAACAGGATCTTCCATCCATACCTTGATCACTTTTTCATAGTCTTCATCGATGACATTTTGATCTACTCGACTACTGAGGAGGAGCATGCCTATCATTTCCGGGTAGTATTGGACACACTCCGAGAGAACCAGATTTATGGTAAACTCTCGAAGTACCATTTTTTGATCCGAGAGGTTCACTTCTTGGGACATGTCATCTCAGAGGCTGGAGTTGTAGTGGATCCAGCAAAGATTGAGGTGGTACTTTCTTAGGAGCCACCCAGGAGGGTAACGGAGGTATGGAGTTTCCTAGGTTTGTCTGGTTACTACCATAGGTTCGTACCAGACTTCTCCAGAGTTGCAGCACCACTATCAGCCTTGACGAAGAAGGGGAAACCCTTCGTGTGGGCGGATAGATTCCAGCAGAGCTTTCATAAGCTGAGGCAGAGGCTGACTAGTGCCCCCATCTTGAGAATTCCAGAGGAGGTTGTAGGGTACGTAGTCTACTGCGATGCATTAGGGACCGGACTCAGGTGTGTCCTGATGCAGGAGCGAGCAGTGATCGCATATGGTTCTCGGCAGTTGAGACAGAATGAGCAGAACTGTGCTACCCATGACCTGGAGTTAGCAGCAGAGGTCTTCACCTTGAAGATGTGGTGACACTATCTGATGGGCGAGCGTTTTACTGTGTACTCTGATCACAAGAGTCTCAGGTATATCTTCTATCAAAAGGGCCTAAACCTGAGACAGCGCCGATGGCTTGATTTCCTCCAAGACTATGACTTCGAGATAGTCTATACTCTTAGGAAGGGGAACATTGTTGTAGATGCACTCAGTAGGAGGACTGGTATACAACTGGTAGGAGAGGTGACAGAGAAGCTAGCTTCTTTACAGATATCCTTTGTGGATAGAGATGGAGCAGCCTTCCTACGGTCTCTTATAGTCACTCCCCCACTTCTTCAGCAAGTCAGGGAAGCACAGTATGGGGACGCTGACTATGAGACACAACGTGCTCAGATATCCATAGGGCAGGCACCTGATGGATTTTCGGAAGGTGGGGAGCACGTCATCCTCTTCAGAGGACGTACTATGGTGCCAGTGTCACTACATGAGGAAGTGTTGAGGGAGTTTCACACGTACCCTCTAGCGGTACATCTAGGAGTGGAAAAGATATACCATGACCTTTGACGACAGCACTGGTTGCTAGGTATGATGAAAGAAGTAGCGGAGTTTGTCTCTCGATGCCTCACTTGTCAGCAAGTGAAGGCAGAGCATCAGGTGCCAGCAGGCTTGGTTCAGCCTTTGGAGGTCTCAGAGTGGAAGTGGGGTGGGATATCTATGGACTTCGTGATGGGTCTTCCATGTACGTCTAGGGGACATGACTCTATCTAGGTGATCGTCGACCGACTCACCAAGTCGGCCCACTTCATACCGATCAGAGAGCAGGGTTCAGTAGAGAGCTTGGGATGCCTATAAGTGAAGGAGATTGTATGGCTACATGGAGCACTTGCTTCTATTATCTCTGATCATGACGCATGGTTTACTTCCTACCTATAGAAGGGGTTGAAGGAGGCTTTCGAGACACAGCTACATCTGAGCACCGCCTTCCATCCTCAAATGGATGGTCAGATTGAGCGGACCATTCAGACCCTCGAGGACATGCTACGTGCTTGTGTCCTTGACTTCAAATATAGCTGGGAGGATCAATTTCCATTGGTGTATTTTGCGTACAACAATAGATATCACTCCACCATAGGGATGGAACCTTTCGAGGCAATGTACGGGCGACCTTGCAGATCACCCTTGTGCTAGACAGACCCTGGGGAGTCAACACTGGTGGGACCAGAGATGGTATGAGCTACCACAGAGAAGGTGCAAATTATCCAGGAGTAGATGAAGATTGTACAGAGTAGGCAGAAGTCATATGCTGATAGGAGACAAAGGCCTCTGGAGTTTTAGGATGGCGACCACGTCTTTCTACGGGTCTCACCTCAACAAGTTCTACAGATATTTGGCTGAGGCGGTAAGTTATCTCTGAGATTCATCATATCTATTCAGGTCCTCAGAAGAGTTTACGAGGTGGCTTACAACTTGGATCTTCCACCCCAATTGCACTAGGTGCACGATGTCTTCCATGTATCTCAGCTGAGGAGATATGTGCACGACCCTACTCACATCATCGACCATAGAGAGCTGGGCATTGATGATGGGGTGACTTGAACGGAGGTTCCAGTGGAGATTTAGGATCGACAAGAGCAGGTCCTATGTGAATTTTCGATACCACTGGTGCGTATTCGCTGGCAGCATGGGAACCTCTAGGAGAGAACATGGGAGCGGGAGGCTTAGATGCGTACTCAGTACCCCCATTTGTTTCCTTAGTTCGATTTGTAGCTTACGGGGACGTAAAGCCCTAAGGTGGGGATAATGTAAAGACCTGTAATTTCCATGTAATTTTTTTTCTTAAAGACATGAAAATTTTATGAGTTCACGAAAACTGACGGCTCTTGATTCCAAGGCCCGTTGTGCCCGAAATAAATTTCTAATGTTTTGTTTGGGAATGTTCAGTAAACGTACGAGTGGGACTTTTTAACTTTTGAACCGGTGCTCGGAATTGAAATCTGAGGGCACCGTTGAACTCGTAGTGCCGGTATTCACTTAAAAAGACTTCCACCTCGACGACAGTTGGACGAGAATGAAAGTTAGTTTTTGGGTTTTATGTGGAAATAATAAAATAAGTTAAGTGTTTGTCTTAATTTATTTTTATTAGTTATATTCACCATGTAGAAGTTGTGGTGGGGACCGCCACACCTTAACCTCCCATGAGAGGTTATGGTGGTGGGGCTCACCTAAACTCAACCTCCCATGTGTGGATTATTTTGGTGGGGACCACCCAAGGATGAAACCTCTAGAACTCCCCTCATAAATGAGGGGGAGCCTCTTGATCTCCTCTACACTTAATGGTGCCAACCTACCTCATTTAATTAATTAAGCCGCATCAATTAATTAAATGCCTCATTTTGAATTTATTCCAATGAACATAATAGATCACATAATCTATTATTTCAGGGGGGTATTCATTTGGTTGGAAAATAGGATTGAGGAGAGAAGGAGCTCTTAGAGATAGAACGCCAACAAGGAAAGACTCTCCGACGAAGAACACCAACAAAGAATAACGATATTCTTCACTCTTTTTCCTCAAGATTTCCTTCCAATGTGGGACATCCTCACCTACGACGAACAACGCCCATACTTCCTCCTCACCGCAAACGAACGATACAAGGTAGGGGATTCAAGTTTGAATTTATTCCCATTCTTCATCGTTCAAACTTGGTTTACGTTTTGTGATTATTATCACCATAACACGGAGGGTGCGGGCCGAACGAACATGTCCCAAACCCCCTCCATTTTACTTCTCTTTTTGACAATGGTGGTGGTGCAACGACAGCCAGCGTCAGGCCGACCGAGAAGGAAACCGGCAACGCATGGACGCCAGGTCATCGGAGGGGCACGGCTCTATCTCGCCGCGTGGAGGAAGGAGGCGTGGCCCCTGGCCGCGGCGGTGCACACGGGCGACCACCAAGACAACAGAGGGGTGTGGCGCCATCATGCCACGTGGATGAAGGAGTCACATCTCCTAGCCACGGTGGTGAACATGGGCGACCATTAGGCCACCGGAGGGGCGCGATACCGTCGCGCCGTGCAGAGGGAGAAGCCACGGCCCCCTGGCTGCGGCGGTGTAGCAGCATCCGGCTTGAGCCCGGCCGCGATGAAGACCGAAAACCCGAGCCGCCGAGTCGCCGGAGTAGGCACAGCGTATCTGGCGTCGTGTGGAATATGGATGGCCGCTCGGCCAGCCGGGAGGAGTGGGACCCACCGTGGGTCCCGCATGACGCGGACCGGCGCCACCTAGCACCGGGTTTCCTCCCGCCCGAACGGCTTTGTCGTTTGGGTTACCAGGGGGTGTGCGGCCTCCCCCGGGATGTGGCTAGGGTGGAACCCATGGGCCTCCGGCTGTGTGGGCCGCTAGCCGCGTGGGCTGGACCCAGCACGGGCCACCGGGCCGGACCCAGTGCGGGTCGGGTCGCCCTTGCGGGCCGGGCCACCCCCATGGGCCAGGCCAGCCCCACGGACTGGGCCACCCCCACGGACCAGGTCGGACCCCAGTCCGGACCCGAGTCGGGTCGGGTCAGTCCAACTGGGTCAGACCGGACCTGGACCCGTTTTGGCTCATTTCACCTTTTCGCCCATAACTTGGGCTACGAGTGTCTGATTGATGAACCGTCTGTGGTAAAGGAAATATTGGAGTGATATGGTTCTTTTGGTATACCCCAATTGAGGTTTGGACATAGTTTGGGTATGGTCGTGTTGGATCAAACATAAATCCAACCGGGCCCTCGGAACGGAAATGCTAATAACTCACAGATCGGGCGTCTGATTGATGCACAGTTTGTTGTGTTGATATCCCTATGACAAGAAAGATCTTTGAGATACTACTTCATGGGACTTGGTGGAATTTTACGTGTCGACACTTGGCTTGATGAGCGTACCCTCCCAGAATCAAGCATGATTTGAGGAAACCCTGTGGTCGGCTTTGCACTGACGACTGTTCCTGGATCATGTGTTGGTCCGAAAATTCTGACGACTATTCTTGGATCATATGTTGGTCTGACAGTTATGAATTCTATTCCTAGATCATGTGTTGGTCTGAAAGAATATCTTGTCCTGGATCATGTTTTGGTCCGACAGCTCTGACGACTGTTCTTGGATCATGTGTTGGTCCGACAGTTCTGACTTCTATTCCTAGATCATGTGTTGGTCTGACAGAATAACTGGTCTTGGATCATGTGATGGTCTGACACCTCTGATGATTTAGTGGCTATATATTATCATCTTTGTCTCTCTACATAAGTTTTATACCTGTGTGAGCTGAGTCAGTAAATCTTGTGTTTCCTCATGAATGAGATGGAATACTTGATAACTTAGGTATATGTATGGGAATATAACTAAGTGAGGTTATCTATTGATTTCATATTTTTTGTTTGTCCTTGTTGTATTTTGTGAGACCTAGAGGTTTTTAGGGTCCCTTTTGAGTATTTTTATAATCACCCCTGCACGGGCTATGCCCGTACCTCGTTGTGTTGGATGCAGACGACAGACAATGCTGACTGAGGCTGAGTAGCAGGACTGGACATTACCCAGAGGTGGACCTTAAGACGAGTCGGTGCACGGAGAAGACTGATGGATGTGGAGTAATGAGGAGGCCATCTGTACCTACCCATCAGGAAGGAACCCCGGAGGACGATCCTATGGCTGCTTTACTTTTTTTCAGTTTTACTTTCTTTTCTGTTGTACTTTACTTTCCTGTGGGGCTTGTATTTATGTCCCCCTTTACTTTTTCAGCACTCTTTTTTATATATCTTTACTTAGTGTTTTGCTTTCAACTCATACTCTGTTGTGTGAGGTTACTCTATATAAGGGCAATGCCTTCCCGATTTTATGAAATTACATCTTTGGTGCTAGTCGCCAGCCCCTGGCCTATGGAAGGCGGGCTTGGGGTAGTCACGGCCCAGGCCCTAGGGGACAGGTCGTGACAACCGATATGCCAAAGTTAATGGGGGTGGTATGGTACACAAGCAACAACTAGGAACACCATCTCAAAACACCAATGTGCCTATGGGAATGGGGGTGCATACCTATTTGTATTGATAGATGGGGGAAGAGATCGATGGTCCAATGGAATGTGGCAGTAGTGCATTATCAAGTATCCATAATGGAAAAGAGGGTAGCACAAGTGAACTCCCAAAGAAACTATCCAAGAAAGAGAAATTGCAACTCATGGAACCTCTATTTCAATCCAGTCTATACATTCACTCACTCATTGTAGCTAGAAAAGAGATGTCCCATTTCACCCTATATATAAATTCTCTATTTGGATGGAATTGGACACTGTGAAGTCTACTACCACTGAGAATCCCATCATTGTTGTGTTTTGGGTTTGGCCTTGACAAAACCGATACCCCTTTCCTTCTCAGTATAATACAGGTAGTATAGTATCACCCTATAGTATCACTCTCCCCAATCAAGATTCTACCACTGATCACCCCCAAATCCCATTGTGATCACTGCAATTGAAAATACCCATTAGCCCCCAACACCAACAGTAGCAGCAGCCCAGAGACCCCATACGGAATGACGGTGTAGCTACGTTGTTGACCATTCACACCACCGGTGTGAGACGAAGGTCATCAAGGTGTGTCTCGGTACTCTACTCTAATTGTGTTCCACCATCCACTCAATGACCAATGGGAGTGGGAAGCACATATTATCCCCATGACATTCTAGAAAACAATGGGTAGTAGGATGCCTCTCTTGACACCAAAGAGAACCTGATTTCACTCCTATGACATCGGAAGTGCGCCACAAGGGTTGATGTGGGGGCAGAGGTGGTTGCTATCTAATCACCACAGTACTAGCTATCACATATTCTGGAAAGAGTGGATTGATAATCCAGCCAATACCTCTTCATTCGGATCATATGGTGTAGGGAAGAAGTCCATATCCATTCACAAGAGTGGGGAGGCCTAGCTGCTAGGAATCGATGAACGCAGTGCTGCCATGGGATCGGCAGAATGTTAGTCAGTGCACAATGAATGGCCAGAAGTACGGAATGGGTATACTCTGATTTTTGGGACACGTCGGTCGATCATTTCCTTATCCCTATTAGTTCTTCTGAAGGGAATTGAGACACTATTATATAGATTACTAAGTGTCATCTCTATTTGGTGTCCATCTTGAGACCCTTTGAAATGGCCACTTCAAGCCCTTCCCAAAAGAAGAACAAGGTCCATATAGTAGTGAAATCCATTTCACCATGTATCCCATCAACTCCATACCCTTTAGCCAGTCTCAATGACCACTATTAATAGACAATATATCCAAAACCACAGTAGAACACTATTAGAAGATTACTAAGAACAACTGGGCGGATCACTGTAGTATTCTCTAATAGATGACTCTTTTGGGCATCCATTCCCCTGGTATATATATATACATATATTAAAAGGGATTAGTGGGAAGGGAAATTCATTTTCATGCTATTGGATTTGAGATAGTCCTAGATTAAAGTGGAGCTAGGAGTTGGCCTTTTGAATATGCCATGATCTTCTCCACCCAAAGGCAATCAGACAATGATGGTGGTCAATGGAATGGAGATGGTTCATTCCCAAAGGCATTCATGTGTCCCCCTGCGAGTGTCATGTGGATTGGAAACCATAAATCCTTTAGTGTGGAATTTCTGAACCATGATTCTTAGTGTGCTTCATCTCATTGATTGTACTGTGTATTATAAAGAAATAAATAAACAAATAAAGAAAGATAAAAAAGAGAAATATGTGTTCTTGACACGTGTTATGTTATGTGCTCTCAAGGAGAAAATAAAGGTAAAAGTTAACATTGTGAAACTACTCATATGGGAGATTTAGCAGTAGCATTTCGTCCTATCAGTAAGTGCATGAGCAGTAAGAGAAGAGAAGCTATCTGAAGAGCAAGGTGTCTCATATCTTTTATTATTCTAAGGGTTCTAAAGGTTCTAAAAGATCTGACATTTTAGATTGGGTAAGGCATAAAGAATAATAAAAAATGTTCTCTTTACAAACTTTGGTAGGGTCAGATCTTTTAGAACCACACCCTATTCAGTGATACTTAATATATAAGGGTTTAGGACTCGACTAATTTACCCAATTCGGTTTAGAATGCTTCTTCTTATATATCAAGGGTTTAGAACTCGGCTACTTCATCCTATTTGGTTTAGAAAGAGTTGGATCTACAGTACATGACCCTATATAGAAAACCCTTTAGAACCCTTAGATATATGTAGCAAGTACTTATATATAAGGGTTTAGAACCATTATCATATAAGAAGAAAGTCAGACTCGGTAACGGCGTATCAAGAAGAATGAAAAAAAAATTGTGTATTTAGGTAATTACTATATCCTATTAGAATATAAACTAGGTTAAGAGGGGAAGACTATTATTCCAATCCAACAAATTAGACCATGGAATAGGTTTTCTCTAGTCCTTTCTCGCCTTTCAATTGATTCTTTCACTTAGATTTTAAGCACAATTTCTCTTTGGCGTCAAGACACGTCTAACTATAATTGCTCTTCCATTATTTCCCTTATCGTTTTCCTATTTCTTTCCTATTATAGATTAGAATATGTGCAATCAATCAGTTATTTTCTTCCTATCTTCCTAATTATCTATATTTATTGTTTACTAAGTGTAACTAAAGAAACAATCCCAATTGAGTCAAGTCAAGTTAGACTTATTGAACCTCTCAGGAAGTCTCAGTATCAATATCAATTTCTATTTAGTGTCAAGAGTGGAAACACTCTAATGTGAGTACATCAGTGCGAGGAAAAACGTCAAATCCACAAGCATGGATGAAGGTTATATGGACACATATCTCATTTATTTAATCTCTTAATCACATATACTTAGTAATATACTCAGATGAAGGTAAAACACTCACTATTGGAAGAGTGCTGACACTATTATAAGATTAATGAGACACTGATCAACGCAAACCACTAGTAGCACTAGTTTCCTGCCATCACGGTGAGTAGAGTAGCAAACACTGACCAATATATATAAGTACCAACCAATGTCAACACAATTAGAGTAGAGTAGTATGTGAGAGATTTTGGAAGATCTCTGAATGGTAAGATGGAAAAACCTATTATCAATTATTGATGGTCTAACTAAGGAGTGGTGTATTCCACCCACCGGTTCTGGGTCAGGTGTCAGCACATAGCCAAATGATTAGGCAAGATATTCCTTACTTTACTAAATCAATTGTGGTTCTAAAACCTTATATATTAATTAGAACCTTTCTAAAGGGTAAGGGTCGCACTTCCAAAATTATATTATATTCTTTATTTTAGGTGGGGGTTCTAAGCCCCAACACTATGTTTCCATCTCTCCTCCTTTACACGATCGGGTCTACCTTGGGGTAAGCAGCTCTGTACTCAATTCGGGTATTAATCCTATATTTTCTTTACTGCTAATGATATATTCTTTCTTTTAAGTCAGGTTTGAGGTTTTTGATGTTGATTTGACTAACCCTATTGGTCTCTACAACCTATATTATATGGATGAATCCGATGGTCGAGCTGAATAACTGGATCAAAGGTCTCCATACATGAAAGAATATTGATTTTTGTTTTCTTAGGTGAATGTATTAGTCGAGCTTCCACCGCTCTCCGATGAAGAAAGAAGTCTTATATAATAGATTAGACCTTAACCATTTGATTTGAGTGTTGTTGGTCGAGCTTACTTTAGGCACCTCAACTCTCTATCACTCTTTCTAACATCTATATCAATGCTATATAGGTATTCTTCGATAGGACAAAGAAGATTTTAAAGGCTTAGTGAGGATTCTTCTTGATTCGTATTAGTAGAGGTTTGATGTAATTGAGCTCTAAGTCGGACAGATTTTCTTCAATCCCATAGGGGTAGAGAGGGTCGAATGACTATAAGGAGAGGAATCAAGCATGACCTAAAAGAAATAATATACATTTATCACTACCCCCTTTATAGATGAATACACAAAAGACAACTTACGGTTCAATCCTGTCAATGAAAGGAAGTTATGACTCAGTACTCTACTCTATATTCTGACAGCAGCTTTCGTAACAACCCAATCCAATCCTTCATGTCACTATGCTTCACACAAGCTGATTTAACAGATCATTCATATACTATAAATATATATAAGAATCATCTATTTTAGGTTAGGGTTCCACTTGAGCTTGAGTGACTACTAGATGGTGTGGGCACCATCATTACTATTAGAGTAGAGTAATGAGGTGGCTATAGAAACCTCTTGGTTACCATTGCGGCTATACACGTGAGGTTTTCTAAGGATCATTTCCACCACTTTGAAGCATGAAAAATGGGTGTGTGCCTTTTGGGTAGTTTCACTTGAGTTAGAAATGATATAATAGATAGTGGATGCCTAGCAGTGGTGAAACAGGTTGAGAGGATAGAATCCGTTGAGTAACAATACTCATGGGTGAGTTGTCACTCAAGAAAGATGACTCATAAGCATTCAGAAAACCATAGGTTCAATATCATGAGATGGTCAAAGCTATGGAATTTATATTCTAAATACCAACATGATGTTTCATGGTCAAAGGGATCAGGTCTACACGATCTAGTTCGGGAAAGGGGTCACCAAGTCAAACAAATCGGTTGATCAACCCCCATGTCAATACGGAGAAAGAAAATGTATCTAATATACTACCATCCTTCAGTTAAATGGGAAAAGTCAATACCAATATCTTCACTGGTGTCTTGAAATTGGAACATTATAATGTTGTATATTATATTATAGAAGAATAGTTGGTCAGGGCGGTAGGTGGGCTCAGGATATCGCTCTCGTTCTCCGGGTTGGACATCAGTGGTTCCTCTCATGGTATCAGTTCAAGTCCTTACATTTCATAAAAATCACCTAGTATTGCATGTTCATATCCTCTTTCCATGGTCTCATAACGGTAGGGGTGAGGATCAGTCTAACGGGACCTATATGTTTTGAAGTTGTACTTTTTGACCGACTCTATCAATTCCTTATTCAGTGAAGAGTATCCTAGCAAGACTCAAAGATTTCGCCTAGAGGTTAGGTTATAAACCCGTATATATAAGTAGAAGCCCTTTAGGGTGAACTATATAGGGTCAAGTACCATAGATATGACCCTTTATAAAGGGTTGGGATTGCTGCTAGATTCTATACCAACACATTCTCTCTATTAAAGAATGAAAGTAGAATCACAAGGGTGCGAAACATAACTATGAAAAGCAATCACCCCACATCAAAAGTATTCTTATTTTGATTCTTTATTCTTTCAGTTTCCATTCACCTTCTTTACTTTGTTTTTTCAATCAGGAATGGAAGAACAACAAGAGCTTGAGTTTAGAGATGGGTTCAAAATTCTCATGGTTCGGTCTACCTGATTGATACCTGAGAGTCACTGAACATAGAATAGTGAATCTAGTTCCACACTTAGAATAGTTCATTCACTCTTTAGAAGAATGAATCCTTAGAATAGTGAGTGAAGTCAGATTACTTATTATTCTAAGGATTAAACTATTCTAAGTCTTCACTACTTCAAAATTAGTAGCTATTCTAATAAGCTCATAGTGTACATGTTCCACATATCAATGTGGTACCTTTCAATACCACCTCATGGAGGCACCACACATGGTTGGTAGTCTCATCCAAGACGACAAACCAATCGATAGAATTTCCACACTGGTACTTATATATATTTACACCTAACATCTCTCCTAGTATAACGTTAGCACCACTAACCTTCTAATAGGTCATCCAATATGACCCAAGGGTCCATAGTTGTACCGCAGTATCAGTGTACAAAACATAGCCCTTCTTCCATCCATCTTTGTCAGAGTGACCACTCAAGGATATTGTTCAAAAAGGGGGTCATGAGGTCTGAAGAAAGTGCACCAAGCAGCCACTATATAGAGGTGAGTATTTGACAGATTGAGAGGTCATCCTTGATCGAGCCACCAATATCTTAGTAGGGTCAGTCGTCACCAAATCAACCATCATCTTCCTCATGAACAACACTATGGTTGAGAGGTGAGATGGAAAATTGGTCTATAACCAATACCACCTACTAGACAAAAGGTAATCAACCTTTATACCTGATATTTGAACCTCATGGAATGAACATTTTCATATAAGGAAATGAACTGTTATTGGACTTGAGTCTCATGTCAAATCGTTAACCAAGAACCACTGGGCAAACTCTGTGCAAACAATACTAGAAATCAAGGATTTTGATGATGATATTGAAACACTAAGCGAGATGATCTAGTACGGATGATGATGTCCACAATTAGGACATCATCATCCAGTACCACATACTTCAGAATGTAGACACCCTCTTGGTATTTAGAATATAAAGTCAAAACACTAGTACTTATATATATTGGGTGAGAGAATGAAAACCATGGAAAAAAAAGAGGAGTAGTACCCCAAAGTCAAACCAGCCAAAAAATAGACTTTTTCCCATTTTCTTTTGACAAAAGGCACAAGAAAGATATGACCGGGTTCAGAAACCGCACACACAAGTACCCGAAAACCTCATCTGAATCCTTCAATTAAGAGATGCCAATGATGTGGTTATAAAATGATGGGACCCTTGGCAGTATGAACTGTATCTATGATGTGAGTCATGACACTTTATATGTGGACTTTATATGCTAAATACCAATAAAGTCCTAGATTTGGGAATCATATAAAAAACAGACATACATATAGAGATCTGATATTGGCCTGAAACACCCAACCATCATTGTGTAGAACAATATTAGAAGAGTACTTAGGGCATATCCATTTATTCTTAAGACAAAGGGAACCCAATATCAGGTTGATGTATAGCACATCATGTTGAATATTACACTTAGTAAACGTTCAAGTACCAAATAGATAGGTCAACACAGATAGTTCAACACAGATAGGAAAACATAGTTGACCTATCTGTGTTGACATATCTGTGTTGAGTATCCCAACCATTTCTGAATTCTTATGCATAGTGATATTTTCATTAAAATTATTCTAGGCGGTTGATTGAGTGGATCTTTCAGTTTAGAAAGTCTGATTTCCTCTAGTAGTTGTTCTCAAAGGAACTCTTTCTATGGGTATTCACTTCCTCTAGATAGGTCGGGGGGTATTTCCTTCCTTCCCCTAGATCCATCTCCTATCCATATTTCCATTCTCAAGCTTGATTCCCCTGTTCTTGTAGATGATTTATAGAAAGCATTTAGCCTGTTGGACTTTATAGTAGATAAGCATCTCATCTCCGAGGGAAAGTCAAAGAAAGGGTTGTGGAGATCCGAAGCGATTAGAGATGATACTCTTCTAATAGAGATTATAGAGAACTTCTTGTATTTCTGACCTTTGGGAAGTCAATGGATTCAATGTCGACCCACAATATATAGACAGGGTATCTGAATCTACTCTAATAGTCCTGAGACCACAGTTCTCCTGCCGCATGGAAAAAATGCATCATGATCCATTGCCAAGTCAAAAGGGAAAGACATTACTTTCCACCTATATTATACACTGATAAGGATAAATAACTACCCACTAAAAATATATATAAGTACTAGTTTCAATCCCTATGAGTCTCTGTATAATATAGGTAGTGAGGCTCTTAACTATAGTCAAGAGTCTTCTGCTAGATGCGGAGAGGCCGTAAAAATAAGAATAGGTGCACTAGAGAGAAGAAAGCATAAAATGAGATAGTACTTATATAAATTGTCGGAAGAGCGAACCTTAACCAATCAAAGAAGATGGACTGGTCAGAATATATATATAAGTATCACTTTTCATTCAATAGTCGAGTGAGAAAAAATCTTTTCTAAAAACCCTCTTTGGGGTTCAAACTTGATCCAGGCCAACTATTCTACATATATAATCTAAGGTACATCGCTCACTACTCTTTAAAGTGACAAAAAGGCTTTTCTAGAGAGATAATTTTAATGCCTCTTTATCTCAGAATCTAGTAGAAGCAACTGATCTATCTAAACTCATGCGCCCATCTACCACGAGTTGTGTGTACCCATATATACGAGAGGCTCTATCGCTCCTGACACTTTATGAAAGCAATAAAATAGTTCGTAGTAGTAGAAGTCGTTCTGATCATCATAAGACTATCAAAACCTAAGTGAAGACCTTATGTTTTCTAATGCTATAAAATGTTGGGTTAAGTACCACAATGAGTAAAACCCAATTGTTTAGTTTTTGTTGTTGAGGTTGGAAACCAAATCAGACTACCGATGGTAAGTCGGTGGAAGGTGAGGATGACATAAAGTCATCATGCCCCTTATGCACTGGGCAACACACGTGCTACAATCTTCAGGAAAAATGGCCGACATCCCATGATGGTGATATAACTCCAAACCCGTACTCAGTTCGTATTGTAGGTTACAACCCGCCTGCATTAAGCCGGAATTGCTAGTAATCGTCGGTCATCCAAATGGAGGTGACGTCATTCCCAGGCCTTGTACACACCACCCATCACACTATGGGAGCTGACCATGCCCAAATTATTTCCCTTAACCATAAGAAGGTGGATGTCAAAGGTAGGTCTAATGACTGGATTAAAGTCGTAACAAGGTAGTTGTACTAGAATGTGCAGCTGGATCACCTCCTTTTTAGGGTCCTTGTTGGGTATTTTGGTTTGAACTGATTCACACAAAAAAAGAGGGTGATGACTGACTATATAGATATAGTACCTATTGGTAGATATGGAAGTCTTCCTTCATTTCTCATTGGTGAAGTAAGAACCAAGATCATGAGCTTCTTATGATACTAGGTCGGAACAACAAACAACAAGTGGATAGGATCCCCATAAAGGTCATGTGTGGCCACATGGGGAAAAATGGAAAGAGAGAGGGATGAGGTTTCTTTTCTCTCACTTATTTGGAATAGAGGGTCGCCTCCTCTGGAGGAGTCTTCCTATATGACGGGCGATTCACTCAGTGGTAGAGTGCTCTCTTGATAATTGTGTCGTTGTGCCTGGGTTGTGAGGGCTCTCATTCAAAATAGTTCTATGTTCTCATCAGCACCTGATCCTAAGATGTGGATAATTAAAGTCATGGTGTACTCCTCGTGAGGTTTGAAACCCCTCAGGAGGATAGATGATGTGATTCAAGTGAGATCCAATAATGTAGATCCAACTTTCTATTCACTTGTGGGATCCAAGTGGTCCAGGAGGACAACAACTCCTCTCTTCTCAAGAATCCATACATCCCTTATCAGTGTATGGGATGATATCTCTTAAGTAGTTTAGGTTTATACTCAATGGAAAAATAAAATAGAGCACCTAAAAATGCATCTCCATAGACCAAGAACTACGAGATCACCCCTTTCATCATTCTGCGGTGATGGGTGGATCGTACCATTCAAGCCTTTTTTTCATGCTTTTGGGGGGGGGGGTGAATATATAATCAGAAGGAATCACATGAAATTTTTTTTTACCTTTATCAGGAGACTGGATCTAGTCGTAAGAAGGTATACAGATCTAACTTCTTGGGGTCTTCGACCCTCTTCTCAGTCACTACGAGCGCCCTCAATCAGTGAATGGGATGTGTCTATTTCTCTATCTCTTGAATCGAAGGGAGAAGGTCTGAAAAATGATCTCTGAGTGTCTAGGGTTGGGAAAAGAGGGTATCTTAATGTTACGCCTTCTTTATCTTCTCATCATCGGAATTATTTACCGAATACTTGATTAAGATAAGGGGCAGCACACTTGCAGAGTGCACTACATGGATAGAGTTGTATGTTGCATTCAGGACGGTCCTGAAAAGGAATCGATTGATTCTTGACCATAGGTGTGATGATTTACCTCATAGGGAATGTCTCTGGTTCAAGTCCAAGATGGCCCAGCTGCACCATGTAAAGAAGAAGCATCATCTGGTGACTCCTTCATTCATGCTCCACTTATTAGGGGGCTCTACTCCAATAGGAAGTAGTTGGTAGAGCTCAACTCTTTTAATTGGGTCATTGGGATTACAGGATGGATGTCTAACTATAGGAGGTAATGAATGATATTATCTTGCACCTGAACTATTGTATCACTTTTTATAAGTCATGGGAAAATGTACCCCATTGAAATAGTCTATTGAGAAAAAAATGATAGACTTTCAGGAACAACATAGAGGTAGAATGGGAAGTTGGTCAGATCTAGTATTATGGATTGTACAGGAACGGTATGGAGTCAATGGCTCTCATCAGGCTCATGGGATTCCTAGGGAAGAGGATCAAGTGGGCCCTTGTGAATAGCTTGAGACACTATCTCCCTTCAACCCTTTGAGCGAAATACTGCAAAAGGAAATAAACCATGGGACGACCCCTTTGTCTCCACCTTGTAGTAACTACGAGATCACCCCAAAGAGGCCTTCAGCATCTTGGGGGGGTCACGGACCAACCTATTATAGTTTAATAGTTTACTTTTCAATAAGAATGCATTTTTACTCTCTCCGGTTTGGAAACAAGAGTCGGAGATGGGAAATCACTCATTCTTAAAATGATTATTCTTAATACCAAATAGTCAAGAAAAGGAGGGGGGAAGTTATCCCTTCATGTTTATCCTGTATCTGGTCTCCAGAACCATAATAATCCTTAGAATGAGATTCCAAATCTATTGTACGTTATTGTTGAGATGGTTAGAAGAGTTGATTTTAGGAGAGAACAATATGATGAAAGTTATAAGGGGGATATTTTTTCTATCATTGGCCTCTATATAGAATTAGTCAGGGATCGGAGATGCTGTTTTTACCCTGTGGAGAATGTCAGTGGTTTGATTCTGCTTATCTCTAACTCATGAATAGGCTGTGATGAGATGGTGATGGGTGTGGAACACTTGAGGGGGGTTGGACCTAAATATTCCCACTAAATGAGTCAAAAAAGAGAGACAAACCATGGGGATTTCAAGGTTCTAAACACTTGATATATAAGTAGCACCTTTGGGTAAGGTTCTAAAATATCTAACTATTTGGTTTGGGTAAGGTTCTAAAAGATCTAACCCTTTGGTTTGGGTAAGAATGGTTAGTTGTAAGAATCATAGCACAGAGGGTATGGAGTCAGAAACACCTAGGGGGCTCATGGGATCACTGGAAATGACTAGGTACTCACTGGGATACTTCATGTATTCTAGGAAAGGTTAGACCAGGGACAATGGAACGATAACCTGGAAGAATAAAATCCACCTACTGTGTACACCTCAAATTCGTATATTCTTATATTATAGGTTCTTGAATCAGGAAACTATATTATAAGAATACCCAGGGCATATTCAACCCCAATACTGGTGGAAGAACAATATGATTTGAGGTGTCTAGGTGCAAGGACCCATCAGTTATAGGCACCCTCTCTCTGTTTACACTATAAAAAAGAAAAGAACATCGATTTCACTAAACTAGATATTATCTGTGATGCATCTCAGCCAGGGAAATTGGGATCTCAATAGGGATCCACACCAATCATGCAGGGGGTCATTGAGTTACATAATGATATCTTTCACTTCCTATTTCTGATCCGTGGGTTTGTTTCACAGATGATGGTTCGAGCGTTATGGTTTTTTCCCTTTCCCAGGGGACTACCAAACAACTGGATCGTTCATGGTACTACTCTCAGGCTACATCAGATCATCTTGTCTAGTATCATACTAATGTTCATTGTTATCCATTCCTTTTCTCTATTATACTCATTGGATGAGATCGTCGATCTGATCCTAGTTATTAAAGCGATTGGACATCAATGGTATCATAGGGCACCTCTTCCCTATGGCACTGATGGTGGTTTCTCCGGTAGTTCACTCAAGACTATTATTATTCTAATAGTGGGCCCATCTAGTGTATACTATTAGAGTAGAGTACTGATATGTTTTTGAACTGTTGACTTCTCTGATTGGGTGACTAGAACAAACAAGTGGGTTGACTTTTCTCCCTTATCAATGAAGAACAAGATGAGGCTTCGAGCGATGGTTGTTATCATATGAGATACTTCCATTTCAAATGCTATTATCCTATGGGAACATTTCATTAAAGGTGGAGTGGTTAGGCTAGATTCCAGTCAATTGGCTCGAGCCCACGTCCAAGAGTTTAGTTTCAGATCGATAGGTTCTATCTAATTGCAGAACGTAGATAAAGATAATAGTAATATACGACTACCCTTTCCTTTTTTTCTTATATATGGAACCCATATGGAAATGCCTAGCTGACCCGACATAATGTCATATATGAACAAGAACCATCCCAGTGGAGTTCTTGTATGGTATGAGAATACACCACTTGAAGTGGTCGAACGATTGGAAGATTTTCCAAGGGCTCGTCCAAGTGGCCCATATCAGCGCTCTACTTCTCCAGATCTACGACCACCCTCAATATTATCATTCGCCAGTTGACTTTAGGTCTTTGAAATAATCTAAAATTGGAAGGATGATTTTTATAGGTTCTGAAAGTGATTATTATGCCCTAAGTGTTGATGGAATGGATTCAAGAGGATCAGACATAAAAAGTTCAGGCTATGGAAGTTTTGATCTTCCCATCAATCTATATTTCAATTAGATAGCCTTTCATGGTAAGCGATCATCAGCTTATTTCGATCTTGAATGCTCTGTTTCAATCCTTGATTAATTTATGGGATCAAAACAAGTCTTCTCTCCATTGGTGAGATTGGTCCCCTCCTTTTTCTAGTTAATCGATCAATGAATATATAAAGGTAGTGAAGTAACCCAGTATAGAGAAAAATGACATACTATATAGAAAGAGTACCTGAATCTTCTCCTTGGATTCTTTTCTTCACTTTAAACCTTCCCTACCCATTTCGATGCAGCAATGAGAGAATTAGGGACAGATTTATTGACCGTTACCTCTTACTAGAGGAGTATCTTCTTATTTTTTGCTGGCACAGTCTTAGAATGCACAATAGAAGTGTAGACTCAAAGTAGTTTAGCGGGAGAAACCCAGTGGGATAAAGGTTCTTTGATGGAATACCCCCTTTATAACTGTCTTGAAAAACTTTCTTTAAAGTGTGAAGAGGGTAATATGCCTTTATGTATAGTCATTAACCTCTCTCTTTCATCCTTCCTTTTTAAGAAAAATGATTGAATAACCCCTAGAGTCCCATACTAATGGTTCCCTTCTCTCATTTGTTAGTCTTAACAAGAAGAGTAAGATAGAATAGCCATTAATTAGTATTAAGATTCAACTATGCATAAACAATAGTCAATATACTTGAAGACAAGACAAGAAGATGAAGACAATAAAAAAATCAATAAAGATCGTCTATTAAAGTATCGTCTTACAATCTGATAGGAAGATTGTCTTCAAAGGGATCAAAGTACCAGGATAGAGTACTGTAATTAACTTCTGGATATAAGTGACACCTGTAAATTCTATGGAAAGGTCATGAGAGGGAATCTTTCATAAAAAAGAAAATTCATTTAGTAGGTCAGATCAGTAAGCAAGATACCTCCCAAAGTATCCATTTTATTAGAAAAGAATATAGAATCAGGTTGTTTTCTATAATTGATATCTGAACAAGTATCCCATCACGAGTATTCCAACTTTCCCAGCTCTGATTGGAATCATAACCTACATGGATCTATTGAATCACCACTAATCAATCATAGATAACCTATCATAAAGGGAGTGTTTCATTCGATATAAAATCTATTTAATAAGTCTGATCCAAGCGACCTTATTGCTTACTCTTACCCAAGATCAAGATACCATAGCTCAATCAATCTCATTTGGTGGTAAATTGGGGTCCATCTCCTTTATTTCTTCCTTATATCCTTTCTTCTAGACTGGCTTATCATAATGGCTAGTGAAAGGGGTTAGGACATAGGTTCAAATTTTTATGGAAAGGACATCTCAATGCAAGTATCATATGTATATAGAATTGATAGAGATATTATCACACTAACCAACCAACTAAGATTGATTCAACTGGTTGTTTGGGTGTCGTAGATATGCGAGATCATATGTGGGATTATTCACCTTGTTGATGCATTGGCACTATAGTAGTAGTAAACCCATTGGGATTGGAATTGGCATACCACTTCTCCACAGAGAAACTTCTGGAAATTCATTTATTATTAACTAATACAATCCCGTTAGTGTCCCCGAGAAGGGTCACACAACCTTGGTTTCTAAAAAAACATTTCATGAAGTGATACCCGATGGATTGGACTTTTGTATAGATTCCAACTTATGGGTCATGTATTTTAACTCAAACCTATTGTGAAAGGGTCATGCGAAGTGTCGTTGTGAAGACATGTTGAGCTCGCTATCTCTACTACTATGGCATGGCTCTAATGAATGTATGATTTGACATCTTGAGATTGATTTCTCATCTTCATCCTCTATGCGCCTCGATTAAGAGAGAGAGGGGATTCAGCAAACCCATCCAAATGATGTTTTCTACCATTGAAAAATGTGAAATGTTTAAAATATGTCTCAACCTAACATTGAGGGATATTATATTCCAAAGAGATACAAGTATCAACTATATGGAAAGGACCCTCAACTAATGTCGATGAGACACTGGCTGAATTACGACCGGCTAGCAGCAATGATCTCATGGGAACTTACTAACTGGCTTATGTGTCCTCCCTATGAATTAGGCTCATTTTATTAGGGGCCCCTGTAGCACACTATGTGTAGCTCTACTAATCTATGAAGAACCTCATCCTCGTTACCTATATGGTGTCTTCAATTAGAACAACTCTACATTGTACTAACTGCTGAATAATTCTTCCTCCTCTAGGTCTTGTGGATTAGAACTTTCTCCCAATATGTGTGAAATCAATCAGTCTCTAATGAGTACTTCAAAGACAACTCCTTTGTATTATATGTGGGGAATCAGAAGAGATGGATCCTTTCTCTCACGGCTTCCTCCTCTCACTCTTGGATCTTCCTAGGGTTTCATCCCGAAACCCTTTGACTTGGAGTTGATGTCTCTTCTAAGAGATGCCCCTATTCTTTTCTTTCTTTCCTCCCTTCTCTTCATCTTCTCCCGCATTCTTCTGCTTTGTTTTGTTCATATTTCTTACTTTCTCTCCTATGAAGGCTCTCTGGTTCCTCTTATTTCACGATGACTATCTGCTTCACATCCATTCGGACGCTCTTTTCATGGATCAGGCCTCCTACTCCCCTATGCCTCTCCATGTTGGATATGGAGTGGTGGTTCAAAGAAGTTTTGGGTTTTTTAGTTCAATGGTCGACAGATCTCAAGGCGTTGTTGGGTCTCTTTATCCTTTTTGGTTTGTTCCCGATTTCCTGCCTCGTCTTCATTGTCGCTTATTGGATCTCTTAGCCACTCATCAATTTCTCTAACTCGAAGTTCTTCTCCTCCTCCCCTGATCGGACCCAGAGTAGCGGTACCAATTAGGTTTTGGGAGGTGTTGCTTATTGGCCGCCACATTCCAGGTGTGGCTCTTCAACTCTTTTTTGTTTATGAGATTTATTCTTCTTGTTTTTTGGTGAAGGTTTTCTTCCATTGATCTCAATGGTGGCATGTTGATGGTTCTTGATTTTGGATTCAGTGTGCTTTCTTTGATTTGGTGTTTCAGTTTCCTCCGGTTCGATGGGAAACAATGATGATATGGTGCATTGTTTTCTTCAGCTCCGGTGTCTGGTGTTGTGGTTGGCCGGTGATGATGACGTAGTGATGGTTAGCGATGGAAACAATGGTAACCAATTTTGTGGATAATGACTGCGAGGTTTAATAGTGTTCTCTTTGGATGTGTTTTTAGAGATTTGCAGCAGTAATGAAGTTTGGGATGACAATTGGCCTCGTCAGTTGAGGCGTTTTTTCATAGATGAGGACTTCGATGTTTTATGGTGTTCATTTGGGCGTTTTTCAATGACAACGATGGTTATTTAACGAATATGATGATAAACTTCGGTGGTCTTCCTTGTCGGAGACCTAGTGAGATAAATGTCTATTTGTGTCAAGGTATGCGTCACGAGGTGGGTGGTGGCCTGAGGCGATGATGTTTGTTGCAGTTTGAATAATGAATTTTGAAATTTCAAATTTCAAATTTGAAATGGTTTTTTTAGTTGTTTGGGTGGTGGTGGTTTTGTAAGGTTCCCAGTTTCCAAAAAGTGTATTTTTAAAATAATAATAATAATAAATGGTTTGAGGTGTGTGGGGAATCAATCAATTACTAACTGGTGCCACTCCACCTCCACTCCCCATCGACTGGAATTCTATGGCGTGACCGAAATCACTCTGTGTCTATCCACCTACCTTGTCCTAATCACTAGATCATTAGTAATTCCTTGTTTATGTAATATTATTGATTTCTTGTTATAATGGACTAGGTAAACGTCTCTATGGTGATATCTTATATCAATGAGAAGTAGTACTTTGTATCTAGTAGATCTACTCATAAGCTACTACAGAAGCGGACTAGGACTATGCGTACTGGGGTTTAAGAATTCATTTCTCTCCCTTCAAATATTACAGAATTCAACTAAGTAGGATCAACTCAACTCATTTCTTGCAAGTAGTTCTTCAAAAGTCATACATCCTCAATCGCAGGTGAAGAGGTAGATCATGCAGCTATGGCCATTTAACAATATGAAATACCAGCCTTAATAGAATGAAATTCATCCTTGAGTGCACTAACATGCCTAAGAAGGAATTCTTAAAGCCTGGACCCATCCATATTCAAGATAGGAATGGTCTAAAGTCCGACCTATCCAATCCTAAGAAGATAGCTTGATCTTCTCTCTTGTTCCCTTACTGATCTATGACCACCCTATCCGAGTTATCCCTCTCAATATTAAGGGGGGGCCTTAGAGAAACTCTATACTTCCTTTAAACTAACCTATAGAGAATACGAGTTGTGTCACTCTTAAGTCAATGAAGGTACATTTAATGCGCGAATTGAAGGCAAGAAAAGCTAGTACAGTTGTCTGCTTTAGTGCTTTATCAGATTTGGAAGCCCCTATACTGATCAAAATGACTCGGAGAAAATATAGGGGTAGGAAGGTTCTACAAAGGACCGTATTTTGGGGTCTAAAATCTCACTCACTTTCAATGAAGTCCCATAATTATATAAATATCAGGCTTGGCTTGCCTCTTTCATCGCCCCTAACATAGGTTTAGGTCATTCTCTTTCACTTGACCGCTTATTGATTAGGGATAGCCAACCTTTCTTTCTATCTTCATCATTATCCTACCCTCCCCTACCTATTAATGGTCGTCCTAACTTGATTTGAAATGCCACATTCATGTATCTCAAGTAGTGAATCACTCTCACAAGCCCTACGAGGTTTCTAGAAAGGCCCCTTTCTTCTATTTTGTATATTTGGGCAACAATTCTGGATAAGGTAAATCTGAAATCCTACCCACTCCCTTGGGGCAGAGTACTATAGAGATGCAAACAAATTATACATCTTGGTTGCGAAAAGAAATAAAAATCCTTCTTCCTTCTACCCGGACTGCCTAAAAAAGAAGGTGAAAAATGGCCTTTTTACTTTTAATTTTATTCAATCACACCTTCTTCCCTTTTTTCCACCCCAAAAAGAATGTGCTCGTTATCGTCTCCAATCCCACAAATTAATGGATCTTCTGGTAATGCTCTAAGATGATGACATGTGGTATTTTTTCCAAATGGCGCGATCAGGTAAGGCAACGAAATAAAGGGTATATTGGTCTTGCAGAAAAAAATGATGTGGGAGATGATCTCCCTCTCTCCAATCAATGAAATTCCCTATTTTCAATTTATAATATTATATTATGTATTAAACAAATAATAAGAATTGTGATATATTTTAAACTGAAGATATTTGTAAATGAAATTATATTTGTCCTATATAAAAAAATATTACGCACTTCTTAAAATTGACCAAATAAAGTCAACATATTTTAGTTAATATTTTTATGTGTGTGTATTTTTTAAAAACATGTTAAATATAAATGATTTAATTATATTTTAAAAAAATCATATTTGTAATTAAAAGAATTTTTTTTGTTTAAAAAACTACGTTACGTTTTTAAAAAAATAACTAAAAAGTTTGGGATAAAAGTATATTTTTCTTCATTTAGTAGAAAATTAATCAATTTTATTTGATATCATTAAAGACATTATTTATTTTAAATGTGAAAAATAATATTGAGTTTATTTTATTGTAAATACAATTATTATTGTAAATGAAATGATTTTTTTTGTGTAAAAAAGTTTTTATGACATTTACAAAAGGCAACAATTTATATTTAAAAAATAGTTTTTTTAATTATTTGATTAAAACTAATAAATTTAATTTAATATTTTTAAAGTCATACAATTTTTTTAAACGTATAAGAAATATTTGTTTTTTTAAGTTCCATTGAAACCTCTTCTTAATAAATTTGTAATTGTTATTAGTATAGATGTTGAATAAAATACATTACATATATTATATATAATTGCATTGAATATAAATATGTTTATTAAAATTTAATTTTTATTAATATATTCTATAGTTTTATAAATATATACTTTTGTTGTATTGTGGAACATCCATTGAACCAAGAGGGAAATCAAGTCTGGATCAAGGTCGAAAATTGGGAAAATCCCGCGTGTAATGAAATAAATGAGACTTCAACCATTTGGGAAAGCAACAACAGAGCATTTATGAGCTCACATAAATGAATTCTAGTTTGGAATATGGTATCAACGTAAGCCCTAGGACGAAGACGAATTCTGGAGGTCTTGAACCTTTCACTTATCAATGAACAGATACTTCCGAAAGGAGGGCGCTTCAACAAAATACTGGGACTTTCCTACCCATAGTACCTATCCGATCAGTGGATGGGGTGATGAGTTTGCAGAAGAAGAAGGATTCTTGCTTCCTGACCCTTTAGGAACCTTAGTTATAGGTAATAGATACTTATATATCACCTTATATGTTAAGTAGCAGAATATCACGTGTCGGTGTAATGACCGAGCAGAGGCCTTACGACTATTCTGGACCTATTACCTGCATGATAGGAATATGAAATAGACATTCAATCAATAGGAAGTTTCTAACTACCTTGGATCTTAGGTAAGTGAAACTATCTCTATAGCTAAAAATTCAAGTCAAGTTCATGTTCTAGTTCTTTTTTTTAGACCATATGGGACCTAGCAAACTCTCTATGTTCCTACCTGCAACTAACAAGTCAGAAGTGTCCCCTAAGTCTGAGTTAGTTGTTTTAGTTCAGGACAGGATAATATGGGACCTCTTACTTTGGGCTTTGGATGTGAAAGTGAGAAACCATCAAAAGTTTTCTATTTGAAAAAGGTAGAATTAGATAAGTAACAATAAGTAAACAGATCAGGTTTAGCAATACATCAGATTCGTTTAAGAATCTATTCAAACAAGCTATTGCGCCTAAGTTAATCCCTCATATTGGCTGGTTGTCTTATGATGGGAGACACAACAAGTAGGTGTGAATCCTTTAAAATCCCAAATAAGATTTCTTCATTCATACCTTTTAGCCTCTGTTACAGAAGTGGAAGGATTCATCGGTAGTTTTCTCTCTTTCTAGAGTAGGTATACGCAGATTTGGGTTGCCTAAGTAGAAGGCATGGAACTAGTGATTCTCTTGCGACCATGTCTTCCTACTATAGAAGGATCAGGGTTTCTGACTCGCAGAATATAGGCTTATGATATGCCTAAAAGTCAGAATTAGATGGGAATTTAGAAGGAAGTCTGCTTTTCTCCATCCTTTACTACTGCATAGTTGGAATTGGATATTTGTAGATCAGATCTTTTCTTGTTCTTGAATACGACATGGACCTTGACTAGAAATTATAACAGCATCGTCTATGCTGCCTCTTAGTTAATTTTTTATGAATTCTCTTCCTATTCGTTCGCACCTGAGAGAGAGTAGCTTCCTTTGGATCTGGGTAATCAAAAGTTGAAAGAGAAAAGATTGGTTATTATAACATGTCGATAGTTCCATGTTCTTCTCTCAGAGTTCTTTTTGAACCCTTCGTAAACCAATACCGGAAAAGAGAAGAGCTGAAACTGCAGGGGATTCACTAGCAAAGGTATCAAGAGTCGATAAATTGGACAATCAGGTAAGCTATTTCATTTGTAAATATCCACTCTGGCTGGTATTATTGGGAGGAATCTTAGACACGGTAAGACTATTTTGAACTTCAAGACCTAGTACTTTTACTGTTAGATACCTGCTTGTCATCTTTCCTGCTTTTCCATTTGACTTGTTTACTGCAACTTATGGGGCTTACCCTGAGACTACTCCCAGGGCTTAAGAATCCCGACCAAAAGAAGACTGGAACTTAAACTATATATAAGAGTACCTGTGGGATGGCTGGAAGAAGTCTTTTTCTGCAATAGGTACTAGATTTTCCTTTTCCTTACAGGAAATTTGCCCTACATTTACAGGGCATACCAAAGGGGAACTCCAGGTGAAAACCTTATTAAGAACTCCAATTGGGATTTCTTCCCAAAGATCCTTATATTTATCCTAGGAGTGATACAATGTCAATAAGAGAAGAAATCCCACTATCACAATGGAAAAATTCATACCTAGAGACTAGGAAACCCTTATGTTATGAAATCCATTTTTGTTCGCAAAAGAACATCCAATTGTTGGTATTGTAACTAAAACACCAACAATGTCAACTGTACAAGACCGTTCCTATGAAACCCATCTAAGGAAACTTCCACAAGCCTAACATCAAAGGGATCTCAAACCACTGGAAGCTGGGAAGACCTTTGGACTTAGCTTACCACTTTCACTGCAGCTAAGCTTTCTCCCACTAAAACAGAAGGAAAGAAACATAAAGCCGAGTAATCGAATGATTTTTTTGATAAAGAGAAGGCTGAATATGGGCATTCAATTGGATATTTAGGCTTTGATTTCAAGAAATTAAGGGATGTAAGTGATTAAATTAGGCCTCCAATAGTTCAAAACCCTATAAAGGGAAAATAAACTGCAATTAGATCAACCGAAACTTACAGGGCAACGGGAATGCTACTCTAAGTAAACTGACTAGCCTACACTAAAGAACCTCTTCTCTTTGCATTGTTTGAGTCACCTTGTTCTTCTAAACAAGGTTCTAAAACCTTATATATTTAGTAGAATACCTTTAGGTTCAATGAAATTTTAAATCTTTCACTTTGAATAGATATATTTTATACTAGAAATCAACATGGGATAAGAAGTCAACCTCACAACTCAAAGCGGTGAAAAAATAGAATTTTATTGCAATAAATACACTAGCCAAACTACTAGTTGTAATAATTTTGAATTGAAGCTATTTATGGATTAAATTCCTTTAGTCCTCTGGACTGAGCTCCACTTCCAGCTGCTCAAAACATTAGTGGAGATGTTGAAGAAAGGGTGAACCAAATTAAGAAGTTGCATAAGAATATTCAAGAGAAAATTGCTATAAAAATGAGAAGTATCAAGCTCAAGCTAAAAGTCATCGCAAGTATGCTGAGTTCAAAGTAAAAGAAAGTGATCTGGTGTGGGTTCATCTTAGTACACAATAGGCCATCAAGAATTTCTATTTCCCAAGCTCATGATGAAAGCAAAGTGAAAAGCCTCATCTCTTATCCAGCATCTTAGGACCTTCCTGTATAGAACCCGGTGAACCGTATCTGTCCTTTCATTGCTTCAAGCGCCCTCTAGAGGAGTTGCTTCCAACCTTTTCAAGGCTTGTTATTATTTCATTCAATTCATATGATCCTATAACAAAAATCATAATCAAATGACAATTTGTGAAGAAATCCCTACTTGACTGGTGCCACTTAACTGATAGTGAAATATGGAGTGTCCTCGCCCTAACTTTTATCACCTATTAGCCTTTCCTAATCGCCTTCCCTTCCCTCCCAACCATACAATCTCAAAATTACTCTATAAACAGAGATGCGCTTCCTTGAGTCCCATCCATCTGGGTGCGAAAGTGCCATTCTATTTGCCAAAGAAAAATACCTGAAGGAAGAGGTATTATAGGACCATATTCCTTGATCTTTAATTATAGATCAAAATATGCGGGAAAAGGTTCAATACTCTAATCTAATAGTCCCTGAATCGATATTTGCTATCTAGGCCTAACAAGTCACCTGACTGGGGCCCCTAGTCAAAAGTAGTTCTATACAGAACCGTTATTCACCTTAAGCTCTCAAACAGGCCTAATCGGTCTTACTAATCCATCTAGGCAACACAAAAGTAGTATGATACATCATCCTCCTCTAACCCCAGTACCATTAAATATGGGACCTGGGCATGAAAAGTAATCGGAAGAAAGCCTCTCAAAACAAAGGATAGAGCAATACTCTACTCTAATAGTCACAGAGGAAAGATCATGACTCCAATACCCCTAATAAGTGTCTTCTTCAGCACTCTCTATGTAGAATCCTATGACATTATATGCTAAATACCAATTTGAATCTGGATTGTCTTGGTCTGACATGTAACTTACTTCTTTATCTACTGATCTAGTTCGAGTGGTTGATGAAGGGGTATGGCCCAACATCCATATTTTTATTTATCTCTGGTTCCTCTTCTCTCATGATGACTGTCTGCTTCACATCCATTCGGATGCTCTTTTCATGGCTCGGGCCTCCTACTCCCCTATGCCTCTCCAAGTTGGATATGGAGTGGTGGTTCAAGGAAGTTTTGGGTTTTTCAGTTCAATGGTCGACAGATCTCAAGGCGTTGTTGGGTCTCTTTCTCCTTTTTGGTTTGTTCCCGATTTCCTGCCTCGTCTTCATTGTCGCTGCTTGGATCTCTCAGCCACTCATCAATTGCTCTAACCCGAAGTTCTTCTCCTCCTCCCTTGATCGGACCCGGAGCAGCGGTAACCATTAGGTTTTGGGAGGTGTTGCTTATTGGCCGCCACATTCCAGGTGTGGCTCTTCAACTCTTTTTTGTTTCTGAGTTTTATTCTTCTTGTTTTCGGTGAAGGTTTTCTTCCTTTGATCTCGATGGTGGCATGTTGATGGTTGTTGCTTTTGGATGCGGTGTGCTTTCTTTGATTTGGTGTTTCAGTTGCCTCTGGTTCGATGGGAAACGATGATGATATGGTGCATTGTTTTCTTCAGCTCTGGTGTTTGGTGTTGTGGTTGGCCGGTGATGATGACGTGGTGATGGTTAGCGATGGAAACAATGGTAACCAATTTTGTGGATAATGACAGCGAGGTTTAATAGTGTTCTCTTTGGATTTGTTTTTAGAGATTTGCAGCAGTAATGAAGTTTGGGATGACAATTGGCCTCGTCAGTTGAGGCGTTTTTTCATAGATAAGGACTCTGATGTTCTATGGTGTTCATTTGGGTGTTTTTCGATGATGACGATGGTTCTTTAACGAATATGATGATAGACTTTGGTGGTCTTCCTTGTCGGAGACCTAGTGAGATAAATGTCGATTTGTGTCAAGGTATGCGTCACGAGGTGGGTGGTGGCCTGAGGCGATGATGTTTGTTGCAGTTTGAATGATGAATTTTGAATTTTGAAATTTCAAATTTGAAATGGTTTTTTCAGTTGTTTGTGTGGTGGTGGTTTTGTAAGGTTCCCACTTTCCAAAAAGTGGATTTTTAAAATAATAATAATAAATGGTTTGAGGTGTGTGGGGGAATCAATCAATTACTGACGGGTGTCGCTCCACCTCCACTCCCCATCGACTGGAATTCTATGGCGTGACCGAACTCACTCTGTGTCTGTCCACCTACCTTGTCCTAATCACTAGATCATAAGTAATTCCTTGTTTATGTAAGATTATTGATTTCTTGTTATAATGGACTAGGTCAACGCCTCTATGGTGATATCTTATATCAACGAGAAGTAGTACTTTGTATCTAGTAGTTCTACTCGTAAGCTATTACAGAAGCAGACTAGGACTATGCGTACTGGGGTTTAAGAATTCCTTTCTCTCCCTTCGAATATTATGGAACTCAACTAAGTAGGATTAACTCAACTCGTTTCTTACAAGTAGTTCTTCAAAAGTCATACATCCTCATTCGCAGTTGAAGAGGTAGATCGTGCAGCTATGGCCATTTAACAATATGAAATACCAGCCTTAATAGAATGAAATTCATCCTTGAGTGCACTAACATGCCTAAGAAGGAATTCTTAAAGCCTGGACCCATCCATATTCAAGATAGGAATGGGCTAAAGTCCGACCTATCCAATCCTAAGAAGATAGCTTGATCTTCTCTCTTGTTCCCTTGCTGATCTACAACCACCCTATCTGAGTTAGCCCTCTCAATATTAAGGGGGAACCTTAGCGCAACTCTGTACTTCCTTTAAACTAACCTATAGAGAATACGAGTTGCGTCGCTCTTAAGTCGATGAAGGTACATTTAATGCGTGAATTGAAGGCAAGAAAAGCTAGTACGGTTGTCCGCTTTAGTGCTTTATCAGATTTGGAAGCCCCTATACTGATCAAGATGACTCGGAGAAAATATAGGGGTAGGAAGGTTCTACAAAGGACCATATTTTGGGGTCTAGAATCTCACTCACTTTCAATGAATACCCATAATTATATAAGTATCAGGCTTGCCTTGTCTCTTTCATCACCCCTAACATAGGTTTAGGTCGTTCTCTTTCACTTGCCCGCTTATTGATTAGGGCTAGCCAACCTTTCTTTCTATCTTGAGCATTATCCAACCCTCCCCTACCTATTAATGGTCGTCCTAACTTGATTTGAAATGCCACATTCAAGTATCTCAAGGAGTGAATCGCTCTCACAAGCCCTACGAGGTTTCTAGAAAGGCCCCTTTCTTCTATTTTGTATGTTTGGGCAACAATTCTGGATAAGGTAAATCTGAAAGCCTACCCACTCCCTTGGGGCAGAGTACTATAGAGAAGCAAACAAATTATCCATCCTGGTAGCGAAAAGAAAGAAAAATCTTTCTTCCTTCTGCCTGGACTGCCTAAAAAAGAAGGGGCAAAAAGGCCTTTTTACTTTTAATTTTATTCAATTACACCTTCTTCCCTTTTGTCCACCCCAAAAAGAATGCGCTCGTTATCGTCTCCAATCCCACAAATTAATGGATCTTCTGGTAATGCTCTGAGATGATGACATGTGGTATCTTTTCCAAATGGCGCGATCAGGTAAGGGAACAAAATAAAGGGTATATTGGTCTTGCGGAAAAAAATGATGTGGGAGATGATCTCCCTCTCTCCAATCAACGAAATTCCCTATTTTCAATTTATAATATTATATTATATATTAAACAAATAATAAGAATTGTGATATATTTTAAACTGAAGATATTTGTAAATGAAATTATATTTGTCCTATATAAAAAAATATTACGCACTTCTTAAAATTGACCAAATAAAGTCAACATATTTTAGTTAATATTTTTAAGTGTGTATTTTTTAAAAACATGTTAAATATCAATGATTTAATTATATTTTAAAACAAATCATATTTGTAATTAAAAGAATTTTTATTGTTTAAAAAACTACGTTACGTTTTTAAAAAAATAACTAAAAAGTATGGGATAAAAATATACTATTCTTCATTTAGCAGAAAATTAATCAATTTTATTTGATATCATTAAAGTCATTATTTATTTTAAATGTGTCAAATAATATTGAGTTTATTGTATTGTAAATACAATTATTATTGTAAATGAAATGATTTTTTTTGTGTAAAAAAAGTTTTTATGACATTTACAAAAGGCAATAATTTATCTTTAAAAAATAGTTTTTTTAATTATTTGATTAAAACTAATAAATTTACTTTAATATTTTTAAAGTCATACAATTTTTTTAAACGTATAAGAAATATTTGTTTTTTTAAGTTCCACTAAAACTTCTTCTTAATAAATTTGTAATTGTTATTAGTATAGATGTTGAATAAAATACATTACATATATTATATATAATTGCATTGAATATAAATATGTTTATTAAAATTTAATTTTTATTAATATATTCTATAGTTTTATAAATATATACTTTTGTTGTATTGTGGAACATCCATTTAAACTTCATTTGGAAATTCCACTGGAACCTGCATTGGAACATCCATTGGAACCTCCATTGGAACATCCGATGAAACCTCCACTGGAACGTCCATTGGAACGTCCGCTGAAACGTCCACTGGAACCTCCAATGAAACGTCATCTTAATAGATTTATAATTGTTATTAGTATAGATGTTGAATAAAATATATTACATATATTATATATAATTGCATTTAATATAAATATGTTTATTAAAATTTAATTTTTATTAATATATTCTATAGTTTTATAAATATATTGTATTGTGGAACATCCATTGAAACTTCAAATGGAAATTCCACTAGAACCTTCATTAGAACTTTCACGAGAACCTCCACTAGAATTTTCACCGGAACCTCCACTGGAACATCCACTCGAAGTTCCACTCGAAGTTCCACTGGAACCTAGAACCTCCACCGGAACCTCCACTGGAATCTCCACTGGAACCTCCACTGGAACCTCTACTGAAACTGGAACTCCACCGGAACCTCCATGGGAACCTCCACTGAGACCTCCACTGGAACTAGAACCTCCGCTGGAACTTCCACTGAAACCTCCACGAGAACCTCTACTGGAACCTCTACTGGAACTTTCTCTAAATAGATTTATAATTGTTATTAGTATAGATGTTGAATAAAATATATTACATATATTATATATAATTGCATTTAATATAAATATGTTTATTAAATTTTAATCTTTATTAATATATTTTATAGTTTTATAAATATATACTTTTGTTGTATTGTGGAACATCCATTGGAACTTCAATTGGATATTCCGCTGGAACCTCCATTGGAACTTCCACCGGAACCTCCTCTGGAACTTGCACCGGAACCTCCATTGGAACGTCCACTGGAATGTCCACTGAAACGTCCACTGGAACGTCCACTGGAGTTCCACTGGAACTTGGAACCTCCACTGAAACCTCTACTAGAACCTCTACTAGAACCTCCACTAGAACTGAAAAATCCACTGGAACTTCCACTGGAACCTTCACTGAAACTTCCCCTGGAACCTCACTGGAACTTCCTAAATATGTACATTTTATTTACATTTTTATTCATGTATTATATATTTTTTAAATGGTAAATTATATTATTTTTATAAAATTTATGTAAAAAGTTTAACACATATTATATGTAATTTCATTTAATATAATTACATTCATTAAAATTTAATCTACATTTTCGCCTTTTATTATTTATTATTTTTCTGTTTTTTATAATGCAAATTCCTCATTGACATTTTTCCCTTTAAATAAAAATGTGATTTTTTCTTGAAATTGGTATTTTTTATTTTTAGTTCCATTATAAAATACATTCTTCTTATGCCTTTAAAATATTACAGCTTAAAAATGGTTATACATTATTTATAAAATAACGAGTTTTTCTTTATTTGAGAAAATTTTATTATTTCCAAATAATATTTTTATTTAACTTTTAAATGTAATAATGTTTTGTGACATTTTTCTAAGTACATATTTTTTATTTCTTTCATAAAAAATATTTTTTAAACTTGAAAAGATTAATAGCTGTTTACAATATTATTTAAGAAATATAAAATTGATATATTTTTAAAAATAGCAATTTATAGGAAATTTATATTTTTAAATGTTATAATTTTTTTATAAATTGATATGTTTTAAATAGTAATTTATATCAACGTTTTTTATATCTAATTTTTGGTTTTGATATGTTTATGTTTTATATCAACGCTTTTTATGTTTTTTTTATATCAAGGTTTTTTATATGTTATTATTTTTTTTATAATTTATAGAGTTTTTATAGCATTTTAAATAACATTTTATTTTTCAATGTTTTTGTTTTTTGATATGTTTTTTTTATGTTTTTGATACGTTTTTTTAATGTTTTAATTTGTTTTTATGATGTTTTACAGCTGTATGACGATAATAATAGCAGAGGGTAAAAATGGATTTTCGTGAAAATTATGACACCCGCATTTTTTTATTGCATTTCAATCCAATGGCCACTTTTTTTGACAAACGTGGCATCATCTCAAGTAAACTGAATATTCCAGTTTTTTAGGGTATTGGAAACGATGTTGGTCTAAAAGAATGGACTCTTTGTAACCTGCGGATCCCAAAAGAAAAAGATTTGACCCTTACTCCCTGCCCTAACCCTGTGTTTGGTTATATTTTAGTAAAAGAAAAGAAATGATTTGATAGTTTATAAAAGAAAAGAAAAGAAAAGAAATGATTGTTATTTCTCTCTTTGTGTTTGGATTCATAACTTAATAAAAGAAAAGAAATGATTTGGATTTCTCTCCATCGTGTTTGGTAACAATTTTTAAAAGAAAAGAAAAGAAACTGTTTTGGTGCAAATGACACAAATAACCTTTGTTTAAAAATAACACATACGAGATTAAAGGGCATACTTGCTCAATATAAAAAACCAATATCGATTAGATCCGTACGGACACCACACCTACCACCATATATTAATACAAATTATAAAATTTTAAAAAATTAACTAAAGATAATCAATATTATTTATATAATTTATTAATTCAAAATTATTAATTTATGGTAATTATAATTATACTTTCAAAATTATTAATTAAAAAAATTATTAATTCAAAATAATTATTAATAAAAATAATTACTAATTCAAAATAGATTTTAATTCAAAATATTTATTAATTCAAAATTAGTTATAAATTATTTATATAAACTATTAATTCAAGATAATCATAATTATTTATATTCAAAATCATCATAATCAGAATTATTTATAAATTATTTATGATTATTTATATACGCATAATTAGTTATAATCAAAATTATTTATATACACATTATCAAAATTATTTATATTTGATTGTTATTATTTCTAAATTATTTATATTTGATTGTTATTGTTATTATTATTTATATTTGATTGTTATTATTATTTATAAATTATTTATATTTGATTGTTATTATTATTTATAGAGAGGTTTAAGGGCAATACGGGAAATATGTAAAATATTTGAAAGGGATTGAAGGTTTCCGTCCGAATCGTCCTGATTTTGGGACGATTTGAAATCAGCTGAAATCGCGTGCGAGAGAGAAATCCGTTTCTCCCCCTCCCGAGGCCTCGCGTTTCTCTCCTTCAGGGTTTGATAACCAAACGAGAGATTTTTGTTTCTCTCCTTCCAAATCGTTTCTTTTCTGCGCGTATCTCCCCAGCCAAACGAGCGCTAAGTGCCTGGCGTAGCTAGCACGCTAGAGCTGCCGTCCCTTCCCTTCCCTTCCTTCCCTTCCCCTCTTCCAACTGAGCGATCTCGTTGTGCGTGGATATCTTTTACGTATGGTTTTACTACTCAGGGAAGAACGGTTTTATATAAGACCTTGAGAGTGCCTCAAAGAGACCCAGAGATCATGGTAAGTAAGATCGGACTAAAGATCGTTGGGACATGGCCGCTAAGGGCATACCTGGCTGAGCCAAAAGAGTCAGTTCATGGCAGACGACTTCACACTAACCAGAATCGGAAACCTAAATCGATGCCACATGTGACTCAAAAGAGGAGAGTCTACTCGAGGATCAAAACCCTTAAGAACATATGGAAAAATTCCGTAAGCCTTAGCATACATTTCTTTTATCGCCCCCCTAGGAAAAAGAGTTCCTCAGAGGAAGTCAATACATACTCGAATCTGACCGTTATTCTTCTACCTACCTTCCCCTTATTCCAGCTTCATCCTCAACTTACTTCGGAACAACGGGTTCGAGAACTTCGAATCCATCTTTCAGAGTAGCGGAGAGTAGCATAGGACCCAGCTGGGATTATTATGGATAAGGAATGAAAAATAATATGCTTCAGATTCAGCCTTCTATTCCTCAAATGAAACAATAGAGAATTCTCCGGTTAATGATGGATGTGGTAGATGGGGATGTGGATTCTGATATGGTACGCTAAAAGGTGAACCTGAGATGAGACTATTTCATCCCCTTTGAGAGAGTTCACTATTTCCTATTATATTATTGCTCTGTTGGGTTCTTAGTACATATATCTTTCTTCTAAACCCATGTTCTGGTCAAGTTATAACAAGAAGAAAGAAAGGGTGCTCGTATATCAGAGAATGATAAAAGGAAAAAAAAGGAAGCCAGGGTAGGGGGAATGACTCAAAGGAGATAGGAATAGAATCGGGTAACTAACTTAAAAAAAGTTTGAAGATAGAAGACAATAATCAAATCAAATAGATTGTATTCTAATTTGATAAAAGAGAAAACAGAGAATGAACAAGTCCAGATATCTAGTAAACACTACATATATCTTTATTCTTTCGAGTCAAAAGAGTGAGAAAGGGGGCACGAGAGAGAGTCTATAGAAGTGAATCCTGCTTTTAGGGAGCTAACCGGCTTCTTCTTGTCCTATAGGAGCAACCTAGGACAGGAACTCTATGATTCTTGCTTTAGAGGGCAGGACGAGAACCTCTTTCTTTTAATACCTTTTAGTAATAGAGCAACTCAGAGACTTGGAGGCTTTCAAACTGGATTAAGAATTCATCTAGTTCTAACAGGCTTTACCACCACATGCTTTCTCATTGGCTGAGAAAAAGATACTTCTGGCTTCCCTTTGCCAACTTATTCAATGCCAACGTCAAAGGAATGGTAAGAGACCTCCCAAGAGATGGAATTAAACTATTTGTAATAGAACTTCAAGAAAGAAGAACTGAAATGATACTAGATAGATCTCCAGGGGTGAAGCTACTTAAGTAAAGTGAATAGTGGATTTATCTACTGAACTGATAGGGATGACGCTTATTACTTCAACAATCGGCTCGAAAAAAGATTAGATGAGCTTGGAAAACTGTGAACGCCCACTTCCACTAAGGGATAAACTGAAGCTGTGACTGAATTTTTAGACTAAGAGGGGATATTAGATCAACTAACTAGCACCCCAACTAGAAAAGAAAAAGGGTGGTTTATAAGTAAATTTCCATCCCCACCAAACAGGCTAAGCCTTTTTGGATGGGAGCCCAACAATCAGAAATGAACTAAAACTATCCAACACTCAACCAAACAAAATGATCTCAGCCCAATCATAAAAAATTCAACAGTGGTATCAGAGCCATCTTTGCAAGATACAATTCTTTCAGACAAGAGGGCGTCAACTTCATTTACTAATACACTGTTCCAATATTCTCAAATTCAAGCTCCAATCTTTGATGGAGAGCACTATGACTATTGGGGAAGTCAGATGCAAACCTTCTTTATTTCCCAAAACCTATGGGATGTGATTGAAAAGGGCTATGAAGAACCATCACAAACGTCTTTTTTTTATAGGAGCAGTACAACAAAAGAAATATAAGGAGAACTTAAAGAAAAAAATGAAAACACCCAATGCTATATTCAGCAAGGTGTAAGCAAATCAATTTATCCAAGAATTTTTGGCATAACGAAAGTGTGAGAGATCTTTCAAAAGGAGTTTCAAGGCAGTGAACTTGTTTCTGTCAAGCTTCAAACATTGTGTAGAGAATTCTATAATCTAACTATGAAAGAAAGTGAGAAGGTACGTGATTTCTTCTCAAGATTGGTAGAAATAGTTAATCAGATCAGAAGTTTTGGTGATACCATTGAAGAGAACATTGAGAAAATTCTTAGCCTCAGAAATTTTAGCATGTTGTTACAGCCATAGAATAATCCAAAGACCTGTCCAAACTCACCATGTATGAAATAATGGGTTCTCTTGATGCCCATGAAAAGAGAATGAGAATAATTGTAGAGAAAAAATGCCAGTGAAAAATATTTCAGAGAAGAGTGAGAAGACAAATATATAATTTCAGATCACAAAGGGATAGTTTGAATGCTAATCGAGGTTGTGAGAGAGTCAGAAAAAATCAGAACAAACCTAGAAGTAATGAAAAAACTTCTCCTCGTTGTAATATTTATAATAAGGATAATCATGATAGCAATGATTGTTGGTTCAAGTGTTCCATTCTGATCATAAAGAGCCCACAAAAGCACAAGAATGAAGCTAACTTCACTGAAATCAAGGTCAGAACAATTATTTTATACTTTCACCAATTCTCAAGAAGAAGAAGATGTCTGGTATGTGGACAGTGGTTGCAGCAGTCATATGACTGAAAAAAGACCAATTTCGTTAGCTTGGACGAGACTTTAAAATCTAAAGTAAAGATTGGAGATGGAAAATATGTACGTTATCTATAATAAGGAAATACCTGGCACCAGGTAGTGAAAGGGAGTAGCAAAGAAAAGGGGAAATTCTTTGGGAGAGAATACCAGGCACCCAGCTTAGCAACCATTGAAGGCAAATTTAGCCGGGGGGGGGTCATTTTTTTATTTTATTTTAATGGGGTAGGGTAGAAAATATTTAGGGAAATGGGTGCCTTTAGCGCCACTTCAAGTGGCGCTATTCAAAGAAATGAATAGCGCCACTTCAAGTGGCGCTAAACTGTTTTTTTTTTGTTTTTTTTTATTTTTTTATATTTATTATGTTATATTTACTATAATTAGATAATTTTTATATTTATTATAATTATTATATTTATAATTATTATATATTCAATATAATATTAATTATAGAATTATAATAAATTTATAATTATAAATATAATAATTATGATAAATATATAAAAATAATAATTATATAAATATAGTAAAAACAAAAATATAATAATTATATAATTATAAATACAGTAAATACAAAAATATAACTATATAAATATAATAAAAGTTATAAATGTAATAAATATAATAAATGTAGTGTAAATGTAATTATATATTTATGTATACATTACATATATATTTTCGCATTGTAAATATGCAATTTTAATTATATATAATGTATAATTAATATATGCCTAGAATAATTATTTATTTTAATTATATATTTATTATATTTTGTGTTATTAGTATATATGTATACATTATATAATTCTATATATATACATTATATATATTTTTTACATTATAAATATGTAATTATAAAAAATATGTAATTATAATTAATATATGCCTATAATAATTATTTATTTTAATTATATATTTATTATATTTAGTGTTATAAGTATATATTTATAATATTTATAATTATAATTATATATTTATTATAATTATATAAATATAAATAGAATAAATATATAATGTATATATAAAGATAGAATAATTTGTAATAATCAAATATTAATAATAAATAATTTGTAATTTAATTAATGACAATTAATTATTTATAACTAATTTATAATTATAATAACTTATAATTATAATAATTTGTAATAGTTACAAATATAATTACTTATAATAATTTGTAATAATTGTATTTTACACATATAACAAATAGTTAAAAAAAAGGAATTTCATAAAAAATGTCGACGAGAACTATTTTTTAAGAAATCAGACACTTATTTGAAACTTAAAAATGTTTCAAATACTTGTCTTTGAAAGACTATAATAGATAAACTATAACACCGATATAGATTAGACTTTAGTCATTGATTAAACATATAATAAATATTTGAAAACATAATGAATTTAATGAAAAATGTTGAGAAAAAATAATTTATAAGATTTCAATTTGAAAGACTATAAAACATAAACTATTACACGGATATAACTGAAACTTTAAACATTGATGAAACATATAATAAATAGTTGAAAACAAAAGGAATTTCCAAAAAAAAATGTTAGTGAAAGATATCATTAATTATTAAATTTAAAATAGAGAACTTTAAAACAGTAGAAGGGTTTTAGATAAAACAGTAAGTGTGTCTTTCTCCACTCTCACTCGGAGGTTTACCACGGACGTCTCTCCTTCGTTGAACGGTATGAACCCAGGGGCGTCAGAATTGGGGGGTTAATTTGGATATGTGACTGATATTTCCGTAAAAATGAGGGGCTGTCCAGATTTAATGAAACTGAATTGAACAGTTAAGCTGCATGTAAGACACTGTGGTGGTGTTCCCCCCAAAACGAAAGGCGACTTCAACCTTTCTTGATATCCAGTATAGATTTTGATATCCAATTCACTGCAACAAATATCAGAACCTCCACATAAACACACCATTTCTGGTATTTGTTGCAGTGAATTGGATATCAAAATCTATACTAGATATCAAGAAAGGTTGTAGTCGCCTTTCGTTTTGGGGGGAACACCACCACAGTGTCTTACATGCAGCTTAACTGTTCAATTCAGTTTCGTTAAATCTGGACAGACCCCCATTTTTACCGAAATATCAATCACATATCCAAATTAACCCCCCAATTCTGACGCCCCTCAGTTCGTACCGTTCAACGAAGGAGAGACGTCCATGGTAAACCTCCGAGTGAGAGTGGAGGAAGACACACTTACTGTTTTATCTAAAACTCTTCTACTGTTTTAAAGTTCTCTATTTTAAATTTAATAATTAATGATATCTTTCACTAACATTTTTTTTGGAAATTCCTTTTGTTTTCAACTATTTATTATATGTTTCATCAATGTTTGAAGTTTCAGTTATATCTGTGTAATAGTTTATGTTTTATAGTCTTTCAAATTGAAATCTTATAAATTATTTTTTCTCAACATTTTTCATTAAATTCATTATGTTTTCAAATATTTATTATATATTTAATCAATGACTAAAGTCTAATCTATATCGGTGTTATAGTTTATCTATTATAGTCTTTCAAAGACAAGTATTTGAAACATTTTTAAGTTTCAAATAAGTGTCTGATTTCCTAAAAAATAGTTCTCGTCGACGTTTTTATGAAATTCCTTTTTTTAACTATTTGTTATATGTTTAAAGTTTTTGTTTTTTATTCGTTTCATAGTATATATTTTATAGTCTTTCAAAGTCACGTACTTGAACCATTTTTAAGTTTCAAGTAGGCGGTTTTGAAAGCTTATAGATTACTTTTCACTAACATTTTTTTTGTAAAATCCTTTTGTTTTCAACTATTTATTATATGTTTAATCCATGTTTTATGTTGTTTTCGAGTATTTCTTATACATTTAATCAATGTTAAAAGTTTCATTTATATTATTTTGTATATACTATATATTTTATTTTCTAATTATATGTCTAAATAACATTCATTTCTCTAAATAAAGAGGGTTTTTAACATATATATCATGGCATCTGAATAAATCAATGTCGATGCCCCCCGGTACCACAACGTGGCGTCTGAATCTCACGTCATCCCCGTGTTCGGCGTATGTGTCGCTCCGGTGTCCTATCAACGGGATCCTCTGCTACTGGTGCATCCGGTGCCTCCTCATGATGCTGTGTAGAGGGCTGACCAAAATCATGCATGGATGACTGCCCAAAATCATACGTGGATGACTGCCCATAATCATGCGTCGAGCCATATGGTCCTGAGGCTCCTAAAAATGGTAGAAATGGCATACTGAAGAAGTCCTCGCCGGGAGGAGAGGGGGATGCCACAAGCTGTGTCACCTGATCCAGCTCGTAGTCCATAGTAGTCATCGGAGATGATAGATGTGGTCTATAAACGTCTCCCTACTGTGCAACCTCATCAATAAGTTGGGCATGATCATCTCTATGTGGTGCTGCCACATCTGCAGGAGGTGCTCTCGGATGTCTATCTTGCCACCTCTGCCCCTCCCGAGGTCCTCGTCTCCGTCTCTCAGCTGGCGGCGGTGGTGGCGGTACATCGTCATCAGCAGGCATAGCAGGCACATCATCACCCCCACCCTCAGGAGCTTCAGCTGGAGGATATGGATCAGGATATACCTGTGGCTCCTCGTCATAAAAACTGTCTCGTATCATCCGGAGATGGTCGTAGAGAGCCAACACATCTCGATGAACTACATCACGTCTAATATATGCCTCCTCCTGAGGATGTGTGATATGTGCAAGATGATCAATGCTGTCTGTCTGAAAATGAAATGACATTCAAATTAATACCATAAAAGAGTTAAACAAATATAATATATCTTAATAAGTTTACCATCTGCTGAATGCCAATCCCCTGACGTGTAAGATGCATGATGGTATGACGTCGATACCAATCTGCATAATCCCCCTGAGCAGATAACTGATACTGTGCTGTGGGATATCCATATCGAGAAATACCATATCGGGCACGCGCGTCCCACAGCTCAATATGAGATGCATGAAACTGCCGCCAGTTCGTCGACTGTCTACCTGTAAGTACAATCGAATGCAACCCCTCTGGCTGTCCTGGTGCCATCGGGATATGCTGTATATAACCGAACTGGCGCATGACCCGATCGGGCTGGTGCCACTCAATGATATGGAAGTGGATGAGTGACACCACTGCAGCACGATCTCCAATCATAGCTGTGCAGTATGGTGGAAGTGATGCATAGACATAACCTGTATATGGAGTCCACGAAACCTGAAATGTAAACTCAAAAAGTAAGTGACATATTAGCAAGATAATGTTGGTAAGATTACATTGTAAGAACTTAAAATAGTGATAACGAAATATAAAAAATTACTGTTTGACTTACATCAGCTGGCACTAATGCATCGAATATCTGTCGAAAGCTGTGCACACTATGTCTCGGTGTGTGTGCATGCTTCTGAGACTGACTCCACCTGGATACAAAATAGTAATACACTGTAAGTTGATAAAAAAAAAAACAGAAGTACTAAATAACTGAAAGTAATGAAGTAAACATACCATCGTCCACGAGGACAATCCCGAAATAGATTTGCTGCAAGAGGTGCGATAGCTCGAGGAGCGATGCGCGGAAAACGCTCCCAGGCCCACATCTGTACTAAAGCCATACAACCAGCAATCTGATGTGCATCTTCCTGACAACTGGTACAAAGGGATCTGTACAGATGTGCTAATATAGCAGATCCCCAACTGTATGTAGCTGTATGATCAAGATCCTCAAGTAATGGGAGGTACATCATGTGTACCAAAAGGGTGGAGTAGTCGACGCATAACATGCCTCCGAGTAGTCGCAAAATATATGCACGTGTATGCCTAATGAGCGCATCCTTGTCTGCGTCATCAGGAATGACATCGAAATGCTCATCAAGCCATGTCATGCGCAATCGCGAACCCACGAGGACACCTCGTACGCCAACGACATCAACGCCTAATAGTCGCTGTATAACGACAGCCCAGTTGCCACTAGTGGCACCCGTAACTGCCTGTCCATGGATGGGCAAACCAAGCATGTAGATGACATCCTCTAAAGTAATGGTCATCTCCCCCTCTGGAAGATGAAAAGTGTGTGTCTCTGGCCGCCATCTCTCAACCAATGCTGCAATCAAATGATGATCAATAGTCTTGAAGTCACACATAGCGACTCCATAAAATCCCGCACGTCTAAGGTATGGAGAAATAGCTGCCGGGGGCGCATCGTGATGAAAATGATGTGCTCTCCGAACAGCAAGCTGTCGAACAGGTCGTCGCGCCAACACAAGACGCAACACATGCGTCTCCTGACCAGATAATAGTGGCTGCTCCATCTGATTGTACAAATAGTAAAACATTAATTTCATGTTAGTCATCACATTTATCATTTAAGGTATGAAATTTATCATGTAATGTATGAAAGAAGTGTGTAAGTAATTTAGGATATGTTCAATATATAAAGGAATTTATGATATGTTCAACATATAAAGTTGATGATATATTCACTTTGGATGATTTCAAAATTCAACGATGACATTGGATTTTGAAAGATGTCGACGTCACAATAATTGACCAAAATTATTAAAGGAATTAATGATATGTTCAACATATAAAGTTTTGGATTGATTCTCCAACTCAATATGCTCAGTCAACATCGTTTAGAAGGAATATGAAAAAACCTTTGATCCATGTACGGTTGACATGAAAAAACATCCTCCTTCTGCATCATAGCTTTAGTCGACTCAGTAAAAAACCAACTGTCACATATTCACGACCTCCGAATGAATATATGACAGTTGGTTCTTCACTGGGTCGACTAAAGAGGGGAAATGCCAATGTTGCAGAATGAATCAATGTTTTTTTTTGGAGAAAACCCATTCTCATGGTTGAAAATGAGGGGCATAATGTTTTAATAATTTTCAAGAATATCAATTATTTATGTTCATCATTCTATTTAACAATTATAAAGAAACGGATGAGAGGGGCATAATGTTTGAATATCTTTATTTGTCATTTTCTAGGCTAGTAGTCTCATATTCTGTTATATCCTCAATTTATTCTTCACTATTATTCACTCTAGATAATTCTCGTATTTTGTTAAATTCTCGATCTTATATTTTATATATTTTAAAATTTCTTGTTATTTTTCTAAAACAACAACCACTTATTTAAATGATGATGATATATTCACTATGAATGCTTTCAAAACTCATCGATGGAAAAATATTGATTACATATACAATATGTTTACAGTAACTGATGGAGTACAAAAATCATTTTAACCATTAGATGATTGCCCTATGTGTCTAGGGCAACGTGTCTTCGTATGACCCTCCTGGCGGCATATGCTGCACCTTCGTCCAGGTGCCTGTTCAGTAGGCCAATCCATCTCATTCCGAATATGAGTCGACTTTGGCCTCCCTTTAGGTCGAAGTCTACTGATGTTCGGTAGAAGCGTGGGTGTGTCATCAGAGAGCTGAAAATTCTGATATTCTCTGATTGGTATCCAGGGAGTATTGTAGCATGAGTTGATACTGTCAAGTCGATAAACTGGATCAATAAACTGCTCCCAAGATACGTGTACGTAACCACAGGCTGCAATCACATGGCCACAAGGATATCTCAATGCTTGACACTTGCCACATTCACAGTAATGCTTCTCCAGTAAAACAATTCGGATCCGACCATTGCTACAAGCCACAACATCACCGGGCTCAGTGACCTCAAATCGTTGCTCTGGACGATTAAATGTGGTGACACGATAAGTTGCATCTTCCTGAAGAACTGTATCTAAATCGCGTTGGAAATGGTGTCCATAATGCATCCCTCTGTTCAAGCCCTCTTCAGCTTGCTTTCCTAGTTCCAGAAAATACTTGACACTACGATAGAAGGTCTCTTGTACCAAACCTACAATTTAGATTTAAGTCATTATACTAATAGTATATTATAATTATGTTTTTCTGATCAACATATAATTAAATATTCATATTTACCTGTGATTGGTAATTTTCGAACTCCCTTGAAAACCCCATTTATGCATTCTACGATGTTGGTAGTCATATGACCATATCTCCTCCCATCATCATATGCCAACGACCATTTCTGTTTTGGAATTTGCATCATATAATCATAAACTTCCGGATTAACTCTTTGAATATCTTGAAGACGCTCCTCCATTCTTTGTTGTTGAGGCTCATATGCTATCATACAAGAAAAAATCTGAACAAATAATGATCATAACTATGATAGGATTTGTTAATACAAAAAATGATTTTCATACCAATTTTCAAGATTGCTTTCTTCATCGACTCATTCTTTAATCTCTTTCGTAAATTGCTAGCAATGTGTCGAATACAGTATCGATGATGAGCATAAGGTGGTCTCCATGAAAGTCCCTCAGATTGTACTGCCTCTTTGATTGCACGGTGATGATCTGAGATAAGGCAAATCCCTTCCTCGCCCGTAACAAACTCACGAAGACATGCGAGAAACCAACTCCATGACGAGAAGTTCTCTTTCTCCACAATTGCAAGCCAAAGGTAGAGGGGATCTATTTCCATCTTTTGCGGCAGCAATCAATAAAGTTCATGTATACTTTCCATACAGAAATGTGCCATCTATTTGTATAAACTATTTGCAATGCCTAAAAGCAGCCACACATGGTAAAAATGTCCAAAACAATCTATCAAAAACAACCATTGACTGGTCAACTTGGTTGTATTGGTTAACATATTCAATAGTATTTAACCGATAGATCACTTGATTGTTGTGGCGTAAAAGCTCCAGAAGTTGTGGTAAAACTCGATAAGAGTCATCCCAATCACCATACACCTTCACAATAGCCTTTTGACGTGCTGCCCATGCCTTCCAATATGAGATTTGATACCCAAAAAGTTGTTTGATTCGCTCCATCACAAGAACAACAGGAACATCTTGACAAGCTCTAATCATTTCAACAATAACTGTTGAAACAAAGTCAACATCTAATGAAGAATGTTCCTGTGACAAGATTGGGTTCACACATGTGTGTGGAGTAAATCTTGTGATGCGCCAGCTGTGAAAAATGTTATCAATTATATCTCGCATACGCATTTGACAGTTCGAATCATATTTGTCGCAACAGATCAAATAATAAGATCTTTTCGACTCTTCTACAACATAAGAGTAATGTCTGTCAATGTGATATTGTTTTATCACATTTTTCATTGCATCTTTACTGTCAAACTCTCTTCCAATATACAGAACACCTTCATCTGCCACTCGATCTGTGCCTCCAATAATTCCTGGAAATTCTGAAGTAGGAGTAATAACTGACCAATTGAATTCTGGCAAGCGATTCATGCCTTCCGTCGACCATGAACTCAATGGTGGGGGGTGGTTCAACGGTCGGTTAAACCTCACATGAGTAGGCACTGATTGTTCTTCCGCATGCGCTTCCTCTTCATCTTCAGCTTCCTCTTCATCTTCTTCTTCTAAATTGTCATCGTCCTCAAAATTATCAACCAACACATCTATAGTATGTGGGGGACTATCTATTGAAAATGTGGCCGAGGGAAATGATGGTACCAATGCTGATGGAACTTCTTGATGTGTTCTAAAAGGAACAGATGACATTGTCTCGTGAAATTGTGATGACCCAACTTCCAATGTCGATGGGATCTCCATTGTAGATATGGTCACATACAACTCCATCATTTGATTGGCAGGTAGAAACTTAACCAATGACAGTACGTATTCCCATTCTTCATCATCAGTTATCGGATAGGCCACATGCCAAAATCTATCAACATATTGTAGATGTCTGTATATGATAGATTCTATCGCTTGGTTACTTGTCAGTTTCAACTTTCGATGAATTTTCCTTTGAAGAGTTCCCAAAGTTGTACAGCCTCCACGCATTACAACAGCTTCTGGTTGTATACTATAACTACATCCTTGTTCCGTCTCAATTATTTGTCCGTTGCAATAAATATAAGCAGCCATCTTTTTTATCTAAAATAAACCTTCGTTATTAATCACATATGATCAAACAATCTAATTATGTCTGCATGCTTTAAGAATTTATGTAATTTATGTTGGAATCCTAGTCCCTCCACCAAATCAATATGTTCAAACCATATTGATGTGTAACTCGCTTTACACAACCCACAAGTTTTTGTTATTTACCCAAAAATAGTAAGTCAAACATATTCATACATATCCACATCCATCATATGGATGAGGTACATGAACATGTCATGTAAAAGCATAGAGTTATCTGAACTTGAAAAACTCAACATGAATAAGCCCAGAGCGACAGATAGCCAACCCCATTCACTTTCCTAGACAAGGAAAGCCTCCAGGAAAGTAGGTGGTCCGACCCAAAGCCCCTCTATCTGGGGATACTTTACTCAAGAAAGAATTTCAGTTCATGACAACTCTAACACTTAATATGTAAAAATATATTAAACTACTAAATTCAAGTTCATAACTACAATTACAAACCGAGGTCAAGGTAGATGACAAACTAAATAAATTATCATACTTAGAATGGAATGCAAATATATATTATATAAACAATTCTTATTATAACTACTTTGCTAATTACTGTAACTACTTTGCTAATTACTGTAACTACTTCGCTATTTACTGTAACTACTTCGCTATTTACTGTAACTACTTTGCTAATTACTGTAACTACTTCGCTAGTTATACTTCATTACTTAACTAATAAGATTTCATTAATTAACTAATTAGATTTCATTAACTAAGTAGATTTAATTAACTACCTACTTAAATTTAGTTAATTACCTAATTAGTGTTCATTAATTTCCTAATTAAAATTACATAATTAACTAATTAGAATTGATTGCTTAAGTTGAAATATAATTGATTATTTAAGTTGAACTAGCTAATTAGAAATCATTAAGTAGCTAATTAGAAGTCATTATGTAGCTAATTAGAAGTCATTATGTAGCTAATTAGAAGTCATTAAGTAGCTAATTACAATTAATGAACTCCCTAATTACAATTAATGAACTACCTAATTACAATTAATTTACTCCCTAATTACAATTAATTTACTCCCTAATTACAATTAATTTACTCTCTAATTACAATTAATTAACTCCCTACTTACAATTAATTAACTCCCTAATTACAATTCATTAACTCCCTAATTACAATTCATTAACTCCCTAATTACAATTAATTAACTCCCTAATTACAATTAATTAACTCCCTAATTACAGTTAATTAACTCCCTAATTACAGTTCATTAACTACCTAATTACAGTTCATTAACTACCTAATTACAGTTCATTAACTCCCTAATTACATTTCATTAACTCCCTAATTACATTTCATTAACTCCCTAATTACAGTTCATTAACTCCCTAATTACAGTTCATTAACTCCCTAATTACAGTTCATTAACTCCCTAATTACAATTAATTAACTCCCTAATTACAATTAATTCACCAGCTAATTACAATTAATTAACCAGCTAATTACAATTAATTAACCAGCTATTTACAATTAATTAACCAGCTAATTACAATTAATTAACTCACTAATTACAATTAATTAACTCACTAATTATAATTAATTAACTCACTAATTACAATTAATTAACTCACTAATTACAATTAATTAACTCACTAATTACAATTAATTAACTCACTAATTACAATTAATTAACTCACTAATTAGAAATCATTAAGTAGCTAATTATAATTAATTAACTAGCAAATGAGAAATCACTAATTACAAATAATTAATTCACTAATTACAAATCATTAATTCACTAATTACACATCATTAATTCACTAATTACAAATCATTAATTCACTAATTACAAATCATTAATTCACTAATTACAAATCATTAATTCACTAATTACAAATCATTAATTCACTAATTACACATCATTAATTCACTAATTACACATCATTAATTCACTAATTACACATCATTAATTCACTAATTACACATCATTAATTCACTAATTATAATTAATTACTTCACTAATTATAATTAATTACTTCACTAATTACAAATCATTACTTCACTAATTACAAATCATTAATTCAGTAATTATAATTAATTAATACACTAATTAGAATTAATTAATACACTAATTAGAATTAATTAATTGACTAATTAGAATTAATTAATTCACTAATTAGATTTAATTAATTCACTAACTAGATTTAATTAATTCACTAATTCTAAATCACTAATTACCTAATTAGAAATCATTAATTAACTAATTAGAAATCATTAATTACTAATTAGAAATCATTACTTCACTAATTAGAAATCATTACTTCACTAATTATAATTACTTGATTTACTAATTATAATTACTTAATTAACTAATTACATATCATTAATTGACTAATTACAAATCATTAATTGACTAATTACAAATCATTAATTGACTAATTACAAATCACTAATTGACTAATTACAAATCATTAATTAACTAATTAGAATTAACTAATTACTAATTACAATTAAATAATTACTAATTACAATTAAATAATTACTAATTACAATTAAATAATTACTAATTACAATTAACTAATTACTAATTACAATTAACTTATTACTAATTACAATTAACTAATTACTTAATTACTTAATTTACTAATTATAATTACTTAATTAACTAATTACATATCATTAATTGACTAATTACAAATCATTAATTGACTAATTACAAACCATTAATTTACTAATTACAAATCATTAATTAACTAATTAGAATTAACTAATTACTAATTACAATTAAATAATTACTAATTACAGTTAAATAATTACTAATTACAATTAAATAATTACTAATTACAATTAACTAATTACTAATTACAATTAACTTATTACTAATTACAATTAACTTATTACTAATTACAATTAACTAATTACAATTAAGTAATTACTAATTACATTTAACTAATTACATTTAACTAATTACATTTAACTAATTACAATTAAGTAATTACTAATTACATTTAACTAATTACATTTAACTAATTACAATTACTTAATTACTTACTATTAATTAACTAATTAAAATTGATTAATTAACTAATTATTATAATTAATTATTAAACTAATTCTATAAAGTAAACAAATAAATTAATAAACAAATTCCATAATCTAATTACATTAACTAAACAATTAAATAAACAATTTAAAATATTAAACAAATGTAAATAAAAACTTACCTCGAATTTGAATAACTTCGAATCCCCAAAAAACTCCTCGGTTGGATGAGAATGAGGATGAGGGAGAGGGGTTGGATGAGGATGAGGGAGAGGGGGAGGATGAGGATGAGGGAGAGGGGATGAAGAGAGTGAAGAGGGAGAAAGAGGAGGGGAGTGGAGTGGAGGGAATGCGGAGAGGAGGAGGGGGGAGAGGGGTTTTATAGGGGTGGGGAAAGATCAGCGCCACTTGAAGTGGCGCTGATAGGCATATGGATAAGGGATCAACGCCACTTCAAGTGGAGCTGATGCATAATTACCGGTTTCCCGGTTAGCGCCACTTCAAGTGGCGCTATGGCGTTTTTTGCCATTAGCGCCACCTGAAGTGGCGCTAGAGTGGCCCATTTTCTTAAATAAGAAAATGGGTAACCCATTTTGATAAAAAAAAATAAAATGCCCCCCAACGGCAAATTTTCCACCATTGAACGAGCTGCAACCAAAATAGAAAGGGGATCCAGTAGATCACAGAACAAAGAGAGTCAGAGTAGTGAAAATCACTGAGTGAAATCCGCTCTGCAGATGAAGCAGGCGCAACACTTTGATTATCATATAAAAGAGTTACGGAATTTCTAGAGATTCTAGATTCATCCCCTAGAGACTAGCTATCCTTTTGCTTTGAATAGCTATCTTTCGTACTGGAAATCACCTTGGGATAGGAAGTCAGCCCCACAACCCAAAGAGGAAGTCAGAACAATCAGACTCACCTACATCCTCTGATCTAGGATCTATCGGCTAGGAATTGCGCAACTGAGAAAGAAGGACCAACTATTAATATTAATAGTAAAAGTAAAGGGTTGGAACCCGTTTTCAGAGCTGGCTGCAAAGCTCTTACGTCATAGGGGTAGCGGAATATTGTACTAGATCCATAACCTATAGCATCATTAGTAGAGCTAGCGGTAGATTATTTAGCACGAGTAGCGGCTTCAGTAGCTTATCCAGGGTACCTCCAGTAGTGGAGGAGGAAAAGCACCAATGGTAGCATAAGTACCAGCATAGCCTTTATTTTAAAATAAATGACTGGATCGGGGAATTCCCCAACCTCGGATATCATAAGAGAAAATCCCAATAGTGAAGATCCTTAGACCAACGGTTCCATTATTCTTGGTGGATGCTTAAGGAAAAAACCCTTGATTAATTGGAAGGTTGTGCTTGACCAACTTCTCTCATTCCTTCTTAAATGAATGGACTTGTCAAGTTTTCATCTCAATTCATATCTAGATTGAATTTAGAATTTTCTCTCCTACCGACTCACCTTCTTCCTCTTATCTTATGATATTGAATTTTGACAGGAAAAGCCTTTGGATGGGGAGAATAGAATATGAGAAAGAAGAAAAGGAAGCAGTGAGACTAACCATAAAGAAATATCATAAGATAAAAAAGATAAGAAAAGAGCCTCTTTCTTTAGCTTTAGTCAGTGAGTGAATCATGAAAGCGGCGGGCCCAATGAACACTTCAGTCATGCACCGAGTTGGGAAGTAAGTGGTGACACCACCAAGACAGCCTAATGTTACAACCCCCAGATCACCAAGCGGTGAATGTCTTGTCTGATGAAGAGGAAATTCAAGACACCGATCCTTTTATTGGACCTTCTGGCACAGTAGTAACAGTCACAATGGACCAAGAGGGAAAGCAAGTCTGGCTCGAGGTCGGAAATCGAGCAAATCCCTCTTGTGATGAAATAAATGAGACTTCAACCATTTGGGAAAGCAACAACAGAGCATTTATGAGCTCACATAAATGAATTCCAGTTTGGCATAGGCTATCAACGAAAGCCCTGAGACGAAGACAAATTCTGGAGGTCTTGACCCTTTCACTTATCAATGAACGGATACTTCCGAAAGGAGGGCGCTTCAAAAAAATACTGGGACTTTCCTACCCATAGTCCCTATCCGATCAGTGGATGGGGTGATGAGTTTGCAGAAGAAGAAGGATTCCAGCTTCCTGACCCTTTAGGACCCTTAGATATAAGTAATAGATACTTATATATCACCTTATATATTAAGTAGCAGAATCTCACGTGTCGGTGTAATGACCGAACGGAGGCCTTACGACTATTCTGGACCTATTACCTGCATGACAGGAATATGAAATAGACATTCAATCAACAGGAAGTTTCTAACTACCTTGGATCTTAGGTAAGTGAAACTGTCTCTATAGCTAAAAAGTCAAGCCGGGTTCGTGTTCTAGTTATTTTTTTTGTAGACCAGATGGGACCTAACAAACTCTCTATGTTCCTACCTGCAACTAACAAGTCAGAAGTGTCCCCTAAGTCTGAGTTAGTTGTTTTAGTTCAGGACAGGATAGTATGGTACCTCTTTCTTTGGGCTTTGGAAGTGAAAGTGAGCAACCATCAAAAGTTTTCTATTTTAAAAAGGTAGCATTAGCTAAGTAACAATAAGTAAACAGATCAGGTTTAGCAATACATCGGTTTCGTTTAAGAATCTATTCAAACAAGCTATTGCGCCTAAGTCAATCCCTCATATTGGCTGGTTGTCTTATGACGGGAGACAAAACAAGTAGGTGTGAATCCTTTAAAATCCCAAATAAGCTTTCTTCATTCACACCTTTTAGCCTCTGTTACAGAAGTGGAAGGATTCATTGGTAGTTTTCTCTCTTGCTAGAGTAGGTATACGCGGATTTGGGTTGCCTAAGTAGAAGGCATGGAACTAGTGATTCTCTTGCGATTGTGTCTTCCTACTATAGAAGGATTAGGGTTTCTGACTCGTGGAATATAGGCTAATTCTATGCCTAAAAGTTAGCATTAGATGGGAATTTAGAAGGAAGTCTGATTTTCTCCATCCTTTATTACTGCATAGTTGGAATTGGATATTTGTAGATCAGATCTTTTCTGGTTCTTGAATACGACATGGACCTTGACTAGAAATTCTAACAGCATCGTCTATGCTTCCTCTTAGTTAATTTTTGATGAATTCTCTTCCTATTTGTTCGCACCCAAGAGAGAGTAGCTTCCTTTGGATCTGGGTAATCAAAAGTTGAAAGAGAAAAGAGTGGTTATTATAACATGCCGATAGTTCCATGTTCTTCCCTTAGAGTTCTTTTTCAACCCTTCGTAAACCAATACCGGATAAGAGAAGAGCTGCAACTGTAGGGGATTCACTAGCAAAGGTAGCAAGAGTTGATAAATTGGACAATCAGGTAAGCCATTTCATTTGTAAATATCCACTCTGGCTGGTATTATTGGGAGGAATTTTAGACACGGTAAGACTATTTTGAACTTCAAGACCTAGTACTTTTACTGTTAAATACATGCTTTTCATCTTTCCTGCTTTTCCATTTGACTTGTTTGCTGCAACTTATGGGGCTTACCCTAAGACTACTCCCAGGGCTTATGAATCCCGACCAAAAGAAGACTGGAACTTAAACTATATATAAGAGTACCTGTGGGATGGCTGGAAGAAGTATTTTTCTTCAATAGGTACTAGATTTTCCTTTTCCTTATAGGAAATTAGCCCTACATTTACAGGGCTTACCAAAGGGGAACTCCAGGTGAAAACCTTTTTAAGCACTCCAATTGGGATTGCTTCCCAAAGTTCCTTATATTTATCCTAGGAGTGATACAATGTCAATAAGAGAATAAATCCCACTATTACGATGGAAAAATTCATACCTAGAGACTAGGAAACCCTTATGTTATGAAAACCATTTTTGTTGGCAAAAGAACGTACAATTGTTGGGATTGTAACTAAAACACCAGCAACGTCAACTGGACAAGACTGTTACTATGAAACCCATCTAAGGAAACTTCCACAAGCCTAACAGCAAAGGGATCTCAAACCACTAGAAGCTGAGAAGACCTTAGGACTTAGCTTACCACTTTCACTGTAGCTAAGCTTTCTCCCACAAAAACAGAAGGAAAGAAAGAGAAAGCCGAGTAATCAAATGATTTTTTTTGATAAAGAGAAGGCTGAATATGGGCATTCAATTGGACATTTAGGCTTTTATTTCAAAAAATTAAGGGATGTAAGTGATTAAATTAGGCCTCCAATAGATCAAACCCCTATAAAGGTCAAAGAAACTGTAATTAGATCAACCGAAACTTATAGGGAAACGGGAAATCTACTCTAAGTAAACTGACTAGCCTACACTAAAGAGCCTCTTCTATTTGCTTTGTTTGAGTCACCTTGTTCCTCTAAACAAGGTTCTAAACCCTTATATATTAAGTAGAATCCCTTTAGGTTCAATGAAATTTTAAATCGTTCACTTTGAATAGCTATCTTTCATACCAGAAATCACCTTGGGCTATGAAGTCAACCTCACAACTCAAAGCGGTGAAAAAATAGAATTTGCTTACAATAAATCCACTAGCCAAACTACTGGTTGTAATACTTTTGAATTGAAGCTATTTATGGATTAAATGCCTTTAGTCCTCTGGACTGAGCTCCACTTCCAGCTGCTCACAACTTTAGTGGAGATGTTGAAGAAAGGGTGAACCAAATTAAGAAGTTGCATAAGAATATTCGAGAGAAAATTGCTATGAAAATGAGAAGTATCAAGCTCAAGCTAACAATCATCCCAAGTTTGCTGAGTTCAAAGTAAAAGAAAGTGATCTGGTGTGGGTTAATCTTAGTACACAATAGGCCGCCAAGAATGTCTGTTTCCCAATATCATGATGAAAGCAAAGTCAAAATCCCCATCTCTTATCCAGTATCTTAGGCCCTTCCTGTATAGAACCAGGTGAACCGTATCCATCCTTTCATTGCTTCAAGCGCCCTCCAGAGGAGTTGCTTCCTACCTTTTCAAGTCTTTGTATTATTTTATTCAATTCATATGACCCTATAACAAAAATCATAATCAAATGACTATTTGTGAAGAAATCCCTACTTGACTGGTGCCGCTTAACTGATAGTGAAATATGGAGTGCCCTCGCCCTAACTTGCATCACCTATTAGCCTTTCCTAATCTCCTTCCCTTCCCTCCCAACCATACAATCTCAAAAAGTACTCTATAAATAAAGATGCGCTTCCTCGAGTCCCATCCATCGGGGTGCGAAAGTGCCATTCTATTTGCCAAAGAAAAATACCTGAAGGAAGAGGTATTATAGGACCATATTCCTTGATCTATAACTATAGATCAAAATATGCGGAAAAAGGTTCAATACTCTAATCTAATAGACCCTGAATCGATCTTTTCTATCCAGGACTAACAAGTCACCTGACTGGGGCCACTAGTCAAAAGTAGTCCTATACAGAACCGCTATTCTCCTTAAGCTCTCAAATAGGCCTAATCGGTCTTACTAATCCATCTAGGAAACACAAAATTAGTATGATACATCAGCCTCCTCTAACCCTAGTACCATTGAATATGGGATCTGGGCATGAAAAGTAATCGGAAGAAAGCCTCTCAAAACAAAGGGGAGAGCAATACTCTACTCTAATAGTCACAGAGGAAAGATCATGACTCCAATACCCCTAAGAAGTGTCTTCTTCAGCACTCTCTATGTAGAATCCTATGACATTATATGCTAAATACCAATTTGAATCTGGATTGGCTTGGTCTGACATGTAACTTACTTCTTTATCTGCTGATCTAGTTCGAGTGGTTGATGAAGGGGCATGGCCCAACATCCATATTTTTATTTGAAAATTGATATGAGTATAATATAGGTAGTAGATTCACCTTACAACCTTCCCTTTTCCAGTAGCTTAGGAAATCGGGCCTCCTTTTGATAGTTCTGTTCTGGTACCTCGGTTTTCTTGCCTTGCTCCTCTACACCTAACAAAATGCGGTCTCCTCCGTAGGCACTTAATAAAGTTGAATAGGCATTGCAACAGATATAGTTGACTACTATATTACTGGAACTTTAAGCTAAAGGCCTACAAATGCTAGTTCCATCCTTGGACTGTGCCTCACCAGCCCCCCATTCTGTACAGTCTTCCTTCAACTCCAATCAAAGAGGCGGTTAAAAGGGGACCAAACAAGCAGCCAAAAAATGAGCACCCTACCTGATCTATGACCACCGTTGCGTGTTAGCGCAACTGTTTTCTTATTGGTGGGTAGGTAGGTAGGTAAAGGGTGATAGAAAGCATTGAACAATGCAAAGGCACCATATAGAGATAATATTGATGTCTCTCCTCCCTTCGTACGATCGATGCCCTCATCCCAGTCACTACACTACATGAAAAAAGCTATGGGGAATCTAAGATCAAGTATTATTCTTGCTACTATATTGGACTTCTCGTTTGACAATCTGATCCCTCACACTTGAAAGAGGGAAGGCAATGAATGATTAATAGTTATTAATCCTATAACTTCAACTAGAGAAGTATGGGAAAATGTGCCTACTAAGAGACACCCCAAAACCAAGAGAGAGACTATTCCTTTATCTATGATGATATTTCCAGTACTTATATATATTTTTATTGATATTCAAATGGGCTAGAAACTTAAAGATAAACTAGACCTAGCTAACGGGGGAGAAGGAATGATTGTAGGAATGTTGGATGTGGGAAGTAGGAGGGAATGAAAGTCTACATGAAAGAAGGGTGTAAAGGTTATCTGCCCGCTTAAGCTGCTAGTTTGTGCTCTTGTTTTAAGGGGTAAGCAGGGAATTCATATTTGAAGTTGAATTGATCTCGAGCTGAAGCTTTCTCCTAACCGAAAACAGCAAAGGAATGAAAGAGGGAAAGAGGGTTAGGCCCGAAGGTCATATTTAGGTTGTGCCTCGATGAAAATGTCAATGAATACTAAAATACTAGATAAGACTCAAAGATGATGAAGCCAGACTAAATGTTAGTGTTGGTATGATCGTCTGCACTATATAGGAAAAGTACATGTTGGGAAGATCAGATCTTGCAGACTGAAAGACTCAAATCATAGTAGTTTGCTGCTGGAAAGCTGACTCCATGTCTGATTATGTAGTTCCGTCGAGTGTATTGTTCTAGGACTAGGGTTTCTAGGTGTAGTTCCGGCTAGATAGATAACTTAGAAGAAATAAATTGAAATGACTATTCAAAAGGAACTAGTACTTATACATATTAGAGGGGTGCCTTTTTTGTGTGACAAGGGAGGAAAGGTGGAAAGATAAAGAATAAGTGAAAAAGTACTACTATCGTCCCCACAGATAAGATTTAATTGGAAATTCCCTAGATTATAAATATTGAGCTTCGCATACCCCAAAAAATAGAAAACCTAGAAAGAAGAGAGAGACCTAGAGCGTACCACTCTCCCACACAATTCTCATTAAAAAACATAGAATCTCTCTAATCTCAATTGTTGCATTTGTGCTTTTCCCCCATCTTTCATAGTCATTCGATCACTCAGATTCTTCTCTATTGTTTGTATACTCATTCTCTTGAAAGGATGGATATACGGTTGGTATAATATGATTCGAAAAACGAAGACCTAAAAGCCATCCAAAAAGGAATTAATTCTCTCTCTTATGGAAAAGAGATTGGAGGATTGGAATTCAGAGGGCGAAGAACTATATCAGGAAAGCACGGAATAGGAGTGGGAATGAGAATGAGAAGATCTGCGTCAAACTTTATCGAATGTGTAGGAACCTCTAAACAAAAAGAGGATGATTTGGCCTTCAAATACCTATTCAAAACATGCAAGGGATCTAAATATATGATGAATTTTATGCAATTATCTTTCTATCAAAATGAAAAATACCTGACTTTGCACAATTCGACAGTACGGGTAACCCAGTTGTGCATCTCCAACTTTACATTGGTGCAATTTGTGGACATGCTACCGATAGCATGCTCTGCATGCAATGCAAATCTTTCAGTGGAATCTCAAGGGAGGAGCATTGAAATGGTTTTCCTATCTGAATATTTAGCAAATCCACACCTAACTGAAATTATCTAGGGAGTTTCTTGAACAATATCAACATAATTGCGAACTAACTGTGGATCGTTGTGTCCTACTGGGAATGAGCCATAAGCCTGAGGAATCATTCTGGGAATGCGCTCTCAGATGGAAAGATTATGCAATTCAAGTACATCCACCCGTCATAATATCCCCAACCTTTCATACAAACTCTCACTGTAAACATTGATAAAATGTGTGTCAGTGTCACCATCAACTTTTCCCAACTCATCCAACAGGGTCGAGACTGCTGTCAAGAAAGGTCTCATATCATGAAAATTCATCCAAAGTGGAGTAGAATCATCATCCTACACTAAAAATCCAATAGCAAAGAAGCCTGAAAAAAAGGAGTCGCAAGTTGAATCCTTCCCACATTTCCGTACAATAAAACACCTATTCAGCAAGATCCAGTACAACCATCACAACCTGTGGAAAATGCGCCAGCACCGCCTAAAATGGCTCGAATCAATTAGAAGAGACAGAATGTCAGAATGAATATGTTATTCACTCTTTTGGCCACTATTATCTAATCTCATTCATGTGATGAGAAATATGAGAATGAAAAATAGAAAATTTCACATCTAAGATAGATTATGTGCCCCAAATCACTTATACTTATGAAACTAAGCGGGTGGGGAAGGTATGATACCTCTCCCATTAAACAAAGGGGATTCGTAGGGCAGACTCACTCACATATTGGATAGGTGGCTCAGAATTATAGTGCTAGTTTTGTTCCCTCAGGGAAGAGAAAGCACAAATCTATTACAATCTTAGTAGAGAATAAAGGACTACTATATTCTAATATTTGAGTTGGTTCTTTGTTACGTCCTTGACCTATGATTTGATCAATGGATTAATCCATCCACTGGACCACTTAGAATTCTTAATTAAACCTTTACCCTAAAAAGGTTCTAAACCCTTGATATATAAGTATCTGTTACTTATATTTAAGAGTTCCTTTAGAAATGGTTAGGTTCTGGTACTTAATATATAAGGGTGATACTTAATATATAAGGGTGATATATAAGTAGCACCGAATAGGGCTAGGAAAGAGCGATCCATTTATTTATTTGACCATAGTTCATGAAAAAGAGTCCTAGGTCTATCGAGACTTTGTTTTTCACCGAGAAGAAATCAATAGAATTTTTTGATACTAGATGAAGAGGTACGCTGGAAATCAGGGATAGAGGAGGAACACACCCTCCATTAGAAGAAACCAAAGGGTCTGAAAGAGTTCATATTTGAATAAGTATCCCAGTTAACCAGACAACCTAGAGGGACTTCGTACCATACAAGAAAGGAAAGACCTGGGACCAGTACTCCTCGACTTGGGAACTCCCATTATAACAAAGGGTGGGGGGGATCCGCTTTGTATGAGACACTATTATGGAAAAGAGTGAACCGATACTCTTTATATTGAGATTTACCTTGGGTTTCTGCTTAATTACTAGCATCCACCTTTATCATCCCTTTCTGTCTTTCTGGGATTGCCTATCAATGACCAACAAACGGAATCCAGAGAAGATTATAAGGCTATCCCATTCAAAAGGAATTGTGGGAGGGAAAAGAAAACTACCTTGACAAGATACTAGTAAAAGGAATAAATCACGCTTGGGTACCTTCCACAAATGGAGGATGAGAAGATGTTATGATCTAAAACCATCCTCACTATAGCTATTCGTGCATATAACGGGACCACTCGAACCATGCAAGGTATAGTTTGACTTCATCTCCAAGTGGGACCCCTTGTTCGGTCATCTCTATTCCATGTAGCGGATATACTATAAACATATAAAATGTCTCTATCATAACCTTGGATCCACGCCAACTTGGTTGTGGAATCCTCATATCATATCAATAAAATGTTTCCTATGAACGGAACCATTATCACGGTATTTGGTGAACTTGATGTTGAGGAAGAATGCATCATGCTTGACTCTTAAGATTGGTTCACTAGTGATGTCCCTACCTTGATAGTGACCCTGTAAATCATTTAAGTTCAGTTCCTTCTTCTTGATCCTTTATTGATTCAGGACCATCCTTGGTATCCTTCGTGGATATCCCACATGAAATTCGCGATGAGGAATTTCTCCCCCTCCTCTATCCCACATTGAGATTTTTAAATAAGGTGGGCTTGGTTTGGGCGCAAGCTCAAATTCTTCGATTAGGCTACCACGTTTTAGGTGAGGATGGGATTCGCTACCCGATTAGTCTCCCTACTCTATTAGGTACCTTTGGTCTAGGATTTGACCAAAAAGTCGAATTTGGATTTAGAACATCCCACTATGGATTCATAGACTGAACTTGACAGGTTCCATTGTGGAAATCCCCTTGCTACACAAGTCCCGTCACTACATTCGTTCGGTCAGGTCGCCAAAGCAGCGGTGATGAAGGCTCCAGAGGAGATTGATCGGAACTAGAGACTCATGAGGGATTTAACAGTTTTGTGGCCGCATATTCAGTCGATCACATGTGACTGAGTCGCCCATACCTAAGCTCAAGAAACATTCCTTATACTGACCGAGTCTCTTCCATTTCATGAGAAGCGGAGACAACGTTTCACATGTTTCCTTCACTAACTGAGCTGACAAGTGCATGAATTAAGTCAAAGCAACAAGTGTACTTGGGAACTCTTCTTTGCTGCTTCGTAGCCGGAGCATACACGTGGAGTTCACTGGAAGGAGAATGGCGAGAATGATTTCTTGCAATGCAACGGAACTCAAATCCTATTTCATAGGCTATACTCATACTCACTGAATACACGGAACTTGTCTAACAAGTTCTCATCAAGCCTACACATACTTCCTCATTAAGCCCATGGAATCAGTTGGTGGTCGAGTGAATTTATGAAGGAGCTATAGACAGAACTTGGTGGAGCCTTTGGAACGTGTATCCATAACCGTGAAGTTCAGTCTACGGAACATAGACTTCATTCACAGTGGAACATGTCTCTATTCTGCTATTCCCTTAGGTTTTGAGGCGAAACTCACTAAGGATGGGCCGAGATGGACTGCAATTCTAGTGAGGGCTTTAAGAGCCTCTGTTCTGACCCGATTGGAGGCTGGAGAAAGGGCACTCTTTCTTCAAACCCCAGATTCTCTTATGGTGGCGGGGGCTACGCCCCCCTCTCTTTCATCGGTGAAGTGCTTTATGGGGAATGAATCGGTCAGTTATGTCCCCGGACCTCCCAGATTCTCTTTCACATATGAATGTAATCAGAGAATACCTACCCAAGCACCACCTTGTGATCATAAAGATGAATATCCCATAAAATCACAGGAAAGAGTACCAGAAAGAACTGAAAAGAAATCACAAAGGTGAAAAGACAAGAAAAGACAAGCATAGTAGGGGGTGGGGCGTACTTCTAAACCGGGGACACATTAATCCCAACTAGGAAAAGGGTTGGAAACTAAAGGTCCTGTGAAACGATGAGAGTAGCAGACACTGGCAGTTATTCACCAAAACTGCTAAGGGACAGTGTGTATACAAAATGGCGGCTTACCGCAAGTCCCTACACAAGAGCTTGTTGACCATAGTAGGGATGGTCATGCTATATTGGTTGGGCGATGGCACAGTACGCTGGACCCTCGTATGAAACCCCACTAATATTCCTTGCACTATGTGGAACAGACTATTATCATATTGGACATGCTTATAGCTAAAGGAACGTACAATGATCCTTAGCAGGATGGAGGCAACAAAGTTTTTTCAGATACCACGGCACGACCCACAGGCAAGCCCACGACCTTCACCTCCCGCAGGTCCTACGGGGCATTTCACCAGAGTTCACGGTGGTGTTTTACCTTTCCAGATTGAGTTGATAGGGGCCTTTGGATAACGTACGTTCAGGGGTTTTCCAGTCAACTACCTTCACATCTGATGAGGTTTTCAGTACCATGAGTCTATTGGTCATTGTGTGGGTGGACTCCAAACCAAAACCCCTAACTAACATCTCAATCACAACACCACTACCTACTACTTTTCTACTGGACCACATTCCAAAAGACGACAATTGATACATGGTGGCATCACACTTTATTGGAACGGATAAGCAGGGAGTCTGCCTGGCTAGGGTAGCACCAGCCCCATTCCATTCATTCCCAATACCACAACTAGTGTCCAAGAATTCAAGTCTACTACCTATATTATACCGACATCCAAACCCCCACTCCTCACTAGAGAGCAGCCATTCCAACTGATGTGATTCACCGCTATTAGATTAGAGTACTGAGGCATGGTCCACGTGTTCATCGAACCACTCCTGACTCTATGTAGTATGGTGCAGGTCATCGTTCAAGTACTAAAGTCAAGTTGTTTGGATATTCCCTTCACTGAATGCTCTGATACTTATATATATTGTCATGAGATGGAATCTTTGTGATTTTTGATTTGTGATTTGTGATATAGTAAGAAAAGGCCTTAATATATATAAGTACCATGTGGGGTCCGAAATCAAGGTTTCACTGGTTTGAAGGTCATTTTTCCATTGGTGGTTGGCCTCGACCACCTCACCATAACCCCCTTCTCAGTACTTAAACCTTATGGTAAGGTACCCTGAGAATTTTCGTTCTTGGTCACAAGTACTTACTCTATATAGTCTGGCTCGTGTTATATGACCATGAACCTTGTGATTTGGTGGTGGCATTCGAGAGGGTGGGATCTCAAGAGCGCTAGATCCACTCAATCATAATCAACAACACCATTCCACTGAACCACCTGAGAAACGCTAAGGTATTCTTATATATATAGTACCAGCGAGTGGGGAAGCATCCAACATGAACCTTTTGGAAAGAACACATGCACCATTTCAACTATGCCAGATATGCGACAATTGGCCTCTAGTATACTCACTCAAACAACATTGGTGGTGAAGGTGGAACATGTTGGGAAGGGGGAGTAGCATGACTGTTTTAGTCGTCGAAGCCAATCCTTGGCTTTCCGCTTGGTCTAATGCCAGAGATGAGTTCCTGTAAGCCAAGGTCTCCCCAAGCACCACCTCTGCCCAAACTATTGTTATTTTATGGTACTCTTATATATGGTTATAGAAGAGTACCTAGATTATGTTATGTTTCACTTTCAACAGGTACTCTTATATAAGTATATATAGGAGTTCCCGTAGGGTAGACTAATGACTTTCTGATCTTCTGACTCATTCTTTCTAACATAAGGTTTTAACCCGCGTAGAATAAAGAATTGTCTTTCCGCATACCAGTTGCATGTGGGAAGACTAGAATCGGGGTGAAGAATAAATAATTGGCAGACGATCACAACATCTGATAGCTAAATGGATGGTACTTAGCTAACCTTCACTCCTCATCTCACTCACTCACTTGAAGACAGACTGAATGTGGACATTAGAATTGCGTAGTCTTTCTCCTAAGTACTCTTCTCTAATAGTCAGTACTCTACTCTAAACTATATAGGAAAATTACCCAACTTCCTTAAGACAAAATCACCAAGAGTCGCTACTCTGACAAGAGTAAAAAAGGCACTAACATCGGTGACTAGTAGGGATCAGTTCCAGTTCAGGCATCATCCTAATCATCAGATAGGGAATCTGAGATCCTCTACTTAATTCCTGAAATTGAAAGAACAATTATTTTCATTTTTGATCTAGTTGCATGCTCACTCACCTCACTTTATTTTTAGTTCAAAAAAATCTAATTCAAATATCGATATATGGATATGGTAATCACCTAAATGCATAATTTGTTTTTGTTATTCTTAATACGTCGTTATCGAGTCTCACTTTCTTCTTATATGATAATGGTTCTAAACCCTTATATATAAGTATCTTCTACTTATATCTAAGGGTTCTAAATGGTATACTATATAGGTTCAAGTACCAAATAGGGTATACTATTAGAAGAGTATTGACACTATTAAAGCATTTCAGAAGGAATTGAGTCTTCACTCCATTTCTGGCTATGCCTTCTCCGATCAGGGACCATTAATATTAGATTAGATACTGAAGATCTGTCTGTTTTTCATAAGCTTCACTCGAATCAATAGAAAGAGGGAAATTCTAGTACAAAATGGAACTAGTAGGTGACCAATCCATTGGACTCATTAGGATTCCTTAATTCTTCACAATATGCATGAGAAATATGTACTAGCTTGGTCTGAGGATAGTGTTATCCCTAAAGGTATTAATTAAGAGTTAGGGAATTAGCTTTCCACTATAATGAGAATGATTCCCACTAGAAGTGATTCTGTATGGGACAAAGTCCAGTCACACTCGTCTTAGGGTAGGATATCCATAAACCTTAAACCATAAGAACTTCTCCTTTTTGGTTGACAACCACTGACTCAGTATAATCTAGATAGTAGTCTACCTAACAGGGTCCCATCTTCTGTCAGGTTAAGTCTCCACCTCATGTTGGGTAACCTTTAGGATAAAAATAACAGAGTTGAACCCAATTTCTTCACTTTTAGTCAACTATTAGATATTAGAGTAGAGTATTGAGAGGCTTTGATATAGCTTGCTTTCCTGGTCTTTGATTAAACCTCTACTCTCTTAATTCAGTCTATAGGATTTGGTTTAGGTTCAATATTTTATGTTTAGCTTAGGTCCATCAATAAATCTCTCATAAACCCCTAAGTTGAATCTATATGGGGCCTTTTGTTAGGCCTATCTTGTGTCTGTAAGGTATAATAGCAGGTTTTCACCTATGGTTTCCACCATAATTTAAACTATTTTTATTAGGCCCTTGTAATGCTCTAAGAGGGTAGTGAGGCTTAGATTCCATAGATTTCAACCTGTATTGTCTATAGGTTTAAGTACTGAAGTGAATCCTACATCCATTTTAGAATATGATATTTTATGTATCTCAACTCATAGATATTTCTATCATTTGGTCTGAATCTATTTCTTTTATTCCAATGATTCTATTAGAGTAGAGTCAGGTACTCTATCTATATAGTCTTATAGGATTAGCCTTAATATATATAAGTATCATCCCATATCGTGTTGTGATAAGCTCATTTATCTTATTAGGTATTACCTTTTGTACTTTGTGGATGTTCATATTTCTTACCATGAAAGTTTTTCATTTTCCAAACATATCAGACATCTTTCATATAAGATGGTCTTAGAAAGCACATAAGTGTTGGACATTTGCATGATACAAGTAAACCAGTTCCTTATCCCTATCAGTGAAAGAAGTAGGAAAATCACTCTAGGTTAAAACCTTATAAAACGAATTTCAAAAAATATTACTGTAGATCGACATCAGAGGTGGCCCAAACCGAGGCTATGACGCTTCCTACTGAGTACACAATTCAGACAGGAAGTTTGTTTAAATAGTACAAGAAAGACAATTATAAAGAATGGGACTAAGTCTTGAGATACTTTTTTAGATTAGATTCTTTAATATAGCATCAACATGAAAATAACATTACAAAGAGATATAGGCATTTATCCCATCCATCAACCAAGAAAGACACCTACTTTACACTAACTGAAGCACACTTCTTTATTCAAAACAAAAATACATTATGAAATGAACCCACATATAAAAGTGGGTGGGCCTACTCATTATTTGTGTTCGTACATTTATTCATTATTTAAATTCAAATAACACCTCCAATATACTAGTTATAGAGGGGGATGGAATAAGGGGTTTTGAACCATATAATACATAAATGAAACGCAACCTCGGAACATAATTATGTTGCTTGCTCCATAGGTTTATGTACTGAGATGGTGGAACTGGGGGGAAGAAAGAGGCCCCCTTTTGCGGTGGATAAGAGTGGGAAACATCGCTTTCCCTCATGTAGCTATGATTCCATTAAAAAACAACACAATAAGAATAAAAATAAAAAGTCCATAACTAGAAAACAAATTGAGATATTGGAATCAAGGTAAGGGACCAAGATTATATACTATTGCAGAAGAATAATCGAAGGGGTTGGTTGAAAGGTAAGGATAGCGTGATTGGATGATTGGTTGGAAGGTAAGGCTAATACTTGTATTATATTTAATAGACTGGTTGTGGGTCCTTTTGATCATGGGCCATAGGTAGAGACCAATGAATATCAATTAGATAGGCTAATAGAATCAATTGAGTAGCGACCTTTTGATGGCTGTCATTTTCTAGGCTATTTGGAAGGGTGACCTAATTATGTATATAAGCAGTCAAACAAGAGGATGGACCTCACAAGAAGTCAATGTAAGTTTGAAACTCCCTGGAATACATGAATTACTTGATTATCTAGATTATATGGAGGGAGGACCTAAATCAATTACTTCTAATTGTATATAACGAGTTGTATCTTTCTTCAAAAAGTCATATAGTGGATCGAGAAACCTCCATAAAAAGGTGATTTTATGAAAGACAGTAACCGGTGGGCTAAGATAATTTTTTACTGTCCTTTGAATAAATACAGTGGTGGTACGTACTCAAGTTCCAACGCTCATAGAAAGGTCAATACAGTGTATAAAGCTGACTTTCCTGTTTAAATAAGGCAAGCATGAAAGTGTCATAGAGAAAAATCTTAATATATATAAGTACCAACCTCAGTACTCTAATATAATATTTCCCTTTATCATCTTGGATCCCCTATTTATTTTTATTATAGGAAACCCTGAGGAGAAATATGTGTCTGAGAACGCTATGTGAATAGGGTCATATTCTTTCATAATATAAGGTCACCCAACATCTATCAGTTTAATCTTTCAAAAAGAATTTGGAAGCCTTCCACCTTACTCCTTATTCTCTCCTAAATGAAGCTATGATAAAACTTGAGTAATGTGGAACCCATTCCTATGATATGTAGAGTTAGTTATCCTTTATCATCCTTGGTATTCCACCTCTCTATGAGATGTGGGATCGACCCCATGATCCCTTCATCTTTCTATATCCTTTTGGATGATAAGGCATTCCTATCCATGTTTTATCCATCCTTTTCTCCACTATCAACCACCAAAATGATGATTTTTTTCTGACCCTATTTCCTCTCCTGTGGCAAGAGCATGTTCTCCAAGTCCTAACTCCAACTTTTTCGTATATGTCAGTATAATCTAATAGTGATGGTTTGAGTACTCTTCTAATGGTTCCTGTACTCTTATAATAGTGTGTGTTTTACCTTCATCTGAGTATATGTCTAAGTATATCTATTTAGGAGATGAACAAAATGAGATACATTTCCATATAACACTCATCCATTCCTGTGGATACGAAGTTTTTCCTCACACTGATGTGCTCACATCAGAGTGTTTTCTATCTTGATGCCAAAGAGAAACTAATACTGATACCGAGACATCCTAAGAGGTTTAATCAGTCTAACTTGACTTGACTCAATGAAGATTATTTCTTTATTTACACTTAGTAAACAAGCAAGAAAGCTAATCAGGAAGATAGGAAGCAAGTAACTGATTGATTTTTCATAGTCTACTCTATAACAGGGAAGGAATAGGAAAGAGGGAATTTCAATAATGGAAGAGCACTTACATTTAGACATGTCTTGATTCCAAAGAGTAACTAAGCTTAAAAGACGAGTCAAAGAATCAATTGAGTGACGAGTGAGGACCAGAGAAACCCTATTCCCCAGTCTAATTTGTTGGATTGGAATAATAGATTGCCCCTCCTGACCTAGTTGAGATTCCAATAGGATATGGTAATCACCTAAATTCAAAATTTGTTTTTTTTGTTCTTGATACTTCATTACCGAGTCTGAATTTCTTCTTATATAATAATGGTTCTAAACCCATATATATAAGTATATTCTACTTATATATAAGGGTTATAAAGGGTATACTATATAGCGTCAAGTACTGTAGATCTAACCCTTTCTAAACCGAATAGGGTGAAGTAGCCAAGTTTTAAACCCTTGATATATAAGCAGCACCTTTCTAAATCAAATAGGGTGATGTAGTTGAGTCTTAAACCCTTATATATTAAGAAGCACCGAATAGGGTGAGGTTCTAAAAGATCTGACCCTCCCAAGGTTAGGAAAAAGAACATTTTTTCTTATGCTTTATGCCTTACCCTTTCTAAAGGGTAAGATCTTTTAGAACCTTTGGAACCCTTTGTATAAAAAGATATGAGACTGTTAGCACCTTTATCATCAGATAGCATCTCTACTCTTATTGCTCAAGGACCTGTAGACGGGATGAAATTCTACCACTAAATATCCCATATTAGTAGTTTATTTTTTGGGTACTCGTGTCGAGTAGGTGTATTTGACTTCACTTGACCGTGTCTGCTTAAAATTCACCCTAGACTCGTGTTGTTTTGTCTAGAAAGACTAAAAATTAGTCAAGTTAATTTATGAACAAGATACTATTCTAATATAAGTAATAAATTTCTATTTTTGGATTCTTCTTATACTCACCTCCACGGGCGAATAGAGTGTACTACACTCTTTCTTGGCTAGTTTAGTAGACTCCATTATAGGTCATTCGAAGGGATCTGTATTCAACTATTAGAATAAAATAGTTTGGGGTGTAACATTGTGTTTTTTCCCTCGAATGAACGATAAAAAAGAGTTCTATAGGCATCTTACATTCATATCGATTTGGGTTTTTCCGCACCATATTTTGATCTGCCTCTTCTTCGATCCGGAATTCCCAACAAATCTTGGATCCTTGAATACAATGGGATTTTACACCTGGAAAATATTTTACTCTACCTCCTCTTATTATTACCATAGAATGTTCCTGAAAATTAGAACCTTCACCTGGAATGTGAGAAAATATATCATGTTGATTGCTCAACCATACTTTGGCTATCTTACGTGGAGTTTAATTAGGTTTTTTTGGTGTTCTCATTGAAACACGCAGATGTACTCCTTGCTTCTGGGGACATTGATCTGAAGCTCCATTACGGTCCGTGTGCCATTTTTATTCTCTACCATGATGAATCGATTGATTTAATGTAGGCATCACTCTTTCCTTTGTCCTTCCCCCCTATTTTTTCCTAATCACTTGTTGTTACTCCCGATCTGAAGCACCCCTTTTCCATTCATAGAGATATCCAATCATCAAAATCAATAAAAATTCCATCATGGACCAAGATCCAAATAGATCAATCTTGTTGGAAGGTACTACAAAAGGAAAAGAAAATGTTACTTCTGAATGAGGGATAATAAATAAAATGGAAACAAGATAAAATTGTATATCGAAACGATTTCTAGTATCACTGGAAGGATAAGAACCACATTCACGGGCCAACAATTTTTTTAGATAAATTGAAATATTGGAAGAAAATGGAAAAGGAACACCAAATAGGATAAAAGAAAATAGCGGGCTGATCACTAAATATATAAAAAAGGTGAAAATCTGGACCCTTTAGAAAGGGTCAGATCTACGGTACTTGATATTTTTTTTAAAGGTTGGGGCCGAAGCCTCAATTTATTATTAAAGCAAAGACCTCTTTAGTGTGGTTAGAGGGAGACCCATTACATAGCCCAAAGGACCAAGGCCATGTGGACTGAATACAAGGCTTGAAAGCCCATTTTTTATCCCAAAGGACCCCTCAGTGAACAGTACTGCTACAGTACCCACGCTGCTACATTACCTACTACAGTACAGCCGCCGCTATAGTTCTTCCGCCGCTACAGTGCTTCTGCCGCTACAGTACTACTACTTATATATCACCTTATATATTAAGTAGTAGAACCTGACATCACCTCACTATTATTATTTTATCCTCAAGTACATCTTGGCTCTCTTGCTCCTTGCTCGCGGAGCGGCATACCAGAAAAAGAAAGGGAAACAATAAAGGTAAGCCTGCCATTGATCCCACTTTACCTTTGCCTACCGTGAAAGAAATTCCCCTCAAGATAGGCCCTCCTGGCTCCTAAATGTCTTTCTATCGATCGAGAAAGGTACAACCAATCTGATTTTGGGTCGCGCAAGTGACGTAATTCCTCATTAGTGAAGTTGGCTAAAAGATCTGACCCTTTCTAAATATCTAACCCTTACAAGGTCCTAATGACAACAGTTTAAAGTATGGGTGAAACCATAGGTGAAAGCCTGCTATTATACCTTACAGACACACGATAGGCCTAACATAAAGTCCCATATAGATTCATCTTAGGGGTTTATGAAAGATTGATTGATGGACCTAATCTAAACTTATAAGATTGAGCCTAAACCAAAGATTATAGACTGAATTATGAGGCATAGGTATAATCAAATACTAGGAAAGCAAGCTATATCAAAGCCACTCAGTACTCTACTCTAATATCTAATATTTGAATTAATAATTCATTTTATTTTGTTAAGTAAATGCTGTTATTTTAATATACTGTTTAGAATCTGTTACACAGTTAAATTGGGGGAACCGCCCGATTCCACTCGACCGACCACGTGTTCCGGTTCTAGAACACCTGCATCATACGATTCTCCTTTGCCTGGCATGAAAATATTTCCTTTCTTTCATGTAGATCAAATCAGTTAGGGTTGGGAGAGACCCCGGTTTTCACCGGTGACAGAGCAGCCTAGAGTTCGGTGATCCTGAGTCGAAGCTAACATGGTCTGGCTCAGGTGTTGTAGTGCGGAGAGCTTTGAAATCCTTTACAACAGTGACAAAGGTTATTGGACAACATCGTCTCTTCTTTACTCCATATATGTACAGTGGGTCAAAGCTTTAGTAAGATTTGGTCCACGAGATTTATCCACGAAAGGAAGACCAAAGGAGGGGGCATCGAGGAGGAGCAACAACGATTTGGGGTGCCAGTGGCATATGTGAACCAACTGCTGTTCCTCCAGATGTTGCCAGCAGTGGAAGAGGAGTTCATATTCGAGTACCGAGGGACCATCTCCATCCCCTGATATGCCTAATAGTTCCAGTGCATCCATGGATTTTGCAGCCATTGGTTTTTTCACCAAATCAAAAGGTCGATTGGCTTAAGGATGAGTCTTGGACTAGAACCCGCAGGTGCGATGGACCAGATGTGTGACCCTCTTGGACAGTGGTGTCATCCTGTTCTCTGTTTCTTGTTCGCCTGAGGAGGAAGTTCCAGTTCTTGGCACCTCGGACAGTGGATGCATCTCCTCCGCGGAAGGGCTTTGGACAACGACATTGTGTGTTGATTGGGGGTTCTTGTTCCTAGACCTTGAAGGTGAAAACAAAGGAACTGGTTTGTGGATATGTATGGGTGTCATAGACTTCGACAGCGCCACCAAATATGGACAACAAGAGTAGATTTGGAACACACCAGATTGGACAGTGGTGATGACTTTGGACAGCAACTGGCACGTGGTGATGAATCTGGACCATAACATTGATCATGGAGGATCGAACCTACTGGACTCCATGCGATGACGTTTTCAACACCCTTTTACAAGCCTCTTCATCGAAAAAGGTTTGGATGAACCCCGATAAGGGGGTCTTGATCCTATCATAGTTTTTTTCTTTGTCGATTTTTGTAATCTTGGGCATGTTGCTTGTTTTTCCATCGCATCTTATTTCTGTTTCATGTCCAATTTAGCTTGTGAGTTGTATTTTTTGTTTCCTCTTGTACTGTTTACCTTGAATAGTGAAAAAACCATGATGATCCTGCCCCGTTCACGTAGGCCTATGGTCAAAGAATGTAAATATCGATGTCCCATTTACTTCTTTTAATTTCTATATTTAAATCGACCTGTAAATTGCCGAATGTTTATTGCTTCTTGAATATTAATTTCTGATTGAATTCATTTGTTTAAATAGAATTTGTTTTAAGATTTGTACTACCTAGTTCATCATTGCTGCTGCACCTTTAATTTCTCATTGTTGTTTGATTTTGTTTTGGATGAATCACCATATATAGATTATGTCTTCTATTTTAATGAGAATTAAGGGCATAGTTTATTGTTGTATTGCCACTGTCAGCGTGTTGTTCACTACTGTTGAATTAATTTGAATATGTTCATTTGATGTATTGGAATTGCAAGTAGATCATTATTTATTTATCAGTTTTCAGGTATTCAACTATTAATAAACATCATTTTTGCATTTCGAATTTTAAAGAACCAAAAAACCCAATAGACCCGAGCTATTTCGTGGGGAATACCTATCGCGCAGGGGCGCTCCCCACAAAAAAGTGTTATCAAAGTCTAACTGGGTTTAAGTTTTTCTTTGTTAAAATTTGAAATCGTTTTTTCATTGCTTTCAAATGATTTTCTAGTGGCTTTTAGCTGTTGCAGCATGCTTTGATTATTTTGTTCAGTTAGGTCGTTAGATCTCTTAGGCTGTAATTTCATTCTATTTTTGGTAGTTTGTTTCCTCATTGTTTTAATTTTTCCTTTACCTGTTTCAGCCTCAAAGATGCCTCTTGGTAGTTTCTACCTATGTGTTTCTATGGTTTCAGGGTAGGAATGAGTTCTATGTGAGGTTGTCCTATGTTTGAGAGCTGGTTAGCAGTAAGGTCTTGGTGGGATATTTTGCCTCTAGTGTCTACCTTTTTCCTAGGAGATGAGCTTATGTAAGCTCTGTGGTGTTCCTCCACATCCTTTAGGACTCTTTGGCTCCGGGTATGGTCTCATTGCGAGTTAGATGTTTAGGTTTGGGTAGCTTGTGGGTGCAGTGCTCTTGTTTGTTGCTTGGTTGGCCACCAAGATTCTTTTTTACTATTTGACCCTATTTAGCGGCTTTGTTTGGTTTCCTAGGAACCGTGTTACATTAGTAAGTCTAGAATAAGATGTGTGGCCCTTTAGTGTCTTGTTTTCTCTTAGTTTCTAGCTGGCTCCCAGCCTTTGTTCTTGCATCTTAGAGTTGTCTTAGGATGTTGGGACTACTTACATGTATCCTTGCAGTTTCCATTTTGTGTGAGGATGTCTCCTTTTGGATTTTGTTTAGGCAGTCATCTCCTATGGTGGAGATTCTGAATCAATCTATTGAGGATCTTCTGGTGCCTTGGGTCGAGAGTCTTCCTGTTAGAGTTTTCAAGTGGCATGTCTCGGTTTTAAAGCCGACGATGCTTGGTGCTTTGGTCCTATATGTCTTTGTGGGTTCAGGTGGAGACCTATTTGGGTTGTTTCATTTACTATGCATGTTTTCCCTCTCCGCGTTGCTCCTGTTGCTGCCTATAGCCTTAGGAGAGTGAGCTGATAATTAGCTCTAGGTTTGTTCCTCTTATGTGTCCTGGTTTTGGGATGGTTTCTATAGGTCATGATCCGTTACGAGTGGTGATTGGTCCTGGACAATGTTTAGAGTGACAGTGTCATGTGAATAGGTTCAGTGACGATCATGCTTTATGGTGGTTCTGTCGAGATCTCTTTAGTGATATTAGGTGGTTCCTAGATATCGTTAGGAAGCTAGACTGAGATGAGTTTTCTTGGTCAGTAGCGTGCTGCCCTTGGATCGCCGGTGTTCTCGTGGGTGTAGAGTTTTCCCTTTAGGACTCTTGGGGATGCATGAGATTTTTAGTGGTACCTGGTTTTTGAGAAACCTCTCTTGTTGGATTGGTTCTAGGTATTATATTCTCTTCAGGTGGATAGTTTTCTGAGTCTGTCTTAGATTTTGGTTGAGTGAGCGATTTGCTTACCTTTGATCTTTGTGTCTTTTGTTGCTTGTTTGCTCTGACCTGTTTTATTTCCGAGTTGCATTCTTAGTGAATTTATATGAGTTTTGTTTTTCTATGTTTTGTGCGAGGTTGGATACTGCTCTGTTTATTTGTGTTCTGCAGGCACAGATGAGCTGATTCGGGGACCTGTTGGCATGTGATTTTTTGGTCCCGTCTACCTCATTGGCATCATCTCAGAGTGCGACTCAGGTAAGTGGAGGTATGGATTTATCATTAAGTTGTTTAGAATTTTTTAATTCTGAACATGTTTATTAGATTTAAAATATCATTCAACTTCAGGTGACATGTGTCACAGTTGATGCATGGTAGGGGGACTATTTGGGTCATACCTCGTAGGTTGTTTCCTGTTTAGGATATGCTCAAGTTGATGATAGTGTTAGGTGGTGAAGAATCATCATGTGGTTAGGAGTTTTAATTTGCAAGGTGGAGAGTGTGTTGCTACATATTAAAGTTGTTCATGCATCTAATTTCCAAGGTGGAGATTTGTGAATTAATAATTCATTTTACTTTGTTAATTAAATGCTGTTATTTTAATATGCTGCTTAGAATATGTTACGCAGTTAAATCAGGGGAACCACCTGATTCCTCTCGACTGACCACATGTTCCGGTTCTAGAACACCTTCATCATATGATTCCCCTTTTCCTGGCATGCACATATCACATTTCTTTCATGCAGAGCAGCGCAGTTAGGGTTGGGAGAGACCCCAGTTTTCACTGGTGACAGAGCAGCCCAGAGTTCGGTGATCCTGAGTCAAAGCTAACCTGGTCTGGATTAGGCGTTGTAGTGTAGTGAGCTTTAACGTATTTCTCAACAGCGACAATGGTTCTTAGACAGTGTCATCTCTTCTTCACTCCAGATCTGTACAGTGGGGCTAATCTTCGGCAAGATCTGGTCCATGGGATTGATCCACGAAAGGCAGACCCAAGGAGGGGGCATCGAGGAGGATCGAAAACGATTTGTGGTGCTAGTGGCATATGTGAACCACCTTCTATTCCTCCAGATGTTGAAAACAATGGAAGATGAGTTCATATTAGAGTACCGAGGGCCCATCTCCACCCCCTGCTACGTCTAGTAGTTCAAGTGCATCCAAGGATTTTGAAGGCCTCTATTTTTTCACCGAATCAGAAGGTCGATTGACTTGAGGATGAGTCTTAGACTAGAACCTGCAGGTGTGATGGACCATACGTGTGATGTGCTTGGATAGTGGTGTCATCCTGTTCTCGGTTTCTTGTTTGCATGAGGAGGAAGTTCCGGTTCTTGTAACCTCGGATAGTGGCTTCATCTCATCCTCAAAAGGGCTTTGGACAATGACATTGTGTGTTTATTGGGTTTTCTTGTTCCTGGATCATGAAGGCTAAAACAAAGGAACTGGTTTGTGGATATGGATGGGTGTCGCGGACTTCGACAACGCCACCAAATCTGGACAACAAGAGTAGATTTGGCACACACCATATTGGACAGTGGTGATGACTTTGGATAGCAACTGGCACATGGTGATGAATCTAGACAACAACATTGATCATGGAGTATCAGACTTGTTGGACTCTGTGCGATGATGTTTTCAGCACCCTTTTACAAGCCTCTTTATTGAAAAAGGTTTGGTCGAACCCCGATAAGGGGGTCTCAATCCTGATATAATTTTTTTCTTTGTCGATTTTTGTAAGCTTGTGCATGTTGCTTGTTTTTCCATCACGTCTTTTTTCTGTTTCATGTCTACTTTAGCTTGTGAGTTGTATCCTTTGTTTCCACTTGTACTGTTTACCTTGCATAGTGAAAAAACCATGATGATCCTACCCCATGCACGTAGGCCTATGGTCAAAGCACGTAAATCTCGGTACCCCTTTTAATGCTTTCAATTTTCGCATTTAATTTGACATGTAAATTTCTGAATGTTTGTTGCTTCTTGAATATTAAATTCTGATTGAATTCATCTAGTTAAATAGAAGTTGTTTTGGGCTTTGTACTTCCTGGTTCATCATTGCTGTTGCACCTTTAATTTCTCACTGTTGTTTGATTCTGTTTTGGATGAATCACTATGTACATATTATGTCTTCTATTTTAATGAGAATTAAGTGCATAGTTTATTGTTGTATTGCCACTATCAGCATATTGTTCACTACAGTTGAATTCATTTGAATATGTTCATTTGTTGTATTGGAATTGCAAGTCGAGCATTATTTGTTTATCAGTTTGCATGTATTAAAATATTAATAAACATCATTTTTGTATTTCGAATTTTAACGAACCAAAACACCCAATAGATCCGGGCTATTTCGTGGGGACTACCTCTCATGCATGGGCTCTCCCCGCAACATAATAGTAGACTAAAAGTGAAGAAATTTGGTTCAACTCTATTATTTTTATCCTAAAGGTAACCCAACATATTTGGTTACTTAGTTCCTTAGCATTCGGAGAAATATCTCTAATTATAAAATAAAGTTTTCCATCTACTTTTCTTGTGAGCATAAGAGTGACTCACTCTGTCCAAAGGAGTGGAAAATTGAGTTGATTAGTTATCGAGGGGATTCCCCTCTTCCTTTCCATGTAGTTAAGCTATTTCACTCCATAATTGTAGAGCTTTAAATCATTTCGAAATGAGTATGTTGAAGATTTATTCCCACCTTCATATGTGTGTTTCCCATACAGATGCAAGTTAATGGTCTCTTATCATTCAATGGTGTACATCCTTAGTAAATAAGAAGATCATTTCTACCTCAAGGGCCATACATTATTGTTCGTTCCAATGTTCTTGTGAGAGTGAAGGATGAGCCGCACATTGAGGATGAAGTCACCCCACATCTCTATTCTACTATTAGAGAATCTAATAAACTGAAGCTGGTTCATGTGAGCCTATAAGCATCAGTCCATCCCTATGCATTGGTTAGATTCAAGCCGATGTGAACCTTTAGCAAGTTCCTTCATGCGAGACCCCATCCCCCCGCCTCCTTTTGGCTTGTCCTACTAGTATATCTAGTCTCTTATCCTACCTGACTATCTCTTCTCTAGGTGTATGGGGAGACTTCCTCCCGATGAGACAATCTCAAAGACTCGATTGGAGATAGACTTAAAGCACATCTTGAATATAAACCATAATTCATCAGTGCAACCAAGAATAGGTGATGAATTATTATGTTTTTATTCTTAACCCTCCCAGGTTTAGGAAATACCCGTCCTATAAAATTCCCTATAATTGAGATCTTGAGATGATCATGGGACTATTGATTTCATTTATTATTTCTAGAAAGAGAGGAGTGAGAACTGGTAACCCGACTCGGTTCATCGATGAACACTAACTGTATTCTTGATGGCCTATTGTGTACTAATATGAACCCACACCAAATCACTTTCTTTGACTTTGAACTCATCAAACTTGTGATGCTTGTTAGCTTGAGCTTGATACTTCTCATTTTCTTAGTATTTTTCTCTCGAATCTACTTATTCAACTTCTTAATATGGTTCACCCTTTCTTTAGCAACTCCACTAAAGTTTTGAGTAGCTAGAAGTGGAGCTCATTCCAGAGGACTGAAGGGATTTAGTCCATAAACAGATTCAATTCAAAAATATTACAACCAGTAGTTTGGCTAGTGGATTTATTGTAAGAAAATTATATTTTTTTAATGCTTTTGGTTGTGGGGCTGGCTTCCTATCCCAATGTTATTTATGGTATGAAAGATATCTATTCAAATAAAAAGGATAGATAGTCTCTAGGGGATGAATCTATAATCTCTATAAATTCCGTAACTCTTTTATATGATAATCAAAGTGCTTCTCCTGCTTCATCTACAGAACAAATTTCACTCAGTGATTTTCACTACTCTGACTCTCTATGTTCTGTGATCTACTAGATCCCCTTTCCCTTTTAGTGGAAAATAGTTCAATGGTTTCTAATATGGGCACCTGGTATTCTCTCCTAATGAATTTCCCCTTTCCTTTGCTACTCTCTTTTACTACATGGTTCCAGGTATTTCCTTATTATAGATAACATACATATTTTCCATCTCTAAGATTTGTTGTGGTTCACTGACCACGAAGAGAGATAATAGAAAAAGAAAATGGAAGAAAATGGGCTTTATTTCAACGTGAATAAAGCTTATAAAAACTTCTCACTACACCTCTCTCACATGAAGCTCTCAAGGATCTCTTGGCTAGAAGAGCTCTCTTGGCTTAGATTTCATCTCTGTCTTGGATACAATTATTGAAGGAGGCATCCCAAAGCCTCCTTATATAGCCATGGTGGAGGATTCCATGTTTGACACAACTCATCCACCAATCCCCACCTACATTCAACAATGGAAGCCTACATAATTAACATGTGCATCAACCAATGTTGAAGAATCCATGGTGCTGGTGGAGTTGGTGCACCGGGCACCTACCATGGGCAGCTGTAAATTTCTCCGTCAATTCTCCCCCTCTAGCTACATTCCACTGGAGAATATGCAAAGGTCAAGCTTCTCCCGAGAAACCACCTTTATCAACATATTCGCTGGGTTCTACTTCGTGTGGATCTTCACAAGTCATAACAGCTGTTGATCCATCACTTCGCGTATCCAATGATAGCGAATGTCGATGTGATTCATCCGGGAATGGTACATAGAGTTATTGCTCAAGTACAAAGAACTTTGACTGTCACAATGAACCCTCTACTCCTTCTGGATGAATCTGAGCTCTTGGAGAAAATTCTTTAGCCACAACATCTTTTTTCCAGCTTCTGAAGCTGAAATGTACTATGCTTCTGTTGTGGATAAAGCTACACACTTCTACAACCTTAACTATCATGATACAGCTCCTCCTGCAAAAGTATAGATGTATCCTGATGTATACTTCCTGCTATCAGGATCTCCGGCCATATTTGCATCTGTATATCCATCCAAGATAGGTTCATCTCTCCCATATCACAAACATAACTTGCAAGTACCTTTAAGATACCTCATAATCCACTTGACTACTTCCCAGTGCTTCTTTCCAGGATTAGAGAGAAACCGACTCCCGATTGCCACTACATGGGAAATTTCAGGTCTCGTACTCACCATAGTGTACATCAAGCTTCCAACTTCTGAGGAGTATGGAACCATCTTCATCGCCTCAAATTCTTCCTTGGACGACGGGCATGAACTTTTGCTCAACTTCAAATGATCAGGAAGAGGAATGCTCACTGGTTTGGATTTTTCCATGTTGAAACATTTCAGAACACGTTCAACATACTTCTCTTGAGATAACCATAACAACTTCCTCTTTCTATCATGAATGATCTGCATCCCCAAAATCTATTGAGATGATTCCAAGTCTTTCATATCAAAAGACTTGGATAACTCCTTCTTCAACTGGCTAATCTTCACTGCATCCTTCCCAATGATCAACATGTAATCAACATAAAGTGAAAGGGAAACAAATTTACCATCCTGAAATCTCTAGATGTAGACACACTGGTCTGCCTGTGTCTACTTGTAGCCATGACTCACCATGAATGAGTCAAACTTCTTGTACCACTGCCTGGGAGCCTGTTTCAATCCGTACAAGCTCTTCTTAAATTTTAAAATGAGGTTTTCTTTTCCAGAAACCTCAAATCCTTCATACTGCTTCATATATATCTCCTCAGAGAGGTCACCATGAAGAAAAGCAGTCTTCACATCCATTTGTTCAAGATCCAAGTCCAAGAAAGCCACTAATCAGAAAAAGACTCGGATTGCAGCCATCTTCACCATGGGTGAAAAGATCTTGTCAAAGTCAACTCCTTTCTTATGAAGGAATCCCTTGACAACTAACCGATCTTTGTGCTTGACCTCCCTTTTGTTTCCATCCTTCTTTAGCCTGAACACCCATTTGTTCGTAAGTGACTTCTTACCTTTGGGAAATTCCACCAAATCGTATGTTTGGTTCTTCATCAAAGACTCCATCTCATCATCCATTGCATGCATCCACTTGAGTTTTTCAGGATGATACACTACTTACTGGTATCCTTCAGGCTCCCCCTCATCAGTCAGCAACAACTAATCTAACTCTGAATATTTTTTTGATGGAATCCTTCCTCGTGAAGATCTTCGAACCTGTGAAATGTTAGGTTCGGGAGGCACAACATCACCTAGCTCTTATGATGATTCTGTAACTTCTTGTAGAGATGATTGAGTCTCCACCTGCTCAATATACTCCTATACTGCCTCTTGGTCCACTTCCAATGAGTCTTCTTGCACCTCCTCCTCTTCAATGATAGGTGGTGCTGGTAAAGGTGTTGGATCATTAATTGAGTCCTCAACACTTTCCCTTCAAGACATTCTAGGATTTTTAATGTCCTCAATCATCTGGTTCTCATGGAACAAGTCATCTATGCTTTTGATCACCTTATTCTCCTTTGGGTCCCAAAGCTTGTATCTGAACTCCTCATCTCCATAGCCGATGAAGATGCATGGAGTAGATATCCCATCTACCTTCTGCCCGAGCTCCTTGGATACATGTGCAAATGCCAAACATTTAAATACTCGTAAATGAGAGTAAGAGGGATGTTTACCAGACCATATCTTCCGTGGAATCTCAAAATTCAGCAGGACTAACAATGATCGGTTGATGAGGTAGCAGATAACCTGAACAACTTCTCCCCATAATGTCTTAGGGAGCTTATCCAAACTCATCATGCTTCTGACCTTCTCCATGATGGTTTTGTTCAACCTTTATGCAAATCCGTTGTGTTGTGGGGTGATTATCCACTAAATGAGGCTAATATTCATTTTTATTATATATAATATTCATGTTCTTTATTATTCATAAACACCATTTTAGTGCATTTTACACTTTGAACATCATTTCACATTATGATTGTAATTCCTTCTTAAAATGCACTATTATGTGGTACATTTTTGAACATCATTTAAAGTACCCAATAATATTGATTTTATTTTCGTATTTAATTTTCAGGTTTCTAATTATATTGGGAACAATTCATACTTGTGGAGTGTTGGAAGATTCATATTGGAAGACCACCAAAATGGAATTTCATGCAAACAATTCTGAAGAAGGCAGATTTGACACCTGCCCACTGATGAGAATGTGGGGACCAACATAAAATCCCAATAAATCCTAAATTTCGTGGGCTTCTATAAAACATATAGAATAAAAAATAATTATTTAGAATCCAGTGCTAATTCTGCCTCCATGGTGGTTATTAAGGCGGCCCAATTTTGAGATAAAATTCTGGGTCAGATTCTGCGGCCTAGAAAACAGCCTACCAATTTAACCATATCTCGGAATCCACAACTCCAAATGGGACTAAATTTTATAGGAGGTTATTAAAAATAATGGAATCCAATTTAGTCTTCTATATCCCACTCTAATTCGGCCATCTAGAAGGTCTTACAAATGCGTATGTTCGGTGGTTGCAAGCTGGCTGCTACCTCGGGTCAAGAGTGGAAAAGTCCAAGTTCCACAAGCTTTCCACCACCCTAGGTCTACCATAATAAAGTGGGATGATTTTTACTGTTGGAGAGTCGAACCAAGGCTCCCAAAATTCCTATTTAAGTCAGTGGTGATGGAGGAGTTTTTCATCTTTTGTGCTTGGTTTCATTGTACTGTTATGTTGCCGCTTTGTGTTTGTAATCGCATTTCTTTCTCATGTAAGTTGTTTAATTCACCTTAGTTTCTTAATAAAAGTTCTTCCTTTACTCTTATTATGTTATTCTACATATCACGTTGATACCGTTGGTTCAAAGTTTCAATTTATTCACACCATACTTTGTGATATTTATCACACAATGGTGGAGTGATCGATTTTTGTTGTTGTTTTTACTTCTTAAATTCCACCATTGTAAGTCTGTTTCCCGCTTCTATTAAAGACATGTCATCAATGGAGGGCTAACTCTTTTATGGGTTGATCTAAGGGAGTAGAAAGGGGCTGTATTTGATGTTATTTATCACTCCATTAATGGCTAATCACTTCTTTTAAATGAGATTTTTATTTGATGATTTTAAAACCTCTTCATCCTTATTGAATTTATGGTCACACATTTCAAGTGCTAATACGAAAATTTAACTTGGAGTGATCAAAACTTTTATCCTTCAAGTGTATAGGTGATTAGTATTAGGGTATGTAGGAATTAAACAAGTAAGTGATGATTTTGTTTAATCTTTTTAAATGAACCCATCTCAAATATAAGAAATTGAAATCATTAAAAAAGGAATTCATCCAATCCACCCCGAGCGATAACCTAGGATCGACTCATTACCTTAATTTGAATTAACTTAAATCTGTTAGTGATCCTTTAAAACCATCTTAAATCAACCCAATTTGGCCACTTCATATCCAAAAACAATCCATAGAATGTACGTGTTTGTAGGTACTTCTTAGGTCTCTAAGGATTCGACAACCCAAGCTAGACTACAAGGACCGTCCTACCTTCTTCTTTTGGGTAAATTTGAGTGTAAATCATTGGGTGCGAGGGACCATCCTCTCATGTCAGATTCCCTGACTCCTACAGTAGGAATCAAATTCTCTGGATGTGTACTATCCTCCATTGTCTGAATGAAGACACTTCAGCTTCCTTCCAATTTCATGCTCCACCATGGCGTGGAATATCTTGAAGTAGTCCAGAATTTGGTACTTTGTCTGCAAGAAGAACACCCAAACCCTTTGAGATGTATCATCCATAAAGGATTGAAAATATATGTTACCTATGAGTGAATCTACCTCCACGGGTCCGCATACATCAGAGTTCACCAGATCCAACAACTTTGATCTCCGTGATGAAGTAGTATTGAACAAGAATCTATGTTACTTCCCATACAAATAGTATTTTCAAGGATCAAGTGATGCATCCTTGTAAATACTGATGTACTTATTCTTCGTTAGGGTAGATAAAACTTTTCACTCATGTGGATGAGCCTTCTATACCACATATTAGATGACATTTATCCTTCCACCATGTTGAGGCTGTCTTCACATATCTTCACATGAGTGTTTTACAATGTACTACATATGTGTCCTCGGGCGATGATGATGGCTCCTTTTGTCATCTTCCATGATCCATTTCTAAAGATGTTGTCATAGCCATGTCAATCAAAGACTATACCTGATAACAGGTTGAGTCGAAGACTTGGAACATGCCGAACATCCTTTAGGGTAATTGTGTATCCAACGTTCGTCTTAACTTGAATATCACGCATTCCAAAAATCTCCGCTGAACTGGTATTACCCATCTTGACTGCACCAAAGTCACCAGCTTGATAATTCAAGAAATACTCACGATGCGGCGTGACATGGTATGTTTTTGCAGTATCGATCACCCATTCTGTGTCATGGCCTGATGTATGAATAAATGTCTCTTCTTCGTCTTTGGAGTAAAGAATAACTTCTCCGATGATGCTCACATGCGGTCTTCATTTCTTCTTTGTTGGTTGCTACTTTGACCATTTTCTTGTAACAAATTTTGGCAGTTCTTCTTCATGTGTCCCTCCATTCTAAAATGGTAGAATTTGTATGTTGACCTCTTTCCATATTTGGACCTTCCTCTGTTCTTTCTTATACCTCTAGTTCTTGCCCCATGACCTCCTCCTTGTTCTCTCCCTCACTTCTCCAGAATGATAGCTTTCATCTTGTTGTAAATCACATCCTTCCTTTGGGAATTTTTGTTGAACAGTGCATCCTTTACCATTGCCATGGTAAGTTTGCCTCCAGGCGACAAGTTGATGAGTGAGACTACAAGCGTATCCTAGCTATCGGGAAGAGTGAAGAGTAAGTGGTTCACCTGATCTTCATCATTTAGAGTCTTACCGGCAGCCACCAACTGGTTCACTAGGTTTTGGAACTCGCTAGTGTGTTCGGCTATAGAGTTTCCACTCTATAGTCGAAGATTCATCAACCGCTTCAACAAGAGGATCCTGTTTCGAGCAGTCTTTGACTGGTACATATTTTATAACTTTTTCCAATGTTTGTACACACCAGTCTCTTGAGCAACATGGTGGTAAACGTTGTGATTGATCCATTGGTGAATTTGGCCGATTGTATTCTTGTTTAGATTCTTCCACTCTGCTTCCTTGGTGACATCAGGGTTGACTCCCTCATTCTCAATGGGGTCAAAAAGATCTTTAGCATTGAGGAGATCTTCCATTAGAGACTTACAAATGGAGTAGTTCAAATAATTCAACATGATCATCCATATCGTGGATGATCCCTCCATTTTATTTCAATTTAGTTAAAATTGATGCAGAATCTAGAAAAATAGAGCTCACTGTTGCACCTGGAACAGTCGAAAATGGTGGAATCGACTCATGGATCGTCGAAATCGGATACCGATTGATCAATTTATGATCAAAATAGTATCAACGGCCGAGATCGTCTGATGACGTGGCGATGATGTGGAAATGAAGTGGCACGCTGAAGAAACTACAGGAAACCCACCAGAAAAGTTTCCGGTGCCGAAACAGTACATTCTTCTTCGGCAGGGGGTACTGTAGCACCCGAAGTTTGACCAAACTTTGATCGGGCTTAGGAAACTCGTTTTAGCTCTATTTTTGATGCCGTTTTCACTGTTGGAATCGTCTTGACATAGGATTTCAGAATATGCCTTCAAAACATGATTCCAGGCAACTTGAATTTTCCATTCACTGGAAAATTTCCACCGCCCATCACCATTTCACCGGAAACCGCCTTTGATACCACTTGTTGTGGTTCACTAGCCACGAAGAGAGATAATAGAGAAAGAAAATGGAAGAAAAATGGGCTTTATTTCAACGTGAACAAAGCTTACAAAAACTTCTCTCTACACCTCTCTCACATAGGGATCTCAAGGATCTCTTGGCTAGATTAGCTCTCTTGGCTCAAATTTGATCTTTGGCTTGGATCTGATTATTGAAGGAGGCATCCCAAAGCCTCCTTATATAGCCATGGTGGAGGAGTCCATGTTTGACACAACTCCTCCACCAATCCCCACCTACCTTCAAAAATGGCATCCTACATAATTAACATGTGCAGTACCCAATGTTGAAGCAACCATGGTGCTGGTGGGGTTGGTGCACCGATCACTTACCACGAGTAGTTGGAAATTTCTCCATCAAGATTGACTTTAGATTTTAAAGTATCATCCATGCTAAAGAAATTGGTCTTTTTTCCAGTCATATGACTGCTGCAACCACTATCTACATACCCAAAATCTTATTCTTCTTGAGAATTTGTGAAATTATAAAATAATTGTTCTAACCTTTCTTTTAGTGAAGTTATCTTCATTCTTCGTTTTTTTGGGATCTTTATAATCATAATATAGTGCTTGAACCAGTAATATTTGTTTTCATGGTTATCCTTCTTGAAAATATTACAACAAGGAGAAGTTTTTTCATTACTTATAGGTCTATTATGATTTGTTATTACTCTCCCATTACCTCGAATAGTATTCAAATTATCCATTTGTGATCTGGAATTTTGAGTATAATCTTGATATCTTCGTCTTCTCTCTCTTATCTTAAACCTTCATTTTTTACTGTAAAATTTTCTCTACAAATCTACTCATTCTCTTTTCATGGGAATCAAGAGAACCCATTAGTTCATACATGGTGAGTTTGGATAGGTCTTTTTATTCTTCTATGGCCGCAATAACCCCATTCTAGGTGCTCTACTGGAGATCAGGTGCTGGAGAAGCATAACTACGAACCTTCCCAGGAGAAACTATTAATCCCATTCCATCTCACAAATTAGAGGTGAGTAATCCAATAAATCTAAATCCTTCATCCCAAATCACTAGTATCATCAACTATTAGAATATAATAGGGTCCATCTCCAGCTGACTAAAATCCCTTTGAGTCTCAAAAGTAGAACTATGAATCCTTTCAGTGCCACCTGACAGCAACGAGCCATCTCATGTGGAAACAATTGACCCAATAGCGGCCAACACCATCTAAGCTCTCAACTAATCCATTCTATGGGATCAACTCAACCAGATTAGCTTTTCTCTACTGGTTATTCCACTTTTCCAAGTCCATATTTTCTGGCATCACCATTTCCAATAACTATATAGACAGAGTAATTATCCAAATATATCCTTCAAAAGCTGGGAGACCCACTTGTTATGACGTATCTAATAGGTAGCCTGAACCCATTAATGTATGTGAAAAACCATTAGTTTTCCTTTAACATATACCTAACAAGCCCGTAAATACTAGGCCAATTGCTTTACTTCTATTCCCAAGTCACCTTCTTTCTCTGACAACAACTACCCGACTAATGACTATATAGAGAGAGTCCCTCCATATCTATTTCAATATTTTAATTATGCTAAGAACCAATTATCTCAGGTCAGGTATTATATCTATAACTATATATAAGAGTGCAATAGAGTAGATTACTATCTCTCTTTCAGACCATGTGCCTTCATCCAATGCTGACTCAAACTGATAAGCTTCTACTGAGCCCATTCAAAGCTTTCAAACCCTCTAGCTGAACCAATGGGAGATGACTCAACCAACTCATTGGGATCTCAAGGATACTACCTATATTATACTAATATTGATTCCAAACCAATATCAAAACAACTAGATGACTGTGGAGTGGGAGATGACCATACTCTCAATCCAAAATATTTCTCTCCTCCCTCTAAGGCATCTACCTGGAACATCTGACCCAATAGTAACTCCTTAGAGGAAGGTCATTTTCACTCATTCCATTACATCAAGTTGGAACACTGGTACTTATATATATTGAGAGTTCCTTCATAACTATTAGAGTAGAGTCAGGTACTCTATCTATATAGTCACCCCAGGAGTAGGAGATGAGGATTTGAATTATGGACTTGGATATGGAGTATAGAGACCATAGTTAGGTTCTTCCATTTTTGGATTAGTAGGGTTCGTAAGGAGAATCACTTTGATGGAATTGAGGCATAATGACTAGTTGCTCCAGAGGTTCAGGCATTGGATCAGAATCGGAAGAAAGACATTGATTCTAAGCGGAGGCATTTGATAAATTAGCCAAATCTAGATCTTTGTATTCATCTAATAAGGAACAAGTGGGCTCTGAAGGCCCTAGGAGAAAAAACAGAGGAACCTATCCCTACCGCTAGTTCCTTATCCCTATCAGTGAGGAGTGATATTTTTTGAAGCATTGGATACCACTAAAAAGCGATCTCTCTCCTAACCCTTTAGAAAGGTTTAGATATTTTAGAACCTTAACAACCAATCCTGCTTTTTCTGGAACAAGATAGGAGCTCCATTTTGACTATTAGAAGAGTACTTGAGCTTCAATAATCTCTAATAATTGTCTCTTCTACACTAATCAATTGATTCTGTCTCTAGAGGGGCCATCCTATATGGGGCTCTTGAAAGAGGTTGAGTACGACTATTAGAGTAGAGTACTAAAGGGTGGTCACCCCTTTGGTATCTATTCAGTCATCACATCCCTGTACTCTTCTAAAATATCCTATATCTTCACTGGAGAACATCACTCTTCTACCTTATCATCAAGAAATTTCCCCACTATAATACAAAAAAAATGACAGAATCAATTGTATAGTGTAGGCTTGACCCCCTTTTAAAGTTACAAGGCAGAAACCCCAATTTTCACCAGTTCCATTATAGTACGCCCTTGGAGAAGACCCTTATATTATAAGGATATCTGATCTCCCAACATGAGGAGGTAATTATCTGGTTTCGCCCGATGCTTCCTTCATACCCATCAAAATCATCCATTTCCTCTACTATAAACCCGTCCCATAGCCCCATCTGTATCTCAGCTTGGGACACAATTCCTTGGGTAGGGGCTCAAAATATCTACAAATTGCAACAATCATTTCGACTCCATTCATAGGGGGAATAGAGCATAGTTGAGGTCACATGTTTACTATTAGAGTAGAGTACTGAACTGAAGTACCCTTATCCCATTGGCATCAGTACTCTACTCTATGATACTCTTATGATTTTCAATTGCAACTCATGGAACCTCTATTCCAATCCAGTCAATACCACCACTCACTCATTGTAGATATACAACTGATTTCTCATTTCACCCTAGATATCGATTCTCTATTGGAATGGAATTGGCCATTGTGCAGTCTACTACCACTGAGAATTCCATCATTGTGGCATTTTGGGTTTGGCCTTGACAAAACTGGCACCCCCTTCCTTCTCGGTATAATATAGGTAGTAGAGTATCACCCTGGTGTTTTAATCTCCCCAATCAAGAGTATACCACTGATCACCCCCAAATCCCATTGTGATCACTGTAATTCAAAAGACCCATTAACCCCCAACACCAATAGTAAAAACAGCCCAAATACCCCATACGGAATGACGATGCAGCTACGTTGTTGACCATTCATGTTGCTTGTAACGACCCAAAGTTTCATTAATGGAAATACCACTTGATCTAATTAAATGTATCTTTATCTAAAAAGTTTATATAAAATGTCAAATTCTTTGGTTTTATGTTAAGAATTGTGACCGTTACTTTTATAGCTGTTGAACAGTGATCACAAGATTAGTATAAATATAGGGCTTTAACAAATCCAATTTACTCAGACAAAAGAAGCGATGGCCTCATCCAGTAGAATTGCTCCATATGAATCCCATTTGTCGAAGCTCAGAAAAAAGGTGGCACCCTTGGGTTTCTCTCTTGACCAATCCCAAGCTGAGCTTTATCATGTCAATCTCGAATGGGACCGTCTACGGGAAAAGTGGAAGTTGATAGAGATTACCACTCGAGCGATGTTATCTGAGCCACCCCAAGAGTCTGTCACCATCGCACACCTTACCCTTAGGTCTTATGCGACTATTTTAAGGGGTTATGTAACAAATCACTAGTAATATGTTCATGTACACTATTTTTTTATATAATAATGAATATACCTTCTTGTCATTATTTACACCTTGTAAATTGTTTTTAAAGTACAAATAGTGTTTTTAGTTATTATTTAATTAAAAAATATATTTTATTAAATTAAGGGATTTTTGAATTAAATAATATTTTAATAAAATACTATTATTATTATTAAATTAATTTTTATTAAATATAAATGATCTTATAATTTTATGAATGCAATTGTAATTTTTATTAAGGTTTGAAAGCCATTTTTGTCAAAACCCGTGAATTTTCGATAAATGTCGGTTTTTATTTTAAAAGTTAAAATTAACATATTTAGAAAATTATTTAGATAAAATAAATGTTATTTATGGAACCAGGACGTCGAAATTATCCAACGGTAAATTTTTCATAATTTTCTGAGACAGTCAAATTTTTGGGTAAAAATTAAATACCGTTTAAATATATAATGTGTTTTATGACATCATAATGACCCAATAGTGATGTAATAAAATACTATAAGCTATATGTTTGGACAATATATGTTTTACCATTAAAATAATGTGATTTTGGGTTTGTTTGAATTATTTTACAAATCATCAGTGGACCCCTCAATACTTATTAAACATCATGTCTTTTTAAATTATTTTCCATGGGAGTGTGACTCACCTCCACATAAGCAACCACATTATTTTAAAAAGTTCGGACTTTGGCCTTATAAAATATTTCTTTCCTATTCCCTTTTCCAAAAAACATGGGCAAAAACCATGAGCTTATTTGTGGTTTGGATTAGTTTAATGTAAGGGGTCCCAAACCTAAATAATAAAGAATTCACTCACCTTTCCTATATAAACCCACCCAAGATCCCACTTCCTCCTCACTCAAAGCCTTTGGAGTTTATCCAACCTCTTCCATACTCTTTATAGAATCCTCCCATGGTGCCCCAAGCTCCCAAGAATCCTCTCTCAAGCCTTTGGAAGCACACTTCCAAGTAAGGGTTTTTTTCTTCCTTTCTCATTTTTGTCCAATTTTCATTAAGTTGTTTTGCCCTTTTAATTTCAATTATGAATGTTGGGGTATAGTTTCACACCTCCCACATACTTCCCTATTTATGTTTTAATGATGGGAGACCCCTTTATCTCTCATTAAATTCCTCCCATGTACACCCGTTACTATGCCGAAATTCCGAAAGGAACTTCTCTCTCCTCATTTACATTCAAGCAATACTTTTGTATCATGAATATAAATTCCATTAAAATTGTTGGTACATGTATCTATATGACCTCATTACTATACATTACATGTAAATATGATGAGGAACCCCTTTCTCTCTCATCAACCGTTTTTATGAATTCTTATGTCACGCCGTTACGCTGCCGAAATTGCACCGATTTCCTAAGCCAATGCCTTTGTGTAGTGAATACCATTCCCATTTCTCCATCAAGGGTATTCACATTTATGCACATTTAATTATTGATTATAAAGTTTCATGTATTAATTCCACATTACTTTATCGTGGAATAAATGATTATGTTTAATGAATCCATGTTTTATGATCCATGTGGCACACTTATGCATGAAATGAAATGTTTAAGAAGGGTGCACCCTTATAGCGCTCCAATGCATTGGGTAAAGTATAGTATCATGATACGTCATGTGCAATGAGTGTTTATTCATGCTAATTCAAGTGCAATGAAGGTTTACTCATGCTTCATGTGCAATGAGGATTTACTCATGCTCCATGTGAAATGAGCCTTGGCTCATGCTAATTCCATGTTAAGTGTTGTCGCCACATTTCCATGTTATGATTATCATGCTTTATCATGATTTTATGTTCATGTTTCTCTTGTGATCTATTGATATTCCTATTGTCTAACATGTATTGTACTCCTCATATATTCCATGTTTATTCCCTTATTGGGCTTTATAGATCACCCCTTTTCTTATGCATGTCCTCAGGTTATCCCATGCAATGCTATGTACGAGAGAATGTAGTGGTCATATAAAGGAAGTTTTCAATAAAGATGTTGTATTTCATGTTTTAAGTTGTTATGTAATGATCCTAATCCCCAAATACACTATACCTCTCTATATTCCATGTTGTATCAAGTGAATAGTTTATGTAATAAATCATGTTTAAGTTTATAATAAAAGCAGGGTTGCCATAGTTGGTATCAGAGGATAGGTTTAGTTATTTTTGGGATTATGATTAGAAAACCTTAGTAAATACTTAGATACAAGACAAAGTATAATAAAAAAACATCCTTAAGTTTTTGTAAGTACTGAGTAAGTGGTTTATCAAGAAAATACATCCATTTCTAGATACGAGAAGGTAGAGGCGGCTTTGGCACAAATGTATCCTAGGGGTAAAACCTGAAAACACCGCTTTGAGCTAGACTCGTACAGGAACTGGTGCACGAAAATGGGCCTTGCTGCACTCTTGGTTATTACACTCCTGGGGGATATGTTTTGATAAATTTACAATCTTAGTATGAACCCTTATTAAGGAAATTAAAAAAATACCCCTAAGAATATATGTTAGAAATTAGATCATGCAAAGCCTAGATTGAAACCTATAGATTCATAAGTTAAGGAAATAAAATTTAATTTATAAGACATCAACTTTTGTCTTTGGATTACCATTTATGTGTTACCCCCTAATTTTCCTTTTATTCCAGCCAATGGCTGGTAATAGGAGGAATTGGGCTAACAACTGATGTGAAGATCAGTGTGATGACTGTACTAATGAGATGCCCAATCCAATGGGAGCGGGAATCACGAACTTTGTCACGCTTCTCTCTCATCTAACTCAGAATTTGAATAGAAACACAGGTCAATAGGAACGTTCAACCCCCCCCCCCCCAAGAAAGAACAAGTTGCTATCGAGAGCTTTATGAGACAAAGGCCTCCTACTTTTAGTGGATCATCCTATCCCACGATCGCTGAACAATGAATTAACTCCATTGAAAAGATCTTCTCCATCCTTCAATGTTCTGAACAAGAGAAGGTTCTCCTGGCGGCTTATCGTATGGAGGGTGAAGCTGATCAATGATGGACATTGATCAAAAATACGAAGCCTGAGGAGGAGATCGAGGTGTTGGAATGGAAGGATTTCTGGAAGATATTTTTCGATAAATATTTTCCATGCACCCTCTGGCTTAAGATGGAAAGGGACTTCCTTTCCCTCAAGAAAAAAGATGAAGAATCTATTGGAGCGTACGAGGAAAACTTCACAAGTCTTGCACGATACGCTTCCGGCTTTGTCGTTACCCCTGAATGCAAGGTTGACCACTTCTTTGGTGGGCTGAAGTCTATACTACGAAAAGCATTAGCGATCTGTGACTTCGACAGCTATGAGAAAATTGTCCGATGTTCCCTCAAGGTTGAAATGGAGATCAGGGAATCATAGGGGTATCATGGGGACAAGAAGTGTAAGGTAGACTTTAATGCTGGCAGTCTGATGGATAAATCCAACGGTGCTAAGAATATCCAGCACCCCACTTGCCAAAAGTGCGGAAAGAAAAAACTTGGAAATTGCCTAAAGGGGACGAGGAAATGCTTTAGGTGTGGAAGAGAAGGGTACCTAGCTTTTAACTGTCAGCAAGAAAGCCCCATGGCTGCGATAGAGGAGTGAACGCACCGTTTGAACCTCAATGAGTTGTTCATTGCTACAACTTCAAAGAACTGGGGCATTTTTCAAATCAGTGTCCTAATCCAAGGGTTTTTGAAGGCAACCAACAACCTCCAAGGCAGCAAGGAAGAGCTTTTTCCATCACTTCTGCTGAAGTGAACCCCGAAAATGAAGTGGTGACAGGTACACTAGTTATTCATTCAAGAATAGCGAACATACTTTTTGATTCAGGTTCTACGCATTCTTTTATATCTCTAAAGTTTAGTAGAACAATCCCAGCACCACCACAAATCATGGAAGTGAAGATGTCGGTGAGTACGGAAAATGGGGCAATCATTGCATCCCATGAATATAACTCCTCCCCTGTCATAATCTATGGATTTAATTTCCTGGAAAACCTCATCATAGTCCCTCTAGTGGAATTTGATGCAATTCTTGGCATGGATTGACTTTCCTTATATAGATCCAACATAAATTTTCGGGAGAGGGAAATCACACTATATATGGAGAATCGACCCCCAATTATTTACAAGTGCAAGGGGGAAGATGAATCTCCTTTAGCTCCATCATCTCAAGAATGGATATTAATACCCTATGAGCATGCGTATCTAGCTCAGATGATTGAGTTTAAGGAAGAAACCATCCTTGAAGAAATTCCTATTGTGAGGGAATTTTCTGAAGTGTTCCTCGAGGAACTGCCTGGTCTTACTCCTAAAATAGACTTTGAATTCTCAATTGAACTTATACCAGGGGCGCTAACAATATCCAAGCCTCCATATAGAATGGCTGTCGTGGAGCTTGAAGAGCTGAAGAAACAACTACAGGTGAATCTGGATAAAGGGTTTATATGCCCAAGTGCTTCACCATGGGGTGCACCAGTCCTCTTCGTCAAAAAGAAGGATGGGTCAATGCGACTTTGCATTGATTATCGTGAACTTAACAAAATCATGATAAAGAACAAGTATCCTCTGCCATGGATCGATGACTTGTTCGATCAGCTTCGTGGAGAACAATACTTCTCCAAGGTAGATTTGCGGTCAGGATATTATCAAGTAAGGGTGAAGAAGGAAGATGTCCCCAAGACTACTTTTCGTATAAGATACGGGAACTATGAATTCATAGTAATGACTTTCAGACTCACTAATGCTCCAAAAATATTCATGGACTTGATGAATAGAGTCTTTAGAGATTACCTTGACAAATTTGTGGTAGTCTTTATAGATGATATTCTAATCTACTCCAAAACCAAGGAGGATCATGAGGAGCATTTAAGAACTGTACTAGAGACTTTGCGCAAGGATAAGCTCTATGAAAAGTACAACAAGTGTGATTTCTGGTTGAAGGAGGTCTCATTATTGGGACATATCATCACAAGCAATGGGATATCTATGGATCCCTCCAAAACATATGCAATTGAGGGATGACCGAGGCCAACATCGGTAACGGATATCCGTATCTTCTTGGGGTTAGCTGGATATTATCAACGATTTGTGAAAAATTTCTCATGATTGTCCAACCCTCTTAGCAAGCTAACTTGAAAGGGAGTAAAGTTTTCTTGGAGTGATGAATGCGAAGAAAGCTTCAAGGAGTTGAAAAAGAGGCTTATCACTGCGCCCGTGCTCACTTTACCCACAAGTGGGGAACCTTTTGTGGTATTCAGTGATTCTTCAAAGAAGGTCTTAGGCTGTGTGCTGATTCATAATGATAAAGTGATATCCTATGCCTCAAGACAGTTGAGAATCCATGAGTGAAACTATCCAATGCATGATCTGGAGTTGGTAGCGGCGATCTTTGCCTTGAAAATCTGGCGGCATTATCTCTATGGGGAGAAATGTGAGATATATACTGACCACAAGAGTCTTAAATATATATTCACACAGAAAGAGCTTAATATGTGCCAGTGAAGATGGATAGAGCTTATCAAGGATTATGACTGTTCAATACATTATCAACCTGGGAAAGCGAACAAGGTGGCAAATGCCCTAAGTATAAAGGACCCAATGATTCTATCAATGATGAGAATTGAGAAGGATCCAATATTCTTAGACTTGATGAAGATAGACATGGGAATCATAAATAAGGGAACATAATCAATCCTTTCACAAATGATTTCTCAACCGTATCTTTTGAAAATGTTAAAGGATACTCAAAAGGATGATGTGGGAATTCAGGAAAAAGTAAAAGCTATCAAAAAAGGGGAATCCTTGGATTTTAATGTTAATGAAGAAGGAATTGTGCGATTTGGGAAAAGACTATGTGTTCCATCAAGTCCGGAGCTGAAGAAGGAACTTTTGGATGATGCACATAGTTCAAATTTCACTATTCACCTAAGGAGCATAAAGATGTATTGAGATCTCCGAGAAAACTTTTGGTGGGATAATATGAAGAAGGAGATCACTGTATATACATCAAAGTGCCTAGTGTGCCAGAAAGTGAAGGTAGAGAGGCATAAGTCTAAGGGGATGATGCAACCATTGCCCATACCAGAATGGAAATGGGGGAACATCACCATGGACTTTGTCACTGGACTTCTGAGGACATCCAAATGCAATAATGCAATCTGGGTTGTGGTGGATCGTCTTACAAAGACTGTACACTTCATTGCTATTCGGGAGGATTTCTCACTGGATCAACTGGAACAGATATATATCAGGGAAGTGGTAAGGGTGCATGGAGTACCACTATCTATTGTGTCTGACCGAGATCCAAGATTCACCTCTAAGTTTTGGAAGAGTCTTCAACATGCTCTGGATACTGAACTGAACTTCAGTGCGGCCTATCATCCTTAAACTGATGGCCAATCTGAGCGGACTATCCAAACACTTGAGGACATGTTGAGAGTGTGCTCAATGGACTTTAAAGGAGGATGGGATCAATATCTCCCTCTCGCTGAGTTCCCTTATAATAATAGTTTCCACTCGAGCATCCAAATGGCACCATATGAAGCCCTTTATGGGAAAAGGTGCAGAACATCAGCGTGTTGGGATGAGGTCGGTGAACGTAAGCTGCTTGGACCGGAAATGGTCGAGGAAATGATGGAGAAGGTGAAAACCATTCAGCAGCATATCAAGGCAGCCCAGAGTCGACAGAAGAGTTATGCAGATAATCGTCGATGAGACCTTGAGTTTAAAGTTGGAGACATTGTTTTTCTATGCATATCTCCATGGAATAAGGTCATGAGGTTTGGATAGAAAGGGAAGTTAAGTACAAGGTACATCGGCCCCTTCGATATTCTTGATCGTGTCGGGGTTGTGGCCTATCAACCAACACTTCCACCTACCATGGACAAAGTACATGATGTCTTTCATGTATCCCTCTTAAGGAAGTACATACCAGACCTTTCACATGTACTCTCTTCTGAGGTGGTACAGTTGGATGATGATCTTTCTTATGAGGAGCAACCAGTGAAGATCTTAGATCGTAGAGAAAAAGTTCTATGAAATAAGACAATTCCCCTTGTCAAGGTGTTGTGGAAAAACCACAAGTTTGAAGAAGAGACTTGGGAATCGGAGGAAATGATGAAGCTGAGTTACCCACATCTGTTTTAGTGTGGGAAAAGGGAATTTCGAGGGCGAAATTTCTTAAGGGGGGAATATTGTAACGACCCAAAGTTTCATTAATGGAAATACCACTTGATCTAATTAAATGTATCTTTATGTAAAATGTTTATATAAAATGTCAACTTCTTTGGTTTTATGTTAAGAATTGTGACTGTTACTTTTATATCTGTTGAACAGTGATCACATGATTAGTATAAATATAGGGCTTTAACAAATCCAATTTACTCAGACAAAAGAAGCGATGGCCTCATCCAGTAGAATTTCTCCATACGAAGCCCATTTCTCGGAGCTCAGAAAATAGGTGGCGTCCTTGGGTTTAGCTCTTGACCAAGACCAAGCTGATCTTCATCATGTCAAGCTCTAATGGGGCCGTCTACGGGAAAAGTGGAAGTTGATAGAGATTACCACTTGAGAGATGTTATCTGAGCCACCCTAAGAGTCTGTCACCATTGTACACCTTACCCATAGGTCTTATGCGGCTGTTTTAAGGGGTTATGTAAAAAATCGCTAGTAATATGTTCATGTATACTATTTTTTTTGTATATAATAATGAATATACCTTCTTTTCATTACTGGCACCTTGTAAATAGTTTTTAAAGTATAAATAGTGTTTTTAGTTATTATTTAATTAAGAAATATATTTTATTAAATTAAGGGATTTTTGAATTGAATAATATTTTAATAAAATATTATTATTATTATTAAATTAATTTTTATTAAATATAAATGATCTTATAATTTTATGAATGCAATTGTAATTTTTATTAAGGTTTGAAAGCCATTTTTGTCAAAACCCATGAATTTTCGATAAATGTCCGTTTTTATTTTAAAAGTGAAAATTAACATATTTAGAAAAATATTTAGATAAAATAAATGTTATTTATGTAATCAGGATGTCAAAATTATCCAACGGTGAATTTTTCATAATTTTCTAAGATAGTCAAATTTTTGGGTAAAAATTAAATACCGTTTAAATATATAATGTGTTTTATGACATCATAATTACCCAATAGTGATGTAATAAAATACTATAAGCTGTATGTTTGGCCAATATATGTTTTACCATTAATATAATATGATTTTGGGTTTGTTTGACTTATTTTACAAAGCATTAATGGACCCCTCAAGACTTATTAAACATCTTGTCTTTTTAAATTATTTTCCATGGGAGTGTGACTCACCTCCACATAAGAAACCCCATTATTTTAAGAAGTTAAGAATTTGGAATTATAAATATTGTTTTAATATTCACTTTTCCAAAAACCATGGGCAAAAACCATGAGCTGATTTTTGGTTTGGATTAGTTTAATGTAAGGGGTCCAAAACCTAAATAATAAAGAATTCACTCACCTTTCCTATATAAACCCACCCAAGATCCGACTTCCTCCTCACTCAAAGCCTTTTGAGTTCGTCCAAACTCTAACATAATCTCTCTAGAATCCTCACATGGTGCCCCAAGCTCTCAATAATCCTCTCTCAAGCCTCTCTCAAGCCTTTGGAAGCACACTTCCAAGTAAGGGTTTTTTTCTTTCTTTCTCATTTTTGTCCAATTTTCTTTAAGTTATTTTTACCTTTTAATTTAAATTATGAATGTTGGGGTATAGTTTCTCACCTCCCTAATACTTCTCTCTTTATGTTTGAATGATGGGAGACCCCTTTCTCTCTCATTAAATTCCTCCCATGTACACCCGTTACTATGGCGAAATTCTAAAAGGAACTTCTCTCTCCTCATTTAGATTCAAGAAATACTTTTGTATCATGAATCTAAATTCCATTACAATTGTTGAGACATGTATCTATATGACCTCCTTACTGTCCATTACATGTAAATATTATGAGGAACCCCTTTCTCTCTGATCAACCGTTTTTATGAATTCTTATGTCACGCCGTTACGCTGCCGAAATTGCACCGATTTTCAAAGCCAATTCCTTTGTGTAGTGAATACCATGCCCATTTCTCCATCAAGGGTATTCAACTTTATGCACATTTACTTATTGATTATAAATTTTCATTTATGAATTCCACATTCCTTTATCATGGAATAAATTATTATGTTTAATGAATCCATGTTTTATGATCCATGTGGCACACTTATGCATGAAATGAAATGTTTAAGAAGGGTACACCCTTATAGCCCTCCAATGCATTGGATAAAGTATAGTATCATGATACGTCATGTGCAATGAGTGTTGACTCATGATAATTCAAGTGCAATGATGTTTTACTCATGCTTCATGTGCAATGAGGATTTACTCATGCTCTATGTGCAATGAGCCTTGGCTCATGCTAATTCCATGTTAAGTGTTGTCGCCACATTTCCATGTTATGATTATCATGCTTTATCTTGCCTTTATGTTCATGTTTCTCTTTTGATCTATTGATATGCCTATTTTCTAACATGTATTCTACTCCTCATGTATTCCATGTTTATTACCTTACTGGGCTTTATAGCTCACCCCTTTTCTTATGCATGTCCTCAGGTTATCCCATGCAATGCTAAGTACGAGGGAATGTAGTGGTCATGTAAAGGAAGTTTTCAATAAAGATGTTGTATTTCATGTTTTAAGTTGTTATGTAATGATCCTAATCCCCAAAGACACTAGTCCTCTCGATCTTCCATGTTGTATCAAGTGAATAGTTTATGTAATAAATCATGTATAAGTTTGTAATAAAAGCAGGGTTGTCATACTGCTGGTGTGAGACGAAGGTCATCAAGGCACGTCTCAGTACTCTACTCTAATAGTGTTCCACCATCCACTCAATGAACAATGGGCGCGAGAATCACATATTGGCACCATGACATTCCATAACACAATGGGCAGTAGGATGCCACTCTTGACACAAAAGAGAACCTGATTTCACTCCTATGACATCGAAGGTGAGCTAAGAGGGTTAATGTGGGGGAAGAGGTAATTACTATCTGATCGTTGCAGTACTAACTATCACATATTCTAGAAAAATTGGATCTATAAGCTAGACATGACCTCTGAATTTGGATTCTACAGTGGAGGGACAAGGCTGTATCCATTTGCAATAGTGGGGAGGTTAAGATGCTAGGGATTGATGAATGCAGTGCTTCCATGGGATTGGAGGAACGTCAGTCAGTGCACAATGAATGGCCATAAGTACGGAATGGGTATACTCCATTGGTTGTTGGGACATGTCCATTGAGTAATTCCTTATCCCTATTAGTTCTTTTGAAGGGAATCGAGACACTATTAGATATATTACTGAGTATCATCTCTATTTGGTGTCCATCTTGAGCCCCTTTGAAATGGCCATTTCAATCCCATCCTAAAGGCAGAATAAGGTCCATACAATAGTGCACTCCATTTACCCATGTATCTGATCAACTTCATACCCTTTGAACTGTCCTAGTGACCACTATTAATAGATAATATAGACAAAACCACTATAGTGAACTATTAGAAGAGTGCTGAGAAGAACCGGGTGGATCAACGAACTATTATCTAATAGTATACTCTTTTGGCCATCCATTCCCCTGGTAATTATATATATTGAAAGGGATCAGGGAGAAGGAAAATCCACTATCATGCTATTGGAGTTGATATGGTCCTAGTTTCAAGCGGAGCTGGGAGTTGGCCTTTCGCATATGCCATGAACTGCTACACCCAAAGGCAATCATACAATGATGGTGGTCAATGAAATGGAGTTGGTTCATTCCCAAAGGCATTCAAGTGTCCCCCTACGAGTGTCATGTGGACTAGAAACCTTGACTCCTTCAGTGTGGAATTTTTGAACCATGATTCTCAGAATTATGCATCTCATTGACTGTACCATGCACTATAAAGAAATAAATAAAGAAATAAATAAAAATAAAAATGAGAAAGATGTGTGCTTGATACGCGTTATGTTATGTGATCTCAAGGCAAAAGATAAAGGTCAAAGTCATCCTTGTGAAACTAATCATATGAGATATTTAGTGGTAGAATTTTGTCCCATCCATAGGTCCTTGAGCAGTAAGAGTAGAGAAACTATCCAATGAGCAAGGTGCTAGCAGTCTCATATCTTTTTTATACTAAGGGTGCCAAAGGTTCTAAAAGATCTGACCCTTTAGAAAGGGTGATGCATAAATCATAAGAAAAAATGTTCTATTTCCTAACCCTAGGAGGGCCAGATATTTTAAAACCTAACCCTATTCAGTTATACTTAATATATAAGGGTTTAGAACTTGGCTACTTCACCCTATTCGGTTTAGAAAGGTGATACTTATATATGAAGGGTTTAGAACTCTGCTACTTTACCCTATTTGATTTAGAAAGGGTCAGATCTATGGTAATTGACCCTTTATAGTATAACATTTATAACCCTTAGATATAAATAGTAGACACTTATATATAAGGGTTTAGAACCATTATAATATAAGAATAAATTCAGACTCGGTAACGGCATATCAAGAAGAATGAAAACAAATTGTGCATTTAGGTGATTAACATATCCTATTGGAATCTCAACTGGGTCAGGAGGGGCGGTCTATTATTCCAATCCAACAAATTAGACTGGGGAATAGGGTTGCTTTGGTCCTTACTCGTCTCTCAATTAATTCTTTCACTCATCTTTTAAGCTCAGTTTCTCTTTGGTATCAAGACACATCTAATTGTAAGAGATCTTCCATTATTTCCATTCCCGCTTTCCAATTCCTTCCCTATTATAGAGTAGACATTGTGCAATCAATTAGTTGCTTGATTTTTTATCTTCCTTCTTAGCTGCCTTTCTTGTGTGTAACTATGGAAATAATCTTGATTGAGTCAAGTAAAGTTAGACTGATTGAACCTCTCAGGCAGTCTTAGTATCATTATCAGTTTCTCTTTGGTTTCAAGAGTAGAAACACTCTGATGTGATCACATCAGTGCGAGGAAAAACTTTGTATCCATAGTCTTGGATGAAGGTTATACGGAAACATATCTCATTTATTTCATATCCCGAACACATATACTCAGACATATACTCAGATGAAGGTAAAACACTCACTGTTAGAAGAGTACTGCCACTATTAGAAGAGTACCGAGACACCGATCAACACCAACCACTGGTAGTACAAGTTCACTACTATCACGACGAGTAGAGTAGCCAACACTGGCCAATATATATATATGTACCAGACAATGTCGACACTAATAGATTAGAGTACCGAGCGGGAGATTTATGAAGATCTTCGAGTGGTAAGATGAAAAAACCTATTATCACTCACTGATGGTCTGACCAAGGAGTGGTGTATGCCACCCAACATTTCTGGGTCATGTGTCGGCACATATCCAAACAATTAGGCTAGCTCTTCCATGATTTACTTAAAAAATTATGGTTCTAAACCCATATATATTAAGTAGAACCTTTATAAAGGGTAAGGGCCGCACTTCCAAAAGTATATTATATTTTTCTTTTAGGTGGGGGTTCTAAGCCCCAATACTATGTTGTTGTCTGTTCTCCTTTACATGATTGGGTCTACCTTGGGGTTAGTAGCTCCATACTCAATTAGGGTATCATCCCTTTATTTTCATTCCCACCAATGAAATATTCTTTCTTTTATGTCAAGTTTTAGGTTTTTGAAGTAGAAGTGACTGACCCTATCGGTCTCTAATACCTATATTATACGGATGAATCCTTTGGTCAAGTTGAATAAACAGATCAAATTCCCTGATCCATGAAAGAATATTGATTTTTGGTTTCTTATGAGAAAGGCTTAGTCGAGCTTATATCACTCTCCAATGAAGAAATAAGTATTATATAATAGATTAGACCTCAGCCATTTGATTTGAGTGTTGTTGGCCGAGCTTACGTTAGGCACCTCAACTCTATATCACTCTTTTTGGAATCTAGATTAACACTATCTGGGGCTTATTCAATAGGATAAAATATATTGTAAAGGATTAGTGGGGAGTCTTCTTGATTAGTATTAATAGAGGGTCAATGTAATTGATCCCTAAGTCTGATATATTTTCTTCAACCACAGATGGGTGGAGAGGCTCGACTAACTATAAGGATAGGAATCAAGATTGAACTAAAAGAAATAATATACATTTATCACTACACCCTTTATAGATGAATACGTGGAAGAAAACTTACGGTTCAATCTAGTCAACACAAGGAAGTTCCAGCTCAGTACTCTACTCTATAGTTCCGACAACAGCTTCCATAACAACCTAATCCAATTCTCCATGTCACTGTGCTTCACACAAGACGATTTGATATCAAATTCATATAATATAAATATATATAAGTATCAGCTATTTTAGTTGGGGGTTCCACTCAATCTTGAGTGACTACTAGATGGAGTGGGCACTATCATTACTACTAGAGTAGAAAACTGAGGTGGCCATGGAAACCTATGAATTCCCATCGCAGCTATATGTACAAGGTTTCCTAATGAGCTTATCTATCGCTTTGATGCATAATGAATGGGTGCATGCCTTCTGGGCGGTTTCACTCAAGTCAGAAATGATATAATAGAGAGTGGATTCCCAACGTCAGTGAAACGAGTCGGGAGGGCAGAATAAATTGAGTAGTTGTACTCATGGGTGAGTTGTCATTGGGCCAAAAGGACTCATAGGCATTCAGAAAACCATATGGACAATATCACGATATGGTCAAAGCAGTGGACTTTAAATGCTAAATACCAGCGTGATGTTTCATGGACAAAGGGATCAGGTCTACACGATCTAGTTTGGGCAATCGGTCACCGAGTAAAAAAATCAGTTGATCAAACCCCCATGTCAATACGGTAAAACCAAGTGTATCTAATCTACTCCCATACTTCGGTGAAATAGGAAAAGTCAATTCCAATTGATACACTGGTGTCTTGAAACCGGAACACTATAATGTCGTATATTATAGTGTAGAAGGATATTTGGTCAGGGGTGGCAGGTGGGCTTGGGATATTGCTCTTGTTCGCCTTGTTGAACATCAGTGGTTCCTCTCACAGTATCAATTCAAGTCCTTCAATTTCATTAAAACCTTCTGGTCTCACATCTTTATATCCTCTTTCCATAGTCTCATAAGGGCAAGTCTACTCATTATTTATGTTCATAAATTTATTCATTATTGAAATACAAATAACACCTCCACTATACTAGTTATGGAGGGGAGGATGGAACAAGTCATTTTGAACCATATACTACTGGAATGGAATGCAACCTCAAAACATAATTATGCTGCTTTATCCATAGGTTTAAGTACTGATATGGTGGAACCAGGGGGAAGAAAGTGACCCCCTTTTGCGGTGGATAAGAGTGGGAAACATCGCTTTCCCTAGTGTATCTATGATGCCATTCAGAAACAACACAAGAATAAGAAAAATCAAAGGGCCATCACTAGAAAACAAATTGAGATGTTGGAATCAAGGTAAGGGACCGAGATTATATACTACTGCTGAAGCAGAATCAAAGGGGTTCATTGAAAGGTAAGGATAGCGTGATTGGATGATTGGTTAGAAGGTAAGAATACTACCTATATTATACCAAATTGACTGGTTGCGGGTCCTTTGGATCATGGGCCATAGTTAGAGACCACTGAACATCATTTGGATAGGCTAACAAAGTCAATTGAGTAGCAAACTTATGATGGATGTCATTTTCTAGGATATTTGGAAGGGTGAACTAATTATGTATATTAGCTGTCAAACAAGAAGATGGGCCTGAAAAGCAGTCAATGGAAGTTCAAACTTCCCTGGAATACATGAAGCATCTGATTATCTAGACTGTATGAAGGGAGGACATTGATCTAATACATCAAATTGTATATGATGAGTTGTGTCTTTATTCAAAAAGTCAGTAGATCGAGAAACCTCTGCCCAAAGGCGCTTTTATGAAATCCAATCACAGGTAGGATAAGATCCTTTATGATTGTTCTTTGAAGAAATCCAATAGTGGTACTCAAGTTCCAACGCTCGTAGAAAGGTCAATACAGTGTCTAAAGGTGACTTCCCTGTTTAAATAAGGAAAGCGTAAGAGTTTCAAAGAGAAAAATCTCAATATATATAAGTACCAACCTCAGTACTCTAATCTAATAGTTCCCTTTATCCACCACGATCCCCTATTTCTTTATATTATAGGAAACCCTGAGAAAAAATATGTGTCCAGGAACTCTATGTGAATTGGGTCATATTCTTTCATAATATAAGGTCACCCAATATCTATTAGTTCAATATTCCAAAATGAATTTGGATGCCTTCCGCCTTACTACCTATTCTCTTTTAAATAAAGCTATGATAAAACTTGAGTAATGTGGAATCCATTCCTATGACTTATAGAGTTAGTTATCCATTATCATCCCTAGTATTCCTCCTCTCTATGAGATGTAATATTGACCCCGTGATCCCTTCCTCTTTCTAAATACTTTTGGATGATAAGGAATGTTTATCCATGTTTTATCTAGCCTTTTATCACCTATCAACCACCAGAATGGTGATTTTTCCTGCCCTTCTTTCCTCTCCAGCGGCAAGAGCTCGTTCGCCAAGTCCGAACTCCCACTTTCATGTCTATGTCAATATAATATAGATAGTAGACTTCCTTCACAAGAAAAGAAAATAATACCGCGTTTGACCATTTTCTTCTTCTTTCAATTTCCTTGCATTATAGATGAAGGAGAGACTTTACCTTTACTTAGAGAGGGGGTTCGTAGATTGTCTTTATTTGCTAATTCAAAAGCATGTAGCGAGATTTCTAGCAGAAAGGCAGGCTTGAAACTGATTTACAACCAATATATATAAGTACCAGGCTCTGGAGGGAGCTTCCTGAGTTAGACTAACTCAAACACCTGAATGGAATGTATTTATTAGGAAAATAGCTCTATATAGAGTGAGTACTAACACTAAAATAGCTCAACAAAGTCAATACTTGAATAGAGGCCCGAACCCTTTAAGGATGGATCAAATAGGTGTCCTGTGAACACTATTAGAAGAGTACCGAATTATCCCTTTCTTTTTAATTGAAATAAATCATTTTAGATCCATACTAAAGATAATAAATATATTATCAACAATAAAAGAAAATAAAAAAGTTCCATAGAGATTGAGGTAAGGGGGAGTAAGAGACGGAGAGGAGGGTAGTCACCAGTGATGAAAGGAGCTAGTTACCATAGGAGCTACAAATAATGGAACATACCATAGGGGATAGTTACCAGTTTAATTATTTTACTATTCATACTAATTATTCCTTGTACTTCCCTGGTTACGAGTGAGCTTGGGGTCGGAGTTGTGCCACTCGACTAGAAGGGTCCATAGCAGGATCATGCCAAAAGGGTTCAATCATTTTGATAAATTTATATACAGAGTCGTGGGGACATCTACATATTCCGAAAGCTTTACTAATTTCTACTAGGGTTACCTTTAGGATAAAGATAATAGAGCTGAACCTAATTTATTCACTTGTAGTCTACTATTAGATATTAGAGTAGAGTATTGAGCGGCTTCGATATATCTTGATTTCCTGGTCTATGATAAAACCTATACTCTCCTAATTCATTCTATAGGCTTTGGTTTAGGTTCAATCTTATAAGTTTATCTTAGGTCCATCAATCAATCTCTCATAAACCCTTAAGCTGAATCTATATGGGGCCTTGTGTTAGGCCTAGATTGTGTATATAAGGTATAATAGCATGCTTTCACCTATGGTTTCACCCATAATTTAAACTATTTTCATTAGGCCCTTGTAATGCTCTAAGATTTTAGTGAGGCATAGATTCCATAGAGTTCAACCTGCATTCTCAATCAGTTTAAATACCGAAGTGAAACCCACATCTATTTTGGAATATAATCTTTGTTGTAGACCAACTCATAGAGAGTTCTATCACTTGGTTTGAACCTATTTCTTCTATTCCTATGATTCTATTAGAGTAGAGTCAGGTACTATTTCTATATAGTCTTTTAGGATTATCCTTAATATATATAAGTATCAGCCCATATCGTGTTGTGCTAAGCTCATTTCTCTTATTAGGTCTTACCTTTTGTACTCTATGGATGTCCAAATTTCATACCATGCATGTTTTTCATTTTCCAAATATATCATAAATCTTTAATATAGGATGATCTTAGAAATCACCTATGTGTTGGAAATTTTCATGATACAGGTAAACTAATTCCTTATCCCTATTAGTAAAAGAAGTTGGAAAATTGATCTAGGTTAAAACCTCAGAAATCAACTTTCAAAAACAATTACTGCAGATCGACATCGGAGGTGGACCAAATTCTGGGTTATACTATATGAGATGGATGGTTTTCTCAGATGACTCTCTATCTTAAAAAAGAGATCTCATGGGTTAGACAATCCAGTAAAGGAGTGGCATACGGTCTTCCTTCTTTCTAGCTCTGAATCAAATAGAAAATTTCAGACTTCAAATTTTTACTGGAATGATTAAAGAACTGCATCTCATTCCTTCATGGCCTTATGTCTCGAAAAAGAGTCCCTACTTGTACTCTATGTACCGACTGCCTGCCTCAATTCCCACTGACTTACTAGTCATGTTACTGAGTTCCTAGAAACACAACCAATTGTTCAAGCTCAAGATAGACTGTTGTGGATGCAAGCAATTGAAGAAAGTATTCAAAAGGGAGTTCTTCAGAAAAGAAGACTTTGATAAATTCTAGGATGATCCAGTACCCAAAATAGTATGTACAAGTTTCAGAGACAAAAAAATACATTGAACCGCTACCCAAAGATAAGAAGAATGGTTTAGGAGAAGAATCAAATTCAGTTGCATTCTTTTAAGGAGACGGGTCCTCGTGATATCAATAGAATTTTGTCAGAATCAAAAAAGTCTATTAAAAATCTTGATCAGAACTTGAGAACGAATAGAAACCATAACAAAAATAGGTAGTTAATAGAGGTATCTAGTCTATTTTCATGTTCTGATCTCTCTATTTTCTTTATCCCTTCATTTATTACGAAACTCAACTAAGTAGAATCAATTCAACTCTTTTATTATGAGAAGTTCATCAAAATTCCTCCATCCTTGATTGCAGGAGAAGAGGTAGACCGTGCAGCTACGAACATTTAACAATATAAAATACCAGCTTTAATAGAATGAAATTAAACCTTGAGTGCACTCACATTCCTAATAAGGAATTCTTAAAGCCCGAACCCATCCATATTCAAGTCATGAATGGGCTAAGGCCTAACCTATCAATCCTAAGAAGATAGATAGATCTTCTCTCTTGTTCCCTATTTGATCTACCACCACCCAATCCGAGTTAGCCCTCTCAATCTTAAGGGGGAACCTTAGCACAAATCTATACTTACTTACTCTAAACTAACCTATAGAGCATAAGAGTTGCGTCTCCCTTAAGTCGATGAAGGTGCATTCTATGCACAAATTGAAGGAAAGAAAATCTTGTTCGGTTGTCCACTTTACCGCTTTATCAGATTTGGAATCCCCTATACTGATCAAGATGACTTAGAAACAAGATAGGGGTAGGAAGGTTCTATGAAGGAACATATTTTTGGGTCTAAAACCTCACTCACTTTCAATGAAGTCCAACAATATATAGAAGTATTAGGATTTTATTTCCTCTTTCATCACCCCTAACATAGGTTTGGGTCATTCGCTTTCGCTTTACCGCTTATTGATTAGGGATAGACAACCTTTCTTCCTATCTTGAGAATTATCCAACCCTCCCCTACCAATTAATGGACATCCTAAATTGATTTGAAATTCCATGTTCAAGTATCTCAAGCATAGAATCGCTCTCACAAGCCCTCTGAAGTTTATGGAAAGGCCCCTTTCTTCTCTTTTGTATCTTCGGGCAACAATTTTGGCTAAGGTGAATCAGAAAGCCTACCCACTACCTTGATGGGGAGTACTAATCTAGAGAAGAAAGCAAAATTTAGGTCCTGGAAGTGAAAATAAAGAAAAATCTTTCTTCTTTATACCCGGACTACCTAAAAAAGAAGGGGGAAAAAGGCCTTTTTACTTTTAATTTTATTCAATTACACCTTCTTCCCTTTTGTCCACCCAAAAAAAGAAAGGGATTCTTCTTAAACTACAGATACTGAAAGAAAAAGATTTCACCCCTAATACTTTCCCAAACACTGTGTTTAGTGAGATTTTAGTAAAAGAAAATAAATGATTTTATATTTTATAAAAGAAAATAAAAGAAAATAAATGATTTCGATTTCTCTCCTTGCGTTTCGATCAATAACTTAGTAAAAGAAAAGAAATGATTTGGATTTCTCTCCATCTTGTTTGGTGAATATTTTTAAAAGAAAAGAAAAGAAATTCTATTGTGATACATGTAGAAAATAGGGATAAAATTGGAATTTTAAAATATTAACAACCCTCCACCATCATTTCTCTCCAAATCATCCCAATTTTGGGGTGATTTAAAAACAATAGCAGGAGAGAAATCTATTTCTCTCCATTTACCCCCTTATAATTTCTCTCCCCTTAAAATTATCTCTCAAAACATGAGAAATCAATTTATCCTCTCAATATAATTTCTTTTCTCTCTGTATCATCCCTACAAAACTAGCCCTAAGCGCCTGGCGCAACTAGCGCGCTAGAGATTCCCTCCTACCATGCCCCTCTTCCAACTGAGCAATCTTGAATGTGACTGGTATTATTCAACGTACCATCCCCTTATTCCAGCTTTATCCTCAACGTACATTGGAATAATGGGTTCGAGAACTTCGAATCCAGATTTCAGAGTAGTGGAAAGTAGCACAAGACCTGGCTGGGATTATTAGAGATAAGTAAGGCATGAAAAAAAATATGTTTCAGATTCAACCATCTCTTCCTCGAATGAAACAGTAGATAATTCTCTAGTTAATGATGGATGCGGTAGATGGGGATGTGGATTCTAATGTGCTACGCTAAAAGGTGAACCTAAGATGAGACTATTTCATCCCCTTTGAGAGAGTTCACTATTACCTATTCTATTATTTATCTATTAGTTTATTAGTACATATATCTTTCTCCTAAACCCATGTTTTGAGCAAGGCAGAACAAGAAGAAAAGAAAGGGTTCTCGTAGACCATAGAATGATAAAAATAAAAAAGGAAGCCAGGGTAGGGGGAATGACTCAAATAAAGGAAATAGGAATGGAATTGGGTAACTAACTTAATACAAGTCTGAAGATAGCAGTCAATAATCAAATCAAATATATCATCTTCTAATTTGATAAAATAGAAAACAGAGAATTAACAAGTCTAGATATCTTGTAAACGCAACAGATATCTTTCTTCTTTCGAGTCAAAAGAGTGATAAAGGGGGGCACATGAGAGAGTCTATAGAATTGAACCCTACTTTTATGGAGATAACCAGATGCTACTTGTCCTATCAGATCTATCTAGGATAGGAAGTCTATGCTTCTTGCTTTGGAGGGCAGAACAAGAACCTCTTTCTTTGACTACCTTTTAGTAATAGAGAAACCTGGAGACTTGGAGGCTTTCAAACTGGATTAAGAAGTAATCTAATTCTAAAAGGATTTACCACCACATGCTTCCTCATTGTCTAATAAAAATATACTTCCAGCTTCCCTTTGCCAACTTATTTAATGATAACTAAAAAGGAAAGTCAAGAGACCTCCCAATAGATGGAACTAGACTAAATGTAATATAACTTCAAGAAAGAAGAACTGAAATGAAACTAGATAGATCTCTAGGGGTGAATCAACTAATGTAAAGTGAAGTGTGGCTTTAGCTATTGAACTGATAGTGACGAAGCTTATTACTTCAACAATCAGCTTGAAAAAATATTAGATGATCTTAGAAAACTGTGAACACCCACTTCCACTCAGGGATAAATTGAAGCTGTAATTGACTCTTTAGACTAAGAGGGGATATTAGATCAACTAACTAGAACCCCAACTAGAAAAGAAAAAGGGTGGTTTATAAGTAAATGTCCATCCCCACCAAATAGGATGAGCCTTTTTGGATAGGATCCCAACAACCAAAAATGAACTAAAACTATTCAACACTCGTCCCAACAAAATGAGCCCTGTCCAATCATAAAAAAATCAATAGTGGTGTCAGATACAACTTTTCTAGATACAATTCTTTCAGACAAGAGGGCATCAACTTCATTTACTAATACACTGTTCCAATATTCTCCAAGTCAAGATCCAATATTTTATGGAGAGAACTATGACTATTGGAGCAGCCAGATGAAAACATTCTCTATTTATCAAAACCTATGGGATGTGATTGAAAAGGACTATGAAGAGCCCTCAAAAACGTATTTTTTGACAGGATCAGTACAAAAAAATCAATACAAGGAGAACTTAAAGAAAGATGCAAACACCCTACCCTATTGTGTAACATACCATCTGCAAAAAGAGTCATCCTAGTGGAACTTGGTCTAGTTGATGACCTGAAGACACTATTAGAGTAGAGTACCAGCATCTTGCTATTGTAATCATTGAAGTTTGGTGTACCGAGTAGCCACGCACGACATTCCCTTGGCGCAAGGTGGAAACCTGCAGGAAAGGGCCCTTCCAAGTGCATCCACAAGCACCTATCGACAAACATTGTGCTATAGGGGCCATTGGATCAGCTCATATCTTGAACCAATGACAATTCTACATTGTGGGAATGCGATACCACCAATCACATGCGATTCATGCACGATGTCGTAGTAGTAGTAATAGGTGCAGACCGACTACCCATGGCATGACCTTCTAGTACTATATAAATAGAATACCCAACTCTACTATAATAGTGCCCCACCTTCGATATCTGACCCCACAACCTTCGACGGGTTCATGGGACAATAGTCCAGTATCAATATTATACCGATGGTTCTGGGCATTGGGTTTATTCATGTAGCTGGTACCTTTCTCCAGTACTATATAGACAAAGTACCCGACTCTAATATAATAGTACTATATAGATAGAGTACCTGAATCTACTATAATAGTCGTTTCTGTTATGTATGTGGTGGTTGATAACATCTATTTTCTACCATGAAATTGTATTGTCTAGCTCCCCTAGCTCATACCTCGCTTTATAGGAATACAGTTGCAATGCATTGTTCCACACTAGATAGCTATGGGAATCCCCTATATCATGAATGTGGTGGTGAAAAAAGAAATTGAGCAGGCCATTGGTTTTTCCAAGTGCTACTAGTGCTTGACGGTCTTGAGATCTGTTCAATACTATTATAGGCACTCTTATATATAGTTATAGAGATGATACCAAGATTCTGCAGTGGTGTTTGATGGTCGGTCCCCTTCATCCTACCGTCTGGTCGAGCTAAGACTCTATAGTGACTGGGCGAGCACTGGGAATTCAACAATCGAAATGGAAGAGGTACTTGGGGTGAAATGCAGAACCAATCAACGTTAAAGCATACCCGCTCACTCCCCATTCACCTACCTTTGGTTCGGGGAATGCACAGGGAGCCTGCCTGCTAGCCAGAAAACTACTCATAGAAAATGATACTCTACTCTATATAGTGTGGTGGCCATCTCAAACACTCTAATGCCATCATCCACCAAGCGGATCCATGGTGTGGTGTGATATATGAGCTGACGTTCCATCCACTATACTCGTATGGGGACTACCAAGACTCCATGTACTCTTCTATATAGTATATGTATATTATACCAAACTACTCAAGTGTACTAGTTCACTGGAAGGAGGGAATGGCCCCTTTCTTCACAAGACACTTGTCAAATGGGGTTTGGGTATAGCAGGAGTTGAACTTGCGACAATCGGGTTAAAATCCCAATGCTCTACTGGTTGATCTATACACCAACCTCACCTCAAGTAATAGGGGGTCTAGGTAGGATGGATTAGGTCTAATACCTATATTATACTGAGTAACAACTATTATTATTCTATGTTACTCACATATATATAGTTATAGAAGATTACCTGATCCCATATAGACCCTTAGGAGTGTAGCGACATATATGGTATGACCTCAACTAATTGAGTAGAGTACTGATGGAACCACTCAGACCATTTCCAGTTCAAAACCACTTGTTGAATCGATCACTCGTATCAATCATTATTGATCAACAGTATGAAAACATGACAATTTTGCTAGAGATTTAGTATTCCTAGATGGTAGCCATGGTCCCTTCAAAAATAGTTTCCTTTTTTACTATCCCAATGGACCTATTTATGAACCACCTTGATCCATTTCACCCTCATCAATGCTTGCTACATGGTACAATGATCCAAATTCCCCATTCCCTTAGTTGCAGCTCGCCGAACCCATGTCTTAATGCCATCGTTTCTGTTGCGTGGGCTCGAGCCAATTGATCAGACTCCAACCAAGGCACTCCACCCATACTGTAATGCCCCCATAGTCCAGTAGCTATTAAAATGGAAGTATCTCATATATAAACAACCATCACTCAGATCCCCATATTGTTATTCATTGATACGGGAGAAAAGTCAACCTACTTGTTCGTTCTAGTCACCCAATCATAGCAGTCAATGGTTCAGAAACATCTCAGTACTATACTCTAATAGTATACAATAGATGGGACCACTATTAGAATATAAATAGTCCCTAGTGCACTACCGGATAAACCGCCATCAGTGCTATAGGGAAGAGGCGCCCTCCGATACCACTGATGTCCAATCGGTTTGATCGCCAGGATCGGATCAACAATCTCGTCCAATGAGTATAACAGATCAAAGGAAGGGATAACAATGAACATCTGTATGATACTAGGCAAGATGGTCCAAAGTATCTCAAGAGTAGTTCCATTAATTATCCATTTGTTTGGTAGTCCCCTGGGAAAGGGGAGCAATCATAATGCTCAAACTAGCATCCGTGAAACAAACCCCAAGATCAAAAATAGGAAGTGACAAATATCATTATGTAACTCAATGATCCCTTCCATGATCGGTGTGGCTCCCTATTGAGATACTAATTTCCATGGTTGAGTTGAATCACAAACAATATCTAGTTTGGTGACATCGATGTTCATTTTTTATAGTGTAAACAGAGAAAGGGTGCCTATCACTACTGGCTCATTGTACCTAGACACCTCAAATCATACTGTTCTGCCATTGGTATTACAAATGATATTTCCTTGGGTATTCTTATAATATAGTTCCTTGATTCAAGAACCTATATTATAAGAATATCAGAATTCGAGGTGTACACAGTAGGAGGAGTCTATTCTTCTAGCTTATTGTTCCATTATCTTTGGTCTGACCTTTCCTAGAATACATGAAGTATCCCAGTGAGTACCTGGTCATTCCTAATGATCCCATGAGCCCCTAGGTGTTTCCGACTCCATACCTTCTGTGCTATGATTCTTACAACTTACCATCCTTACCCAAACCAAAGGGTCATATGTTTTAGAACCTTACCCAAACCAAAGGGTTGAATCTTTTAGAACCTTGACCAAAGGTGCTACTTATATATCAATGGTTTAGAACCTTGAAATCCCCATGGTTTGTCTCTCTGTTTTGACTCATTCAGTGGGCATTTTTATGTCCAATCACCCTCAAGTGTTCCACACCCATCACCACCTCATCATAGCCTGTCAGTACTATACTCTAATAGTATCATACCTCAAAACTATTAGAGTAGAGTACTGAAGCACCACCTTCATATTCCCTCCCCATTTTGCATGGTGTTTCAGATAATGCACAAAACCCATCTCATACTTTTTCAATCGTTTCACTCACCCTTGAAGTCACTATGTCATCATGTAGATATAATATATATAGTGGACATCGATGAGAGTTAAAAATACTATTGGAGTAGAGTACTCACTATTAGAAGAGTACGGAGAGAAGCAACCTTGAATTGGTCCTCAATCAGTATAATATAGGTAGTATAGGCCATATCATCATAGTCGGTATAATATAGGTAGTAGAGGTGGTAGTGATCCTTTCAATAAGAAAGAAGAATCCATCCTTGATCGTGATATGCCTTGGATAAAAGAGGCCTATTTTTTATCAGGAAATATATACAAGTACCAGTGTTCCAAACTCATTGTGTACACATTTCAAAATAGAAGTGTTGAAGAAATCAGTTGGACTCTTCTATACTATAATAAATCAAGCCTCACGTAGTAGAATAAACAGTCTTGTTTTCTATGTCTCTATCTCACTATTAGACTGAAAATGTGATGAATGTGCCTGCACACAACTTTGGTTCTTGTTGGTTTCTATATATGAGTTTTTCTCATGGAATCGTTGTATATCTATGAAAGGAGCCATCGATGATGATAAGCATATCGATTGTGATGAATGGGTTGATACCGTTGGATAAGGGAAAACTATATTGTTTGATATAGGAAACTATATTATACAGAGCATGATATAGTGTATAATATAGGTAGTAGACTATGACCTAAGCATGATTGGATCATGTGTGTTTTTCACATATCCCAATGGATGGGGTTGAAAGGGAGGCTGACATGGAAATTTGATTCTGTTGACTTAAAGTCTTCCCAAGTACTATACTCTATATAGTGTGGCCGACAGTAATCAATAAACAATATAGATAAAGTACCTATTTCGGTCACTCGTGACGTCATCAAATCTGGTCTGTGCTTGAATGTCTTCACTCCCTCCTTGATCAAGGATCGAGATGGAGGTTGATATATTTTATCACAATCCCACCATCTTCTTGATCACATAATTGGATGGTATGGTGGGAAAAACTGCTATAGGATGACACCTAGTTACCCTAGTATGTCTTGGTCATTTACTAGGATACATGCATCATGTATACTAGTGATACATGAAGTATCTCAGTGAGGACCTGGAAATGACTAGGGGAACAATGTAGGGTACAAGATGGAGTGAATGAACAATACGAATATGGATTGGTTTGGAATTAGGAAATGGAATATGAATCAGGTGTTCAGGTATTCTGTCTATAACTATTTATAAAAGTACCATAGAGTAGAGTACCGAGCTACCACATCCTGGCATGATCGGTGGGAAGGATGGCCATAGCTGTGAATGGGGAACGCCCAGGTGAAACAGAAAAGGTAGAAGCAATGGGTGGATCAGTCAGTTTGGGGTATGACTAACTCAAGCTTGAGCCTATGGGGTTGGAAGGCCATTCTAATCTAGAATTTCCTTTTGTCGGTGGTTTCAGTTGTGTTCTATGATCGATAGTTCTATTGTTTTATCGAGTGGCCCATGTTTAGCAGGGGTCATGGTCAAGGATGGTTGGACTGAACATGTGATCTGGTCATGTGATCCAACCATGTGATTCAGACATGTGATCTGGTATTCAATATAACATGGCCAAATCACATGATCAGATCACATGACCAGATCAAATGTGAGGTTTTTTTGTGGTATTGGTGGTGTTGAGATGGGGTGCCTTGAAATTGGATCAGAACACCTTCTAATCCAACTATTGTATGTAAAAGGTCTTGAGTTTTCAGTAACCACTCAACTATGGAGGTTCATATTAATTATAATATAGGTAGTAGAGGTAGCGCCATTTGGAATTGGTAGGGGGTTCCATATGGCAGTGGTAGCGTAGCAAGGTGAAGGGGTGTTCCGATACGAGACACATATTTTTTCTTTATTGCCTTGCTTCCTTATTCTTCTAAGTCTAGTAGCACAATCAGGACCTATTAGAAGGGGGTCCCAAGGGAAGTAGAATACAGGCTCACCCGACCTCTTGGATGGGTACTTATTTATATTGTGGTGGCAGTTTGAGGTAACACTATTGAATTGGAAACTGTACTGGTGATATTGTATATGAGGTGGTCACACATGGGCTAAACAACCCAACCAGGAGTCGATCACTCTATCGTGTTCCCCCGATTTGTGGTGTCCAAACAAAAAATAGATTAGGTACTCTTCTATAACTATATATAATATTACCGTAAAATAAGAATAGTGTTCATTGTTGCTATCTTGATGTTTCACGAGTCGTCCGAGTGTAGCGACTTGATTTCATCGGGTTGTCCACATGAGATTGGGCCTCTTGTACTGATACTTATATATATTTTGTGGGTTTGAATAGTAATGTGGTACCTTCAAATACCCAAAGGTACTGAGGAAAACTTAGAGTAGAGTACTAAGGATCATGGACCCCTCATATTGGGAATACCGGGGAGGGATGCAATCATCGGATTCCTTATTCTTCTATGGATGGAATGCCTGGAATTGGTGGGGGGGTTCGATCTTCCAAAAGTGGGGGACACATTATCTACTCTTTCAAATGGCCATTCACTAGAATTAGAAGAATAAGGTAGCTGATCTGGAACTACAGAATGATTAAATCACTATTAGATTAGAGTAGGGGGCTCGATCCACTCTTTGCTTATGGTATTGGTGGCTCAATGGCGTAGTGATCCTACCACTAGTTTTAAATGAGATATTGAGAGTCTTGGGGCACATATCATATGGATAAAATGGGATGGGAAGTGATTTGGCGACTCTTATGGGGGTCTCCCAGGGTGACAATGTGGAATGCTAAGGCACAACGAAGGCATATGGGAGCAGATAATAGCGAGTGGAATGGTTCAAGATGGTAGTGTCTATTTCTGTTCAGTTGTTAGTTGTGATGCACATATATCCAAGGTCAGATGGTCCAACTCTAATTGTGTTTTATCCTCCTTTCATCCCTTTCGATTGCTAGTGGCACGAAAACACCCGTATAGTGGAAGGGCTTTTCCATAGAGATGTTCTAAGTGGTTCAACCCTCTCAAATGGTTCCATTGTTCCGATTCCAATACCATACTTTCTCTTATTAATCACCTACCTATCTCGCATCCCCAACCGCTCAGTATAACTCCTTGTTCAAGAATAATTTCCAATACGACACACTCATTTTATTTTCAGTGAAGGTGGTAATTATATATATAGGATGCTACTTATATATATTTAGGCTATATAATTGATCCTAGAGGCTGGTGCCATTGGGTACCTCTTTACACTCTGAGAAAGAATCCCCATGACATTCTAACCCACGACTCATCCTTCTTTGGCCGTTGGGATGATCATAGTTCCCATCGTTTCTCATTGACAATGGTTCGTGCTATGGTTTGACTACTCTGTTCTCTCTTCGGTGTGTGGTGTGCTAGGGTTCCAATTCTCCATGGATCTCACTACAATAGTACGATTGAGTTCTAAAGCTCCACTCTTGCCTATTCGGGTTCCCAGTGAGTAGCAAGAGGGTGTTTGGCCATTACTTGAGATGGGGAAAAGCCCAATGTTTCGAGTGTGGGTTGTCCATCAAACCATCACATCAACTGTAAGTATAGACGTTGATCCATGGGACCAAGATCGAATGATGCGGTTCATAGTTGAGTTGGCCAGAATAATTCCGAAAGTAGTTTTCTGATCTCCCATCAATCATTTGGGAGTCGTGGTTTTGATGTTGGGTGTTCTGCTATCATTTCGAGCTGGCTTTTTTGGCACCCACCAATGGCCCAAGACAATCCTCTGGTGTTTTGATATAGTATTTCAATCCAGACAGGCAATTGAACCTACGGGAATAGTTTGAGTTCAGAGTTTAGCTGCCGCTATGAGTGGATCCTGTTTCCCTCATGAGAGGATGGTCATGATCGATCAGCCCGATTTTCCAATTCCCCAGCTTCCTTTGTTTCAGTGTCAAGAATGGATGATTTAAGTTAGTTGGTTCAGGCCAACAAGACCGTACCCGAGTGGTAAGGGATCCTGCTTGGCATCCAAGAGACCCGAGTTCAAAACTGGGTGGAGGCAAATTTCTGGGGTACTGTAGCAGCAATGTAGTAGTACTATAACAGTTACTGTTCGGTACAGTAGCAACAAGAACTATTCACCCAATTTGGGCCTTCAGGCCACCGGTTTGTGCCTACGGGTCTCCAGGGCCTTCTGGTCATCAAAGGCCTTCGGGCCACAGAGCCTTCGGGTCACGTCGACCATGGAGTAGCCCAGTTCACACAGAACAACCCCAGAAGAGGATCAGAGCAACAGGAGTAGCATCCACCAGATGTAGAGCTAACCAGATTTGAAGAATGAGAGGGTATGGAAGCCGCCATCAGGACCAGGCACCGTGCAACTTTGTATGGGGAAATGCTAGCCGATCAGAAATGCAAGGTGGGGATATAGGTGATCAATGACACAGAAAAATGGGGAGGGTCAGTTCAAGTGGGATGGGCCTACGGGTTATGTATTGGGCATGGTATGCCTCTAGGCCTTCGGGTCATGTATTGCGAGTTTGTCAGGCCCTGTGCCTTGGGCCTACGGGTCATGTACAGGTTCCCCTTAAACCCTTAAAATGGGGATTATCCATAATAAAAAAAATAAAAAAAGAATGCCTTTGGGCCATTCGGACTAATTTAGTTGGTTCAGGTGCTCTTGGCTCAATATGGCAATGACTACAAGCCTCAGGAAGCGGGACATACCGTTCAGACTAGTCGGAAACATCAGCCATGAATCTCAGGTATATATAGGTAGTGGTACTATTAGATAGAGTACTGAGAGGTCTAATTGTAGATTCTAGGAAATAGTGGCATTGGTCGCCTTCCAGGACCATTCACAATGGGTCAAGCTCAATCCAACTTGATTTGTTCGTCGGTCTGGCATTCCAACTTGGATCTGAATAGCCGGGTACTATTTTATATAATCTATCTAGATTATACCCAGATTGGTCTTCATGATCACCTGAATTATATACATTATCATTAGAAACTATGAAACATCATTAAGGACTTATATGTATTTAATTAAACACTATAAAAGATAGTTGACTTTAGGGAGGCAAAGATGGGTAAACCACTAGAACAAGTGGCATGTGTTTTGGTTGCCACTCTAGAGGAAGAAAGTGGAGGGAAAGAAGTTACTGGTAAGGGTTCATAAAAGTTCATCAATTATATGAAAATAAAAACAATCAATCAAACTCATGAATTTCTCAAGGAACAATTAAACCAACCAATTATTACCACGATTTCTTCTACCATAATACTACTAAATTTATCAAAACCAAAAACCTCTAAAAGTTGACCCCCCAAGAAATAAAATCACAGAGTAAAAAACTGAATAAATGAAGATTATCCTATAGATATTTCTAGGACTACAAAGATTCTATTGGATTTTATACCTCTTATCAAGAGAGTATAGGTGTTTTCCTACTAAATAGTTTAATGAGCACTACCCCACAAAATAGAATCCCCATCCGATGAAGAATTAATTTTTTGTTCCATTAACATCAGTCTCATAATGGATCACATATCAGATGATCAGAAATACTATGGGATCAAATTCTTGATTCTAAATATGGAAACCACAGGTAGAGGTTGTAGAATCCAAGGTGGTAGGAGAATATACAGTCATGGTTGAAACCAAAATCCCAGCCATATCCCCGCTAGTGCCATTTATGTTACCAAGACTTATGGAAGACAACTTTAGTGAGAACATGAATATTATGGAAGTAACCCCATATCCACCAATATTATTCCATGCTTAATCATTCTAGAAGATTTCCTAAAAGGGGTGTTGCAGTCTCATCATCCCAAAAAAGTAGGTAGGTCAAAATGATCTAATCTAGCATTTGAGATATCGTCAACATTTATGCAACCACTTGACTCATCTAATCCAAGTGATTCAGTCCCTAAAATGATAGCTAGAGAATATCCCCCACAGGAAGATGTAGACCTTTGACTCATAAATATTACATATTGTTGAAGATAGCTACGATCCCAATGAAACCATCAATTTTGGACTCTATCAATTTTATAAAGGATCTATATGAAGCACTTAAAGAGGCCCTGGTGATCCATAAAGAGTTTATAGATGATTTAACTTCCACCATGATAAACCATGTATAGATTTATCATGTATTATTTCACAATTTTATCTCTTTAACTAAACAATAAAGGGATTCTTCTATACATTCTCACATCATAACCTTGTATTTTTTTGATAGGATATATGATATTGTTGTCTGATGAGATTTTGTTGAAAGCGGTTTGGGAGTCAACTTCATACCTATCTTAACACTCCGTTGTTTGGGCTATAGTGAGTCCAACCTATCCTCTTATAGTGTAATGCATCAGGGTTACAAAAAGTGTGAGAAAAAATCCATTGGATGAATCAAGCGCATAACATAATTCTGGGATCTAGTGTCTGAATCTGAATTCCTAATCATATGGTGGGATACAACATTCAATGTTCTATTTAGAAGGGCTTGGATGCACCAATATGTGGCGATCCATTAATCATATCACCAATGCCTCAAATATTATGTCAATAGACAAAGTTGGACATTTTAAATTGATAAATATCTATTTGAATCATGTAAAACATAATACATTAACACAAGATTCTATCATAGGGAAGGGAATAGGCCCATGATTGATGAATTTTATTGGTTTATGGACCCAGAAGTATTGAAAATGACCCAAAAAAATCCATTCAAGGACCTTGGTAATGAATATGTACTACCCATCATCCAGGTTGATAATATCAGTTCAAAACAACACATGTGATCATCGAACCTGACGATATCATTTATGTCAGCTGAACTGAGATGTACTAAAATTTCCTCTGATCCTCTTTCTAGTGGCAGCTCTTCATGTAAAAATTCCCTCACTACATCCCTTGAAATTTAGAAAATCTCTAAATCATCAGCTAAAATTGAATTACTTTTTGTGCCACTTCTAGAGAATGAGGATATCCATACCTCTCAACCTTAGGTGGGATCTCATAATATTATCATTTATGCTAACCATAATGATTCCCCTTTATCACCCATCTATTCTATAATATGTAAGAAGGAAGAGGAAGAGGAAGTAGTAGAAGATGAAGAGGTAGGTAACCTCAAGTATTCTATATAGTATTTGAGGAAGGGGTCTTTACCACTGTTGATGAACTCCTATAAGAAAATATGGGCATATAAGAAGATCTATTACTTATAATAAATGGTGTGGATATTACCATTAAAGACAAGAAGTATATACTTACTTCTTAAAGGAACATCAGGATGTGTTCACTTGGAATTTGACATAAATTCTTAGCCTCGATCCTGATGTAGTCACCCATTATATGGGCCTTCCAGAAGTTCATCATTAATACAAGTAGGTAGCCATAAGAATACATCTGATTCCTACTACCAATGTTTAAGCCGATGTTGATAAGATCATCAAAGAAAACTTCATTCATGAAGTCTAGTACCCAAAATGGATCATCGATATAGTCTCAGTGAATAATAAAAATGGATAGATCAGAGTTTTCATCAATTTCAGTGATCTTAAATTGAACTTCCCAAAAGAACACTTACCAGTTCCAATTACAGAACATCTGATTGATGTGATGGATTATTACCAAGCTCTATCCTTCATGTATGGATATTTAGGATATAACCAAATACAAATGGACCAAGAAGATAAAGAATTCGCTACATTTAAGGTAACCTAAGGAGTATATTACTATTGGGTGATTCCCTTATGTATAAATAATGTTGACACCATGTACAAGAGTGCCATGAATGACATCTTAAATACATTTTTGGGTATATTCAATGAGTGATACATTAAAGACTTAGTTGTGATATCTCAGTAATGTTATGATCTTCTTTCCAATCTCTAGACCATCTTTAACAAGTTGTGACAACACAACCTGAAAATAAACCCCTCAAAATGTGATTTTGGTATTACCCCAAGAATGTTTATGGTATTTTAAGAATGCCATTATGTCATCAAATATTATCCATAAAAGGTAAAGGATATCCTCAACATGTCACCACCTCAAAACTTCAAATAGATGAGAGTACTGTAGGGATACATTTCCTATATTTGGAGATATATAGTATACCATATAGGAATGTGTTTTCCATTCACTGATCTAATGAAAAAAGGATCACATATCAGTGGACATATGAATATTTGGATGCATTCGATTGTATCATGAAGTATCTTTTTATCCCACCGGTTCTCATCCTACTTATTGAAGGAATGCTTCTAATTTTATACGTGAAATTTTTTGAGTGATCGATGGGTTCTTTTTTTCATGAAAAAGAATAATGATGGGAATGGAAATAGTCTTTATTATCTTAGTTGAATGCCTCTTGATACCAAGACTTGTTATTCTAATGTTGATAAGACGTGTTTGCATTGATCCTTTCATTCCAAAAACCGAGGCATTTATTGAAGCACCATGAGTTCCATTTGATTTAACTCAATGAATCACTCCAATTTATCCTCAAATATCCAATGTATATTGGACATTTGGCATGGTGAGTGTTTATATTGCAATATTTCAACATTCAGTTTGTACCTTAGAAAGTAGTGAAAGGACAAGTGCTGATAGATTTTCCTACGAAGCATTCTTATTTAGAAACCACATCATTAAATACTGAGTTTATAGACAAAGGGGTCCTATCTATCTAGGTATCCCCAAAGACATGGGATATGTATTTTTATGGAGCGTATGAGATCCCAAAAGGAAGAAGGATATAATATCCTAGGCTCAAAATAGTTGGTTTTGGAGTCAATATTGTTTCTCTAGAAAAGGCTATTCTGCCTTACTCCTTACTATTATTAGAAGGATGAACCAATAATGAGGTTCAATACCAATCCCTAATTTTAGGATTAGAAATGGTATTTAATATACCATTGACCCACTTAAAGTTCAAAGATAGCTTAGAGTTAGTAATCAAACAAGTAATTTTTGATTACACTATTAGAAAAGAAGTGATAATCCCTTTGTTTGACTATGCTAAAGGATTGATGTAAGAGTTCCCCTTAGAACGAACATTAACTCCCATTCCATGTCTATATAATTCTTAGTAATATTCACTAGCTAATAAATCTACAACTTTGTATTATCTAGAGAGATATGAAATAGTCATTAGTATTGATCATCGTAGGATGGTATTTTCATTTGTTCATTGTAGTATGGATGATATCATGAAGTCAAATCCACCCCTAGTTTAGATGACCCTACAAATGGTGGGAAGAAACCTATACATGACTATATATAATGTGATATTATTCCATTGTACATAGATTAAAAAGAGAAAATAAAAAGTCAGGCAATCACATAATCATTTATGACGGCCCAAATCACTAGAAAATATTATAAAAACAAGGCTTAGACGGTCTCTTCTCAAATTCATTGATGGAATGGATAATATTTCCATTATTCAAGATGTCCATGATGGTACTAGTGGAACCCCATCAGTTAGGAACCAATATTTCTCACCAAATTAGGAGGCATGTATGTTTCTATCCATCAATCTCACAAGATTGTCTGAAATTAAAAAATGGGTTAACTCCTATTAATTGTATATAAATTTCATCCATCAACCCTAAAATTTGTTTCACACTTACAAATACTCTAAGAAATTGGCCATATGGGGAATGGATGTCATAGTTCTATACCCTCTAGAAATATAAAAGTAGTTTAAGTACATACATACAAATATAAACTTCATTTATGAATTGGGCAAGGTGATACCCATCAAGGAAGCTGGGGCTAGAAGCATCGTCAGTTTCATGAAGTCCAACATCATCACTAGGTTTGGTGTCCCTCATACAATATTAATGGAAAATGGAACTAAATTATGTTCTTACAAATTAGAAAGGCCATACTTGGAATATAATAACGAGTCTAACAATTCATATCAATATCATGTAGAATCAAATGGATAGATAGAGGATTTCAATAAAACCCTAAAAAATATACTTTTGAAAATGGTTCTCAAATAAAAGAAGTACTGACCTGAAAATCTCCTATATGCCTTGTGGGCCTACCATACAATAACCCATACTTCCACACATGTGACCCCATACTCACTAGTATATGGGATAGAAGTAGTTTTACCCATTTAAGGATATTTTTTTCCACTATATATTAAATTTTTCAACCAAATATCTATATAAGAATAGTCTTAGGAGCAACTAGATGAATTGGAATGGATTGATGAAAAAACACTGCATACCATGCACCATCTAGAGGTCTACAAAAATATAATAGTACGATCCCTAAATAGGAAAGTTCTCATTCATTTATTCCTATAAGGAGAATTCATTTTGGATCTAAGGGCCTCGACAGTACATGGGAATTATCCTCTGATGCTTGAACCAAAGTTGGAAGGGCATTTTGTCATCCATAAGTTATATTAAAATAGTACATATTCATTGATTACCATGAAATATAATTATACCAAGACCTAACCAATTCATTATTTCTCAATTAATATTTATCATGATTAATAGAAGGTTTTCCTAGTCATATGAATTGGAACTTCAAGACACTAACCTCCTAGTCATTTTGTAACAACCCAATCATTTATGAATAAAATTTCCTTTATTTTAATGTCTTATGGATATAGAAAATACATGTACTATTTTATTATTATTATTGGGCTTAAAGGACTGTTAAGTATCATTACCGTTGATAATATAGTCGTTAAATAGTGATCACACAACTAATATAAATATGTTCTTTTAACAAATCCTTTCAACATAAAAAATGGAGATGATGACCTCATCTAGTAGACTTAGGCCGTAAAAATCTCATTTTTCGGAGCTTGGAAAGGAGGTAGTCTCACGGGGCTTCACTCTTGACCATGCCCAAGCTGAGCTTCAACATGTTAATCTTGAACGAAATATACTACAGGAGAAGTTCAATTTAATAGAGATGAACACCCAAACAATGTTATCCAAGCCACCCCAAAATTCTATCACCATCGCACACCTTACCCTTAGGTCTTATACAGGTGTTATAATGGAAATAGTTTTTGATAAATTGATTTTTTGAGTAAAAATGGTACTTTTGAGAAATATATACATTATTATATTAAAATTTGGTTTTTATTAATAATATTATAAAAAATTCTTATACATGATGATTATATCAGCTCCTTATCTATAAATGATTAGGCAATCAATTTGATAAGAGTTATATTTTTATATGATAAAACAAAAAGTGTAATTTTAAAGAATTTTTTAAGGAATTAATGAATTTTTTAAATAATTAATATTTTAATAAAATATTTGTATCAAATTAATTTTATTAATAATAAATGTGTATATAATTTTTATGAAGTCAAATGTAATTTTTAATAAAGTTTAAAAACTGTTTTTGTCAAAACCTGTCAATTTTCAATAAATGTTAGTTCTCATTTTAAAAGTAAAAATTCACATATTTAGAAAATTATTTAGATAAAATGATTATTTTTTTGGGAATTAGGATATATAAATTATCTAATGGTGAATTTTTCAAAATTTTCTGAGATAATCAAATTTATGGGTAATAATTAAATAATATATAAATATATATTGTGTTTTATGACATCATAATGACCCAATAGTGATGTAATAAATACCATAAAAGAGATATTGGACCAAATATATGTTTTAACTTTAAAATAATGTGATTTTTTATTTATTTGAATTCTTTTATAATTACTTAGTGAATCCTCCAAAATGTATAATATATTTTATGATTTTAAATTCATTTCCTTGAGAGAGTAACTCACCTCCATATAATCATGGGAAATATTTTAATATATTCGGAACATGGACTTATAAAATAATATTTTAAACTCCTATTTGGAAAAAAACCATGGGGAAAAACGGTGGGATGGTTTGTGATTTAGAATATTTTAGTGTGTAGTGTCCAAAACCTAAATAATAAATAATCCCCCCTCCTTTCCTATATAAACCCACCCAATCACACATTTCTCTTCAATGAAACTCCTTTAATCTCATCCTGACTCTTCTCTATACTTCCTATAGTCCTACTAAGGCACCTAAAACCTCCCAAGAAGCCTCTGTCAAGCCATTGGGATCACACATCCAAGTAAGGGATCATCACTTTCCTTCCTTTCTCATTTTTTGTCCAAGTTTCCTTATATTATTATACCCTTTTATTTTTCAATTAAAAATGATGGGGTATGTTTTAAAACCCCTACCATACTTCCCTTAATATGTTTTAATGATTATATATCTCTTTCTCTATCATTAATCCCTCCCATGTGCACCTGTTACCATGCTGAAATTTCTTAAGAGTTATTCCATTTCTCCTCTTTCTTCAAGTTTCTTTATTATGTTATAACTTATATTTAAAAATTATTTATGTTGGTCCATGTATTTATATAACCCCATTACTTTCCATTTTATTTATATATTATTATATACCCCTTTATCTCTCATCATCCATTTTTATTAATTTTTATGTCACACCGTTAGGCTGCCGAAATTGCACCGTGATTTTCCATACCAAACTCATCATGTAGTGAATACCATACACATTTATTAATTATATACTTTCATGTTTGTATTAAAAATTACCTTATTGTGTAATAAATGATGATGTTTAATTAATCCATGTTATATGATCTATGTGGCACACTTAAGCATGAGATTGAAATGATTATGAAGGGTGTTCCCTAATAGCACTCCAATGCATTGGGTAATGTTTAGTATCATGATACATCATGTTGGGATATGGTTTTACCTAATTACTTTATAGTACTTTTTTCCATCATGTCGGGACAAGGTTTTACATGATTCCTTTATGATAATTATGTAGTGTTTTAAGTTGTTGTCACATTTCCATGTTATAATAATCATGCCATATCATGCCTTTATGTTCATGTTTCTCTTGTGCTCCATTGATATTCCTATTTCCTAACATGTATTGTATTATTCATGTTATTACTTTTTTAATCTTTTACTGGGATTTACAGATCACCCTTTTATTATGTATGTCCTCATGTTATCTCATGCAATGTTAAGTACGAAGGAATGTTGTGGTCATGTAAAAGAAGTTTTCAATAAATATGTTGTATTTTATGTTTTAAGTTGTCATGTAATGTTCTTAAGACCCAAATATACTATAACTCTTGATATTATGGGTTTTATTAAGTGACAATTTATGTAATAAAACATGTTTAAATGTGTAATAAATACTAGGGTTGTTATAGTTTGTATCAAATGGACAAGTTTAGTTATTTTTGGGATTAGGAATAGAAAACCCTATTTAAAGCCTCAGGGATAAAAATAAGTATAAGAAAACATCCCTAAATTTTGGGGATTATAGAGTAAGTGTTTTATCAAGAAAACAAATCCCTTTATAGATACAAATAAGTAAAGGTGTCTCTGGCATAGATGTATCTAGGGCTAAACCCAAAAACACCGCTTTGATCTAGACTCGAACAGGAAATGGTTCATGACAACAGGCCTTATTGCACTCTTTGTTTGAAACTCCTAGGGGATATGATTTGGTAAATTCATAAGAATAGTATAAACCATTATTAAGGGAGAAATAAAAAAATATCATAAGAATATATGCTAGAAAATAGATCATGGATAGTTTAGATTGAAACCTAGAAATTCATAAGTTAAGGAAATAAATGTAATTTATAAGTTATCATTTTTTTTTCATTGGATTACCATTTATTTGTTTAATAGTTCAAAATACTTACCCCTAATTTTATTTTATTATAGATAATGGCCAGTAATAGGAGGAATATAGATAACAACTGATGCGAAGATCATTGTGATGACTGTTCTAATGAGATTCCCAATCCGATGTGAGCGAGAATCACAAACTTTGTCATGATACTCTCTCAAGTAACACAAATTTTTAATAGAAACATTGGTCAATAGGAATGTCCAAAATCCCCTAAGAAAGAACAATTTTCATTCAAGAGCTTCATGAGACAAATGCCTCCTGCTTTCAATGGATCATCTAATCCCTTTGTTGACCTCACCTGTTTTGATAATCTCAATCATGTATTCATATGTGTTGAAAATCCCAATTATGTTTTCATTCTCTATGATATTTTTAAGTATCATTGATCTATACTTTAATTCTTTCAAATATGTGATCAAACCAATAATAATCTTTAAAATAGTCTTTGAAATATGTTAATCCTCATTTATCCATGTTTATACAAGTTATAAATTGATTCTAACACAATCGGATGTGTTCTGCATAAAACAGATAAGTAATCTGTCTATAGCTACTGATAAAGAGCTACCGGTAACCAGTCTACCGATAGACTTAGTCTACCGATAGACTTAACTCAGAGCTACTGATAGACTTAACACACAGCTACCGATGTGCTTTTAAATGTAAGCTACTGACTTACAGACAGCTACCGATACAAACATAGAGCTACCGGTGTAAGTATAAATAGCTACCGATGGAATAAGAGTCACCGATGGACAAAGCTACTGACAGACTCAAAGCTACCGATACACACATGAAGCTACCGACACATGAAGCTACCGACGCATGAAGCTATCGACGCATGAAGCTACCGACGCATGCAGCTACCGACGAATGGAGCTACTGATAAACAAAGTCACCGATACAAGCATGTACCAACCGACGCATAGAGCCACCGATAGAGTCAAAGCAACTAATGAAATTGAGCTACCGATGTTCAAGCTACCGATGTCCAAGCTACCGATGCTGACCACCTACCGATCACTCGACGCACTGTTTGAATTTCTTTATTTATCTTTATTTAATCTATCCAACGGTCATATCATGTACATTTTAATGATTTGTCAAATATCTGATAAAGGTTGTCGGATGTCAGGAACCCGTACCTCGTACCTGCAGAAAGGAAATCTCTTCTGTCTCCTGTTGCACGTGACATAAATACAAGAAGACTCTGCTGAAGAGATAAGCGAGACAACACACACAGAGACAAAAAAGATATACGACATACTCAAGGAAAAAGCTCTGTGCATACAAGAATAACCAAGAAAGACAGAATCACATATACAATCAAGCCTACTCAAGAAGAGTTCTGTGCATTCAAAAGAATATCAAAGAGCTTCATCGACTACATCTCACTACCTACGAACCTGGAGCATACGACACTCTGTTTCTCAAACAGAAACGAGAAGAGGACTCAAACTCACTTCTGATCGAATCCAAAGAAGTCCAGAGCTACACTGAAATCACCAGAACCACTTATAAACTCTACAACTCTTGTTCTGTGATTTATTATTACTCTTTTCGAGCAGTGTGTGTTATCTTCTGTATCTAACACATACACTGTCTCCTGTACTCAAACTGAAGGATTTGTAAATCCTTACCAAACTCTTTCATTCTTTCTTTCCCACGAATAACAGTGGTAGAGGTCGTGTGTGACCTGGACAGCTGGTTGCTGTTGTACTGTTTCCCACGAAGAACAGTGGTAGAGGTCTTGGACCTGGACAGTTGTAAACTGTTGAACCCCGATCCAGGGTGTGGTTAATTTTATATAAACTTTTGAGAGGACTAAGTCTCGGCTTGAGACTGAACCTCTTGGTTACATTGTTGTGCCATCTCTTTCAAAGTTTTATTCCGCTGCTAATCACTTTAAAACTAATACTGTTTTTAAAGTTACTTTGATAATTAAATTAGCAAGTGTTTATGTTAAGTGAAGATTAGTAAGTTAGTTTCAAAAGATAATCACACACTCCTGTGTTGATTAACTGGGAATTAATCAATCCCTTGAGAATCTGACAGAACCTCTACTTTAATATAAATTCACTACAGTTTAATTTATTATTTTATCTAGGGGTCTTTAAGACACTGTTTTTAAATACAGAAATTTTAATTGGTACTCAATTCACCCCCCTCTTGAGTAAACCACTCCGACCAACACCCTTAATCTCCGAAAAATGGATCAAATCCATTAAGAATATCTTCTCCATCCTTCAATGTTATGAACAATAAAAGGTTCTTATGGATGCTTATCGTATTGAGGGTGAGGCTAATCAATGGTGGACATTGATCAAAAATACGAATCTCGAGGAAGAGATCGAGCTGATGGGATAGAAGGATTTATAGAAAATGTTTTTCAATAAATATTTTCTCTGCACCCTCTGTATTAAGATAAAAAGTGATTTACCTGTACTCAAACAAAAGGATGATGAATCTGTTGGGGCGTATAATGAAAAATTCACTAGAATTTCACGACATGCCTCTGGTTTTGTAATTACCCCCAAATTCATATTCGGACACTTCTTTGGTGGGATAAAACCTAGCCTACAGAATACCCTAGCGATCCGCGACTTTGACAACAATGAGGAGATTGTCTGATGTGCCCTCAAAGTCGAGATGAAGATTGGTGAATCTCAGGGGTATCATGGGGATAAGAAGAGGAAATTGTATTTTATTTTTTGTGTTCTGATGGATAAATCCAACGGTGCTAAGAAATTCCAACATCCCACTAGCCAATGGTGTGGAAAGAAGAACCCTAGAAATTTCCTAAAGGGGATGAGGAAATGATTTAGGTGCGGGAAGGAAGGCCACCAAACCAGTGATTTCCGAAAATACAAACCAGCTACTACGATAGAGGAAAGGAATGCTTTGTTCAATCCTCAACACAATGTTCATTGCTACAACTATAAAGAACCAATGAACATTGTGAACCAATTACCTAAGTCAAGGGTTTTTAGAGGAAAACGACAACCTCCAAGTTAGAAAGGGAGATCTTTTTCCTTCACTACTGCTAAATAAAATCTTGACAATGGAGTGGTGACTGGTACACTAGTTATTTATTCAAGAATAGTGAATATACTTTTTGATTATGGTTCTACACATTCTTTTATATCCTGAAAGTTTAGTATAACAATCCAAACACCACCACAAATCATTAAAGTAGAGATGTTGGTGAGAATGGAAAACGGGGCAATTATTGCATCTCATGAATATAAATACTCTCCTATCATAATTTGTGGATTGAACTTCCCAACAAACCTCATCATACCTACCTTGGTGGAATTTGATGCAATTCTTGGCATGGACTTTATTTCCTTATATAGAGCCAACATAAATTGTCATGAGAGGAAAATCACTCTCCATATGGTGAATCGACCTGCGATTATATACAAGTTCAAGGAGGAGGATGAATCTTCTTTAGGATCATCATCTCAAGCATGGATATTACTTCCATATGAGTACGTATATCTTTCTCATATGATTGATTCTAAGGAAGGAACCATCCTTGAATACATGCCTATTGTAAGGGAATTTGCTAATGTGTTTTTTGAGGAATTGCCTGGTCTTCCTCCTAGAAGAGATGTTGAATTCTAGATTGATCTTATACATGAGGATTTTCAAATATCCAAGACTCCATATAGAATGATAGTTGTAGAGCTTGAGGAGATAAATAAACAACTACAGGAGAATCTAGATAAAGGGTTTATATGCCCAAGTGCTTTACCATGGGGTGAACTAGTCCTATTCGTCAAGAAGAAGGATTGGTCAATGCTTCTTTACATGACTATCGTGAGCTCAACAAAATCATGATAATGAACAAGTATCCTTTACCACGAATTGATGACTTTTTCGATCAGCTATGTGGAACATAATAATTCTCCAAGGTGGATCTGGAGTCAGGATATTACAAAGAAAGGGTGAAGAAGGAGCATATCCCCAAGACTGGTTTTCATACAAGGTATGAGCACTTTGAATTCATAGTAATGGCTTTCAGACTCACTAATTATTCAGAAATATCCATGGACTTGAGGAATATATTAGTTAGAGATTACCTAGATGAATTTTTGGTAGTCTTTATAGATGATATTATAATATACTCCAAAACCAATGAGGATCATGAGGAGCATCTAAGCACTATACTAGAGACCCTGTGAATGGATAAGCTCTATGAAAAGTATAGAAAGTGTGAGTTCTGGTTGAAGGGTGTCGCATTATTAGGGAATATCATCACAAGCAATTGGATATTTCTGGATCCTTACAAAACAAAAGAAATTGAGGGCTAGATGAGGCCATCATCTGTGATGGATATCCATAGCTTTCTTGGGTTAGCTGGATATTATCGCAGATTTGTGAGAAATTTCTTATGATTGTAAAACCCTCTTACCAATATAAATAAGAAGGGAGTCAAGCTTTCTTGTAATGATGATTGTGAAGAAAACTTCATGGAGTTGAAGAAGAGGCTTATCACTGCCCCTCTGCTCACACTACCCACAAGTGGGGAGGTTTTCATAATCTTCAACGATGCTTCGAAGAAGGGTATGGGCTATGTGTTGATGCAGAATGACAAAGTAATTGCCTATGCCTCAAGTTAGTTGAAAATTCATGAGCAAAGATATCCTATGCATGATCTGGAGTTGGAAGCTGTGATATTTGCATTGAAAATATGGAGGCATTATCTATTTTGGGGAAAAGTGATAAATATATATGAATAAAAAAGTCTCAAATATATATTCACATAGAAAGAGATGAACATGGACTAACGAATATGGTTAGAGCTCATCAAGGATTACGACTACTCAATCTATTACCACCCCGGGAAAGTGAACAAGGTGGCATATTCTCTAAGTAGAAAGGACCCAACGATTCTATCATTGATGAGAATTGAAAAGGATCTAATCTTATTATATTTGATAAAGATGGAAAGGGGAATCATAAGAAGGGAACATCATAAATCCTTTCAGAAATGATTTGTCAACTGTCTCTTTTGTAAAGGTTAAAGGATGTTCAAAAAGACCATATGAGAATTCAGAAGAAAGTGGAAACTATCAGAAAAGGTAATTCCTCAGAGTTCAATGTTAATGAAGAAGGAATTGTGAGATTTGGGTCAAGACTATGTATTCCATCAAATCTAGAGTTAAAGAAAGTAATTTTGGATGATGCACATAGTTTGAATTTCTCCATTCACATAGGAAACACAAAGATGTATCAGGATATCCAAGATAATTATTAGTGGGATAACATGAAGAAGGGGATTGCTGAGTATACATCGAAGTGCCTAATATTTCAACAAGTGAAGTATGAGAGATAGAAGTCTAATGGGATGATGCAAACATTACCCATACCAACATGGAAATGTGAAAACATAACCATAGACTTTGTCACCGGACTTATGAAGACATCAAAATGAAACTATACTACCTGGGTTGTTGTGGATTATCTTATAAAGACTACACAATTCATTACGATTTGAGAGAATTTATTATTGGATCAACTGGAACAGATATGCATCAGATAAGTGGTAAAGTTTCATGGTGTAACACTTAAAAGAAGGATGGGATCAACATCTTCATTTGGTGGAGTTATCTTACAAAAACAATTTTCACTCAAGAAAAAATTACACCTTATAAAGCCCTTTATGGGAAGAGGTGAAGACCACCGACATGTTGGGATGAATTTGGGTAGTGAAATATTCTAGGTCCAAAAATGGTTGAAGAAATAGTGGAGAAGGTTAAGACCATACAACAACACATCAAAGCTGCTCAGAGTCAAAAAAAGATCTATGCTGACAATCATCGATGAGACCTTGAGTTTGATGTTGGAGACATGGTATTTTTCCGCATATCACCAGGGAATAAAGTTATGATATTTAGGAATAAGGGAAAGCTTAGTCCAAGGTACATCGACCCTTTTGAGATCCTTTATCGCATCAGAGAAGTGGCTTATCAACTATTACTCCCACCGAACCTATCTCAAGTAAATAATGCGTTCCATGTATCACTATTTAAGTAAGTACATACCAGACCCATCACATGCACTCAATACAGAGGTGGGTCCATTAAATAATGACCTCTACTACGAAGAGAAGCTGGTGAAGATCTTAGATCGTAGGGAAAAATTTCTACGAAATAAGACAATGCCCCTTGTCAAAGTGTTGTAGAGAAACCACAATTTTGAATAAGCATCATGGGAATCATAGGAAGTTATGAGGAATAGTTACCCTCATCTATTTTAGTGTGGAAAAAGTAAATTTCAAGGGTGAAATTTCTTAAGGGGGATGGTTGTAATGACCCGATCATTTAGGAACAAAATTCCCTTTATTTTAATGTCCTATGGATATAGAAAACACATGTACTCTTTTATTATTATTATTGGGTTTAAATGACCATTAAGTATCATTACCATTGATAATATAACTATTGAACAGTGATCACACAACTAATATAAATATAAAGTTTTAACAGATCCTTTTGACACAAAGGAGATGATGACCTCATCCAGTAGACTCAGGTCATATGAAGCTCATTTTTAAGATCTTAGAAAGGAGGAAGCATCACTAGGCTTCTATCTTGACCAATCCCAAGCCAAGTTTCAACACATTAATCTTTAATGGAATCCCTTATGGGAGATGTTTAAGTTAATAGAGATTACCACCCGGGCGATGTTATCAGAGCCACCCCAAGAGTCTGTCACCATCACATATCTTACCCCTAGGTATTATTCAGGTGTTATAAGGGATTATGTAATAAGGTATTAGTTACTTATTGTTTAATCCATTTTTAAAAATAAAAGTCTTATTCTATCAATTCCTTTATGGGAATATTATTTCTTAAAAAAATGATGAATTTGATAAATTGATTTTTCAGGTTAAAATGGTACTTTTGTGAAATATATAAATTGTTATATTAAACTATGGTTTTTATTAATATTATTATAAAAAATTCTTACACATGATGATTATATCAGTTCCTTATCTGTAAATGATTAGGTAATCAGTTTGATAAGAGTTATATTTTTATACGATAAAATAGAAAGTGTAATTTTAAAGAATTTATTTTAAGGAATTAATGAATTTATAAAATAATTAATATTTTAATAAAATATTTTATCAAATTACTTTTATTATTAATAAATGAGTATATAATTTTTAGGAAGTCAAATGTATTTTTTATTAATGTTTAAAAATTATTTTTTTCAAAACCCATTAATTTTCAATAAATATTGGTTCTCATTTTAAAAGTAAAAATTCACATATTTAGAAAATTATTTAGATTAAATTAATATTATTTTTGGAATCGGGATGTCAAAATTATCCAATGGTGAATTTTTCATAATTTTTTGAGACAATCGAATTTTTGGGTAAAAATTAAATAATATATAAATATATAGTATGTTTCATGACATCATAATGACTCAATAGGGATATAATAAATACCAAAAAAGGGATATTATACCAAATAAATTTTTTATCTTTAAAATAATGTAATTTATGATTTATTTTACTCATTTTATAATGCCTTAGTGAATCCTCTAAAAATGTATAATATATTTTATGATTTTAAATTCATTTCTTGGAGAGTGTGACTCACATCCACAAAATAAAGGGAAATAGTTTAATATATTTGGCCTTGGTACTTATAAACTAATGTTCTCCACTCCATTTTGGCAGAAAAAATGGGCAAAAAACCATGGGAAGGTTTGTGGTTTTGAATATTTTACTGTGTAGTGTCCAAAACCTAAATAATAAAGAATTCCCCTCCTTTCCTATAAAAACACACCCAAATACCCATTAATCTTCACTAAAACTCCTTTAATATCATCCTAAATCTTTTATTCACTCCATATAGTCCTTCCAAGGTTCCCCCAATCTCTCAAGAAGCCTCTCCCAAGCCTTTGGGATCACACATCCAAGTAAGCGATCCTCAATTTCCTTCCTTTCTCATTTTTGTCCAAGTTTCCTTATATTTTTATACCCATTTATTTTTTAACTACAAATGATGAGGTATATTTTTAAAACTCCCCCACACTTACCTTATTATTTTATAATTACGAGAGACATATTTAACTCTCATGAATCCCTCCCATGTACACCCATTATCATGTCGAAACTTCTTAAGAGTTATTCTATTTGTCCTCTTTCTTCAAGTTTCTTTATTATGTTACGCCTTCTATTTTAAAATTCCTTGTGTTGTGATATGTATTTATATAACCCATTACTATCCATTTCATGTATATATAATGATATACCACTTTCTATCTCATCAACCATTTATATGAACTTTTATGTCACACTGTTAGGCTGCCGAAATTGCACCACAATTTTCCATGCCAAAATCATCATATAGTGAATACAATGCCCATTTCTCTATCAAGGGTATTCAAATTTATGCACATATACTTATTGATTATATAAATTCATGTATTTATTGAACATTCCTTTATTATGAAATAAATTATTATGTTTAATGAATCCATGTTATATAATATATGTGGTACACTTAAGCATGAGATCGAAATGATTCTGAAGGGTGCGCCCTGATAGCACTCTAATGCATTTGGTAATGTTTAGTATCATGATACATAATGTTGGGATAAGGTTTTACCTGATTTATTTATAGGACTTTTTTCCATCATGTTGGGGCACCTGATTCCTTTATGTTAATGATGTGGTGTTTTATGTTGTTTCCACATTTCCATGTTATAATAATTATGCTATATCATGCCTTTATGATCATGTTTCTCATGTGCTCCATTGATATTCCTATTTCCTAACATGTATTATATTTTTCATTTTATGCCTTGTTTACTCCCTTACCGATATTTATATCTCACCCTTTTCTTATGTTTATCCTCAGGTTATCTCATGCATTGGTAAGTACGAAGGAATGTTGTGGTCATGTAAAAGAAGTTTTAAATAAAGATATTATATTTTATGTCTTAAGTTGTCATGTAATGTTCTTAATCCCCAAATACACTAGAACTCTCGATATTATGGGTTTTATTAAGTTTAATTTTTTATAATAAATCATATTTAAATGTGTAATAAAGACCAGGGTTCTTATACATTTGATGTTGAACTGCATGAAATTTATCCACACTTTAATAATTTAAATTGCATAAAGGTCCTTGCTGCATGACCCTAAAAGGTACGACCCATGCCATCCTATTAACAAGATGTTAAACTATATGGAAACATATTCATAACATGATGTTAAAATGCGGTCTTCCACTATGAACAAAGAATATGTGGCTACGAGAGACAAGACTAGGAAGCCTTGTGTGAAGAGCATTCGATTCCTCATATGAAATGATTCCCCAAATTCATAGACTATATTTAACATGATAAAATTTCCAAAATCCCACAATTCTATTTAACATGAGTTTATTTCTGGAATGCCTCAACTAGGTTTTTTATTACGTGGTTTCCCAAACACCTAGACATCATTTCATATTAGATGATTTCTTGAAAACTTGGAAAATGTTTTTCACAGGATGATTTCTCAAATGTGTGGGTTTCCTCAATGCATAATCACCACAAAATTCCATGTTTTATGTCCTTCTATGATATTACTTCCCTCACCATAAAATATTATACTGCATGGTTAGGGTCCCATTTTTCAGCAAGTCAAATCTTATGTTGCTATGGATTTTACTTAGAAGTCCTATGATTTTGGTGTATGATTCCCACATCTCAATGATTTCTTTAAATCTCCATAATAAAAAAATAAATCCTTTCTATTCCTTTTTTCTCACACTAAGTATAGATCACATGGGATTAGAAATTTCTTTAAGGACCTCATTGTATAGTCAGGACACTTCGTAGTCCAAGAACCATGATATTAAACTATGTGTATTTAATTTTGAAGTAATTTGTATGATACAAGATTTCAAACATGATTTTCACATTGGGTAACTGAAAATACTCACTGAATGACTTTACATTATATGATTGATGTCCCTATCACATGAAGTGAAAATGATCCTAGAACAATGTCTGTTATGATTATCATTTAAATTAGATACTTAGTGATACCTAGATCTCAAATACTAGGTCTAGTCACAAGGGAAATAAAAAAAATCTGCATCCTTGCATATAGGTTAGACCTGCATAGGGAATCTTCCATTGTTTTCCTAGAAATACGTATGGATTTATTATCATCAAAATGAGATACATAGTGAATACTAGATCCTATATATTTTTCCAACCACTATGTTATAAAATTTACTATGTTCTTTATTTTAATAGTCTTCATGTAGAAAAATAAACCCTCACCATTCTTTATTTCTTACACTAAGCATAGTTCATGCGGGCTTATGAATTTTGGTTAGGGTATTACCGCATGATCGGAATGTATCAATTAATGTTAGTGAAACCATATGATCCTGAGTAAAATACATTAAAGGGAACACCATATAGTCCATGTCTTGCGACTTTAAAAGGAACAAAATACATCCTTGTGATATGATGTTAAACTATAGGACAATGTTCATGGCGTAAGATATTGAAATTCATAGTCCAAATCTCTTTTCTACATGATATTATACTGTGCTACGTATTATTTATCTTGAGAAGGATTCCATTCTGAGTATTAGTATCCCACCACACCAATTTACGTTAGAACTATGTGTGGATTAATTCATGAAAAAATGGGATACATAGTGATTCTTGGATCCCAAATCATTGGTCTAGTCGCAACATAAAATGGAAAAAAATTCTCCCTCCCTGTGTATGGGTTAGACCTTCATGGGAAATTTCTATTGTAATAGTGGGTTACCTATACCTAACTAAGAAGTACTTTTAAATTACCATACCATGTATACAATGAGTTATGAATGACACATTTTTACCATTATAGTGTTGAATTTTTTGTATCCACTATTAAAATGGTAATTTCAATAGATTATTTGTCATATCAATAGGTTGTAGAAGTTCCTAAGATATAATGAGAACCTCAAGATACTATGAAATTAATCTTAATTTTTTTTCCTATGGTCAAGATACATCATTCTAACTGAATTCAGATAATGTTTGACTATCATGTGATGGAGGCTCATAGGCAATGTGACATCCTCTCATGAAGTTTTCACTTGGTGATCTAGAGTATATGAGATCATGAGGATTGAACTACCAATAGAAACACCATATGTTTCGGGTGACATTGGTCAATCCTATTTGCAAAAACATGTAATGGTCTTAGGACTTGGGATCATATTTATGTGTATCATTTGATCACGTACTTTGATAAAAGGAAAAAACAATGACATTGATGTCACAGTGAGGAAGATTTCATTGGGTGCATCATTGGTGGTATGGAATTGATTTTATAATTAAGATATAATTTTTCTCTTCCGATATGAAGAGATATATTGGTCCCAGTTGATCAGGATGATAGTACCTTCACTAAATCTATTTCAATGATAGAAGAAGGTAAGCTCATCCAGTAAGTCCAACGAATAATAAAGAAGGAAAGGATGATGAAAAAAAGTATGTATCCTTATTTATGAGATATCGCACGAAAAAGAGAATATATTATACAGTGTATATCCGAAGAAAGGGTGTCATTGATATGGAAACTCATTATATTTTAAGAGGCCTTATTGGTTTACTATAATCCACTCCTAGTCAGGAATGATATTCCATGCTATCAAGATAAGGATATAGAGGGCCACAAACAATAGTGTATTAAACATCTACCTTATTATAATGAATATGATTTTAGGACATGGAGGGCCACAACACTAGGTTTTAGGATATATTTGTAGAATAATATCACTAAGGAATAAATAAATTCACATTATTCAAATTTAGATTTATTAGTATTGAATTTATTTATTTAATGCATTTATAAGTACTAAAGTAAATAAAAGAAAAATATTTAATGAACAAATATTATTTTAATATTCATGGATTGTTTAATATTTGCGAGAATGAAAAGTAGAGTTAATGACATTCTTTTGTCACATAATATATTTATTATATTATAAAAAAGCGATAAAAAATATAAATAACATTTATGACACAATTTTTTTTGTCAGAACACGTCATTTATGGTTGATTTAGTGAGAAACAATTATTCAGGTATTGGGCAGTTAATTATTCATATTTATTTATTGACTATAAAAGGGGGAGAGGGATCTCACAACATGTACTATTAAATTCTCAATGGCGAGAGAAACTCTCTCTTCTCTCTATGGAATCATAGAGATAGACCCTCTCATTCCAAGCGCTTGATTATAGTACTTCTTCATGGATCGATGGAACAGAGCAGTGGTGAACTTTGTGATGCCTAAGGCATCATCAAAACTCTGCATTAAAACCTAGATTCTAACGATCGATGATCTCGTAGGCTTTCGAGAAACATGTGGATGATCTAGAGGGATTCAAAATCAAATCAGTTGAGAAACAATCATTGCCAATGAGCAGATGTCGAGAACATTTTAAGATCAAAAGAGGTATTTCTTCTGTTTATTTTTGTGATTAAATTATTAATTTGAAGATCATTGGCTTGTAATTAGGCAGTGTTTCACTACTGAAGACATAGTTAGGTCAATAGTTGGGGTTTTTTTTAAAAAAAATCCAATTTTTTAGGGCTTCCACTGTGCAATAGGAACCAGTAATTGGTATCATAGAGATGAGTGAAAATATTATGTAATGAAAAAAATTAAAATTTCATTAAACATTGAAGAGGATGTCATTCCAGTCCCAACGCGATAGATGAAATTTCAATCTGACACTGGATAGCTAATTTGTGGTTATCTGAATTTTTGAATACGGATTAAAATAGTTACTATGGGTATTAAATTTTCACGAACATACATATACAAATATATTTCAATTTCTACCCAAATCTGTCAACTATGGGTTTTTATGGAAAACTCAAACACCGGTCGAGATTCTAGTGTTCAAAACAATAAATTATGGCCGAGTGTTTTATTCTACAAAAATGTGGATTTTTTTAATATATTAATACTTATTTTTCATTTTATTTTATAAATACAATAAATATTGGCTGTGAAAATTTGAAAGAGGGAGAAGGGGAAAATATTAGTGTGGATTCTTTTAGAAGCTAACTGTTTTTCAAAAAAATAAAAAAATAAAAATTAAGAGGTCTCCCCTATCACCTCAAACACATGGCACATGGCCCCCACTATCATCCCTCCTTCCCTGGTAGAGTCACACCTCCCCACGACCACACCAGGGTCCCCTCACTGGACACTAAACACTCAAAGAACCACCCTCTATCGAACCTTACCTAAGCCACCCTTCTCTAGTAGCGTTGCCACACTAGGCCCTGTCTAGCTACCTATCGTGATCCACCCCCTTGCAGAGCTACCGATCCTGTCAAGCACTACCGTTGCACCGATAGGTTTCCCCTCTATGCTCGGTAGCCACTCATAGATCGCACCGGTCTCCACCTCCCACATTGGCACCAAGTAGATCCTAGAGATTTTTTATAAATGGGTTTTTAATTTTTTTTTATAAAAAAGGGGTAGGGTTACCAATATTTTTAAAAATGGGTCTCAAGATGTGTGAACCCCATTCACACATATTTGGTGTGGAGAGATGCGTGAATGGGGTTCACGCATCCTACGTAGTCATGATAAATGATGAGTGAACCCTGTTCATGCATCCTAGAGAAAGTTTTAATTTTTTTTAATTTTTTTGTATCTGTAAATTTTTTATTTTTACTTTTAGTTTTTTTGGTTTGTTTTGTTTATATATATATAATAAAATTTTTCCACAAAATTTATCTACTATTTAATATCCAGCTGTACTGCCATTACAGTAGTCTGGATTCTGAAAGAGACCCTCACCCAAGGCTCTCTTTTATAAGAGGGCTTTCCCTGGAAATAATTCGGCATTTCTGATGTGGGATTCAGGTTCTCCCTTTCCTGCACTGAACATTCTGCATTTCCGATGAGGGATTCTATTTCAAGTACGTGACTTTGAAAGAAAATAAAATAAAAACTATAAGACCAATATAAATGAAACTTAAAACATTGATTAAACACATAAGAAATTGTTGAAAATAAAAAGAATTTTGTAAAAAATGGTGATGAATAATAATTTATAATCTTTCAATACCACCAACGTGAAACATAAAAACGTATCAAGTATATGTCTTTGAAAGATTATAAAATAAAAACTATAAGACCTACATGAATAAAACTTAAAACATGGTATAAATATATAATAAATAGATGAAAATAAATAGAATTTCTTAAAAAATGTTGACGAAAAATAATTTATATGCTTTCAAAACCACCAACTTGAAACTTAAAAACGTTTCAAGTACGTGGCTTTGAAAGCCTATAAAATAAAAACTATAAGACCAATGTAAATGAAAATTAAAACGTGGATTAAATATATAAGAAATAGTTAATAGTGAATTAGTAATATAATTATTAATTATATAATTATAAGTTAATTAGTAATATCATTATTAATTACATAATAATTAATTAGTAATATAATTACTAATTATATAGTAATTAATTAGTAATCTAATTATTAATTATATAATAATTATTAGTTAATTTTCAATTTAATTAATAATTATATAATAATTAATTAGTTAATTAGTAATATAATTATTAATTATATAATAATTAAGTATTTAGTTAGTAATATAATTATTAATTATATAATAATTCATTTGTTAATTAGTAAATTGGTTATATAATAAATAATTATAATTATTCACTACAATTATTAGTTATTAATTATAAATAATTAATTATATAATAATTAATTAGTTAATTAGTAATATAATTATTAATTATATAATAATCAATTAGTTAATTAGTAATATAATTTTTAATTATTATAATAATTATTAATTATATAATTAATAACTATATTACTAATTAACTAATTAATTATTATATAATTAATAATTAATAATTATAATTAATAATTATATTATTAATTAACTAATTAATTATTAACTAATTAATTTTTAATAATTAATAATAATATCACTAATTAAAATTAATAATTATATTACTAATTAAAAAATTATTTTTTATATAATTAATAATTATATTACTAATTAATGAATTAATTATTATATAATTAATAATTAAAAAATAAAATATAAAAAATATAATGAATAATTATAATGAATAATTATATTACTAATTAACTATTTAATTATAATATAATTAACAATTACTAATTATAATTGGTAATTATATTACTAATTATAATTAATAATTATATTACTAATTAAATAATAAATTAGTATATAATTAATAATTAAAAATTAAAAATTAAAAATTATAATTAATAATTATAATGAATAATTATAAATAATAGTTATATTATTAATTAATTATTGTATAATTAATACTTATATTACTAATTAATTAATTAATTATTATATAATTTTATTACTAATTAAATAATTAATTATTTTATATTAGTAATTAATAATTATAATTACTAATAATATCACTAATTAACTAATTGTAATTAATAATATTATTACTAATTATAATTAATAATGATATTACTACTTATCTAATTAATTATTATATAATAAATAATTATATTACTAACTAACTAATTAATTATTATATAATTAATAATTAATAATTATTAAATTAATAACTCATAATTATAATGAATAATTATAATTATTAATTATAATTACTAAATATATTGCTAATTATTTATTTATTTATTTTATAATTAATAATTATTTTACTAAATAACTAATTAGTTATTATATAATAAATAATATATAATTATAATTAATAATTATATTACTAATTAACTAATTAATTATTATATAATTATATTACTTACTAACTAATTAATTATTGTATTTTAATAATTAATAATTTTAAAAAATAATTAATAATTATATTAATTATTAACTAATTAATAATTATATTACTAATGAACTAATTAATTATTAACTATTTCATATATATTTAATCCATGTTTTAATTTTCATTTATATTGGTTTTATAGGTTGTATTTTATAGGCTTTCAAAGCCACGTACTTGAAACGTTTTTAAGTTTCAAGTTGGTGGTTTTGAAAGCTTATAAATTATTAATCATCAACATTTTTATGAAATTATATTTATTTTCAATTATTTATTATATGTTTAATCTATATTTTAAGTTTCATTCATATTGGTCTTATAGTTTTTATTTTATAGTATTTCAAAGACACGTACTTGATACATTTTTAAATTTCAAGTTGGTGGTTTTGAAAGCTTATAAATTATTATTCATCTACATTTTTTACGAAGTTCTTTTTATTTTCAAATATTTCTTATATTTTTAATCCATGTTTTAAGTTTTATTTATATTGGTATTATAGCTTATATTTTATAGTCTTTCAAAGACACGTACTTGAAACAAAATCCAACATCGAGAATGAAGAATGTTCTACACAGGAAAGGGAGAACCTGAATCCCACATTAGAAATGCAAAATGATTTCCTGGGAAAACCCTCTTATAAAAGAGAGCCCTGGGTGAGGGTCTCTGTCAGAATCTAGACTGCTGCAATGAAAGTACTGCTGGAAATTAAATAATAGATAAATTTCTCTATTTTTTTGATATATATATATTTATATATTATATAAAAAAACAAAACAAAACAATAAAAATAATTTTTTTTTAAAAAAATAGTACAAAAAAATTTAAAAATTAAAAGTTTCTGTAGGATACATAAACCTCATTCACGCATCCTCCATCAACTTCGTGAAAGATGTGTCAATGGGGTTCACACATCTTTTAGCATGCCTAAGATGCGTGAACCCTGTTCGTGCATCTCAGGACCCATTTTTAAAAATATTGGTCAAATTATCCCATTTTGCATTTTTTTTTTCAAAAACCCATTTTTAAAAAATACCCTAGATCCCATCTTGTCGGCCCAGGACTGGTCCAGCTACGTAGGACCACTCTCCTCGGTCCCCATTGACATTGGCCAGCACCCTCTTCTAGATCTACCTGTGGCCTCCCATCGGAGAGCCCCTTCCATCGAAGTGACCCGCCACCCTCAGACACCCAACGATCTGGACAGATTTCATCCGGATCTTGCGGCTAGCCCCACTACCTAAGATTTTTTGACTTCTTAACAGTGATCAGACACACGACCCGGTCTCTGTCACCTCCAGCCACTCTCCACTAGCACGCAGTGATTGGTTCCCCTGTACCAATAAGTATTATACAAACATGTATCCCATAATGGGTCATCAGAACCTAAATAGGGCAGGTCCCTCCTAGACATATACGAGCTACATAGGGCCCCAAAAACAAATATTATATATATGTATATATACTTCGAAATATATTAATTTTTGAAATATATATTTAAAAATAATAATTAATTTAATAATAAATATTTCAAAATTGAGATATAATTTTGGAATATAATTAAATTAATTAATGGGACTGAATGACATGAATTTTGAATTAAAGATATAAGTGTATTTTGAATTCATTAAAATTTCTGTCAAAAATAATTCATTGCGAGTTTAATTTAATTTATGAATTTAATTTATATATGTGAGTTTAATGGTTATCGACTTATCAAGATGAAAATACTGACCAACACATGTGTGGTGTATTTATATTTATTCATTCTATTATTGTAATGCATTTTGGTAATAATTATTTAATAATTGATGATCTTTGAATTTTTTATACATCATTATTTGTATAAGGCACTGTGCACCCAGAAAAATGTTTTTATCAATATTTTGAATTCCCAATATCCTATCACCTATGTGCGAGTATTTTTGTATAATGATGATGATGATAAGTGACGCACTTCATGTTGAGATTTGGCGATGCACCAGATAGAAGTTTGACACATTGGTAAAGTGAATTCTGCAAATCGAGTCGCATGCAAAGTGACTCAAGGAGTAACCCCCAGGGTCTAGGTTTATTCTCTTTCACTAAATGAATCAAACATTAGTATCATCTCCTGATTAATTCATTTAATTTTATTTTAGCATGGGTTATTATTCTATGTATGTGTAGTTTTTACGTGCGATCACATAAAATAATAAGGAAGCAGGAACAAATAAAATAAACATGTGACATGATGAATGTTTTCTATTTATTGCATGGTCAGTTGTGAGTGTGATCACATAGTATGTGCTTATGATATAGAAAATGATTTCATTTCATCATGTAATAATAAAACCCTTAATGAGAAATTAAGTCACAAATGCCTTTCGTTATTTGAATTTGAATAAAATTGGGGGTACACGTTGCTCACCATCCAAAGTTGTGGGTACCTCCTACCACCGAGGAGATCTTAGGAAAGTGACGGGAAGACTTGAATAATGTTATAATTAAAGAAGTATCTATATCTATCTTGTTTCAACTTTAGTGTAAATTGTTGAGTAAATCATATATTTGATTTTAGATGCTTAGACTTCACTCAACATATCAAGGATGTTCGAGTTAATGCAGTTGTCCAATCTAGTGCCTACCAAGAAAATATACATGTAGTGGCATAACCAAAACATGTAAACTATGATGAGAGGTTTTAATGATCCTTTCCACTAGAATACTCAAGAGGTGGAGTATTCTGATTCTAGTATATAGGGTTTCTATAGTTCGATAAAATAGAGGGAGATATTTGATGTTTAAATAATCAGTAATGTTTAATTGATAATCAATATAAAAGTACTATTATGATAGTTTTTTTATAAAATTGAAATTAATTACACATTTATAGTGAGATTATATTGGAAAAATACAATGTCCTTCCAGAGTAAGTTTCCAAAAGTAGTATAGGCGCATTCACACAATACTACGATATAAGAAATTCAAGGTGTTAGAGTCCCCAATACCTGTTGAGCCACATTAGGAAGTGAGGCTGATAAAAAATATTATAGGATACTATTGTATGACACATATGATGGTTTTTCATAATTTTATCATTGACTTCAGATGTGAGTTGTGGATACGACATCAGGACATTTATGACTTCACATGTTGTCTCATCTCAAAGAAGCTTATGAGGAGAAAGGGAAGTGAGATATGAGTGGGTGATGATTACACTAGATACATGTAAATATGAAAAATGGATCATGATCATTAAATACATATCATTTATATAAATTTGTACCCCATTTAATCCAGTTTCATTTAAGAGTGTGTAAATGATCAGTATAGAGAAAACGATTCATTACCTAGTAGGTAAAGGTTATCCAAGGAGATAAGAATGTAAGAAAGATTAATCTTTAGTTATTATGGTGAACAAGATGAAATACTATGAGAAAAGGACAATGGAAAGTGTGATGCCAAGGGAACCTTCACAACATATTTCAAAATATAGAGGTAATAATTATAGGGTTATTTGAAACACATTTAAAGAGATAATTTAACAGAAGATAGATTTTATGAACTGAATTAATGGATCAAGTAGTTTCTTTTTCTTTAGGATTATTCATAATTTATAAGTAATATTTATATCATAATTCTCGAGCATTGAATACAATATGCCTATAACATATGTGTATTTAAATATAGTAACCAAATATGTAAAGAAATTTTACTTTAAGTGAGGTGTTTTCTTCAAGTGGATGAAAAAGGGTGATTCCTAAGTTAGTGGAGATAGGAAAAAAACTTCTATATTTCCATGTAAATGGTTTTGGAGGAATTTTTATTGATAAAACAAAAAAATTTATCTTATGTGTCCTTCAGAAACAAGGAGACATTATTCCATTTGGAATGAATATTGTTTGTGGTGTTAAATGCTTGACTAATAGTACCAATTAAATCATAGGCAATAACTAATGAATATAAAAGACAAGACTCAGTTATACCCAATTTTGGAAAATAATAATTTGTTAATAAAAACTAAGTAGTTGTACGAGATATAACTAGTATGGTTTTAGTCACCTTGGAGCTAAAGTCCCACAATATTATTGACGTACTTATTTACTTAGTTTGGAAAAAATAATTATTTAGAAATAAAGGTACACCACAATGCTATAGAAATTAGTTCAGTTAGAGAGGGAAAACTAGTCTAATCATAATATAGTGATAAATATAAATAATTATATTCCATTAATAGTTTTTTTGGACTGTAGAAGTGTATTATGTTATATGAATGGTCAGAAGATATGTTTCTCTTCATGATGGTGTGTAGAATATTATCTTGACCAAGATTTAATTGATCATAATAATGCAGTGTTGTGTAATTCTTAAATTGGAATTTCCTTTTACACATAAAAATCGGTGATGTTAGTAAGGAGGATTGATGATGATAATCACATGAAAAAATTAATAAATAAAAATGTAGTGTGGAGTAATTTCTAAATGAACATTTCCTTATACACATCTAAGTCATGATGTATGTAAAAGGAGCATCAATGATTAGATTTATATACATTATAGAACAAAAATTATTTTGTAGAAATGCTTCACAAATAATGTTTTTACCCCATAACTATATTCTAATTATAATAAACAAATGGATATCATATGAGTTATATTATGATATAAATCCATTATGTCATAATAACATGTGTTTAGATGCAAATAGTTTTTCAGAATATTAACAAACATGAATCCAGTGAAACACAATGTTCATCTAATGTAGTTATCCTAAAATTTCCTAAGGATATTATTGAAATACCTTTGATTAAAATTATATAGTCAAGTGATATACTATATATCTATAAAATTGTGGAAATATCTATTTGAGATAGATGGATAAAGATTTAATTGGGTTGAATCAATGTTGTAGATGCAAAATTAGATGGAATAGGAACATTTTCCACAATATATTTTAGAAGAGGTATGTTCTAGAGACACATAATATATATGAAGGATAAAATAGTATACATGGTTTTTGTTCACCATTATTGGTGATACATTATTATTTGAGGGTAATGAATCCTACAAGTAATAATTATATAGAAATTAGCAAAAATTGACAGGATAAATTAAAATTAAATAACAGATTCCTTATATCTACGTATAAGAGATTACTGTATTGAATAATACGGATGTTACAAGTTTAGTACCAATGAAGACCAATTTGAAATACCAAGTCATTATTTTAAAATCCATTTTAATTTCAATTGTCATAGCTACTTTCTCTGATAATTAAAATGGGCATTGGATGTCAATACCAAATTTCATGGAAGGTGTTTATATGATGCAACTAGAAAGGGTTGGTGACACAATGGAAATACTATATGGGTTTCAAGTTACTAAAATATATTTTTGGATTGAATTAATAAATAAGATCAAATAATATTCATTTGGAGTGAATTTTTTCCATGTGTCTATATTAGGTTAGTGGGACCACCACGATTTTACATGTATAATATGTTTGGAAAGATATGAAAAAATGCTATTGGTCTTACGGTTATTTAAGACCAGAATGAAAGTAACTCTTATGAGATTGACTAAGGTAGAAACCTATGTTAAATGGAACATTATCCACTAAGTTAGATCTAATGGTTTCTTTGACCAATTCAATAGTACATATACTGATAATGTATTTAAAAATACAAGATGGAAAAAATTTAAGAGAGAATTGTTATCAGTTTTATATGGAATATATATATCTAAGAAAAAATACATAGGTATATAAGTATATTAATGCAGTGAGTTGAATTTAATATGATAATGTAATGGATCAATCACACATTCCATTCAATGTACAAGATTATATAATGACAACATATATGTTATGGTAGGAAAATATTAGTAATGTTTAGGAGAAATGTGGGGAAAATTATCAGAACTATCCACTTATACATGAAAAAGTATAAAATATATATAAATGGTATTAGGAGAGGAAAGGATATTAGTTTTGAGGTGACACAAACTAGTATTCATTCAAATCAATATAATCTAAGATCATAGCCAAGCTAAGGAAACGAGAAAGAGATGCACATTCAAGATTGTGGTAGCTATATCTACAAATACTGAGTGTGTTGTAGATTCTGATGTAGGAATAGAATAAGTATATAATTCAAATATATGTTCTATTTCTTATAATTACACCAAGTAAGTAATGTTTTATCATTATGACGATTCACATACTAGTATTAGAAAATATTTTACATTTATATAGTGGAAAAAGGATATCTACTTGGGGTTTAATTCTCTTGAGGAGTTTTACTCAAGGAGTTGATATTGAAGATAAAATAATTTCTACATAGTGAAAAAATGATAGGAACATGACTAAATCCATAACTTAGTACAAAAATGATCTTACCATGTGAAAGATAAGAAGGATTTTTAGAAATTTGGATCTAGTGGATGTGGGAGTATTGCAATAATGGGTTCCCTAGACCCAACTAAAAAGTACTTTTCAATTACCAAACCATGTATATAGTGAGTTATGCATGATGTATTCTTTCCATTTTTGTGTTTATATTTCTACATCCACTAATTAATTGGTAATATCCATGTATTTTTTTCATATCAAAAGTTTTTAGTAGTTACTGGGATTTAATAAGAACCTCAAGATACTATGGAATCAATCTTAAAAAAATATTCTATGCTCTAAATAAATCATTATGTCTAGACACATATGATGTATGACTATCAGGTGATGGGGGATCATAAGAATTGAGACATCTTCTCATGAGGTTTTCACTTAGTGATCTCAAGTAGATGAGGTCACAAGGAGTGACAAGAAAATATGAACTTCACACGTTTCAAGTGTCATTAGTCATTCCTTTCTGTGAAAACATATAATGGTATATAGACTTGAGATTATTATTGATGTGTATCAATTTATCATATAAATTTATGCAAGTTGAAACACATGAAATTTAAGTCCTTTAGAGGTAGCATGCATTGAGTGCATCAATATTTGTATGGAATTTATTGAATAATCAAGATAGAATTTGTCTCTTCCAAAAGGAAGAGATATCTCAAGACCAATTGACCAGGATAGTAGTACCTTCACCAAATCCATGGACATGGCAGAGGAAGGTAGGTTCATCCCATAAATTCAATGAATAACAAAACAAGAAAGAATGATGACATAAACTATGTATACTAATTTATGAGATATCATGATAAAAAGAGATTATATTACACAATGCATGTTAATAAGAAGGTTGTCATTTCTATGACTACTCCTTATCTCTTTAGGTGCCTTGATGGGTTTCTAGACTCCTCTCCTCATTTATGAATTGTATTCACTACTCTTGAGATACGATCCTAGAGGGTCACACACAATATCATATTCAAAGACTTATTTGTCATGATGAATAGAATTTTAGGACATGGTGGACCCACTAGTGGGGTCCAAGATTTGTCCGAGGATACAATATTTCTATGGACTAAATATATTCATATTATTTTAGCTTAGAATAATTAGTACTTAATTTATTTATTTTAATTATTGATAAGTATTGAAGTAAATATATGAAAATTATTACATGAACATATGTTATTTAAATATTAAAGGTTCATTTAATATTTGAGAGAATTATGAGTCGAGTTAGTGACTCTATTTTATCCTGTAATATATTTATTATATTAAAAGAAAGTGATAAAATATAAATAATTTATATGACCAAGTTAGTTGGACATGACACATCATTGTTGGGTTATTTAGTGAGAAATAAATATTCAGTTATCATGGAGTAAATTCTTGATATTTATTAATCCACTATAAAAAAGGAGAGTTCTCTCATGACATGTACTATTCACTACTCTATGGTGAGATCCTCTTTCTCTTCTCGCTCTCGATTCCTATAATGATACACTCTTGTTCCAATAACTCAATCATAGTACATCTTCACAAAATGATGGAATCTAGCATCAGTGATCATCGAGAAGTAGAAGGTGTTTCCAAAGCTCCACGATATCACCTGGATTCTAATTATCAACATTCCCACATGATTTCGAACCATGTGTGGAACATCTAGATGAATTTGACTTCAGATCCTCTGAGCAATGATCACAGGTGATGAGCAGATATCGAGAACAAATTTATATCGAAATAGTTATTACTTTAGTTTATTTTTTTAATTAAATTATTAATGAAATTATCCCTAGGTTGTAACTGGATAGTGCTTCTCTGATGATGATATAGGTATGTTGATCTTCAATGATTTTTTTAAAATCACAATTTTTGAAGCTTTCACTACATGCCTAGTACGAATAATTTCTCATGTTAGAACTATGTGTGGTTCAATTCTAATTTTAATTAGATACTTAGGGATGAATGGATTTCTTATCCTAATACCAACTACCAAATGAAAAAATTACCCCCTACTCTTGTATTTGACCTCAATCTATGCAGGATACTTCAACACAAGATGGTCCTAGACGCACAACCTTAAAATGAAAACTGAATTTCCTCACCATAACACATTAAACCTCATGATCCACACCCATTAGTGAATAAAATAAAAATTATTTTATCATACACATGATCTTGATCAATGTGTGATAATATTATTTCAGTAATATCTAGAACTGGTCCAAATAAACCCATCATATTTAGACATCTTCCTTGTGTAAATCCAACTTTGTGTCTTGGAAAACTCCGATATCCATAAGTTTCCATTAGATATTTGTAATAAGAGCAACTAACTCTATAGGAAACCATTTCTTGACAATGAATAATGAACTATAAACATGTATTTTGAATATAATCCTACAAATATAGATTTTCAACATAATTCATGTTCATCCCCAAGAGTAATACCTCATATCTCCATACACTTTGATGACATTGTAGTGGATACCTATTTTCGAACATGGTCCATGTCTATCCCTAACATGACTACCCCATCCCACTACTTCAGATATGAGAACCCAAAGGTTTCAATTTTTTACTTCCTTCACACCCCTCATGTTTAGATTCTACTATTATATATTTATCTAGTTCACCCAATACCATTTGTGTCCATGTAATGATGTCTTAACCATATGGTCATTCCACCCTAAATGGCCTTAAAATGTTTGTAGTAGTATAATCTTCAAGTTTATTCATAGGATATAGGTTATATATTCATAGGGAACATCTATTATGATAACTAAGTGTGGATTGATTCTCATTTCAATGAGATATGTAGTAAGGTATGGATCCTTGATTTTAGGCCCAACATCTATAAGAAGGTATGAGCATGTGCACCCTATACACTCACTCCCTTTTCATGTGATAATAAATTAGTAATTTTCACTAGACTTTATGAAGATATAAAAATAAATAAAGTCTAATAAGTGAAGATTCATTCAGTTCCCATATTTCTATACCTTAGGATTATACCCTTATCTTATAATTGGATATAATCCCGAGGTGGGTGGGGGGGGGGGTTCCAACACTATTTTTAACATGAGGATGGAAAGTAAAAAATGATGGTACACCTTGTATAAAAGGAAAGAAAATGAACACAAGGATCCAATTATCCCAAGTATACATGTTCTAGGAACATCTAGGTTTACCAAGTAGAGAAATGCGTTCCACCTACGCGTTATAGAATTTTGCATAGGTTTAGGCATCATAAACGACAAGCGTAGACATCCAGACTCACATAAGTCCAACTTGCATGGAAAACCAGTGCAAGTACCACTTTCATGGAAGAATAGAGTGATCTTCCCACATGATATAATTGGGTAGAAAACTACCTTCACTCATGGCCCTATGTTTTCCTATAAGTAGGATACTTGGCCTTCCCATTTTGAGGATGAGAAGTCAAAAAGATGACTCAAAGATCTACTCAACCTAATAATTCACCCAAGTCCTCAAACCATAAATCTAGCTCTCCAAGATTCAAAATAATATGGAATTACCAGGAAAATAAGGAATACAGTTCCTACAAGTTATAAAAAACACCAAATCTTCATAAGGACCCCCTTCCCCTAGTCCAAAAGTACTATTACGAAGCACTATTCCCTAGATTGGGAGTTGTATGATGGTTATATGATGAAACCTAAGGAAAACCTTGAGAATTAGAGAAAAGACCTCCTTAAGTATTATTTCCAAGTTTTTACATCGCTCACAACGCACATCCATCTCACCCAGGTTTTACTTGTGTGAGGTACCACCAAAACACCCTGGTACCACCTCGGAAAAGAAAAAACCATCTCACCCAGGTATCACCTAGATGAAGTTAAGTCCATCGTTCCTAGGTATCACCTGTAGGAATCAATGTTAGCATGCTAAAGTATCCCCTAGGTGAAGCACTATTTAGCTCACCTAAGACTTACCTTGGAGTACCACCCTCTAATCCATATCTTATCTCACCTATGATAGGGTACACCTTCCCTTGGAATTTCTATCTAGGAGAGATTAAGCCAAGAACCATTCCAAATCCCCTATATATGTATGATTAATGAATTCTACATACTAGCTTATAATGTTGATCATACATTCCCATGGTAAAGATGGTCCCAATGGTTACCTACCTTATAGAAAGGTTCTTCATAATTTTTAAAATCATATATTATACTTCGAAATGAGGACCTATAACTTAGAGGCAATTTGAGGGAGATACCCCTTTCATACAGTAAGAGGAGCCACTTGGCTTTCCATTTGATGAGGGCTAGTGTTGTATCCTCCTCCACCTATCGAAAGGGTCACCCGAGGCCACCCTTCATGGAGTAATCCCCTAATACTATTGTGGGATGCTCAGTTCCTCCATCCTTCCATAATCTCACCCTCAACCTCCAACTGATAAAGAGGATTGTGAGAATTAAAGGGTCTTTTACTTCCTCTTATTTATCATACTAAGCATAACTCATGTGTCCATATTGGTTAGTAGTGATCATGATAGTAGCACAACCAAATATCCCTAAATGTGCATCATCCTTCAGTGTAAGCTCCAACCATGTTACCATCCACTTAAAGGACCATATTCTATATGTGAAAAACTTTTAATAGTCTATATTTCCAATGAAACAGAAATGAGACTCCTCCTTATCTGGAATTACCAAACTTTATGAACTATAAGGGTTTTGATTCCCATCCAAATGAGATATATAGGAAGCCCATCTAAAGTTCAAATATAGCACCCCATTCAACTATAATCTTATTTAGGTCATATTATCAACATGGTCAAATATAAATCAATGGGACATATTCCTTATAGCCACTTTCCATCACCATACTTATTGAGATATATTCAAAGTAATATCATGCCCCCACCAGGTAGAAAAATTACCTTCCATGTCCCTTTAATTCCATCATCATCTCTCCATATTACCAGTGTGTTCCATCATCATAAGGCCATATCCCATGCCTAAAAATAAAAATCCAGGATTCTTTGGTGTATTCCCACACCATCCAAGACTATGAACCTTTCACCTAGACTTCCTTTCCACATGATGTTAAATTTCAAGGTTTGTTCCTTGTCCCATGACTTTAAAAGGTATAATGTGCCCTGTTAACCAAAACCAAACTACATGGGTTATGATTCCTTCCATTTGGATACATTAGACCCCCCTTTAATGGGACCAATTACAACATAAAAAAACTCCCATATCCTAAGATAATGAATATTTTATAGCACCATTCTCTATGTATTAAAACCAAAATCATGAAATGAGAAACATAACTATGATGAAGAACATCTAGTGCATGTATATAGATGGTTCCATCAACGGAGAAACTTAGATACATAAAAATGGTTCCTTATATGGAGAAAATAATATATAAATATATATATATGGTTTCATTTCATGAATGTTTATAATTTTTTATTAATATGTATCATATTCAAAATTTTTGGATTTAAAAAGGATTCCTGAATATGTCTTCAATCTAAAAGAGAGTCCCAAAGTAGGGAATAATTCCACTAAAATTGGTGTGATGAGCCCAAACTCATATCCAATCAACCAACATGAAGTGTCATTGGTGAAATTGTTCTCAAGAAACAAATACTTTGGAATTTATGTCCCTAAACCCTCCATGTAAGTGAGAACCGTTTGATGTTTTTGGTTCCCCGAACAAAACCCCATTGAAAGCCGACAGATGAAACTGACACAAAACAATCGGTAAGGAAGTTTATAATTTCATTATAAGACAAGTAATGATATTATTTAGGTTCTTTATGTTGATGAATAATATTTTAATTAGTTTAGATAAATAATGAAAATCAAGATGAAAATAAAAAATATTACTTCGTGGAGGCAGTAGTACTCACAATGCACAATTAACATTTTTTTGTTCTTTTTATGTGAATGAAAAAGAGTAAATAATGGATTTAACATTAATATAATAAATATTTAGAATATTAATGGTAATATGGTTGTTAAAATACTATAGTTAGGTTAGTTTTTAAAGAGAAATATTAAGAAGAAAAGGTAAGGAGTAAGTAATGATCACTTTGGTACCTTGAATTTTCTCTTGAATGAATCCTAAAAAATAAAGGTATTATGATAAATAATGGATAGTATAGGATTATGAAAACGATATATTATTCTAGGATGAAAAAATTAAACTTTTTTCAAAATGAATTTTAATGAATGCGTGTAGTGTAAATGGGTAGAATTATACTCTTTTGTAAGTGATGAAAATGGATCTTTTGGAGATAATACAATTTCAGGGACATACATCACAAGGAGTTATCATTTGGAAATATTATCAAACTATATTACTTAGGAGTGTCATTAATATTATTTATCTCTTCCACATCATTACCAGAAAAACAGGGACATGACCATAGTGTGTAAAATATTGATGTATGTTTTTTCATAGTGTGTATCGGTTAGGGATGTCTCCACTTTATCCAATGATCCTTATTGGATGATTTGTGAGTGTGGGGTACAAAAACATATTGTCTTTGAGGGTTTTTTTTTCTGTCTACCATCATATGTAATTATGAAAGGGAATTTTTTTCTCTTTCTTAATAACATTTTAACTATTAATATACAAGAACACTGACTATGAATCACCATTAAAATTTAATTTGGAAAATATTACCTACTACGATCATTATAATACTTCAATTAGAGTGTTAAATTTGATTCATTATTGGATAATCATTCTAATAAATTAATGTAATAGGGGAAAATTTCATTCTATATTGATTTGAAGAAGATTCCAAAACTGATATTGTTGAGCTTCTAGTTCTCCATCCTGTTTCCTTTTAGATTTTTGAAAATTACACTAAAAGACATCATCCATTTATGGGGAGTGTCATAATTGTGGATCACCTAAAATTTAGATAATTATATATCCACTTGTGTGATTTATATGGTTGGGTGTTCCAAAATAAATTATTTTAATTCATTCCTTTAGAAACACTTCTATGGTACAAAATGAAAATAAAAATTCGTTAGGGAGACGATCCTCTATCACAACCAAAAAGTAATAATCTTATGATTGGGGATATATTTGAGAGGTCCAATACAATATACCAGATGATCCTCATAATTCTACATTTAATATCTAAATTTTTCAACATTGAATATTGATGCAATGAAATTATTAATGACTTTAGAATATCGATTCACAATGTCTAGCATAGTTGTGTTAAGGTAGTAAAATTTATTTTCCTTTATTATATCATTATTCTATGAAAAAAACCACATAATGACCATTTCAGAGTTTCCATGTATAGAATAAGAATCATTCCTTTGATAGGTGGAATGCATACAATTAGGATTGAGATATATTTATTAGTATTATTGAAACCCTCTTGATATTATTCATCTCAACAATTGGAGACTCACTCCTTCATTATCTTGGTAAATGGTGAACATTTTCATTCCATGATTTATATGAAGTGTCCGATATAATATAAGAATCCTTGATACCCTCTTATCACTTTTAGTTTTTTAGGAGGTGTAATGTTAAGGATCTCTAAGATTTTATCAAGAATGAATATAATGTCATGATAGCATAATAAAAAGATGAAAAATTTCTGATGTCCCCCAAAATTATATTTTATTGGGTTCATATTTAGGCTGGTCTTCCAATATTTATTGAAAAATATTTCATTGATAGCAAGATGACTAAATTTCTAAGATTTTAAAATCAAACCTCCACATAACATTATGAAGTATTTCCAAGATTTTTTTTAAATATATAGTTCATGGAGTGTTGGTATGTAGATCCTAAATTCATTAATAAAAAGAGAAATATTTGATAGAAATAAAATCATTGGGGTGATCTGATAGCCGTGGTCTCCTCATCATTGAGGGCCATAAAGATTTAGTTATATATGGAGTATTTATTAATGAAATAGAGATATAGTAAACTTAGTGTTTCAATGATGAAATGTTCAGTGATCAAGATATTGAACTCATCCTTTGGGTAATAAAAGTTGAGATCCCTGAAATTGATATGATCTCTAATCTTACTATTTATATTCTTGATGGGGATGATATGGAAAGACACGTATAATGTTTAACTTCTTAAAAAATGTTATATTTTACAATATTATGAAAATAAAATTACTCCTTAGACACACGAGTCAGATGCATTATCCATGATTCATATTTATAATATTTTTTATCTTACGTAAATCCCTTATTATATGTGTTCACAATAGGGAATAGTTCTAGAATGTCATTATAATTACATTTGAAGATATCTCAATGCTTCTTAAAGAATGAGATATGTGTACCTTGTTATTTGAGAGGCATGGTAGTGCGACCTAATATAGTTCATGGGTTATCCACTATTCCTAGATTCACATGTCTAAGTTCATTAATGGTTGTATAAATTCCTTCATTAGATACTTGAGGGGAATATTTGAGTTTGTCATCTTATTCAATATCGTTTTCAATTTTAATAGAATCTAGTGAGGAGGGGATTCTTTCAATACTTATAGAAAATTTGGGGAGTGGGTTTTTTATTCACTATGATTGATGAAGAGGTTCCTCCAGGTCCTGAGTGTATTTTTTTATATGCATCATTGTGTGGGGAATGTTGAATATGTTTCCCATCCTCTCTATATTCATTAATTTTGGTTGAAATAGGAAATGAATGGATATTTAGAGTGATAGAATATAATGTGTGGGAATATTTATCTTCCTTGAATGACACAAAGGCATCTTCAGTCTCTAAAAGTTCCAATGTTTTTCTATTATCTTCAAAAAGTTTCTATATAGGCAGTTATAATTTTCTACTATCACTGGTGGTAGAATATATACCTGTATCCTTAGATTTAAGAGATGATGTATTAAAATTTTCAATTTATTCTAATGTTGTGGGATCATTTTATGATCTAGACTAAGTTCCAAAGACCTCCCATAGTATTGGAGATAAAGGAGGATCATTTTCACTAGGGGAATCATATTAATTGTTGCGATTAGAGTCTTCATTAACACAATAAGATTCCACCTACGTGACTGATATATTGATGGTGGAAGGATGTAATAACCCATGGTTTTACAAATAAATTTAATATATAATTTAATGCATAAAACACTGAGTTTTTGCAAATCAAAACTTTGTTATTATAACCTAGCCGTTAAAAATAATTTTTATGCCTCAGTGTTTTAAATTTCAAAAAACAGACATACACAGTTGCAATAAGTAAGATATTTAGAGTCTGATAGGATCAACATACATTTTTTTTGAATAGTAACTTAACCCTTATGAATAGTAATGTACCCCTATGAATAGTAACCTCACCCATGTAATAATAAATAAAATTTAAGCACATTATAAATGAGAGTAAATATTTTAAAAATTAAAAATTAAGTGTTGGTAATTTTGTGAGTAATAAATATTTAATTAAAATTTTAAATTAATAAATTGATTTAAAATAAAATTCATTTTAATAAAATGTATTCCTAAATAAATATTTTTTCCTATGATTTTAGGATAATTTTATGAGACCTCAGTTAATTTTTGAAAGTAATATAAAATCAGTTTTAAATTTAAAATCTGTATTTTTCATGTAAATAATGATTTTATATAAAAATTAATTTTTACATATTCAGAAAATTATTTTGATAAAATGGAGTCCATTTTTTAATTCTAAATGTCAATAAATGGTTAGGGTGAATTTTTGGGAATTTTCTGAAATAATTGAATTTTTAGTGAATAGTAGTATACAGTAATTTATAGTATAAATACATTAGAATCTAAATACACTATTCCTTGGGTCATCGCTGATGTAAGCCCAATTGATTCAAACTCACATGAACTTATTACTTTTTATGGTCACAATAATAAACACTATTGGTTTTTTTTGAGAAAAATAATAAAATAACGAATAAGATATTCAAAAATCACCCCTGTACTCCACTATAAAAACCACCCTCACCCCCTCTTCTCATCACTCCTCTAAGCCTTGAATCTCCTCATTGTTCTACCCAAATACTCTTACCTAGTATCTCCCTATTTCCAGGATCTCTTGGTCTTTCAAAAAGACCAAACCCCCTTCCCTTAAAGAGGTTCTCAAGGAGAATATTTCAAGAGGTAAATCCTCATCCTTTTTCATTTAATTTCATTTTCATTTTATTTTATTTTCTTAGATTCTTCTCACCTCCTATTTCAAAATGATAATTATAACTATATTATAATCTATATACTTTAATTATATCATGTTAACCAAATATCCTTCCACAAACTACTCTCTCTCTCTCTCTCTCTTGTTTTAAAAATGAAACCATCATCTGGGAGGTGACGATTTACAACCTTCGTGGAGGATAAACCTTCATTATTCAATTTTCACTTTAAATATGGCCATGAAATTTTTTTATGGTTGAACCATACTATAATATATGTTTTATAACCTATTAAATTTTCTGTAACCAGTATATATACACAATACTAATTCATACAACAAAACTAGTTCGTAATAATCGAAATATCACCAAAATAATCTAAATGATTATCACTAATGTTCTATCTAAGAAATCATCCTCATACCATATAAACAAATGAATTATATCACCATTTAATATTTTCATGTTAATTAGTATAATATAAATTCAATTTTGGGGAATTATACCAATTCCACATGAACTTCCATACTCATATACAATTGTACCGATAACGAAAACCAAGGAATCCAACGCTCAAGAGCAATAAAATTGTATCATATAACTCATAAAAAATGATATAAATAAACTTAATAAAATTTTAATAAATAAAATAAATATATATGAGGTTATTAATTAATTAATTAATGGATTTAATTTGATTATCCGGGATGTTAAGGTCAAGTGTAGAACACGTTCAGACAAAAGGTAAGGGGTTTCTAGCAAAAACTCCTTTTTTATTTCGGTTTACTATTTGACACTATTAATACATATTAAATTATAAATTATTGTTATTTAATCATCATAAATTTGGTTTTAATATTCTATATATGGTTACCAATCAGAATCCTTCTTTATTTTATGGGGAGTTAAATGTTTTTTAAAGATCTTTCTCAATTCTTTCCAACAAACAAGCCCGATTCAAGGGAACTTCTAAAATTCTTACCTATTTTCAAGTGCACTATATAGTCTTATTTAAGCCAGAATTATTTTTATAAAACCTCTAATTTCATCATGTAAAAACTACCTTAGTTCATTTATAGTTTTATACAAATAGTTTTCCAAAATAACTCTTATTTTCAAAGTAAAAGTGTATTTCTCTAAAAAATTATTTAATGATTTTATTAGAGTATTTTTGTCTATTTAAACACCTCTATTGAATTTTATATCTTATTGAGGTTAGGATCTTATGTTTATCATCTACCATATTTTTTTAAATGTTTTATGAACAGTTTTACTATATATGTGCTATGTTGATACCATTCACCATACTACTCAGAATGGTTAGTGTTTATGTATTCAGATCGGGGAAAGTTATTTCATATATTATTGTTGTTTATTTTTAGCCCCTTTAATATGAGTAATTCATTAGACATATCATGTGTATGGTAGGGCCCACTATATTCCCTTGATTCATTGATAGGTATCATGATAAAAAATAGAATTGGGTTTTGGACAAGGCCTTACCCTAGTATTTTCAAACATACTGGTCGAGGCCTTGACAATATGTTTCAATTGCATGACATTATGAATTCTCTAATTATGGTATTAGTAATTTATAAACCATGTGATTATCTGAGTATTATAATATCAATGGTTATGTTTCATTATCTCTTGATCATTTATATCTTTATTTAATCATCTTTAATTCCTTCCATATTATGCTCAAGTATATTTTTAAAGAAATGTATTTTTAGTTGTTCACCATGCCTAGTGTTTAGTTTATGATAACTTCCACTGTGTTAAATACCCTTAATGATCATCTAAACTCACCCATTTCTTATGTTTTATTTTCCCTAGTTTTTGAAGGTGAATATTATGAATAAATTGTAGGGATAACCTAGGAGTTATGGATGATTCCAATGGAATTGCTATGTTGGTTTTTATTTCAAGTTGTAATGTTGAACTTATGTTTTTATCTTGTTGTATAAAACTACTAAACTCTTTAGTCCATTAGGATAAAAATTTCATGTAATCATGCTAGGGTAATCAAATAATGCACCGGATCTTGGAAACTGGGGTTAGAGTGTTACAATAAGTATCAGTGGAAGTTTAGTAGAAAACATTGAAACTATATTTAGAAAACATAGATTAGGAAATGAAACCCTAAGATAGACTTTGAGGATAAGTATATAAGAACATACTAGAATTTTATTAAGGTATATATTATATGGATATTTATAGAAAATAAACACCTGTCTAGATACTACAAGTGGATGTGGTTTTAGAAAAGATGTACCTAGGAGTAACAACTCTAACAAGGTGTTCTAGGCTTGACTCAGGATAACCTGGTACACAACAACAGGTCTTACTATACACCTGTTTTGACATTTCTGGGGGATATTTTTAGATAATTCACATTTTATTTATAAACCATTATGAATGATTTAAATTTAAATATGTACTCAAAGTAACCATGCTTATCATTATGAGATTAGACATGCATAAAATTTCAATTTATGTTAAGTGTTTTCTTAGTTCGACATTATACATTATTATTCATAACCTAATTTTGTGTATTAAATTATTTATAAATGGCGCCTATTAAAAGGAATGGAAACCACATGAACACACTTATCCCATGTATGGATTTTCCTCTTATGCAAGATAATTATGTTAGTACTAGAGCTGTTACTGGTGTAGAGAAGCTTATAACTATACTGTGACAATTGACTCTGGTTATGAACAATATACTTTCCCATATGGAGCATCCTGATCCAAAATGTGAAGGAGCAAAGTTAGACTACTTTATGCGATAAAAAACTTTATCATTTAATATGACTATAAACCTATTCATAGAAAAATAGTTGATAAGTTTCTTAGAGAAGATATTTCTCGGTTTGGGATGTAACGAAAGGGAGAAGGTTATCATGGTAGCTCATCATCTATTAGAAGATACAGATTAGTTGTGGTCATTAATTCAAAACATAAAATAGGAGGAATAAATAGAAGAAATGGAATGGAGGTACTTTAAGGAAATATTCTTAGAAAAATATTTTCCTTGAGAATAGTGAACAGATATGGAGAGGTAATTCTAGAGTTTGCAACAAAAAAGAGGATGAAAATGTTGTGAAGTATGAATCCAATTTTACAAGTTTAGGAATGCATTCTACAGACTGCATATGTAATCCAAGGAGAAATATGGATATATTCTTTAATGGTTTGAAACCATTCATCTGAAGGGCACTGGTCTCCCAAACATTCTCATCATACGAAGATATAATATCATGTGCTATCAAGACAGAGAAAGAATTCTTGAAGACTTTTTACTTTAAAGGAAAACAAGATAAGAAGAGGGTGGAATATGAAATAATTTATAAAGGGAAGAATAAAAAGGGGAGTTTTCCAACATGTGATAATTTTGGAAAGAAACACCCCAAAGACTGCTTAAAAGTAAAAGGAGTCTATTATAAATGAGGATAAAGAGGCCACCAATCTCCAGATTGCAAGGGAAAGAAATAAGCTATCAATATTCAATGCTACAAATGTAAATAGATGGTAATTTATGCCAATTATTTTCCTAAGTGTCAAGGAAACATTTCCCAAAGAAGGTTAAGAGAGTAAGGCCAAGCTTATGCGATCACAACTACTGAAGTTGAAGTTCTTAATGATGTGGTGGCGGGTACTATAATCATTTCATCAAACTTGACCAATGCTTTATTTGATTATAGATCATCACATTCCTTTATATCTTCCCAATTAAATTTAAAAATTAGACATTTCCAATTATCATTAACAAGGGAGTTGTCAGTCAAAACCCTTAAGGGGAATCTCATTGCAACAAAGATGTGTCAAGTATTCCCTATTATGGTATATAAATGTGATTTTTTACTGATTTTATCGTCATAAATATGGTTGAATTTAAAATAATATTTTTTATGGATTGGATTTCAAAATATGATGTGAAAATCTATTACAAGAATAAGGAAATTAAGATTTTTGAGAAAGGTGTCAAATCCATTATCTTTAGAGAAGAAACATCACAATCTGATTCTTATCTAGATCCACCCCAGTAGCTCTACTGAATTAAATTCTTTGGGAGGAAGATAAAACAATATCTATTAGAGAGGGAATAAATATTCAAATTTAGGATATACCTATTTTGAAAGAATACATTTACGTATTTCTAGATAATTTACTTAGACATCCTTCAGAGCAGGAAATTGAGTTTTCTATTGATTTAATTCAATGTGAAAGGCCTATATCAAAGACCCATTATAGAATGGCCCAAGTGGAATTAGTATAAATGAAGAAATAACTAGAGGAATTGAGTGATAAATGATTTATCCACCCTAGTGTTTCTCCATGGGGAGATCCTATTCATTTCATTAATAAGAAATATGGATCTATGAGACTATTCATTAACTACATGGAGATCAATGCTATTACTATAAAGAACAACTATCCTATTCCTAAAATTGATGATTTATTTGATAAAATTCACAGAGCCCAATATTTTTCTAACAATGAACTTCTGTTTGGATATCATAGTTGCATGTGAGGAATGATGACATTCCAAAGATAACATTTCGAACTGGGTATGGGACTTACAAGTTTACAATAATGCCTTTTGGACTGACTAATGCACACTCTATTTTCATGGATCTAATGAATAGAGTTTTCAAACAATATCTTTATGACTTTTTTGTGGTATTTATTAAATATATCTTGGTATAATCTAAAATATAAGAAGATCATGAGAGTCACTTCCGCATTATTCTGAAGACTCTTACAAGAAACGAGTTATATGGGAAGTTCAAAAATTGTGAATTATGGCTTCAAATAGTTTATTTTCTTGTCCATATTGTCTTTAAGGATTGAATCTTAGTTGATCCTATAAAGACAAAGAAATTTCAAGACTCACCTACTCCAACGAAAATAATTGAGGTACATAGTTTTATTGGGTTTATAGGAATTTTGTTCGGAACTTCACCCATTTAGCCAACCCATTGACCAAGCTTACTTGTAAAGGGGTTAAGTTTGCATGGAAAAAAGAATGTGAAGAATGTTTTGAAAAATTGAAGAGGAGATTAGTGAATGCTATGATCCAAACTCTATCAACAAGAAATGGTGGATTTGTGATTTATAGTGACGTATCAAATAAAGGACTTGGTTGTGTCATTTTGTAAACTGATAGAGTTATTGCCTATGCATCAAAAAAGTTAAAAATTCATGAAAAAAGATATCCAACTCATGATCTTGAGTTAGAAGCTATAATATTTTCTATGAAGTTATGGATACATTATCTCTATGGTGAAAGTTGTGAGATATATTCTAATCATAAGAGCTTGAAATATATCTTCTCACAGAAAGAACTTGAAATAAGGAAAAGTTGATGGATCAATCTACTCAATTATTATGATTGTTCCATACACTACCATCCAGGGAAGGAAAATAATGTGGAAGATGCATTGATTAGGAAGGATCGTGGAGTTCTTAACAAAATGAAGATTGATAAGGATCCTATATGCATGGATCTAACAAGGTTGGATATGGGAATTATCAAAGATGTTGAAGCATCATTACCTTTTCAATTGGTTTTCCAACCATCTTTATTGGAAATAATTAAAAGTTCTCAATCTGATGATGAGAATATTCAAAAGAAAATTAAGGCTGTGAATGATGGGAAGTTTACAAACTTTGTGTGTGAGGATGAAATTATGAAAATTTGGAGAAGGCTATGTGTTCCCTCTATAACCGAGATAAAAATGGAGTTATTGGATGATGCCCATAGTTAAAATTTCTCTACACAAACTGGTATTACTGAGATGTATTGATATTTGAAAAAACATTTCTAGTGGGAAAATATGAAGTGTGAGATTACTGATTATATATCAAGATGTTTAGTGTGTCAACAGGTGAAGGCTGAAAGACAACATCCTAAAGGTGTCATGCATCCTCTACCTATTCCTACATTAAAATCGGATGACATCACCATGGAGTTTTTCACTATACTACCAAAAAATCCAATAAGGAAAGATGTAATATGGGTAATTATTGATCGAATTACCAAATCTACACATTTACTCACTATAAGGGAATATTTTCCACTAGAGTGGCTTGAACGAATCTATATCAATGAAGTTGTAAGACTTCATAGAGAACCTCTATCAATTGTGTCTGATCCTGATCCATGATTTACATTGAAATTCTTGAAAAATTCTTCATAAATATTTGGATACTGATCTTCAATTGAGTACTGCTTATCACCCTCAAACTGATGGGTAATCAAAAAGGACAATCCAAAATTTAGAAGACAAGTTGAGATCATGTTCACTTGGTTTTAAAGTTATGTTATATCAGGATTTACCTTTTGTGGAGTTTTCTTACAATAATAGTTTCCATTCAAGTGTTCAAATGGCACCATATGAAGCATTGCACAGAAAGAGATATTGTACACCAACATGTTGGGATGAAGTTGGTGAAAGGAATCTTGTAGGCCCAGAGCATATGGAGGAAACAACAAAAAAGGTAAATACTATTCAAATACATATCAAATATTCTCAAATAAGGCAAAATAGCTATACTAATAATTGAAGGAAAGATTTGGTATTTCAAGTGGGAGATCATGTTTTCATAAAAGTATCACCATGGAAGGGCGTTATAATATTTGGGAAGAAACGGAAACTGATCCCTAGGTACATTGGTATTTTTGAAATTCTAGAGAGAATTGGATATGTGGATTATCATTTGGAAATGCCTACTAGCCTTTATAAGGTACACAATGTGTTCCACGTCTCATTTGTGAGAAAGTACATGCCAGACCCAACACATGTAATCACTTATAAAGGTATAAAATTAGAACCTGACTTATCTTACTGTGAAGAGCCTATCCAAATTCTGGACACTAAAGAATTGATATTGAGGAATTTGATGACTTTTTTGGTAAAAATACTTTGAAAAAATCATAAAATTAAAGAGGCAACGTGGGAGACTGAGAAACTTATGATGAAGACCTACCCAAATATTTTTATGAGGTAACATTTTGGAAATTTCGTGGATGAAATTTGTGTTAGGTGGGAAGAATGTAACACCCCAAGGTTTTACAAATAAATTTAATATATAATGTAATTCATGAAACACTAAGTCTCTATGAAACAACGCTTTGTTATTATAACCTAGCTATTAAACATAATTTTTCTACCTATGTGTTTGAATTAAAAAAAAGACATACACTGTTGCGATCAGTAAGATATTTAGAGTCTAATAGGATCAAATTACATTTTGGTGAATAGTAATTTGATATTTATGAATAGTAATGTAACCTTATAAATAATAACCTCACCCATGTAAGAATAAATAAAATTTAGGTGCCTTATAAATAAGATTGAATATTTTAAAAATTAATAATTTAGTGTTGGTTTTTTTGAGTAATAAATATTTAATTACAATTTTAAATTAATAAATTGATTTAAAATAAAGTTCAATTTAATAAAATGTATTCTTAAATAAATATTTTTTATCATATGATTTTAGTATAATTTTATGAGATCTTAATTAACATTTTAAATTATTATAAAATCAGTGTTAAATTTAAAATCTGAATTTTTCAAATAAATAATTATTTTTTTAAAATAATAAATTTCACATATTTAGAAAATTATTTTGATAAAATAGAGTCCATTTTTTAATTCTACATATCTAAAAATGTTTAGGGTTAATTTCTGTTATTTTTCTGATATACTTTAATTTTCTGTGAATAGTAGAATACAATAATTTACGGTATAAATACATTTGAAGATAAATACACTATTCCTTGAGTCATCTCTGATGTAAGAAATATAGGTTCTAAATCAATGAAATTATTAATATTTTTGGTCACAATAATCAACACTATTGGTTTTCTTGAGAAAAATAATAAAATAATGAATAAGATATTCAAAAATCACCCCTATCATCCACTATGAAAACCACCCCTCACTCCCTATTCTCCTCACTCCTCTAAGCCCTGAAGCTCCAAATTTTTTTTGCCCAAATATTATTTCCCAGTCTCTTACCACATCTATAAGCTCTTGGTCTTTCCAAAAGACCAAAACCCCTTCCGTTAAGGAGGTTCTCAAGGAGGATATTTCAAGAGGTAAACCCTCTTCCTTTCTTTTAATTCTATTGTAAATTTATTTTCTTTTCTTATTTTATCCTAACCTCCTATATCAAAATTATCATTATAAATCTATTATCATATATATACTATAATTATATCATTTTAATGTAATGTTCTTCCTCAAACTATTATCTCTTTATATTTTGTTTTAGAAATGAAATCATCGTTTGAGAGCTGCTAATTGACAACCTTCATGGACGAAGAACCTTCATTCTTCAATTTATCCTTCAAATGTGGTCATCAAATCATTTTTTTGGTTTAAAAATACTATAATATATTAATTATAACATATTCAATGTTAATTTACTAGTATATATACATAATACTAATTCATACAAAAAAACTAGTTCGTAACAATCGAAATATCGCCAAAAATAATCTAAATGATTATCACTAATGTTATATCTAAGAAATCATCCCCATAACATATAAAAAATGAATTATATCACCCTTTTTTATTTTATATGTTAATTAGTATCATATAAATTCAATTTTGTATAATTATACCAATTCCACATGAACATTCATACTTATATACAAGTATATCGATCGTGAAAACCAAGGAATCGAACGCCCCCGAGCGATAAAATTGAATATTATAACTCATAAAATGGCCATAAATGAACATAATAAAATTGTAGTAAATAAAATAAATATATAAGAGGTTATGAATTAATTAATTAATAGATTTAATTTTATTATACAGTACGTTAACTTCAAGTGCAGAACACCTTCAGACATAAGGTAAAGGTTTTCTACCTAAACCTCCTTTTTCTTTCGGATTATTCATTGTCTCTATTAATCCCAATTAAATTATTAATTATTGTTATTTACTCCTCATAAATTATGTGTTAATTTTCTCTATATTTTTATCAATCATAATCCTTCTTTATTTTATTGGGAGTTAAATATTTTATAAAGATATTTCTTAATTCTTCCCAATAAACAAGCCTGATTCAAGGGAACTTCTCAAATTCTTACCTATTTACAAGTTAATTATATATTATTCTTTAAGAAACAATTATTCATCATGAAAAAACTTCATTATTTAATTTCTGATTTTATTCAATGTTTTTTCCAAAATAACTCTTCTTTTCAAAGTAAAAGTGTATTTCCCTAAAAAATTCCTTGATGTTTTTATTAGAGTATTTTTGTCTATTTCAACACCTCAGTTAAATTTTATGTTTTATTGAGGTTAATATCTTAGTTTTATCATATAAAATATTGTATTAAATGGTTTATGATTAGTTTGACTGTGGATGTTCTATCTTGATACCACTCACCATACTACTTATAATGGTAAGTGTTTATGTGTTTAGATTGGGGAAGGTTATTTCATTTGTTCTTTTTGGTTATGTTTATCCCCTTTAATGAGAGGAATTAATTGGTCTTTGAATGTGACGGGTGGGTCCCTCTATAGACCTTCAATTCACCAGTAGTTCTCATGAGACAAAATAGAATGGGGTTTTGGCCAAGGCCTTACCATAGTATTTTCAAACGTCCTGACCAAGGCCTTGAAAATATGTTTCAGATGTAAGACATTATGAATTCCATCATTATGGTATTAGAAATCAATAAACCATGTTATTAATCTGTTATTAGAATATCAATGTTTATGTTTAATTCTCTCATGATCATTTATATGGACTTATTTACTCATCTTTCATTCCTACCATATTATTATCATGTTTATTTTTAAAGGCATGTGTTTTTAATTGTTTACCTTGCCTATTGTTTAGTTTATGATAAATTCTACTATTTTACATACCCTTACTGATAATCTAAGATCACCCCTTTATTATGTTTTATTTTTCATAGGTTGTGAAGATGAATATTATGAATGACCTGCAGGGATAACCTAGAAGTTATGGACGATTCCAATGGAATTGATATACTAGTTTTTATTTCAAGTTGTAATGTTGAACTTAAATTTGTATATTATTCTCCAAAACTACTAAAATATTCATTCCTTTATGACACTAATTTTGTATAACTAAAAAAACATAATCAAATAATACACCATCTCCAAGAAACTCAGTTTAGGGAATTACTAATAAAATGTTCCTAAACCATAGGCCTTACTTCTTCTCATTGAATTAATTTCCACTTAGTTGATGATTTTTTTTCTAACATGGACTTAAGATATGTCATACTAGGAAAAATATTGATCTCATATATGGTATGAGATTATTCTTATATACCTGATTAATTTATTTAATAGTAATTTTAACCTATTCATTATATAATATAATAGTTATCAAACTATTCCTCCCCTCATAAGGGGTTTTTATAAAATAATGATTCCCCAAATATAGAGTGATTTCATCAACTAGATTTATAGGAAGTTAGAAATATTCCTCTTGTTCATGGAATTAGTTAAAAGGGTCCATTTACAAGAAATTAAAGGCATTAGTTTAGATGAAATTACATGTCTCTAGTTTTTCTCAATAAATTGGATAAAATATTGCATCTATTTATGGAGATTGAATAAAGTCAGTGGGAGACACATCATTATACAACATTATATACTGTCTGTTGATGGACTTTTTGAGGATCTAGAGGTATACTGATGGTACTGATGCATGAGAATGTTCCCACTATGTCCCCAAGAGGAAATTGAATGATTTATCCTAATGGACAACCTTAAAATTAAAATTGGAAGGGAGGTCTCCATATAGGGATCTATATTAGGCTTGTATGAGAGTCATTTACTTAAATTTTTCATAACCTTGGATCATAAGGTCATTGTGATACAAATCATATTTTATATGGCCCAAACATTGGATCATATATAATAATGTTATTTTGATTACAAAATAATTATCAATGAGGGATTGATGAATTTTAACATCATTTTTAGTCAATATATGAACAAGGGACTTGTATTTTATTATATGTAAATATCTCTATGTTTCTCAATAATGGATATAACCATAAGAAATTCAATAGGATCAGTCTCTACATGATATAATTCAGTGTTAGTGGACATATATTTGAATTTTTGAGGGATTTTAAGGGCCTCCAAAATTTATTCCTGATTCTCCATTGAAAGGTAGAAGACATAAAGGATTGAAATCATAGCTAAAAAAAATTGACCTAATTCATGTTTTACTATTTTAAAACCATTTTCATACACTTACCTACATGAGGTTACACTAAGGTTTGAGTATTGGGTGATGAGTTTTCCTATGATTTTGGATGCATTCCTTGTTCATAACTTGATGAAATTATTTTCACCAATGAGTTGGGTTGAGCTAAACTTCCCAAATTAGGATTCCAATAAGAATGATTATAATTTTATAATTAGTCCACCATAATGTTTTGGTTGAAAAGAGAACTGGATAACATAGGATAAAACTGATTCTTCTTATGAGATCAATGGAGTGCCTTCCTTTGGGTCTCTAAAGCACACATATTTTTATCATGGATTTGACATTAGTTTAAAGATACATGGTGACCATAGCTCCCTCAACCCCAATCGAATCAGTGTCACCTTCCTATTTCTAACTAATTAAGAGAGGTTAACATGGGATTGTACATATATTCTTCATTATATAAGGGATATTTCAATATAATTAAATTAATATATATATATATATATATATATATAAACTTCACTTAATAAGTATTCCATTTGATTTTTCGGTGCTGTGTGAATTGTCTGGTAGGGTAGTTCCTATTGAACTATCGATAAGGTATTTCCCATCCACTAAGGGATATGGGAATAATTTCTAAGAGGGTTTAATATATCATGGGAATCAAAACAAAGTAATATTAAAATAAATTTCTCTTTTTTTCATTGATTATTATTGATCTTAAAAGGCTATTTCTATGAAAAATATGTGCTAAAGAAGTTATATCAATTTATATAAAGGGATCTGGAGACACAACTGGAAGATAAAACATTACCTTGAGGATGGATTGTCCTTGGTTGACTATGTTTATATAAATCCAATAATCAAATAACAATTCATCCTATTTTGTAAATTCCAATTATTCCCCTTCTTTTTATGGTGAGGTGGATAAATGAATGTCAACTATGTTGGAAGCTTCCCCAATATGTGCTTCCTAGAATCTATTATATTTTATGGGTTTTTTGTAAAGACAAAACACACATGTATGTTATGTCATGAAATTTGGTTGAAGGGTCAAAAATTAGAGTGATCGGGGAGATCAACATTATTAGGATTCTTGGGTTCTCAATGTTTTAGAAAATTATTCTCTACATATCCAAGAACCAATAAATTTTAAAAATAATATACATTATTTTTCAAGTACCTATATGGTGTGAATTTATTCTCTTTACTCCCCTATAAATGGGCATGTTTCTATTTATTTTATCATTCATGAGTTGGTACCACATGATACTACGCTGGTTTAGGGGTCGAAGAAGGAACCAAATTCTATTTAGGAATACAAAAAATTTCTCCTGCTTTAGTAGTACTATTTTATGGTTTTTTTGGAATTGGACATGTCTTGGTTTTAATCTTACGATTTCAATCTCTATTACCCTACTAAACTATGGTAGGATCACAACATGCATGAATATATTACTGAAATGAGTATAATTTTCAACATATCCTAAATATTATCTATAAATATTCCCAAAAAATCTTATTGAGGGAAATATATGTTTAATTAATAGGTAAAACCTTTAAAACATACAATAATGTAAGATAATTCCACATTATAGTGTTTCTTTAAAGTTTACTAGGTTAATAACAATAGTCTTTTTTAATATGGATCCAAATTGGTAGTTAAAGTGATGGAAAAGGTATTTTAAACCTTTTATTGAATTGGATGGAAGATGTATATACCAAAAAAATACTACCTCACATAGATTCTATATTAATTAGTTGATCTTAGATAACACTTACTACTTGAGGTTTCCCATCATTAGACCATATTGAGATATGATGTGTTCCAAATACTACTCGGTTTCCCCAGTTCTATTAATGTTCAACAAATTTGGATTTCAAAATATGGGTGTAGAGGTTTTATCCACCCATTTGGGGTATGTATTTATTTATATTTTTATAGTTTCACATAAAAATTCTATGGACCTTTATTAAAGATTCTAGTAATTAAATGAAGTCAGTAAGCTCTGATGGGATGGTTGATTTTCCAGAAACATCGTCAAAGGCAGTGGGTGGTTCTCGATATGGAAGAATTTATAACATAAAATGTTGATAAATGTGGTGAATTGTATTGGTGTTTCTTGTTTGATATAGTTGTAGCTTACACCATAGTAAAGGAAAAAATTTATATTATCTAGACACTAAGTCTAGCTATACTATCACCTAAACATTGATTTGGTAAAATAAAAAGATTCTAATCTCATGGTAGGTTATCCTAACTAGGTTGGGTGGGTTCTAGTGGACTAGAAATATGAGTAATGTTTTTTGGTTTATTATTAGTGGGTATATTTCATATGAATAATTTATCAATGATTCAAACTAAATACATTGAATCAAAATAATATAGAAAAACTCTGACATCAATGGAAGGAGGTTCAAACTCATTGGAAAACTAGTGGGATATAACCGGAAACTCCCCCTTTTCCTTATTTTAGGCCCCCTAAGGTGATAGCTACATATCATTCAGGGTAATTCCTAGACTTATAGTTCACCTCCAATGACGGGTATTCATTCCATTGTTGAGTGTTTCTATGTGGGTCATGTTTTGGAAAAAATACCCATCCCTCTCTTTTGTGGGCTATGTTTCAATATAGACCATTTAATTTTTCAACTCCTGTATGACCTTTCCTTATCCTTCCAATGATCACATATGATTAGTTTTTGGAGATAAATCCAAAAAACTTTTCTAGTAACTCTTTTTGAGTGTGTCCCTATAGAAATAGATGGGTCACTCAAGGGGAAGAATTTTTGAATTCTCTCATGTGGTGTGTTTCTTATCCCAAATAAGATTGAAATTTGATGAGTATGAATAGATTTTGATAAAAATTACAACAAAAATATTGTTTTAGGATGAAATTGTTTTGAAACTATGAAATCTTGAATTCTATATGGATTTAATGATCCATGAGGAGACGGTAGATGTAAAATTTCTCCCATCCCTGGAGGATAATATCCCCCCCTTAATATTGTCTTTGTGGCCACTTTTCATAAAATTTTGAATGTGTGAGATTTTATTTGAGCATGGGATATAATAAGTACATGTTATGAATGTGAGATTATTTCTATTGAGGTTAGTGAATAATTAAAGATTAATCTATTTATAGATGAGAGGAATGTTGACCCTTTTCACCGGCCTTATAAAAAATATTGTTAATATATTTTTCCCACTGAGTTTTCCATTTATGGGATTTATAGATTATGAGACCCTATTGGATATGACATTGAGTATGTGAAGGGTAAAGTATAGAAGTTTGAAATAAGTGACGAGGTTACATGATTTAATTTTTAGTGGTAAATATTGAATAAATTTTTGAGTGAAATTTCATAGTACAGGTTCTACCAACACTTTTATATGAGCATCTGACTAATTGTTAGTGTTCATTTGATAGAGTTTTCTCAATGAATTATGGTATGTTCATTAGATATCTCCATATTTTCATCCAAAATATATGTTTCAAGCATCTGAAAGTTCTTCTAAATTGATTTTAGTGATAATTAATTCTATTATATTAACATGGTATTCATATTACATGTACATTAGTGATATTTTCCCATTAAATGATGAACATTCAACTGTAAATTCAAATAAAGATGGTGTATGCATTCCTCCATTAAAGTATTTAGAATGTTATGCTAAGATGTATCCATGGGAAAAATAATTACTGGTATGTTGTCTTTGGAAAGATCCTTCCTCATTGTCACTAAATTCTCTTCATATTCAATAAGAGGTTCCTCTACATGATCAAACCAAAGTGGTCATTTATTAACTTATTTATAGAAGGAGAAAGGTATGGTTAAAATATCCTCTATTTTATTAGAAGATAATATATCTGATGGTGGTATGGAAGGTGACCTATACCTTGGTCACTCTTCCTATTGAGAAATAATATCAATTTTCTAAGATATTTCACTTTCTATGGCTATCATAATTTTCTTGAGTTCCTCACAATATAATTTCTTTCTCTAAGATGATTAAGTTGTTTAAATTATATGATGCTAGGGAGAGAATCTTCATAGTGAATTACAACATGGTAAGGATTACCATAACGAATCAATATCTAGTGGTAGGGGTATTCCTACAACATATCCTAAGGGAGGACCTTTAGGTAGTATAGTAGAATGGGGATGATCTTTTTCCCTCTTGAACTTCTAACCAAAATATGTAGGTTCAAATCTCCCATCATAGAATTTGTTTTTAGGGTTAAACATTATAAAAATATAGGGAAATAATTTATAGTGGGAACTATATAGAGTACCTTCAAATATAATAATGATGATTTATCAAATTTAGTATCCTCTATTGAAAGACGTTTTAGGGTCTCATGAATTATAGTGTTGAACATTGATGGAATATGAGCATGTACTTATGCTTTTTGATGCTCTTGATTAGAATTTTTATTATATTTTCATTGTTAGGAATTCAAGGAGATATTATAATCATAAAATACTTCATATCTGGGATACTTAATAGGTGACACCTGTGTTTACATGAGAATATTTTGACAAGATTATTCATAGCAAGAATTAATATTAGCCAACCTCTTCATTTTCATCAGGATAAGACTATGAAAATTCATGTACAAAAGGGTATTTAAAATAACTACCTTCTCTATAGAGACATCGGGAATATGATGGAATTTATTTAAGGAGTTGGAAGGTGTATGGGCCTCCCTTTAAGTTTCTATTGAAATGGGTTGACTATCAATTGTTGGTTTGGGAATATGGGTTCAATCCTATTCTTCATTCCTGATTAGTGTATACTGAAGACCCAAATAATTATGAGAAGGAATATATTCATGAACCTAAGTATCTCTTGAAATATGTCTATGAGTTTATTTAATTATGTGGGTGGGAATATGTTCCTAGAATCTAATGGTCATCAGGATATGCTGATGAGCATATATCACTATTATATTTAGGTCATAATAGAAATTTATAATGGTATTATATGGTATATATAACTATATATCCACCACTTCTAATATAACTTAAAGAGAATCTACAACAATAATGGGAATATGTCACCATTTCTTGGTGGTAGTATGGATATAGGTCTACATCATATTGGAAATCTATATTTTCTAACCAAATTCCTCTAGTGTTCCTTAGATATACTAATAGAGTTTATAGGTGGGATCTTGTATATGGACCTTCATTCTATCTACCACCAAATATTAGTGGTAGGATTAATTATTGGAAATAGGGTATATTATCACACTTCTAGTGTTCATTAGCTAGAAACCCCTATATATCTCTCATGTATTCTTGGTTCTATTTGACCAGAGAAAAGATCTCTCAGATGGTGTGAAAAGAAGGTTGATAAGTGGTTTATGTTATGTGAAATTGATGACATTTTTTGACATGAAACCTCCTAGATGAATCCTGAATTGGTGTGAATCTCTAGTTGACTTCATTAACTTTCTCCTTAAGATATGTGAGGTGTATTTTCCTGAAATCCAAGGAGAGGCTACTAAATTAGTTCAATACATGGATAGGTTCCGTCTTATTCTTTGCCTCCACCCACTATTGAACAAACAGTTGGTTGAACTTCATGTTGGGTAGGTATTCCCATGAAACCTCCATCGTTGTTATAATTCCATTTAGGTGGTTATTATGGAAACCTATAACCCATACACATATTATTACAAGATTTTTTAACAAAAATATCCATTATTTACAACCCAATTAATGTGAGGCCAAGTTTCTTTCGAAGAATAGGTTCATTATACATCAATGTGAGACTAAAATAATTTTTTTAATTATATTATCCACAATAATCTCATAAATACATTCCAACTCCAAAAATTCATGGAATAACCTAAGGAATACATATATATATAAGATGTGATCTAAAAGATCCTATTAAGAAAATAAACATGATAATTAATCATAACACGTGAGTTAAAGGTATAAAATGATATTATAAAAGAGAAGGATCATAGGGAATCTCATGGAATCCTAACATAAGTAATATGGTATAATAAGATCTTGGAAACATAGGAATTGTTTAAGAAAAAAAACATGACATAAACATGAGTCATGACTAACTGTATAGACAATATCACATGGGGGAAAAATTCCCATAATGGATTATGTTAAATTCCCGATCCCATACATAATGTCTCATGAGACTAAAACATTTACCAATGAATTAGTGTCATATATAGGTATAACCATCATAAAATGTTCATGATCCATGTTTTACAAATAAATGAAATCAATCCTAATGAATAACATTATAATTATAATGGAATAAAAATGGTTTCCATAATATTTCCTCATATTATAATCAAAGGAAATGTCATAATGAAAGAATTTGAGAAATGAACCTAAGGAATGTTTAACACCATAAAAGTAAGGTAAGGTAAGCTAGGTATACAATTTATAGTCATATATAAATAATTTAAATCATTCCATAACTTTATAGAGAGAGATAAATTGAGTTAGAGAGATATTGGTTATAACCTGATGAAAAGGGTGGTTTTGATAGACCCCTTACCTCGAGCCCGGTTTTTCACGTGTGTTATTTATCTAACTGAATAATAAGATTATTTTAATTATTTACTTTATTAATAATTTTTTCAATTTTAATATTCCTTTTATTTTATTAATTATGATGTTATATTCAATTACTTAATCACTTAGGTTGATGTCAGATATTTTGACAATGTTCCACTCATATGTCCAAAATCACTTTAGAAAGATAACTAAGATGAAAGATATTGTTAATTAATAATATATATAATATAAATCATGAAATAATTATCAATTCTATAAAAAAATATACTTTTTAAAAAAATCAAGAAGAATGGTTGTGTAATACAAACAATGTTACAATCATGGAAACTATAAGTCATACATATATATATGAGTAATGTTACTATTATTCAACGATACTGATAGAAACAAGGTAAGTGTTATTTTATATTTGAATAGTGATAATTATATAACATTTATCATATTATTTCATTAAATACTCTTACATATTCCATCCATGTGATGGAGTAATAAAAAATAAATCACACAGCTTCACGAGCCAGTAGTCTGTCGTACGTAAGAACGACATTATCATTTTCAATGGATGGTAAGGTAAGAATGTATATGATATTTTAATTTTATAGAATGATTAATTTATAATTTATATAATATATAAACATTTTATACAACATTATATAAAATTATGTGGGAGATTATAGAAAGTAAATCACATCTGTCTATGAGGTAGTAGTCAAACATACACACAAATGATAGTTTCTTTTCTCATTGGATGGAAGTGGAGATGAATATAAGTTATTCCATTGATATAATAACATCTTATTATATGATAGATACTAATTTTAGTATATAATATTTATTAAGAAATATTTTATGGAGGCGAAAGAATAAATAAAATAAGGATGCTCGGTTATGAATGATGCCACTTATTTGGACCACCTCTTTAGGATTATATGTCAAGAACAAAGCCGGTGCGCTATCTGAACCGGAGCCCGACTTGGTCCGAAGTATGGACCGAAGGGCATTCTCGATCACCACGAGCTGGAAACTAGTGCCAGACATCAAAATAAAATAGTTGGGAATGATTTTTTCCCAAAAAGAAAGGAAAACTGAATAAACATAAACTGAACCAAATAAAAAACTACTAGAATGGGAAAAAAGAATAGAAATAAGTGGCTAAACATACCTAAAAATGACCCCATGGATCACCATGAAACTTGAAAAAATGATCTCTACAAGAGAAATCCAAAACTAGAACCTGAAAATGTAAATATAATGTATGTGTGAGCACCGAGATGCTCAGTAGGCATGCTAAGGATAAACAACGCCCTATGACTTTACCTTTAAAAAGAATTCAAATCATGATAGTTTGAAAATAAGACATAATAAAATAATGTTTTTCATTCATTTCAAATTCAATTCACAAGTTTATATTTTTAGAAGAACATTTCTATTCCACTACATTTTAAAAAAAATCCCAAACATGCATTATGTTTTCAAAATGAAAGGTTAGAAAATTTAAATTAAGACAATATGGTTTTTCCAAAAGAGAGAGAAATATTGAAACAACTGAAATGAAAAATCACATCACAAGAATTAGGTTGCAAACGAGCACCATGGGAAATCCCTATTGGTAACTAGCACAAGTGGGACCCTAGAGACATCGTACCTTGGTGAAATATGGTATAATAACCACAACCAACTACATTCTCATGCACGTTCCACTAGTAGTGAACACACCCATAACCTTGTTGTCTCCAATCATCACAAATGTTTAGTTAGTGTTTTAGCATCAATACTTCTAGAAGGTACTAGGATGAACCACTTCTGTATCATCGAGCATACTAGTCCTAGTCTTCCCACCTAGATACCCAGGTTTCCCATGTGCTCCATTTCAAGTGGTGGTGAGTTTTTATCAAGAAAACATATATAGACTTATTATTTTATTTACTAAAAAACACATCCAAACTCTCACCACTGATCTACCTCCTTGAGTGCATCCCCATTTCAAGTCACACAACAATGTAAACACCTCTTCACTAGGCACATATCACATATCACACATTTAACATATATCATGTTCCTAAACCAAGAGGGAAATCCTTAAGAGGGGTTCCCCTTTTCATAAATCATTTTTAAAGTTCCAAACGGTATTAATCACTTAAAAGGAACAATTTTAATTTGAGAAACATAATCACCCAACATTTTTAAGTTTCAAAAATAGTTTGAAAGATTAACAAAACAATCAAGGCACTACATGTTTAAAACAAGCTTAAAACCTCACTTAAAATGAAGAAATCATTTTTAAGAAAATCAAACCACCCCTTTTCCTTAAATTCACACCAAAAACAATTTGGAAAATTACTTTAGAACTTCTTTCTAAAAACAAACATGCCATTAAAATTTTATAACAAAACCAGCTGAAAGACCACGCGTCTTTGGAAATACCCATTTCACATTCAAAACATCTAAGAAACCACCTTACAAGAACCAAAACCATTTATTCATAAACACACACACACATATATATTTTATATGCATTCCATATAAAGGAAAAAAATACACTTTTAAAAGAATACCATACAGTAATAGAAATTCTAATTAAAGGTCAGGGCATAGGGAACCTACCTTAGGGTGGGACCAAACTGAACATTCATCTCTTGGTGCATTCTAACTAAGAGCTGCTGCTCCCCCACTGAGCATACACATCTTCACTTACATTTAAGGACACCTAAATTCTATGAACACACCCACATGGCCATGAACGTGTGAAAGGGGATCCTTACATATATGGTTATATTCATATAATAGTCACCACTCACCTACGTATGTAGATACATACATACATACATACATACATACATACATACATACATACATACATACATACATACATACATACATACATACATACATACATACATACATACATACATACATACATACATACATACATACATACATACATACATACATACATACATACATACATACATACATATATATATGCATGGGAACACCTAGCCCCATACATGCATATTAATTGCCATGGATGACTATGCATGTAACGAGGGAACCCACATATATATATACACTTACCTATGCGCATGTAGAAAAGTCACCTTAGAACCAACAACTTGAAACCATAAACCAGGGACCACACACTACACATATAATTTAATAAATCCAATTAAAAAATTTATAAAACACTTCAAATTAGCACAACAAAATTTACACAAAAAACACACTCGGTTTAATATAAAAACACCACTTTAAACCCAAACGCATAGAAAAACTCTTTCCAACCGTGATTAAAAATACAAACTCAATTTAAACAAATTATTGACACAATTACTAAAACATTTCAAAATAACACAACAAGGTATTGCATCAAGATTACACCAATTTTTCCATGTAAAGTCTACTTTAAAACTTCTTTCATATAAAATCTCTTCAAAACTACTTTCACAGTTTGATATAATTTAATAAACCATAAATACAATTTTAAAAAACAATTTTCAGAAAGTGACCCTTGGATTTACCCACAAAACCCACTCAAAAACCTATTTTATACAAAGCATACACCAGTACCATAACAGAACACAATACGCAACCCTTACACAATTTAATAAAGCAATTTAATATATTATAAAACACTAAAAATAGACGCAATAAGGGTTTTACACCAAATAACACCACATTCATTTAAATACGAAACTTAAAAAATCAAACACATATAAAACTCATTTGAAAACCGATTTGTCACAACACAAATTAAATCATGAACACATTAAATTAATTAAGCAAGAAAAATATTTATCCAAATAAAGGTTATGCATGGAATCACCAACCTTTAATGCTGAATTTCCCATAAATTGGTGTGAAACTCCATTCACACAACAAACACACCACATGAAGATCAAATTAAACGCTAAATAAAGAGATTAGATTAAAAAATCTACATTATATCCCAAAAACTAAAACTTAAGGAGTAGAAAAACCCTAGAGGAAGAAGGAAGGATTACCAAAATTGAATGCACCTACAGTTTAGGGATTCAAAGGATAGTCGCACGAGGAGGGTGTTGCTGAAGGTGATCCGTGCTGAAAAAGGGGGTGTGGCATGCAGCTGTGCGAAGCAGTTCGGGGAAGGGAGTGGGGTGCCGATCTGGTGCGTTGCCAGAGGGAGCAAGGAGGGGGAGCGCTAACCAAGGGCTAGCCAATGAGGGGAGAAGCATGCAACATGGGGGGGGGGACGCTAGGATTTCAATTCACAAGATGGGGGTCCAATAAGATAGAGAGAAAGTGGAATAAGATGGAAAAGAAAGGGAAAATGAAAAAAGAAAAAAAAAGAAAAAAGAAAAAAAAGAAAAAAAAAGAAAAAAAGAAAAAGAAAAAAGAAAAGAGAATAAAACCCTAAAAATATAAATTCAACTTAAAAATAATAATTAAAATTAGAAATAATAATAATAATAATAATTATGTTAATAATTTTTATAATAATGATAATAACATAATAATAATAACTTAATTAAAATGTTAATAGAAATAATAATAATATCAATATTAGTATTATCATTATTATTATTAAAACTCTTAAATAATATTATATTTTATTAGTTTATTTTTTCATTCACTTTATTGTTAATTCCGTTAATTAATTAACCATGCATCAGGTAGGTCACATGGTGATTTGGTGAAGCCAGATAGCTTCGACCGTGCCCTGCCCGCATTCCAGACGATGCCAAACCAAAAATGTTCAATTATTAACAAAAGTAAAAAAATTCAACTGAACCCATCCAACACCTAGAAAAAGCATTTGAAAGCTAGATAAAATAATAAATTAATTTTTTTTTCAAAATTCCGAGTGTGACAATTCTCCCCATCATAACGCTTTACACCCTTGGAAATCCATTCTATGGTTGAGTCAAAAGAAAGAACCGGTATTCCATTACAACACAAGGCGATTTATGAACGAACAAAAAACAAAAATATGAAAAGAACAATACCAGAAATGAAATATGTTTATAAGTTGAACTTGGGATGCCGGAATGGACTCCCCGCTACGAGCCACCCACCCCCAAGATTTTAAACATCTCTAATTGATTAATCGAAGGAAGGGGAACTTCCACAACGTGCAATACAATCTATTGAGCCAAAACACCCCAGATATCACCAAATGAAACCCACACCACATGCTTGAAACCAAAAACCGGATCAACCACATGCCAAAGAATACTCCCATAAACTTAATTTTTCAAAAATGTTGGGTGCGCTTCAATCCCAACATTCACTCAAGGAAGGGACTTGAAATGAGGAATCTCAAACAAGGACACACATTTCCAATTCATTATCAAAACTTCAACTGGATCACCAACACGAGGAGGCCTGCACAGACTCCCCACCATAAAGAATGGTCTAATATCAATTCATTCCAGATGAATTTTAATAAGACCCACGATGTGTCCCCCAACCATAAGGAACAACTAGTTTAACTAACTAGCATGGACTGATATGAGACACCTGACATGGGTTAACTCAAGAGATTCCCACACAACCTAATCTCTCACCAAAACAGACTTGTTTAACAGAACTCCAAACCAAACAGAAGAAACTATACAGTTCACCACACCACATTCATTACCACTTTTAGATGAGTCCAACCAAACCAAAATTGAAACGGACTTCCAAGGATGCTCATACATTGAAAACCACATAGAGAGTCACACCCACCAGGGTACCCACACCGAGGTTCAAAGAAAACGAAACAACCCTGCCTCTTTATAACCAATGAGGGAGTCCTCCACCTACACATGTCACAACATTGAGGAACAAGGTACCCATGTCTCTTCCACCACACATGACCCCTTGAAACAAAAATTCCACATCAAAATTTTAACTATATCCATTTTCTGAAACTAAAGATAGGAATTGGACCAATATCTCTTACTTTTTTGGGGGTTCCTAACTACACACCTGCTTTACTCCAGAACCTATGGGTGGAGATCTGGTGGTTGGAGCATCTTTTGCCTCACAGTCAGACATTACAAACCCCGAAAAGAACTTCTTTTCTAGTACCACAAGAAACTACCCCACATCCCAAATAGAACCACTAGAGCACAACACACCCCGAGGACCACTTACTCTAACACCACACTTACCAAAATATATATTATAAAATGCACATGAACCGCCCATTTTTACTTTCAGTGGGAAACATCGGGAGGGAAAACACTTGGAAGAAACCCCCTTTAGAATAGATATGTTCAAGATTTATTTAAGGAAACACACTTTTATCAGAGATGAGGCTATCAAAAGGGTGCACAACCTTCACCTTTATTGTCGAGTGAGAACACGACACCACAAAGTGTCACCAAACATGACCCTTGAAAATGAACGATACATTTCAAAGAGAGGGACCTTAAACTGAGTCCCTAATAAAATACAATTACTAAAAGCGGCCATAACCACCTATTATAACCGAATTTTCCACATGGGTGGATTAACGTGATATCTTACAAAGAAAAAACCAAAGAAAGACCCATAGGCCCTATGATACAGAAAACTACATTGAAATATTCAGACTGCTTCCACTATTCCCCACTGGAATTTCTTTCACTGCTTCTAGAAAGGACCTATAGACTTAACGATGTCGAACTCCATAGTCAGTAAACCAAGAAACCCAAAATATCAAAGTTTCTCCTAGCTCATCTTATATCCTCTCTCCCGCTGCGAGAGGATCAACTAGACCATAAAAATAGAGGTGGATTCATATACCAATGTTCAAGAAGAAGAAGGTTCTTACATTGATCAACTAGAGGATCCACCCATGAAGAATAACACATGGCCACACTACGACCATGAACTAACTCATTATAGCGGTGTACACTAGCTAATGAGAAGAACCAAGAACCCAATCAAACTATTTCTATTTTAAAATACAATTCCCACACTTTTCAAAAAAGGGTTTTCAAAAATAATTTTTGGAACTGAAAGAGTCAAAATATGATTCAAGTGGAAACTAGTGTAGAAGGGTGAATCAGACATATGGTTGGTGACCACACATTAGCCACACCACCGTTATATAGAGTGTTTTAGGACAATGTCCCTAGATCACATGGATTTCTAGGCCCTACAAGCTCATAGAGACCATTGACCCAATACTATTTTCATTTCCCAAACATCAATGAACCGTAAGGACAAAATGACTCACTTGAAACTCACTTCCCTTAGTAACTCAAGTCCCCCTACGAGGTGTGTTGGCTATACACCTTACTCATAACCATAACATCAAGTCCTGACAATCCTATCTCTGGTCTACCATGACATTTTCCCATGAAATAAGACCTTAATGAGAAAACCTCACTCTGATACAATTTTTTCACGAACCATGCCATTTATCTATCCGAACCGGAGCCCAACCTGGTCCTCAACATGGATTGAAGGGCGTTACCAATCCCCATGGATTGAAAACTAGTTCCGGGTATCAAAATAAAATAGTTGGGGATGATTTTTGGCCCATAAAGAAATTAAAAATGAATAAACATAAACTGAACCAAATAAAAAAACACTATCAGTAGAAAAATGAATAAAACTAGGTGGATAAACATACCTCCAAGTGACCTCTAGGATCACCGTGAAACATGGAAACATGATCGCTGTAAGACCAATCCAAAACTAGAATCTGAAACAGAAAAGATAAAGTAGGAAAGAGCATGGAGATGCTTAGTAGGAATGACAAGGGTATACAATTCCCCATTCTATTACCTTTAAAAATAATTCCAATCATGATAGTTCGAAAATAAGACATAATAAAATAATGTATTTTATTCTTTTCAAATTCAAGTCACAAGTTTACATTTTTATAAGAAAGTTTCTATTCCACTACATTTTCAAAATAAATCCCAAGCTTGCATTAAGTTTTCAAAATGAATGGTATGAAATTTTAAATTTAAAAAATGTGGTTTTCCCAAAAGAGAGAGATAAATCTTGAAACAACTAAAATAAAAAATCACATCATAAGCATCAGGTCACAAATGAGCACCATTGACAACCCCTATTGGCAACTAGCACAGCTGGGACCCTAGAGACCTCGTGCCTTGGTGAAACATGGTATGATAACTACAACCAACTACATTCTCATCCATGAGCCACTAGTAGGGAACACACTCATAACCTAGTGGTATCCAATCATCACAAATGTTAGTTAGTGTTGTAACATCAAACCTTCTAGACGAAATCGAGATGAACCACTTCCGTATTATCTAGCATACTAGTCGTAGTCTGCCCACTTAGATACCCAGGTTTCCTATGTGATCTATTTCAAGTGGCGGTGAGTTTTTATCAAGTAAAAATAAAAGAAATTTTCATTTTCATTACTAAAAAACACATCCAACCTCTCACCACCGAATTCTCTCCTTGAGTGCATCCCCCTTTTAAGTCACGGAACAATGTACAAGCCTCTTCACTAGGAACATATCACAAATCACAACTTTAACATACACATCATGTTTCTAAACCAAGAGGGAAAGACTTAAGAGGTATTTTCATTTTTCATAAATCATTATCAAAGTGAAAAATGGGATTAATCACTTACAAGGAACACTTTTCATTTTAGAAACATAATCACCTAATATTTGTAAGTTTCCAAAACAATTTGAAATCTTAACTAAACAACCAAGGTAATACATGTTTAAAGAAATTATAAAACTAAATGTAAAATGAAGCAATCCTTTTTAAGAAAATAAAACCACCATTTTTCCTTGAATTCACACCAAAACCCATTTTGAAAATCACTTTTGAACTTCTTTAAAAAAAATCAATCAATTACACTTTTATAACAAAACTAGCCGAAAGACCACACATATTTCGAAATATCCATTTCACGTTCAAAATGACTAAGAAACCTCCTTTCAAGAAGCAAAACCATTTATTAATAAACACACACACAGACATATATATATATATTATATATTCATTTCATATAAAGGTAGAAGACACAAATTTAAAAGAATACCAAGTAGTAACGGAAATTCTAATTAAAGGTCAAGGCATAGGGAACCTACCTCAGGGTGGAACCAAACCAAACATTCGGCTCTTGGAACTTTTTAAATAATAGAAACTACTCCCCCACTAAGCATATGAATCTTCACATACATATAAGGCCACATAGCACCTATATACCCACCCACATGGCCATGAACATGTACAATGGGATCCTTACATATATGCTTATATGCATATACTAGTCTCCACTCACCTACATATGCATTTTCATAAATATATGTATATAAATATATACATACACGGGAACACCTAGCCCCATATATGTATATTCATTTCCATAGATGACTATACATGTAATGGGGGACCCCCCCACATATATATATACACTTACCTATGCACACATAGGCAAATATCTTTAGTCATGGAAACTCAAAACCATAATGAAAGGACCATAAACTACACATATAATTTAATAAATCCAATTAAAAAATTTATAAAACACTTCAAATTATCACAACAAAATTTACACAAAAAACACTCTTGATTTTATATAAAAATGCCACTTTAAACCCAAACTCACAAAAAAACTCTTTCCAACCATGATTTTCAATACAAAATCAATTTAATAGATCATTGAAACAATTATTAAAACATTTAAAAAGAACACAACAAGGGCTTGAATCTAGATTACACAAATTTTTACATGTAATGTCCACTTTAAAAATTATTTCATATCAAATCTCTTCAAAACTACTTTCTCACCTTGATATAATTTAATAAACCATAAATAAAAGTTTATAAAATAATTTTCAGAAAGTGACACTTGGATTTACCCACAAAATCCACTCAAAAACCCATTTTATACTAAGCACACACCAAAGACATACCAGAACATAATTCACGGCCCTTACATAATTAAATAAATCATTTTCATATATTATAAAACACTAACAATAGACACAATAAGGGTTTTCAACAAAGCGCACCCCATTTGTTTAAATATGAAACTTAAAAATCAAACACATATAAAACTCAATTGAAAAACAATTTTGAATAACAAAAATTAAACCAAGAACACATTAAGTTAATTAAGCAAGAACAATATTTATCCAATTAAAGTTTATGCACATAATCACCAACCTTTGATTCCAAATTTACCATAAATTGGTGTGAAACTCTAATCGTACCGCAAACACACCACACAATGATCAAATTGAACCATATATAAAGAGATAAGATCCAAAAATCACCATTTTATCCCAAAAACTAAACCTGAAGGAGTAACAAAACCCTAGAATAGGAAGGAAGGCTTACCATAATGGAATTTACTTACGGTGAAGGGAGCAGGAGTCTATTATTGTGAGGAGGGGGGTTTCCGGAGGTGATCTATGCAGAAAAAGGGGGTGTGGTGTGCAGATGTGGGGTGTGGCGTGCAGTTGTGTGAAGAAGCATAAGGAAGGGAGTGGGGTGCCAGTCAGTTGCGTCATCGGTGGGAGTAAAGAGGGGGAGTTCCGGCCAAGGGCTAGCCAAAGAGTGGAGTAGTGGGCAGCATGGGGGAGATGGAATTAAGGTTTCTGTGCGCAAGAGGGGGTCCGATGGGACAGAGAGAAAGAGGATAAAGAGGGAAAGGAAAGGGAACAATAAAAAAGAAAAAAAAAATAAAAAAGAAAAGGGAATAAAACCCTAAAAAAACCTAAATTTAACTTAAAAATAATAATTAAAATGATCAATAATAATAACGATGATGTTAATAATTTTTATAATAATGATAATAACTTAATAATAATAAACTAATTAAAATATTAACAGAAATAATAATAATAATAATAATAACCTAAATATTATTATCATTACCATAATTATTATTAAAACTCTTAAATTATTTTATTTTTGGGTTCACTTTACTATTTATTCCGTTAATTAATTAACCACGCACCGGGCAGACCACACAGTGATTTGGAAAATCCAAATGGCTTTGACTGTGTGCTGCCCTTGCGCTGTATGCTTCCAAACCAAAAATGATCACTTATCATCAAAAACACAAAAATTAAACCTGGCCCATCCCACACCTCGACAAAGCATTCAAAACCCAAATAAAATAATAAATTAAAATTATTTCAAAAGTCCAGGTGTGATATTATAACTAAAGCATTCCTAGATTAGATTTATATTAAAAAAAGCTAATAAGAAATGAGGAGGGAATTATGTAATATATTAGGGTGTTTATTTGAAAAAATGGGTTGTTAATTATGGAAAGAAAATGAGAGGGGGTGATCTTTTTTAGGGGAGGATGAATGACATTATTTTAAATACCCAAAACTATTCAATAATGGGAAGCCATTATAAGTCCTTGTGCCACCAAAATTAAAAAATAACGGATTGGATGAGGTAAAATACCAATGAAAAACCTCTAACAATAAAAAATAATGGTTTAAACATTTTATTCCCTTTACCACTTTATTTTAACCCCCGATAAACTGGTTTTAATATTAAATGTGATAACATATTTTACTGATTATACTATTCATTAGAAACCAAAATTAAGATGAAAATTTTATATAATATTAATTATGATGAATTAAAATATGGAATCAAATTTACCAAATTCAATTCACATAAGTGGTATAATTTAATTTAAAATTAAACCTATAGACGTGTCAAATATAGTTTTTTCAAGAAACATATTTTTCAAGAATAAAATGATTATATAATAACTATTTTACCAGTGAAAATAATTAAATGAGTCTAAATTTAAATTTATAGATATATATTCAGTACATTATATTTAAATCATTCTTCATTATGCGTCATTCTAATTAGTTAAAATGTAGAAATATTAGGCATAATAAAAAAGTTTTCAGAAAAATGTATTTTAAGCCTAAAAATAAAGTTATATTAAAATAAAGTATAAATATAATTAGTTAGATGAAATATAAGTAAATAATACCTATTTTAATTTTAAATAAAAATTAAATAATGGTGGGAATTTTAAATTAATTAATTTATCAAAAAGAAATGGGAGTTTTACTAAAAATTGGAATTTTTCACTATTTATTGAAAAATCAATATGTTTTGAAAAATCCCAAAATTTCAGCCTAATTAATACGATGATTTCAAAAATTATGTTAATTTTATAAAATAATACTTTTAAATGTTTGAAAAATTAATTATTATATTTTCTCACAAAAATAAATAAAAATATTTTTTAATGAAAAATTATTTATTTAATAAATATATGCATTTTTTAAAAAGTTAAGTTGTTGTTAAGGATTTATAAATAAATTTATATAGAATTTTTTTGTATATTTCTTAATGTAGTTTATAATATTCATACCAATTACTTTAATGACTAGGTTATATCAATCATGTTTAAATAATTATATTCAATTATTATATCACCGTTTGTTTAAACTTAGTATTTCTTATTGAATATGATATTGAACAAAGTGGTCATTTAAAATATGACGGTGTTAGATTTTACCCCCTTATATAAATTTCATCCTTATAATTTGAACTTTTTTTGAGTAATCAGGGGTTCGACATTTAAAATTTCATTTTTAAAAAATCCACATCACAAAAAGGGTTAATAAAAACCCTCTTAAAAAATGGATAGGGAAACATGATGATCATTACATTACTAGGATTACACAGAGGAGAAAATTGGTGGGAAGTGAAAATACGGATTTGAAAATAATACCTATTTAGGAGATAATGGTATACATTTTTTAAGGGAGAAACGACCAGTGATTTTTTTTAAAAATGTAAAACATTTTTATTTAAATATCATTTTCCAAAATTCAAGAATTCATTTTACCATCTAGACTAAGTAAATAAGGAAATATATTTACTTATCAAGTATAATTTTATTATTTAATAATTTTTTACTATAATGTCATCTATTTCTCCAAACACTGAGTATTCAAGATGAATTATTTTTTCCCAAAGAACCAAAATTAACTTCAAATGGATCACATGAATCTAAAAAATTATATGAATGGATTCCTCTTGTCTATAAACATTAAGAAAAACAAAATTTTTCTAGTATAAGATAAGATAAAACATAAAATTAATCCATGACATGAAAAATTTATATGTATAATTTTAAACAATTTTTAATGGATATTGGAGGATTGTTATCAAGAATCCTGATGGATTTAAATATTTTTTAAATTAAACATACTTTTAAATGAGGAATTGAAATGAATAAAAATTAATGAAAATGTGGAATAATTTAAAGTTTGTATTTCTTTTCTCTTACTCTAGATTTTTTTATAAATTTCTTATATTTTTTAAGAGGGAAGAGGCAATAAATTTATAAAAAAAGTTTAAAAGTTTGATATAAAGTTCATTATCCCAAAGTTGAGAGTTCATATTACCATCTAGACTAAGTACAAAATTAAATATACTTACATGATAAGTATAATTTAACCATTTAATCATTTTCACTACAATGTAATCTATTTCTCTAAATTATGAGTATTTGAGATGATTTTTTATGTCAAAAGAACAAAAATTAACTTCTAATAGATCACCTGATTCTAGAAATGATTTGAAGATATTCCTCTTATCCATAGACATTAAGGAAAACTAGAAATTTTTAGTATAAGGTAAGATAATTCCTAAAATGAATACAATACGTACTCAATTTACATGAATAATTTTAAACATTTTTAAAGGATATTAGATGATTTAAATAAAGAATGCCCGTGGATTTAAATGTTTTATTAAATTATGGTAAATTTAAAATGCAGAATTGAAATGAATGAAAATGAATAAAACTATGAAAGAATTTAAAGTTGGTATTTCTTTTCTCTTACCCTTGAGTTTTTCTTAGCATTTTCTTATGTTTTTCCAGAGTTAACCAAAAAAATACTGGCCAATTGGGAAATACCTATACCTAAGGTCCCCCACACTATATAAGCATCCCACAATGGGGCACCCAACCATATATCCCCAAGGGAAGGAAATAAAACTAGTATAAGAGCCTGTATGGGGTATCAAGCCCATGAAGGTCCCATGGGGGTACAATCCATGGGTGTTTATAGCTAGGCTGCAACCCGAATGTGCCAGACCATGGTGGTGACACCCACTGAGTGACAAGAGGAGAGCCTCACCTAGATGGGGTGGTCTATTGTGGTGGTGTGGGTACTCTATCCCCCGAATGATTTCATTTCCAAAACAATATTATGAATTTTCATTTATATAAGTGAAACCATACATTTAGTTTTCGATGTGGGATAGTGACCATGGGTACTGTTTACTTCATAACAAAAATGGCACCATTCTGTTTTAATATCCCTCACCATACATCAGGCGCATAACTTCCCTAAGATCTACCACTTATAATTCCACTCAATGAATCTAGCCACTGCTAAAATGTTAGATTACACCATGACTACTATTTATTGAACTATATCTCGAGGTAGAGGTCACCACCAAAGCCCGAGAGCCCCTTGTATCACCTCCTTGACACCATATCTCCTTTTTAAGCATATTTCAATGCTCCCTCTCACCAATGTGAAGGATGGAGGATGTGAGGGTGAAGCTACCACCACCACCATAGAAGCCACTTCAAAAGATCAAGATTAAGCCTCTGCTCATTGCAACTAATTGTGAACACCTCTAATGATACCTATAAATACAATATATAGTCTTCATCTTTCCACTGTGAAGGCCAGATGAAGGAGGATCTCTGCTACCTTTACTCGACACACCACTCCTCTGATTCCATGCACGCTACTGGAATATGCCACCATTGACACCAACGATAGCTCTTGAAAAACCAACAACTCAATGGTAGAAACTATTCTACCACCAGTCCAGTGACAAACCTTATTCTATAATTAGGAAAAATTCCGCCCTTCGTCACTGGATGCTGCCCTATTGCTATTGTGGCCACTAAAAACTACCACCGCAACCACATCCACTGCTTTTATTCGATTAAGGGTGTTGTATCCCTATTATTTAACACCCATTCTTATTCACCATGTATAAAGACCAGTAGAGGAGGACCGTAATGTGAATCACTATAACAACCATGCCATCCAGAAAACCTGACACCACTGGCACATGCCATCATTAGTCCCAATGGTAGAACCTGTGTTATCATTGGGTAAAAAATAGCACACCGTAATTTGCTTCTTCCATGCACCCTCATTGACCTCCACCACTATTAACACCAACTAATTAAAAATAGACACTATTGCTAAATAACGAATATTCTTTGTCCACAGTGAATAATTTTATTCTATTGTGCCAAGGGTATGACATGCTACCATCAGATCAACAGTAACACTTGGAAGAGATCTTAGAAACTTATATTCCACAATGTCACCACCATTTATCCAGAAATCTATTATGGAATCTCTTCTTGATATTACCATGCATTTAATAAGACACTAATGAGGAGGAAGACCTCTTCAATGAATTTTTTGACCCATTCTTTCCACTACTAAGCTGACCACTACCATTCTCATGTATCACCTCCAAAGGTGATCCCTCACAAGTTACATGCACATTGGACTTATATACAAAGGAGGATTAGTTATCAAGAGTTATTCCATTAAAAATATAAGGAATGGTGACCTTTAATATGATGGTTATGTTACTTCCATTTCATTGGTAGTTGAATATTACACAGTGCACCATCCAAGAAGGAGGATGAAGAAGTTGATCTCATACATGAAAGAGTGTCCCACTATTGATATTTCTATGCTGACATGAAGTAACATGAAAGGAAAAGGACTTGGAGTGAATGATAATAGAATAATAATAATTTAAAATAGTATCACATACTAAAATTGACCCAATGGTAGCATGTGATCTAACTTTTACTCAATAGTGGCACATCATCCACTGTTGGGCCAACCATGGATAATGTTACCATTACTAAGAATTACAGAAAAATGCTGAAAATTGGAAACACCTAGGGGTTAAGTAGATTCAATGATGGACATATTTTGAAAGATATATTAAACATCCCCAAATATTTGGAAACATTAAGATGATAGATATTTAGATGCTACCTACCTCTATAAATTCAAGGAGGCTATGCTAGGGAAATGGATCTAGGGATCAAGGAGAGAACACATTATACAACTTATGGACACTCTATTTTACTGATTTTATTTCTTATTGCTTCAAAAAATTAATTTATCCCCACCAACCTCCATTTATTTCTTTTTATTGGAGGGATAGACTTTTTATATGTTTGGCTAAAGGGTAGGTGACCTGTTGGAATTTTGGAGTGACAGTCTTATCAAATTCCACTATATATTTTCATTGTTAAATGGTTTTTAACTTATGATTTCATAATTTTAAATGGATACGATTGTACTTTGATTTCAAATATGAACATTAGAAATATCATTAATTAACATAATTATTCTCTATCTTCTTGGATTTGGATTATATTGATTAGGCGATCTAGGATCTGGTGAAGAAGTGTTTGGTGGTAACTAAGCACATGAGGAAGATATAGGGAGTTTCTATGGGAACTTAAGACACTCAATTCCTAATTTGTATTTTCCTAGGTGATCTAAAGGAGACCCACTTTTCCTTTCACACTTTGGAAGCAGGATAATACAACCAAGAAAATTGGGTGGATTATTATCACTATCAAATTAATCCTAATGAAGGGTGAAAAAAAGATATACGATTGTTAGTACATTCATTAAAACAATTAATAAAAAAAGGGTTAATTTTAAAATGACCATGATAGAATTATTGAAGTTAATCCATGACCAAACCCAATAAATTCTGTCTAATATTATCTTCACAGTCCATGTTCCCTGCTACCTAATCATTTAATTATTATTCTTTAATTTACTTTCGCATTCGTGATATCATGATTCAAAACAATAATCTTTGGAGAAGACTATGGTCACTAATTTTACTACACCCTTAGGGGGGAATAATTAATGTTTTACACACCCCATGACAATGTGTGTGTCAATACACCTTCATATTAATCTCTAAATACAAGGTTCAACTTAAATCATTCCATAACTAAATAACCTTACATCCAAAATAACCTCAAAATTATAGGATTTAATTATGTTATTCCCAAAAAATCTTTCATATTAAATAAAATGTTACTCATATGGGTTACATACACCTCAAAATAATGAAACATTTGAAAAAATACATTTAATCACCACAAAATAAAAAAATCACACAAATTTAACACTAATATATTTTTACTAAAATCAAAATAATATTTATCCTTCAAATTACTTAAGTAAAAAAGAGTTCTATAATAATGGGTAAATCACATTTTACTTTAGTGAAAGTTTCACCCTTATCTCCCTTTAGTTGTGGGTTCAAGTATCATAGAATTACCCAATATGATGAGTTGTATCCCATCATGAAGGTTATTCTTTTTCAAAAAGTGTATTAATATAATTCAAATAACATTCCCAAAAATATGATTAACAACCTAAAAAAAAAAATTATTCATCAAATAATTTTTTACCTATATGGGTTTCTATCCATATCATTAATTTTTAGAAAATAAAATAATAATAATTGACTATAATTACCTCCGCATCAAGTACATATCACTGTTTATATTTTTATAAATCATTTTTTCATAATATATTTCCTTATAATTAAATAAAATTTTTTAGTTCATTAGTACCATTTAATATATTATTTAATATTTTTAAAGAAGAACTACATCATAAAAATCCTGAGATGTTTCATAATTCTTATGACCATATTACCATTGATAAAAATACATCAATAAATTGATTCTTGAGTTCTAACACATAAAAAAATCAATAATTATACTTCAATCATAGACTATTAATAAGTAATTCCTATATTAGGGCATTAAAATAGATAATGACCAAGTTACCCTCATCTATGACATTGAATAGTTATCGGTGCCTTAGGTTGAACTTTTTTTCCTAGAATCTTGTTAACCTTCATTGGATATTAGATACTTTGTGTCCTATTTTCCCATGAATAAAGAATCTTCAAGTTCCTTTTAGGAAATTTTCATGATGTATTTTCCACTATTTTTTACATGTAGGAAATTGAATCTTATTTTCTATATCATATTTAACACTTGAGATTCCATTATATTATATCTTTATTTTCATTGATGTGTTTGGAAATTCAAACATGTTATTTTTATTAATCGTAATATGATATAGCGCATTTGGAATTATCACATGATTTATATCTTCAATTACCATTGGTTTAAGCATCTCATTAGGGAAATTATTACACAACCCATCATGTTGGTTTTCAACATGATTTCTCATATTTCCCACTATTAAATAAAAAATAATAAAAGAAACTAAATAATATTTCATTATCATAAAAAATGAAAAAATCATAATCCTAGAAGGAATAACTTATAAATGATATGTATAAATTGACTTACAATTATCTATGTTTGAATATTGTTTATCCATGGTAATGTTTCCAATTAGATTTTATAAACTATCAATTTTTTGAAGTCCTTTATAATGGTTCGTAAAGAGTTATCAATTCTATAAAACATATCCCCAATGAGTGTCAGACCATGTGTATAATAAGCCCATTATCATGCACCAGGTGGAAATTGATTCAAACTCAACATTCTATTTTTAGGGTTATTACCCTTAGATATAACTATAAAATATCCACATCAACTTGTATTATCCAGATAGTGATGTAATTATTTGTAACCCACTTTCTGTATACTTCTCTAAAATTCTAATATTTTTTGACATAAATTGAGTTGTACTTATACTTATCCATAGTGTTTTCACTAAACTATTCAGGGCATAATCCCACAAAATAACTATACCTTTATCTACTATCAAGTTTATAGACCGAATCAATTTACATATATTATTCCATGGGTTTTTAACATAAAAATCCATTAATTATTACCCAAAGATCATGAGGCCCATTTTATTTTGAATACTAGGCTCATAATACATCAAAGTGAGACTAACATAAAACATTTTTATTTTATTCTCCATAATGAGCTACTAAATCCTTTATTACTCCTAAAATGTATGGGATAACCTAAGTAATACATAGGCATAAGGGTTCAGATATGAAATCCCAATAAGTGAATAAACACGGAACAAAAACATATCATATGAGTAAAAGGTATAACATAATATCTTAAAAGGAAATGATCATAATTAATCACATGGAATCATAAAATAAGAAAAATGGTTTCATAAGATCATGGAAACATAGGAAATGTGACCAAAATAGAAAACATGAAGTAAAAATTAGTCAAGGATAACATCCAAGAAAACATCACATGGAAAAATTGTCTTATAATGGATTAGGTGTACTCCCTAATCCCATACACGACCTCTCAATAGACTAAAACATTATCCAAGGAATTGGAGTTCTATATGGGTGAACCCATTATAGAATTTTCAATATCTATGTGTTCCATATAATGTAATTGAATCATAATTAATAACATAAGAATTATAAATGGTAGTAAAATGGGTTTCATAATCTTGACTCATATGTTAAACAAATGAATGTTCATAATAAAGGAATTTAAGAAATGAACATAAGGCCTATGTTACCCCATAAAAGGAAGGGAGAATAAGTAAGGTATATATATGTGATAGGAATAATTATTGAATTTAGAAGAATTAAAAAACTTTAAATAGAGATATAAAGTGAGTTAGAGAGATATTGGTCATAACCCAAAGAAAATGGTCGTTTAGAGAGATCCCTTACATCGAGCCAAATTCCTCACATGCATTATTTATTTTCCTGAATAATAAACCTATTTAATTTTTTTACTTCCTTAATAATAGTTATAGGTTTATTATTCCTTTTATTTTATTCATTGTGATGTTATATTCAATTTCTTAGGTACTTTGGTTCAATTAAGTTGTTTTGATGATGTTCGACTCATATGTCCAAAATCACATTAGAAAAATGACTAAGTTCAAAGGGATTATTAGTTTATCATATAAATAATAATAATAATTAAATACTGATAATTTTTATACATAAATTATAATTTTATAAATAATCATAAAGGATGGTTATGAAAAACAAACAATTTAAAAATCATGGAAATGGTAAGATGTATTTACACATGAGTAACATTTCAATTTTTCAATGATCATGATGGAAAAAATAAAAGTGTTTTTTTATCATTCCATAATTATAATTTTATCATTAATATCACATTATTTATTTAAAAAAACTTATATATACCATTTAAATGATGTTTTAATAAAAAATTAATCACATCACTTCGTGAGGAGGTAGTCCAGCATACACCTAAAAGACATTATCATTTTCTGTGGACAGTAAAGTAAGAATTTACATGATATATTAATTATACATAATTATTAATATTTCATAAAAATAATATATAAATATTAAAAACATCATCACGCACACCCTTTTAGGGGATGATGGAAAATTAATCACATCATTTCATGAGGCAGTAGTCCACTGTACACATGAATGATGGTTTAGTTTACCATATTATGGAAATAGAAATGGATTTAGGTTATTAAATTAAAAAACTAACATAATATAATATGGGATATAATCACGTTTTTATGTCATAATGATTATGAAATATTTTATGGAGGTGTAAGAGGAAATAAAATAAATAATATCGGTTAAGAACGATACATATTCTTCAGACCACCTCTTCAGGATTATACCTAAAGCCACTCTAGATTATACATATGATAAAAATATTTCTCTATGATATATGGAGGTAAGTGAGGAATATATTTGGGATTGAATTGGACGAAATAATTTATTTTAGAAGAGTGTAATTGAGAGGATATTAGGTGATATTTTATAAGGGAAGAGGAGTGACATTCTTATAAATACCCCAAACTATTCAACAATGGGAAGCCACTCCCAACCCAAGTGACTCCAAGATTGGAAAACAAAGTATTTTAGGAGATAAAATTATAATAAAAACATATAAAATTTAAAATAAACATGTTTTAAACATGTAAATCCATTTACTTATTTAGTTTAACCCCTGACAAACCAGTTTTAACATTAAATATGATAACGGATTTTTAATGTTTTTACTATTCACTATGACAAACAATGAAGTGGAAAATATTATATAATATTATTTATTGTTATTAAAAATATGGAATCCATTTTTATTAAATTAATAAATCATATGTGGCATAATTAAATTTATTATTACATCCACTGAGGTGTTGAAAAAACATTTTTTCAAGAAATGTATCTTTAAAGCATAAAATGATCATATAATAATGATATAAAAAGTAACCATTATTAAATTAATTAAAATTAAAACTGAAATTAATAGTTATATAATATATCAATTTCATATAAATAATTCCTCATTAGGGTTTATTTTAGTTAGTTAAAATGGAGAAACATTTTGAATTTTAAAATTGTTTCCAAAAAATGTGTTTAAAGCCTAAAAATAAACATGTATTAATATCAAGTATAAAGATGATTTAAATTTAATTATTTGAATGAAAAAATACTAAGTAATACTTATTTTACTTTTAAATAATTGAAAAATAATAATTTTACTTTAAAATTACTATGTTTATTAAAAAGAAATGATACTTTTACAAAAAAAAATCAATATATCACTATTCACTAGAAAATCAAAATTTTCAGAAAAATACAAAAAATTAAACATTAGTTAATATTGATGTGATTATTTCAAAATATTTTTTCATTTTATAAAATTATATTTCTAAATTACCAAAAATTAATTATAATATTTTCTCAAAAAAATAAATAAAAAATCATTTGTGAAGAAAATGTATTTTTTGAAGAATAAACGTCCCTATTAAAAATTTGAGTTCTTATTAAGAATTTATCAATAAATTTATATATAATTTTTTTGTAAATTAAATAAAATAGTTAATAATATTCATACCCATCAATTTGAAAGCTAAGTCATATCATTCATGTTTAAATAAGAATATTTTAAAATTATATAGTGGCTCATTAAAACTGAGTGTTGTGTGTCGAATATTCTATAAAAATAGTGTTATTTTAAAATCTTGGGTTGTTATAGTACTCCTACACTAATGCCTTCATCACATGTTTTTAGATATTCTTTATTAGCGATAGTGAATTCTTGTTCAATGAGGCAACAGCATTTCTAGCAGTTGATCATATATCTATCATTGCGGTGAAGCCATTAATTTTGATTATAGGGATTTCTATGTCTATACTAAAAAGGAATAAAAAAAAGAAAACGAATCAATGTAATTTCATAAGTAGATTTCATGTTTTGCCAATATCTTTCACATTCAAAGGATTCACATCAGGTTCACTATTTGTTATTCAATCAGTTTTTGACTGGAATATGTTGATGGAACTAAAAACACCCAATGGCCCACGAATCCATGTAGATTATATGTTAAAATCACTATAGACCAACTTTTCAAATGAAAATAGATACCTTTGTCATTTTTTAGTGATGCTTCATAATTTTCATTGGTCGTGTGGGTGGGAGGTCAAGCTCCTCCTACCTTATTTAGGGGATTCATGCATACTTGTGGAATCTCTTATTGATTTAATATTTATTTCATTAATACTTCACGTGTCCCAATAAAGGACTAGTTACACCAATTCTATCAGTTAGTCATTAACACACTTTTAGGTAAATTTCTATACATGTAGGAGATATCCGATCAATTTGAACATATGTATATATTTGAGGATTTCATTAGTTCAAATAATGACTAACTGGATATTCATTCTAATAGATTGGTCACTAAGCTGCAGAATGTCTCCTCTACCTACCTCTCATTATTTGTCTGGCCAACTATCAGGCACTCCTATAGTGATATCATGAACTATTCTAAAGGGATGGTTTTCAAGCATTCAAATATTAACTACATGAACACACATTGGATGGATAAACCTATGAATGGCGGTGTTTTTGTTATTATGTGTATTAGAAACATGAATAAGAGGGAAATGAATTCATATTTTTATACTATTTATATATTTTTTCCTCAATATATCGTATGTGGAATACAAAATTATGATTATATTGTCATTGAAAATATTATATGCAAACAAAATATCTTCATCCATCTCAATTCTATAGAACTATATAGGTATAATATTGATAGAATCTACAATGTACCTCTATGGATATCTTAATTCAGGTTAAATTTCATCCCACTAATGGGAACCCTTCTAGTTTTATGGATCTAGTGGGGCAGACTTAACCTGTATTACCTACCCTAAGAAACTGGGTTGCAAATTTCTTATGTTTTTAATTCAAGTATAATGGATATAGAATGTATTAACCATATCTTTTTTCACCTGTTTATTTTATCTATAACATGGGGATATCTTAAATGCCTATTTGGATTAATAGTGTACATTGATATCTTTGGTGACATGATGATTTCATTCACCACTTATGTCCATAGAGAGTAGGTTTTTACCATGCTGATTACAACCAAAACATTTATCATTTATTACTAATGGATTTTAAGGAAAGCAATTACCTTTGAGAATAATGTCCCCACATTTCCTACTGGTATCACCATCATCCACAAGGATATGATTTTGGACTCTAAAATTCAAACAGGTTTAATAAAAAACCACTTATATGATGTTTTTATATTATATTTTTCAATTTTCCTCAAAGGATAAAAGAAACCTTTGGTGATGAAGTCCATCTACTAAATAACCACTATTCCATAATGGATCAATGTGAATATTGATTGAAATGAATAAAGTGTAGCAAGACCCTCATCATGAGGAGGTTTCTTCTACACTGATAATAGATTTTCAAGGTATTCTACTTTACCTTTTTTGGGAATGGAAATTCCATAGAATATGAATTGTGAGATATGATTTAGGCCATTAAATATGATGTTCATAATGTGTGGTTGCATCTATGGATTTAATATAATTTAACCATTAATATGGAAGGATTGTATTCCTCATCTAGAAATGTCCCATAGAGACTACTTCTATCATATATTGATTTTCTATAAGTGAGAAATCAACTCACCTTGAATTTTATAGATGCTTATAGGGAGTCTAACTATGTAGCTGGTTCAATGTCAAAATGAGTGACTATGGGGGGAGATCAACATGGTCATTTTTGATCCATTAACTCTACACATTTTTAGTTTAAGAGGATTCACATGGATAAATTCACAATTGAAATTTTCAATCCCCATTATAACACCAATTTATTTTTCTTTATTATATTTTTTTGTAGGACCGAGTTCATTAAATCTTGAATAGATCTGATTTGTATTATAGTTATCCATCGATTGTATCATTTATATACATCAAAGGTTATCCATAATTAATTTTATCTATTATTGATTCCTTATTTTTAGTATTATATGTTTTAATTCTGAATAAATGGACGATCTATAGATTATCAATATATAGGGAAGTAGTATTTTTGGGTTGTTTCGGTATCTGTCCCATAAGATAATGGATTGTATCATAACCCAATGTTGGGAATCATAACTTTTGAAGTTTGATTCCACTTAATGGGGAACTCTATACTTTTTAAGAATGTGTGAAAATGGTCAATCCATGTTGTTTTATGTCATGTGGTATGGATATTTAAGAGAAATATTCCTAGTGATGGATAGTATGGGACATATGCATGAGAGGCCCTCTTTGGTTGACCTTGAAGACAATGTATCCTTACATGGATATTCTAATTTCACACGGAATATCATCATGTGAAGTAGATATGTTCTCATAATTAATATGGAAGGAATGAGATAGATGTGTGGGAACATAAATGGATTCTGGTTCTTTGGGTGTGGGAATGATTTCATTGGGAGCATTGATTAATTTTAAGAGGTTTCTAGGGGATATGGATTTTTAAAAAGGCATGTAAGTGCTCACTATAATATACCCCGGTGAGGGAAGGATGTGAGCTATCTAATTAGGAACATGGCCCCCGTGAATATGGTAATTAAGGGATGATTATGTCAGGTTTTAACTACTAAGAGGAATATTATATATATGGGTTGATAGGAATAAAAGGGTACAAAATTCGAGGGACATAGTTTAAGATCATGTGAGGGGACTATGATATAATATATATTGAATTGAAACAAGTATGATGTTGTGTAATTTTTTTTCATATGACAAAGTTTCTAGTAAATCAGTTTAATATCTTTCCACAAGGACATCTGTGTCATGGTATTAAAGGCATTATATAGTTGTTAAAGAATTACACATATTGGGATGTACATTCTGATTGAGTTTGGGATTAAACAAAGTGAGGAGGTTTATATAGGATGTTATTGTGGTATAAACATAAGGATGGGAACCATGGATATATTTTAATTATTCCAATGGAAAAAATAAAAATAGATCTCTAAGATCACGTGATCCATAATTGGTGTTAGAAATAATAGATAATAGAAGATCTATCACATTATAATAAAGTGTTCAATTAAGTTTGAATTTGGAATAGGCACATAGGATTCACATAGAAGAGGGTTTATTTTGTGAATCTAACATAATGCATCCTATGATTTTCATTTAGTGAATATTATGCCCAACTCATTGGGAAATATTATAATTTTCCATCATATGTTGACGAAAGTCAGTATATTAAAGGACATGACACAAAATGATATAGTGGGGACTTTTCCTTAATGCTTCCATTTAAGGGAGATATGTTGAGGTGTATGCATTTGGTTTTCCCATTGAGAAGATGTATCACTGATAATATTTTCTTTTATAGGGTATTGGTTATCAGAAAGAGGTACCACATGGATTGGTGTAGCCTTTTTTTGTATCCATATCAAATAATATAACAATTAATATTTTTTTATTCATTAGTTAATTACTTCCCAAAATGGAAATTGGATGGATAAATTTTTCATGGGCCATGGTTAAGGAATAAAAGGGTAAAAAACTAATCTGAATCCACCCACTCTGTATAGTATTATATGCTTCATAGAGATGGTGTAGCCCATAAATAATGTAATTGTAAGGGTTCTTCATAAAGAAACCATTATTTATAATACTATAAGATGTATCATTCATGAATAAACCTTTGTGAAGAATCCCTCATGAAGTTGTGTAAACACATTCTATTCATGGGGTTACCTTGTGAGTGGCCTCTGAAAAGGTGGTGCTTCAATAAGGGAATTATTCATGGGATGACTTATGAATTTCCTTTTTTACGATTACACTTCTCCCTAAAATTGAAATCCTTATTTTTGAATAATTATGTTCATTTCTAATTCATTACTGGTTTATCTTTGTATATATTTATCTATTTCTATAAGGAGACAAAGTATACCATTTATAATTGGTTATTGGTAAACCACTATCTTAAAATATGTTTCCATATATAGATATTAAAATAGAATAATGTCACCAAATGGATTCTGAAAATGACATGGGATGCATTACATGATTTCGTAACAGTATGACCACCATAGATGAGGCGAATTCAAAATATAGTTACCATAGAGAGAAAGAAGTTAATGGTAATATAGAAGTCCACATATGCACTAAATAATTATGAATGGATACTATACGGTTGCATGACACTCTATCTCACATGAAAAAATGACAAATCCTATATCATAGAATCCTAATAATATTTTTTAGAGAAAGATAGATTACTTCCTAAATAATGAATTGTTCAATAAGTATGGATTATATTCCATGATTATTTTCTATTATTCTATGAATTCTCAATGTTTTTAGTGAAATTTACTTTACTAACATTTATTTAACATTCCATTATCTTGTTAGTTCTCATTCCTTTATATTTTTTTGAATAATTTTTTCCTAAACACTAGAATATCATATATAACTGAATACCATATTAGCCTTATGTTTTATACACTTTTCGGGTCTTGAAAAGATCATTAAATTTATACATAATTACATAAAAATATCTATATATACACATTATTGAACCCTCCCAATAATCGTTTTTATGAGAACCATATATGAAGTAATCTATTTTGAATAACGGTTAGACTTAGTAATAATATTTTTAATTTTAAACTTCATGAACATATTAAAAATCCTTAACTCCACAACATAAAATGTTATAGTGTTAGTAACATCTATTGTCTACATGGATATATTTCTATGTACATCATAATCATTCAAGGAATTTTTTTATAAAGTGTTTTCATAAAAATATAGTGCAACTATTTAAAGTATTACTAGACCCCACATATCGTAATCTATTTTAGTATAATGTGACATTAACTTTTAACATTGACATGAATAATATTTTATTTGTTAACATTGAACTAGAAAAAATCCAAAACATACTCTCGATAAACCTAATTTACAATTTATTATAATCAGAATTAATTACTACAACAAAAAATCCATTTTTCATTTTTGAAATAAATATTATTTAGTTTATTAAAAATTTTCATTAAACATTTTTTTTTCATATCATATATGGAATTCTATGTGTTTGAATTTTTTAATAAAAAATATTAATCAATAAAATTGTCCACTAATGTTATGAATTTCTTTAGATATATCTTCTTCATAATACATTTTATATAATCTAATGAATCATCAACCATGAGTATTGAGTCTAGTAATTAATATTCTATATAACAACAGTTTTTGAATAATCAACTTCTCTAGAAATATAAGAAAATTGAGATGAAAATAAATATCCTTAACTAAGATCCATAAGAAATTTATATATTCCTTTACATTCAAATGTTTGATTTATAATATCCCTTCAACATCGCTATAATGAAAAATATAAGTTCAAAAAAAAAATATTTCTTTGATTTTGAACTCTAACTTATTTTAAAAATTACTAAATTATACCTTTGGTATCATGTTACGTTCTACATAAATAAATACATTCTATGTCTCCATCACCTAAGATTGAAAATCCATGGAGTTTAATAAACACCTTTATGTATTCTGGATAACTACATAATTTTGAATAACTGTACCTCCTTCCAAATAATATCTTTAGTATTTAGGGATGTTCAATGGATTATAGAACACTTTTTTGGAAATTAAAACTAACATTTCAATTTTTGGTCTAAAAAATTACCCACTTATACAACCACTGGAACACTAGAACTTTGAAATATCACACCATCGTTAATGTTTTATCAATAATTTGAGGAAATTTTTTTAATTTTTTTTCTATATTTTAAAATTGTTATAAAATTAACATTTATGAAAATTTATTGAATTTATTAACCATTAAATCGTTAAAATAAACTACCAATATCTCAACGTTATTGACATATCCAATCATATTGAGTATATGTATAGAGATTAAAATTAATCTAGTAATGTTACATTTAATTCCTTTTTAATATTTGATGACTTGTTTTATTCTTCTCATAATCATATTGATTCATTTTTGATGAATTTGAACAATTAGGTTACTCTGGAAGGTGTTTCTATAACATAGAGAATTTCTCTTACTTAAGAAAATTTCTTAAGTGATAAATCATAAGAGTTTCTTAATTTAATATCTTATATTTTAATGACTAATATAAATTTTTAGTATAATGATAATGGTGCTATTAATATTTTATAAAATAACTTAACAAATGACTCTTATGTTTTACAAAAATTTCTTAAAGAATTTTGTAAAATATTCAATAACTAAAATGATGACCCCTTTTAAAATCATCATACCCATTCCTAATAAACAATTTATATTTCACTATGAAATGATTTTACTTTATAATTTTTATCAAAACCTTGTTATTTATGTATGTTATTGTCCAAAAAAATTCATATATGACTCTTGGATAGTTGAGTGGATAACATAATACCCAATCATTAACATAGATAATCTCAGCACAATTCCACTAGTAACATAATCATATTAGGGTATCACATCCAAGTGTACCCCAATGAAAATTATATGAATGGGATCGTAATATTTTTATGTTCGTCCTATAATTTTTTCAACATATATGATAATCATTGGGAATCCATGTTTAGAAAGGAATTGCATGTTTGGATGATTGATGTCATGAAAAGGGATTCTTAGGAAGGAATCTAACACATAACATTCTGATGGAGAATTAATTGTCATCATATTATTTAATTTCCTTCCCTATATGTATTCATACCTCATTGTGATTTATTTTGGAATCAAATTATTTTAAAAAATCATCATATTCAATGCATATTTATATTTGACTGAAAATTAAATTTTTATTTCAAAAGCTCTTTTGAGGAGAAAGTGGGAAACCAGAATGAAATCAAATACATAAAACAAAACCACGATTCCACGGGAAAAATCATCAAGACCAAATAAAATCCACTTTAAATGCAAGGAAAAGCCCCACCCTAGTAACAAAAACAATATGATCAGTGTCCACCTTCCCATCTCTACTTGGCTAGATATCCCGTACAAGAATGCGTGGGCACGATACCGATGGAAAATTTCATACCCTCTCAAAACATCCAATTCTGGATAGTGATGAAAATGAGAGTGCTCCCCACTATGAACATCTTCTCGAACAATACCTTGAAAATAAACTATATTCAACATCTCATGGACCAAGACCACAATGCTACAATTAAACACACAAAATTAAACCACAAAATCCTCATCAATGCATAGAATCAAAAACTAAATCATCATTTACCAAGTCAAAATAAATCAAAAGCTACATCCTCCACCCGCACCTTGCACCACAGACTATAAGAAGTCATCAAGAAGATAAAACCTAAAAAAAGAAGATTGAAACAATAATCGATTCACCCGAAACTGTAATCCTATTAAACAAAATAGATATTTCTCTAGAATCATGCTCTTCACTAATCCTCCCTTCCTCCGCCGTAGCACCACCACTGGACCAAAGAATGACTTCAAACTAATGAAAGTTCTTCACAATTGAATATCCCATAATACCAGATTCAAACCGAGCAAGACACCAAGACCAAAATGAGAAATCGACCAACTAGAAATCTTTGAAACTCCAGATTTCCGGAAGAGTAGTACCCACCATCACAAAACATAATGCAATGATATACCCAGAGTAGATTCATCCACAACACTCCAATGAAAAAATTCAATAATCGAACAAACACAGAAGCAACAAAAAAAAATAGAAAATAAAAAAAACAAAAAAGGTCCAAGATCAAGAACCCATCAGCATGATGAAGCCCACCCGAGTGCCGAAGTACTCTGAAAACACCACAAACTAGAACATAGATCCCCTCACCATCGTCCAAAAACTCCGAGACCACAACGGACCACCCAGCGCACACACCAACGACGAGGTTGAAACCCTCAAACACAGAAACTGGAAACTGACCGCTGGGCCTTCACCGTGCCACCAAAAGAAGCCCTATCTAGCGTAGGTGGAGGGAGGTGGGAGGAATGCCAGAATCGATGAGGAAATTCAAGGAAGATAGTTCCATGAGGTCACATAACATCGCTACCAGAGAGAGATCCACCACAAGCCTGCCGATCAATGCTGAGGTGGGGAGCTGAGCCGATCCAAGGCGGGGGGCGGCGATGACATGGAGAGAATTCTAGGGTTGTAGTTCCCCTTACAGGATCATCTCAAATCATATTTATATTTATCTATTTAAAAAACATATATTGTGTAACAAAACAAAATTAATATCCAATTATATATACATTTTCAAATATAACCCATTCATAATGTATAAGAATTGATTTTATGTAATGATTTTGAATTATATAAAATTTATACTATCTATATGATTAATACAATTTCCATATATAATCGACCCTGACATTTCTAGAGAAATAAAAATCCAATAGGTGAGTGAGAAATCAGATCCAAAGTCTATCTCTCTCCCATATTTAATATTTTATTTTTAGGAAAAATACTTTTATGGATTTAGTGGGAACCCACATAAAATCAACAAACTAGGATACAAATTAAGATAAATAAGGCATCAAAAAATCATTATAGAAACATTATAAAATGATATATCCATATACCTTATGTTGGATCATTTAAATGGAAATTTCCTTCTTTCATGGATAATGTTTTATTTAGTCTAAAAAGTAGCACCAATTATTTTACCGGGTTCAAATATACTCATCCATTCTATTCATAAATTCATTAAAACCATGGTTCATAATGTGATATCATTTATTGATTCAATAAAAATATTCCTCATCTATGTCAACCTATATATATTTTTTATACATTAGTTAGGCGTCCTCCATTTAGGCCTTGATATCAAAATCCTATTTCATAATTTATTCTTTATAATATAGTATCAGGTTAAATAGAGTTACTGTGTCTCTTCTATCATCCCATGTGAACTATTTTTTGGAGAACCTAACATTAGATTCATTTGGGTCCGTACAAAACATGGTCTAATCCTCTATAATTGATGTGACTTCCTACTCCCTTAATCATTCAACATCTCGAGCTATGTAATTAATAAGAGGAACCTCGTTTAACAGAATTTTCCCTTTTATAGGGATTTGAATTATTTATTTTTTATCCTTTAACATTCCCAAATGATTTGGTGAGAATCAGTTTTTCTAGATTTGAATACTGCATTATATTTCTAGATATCTTTTCTTTGTTATTTGGATAACATCATCGATAAAATATTACAATTTTATAATATTTTTAACATAAACATATGAGTTTATATCATTTTTATCTGACTCATAGTGAGAGATATCAAATAAAAGTTCATCTTCACCTAGAATATCCTCATTATATTTAGCAAATCCATCTATTTGAATCTATTTTTTTCCTAGATCATAATTTCTTAATACAATTTTTCATTATTTTCCACTTTGAAATTAGTACTTACCAAAAGTCATCATCATCACAACACTTTATATCATCACCTAATATCTCAAGACTATTTTCACCTAGATTTATACATTCCCCGCATAAAATCATCAACACATGAGTAAATTTAAATTTCTTGAACTATGTAATTACCATAAATACTTGTGGGTCTAATTTTCAATATTTTACAAGGAAGATGAATATCTTTACAAACCCTCAGACCACCAGATTCTAGTACTGGGAACATCACACTCATAGGTCTCAACTAAAATACTAAATTTCATGTAGACAGACTCAAGTCAGTTATCAAGGGGGTTTCTTCACTATCCATAGAAGATAAAAATACCTAATCCTCTTGGAATAGTTTTAGATGATAAAAGAATAGAGTTTTCTTCCAATTACTCTTTCCCCATGAATTTATCACAGGTCACCACACTAGTAGAGAAACTCAAAACAACCTAGCCTTCTATAGAAATACCATTTAGTGGGGGATTACTTAGAGAATTAAAAGTCTCTTTTGCCCTTGTGTCTAGGGTTTGATCAATCTCTAACCAATACCTGAAGAGAGATATCAATTTAATAATAGTTCAAAAAACCAATATATATATATATATATTAATCATGATAAAATAAATTTTTTTATCTCATAACTGTATATAATCCAAAGTCATGTTAGAATAAAACTAAATCAATTATCTTACCTAGAATGTTGAAACATAGATATATTCCTTAAAACTTTGAAACTATTTAAACACCATCAAACTAAAGCATGAACATATTATTTATATAGAAAAATCAATTATTAATAAAGCATGGAATAAAATAAATAAACAAACAATTAATATATATAAACATGAGATACACTATTTATGAATTTTTCTTAAGTAAAATATAATTATAAATATTTTATAATTTAGCATTATTTATGGATATTTCAAAAATTAAATAGATATAAACACTAATTGTTTATACCAAACCTTAACTACTATATGTTATATATTACGTTTCACTTACATTAAATAAATTATTTTATAAGAATTATCATCATTTTATAATCCAAATATTTTATATAAATAATTAAAAAAATCTAATATCGCATATTTATTATCATTAAAATATTTATCAAATCAACCAACCAAACTCATTTTGATGTGGTTTAAATTATTTCATTAATGTAGACTATAATTTAATAATTTGAATTATATATTATTAGATGATTAAAAATGAATATAAATTCCTTTATATTTAGATCATTTTATAAATTTATAAAACTTATATAAGTCACCATTAAAATTTATAAATAAATATTTTTTCAATATTATAAGGATTGACATATATAATGATAAAAGTATTTCAATGTTACCTTTTAATATTATGGTGCATTTATTTAATTATTGTTGAAAAAATATTTAAATAAATAATGATAAAATCCTTATAATTAATTATCTTATAAACACCTTTATAAATAAAAAATATGTCATTTTAATTTTTTTTACAATTTACTAATAATATATAATTTATTTAAATCAATTCATAATTTAAACATAAGGAAAACAATTTTCTCTTCTAATTCATATTAAAAAACTCATAGAATATACATCAAAATATATCCCTATGCTTAGTGAAGGAAAAAATCATTATATCTCATATGTGATGATGTTGTGTCTTATGATAGTGTATTTTTATGACATTAAAACAAGAAAAAATTGATATTAACTCAACAGTAGTATGAGAATATCTTTACAACATTTGGGATATCATAGCCAATGATTAGAATTTGAGTGAAATTAAATCTTGAGAAATCTAACATGATGACTATCATGTATAAGGTGAAATAGTCTTTCAAATGGGATTAAATTATATAATGTTTAAGGAGATCATGGATGTATAGCTTGGATAAGGTTTAATCTACCACATGGGGACTAGTTTAGGTTGGGTGAGATAACCTTATGTGATTAATCTAGTAGTCTTTTATCAAAATAAATGATCACATTGAGGTCTTTGTAGGTTGAGAGAGGCTATGATAATTACATTATACAATAGAAAAATATGTTGTATTAACCATGCACAATAATCATTATTTATGATTACTAGTGTATTATACTAAAGATATACTACTCTATTTTTGGATTCAAACTTCAACTCTCTATTTTAACCATGATTTTATAGTTTGAAGAAAATTTTAGTAGTGTAACACCACTATAGGGTATCAAGGGATAATTTTACTAAAAGGCATGAAAGTGGAAGTGGATTAGGAACCCAATATTGAAACAATTATTCATGATTTCATGAATTAATAAAAATAAAAATTAATTACTAAATGTATATCTTTCATTATAACACTACTAATTGTTTTTCATAGAATGAGGTTAATGATGATTACTAAATACAATCAACCAAATTCCATCATTTTTTTGAATAAGTGTTATATACTAAATATCATGATGCTCATTTGGTTTTATATCTTTACCCATGGATTTATATATCCTTATAAAGTATAAGGATAAAGAGGAAGAGTGTTTTGGGTATTAGAGGATTGCACATACCCAAACACACACAAACACACTATAATATAGAGACTCATTATTTTATATCCTATATGTACAATTTATAGTAATCCATACAATAACACATTCATTATGAAATATATGAGTGATGCATGTGATTTCAAAAAAATATTCAATCCACAACCAACTGGACTCTCAGGTGTTCTTTATAACGAGAAGACAACTGATATATCCTTAGGTTGATGATATTATAACCTTAATATATTTATTTTTCTATTGAAATTGATATTTGGAATCTCATTATACTATAATAGGACATACGACATACATCTAACATAAAAAATTATATTCCCCTAAGGCATGAACAAATGTGTTTTGTAGCATGTAGGCTGTATCCAACAACTTTTTATTCCACACCATTTGATATAACACACACACACATATATATATATTGATTTTATATAAGTATAAATATATTAATACATATCTCATACACTTCCATTAATTGAAAATAGCCCTTCCTAAATAATTAGAATAAAATGATTCCAATAATGTAAAAAACATGTGAATGATGACCTTGTTTTCAAATAACAATGATTGAAACTACCATTATAGATAATATATAAAACAATAAAAATTACTAAAATCTGATAATGAAAATAAAAAAATAACTAATATATATGAATTAAATGATTATAACTGAATTTCAGAAAATATAATTTATTGGAATAAGTTTCAATAAATAAGTAATTAATATGGGAATATTTATTATATAATTGTCTAGTGCATGTTTGATGATTTGATGAGTAAAAGTAAAGGTTTCTCATCTCAATTTTCTTTCATTGAGATATATTATATAATCAACGGCTATTTTATTTAGTGTGGTGTATATACTACCCTAGGAATTAATTTAATTATAATTTTTATATAATTTATGGAATTTATAAATTAATGTCATTTTCTCTCATTCAATGACTTTGGATTAATTCATTACAAATTTTGTAAGGTATTATTTTCAATATCAATTTTAAGTCTTGTTATTCTATAATTAAATTTATAATATGAGAAATTATATATTATTTTACTCACAAACCTCATATATTTTCTTCTATCATATTTATTTTTTGGCATTTCAATTCTTATTAGTATTTATCCTCTCATTCATTAAAAATTAAACTTGTATATAGATCATACAATATCACTTCCTTTTTACTGATAATATTTTTTTACATGTACATGTATTTGATTTTTTTTTGTGAAAAACTATATCCATACATCTATGATTTATAACGAAAATTTCTTATTGATATAAAAATTATTTACAATAGTTTGAGTGGAATATTTTTTATCATTTATTGTATAGTAAGATTCATAAAGTATTATAGTTTTTTCATTATAAATAATCCTTCCATGATTTTTGGATTCATTTTTTTTATAAAATGTTAAAATCATTTTAAAAAATTTAATTTTATAATTATTTATTTTCTAAAATTATATCACTGTGAAAATTTTATTTATTTTTGTCAATGAAATTATCTAATAATCATTTAATTTTTGTATCATATATATCAATATATTTTTATGATTTTTATGAATCATGAGTGATTAGTTTTTAGGGAATCTACCACATTCATTACTTAGATGATTAATACATATCCTTTATGATGATTTTTAAAGATCCCATTTCATTCTCATTGGTTCACTATGTTATGATGGAATTTCAAATGTTTTTCTATTAATGTGGAACACATATATAGGATATTTTTTTAATTGATAGAATAAATTAGAATTATATATCCCTAAAATTCATTTGGTATTTATTTATATATGATTAAAATATATTTAATGTACTAGGGGTGAACCCAATCCATAATTCTTATTGGAATGGGGAGTGAACCCAATGAACTATATTATGGGACATTTTTCATTATGTGATAATGTTATTAAAGGTTATTTTTGACTAAAGAAATTATTTTATATGATTTTTTCCCTTATATATATGTTATTACAAATTCCATAGTTATGTTTTCATTTCTCATGATAATTTTCTCATGCTTCCTCAATCCTTTGATTCTTTAATTATTAAAAATATTTATATCATTCTTAATATTTATGATCTATAATTTATTTTGTATGGTTTCCTAACTTTATAACCATTTACATTTATATGTTCACATACTCACATGTTTTTGTTATGATAACTCATGATATTAATTATGTACATCAATATTGACTAAATTGTTATCTCTTATACTTAGAGTCACTCACCGAATGATCTCACCCATCTCCAATGTTTCAATTACTTGGGTTTGAACGATGTGTATAGAATGTGATATATCTATAAGATGTTCAATTTGTGTATGATTATAGATAAATTTTCATAATGTTTTAAAATAATTTATTTATGTATCTAATATCTAAATACATTATACCTATAAGTTTAATATTGTGGATTATTTTGATATGTAACAAATATTATTGTAAAATGAGTTGTTAAATTTTTCTATTATGGATGTATATTCCCTTTTTATATCAGAGTGAGGTGTAGTTATTTTTGGTCTTAGGTGAATAAATATATGATAATAAAAAATAAATCAACCAAGATTTTACTGGGGATTACATGAGTGGATCAAGGAGTGAGTAGCATATGTTTTACCAAAATATATATTGATTGAACTTGAAATGTAATATGTTGAAGTAAATGAAACATTATTTAGGACATGTCAAGATTAATTTTTACAATAATATGATTTATTATTATTATTAATATTATTTAATACTTATATAATATTTTTTTTGGTTTTAATCAATGTCTAGAATGAGGATGATAAGAGTGTAAACAAGTGTGATAGAAGATGATATCATTATCCTAAGGAGAAAAAAATTTCATTGGTGATCGAGTGAAAAATTACATGGTGATGGTAATACAAAAATATCAAGATATAAAAAATTACATGAACCATGTTGAAATATCAAATTCTCTATGGAAGGTATATGTCACTATTGAGTATTTCATGAAACATGAATTAATATCCTTTAGCGGGTCTCTCAATTTAATAATTATTGAGTAGTGGATAAACTAAAAAAAATGAATATTTGATCAATTATCCAATTCTAAAATCATGAAATGGTTATTAAATCTATTTATCATATGAAAGGAGAAACTGATCAATAGTGTCACATCATTAATAATACGAGGAAACATAATAAGAAATAAACTATATAGAATGTGAGTGGTTCAAGAAATTTTATTTCAATATATATTTTCCCTAAATTATTCATATTAATATAGAGAACAAATTATATGAGTAAAGGAAAAAAGAGGATGAATCCATTAGTATATTTTAAGAAACAATCATGAGAATTTCATGGTATATTTCTAGGCTTATTATTGACCCAAAATCAAAATTGAACATTTATGTTTTAGTATAAATAATTATCTCTAAAAATAATTAACTATAAGGGAACTTTGTTTCCTAGAATAAATATATTGATGTCCTCTCAAGGTGGAAATGGAAACTAGAGACACCCTTTATTCATGTGGTTTTTGTAAAATTTGCAACATCTCCCAGCTGAATCCAATTAATCAGTTTCTTATCTAATGTATAAACATGAAATCTGATGCGCATCCCTATATTCTAGAGGTTGATGACTATAATTAAATATTTATAGAAATACCTTTGTAAAAATAAACCCTATGATCAGATTAGAAACAATAGTAGGTACAATGATAATATAATATATCCAACATAAAAAACATCTCAATAATGGAATGTGACAAAAAATAATATTTATATCACATTCTTAAAAAAAATGGAGTATTGTATAATTTTCTAGAATTTAAAATATTATACTTATCCACTATGGGAAGATCATATAGATTAGTAGCCCAAAATAAAAAAACAAATAGTAATGTATGACTCCGAAAAATTATATCGAGTCCTAGCCCAATCTCAGTTTCCCATGACATATCATAGTTGTCAAAAGCATGCATCATTCATAAAGGATTGTCCCTTTTCTTATCTTGAAACCAATAAGTATACTCAGGTACCAAATGATGACATCAATTATGTGTGAGCATGACTCTATAATCCCCAACCAAGGATGTCTGTAAATATATCTAGAATTAATAAAGATCATATAAATTAGATTAATATATATAAACCAGTCAAGTAATAATAATTAATAATTATTCATCATAATACATCCATGGATTTCTCAGGGACACCTAAGATAAACTATACATTCCTTAACTAGTGTAAGATGTCTCTAAAGAATAAAAATTAGTCAGGGGAAATATAGATATCCCAATAACATGATTACCCACTTAATAAATTTTCCATCTTGGAACTAATTTTAATCAAGGAAATATAATGATCATGAAACCATATAATACTCCTAGAAGAACCTCCATCCACAAAATAATATGAAAACCAAATCAGGGAAACACCATAAACAAATCCATTTCCATAACCTACTCCCAATTATTTATTACCATTTAATCATTCCTTTAGAACATTATCAAAGCACTATATACCATTTTATCAAAATATAAGTTACTCATAATTTTTTTAATCCTTTATCCCTTTTTACAAAATTTTATCATCATTCCACAAGAAATAAATCATCATTTCAATTAACATCATTATCCATTAATCATTTATAATTTCATTTCAAGAAAAACCATTATTCATTTTACCAAATTATTTTTTAAATTAGTGTTCTGGAAATATCTAATGAATCCTCCTAAGACCACCTCCAAAAAAAGAAAATATATGTTTAATAAAGGGAAACTAATGATGTAAATTATATAATTTAAAATTTTATACAAAATCTGGGTAAAAAACATGGTAGGTAAGAATGACCACACTATATACACACATAAAAATAAAACAATAATTAATGAATTATTTAAGGAACACTTAACATTTATTTTAAAAATCCCACTCATCCAATATTGTCAAACATTTCTAGATAAAACGTTCTAAAATTAAATCCATATGAAAACAATGGTATTGGAAATAGTTTTGATGAAATTTTAAGGAAGTTAAATAAACTAAGAAATAAAAGTGACCGAGTGTTATCCGTACCTGTAACTTATCATTCAGAAAAAATGTATGAAAAAAATCCCAGAACTGAAGATGAAAAATAAAGAAGATTAGTAATAATGGAGGATGTTCAAAAGCATGCAGGTCAAATGGTTGAGGAAAAATTAATGGGTTTTTGTCTTTTAATTCATGTATGAAAATTCAATAAATTTAAAAAAATTATTTTATTGGGAAGACCAAATGTTATGGAAAACCATTTATTAATCATGCATTTGTCATTGATTTAAGAACCACATACCACAAAGGTTGTTTTCCATGGTTTGATATGTCATTACCCAATTGTGTGGTTTTTATTGTTTTTATAGACCACACTCTATATGGATAAGATTCATATTTAGGTAACCCCTGAAAAAATATATGTAAAAAATCTAAAATTCACATTAGTTATTTAATGATTACCTCTAACATTTCTCATGGTTAAAGGAACCATGAAAATCAAATTTCCAATATATATATGTAGGGTGTATGGTTATCACTAACCGTACACTAACCATTCACACAAGGCTATAATGTTCATTTTCCAATTTTTATTTTTTTAACACCTAAAATTCTCCCGAATCCCCTGGAACTCCTTGTAAAAAAACAATCACATATTAATCAAATAAGTAAATTCTATAAAGAAAAATTTAAATTGAAATTAACCCTAAGAATGTTGTAGGTATTAAAAAATCCCCACCATGTAACTGTTCATCCTCAAGATGAACCCTCGATTATTATGAGGACTTATCAGTGAATACCACTAGCCAATGTGCCCCTATATTAGATTATCACTCCCATTTATCACCCTGGATAACCATTTCCTACCACTATACACATACCAAAGGAACTATTTTATCATGAAGATTCATTTCCCTTTGATCAAATATATAAATTAGATGATATTAAAAAGATGAATCATACTAAAACTTAATCACATCAATGTCTATGATGTGATATGGGTTGGGGTAATACAACTGATTATGTGACACATAAAATAAGTAATTCAAAGTACTATAAAACTGATGGTGATAAAATTTCAATTATAATGTACACACACCCTCCATTATATCAAATAGAAAAACCTATGTGGGATGAAATATCCCTACCTCCTAAGGAAATGCTGTCCAAATCGAGCTGATACTTTTAGGAATACCAGGTCACCCTCCCCAAAAGAAAGGGGTTGGTGTCATCGGTCAACATACAACTTTTGCTGGATTTGGGTGTTCACTATCCATTTTTGGATAAAATATATATACTATAATGTATCTTATAAATGAATTAGTGAAAAATTATACATTCACTATAAGACACCATGTTTTAAATATATGATTACATTAAAATATGATAATGTGTTTGATATCTTTCTCTACATGCAACACAAAACATAAAAAAACAATGATATATTCATATAAAATATGAATATTTATATATGACTATAAAAACATATCTATTGAATTAGAGGGAATTAATATCAGAAAACTCTTTATAAAATATATGTATAATGAAAATAAAGGATACTTTTATTATAATTGAAATTTAATTAGTTTACCTAAAGTGACTAATAATATCATTTATTGTCAAGATTGTATTTTTATAAAAAATTTCATTTTATGCAATAAGTATTTCTATGTCATGAAATTTTTTATTAGTGATGATAAATTATGTTTGATATTAACAATTGGTTAACATCAATTTAGTTGGAAAATTATATGATATAAGAATAATAACAAAAACTAGTTGAAAATTCCATTTTCTAATGAACACTTTTTTTTATTATATTATATGATTTTATTAAGAAATAAAAAATAAAAAATGTAGAATTTTTAATTTTAAAAATTAAGCATTAGTTTTTATTTCATATAACAATATTTTATTAAGATTAATTTTTAGGATTTTTCTAAAATAATTTTGTTTTAGGTGAATTGTGAAAATTGTTCATAATACCATTCACATTTATATAAAATATAATATTTTGAACAAATTTTTATATGAAAAAATATATATATATAAATTATAATAAATCATTTTTAAATAATATGTTCGATTTATAAAACCCGTGAATATCATTTTGAAAATCAAGTAATATTTTTATAAAACTTATTTATTTACCTTTTAAATAAAATTTCCTAATGGGAAATTAGGTTTTGGAATTATTTTAATTTCACATAACACTTATTTGAATAGTAATAATCTTAATAATATCAATATTATTAATTTTTTTGTTAATTTTTTTATAAACATAATCTTTATGCTTAAAAATAAACTTTTTCAATCAATGCGGTTTTACATGTTTTTCACACCGAACATAAAATTAAACTTCCAAATTATTATAAATTAAATTTAAGAAAATGATTTTGAAATTTGAAAATCAGAAGGTGAAAATTAAGTAAATGGTTCATTTTTAATTTTCCCACAAATATTAATTAATGAGGTTAAAATTTAATTACAAATTTAAAAGTAAATTGGAGTTAAAGTTAAAATAGTTAATATAATCACTAAAATACTAACGGTGTCACCCAAATGTGCGGATGAGGTGAGTTTAGAACAAAAGAAACATTAAAATAATCTATTTTCTATTTTGGATCCATTGAACTTGGAATAATAACATTACATTATTGTAAATGTTTTATGGTGATCCCAAGACCGCCCTTCCCTTCACTTATAAAATGGTAACCCTTCCACCACTTAAATATTCACCTTACCTTAGAATCTCTCCTTGAAACCCTACCAATGTTTTCATAATATAACTATATCCTTGATTAAAAAGCTTCTGGTTACCATTAGTTATCTTTAGGGATTCATTTATAAAAAGTATTTGTAGAACAATTCAAGTACCTCATGTGTTCATTATCAACTACTTAGATTTTATTTTAATTATCATCAGTAAAAATTATTATATTCAATATAATATAATAAAATTATTGTAATTTTTATATTTCAATGTCACTATATAAAGGTTATTATAATTTTATAATAATATGTTACATCTATTAAGAAAAAATAAACCATCATTCATGTATATGTATAGACTACCACCACAAATAGAAACAAAATTCATCTTTGATCACAACCTATAATTTGTGTCCACTTGAATGTTTTAATGTGGAAATATTATTTTTATGAAATCATAAATGTTATTTTAGAAAAAATTAGAGAAACTATAAATGGAATAATAAATAAATGATTATTGTAAATTCAATTGTCTAAAATAAGAAAACTAAGAGAAAAATGATCTCTTTTTTTTTCTAAGTAATGTCTTTATATAAATTACCTTATCATTATTAAGTTATTATAAATATGATATACCACACTAATAAACACTAAATAATATTATTATACTTATCTTATAATTAAATTCTAACTAATTTATAACATATTCATCCATATATCATGGTTGGCTCATGTTGGGATCGGTTGAACCACCTACTGGAAAAATGTAGTACATTTTTTTTATCGATGACTATGAGAATATAATTTCTAGTATAATACGATATAAATATTCACATTTTTTTTTATTTTTTTCTAGTATGTTTATATCAAAACCAATAAATCGTAAAACAATTTTTTTTTCATTAAGAGTCACCGATAATTAGTAAGTTTAACCCAATAATTAGTAAAACAGTTTTTGTTCGTTAAGAATCACCAAAACATGATCATCACTGATTTCATCTTCATGATTCATGACCAAAAATGACATGAAATGAAATTATAAATTTTTAAACAATATTAGATCATCTATTATAGTATTTTATATGATCTAACATTTTGGACTTTTGAAAAGAAATAAATACCAAAACAAATTTTATAAACAAGTTCAAATCAATAAACATTACTTACAGTAAATAATTTTTTTTTAATTTATTAAAAAATTATTACAAGGAAATTAAAGAAAAATTTGAAGATATAAAAAAGAGAACCAAGAATTCATGGGGGGTTGAAGTAATAAATCCCTAGAGTGTCCACTCTAACAATGTTTACTTCCTTTAAATACCGAAGACCAGAAAAAGCGTAATATGCTCACCTTGGGTCACTTGGAAGTAAGAAAATCGGAATCAACATTCCCTTTGTGCCATGTATGAGAAACATCTATATAGTTATTCACAAGGAACTTTCACCTATGAATGGAATATGAAATAGACAAGGTGATAATACCAAGACCAAGTTGATAACTATAAATTTTAAGTTAACCAGTTTCAAATTTCATGGGATGAATATTACTCTGACTACATAATAGGAGGCCAATGAGAATATCTTGATCATCTGCTCAAATGGAATCATCACTTCTGAATAAGGTAGTAAAGTCTAATATTATTAACCACTTAGTATCCTTGAAAAATCTACAACCCTGCATTATTCCCATGTTACATGATCCATCTGTGTTCCTCTTGAGACCTGATTGATGTGGGTACCATCTAACCCATCTCATCATATTTTCTTTAGGATAAGTGTTATACGTGGGAGTGATAGCTTGGAGTTATCTTAGAGAGGCAGATGCCTCAAAATCATTATATAAGAGTATAAAATATATCAATGTGTTCCTGGTTTTGAAAATAGGTCATGTTCTTATGCTCGAAAATCCATTGTGTTGAGATTTGTTCCTCTCTTTCCAGATAGACTAATAACCTACCAATATGATGATTAATATTTTCTTTTTTTTCTCTACGATGAGGATTACCAGTCCCTGGAACCATAGGTTGAGGAAGTTTATACTATTGGACTTATGAGAAGACCAACCTGTGATACCACCAAGCGATTTCCACATGGTTATTTCCCACTCTCCTTCTAAGAAAATACATCTAGAAGTATCAACATGTAGTTCCCTATAACAGTGACACCTTAAATCCAAGATAACTCTTAGAAATTGGTTGTTATCCATAATTGTAAGAACATGATTCCTAAAACTCTAAACCATGATCTTTTTTCATAAGATCTTTACACCAATGCACATCACCCCAATCATCATGATCAGTATACAACATCTGTATTATATGGAAATCATTTTCTAAGAGGGTTACCATAGAGGAACCTGTGAAGACACATCTGTCTACCTTAGAATTCATCACAATGTGATAAAATATGGTCTTCTATTTCTCATCAAGGATTTCATGGATAAAACTTAGGTGTGTACTTTCTTTCCAAAACACAATGTTCGGATTAGTATATCTAGGTGAACCGAGCTTTTTCCCACCCAGTTATGCTTCCAGAACATTATGTCACCCATTCCCACTATTCAATGTGTATGTTGCTAAAGATTAAATAAGTGAGGCCATATCAAGTTCCAGATAGTGGAATACCTCCCTCACTGCATGCCCAAATCAAACCCATACTTTTATTTCACATGCCTTACCTAGAGCATCTTTCCCTTAATGACCACCCATGCCTACTTTTCATGTAGGCCCTGCATTTTCCTAGAGACACTCCCGAGGATGATACCACCCTCCATTTATGGTCTTTACATCATAACCCATGATTACCAATGATTCTTTCCATCTGAATGGTAATATAATAATAATGATGCCATATTATTTTCCATCATACAAATGAACCATTCTTGAAACATGATGGTATAATGGAAATGCATTGAAATATATGAGAGAAAGCTATTTTATAGGGTAATTCATCTCCCAAAAGATAAGGACCAATTTTTCAATTTCATGATTCTCCACATGATTCTGTTATCCACCTTATCAAAGTGATGAATGTGAAGATTTCTTGGGGAGACAGTGGCACTAAAATATTACATGGGAAAGGTTCTTCTATGCATGTCAAGGCTTCTCTACAAGGATATTACCCATATATCTGAAATTTATTCCAAATGTAGAAACTATTATTATCACTATTCACCTTTTTTCCATGTGCAATTATTCTCCAAGATATCACTAATCCCCCATATAGAACAATTACTACAATTAACAAAAAGAATTGCGTCATCTGCAAACATAACATGATAAATTCCACAGGAATCATACTTGGAGTGATAAGGAGTAATTATTCCCAACATAATACTCTTATTTAAATACATTCTTAGAGAGTCCTGGGTAAGAATAAATAGGGTGGGGGAGAGTGGATATCCTTCCATTAATCCCCAAACTATATTAATGAATTCATATTATTTTACCATGAAGGATGTTGATATCTAGGAGGAACTAATTCACAAAAACATGAGATCTATCACCCAAGAAGATAATATCATACAAAATAATACCTTGAGGATGAATTTTATTTTATCATTTCATAGGATTTACTCATATCAAATTTTATTTCTATGTTGGATCCAAATGTATCTTTATTGATATCACTGATCACCTCTTGGGACATGCCAATATAACATTAAATTGATTTCCTTTTGATAAATCTGTGTTATTATTCTAAAATCTAGCTGGGTTAGTAGCCATATAGTCTTTTTTTTTCAGGATAGATTCCAAAACCTTATAAGGGAAGATACAAAGAAATATTGGTTTATAATTTTTTAAATAATGCAAGTCATTAATTTTTGGAATAATCACCAACTTTGTAGCATTGAAACACTAGGAGAGATATCCCCCATGGAAGAAGTCTTTCTCCACTTTCCTGATCTCTCCCTTAACCATGCCCCATGAGGCCCTATAAAAAGAACTTAGAAAACTAGATAGACCAGTATATTTTTTTGGGTTAAGTGTACAAATGACTTATCAGTTCTCCAACTCATCTGGGATGGCCTCCATTAACTTGTTATCAGGATCCTCAGCCACATTAGGGATTTAATCTAATAACTAATTATACCCCCTCTCGTATCCTCTTTGCATGTGAGTTTTGGGTCCTGTGAGAAGAGATTTTAATGAAAGTATCCACCATTCTTCCCCCCACATCTTGATTTATATATAAAAACCATCTTCAATAAGAATGTTAGGTCTCTTGGTACAACATTTATCTTTAACACATGAAATAAATAATCTCGTGTTACAATACCCTACCTAAATCCATTTTATTCTTGATTTTTTTTAATCAATCATTCATATTTTATGTGAATGTTAGCCAAGATATTATTTCTTCTAGTAATTTCATGAAACAAGGAATCATTCTTGTTATCTTAAAAACTAGCATCAAGATGTTTGATTTCATTTCAAATATCCTCCATGTCCTGGGGGAGGTGCTGATTCCATATAAAAGTATGAATGTGATGTCTATTGTGTTGAAGTTTTATTTGAAGGGTTTTCCATCCACGTCCCTTCAAAGGTATACACCACAACCCCCTTACCATGTAATCGAAGCCCAGATCCTCTTCCCAGAGATGATAAAAAATAAAATGATCTCCTATATTGTTCATGGGAGTAAAAATAATTCATAATGGTGAATGTTTATACATGCTATGAGAAATATGAGCGACCTTAATATATGGGTAAGAAGAGATGGTGTGTCAGTTTGTAGGACATCGATATAGATGAAACCATGTATAGTTTATTACTCTCTAATTGTTACACCAAGTGAACCTATGTCCTATATAACCTACATCCAGTAACCCATTATCAGCTAAAAAATAGACAAACTATTGTCTTGATTTTTGAGGGAAGGATCCTCCTCCTTTATTCTACTTCACATCTGAATCAATATTGAAATCTCTACCCACAGGTCATGGTAAACTCCCATATTAATAGAACCCAAATTTTCCCATAGGGCCTCTCATTATTGAGCTAAAATTTGTAATATAAAAATGATATTATTAAATAGTAATAACCCTTAGTAATTTTAGTTGTAATAAATTGATCTAATGAAGAAAGAAAATACACTCATATGTATTTTTACACGAACAACCAAATATAAAGGTTCATAGGACTATCCTATAAGTAGTCATGGACCATTATTCTATTCCCAAAATACACTAGCTTGGAAGAAAATTATTTAGGATCTAGTACTATCAGAATAGAAATAGAATTTTTTGTGAAATTCATTGGAAATGAAATTTGTCTTAACCTGGGATCTAAGACCGCAGGCGTTTCAGATGAGGAATGAGATCATCATAAAGAGCGTTGTGTAGCTTTCTCCTGAGATTATTGACCAATCAAGATTAGATATGATGAATGAATAACCTTGTATTTGGATAGATATCTATTAAAATATCCACAGTGAAACACTAGAGAGGGAACCGTTGAATACACCGGTAAACCTTGGGTCTCAGTATCTAATAATGCTCTACATGGAGGCAGAGAACGAGATGTATTCAACTAAGGATGGACCTTAGGATTATCTGAAGAGGCATAAAGATTTTTCAAACACTAATCAAGATCCGCATGTGATAATCCATTGCTTCAAGAGGGGGAGGAGAGAGATGATGATCCAAAGGGACCCAAATCACAAGGTTGGGGGAAATAGCTGAAGAAAGGAGAAGATCTAAAAGGGACCAGATCTATGCATGGAGTACCCACACAATTATGATGAGAATCCTCAAAGACAACCAAGACCAACTCAATATATTAATATGGTGGTATAAGTAACGCTTTACCCCAATATCAATCCCCCTATCAGGTCTGAACAGTATAGAGGATCCCAAAACCAACTAATTTGGGCCCTCATAATGATTCGAGGGATTTGTCTGAAATCAGCCTGAGTAGTGCTAATAAATCTTGCGGCCCACATGTAATGAATTCCATTAGAGGTGAAATCATGAATAGTTATGAGGTGTATAATGATATAATATATACCAATACCAATCTTATGAACCCTCCACATAGAATATGATTCATGATTGTAGGGGCTGATCAAGGTCAATTTCAACACAAACTCAGGACACCAATGATTCCTCAATATAGAGATTTTTATCTTCGAAACATCATAAAGATCCCAGAGAGTTAATAATCCCATACAAGAAAAAAATATTATGGAATGGTAGTGGAATACCTGGTAAATATATCCACACCACCGTAAGTGAGGGTCCCCTTCTAAAATGGACCTCCATCGACCATAATTAGTGGAAGAAACACCAACATCCTATAGATATAGAATTTATACTCCAAAACCTTAAAAAACATTACTTGATTCTAGAATAATGCATAAGGCCTTGCAACTCAGTTTTCAAACCTTGGTTGGTAACTCCAGATCCCACAAATTCATGAAGTCGCAAAGAAAGGTAAGAGGAGGTTTATCTATTTTAAATCATGCAACAAATATCCATTTCAGATGCACTAAAACTTCCATAATGGAATATTATGGAATATAAAGAATTATATAGCTTCCATCCTAGAAGGACATCAGTTACTGGGGAACAATAAGAAAATAGGCGATCTTCACCAATAGAAGAGACATGGGTCATCGAAGAAAATCCTAGTAGGAAAGAACATGAAAAGACCCAGGGCTAGAATAGGAAAGGGATCTATCCATATTTTGGTTTGTTAACGGAGGAGGGGAGAGTCAAAGGGATAAGTGAGGCACTGGTGGTCTTGATGGAACTATACATGGAAGAGAATAAGGCACTTAAACAATGGTCATGAATGGTTGAAAACATGGAAACACATGTAGTGGATTACTTACACTAAGTGTTAAAAAAATGTAACAACTAGATAATATATATATATATATAATGATTATAAATGATAAGAGTATATGGTTATGCTTATGAATAATGTTCTTGGGAATATATTTAATGAATTTAATGTAATTATTCATGAAATTCAGTGCAATTAAAAAATGAATCATGACATAGGTAAGGGTTTTTGTATCAAATTCCCTTCATTGATATGTGATTTGTATTATTCACATAATTTCATTTTTGTGGATTATATAAAACCTATTTGATATATCATATCATGAATTACATTATTATCATGGGTTTTTACATTAAATTACATTCCCTCTATTTCAAGGGGTTTGATTAAAATGTTACTCCAACCAGAAGGGTTTTCATGGTCTGAATTTTGATTCATTGAGACATGTTAAATGTTATACACCTTGTTAATATCCACGGTATTATATTGATTTAATATATAATTATTTTCATATAATTTTTTCCTTGTAATTCCCGAGACTAACTATCTAAATCAGGTTTCCTTATTCACATTTCCAATGATTTTGTTTTTTCACAGTAGTAAGAATTTTTGGTAACTCATCTTTTTTATCTAGGTTATGATCATTATCTTGAAATCATTTCATATAAGTTGGGTAAATTCATCATTTTGATTATATTATGTTTAATTGTCTCATTATTTTCTAGGGATATACCTTTAAACCACATAAACCCTTTCATAATCATTTCTCTCTTCTTGGGTTATATTTTTTTCAAACCATCCACCTCCATTCTCAATATTTCCTATGATTAGGTTATTCCAATATTGACAAAGACATATACCAATTTTTATATATGGAATGAACGGTTCATTTTATATAATTTAGATTAGATGATTTTTACCTAAAAATTATGATATTATTTTGACATGATAAAACGAATTGGAATTATGTATACAGTTATTCCAATATGGATGATTATTGGAAAGGTGACTTTGTATTTTTTTCCCAATCACCTTGTTTATCCAAATGGGTTAAGATCAAGTTATCCCTTTTTTGGAATGAGGATATATATTGTAGTACACTATATTTTTATTCCAATATATATGATTATTGGAAAGTTGACTACATTTGTTTTACCATGAACCTTATTCCTCAAGATGAGTTTTTATCATCAAGTCCATTTAATGTAATGTGGATAATTAATTAAATTATTTATGATTATTGGATACCAATATAGTTTGATCATGTATTCATACTTTTATTCTTAATTATAAGTACATTTATATTTTAATTTAACTAATGGTTCCTTGGGAAATATAATGAAGGGTCTTGTTAAGTCTTATGGAGAATGAATTTGACTTAATCAGGAGATGGGTGAGGTCTAGAAATATATATCACCTTTATGAATCAATAGGTATCGTAAAAAATAAAGGTTTTATTTTTGTGTATACCTCTCCCCATAGTAGGATACTATTTGGGAACAAATCCCTTAAAGAAAATTTTTGATGTCTAAAAGTGTGCATTCCATTGATTTGAGATTTATATTATTGAGATCCATGTTTCCATTTAATTTCATCGAATAAAATACTCTTAGTTTTACTTGATTATGTATTATTATTGTTTAATTATTTATACCATAATATTTTTCCATGTTTATGTCATGATTAATTTATTTGTTTATTTTACCTTACTTATCATTTGAGCTTACACGTTCTTATGTTCCTAGTTCTACTGGTTATGAAGAAAAGTTTAACCGTTGATGTGCCTAACAAAATTTATTGTGTGGATAATTTTTGGGTGACATTTCATATTTAATTTAGATTAGTTGGTTTCTTATATAGTGGGAAATATTCCATTCATTGTGAAAGAGATGATCTTTATTAGTTTATATTTTTTCCAAATTCTATAATTCTATAAATTTTTTTGAGGGAATTTATGTAATGAATTATTTTATTTATTTTATGTAAATATGGATAGTTTTTTCAGGTTATATATAGTTAATATCTAATAAAATATTTAATTTATATTTTTATGGAACTGTATCTAGGAGTCTGGGTCTAGGGAATTATAATTTTTATCAGAGTAAGGTTGAGATAAATTTCGAGATTATAATGTTTTTTGAGGATAATTTATATCTTGATATGGTTGGGTTGATCACTATTTAGAAATCATAAATAAAAATTTTAGATAGTATACAATTTTTTAAGGTAGTAATTCCCATTTTATATGATGATTAGAATAAGAGAAAATTAGTAAAAACCCTTGGGATAAGTCAACGCAAGAATTCTATTTGTAGGGAAACACAAGTTTTTTTATAAAGGTAGATATTTAATGGTTCATCAAGAAATTACATCCCTTTCTATATACTAGAAGTAGATATAGGCTTAACACAAATATACCAAGGGGTATTAGCCTTGAAAATGGAGGATTTTGTATTAACTCGATCATTACTTGGTGAATGTCAATGAGGCATCACTTCATGCTTGGTTTGGCACCCTAGAGTGATACTCTTTGGTTTTTCACATTATATTTATGGACCATTATAAAGAATTTAAGTGTGATGGTAATGAATTAGGTAATAAAACATCATTGAAAATTTACCATGGATAACCAATGATTGAATAAAGTGAGTTAGATGATGAAAAAATGTATCATATCTTAAAAAATTGTGTTATTGGGGAATAAATATTCATATTGATGTTTTCATACTCATATTTTGTATTTTTTTATAACCCTTTTAGATTTTAGTATTTGGTAAAAATAGGAATGCTAAATTGATGGTAATTAAGGTTTGTATCTTGAAAATGATATGTTTTTTAAAACAATAATATAGTATTCCTAAATGTTTATGAATCTATGTATATGTCTATTTTGATGGAAAATGTGAGTTTCTTATTCTTACTTAAGCTAGTGATATTGATATTTTCTTGAAACTCTTATTAATTTTCATTAGTGAGTTATATTTATTAATGATATTATAGTATATTGTATTTGTTATAAGGATTATGAAATGAATCTAAGGACTGTTCCGTATTATTTTTAATTTAAAATCATGGATACATATATGAAATGTTATTAATAAATATATAAATTTATCTTTTGAAAATGATATATTTTTTAGGGACAACTATTGAATAATTCCTGATTAATGTATGGATAACTCTTTGAATTAACATATGATTGATATTGAGGTGATAAAGGTGTTTTATGGAGTGAAAAAGTAAAGAGGGGGGGGGGGGGGGTGGGGGTGGGGGTTGAATTTAGTTCCCAATTATTATTTTTGTTTAAATATGATTTAAAACACAAACCCACAAATTTTAATTAAAACACCTTGTTAACTAAAACTATAGAATTATATAATTTGATTTTTCAAATAGGTTCTGAATATTTCCACCATAGATATTTTAAAAACACATTTTTAAACTATTTGTATCATTTGAAACTAATTTTCATGAATCAAACACAATATATAAAATAGAAATTATAGTCAACTATCAATGTAATGTTCTACAAATTAGTTTTGAATTTTTTTTCATAGCATAGTAAAAAAAAAATAAAAATACAGTGGAATAAAAAGGGGTTCAATCTCAAGTCGAGACCTAATCCCATCCACTTGAAAATAACCTAATACCAAGTAGTTTATTAAAGAATAAACTGATCCAAACCTTAATTAGGTTTTACAAAAAACTATACTCAGACATTCCATGCTATAAAAGAAAATATATTTCATAATTATTCATGATATAAATGTAATCCAGGTTACACATGACCTCTTAAAAAGTTATTTGTGGGATTATAGATGTTTTTTTTGAAATAGATTATCATTCACTATCAATTTCATTACAGTAGCCCATGTTTATAAATAAATATGAGAATACAAAAACATAGCTCGTAATACAATTGAAAAAATAAATAGTAAATAATATAGTGAGTGAATTTTTAATACAGCTTAGTATTATTAGATTCTGTTGTTTAGAATTTTTAAAATTTATATTTCAAATGGATCAAATTAGTTTTCACAGAATTTTTAGGATAACTAACTTTTATAATGTTTGATAAACAATTCCGCTATATATCATATACACAATTTTATATTCCCCTATTATTCCCTATATGAGTCTCTACATTACCCATTATATTTTATTATTCTTAAGAATAACTCTCTATCAATGTAGCTACTAGAGAAAATTTGTTATAGCCTTAATTTCAATTACTCTACAACTTATTCTCCAAAAAATAGTCATTTTGGATTAGAAAAAACTCCACAACCTAAGTTATACATAGTGGGTTGGTCATTACTTAGGCACAATTACATTGTTATTATTTAATAGATATGTTCGGTTGGTACAACAACTATGAACTATCACTTCAATCCATCATGCAGTAGCTACTCCTCTTCATGTGGTAGGTACTCGTAATCATAAAATAGGTACTCTTATTATCATGGTCACATGAATTGTTCTTGAGTTAGGTATATCTCTTCATTAGGTAGGTACTCTTTTTCCTGTCATAGCCACTCTTCTTCTTATGGTCACTTAACCTGTTCTTCTTGTTGTTATATCTCTACTTGGGGTTTCTAAAATAACACATGTGGTTAGTAAATTATGTAGATAAATTTTACTTAACTTCAGACTATAACTATATATGTTTATATGATAAGTAATTTCCTTCATGTGGTTAATTTATGGTCAATGTATAGTAAGTTTAGTTCACATGCAGTCAATTAAACTTTAATTTCTATCCAGTACAAGTCATATAGAATTGTCACATGGTAGGTATTTTTTTATGAATCCAGTACCACATAGTCACTTTTTATTCTTGGACATTAGTTTTTCTTCATATGGTAGTTTGGCATAATCACTTCCATACTTATCAATTTTTACATGTTTGGAAAGAAAAATAGGTTACTAACATAAGAAATGAAATTTACTTGAAATATTTGAAACATTTTTTGGGATCAATAGAATATGGAGGTGCTGGTATAATCCACTAATATACCCTATTTTTCTAATAAAAAATCATAAAATTTTAAATAAAATGAATTTAATACATCAAAAATATATTTTGAATAAATTTAAACATATATATATCTTTAGCTCAAAGTGTTATAAAATTCATTATATTCTTCAATGAATTCAATTTATTTCTAAAATTTAATCCCCTTCTTTAGATTATCAAAAAGTGAAATTATGAGAATAAATATTAAGTAATAAAACAAGTGGAATAATGTAAGGAATAAAATGGGTATTTTATTAACATCGAAATAGATTAAAAAATGAATACAAGAGGTGTCAGAATTAGTAACTCTAATCAGGATCTTAATTTGGATCATATGAGATATTTATAGGTAGGATTGGGATCCATTCCTTTGGAAGTAGAGGTAGGGACATAATATGTATTATCTAGTGTAGATTTGGATGTCGGGTCACCAATGACTACACATCTGAAAAAATGTCTAATATGTTGGAGTGCATGTCTAGGATTCATACCAAATAGGTTTATTGTACAAGTGGTAGTTGTTGGAGATGAAGACAATAGATTAATAGGAGGAGCTATGACATCTATACTAGCAGTATACATGTATGGTTGTACCAACCTAGTTATATCCACGACTACATGGATCCATATTCTATTTATTGGAAATAATATTCTGTATTTTCCATCAAAGCATCGAAAATAAGAGTTAGGGTTTTCATGTTTCCATGTTTAGACTTAAAATACTTGGTCAAAGGAGGCATTCTAAAATCAGTTGAAAAGGTCAAAAGATAGATTTCATATTGTCCTTTACAAAGATTCTACTAAGGTAATATTTAATAGATTTCATGATTTTTTCTACATCTATTCTAGCATTTTTAACATCATTTCTTACTACAACCAAAGTATTTTTAGAAAGTGGTTGAAACCCTTCAAACAATATCACCCATCTTTTCTAAAAATAATCAAGTAAAACATATATCTCTTACCTAATCAATTCTATATTTATTCCTTCATAAAAGGACGGTTTTACATGAGTATCAAGAGATGGAATGATAAATTTAAAGGCTTTAAACATTGAATTAAAATACCTTTGTTATAGTAAAAGCACGGTATCATAAAGTTCATCTCTCAAAGAAATTATTTTTACTTTCAGATCCTGAATACTGTTTCTCATTAAATTTATATCTAAAAAACATCTGGGCAGAATATGTGAAATGAAAAGAACCACTAACTTAGAGATATTTTCTAACCGTATTAGATCCATATTATATTCAAAAATAAGAAACAAATATTTTTACACCCCCTATAAGATCTGATTTTAGTTATTCCAAAGAATCTTTAGAAACATGGGATGTATAAGGAATAAAAAGAGGTACATAATGAGATCGATCATAAACCTAATTCCTACCATCATCCTCAATACCAATAGATCTAGATCTCATAGACTAATTTTCATTTCTATCAATAACATCAACCTTTTCTTTATCTTTAGGAGGAGAAGTATGAAGAGATCCCATTGAAGTTAATTCATTATCATCCTTAGGTTTATCAACATGATCTGAATGAGTAGGTACAAATACCCATTACTATACTTTATCCATAGAGATATTTGTAGGAGAACCCTTAAGACAATTTTAGAATCCATCTCTCCAATTAAAGAACCTTCTATCAAACTATTAATATAAGGGATGGGGGTCCACCATGTCTTGGAGGACAACCTCCATTGGTATCATCCTCAAAATCAATATTCTAAGCCTAATACCTTGGACCTAGGGTAATTCTACCCCTTACGAAGAGTAATTGGTATAGACTCTCTATGAGTGATTCATATCACATTATAACTATCTGAGATGTTTTTATCCTTATCAGAGTAATCAGACTCATCTCAATATTGTTAATCCACAAAACCACTAACATACACCTTTTTTTCAAAAAGATCCTCAAATTATGGATCTTATTCATAGTATTTTAATGGTTTAGGAGAGTTAGGTGATCCAAAAGTCATATATTGAGAGTATATACTATCATCCTCATAGAATTCATAGCTACTTCATTACGATCAACTGTATCATTTTCTTCATCTTCTTGAACCTTCTTAATCTATACATCTTTAATAGCCAATTCATCATCAGAATACTCAACAAATTCATCTGGTTTAATACCAGGATCAACTAGACCGATTGGTATAATAGGACACTTCAAAGGGTCAAAAATCTCATAGATTTTTAGTTCATCCATCCATTATTTCTTAAAAGGGTTCTAATTATCCTCTATATACCTACAAATACTATGAGTTAGGCACATACCATCTTATGGTGTTATCTTTACCATCCTCAAGTATTAAACATTTATACTCCAATAGTTGTAAAATAAATTTTTGATATGGAAAGGAGTAAAATTTAGAATATGGATTGCAAAAATCATTCATGTGCCTCACTTCATACCTTTCCAAGTTGATATAAATCCTATTTTACTTAATATTGAAAAGAAAATATCATGGTGCCTCAGGATAATAAAATCTCATTTTCAAGGACAAATAAGATGCTATATGAACTTATCTAAAAGTCCACACTCACAAATTATATCTAAAAAAGATGGTATTCTTAGTGTCCATCCCTAATCAGCTCTTCTATAGAACATTGATACTCAAAATGATAATGAATAACTAGATAAGAACTCTATTCATATTTTAATTCACTCTTATACAATAATATTATACTTATCACCCAATTAATTAAAGAAAATTCTAAAACATCCCCCTTTATAATTGTCTTAAGAATGTCACTTTTTTCTCCAGAGATAAACTAAAAATATGAATAAAACTTTTTTATAAGATTTAGGTGAAACATAATACTATTTTTCTTGAACCATTCATCCCATACATAACTTTCAATTGCCTTAAAAAATAGAGATCACATTGATTGTATCCATTTGGAGTTGAATTCTTTCTAAGAACATATCATTTGATTGACTAAATGTGGATTCCATTGTATAACTAAAACACTGATTCCACCTTTACCCTTCTTCGATTTCTTCACAGGAGGTGATTTTACTGGATATGCGGCATTGACATCAACCTTTATCCTTGGCATTTTCACATTTTATTTCAAAATAATAAGGTTCATGTTGGAAAGATAGGTCTTGAAAGAGTGTTTAGATATAAAGTGAGTATTGAAAAAGGGAAAAAGTGATTTTAGGATAGAGGCATGTGTTAATTTAGATTCTTATTCAAAATTTTTGTTCAATCATTTAGGGATAAAATAATAATGAAATTCTATGAAAATACAACCAAAATGAATTTTCTAAAAATACTATGTACAAATAGACACAGTAGGTATATTGTTCATGGGATCATGGTATATTATATGGGGTATGGTATGTATGGTAACTGTATAAGTAAAAGTTTTACAATAAGTATCATAACCATGTGAGTTATGTTCCATGGTAGGTTTAATGACTGGGTGATTAGTTGGTCATGGAAGTTATACTAACCATGTGAACAATATGTTACAATTACATAACTATTTGTGTGATACAAACCACATGATGAATTAAAAAAGTCAATAAACATAATTTAATTAATTATAATGAGAATTCAAATAAATAAAATACTCAAAAAATTTAAAATAATTAGACATGATTTATCATACCTAATTCATATCTCAAATATTTAATTCTCATAATATTTAATGGTTTTGTAAATATATCAGCAAGATGATGTTCAATACTAATGAATTCAGGAGTAATATATCCTTTTTCAAAATTATCTATTAATAAGTGATGTTCTATATCAATATGTTTTATCCATGAATTTGATACAAGATTCTTAGATATATTTATCCCATTCGTATTATCACAATTCATAGGGACCTTTCAAAATTGATATCCAAATCCTAATAATGTGTGTTTCATTGAAATAATTTTTTTATAATAGATAACTATAGCTATATACTCAACTTCAACAGTGGGTAATAAAATAGATTTCTTCTTATTTACTATTCCAAAAAACTAGAGACTTTCCCAAAAAGTGACATGTTCCAAAATTCATTTTTTTATCTAACAAAGACCACAAAAATTTTCATTTTAATAACTAACTAAATTAAATTATAATCCTATAGAATAAAAATTTCCTAAATTGGTTATATTTTTGAGGTATATGAAAATTATATTAAAATTAATAAAATGTTATTGCATTGGATTTTATTGAAATCAGGCACAAATACACACACCAAACATAATATGATGTTGGCTAGCAGTCAAGTGTAATAAAAATCCAATCATACCTCTATAAGTGGTTTGATCAATTGGGTTCCCAACTTCATCATGACTATGTTTAAAACTCCAGGAGTGTCACTACCTTTAGCACTATCCATTCCAAATTTTTTAATATAACATAATAATACATTATTTGGTCTAAAAAAATTACTTCCTTATATTAAAAAATTATGAAAACCGAGGAATAATTTTAACTCACCAATTAAACTCTTTTCAAATTCATTTTTCCTCACTTGTGAAAATTAAATACATAAATAATTTTTAGATTACCCAAATATAATATCATTATCATATATTTTTAGTACTAAAATATATTTTGAAATTATTTAAAAAAATAATAAAGGGTTAAATATTCCATTAGTAAAGCCTTTATAAATAAAAAATTACATGATACTATCGTTCCGAGATCTATGGGATTTTTAAAACCATATAAATATTAATAAATTTTAAATACATGATTTAGAAAATGAGTGTTTTGAAATCCAAGGGGTTTTTCTTAAAAAAAACCCATTTATATAAAAATGCAAGAATTCTCTATTGAAATCAATTTTATATAATTTAAATCAAATTTTTTTATGTAAGATAGAAACATTCTCATAGATTATATTCTAACAAATAGTGTAGATGTTTACTCATAATCAATATTCTCCTCTTAAATATACCCTTGAGAAACCAGTCCTATAGTATTTATAATTATAGTTACTAACTCATCAAATTTATTCCTAAATAGACACTTAGAGACAATGGTTATGAAGTCATTAGGTATTTCTATTAGTTACTATAATTTTTCATCTTATAACGATTTAGTTATTTCATTACCATTTCCCAAAACTCATTATTTATTACTTATTTCAAGTTTTTTGGTTTAGGATATGATATAAAGGTTTTATGTTCAACCTAATTTATAAGAGATTATATATTATTTGTTTTATTATCAAGGTCTCCTATAACTACATTTAAGGGATCGTTTATATTTGCCCTAATAGTTATAGGGTAGATATATTTGATACTTAATTTTCTTATAAATGTTTGGTTTTAAAGAGTTCCTCAAAATTGTGTGATTTTTCTAAATCAGGTTCGATATAATTATTAATATGTTTTGTTGAGGCATTAATATTCATGTTTTAAATATCATACTCATGGTTATATGAAGGGATATTTGGTTTAAGTGGACCTATTTCATCAATTTTTTCAGGTATAGATTCTTCCACAATTATTATCTTTTTATTGAATACCATATATGATTTAATGGATGTTTAATATCTAAGGAAAATACCATAATCAATTTTGGTTTTAAATTTTATAAAGTCTCATTTATTTTTATTATAATCTTCTTATAACCAAAAACAATAAGGTAATTAGGTTTTGGTTTTCCGCCATTCCTTAACTCATGAGGGGATTTCTTTAAAAGATGTGTTAAAAAAACTCTATTAATAATATACCAATTTTTATTGAAATAATATTCTAAAATGTAAATAGGTAAATTAAATTCTTTAATCATGGTTTTTTTAATTTGTGGAAGAGTTTTTTTCTTCTTACAAGTACAACATTCTATTATTGATCCCTAGGAGAAAACAAGATGTCACTATTACCATGTTATGAGAATATGAATTCAACGTATTAATTTTCAATCTAACAACCATGATAAATTCTTAATGTATTTATATAAAGTTAAATGAGGATTTATATTGATTTTCATATTTGAAAAAATAAGAATAAGATTAAATTTTGTGAGTTAAAAATAATACCAAGGTGTATCTAGGAAATTCATACACTATAACATTTTCATAGTCTTTACCATTTAGGCTGGAAGCTCTAGAGGTTCCAAATAGGTCCATGTAAACCATATTTAGGGGTTGAGAAGTTAAAACTTCTTCTCTTAGGGTTTGAAAGAGATATTATCCTGATTCCCTTTTTGACACGAGTGACAGACATTGTCTTTTGGGAAATCTAGTTTTGGAAGATCCACTACTAATATATTCCTAGTTATATTCTTATGTGATTGAAGGTTGAAATAGCATAATCTCTTATTACAAGACAATACTCTTTGTAAAAGGAACTTATATAAGAAATATTTTGAGAAAATAATGAATAAAAAAAAATAAACAATATCATTACACAAATTTGTAAAAACTAAAACATGCTTGTCAATATAAATCTTGATGTATTATTTTAAAATTTATTATAATAACCATTTTTAATTAACTATGAGATAATAATAAGATGATACATTATTCCATATACAAATAAAACTTTAGAAATAAAAAAATAAATAGATTTAATGATTTGACTGAGTCTACTTATCTTTCCTTTAGAATTGTCACCAAAAGTGACATGGTTAACATTAACATTAAAAAGTTAAAAAAAGCTTGAGTAGTCCCCAATCTTGTGTTTGGAATGTACACTCTCCAGATTCCATAGATGTTTAATGGTACTCTTTAAGTAGGTTTCCTAGAGTAAAATTTAAACAAGAAATGAGTTTGGCTCCCATATTTTATCAAGTCTATAAATGTTAATAATAAAAACCATATGAATCCAATATTATTTACCTAGTTTCCCATAAATATATCTTGAACTCTTAGAAATGAAAAAAATTAGGTCTATAAGATTAATAAGTGTTTATATACATGGAAGAACTTGAATAAAGAATAATTTTTTTCTAATAAATCGTTCTCTATCTAGATTGGTAACCAATCTATATGGTTTATTTAAGATTTAGTTTTAAATAAGTAATCATAGATAGAATTTATATTGCATTTTTTAATCATTCCAAATCATTATTTAGTTTCTCATCAGACATTTTAAGATTATTTTTTTCATTTAAAAATTGGTTATCTTTATCATATTCTATGGAAAAGTTAGTTTTATTGTAAGCAGACAAATCATGGATATCTTTTATACTTTTATATCTATCCTTATGTTCATTAAATGATTACTATATCATGTTATAGTACTCAAATGTATCATCACTAATCATTTATTTACACAATTAACATTCTGGAAAAGATTAGAAATATGTATTGGAGATGCGGGAATATTATTTAGTTCCTCATATGTGTTTTTCCTAAAACACATGTTATCTATATCATTTATATATTCTTAGATTGAGTTATATTTACTTGAAATGTCCTTATAGATGCTCCATGTTTCTTTCATATCATTTTTATATAGTTTTATTTTTATATGATAGATTTTATTATATTTCAATGTGGGAAAATTAGACTTAATGTTTCTTTTTCTTTTACACTTATAGAAGGGCACTTCACTAGATTTATTCTCATTTCTCCAATTTAATTTTCTATCATACCATTCTCCATATTCATTTTTTAATAATTTATTATTCCTGTAGATGTTTTTTAATCATTTGGCTAGGTGATCCATTTCCTTATCATTATCAGCTGGCGAGTCTTTATCACTTAAACTATCAACATTGATCTTATCAATCATTATTAAGTCAAATGTTTTTAAGGAAATTTATTTTTAATGGGTTTATCTTCCTCTTATTTATTATTTTCAATTTCCTCTTCATACATAATAATAATTACAATGAGTTCCTTCACTAGTAGTGTGATGATGTTGCATGATTCTCTAATAGAAATTGAAGTTCCTCTCCACCTGTTAGGTAGATGTATTAGAAGTTTCATCACATGATATTCATCATAAGTTGTCTTCCTAGGGGAATAAATTATATTCTAAATCTCATTAAAATTGAGATACTGGATATATATGGACTTATCAGTCGTCATTTTAAATGTATCTTACTTAATTTTATAAGTATTCACGTGAATATCTTTGAAAATTGATGATGACTCATGATATATAGTGAGAGTACCCAAAATATAAAATTATGTAGAATAAATATATATTTTTAAATTAATATTCTCCTAAAACACAATATAATGCATTTATCAGTTAAAATTTATAGTCATATGAAGCCTCGACAGAATCACTCCACTCGGCTCTAGAAACTTTTCATTTTCATGTTTTCCTTGATAATAATCCAAATATCAATGACCTTTTCATATTGATATTCCATTGTGTATAGTTCACCTCATTAAAATAAGGAGATCGATTAGTGGAATTTCATTAATTTCCATTATTATCCAAAAGGAATGAAATTTTGAAGTGAATTAATTTTTGAGCATTTGTAAAACTAGATGACATATTGAATGTAATAAAAATTTCATTGATAATTTTTTTGGGATTATACTACTCATGAGAGGGGTGGGGGGGGGGGTGGTGAATTGAGTTTCCAATTGAAAATTTCATTTAAAAAAATATTTAAACGTTAAATCCACCAGTTTTAATAAAAACACCTAGTTAATTAAAACTATAAAACTATATGATTTGATATTTTAAAGAGGTTCTCAACAGCTCAATAAAAACTTGTTAAAAATAAGTTTTATAACTCTTTCTAAAATTAAATAATAATTTAATTGAATCAATCATAGTATGAAATATAAAAATTAAAGTCAAATATCAATATAATTTTTTTTAGATGGGTTTTTAAAATAGAAACATATATATTTTTTAAAACAAAGTAATGAATAAAATAAAAACAAAGAGGGAAAAAAGGGGTTCAGTCTCAAGTCGAGACATAATCCCATCCACATGGAAATCATATACTACTCAATAGTTTATTAACAAATAAAATAATCAACAACATGGATTTATTTTTACAAACAACTATACTCAGATATTCTATACTATAGAAACGACTCTTCCATTTTTTGTTAGAGAAAGGGATTCCAGGTTCCAGATGACCTCTTCCAAGGATATTCATGTGATTATAAGTAAAAATAACTTAAAGTGAGTGTCTATAACTCTTCAAATCAGTATTGGAGCCTATTTTTAAAAATATATTGTTTATAAAAAAACTTGGAAGTTAAGTTAAAATAGAAATAGAAAAAATAGAGTGACTGGATTTTTGATGCATCTCTCTCTTATTAGATTTGGTTGTTCATGGGTCCTAGATTTGGTCTTTGAAAATACTCAACTGAGTTTTCATAGATGGTTTTGAATTTTTTTTTCATATATTATACTAAAAGACTCCTCTGTGTATCATAGGCTCACACATATATTCATATATTATTATATATATGTGTCTTTTATTTTTCTACATTACAATCATCTTCTTAAAGAGAACTTCCTATCAAAGTAGTCATTGGAAGACTTTCATTGTATCATTAATTTCATTGAATCTTCAATTAATGCTCCAAAAGATGTCATTGGAGAGTTTAAAAAAATACACTACTTATGTTAGACATGTTATGTTGGAAATTACTTATTCATGGTTAGTTTTTTTCACAGTTACTAGGTATGGTCGGTTGGCATGGAATAATGGCATAGTCACTTCAATTCTTTATGAGGTAGGTACTATTCTCCATGAAAAATTTACTATTCATTATGCATTAGGTACTCTGCATATCATGGTCTCTTGACTTGTTCTTGCAGTAAAGATATCTCTTCAAGTGGTAGGTACCCTTTTTAATGAAGTAGATATTTTTATTATAAAAATAAGGCAACCTATTCTTGTGGTAGTTATATATTTTCATGTGGTATTTATAATAACCCCTACAGTCACTAAAATAATTAGAGATATTTTAATTACCTTTAAAAAATAAATATGTTTCTTCATGCAGTAGGTTGTTACCTTTTGGAGTAAAATTTGAGTTTAACATATGTTAGGTTCAGTACACATGCATTCACTTTAACTTTAAAATATGTCCATTACAATAAAAAAGTAATTAGCACATGGTAAGTATTTTTTCATGCGGCCATTACCACTTGGTCACTTGAGCTTCGCGGTCTGTAGGATGTCTTTACATGGTAGGTAGGAACAATCACTTTGAGACTTGTCCATTTATATATGAATTTCTAAAAAAGTAGTTTAATAAAAATATATTTGGAATTAATTATAAATATTTGTTACATGATTTGGGATTATTCAAATAAGAAGGTGATGGTCTAAGGAAACAAAATGGTTGAGTGATTTTGAGAAAATTTGGTCATATATTATTGATAACAATGGGGTTTATAATTGATTATACATATTTTTGGTGGACTTGATCACATTATTTTGATTATTATATATATAGACTAGTTTGTGACTTTATAAACTAGTGGTTGAAGATAAGTGTTAAATATTGATGAAATTTATGTTCTCATTGTGAAATAATTTATTGGATATTAAAGAGGCTTTAGGAAGAGTAAATTATGAATAATAAATGATTAAGGTGTATACATACTTGGGTATATGATTGTATGAATATATAATATTTTTTTAAGAAATGTAAATAACATGATATAGACAAGGAGATTATGATAGATGTCATATTAGAGTATATAACCTAAATAATGAATATGTTAGGAATAATCTCACAAAATTTCTTTAATGATTCATAATTCAAATTATGAGGATTTAATTTATTTATGGGGGAGAATGTAACATCACAAGATTTTAACATAATATCACCTTTAAACAAGTCAATGTTTTCGATAAATTTAACCACATGAAATATTTAACATAAATAAAAATATGATATATTTAGATAAAATATAAATATTTAAGTATGATAGTTAAAAAAATACATTGATTTAGAAATAATTAATAGGAGTAACCACTTTAAGAAATATATTTATAAGAAAAATGAAGGATACTTTTAATATAAGTTAAATTCAATTAGTTTACTGAAAGTAAAAAATAAGTTCAATTATTCTTTAGAAAATTATTTTTATAAAAAGTATCCTTATATACTAAATGAATTTCCATTTCAAGAAACATAAAATTAATGATGAAAAATTAGGGTTGATATTAATAATATGGTAAGACAAATTTTATAGTTAAATGATATGAAATAAAAATAATAACAATTACTCTTTAAAAATTTCAATTTCCAATAAAGTATGTTTTTCATTATATTAGTGGATTTTATTCAAAAATTGTGTTTATAAATTTTAGGATTTGAATTTGAAAAAATGAATGGATGTTTTTTATTTATAATAATACTATTATCTTAGGAATATTTTTTGATATTTTTCTAAAATAATTGGTTTGTTTTTGAATAATGAAAACAAAATGTTTTTTTAATACCGCCACATTTATACGACTTTGATGTTTTTGTATCCTTTTTAATATAAAAAATATATATTTAAAAATTTAAATAAAAAATTGAAAAAATACAATTTTAAATTTATAAAACAAATGAATGTCATATTAAAAAAATCAGGTAACATATTATGAAAACACTTTTTCTTTTTCTTTAATTTAATATATGTATGTGAAAAATTAATTTTGGATTTATTTTAATTTTACACGACTCTTATTTGAAAAATAATAATATTATTAATATAATTATAATTAATAACTATTATAGTTTTATTTAGTATGTAATCATAATGCATCAAAATACACTTTTCCAAAAAATGGATTATGAAACATTATGTGTGTTAATAAGAAAATTAACTTTAAAAAACCATAGAAATTTTAAATAATACAAGGATTTTAAAATTTTAAAATTAGTTGATCCAAATTAGCTGAAGGGGACATTGTAAATTTTTTTCATTAGAATTAACTTCAATGGGTTAAAATTAATCACCAAGTTAAAAGTAAATTATTAAAAGTTTTGGAAAATTAAAAGAAATGAAATAAAAACTATTTTTTTCTCCAAAATGAGTGGTTCAGGTGTGTTTAGTCCCAAAATCACTTTACCCATATCTTTTTAAAATTTTATTCCATTGACCTTAAAATAGTAACATCACATTATTGAAAATCAGAACGGTGCTCCCAAAACTACCCATCCCCTCAATTATAAAATGGAAACCCTTACACCACATAAAGATTAACCATATATTTTAATTTCACCATTCAAGTTGTCTATTTTACTCATAATATATTTATACCCCTGATAAAAATTCCCTGGTCATCATTATTTATAATAATTCCTTCATTTCATTGGAGAATTATAAGGAAAATTCAAGTACTCTATGTGAGCATTATCAACTATTTTGATTTTATTATTAATTATAAAAATAAAATTTATTCTATTCATAATAATATGATGATATTATTTTCATTTATATACTATAATGTTACTATATTAAAGGTATCATAATTTTCTATTCATCTATCTCATCCATTAAGAAAACAAAATCAGCATTCGTGCATACATGTAGACTACCACCACCATGAGAAAGAAAATTTAATTGTCATCACCACCTGTAATTGATGGTTTCTTGAATTTTTTATTCATAAAAAATGATTTTTATGAAATATTTTAGGTTTCCATATAATATTTTTTGGTTCATATTAATTATATGATCAACTAATGATTATCAATAATTCAATCGTTTAAAATGAGAAAACTAAGAGGAAAATGAACTCTTTATTTTTGAAGAAATAATTTTATTGAATTATATACTCATTTATATTATTTTCAATTATCATATATCCAACTTATAAACACTATATAATATCATTATACTTCTTTTATAATGATATTTCAACCAGAAAATATTAATATCATCTATTAATCATGCTAGGTTCATGTTTGGGTCTGTTTAACCACATACTTGACAAATACTATTAATTTTTATCATGTATGACTAAGAGAACTTATTTAATCATATAATATGATATAAAATGTATAATAATTTTATTTTTATGGTCTTGGAATTTTTTTAAAAACATTTAAATCATTAATTAAGAAAACACATTTCAACCCTTATGAATCACTAAAACTTGATCATAAATGATTTCATCTTCATGATTAATAACCAAAACTAAAATGAAATGAGATTATAGATTTATAAAATATCAGGGGATATATATTATAGTACCTTAAATTATCTAATAGTGAGGTTATTTAGAAAAATAATATAATCCAACTTGGCATTCATGAAACTACTTAAAAGGGATAAAGATTACTTACACCCAGTACTGAAAAGACTTAAAAATTAGCTAATTTACATATAATTATTAGAAATTATGAGTTCAAGTGGTTATAATCATGAATTTGGTTATTGGGTATATATTTAATGAACATAATTTAATTATTCATAAAATTTTCTTGTGATCATTTCTTTTAGATTTCAATTACACGACCACTCTTTTAAGGGCTTTGATTAATATGACACTCAAGTCGAATGGGTATTCTTGATCCCAATTATGATTATTTGATTCATATTAAATATTTTGTACCATATTAAATTTATATTTTTTTCAATGGATTTACTATACCATTATTTTAACATACACTATTACATTGTATTTATTGAGATTTACTATCCAAATCATGCTCCCTTATTCAATGAGATATTGATTTTTTTGTTTCCCTAATAGTATGGATTTTTGGTAAAAAAATAGTCATTAACTAAGTTATGATTATTCTATAGAACTTATTTGAAATATGTTGGGTACATTATTCTATTTTATTATTTTCTATGTTATATTTCATTTTTTTCTAGGGATATAAATTCTTACCACATAACCCCCTTTTCAAATATCTCCCACTTCTTAGATTATGCCTTTTTGAAGAAGTAAACATTATTTCTCTAGATGGATTATGATCATGTTATTATATTATTCAATGATTCATATAGTAATTTATATATATCATGCGAACATCACATTTTTAAGAAATTCATATTTAAAGATATTCACCTATAAAGAATGATAGTTTATTGACTAGGGTAGAAGTATTTCTATTCTATATATTTTTATTCTAACATGGATGATTATTTTAAAGATTAATATGTATTTTTTTATCATACACCTTATTTATCTAAATATATTATCATAATTTTATCCCATTAATTTACATGGGTAAAATTATTAGTGTACTATATATTGTTATTACAATACTGATGATTATTGGTATGTTGATTATGTATTGTTTGACCATCCACCTTCATTCTCATGATAGGTTATGATCATGTGATCCCTTTATTTAAACAAGTAAAGGTTTTGAAAATCTTGATGATTATTAGCTATTAACACTAGTTGATCACATACTAATATTTTATATTAATCGTTATATATTTATCCAAGTTTTTATTAAGGAACATTTTCTTTAGGGAGTGTTATGAAAGGACTTGTTGACTCTTATGGTGAATTAATATGAATAAATCAGGTGAAAGGAAGGGCCGAGAATTATATATCCCCTTGATTCATCGATGGGTCTCACGAGACATGAAATGTTAGGTTTTTTGTGTATACCTCTTCGCATAAATTAATAATATCTATGAACAAGGCCTTGAAAACATGTTTTTAATGTCTGGAATTATAGATCCAATATGTATGAGACCATTATTATTGGTATCCATTTTATATTCTATTTTAATGGATAAATAATGTTCTTAGTTTTAGTTGATTATGGAATCTTGTTTTTTACTTATCCCTACAATAATATTTATTCAAGGTTTATTCGATGATTACCTCAGTTATATGTCTTTAATTATTGTGAATTTGAGCTCACTCTTCTTATGTTTTCTATTTACCCATGTTATAAAAAATGTATTAAATAGGATATTCCTAACAGGATATCATGTGAGGAGAATTAGTAGGGGTTTTAAATAACTATTATGAATTAAGTTGTTTTTTATATTTGGGAAAAGATCTATTAGTTGAGAAATACATGGTATTATTAATTTATGAGTTTTCCTAATTATCCATATCTTTAAAAGTAATAAAGAATGTATGTAATTAAATATATGATTTAATTATTATAAATATTGATAATTTTTTTTCTAGGAATATAGAGTTGGTATTAGATAATGTATGTAAAGTATGTGTTTATGGAACTAGATATAAGAGTGAGGGTTCATGGAAATACATTCATCAGATTCCAACCAAAATAGAGGATAATATAACTATCCAAAATATAGATCCTTATAAGGAGACATCAATATAGATTCATGATAACCATTATTATATAAGAACATCAAAATGGATAAGTGTTTCTCCCAAGAATAAGAAAAATCCAAGATTTATTCTCTATGTATATCCTCTATGATATGAATAGTATACTCGAGATACCCATATATATATAGATGATAGGAAGTTCTCATACGAACCTACATACCATGAAATTTTTGAAAACACCAAAAAATGTGATGTATTGTGTGAATCCATATCTAATACAATACACTAACAAATCATATTATAGAACATTATGTCTCATACATTGAGATTACCCCTCTCAACCAATGAAATCATCTCACAGTTCAGTAGAATATAATCCACATTCATTAGCTTCTCCATGATCTCCCAAACTATGATGCTACCTTAGGGTGCCCTCAATATCCCCATTAAAAATATCAGGGACATTTTATCCCATTTCAATTCAGGATTGGGTAATAAATATAATAGAAAAATGAATCACTAGTGCATGACCACCAACTTTTGATAGGTGGGGTTGCACATCCAAACTAGCTATGTCCTTTTTCAACCTTAGAAAAACATATTGACTATGAAATTAATGATTCAGCTTGTAAAAACCCGAGTTTATAACCCACTTCAAGGCATGAAAGTCCCTCACTAGATCTTCTAATATGCACATGGAAACTAATCCTTGACCATTAATAAGAAGAATATAATCTTCTATAAGGTTCATGTCTTATTCCAAATTCACACCATATTTGTTTATACCTTAGAGAAAGAAACTCATGATCTAATAGTTTCCTCAAAATTATACAAATTTAAAGTGGTGGAGTAGTGGTTAATGACTGGAGTGTTATTAAACACAATTAATCCTTAACATCCAAATGTATCTTAGTAAAGAGGGAAATCAACATACTCTCAACATTGGAATCCTAAAAAACCTAATTCTCTATTTTTTGGTTAAAACCATCTAGGCCCACATTTCAATTTCCAAGTTAATATTATAGCTTGGAATTTTAGGATTAAAAATGTTTGACAAAGTGTCAGAACTGATGGTTCAGTTCTCATTGAGAGATGATATACTTCATGCTCTTATTATCGATATACAACACCAATTTATCCGCCAAAGAGTAATTCCTCCAACACAAAAAGTAATGTATTACTACCCATATCTAATAGATATGAATGGGGAATTCTACTCATGTGGACTCAACATAGTGGAATCATAAAATACCACACAACCTACCTAAAGTAAAATTACTCATAGAATGACCCTAAATGAATCACAATACTAGGTGTACTCCCTACTCGACCCAGGTCATGATCTGTATTGTAGTTCATCTCCACTTTATCTCCTAGAAAGTGATATAAAAAGGGTCAAACTAGAAAAAATAACTTTATATTCAGTCTTTACTATCATTAGTTTTTCCAAAGGAGGTATGTGATGAACAAAGATCAAGTAAGGAGAAGATATTTTTAAAAATATATTAATATGAAAAATAGTCTTCAGTCACTCCAAAGAAACCACAACTATGACCACCTTCAGTTTCACAATTATTCCTATCTTAGATATAAGATTCCCACATGACGTTCACTTGGTAAATCCAAATTCAGCACATTTATATCTTATCATATAGCCAATTCTTGAGAAGTGATCCTAGAAAACATTCTAGACACACTGTGTGCTCCTTAATCAACTTTCAGTCTAAGAGAATATCATTAAGAAATGACCATAATAGTGGCAAAGAATGAGTGGAAAACCTTATTCATCAAATCTATTATACTTTTAACATTTTTATTACACTAAACAACATCTATAAAAAATCATACATACTTCACATATTATTGAATACATTACTAGATATATGAGATGGTCTAACCCTCAACTGGTGACAGCCCGAACTCGAATCAATATTAAAGAGAACTATTTCAGTAAAACGATGATCATAAAGTTAATTGAAAAATAGAATTGGATACTAATTCTTATACATTACTTAGTTTATATTCTAATTGTGAATATATATTCTATAGTAGTGTAACACCCTAATATTTTAACATGAAATTACCCTTCAAAGAATCTTATATTTGATAGTTTATATCACATGAAACACTGAACATAAGTGAATAATTCGTTATCACTAAAAAATTAAAACATTACAATAATTATAAATTAAATTTATCAAAAATGAATTTTTAAAATAAAAATTTTCAGATTCACTTAAAAAGTATAAATTATTTTAAAGGAACTTCTTTGAATAGTTTGTTTGAATTATAAATCTTTCATAAATTTATTAATTTTAAGAAAACAATAAATATAAAAATTATTAAAAATATTTAAATGATTAATAGTATAATAAATTAATTAAATCTTTAGAATGGTTAACTAACTTTATGTAATAATAATTTATTTATTCAAAAATGAACAAAAATTATTTTGATAATTTTTTTACTATATAATTTAAATTTTTTAAGGATAAATTAATAAATTTTATATTTTTATATTTTTAAAAATTAATTTTTTTTTAATTTTGTATTAAAAAATTATGTTATTGTTATTTTTTAGGATTTTTCTAAAATAGTTTATTTTTAATTGAATATTGAAAAAATAGTTTTTAAAAATATTATAACTTTATTAACATCATAATTATTTATGAATGTAATTAAAACATTTGAGAATATTTCCCTAGGGAAAAAATTATTTATGAAAAAAAAATGTCCCATTTAAAAAAATTATTTTATATATGAAAACCAAAGCATGCCATTTTGGAACAAAATTTTTATTTTATTCTAATAAAAAATTATTTTAATCCTAATAAGTTAACTAACTATTCACAATTATCTATTATGGTTTAAAAATATTTTAATGTCTAAAACCATTTTTTTATTTATTAATAATCTAATAAATTTCATCGATAACAATTATATACATGATTTTGGAGAAAATTCATTTTTTTCTTAAAAATTTATTATTCCAAAATGTTTTGTTTCTCTTATTTTGTGTACATATTTTAAAAGTAATTTCCAAACTAATTAGAAATTGAATATAATAAAATATAATATAAATTTGGAAGCATCACTTTAAATTTTTCTATAATTTCATTTCCATTTTCATCTTGAAAATATGATAGCATGGTAAAAATGTTAAATTTTCACAAAAAATGTTAAAATATACTAAAAGGAGTTTACAAATGGATAAGTCTTAAAATACCACAAAAACATTATCATTATTTTATTATTTCAGTATCTTTCCAAAAACTCTCACCAGATCATATAAATTTAGATTATTTTCTTCGACTTTCACATTGAAAAGGAATTATATTATTTTATTGTTAAGTGTATTTCTAAGGGTGCCACTCCCCTCACATAAAAAATGGAACCTCCTATCCTCACTTATCCACAATAACTGCGAGCCATTTCATGAAAAAAATATACACAAATAAATTTTGAAATATCATCCCAATATCTAAGAGTTTATGGTCTCACATGTGGACCATCCAATGAAGTCTTAAGGTGTAAGCCAAATTAGGATACGAGAAGAAGAGGTAATTTCCTTAACTAATCCCCTTAAATTTTACTTCTTCACTCAAGACCTATGAATATATTATATTCATCATAAAATTATTAAATTAGTATTATAAATATATTAAAATTTTAATATTTTTATGGAATTACCATTATCTACTTCTCATACACCCAATGTAAAATGAATGCATCGCTCATGGGAACACTTGGACAACCACCTCCTAAAATCCATGTAATTAATTATTAATCACCACTACTCATGGATTGTTATATATATGAATTTAATTAATATATATATATATATATTAACTTTATAAAATAAATATATTTTTTAAAAAATAAATTATTTTCTACCTTCCATTCATTGAAAAATTAAGACAATGCTTGTGAGTATGTGCATATTAATGCCTCTATGGAGTGATGTAATTTAATTTTTATTACAACATTAAATTGAGGTTCCAATGTGTATAAATAGAATAAATATTATATTTATGCAATAATTAATTCTTGGGACATCTTGAAACAATGACCATGATTCAATAACTGTAATCGATGAACTGAAACATATATGGATAATAGAATATTTGACTCCAAAATATTGATTTTAATAGGGAATTATTAATAAATTAGTAATTTTAAAATACATGGATGTGATATACAATTATATGAATATTAACATGGTTCTATTATAGATTTATAATAAAACTATATTTATTATAGAGGACGTTAACATAAATATGAAGAATTCCAATGCATGAGGTGGGTGTTTATGTTATGACCTCTCTTTTTTGTCAGAATGGTTTGTGTTTCAATTTTCATTGTGGGATGTTGTATGTTATTTATCTCTAAAACAAAATATATTTACTTCTCCTCTAATTATTTCCAATTTTTTTGAAGTATTCATTTCTTATTTCCCCAACTCATTTCTCAATAATGTTCGATGATTTGTTTTTGGAAATGTCAACCTAATTTATCATTTTTTTTTGTAAAGAATCATTCCTTTCCATGTCCATGTTAATAATTTTTATATAAAATTTATCAACTACCTTTGAATTATTTTTAATGGAGTTTTTAATATATTTTAAATTCATAAAGATATTTTAATGTAATCATATTTTCATTTTCTAAATGTTTTATTTTTTACATTATTTTTAAAAGTGTGAACGAAATGTTTATTTTTTAAATGTATATAAAATGAATGACTTTTCCTACCATAAATTTAATTATTAATCATGAATAGTTTTTTTACAAGTTTATTTGTTATTAAAATGAAAACAAAATTAAAAATTTTAATGAATTTTTAGTTTTTTCATGTTATAAAATTTGAATGATATATATTCTTATTTTTTAATTAATCATTCCAAGGATTTTATAAACGTATTTTTCATCCATATAAACATCCTTTAATCATTTTTATGGTTAAATTAGTATATAATCCTGTGATTCTATCCAATTTAATTATTTAGAAAACTAATTATGATGATGTTTTATTATATTTTATGAATAAATTCTTTTACCCAAAGGTTAAATAAGATATGATGAAATGATAAATGGTTTTATGATCTTGTGGAATATATATATATATATATATATATATATATATGTTCATAAATATGTGATGGGTGGGCCTGAATTTATATATCCCAACAATGGATTGGCTAATCTTTTATTTTTGATTAGATGATAGGTTTCAAAAGTGATTATCCTAATCCTAATTGGGTATACAGGTGATTATCCCAAATATAAGAAAGTAAATAGGTGATTTAATCAAGATAAATAAGGAACACATGTGATTAGAAGTATCCTAAGATTATATATTTATGGTTAGCCAAATTTAAAAATGTAAAAAAGTGGTTTAACCAATAATATCATGTAATTAATGTATTGGTGTATATCCATGATATATGATTTCATTGAAAATGTATTTGAATGAATCTTATGCATTATGATTATGATATTATCTCGTGGTTCATGATTTATTATTAATGTTTTTTAAACTCTTATATTTTATGTAATTTGTTATGAATAATCCTTATGGAATGACTCACGTTTTCTAGTTTATTAATTATTGGGTATGATATCTTCAATTATGATAGTGTTCTCATATGAGTAATCTTATCTTATGGGAACTTATGATTATTGGTTTATATATCCCATATTTACCCTTATTGTGGATCTGAGCTCACCGTTTCTTAGGTTAAATTTCCCAAGGTTATGAGGAAAATTTTTATGTAGGAAGTTTATATGAAGGGTAATCTATGAGAATAAAATTACGAGGGATGTTGAATATCTTTCATGAAATATGATGAATATGTATCTATTCTCCAAGAAACTGAACCTTTACTGTTATTAGACATGTATAATTGTTATATGTAATGAATAATAATCTAAAATAATGTAATATTTATTTACGTGATTCTTAGGTATCCATTTTTGGTATAAAAGTAGGTTTTTGTTAATATTAGAGATTAGGTTATGAGAAACGATAAGTTGAAACATGTGATATATAATGTTAAACCAATGTGATATATGATTAACTTAAAGTTCAATAGGTTGATAAGAAGGTCACATAATTTTGGACATATTAGGAATGATTCTCATTATAATATGATTTCCTACAATGATTATAGATACTTGATACTCACACTAATATTTTTGTAGTATTAAATAGATAAAAAAAGATGAATTAGGTTATAAATGATAGTGAATCCCAATTCAATGACTGTACATACAAGAAACCAAATAGGATAAGATCTCAAGTGAAAAATATCATCATTATGCCTAACTTGATATAATGAGTTATGATTTAAAATGTGGATAGATAGTATTTTATAAACTTATGAAATAAGTGAAAATGGTATTTCTTTGACGTTGAACTAATAAATAGAATGATGGAAAAAAATCAACAGCCTATGTGTCAATAATGTTGGAAGAATCCCCATGGTAAATGTCTCAAAAAAATAAGAAGACAATTCATATATGTAAATGAGGGAATTGAACAATAATGTTTCAAGGAATAATGATGACTTTAGTTAACCTAATAGAATTTAATAACATTCATTCTAAGTTATAACTAACAAATGAATGTTTGAAATATGGGAATCATTGGCATTTTTCAAATTGATGTCATAAAAGGAAACTACATGAAATGTATCAACAAGATCATATGAATAAATAATTATAAAGGGAAAATATAGAAGTTGGAGAAGTAAAAAATAACATAAAAATGATATGAATTATTTTAAATGTTTTTCATATGTTAAAATTTGGAAATGAGAATTTATTGATACTGATGAATCATAAGACACGATTCATATTTTTTTTTATTTTTTAAAGGATGTATCAAGGAAAAAGATGCCAAATCTTGATAAAATTTTTATGAAGGGTGTTGAATGATTTAAGTGTCAATATATAGGGTTTCAATGATATAATGGTATTTTATTAAATGGTTGGAAAATTTAAGAAGGACCACATGTTCAAAAGTATAAATACCCTTTTTGATTCTTTATGTGACTATATTATAAGATGATAAGTGGTATTTTTAAAATTTTTATTAGGTTTTAGGAATATCCAATGGTTACTGGATAGATGACCTTTAGGGTTGTTATATACATTGATTATATAATTATGTTTATTTTATGAAATTATTTTTATGAAAAATATGTTTAAGAGATAATGATAAATGTGGGGATTGAAAAGTGATTTGGTGACTAAGTGATTAATTTTATTTTTGTTGATATTCACTATATTTTTTTGGAATAATTTAATAGATAAAGTGAATGGAAATTTATGGTGTAATGTTGGATTTTATGTCGAAATAGATGATATTATTGAGTTAACCTTTTAAAACATATGTTTAATGGTATTGAAAACCATAAAATGAAATTTTTGTAAAAAGTGATGTTTTTGGAGATACTTCAGAATTGATGATTGATTTATTGATAAACCCTAAGGATATTATATAATATTATGAAATAGTGGTTCATACTATTTTTGTTGAAGTGTACAACATTTTGTAATGATTTTATGTAATTCTTATTCAAGGGGTTTTGGGAATAACTTATCATATTTTGGAGAATATAAAATGAGTCCATATTCATTTATGTATATAAATTTATGAGCGATTAATATTGTTTAGAAATAAATTCCATGTTGATTTGGGGAGAATATGTGAACAAATATTTCAAATATTTGGTTTTCAGATATGATTGAGCAAATTTTATGGAGTTTTTGGGTAATTAATTTATAGAATGATATATGTTTGATTTTTTATTTTATTATTTAATATTTAGATATTAATGCATTATTTATCAATTTTAATATTTATTCATATTTCATTGGGTATTTTAGTTACTTATGCTAACCATTTTTTAAATAATTTCTTAGAGATTGGTGGAATTAACATTCATCCCTTTTATAGAGATTATGATCCTTTTAATGTTATATTTACTTTTTCAAGCATTAAAATTTTTTCATATATATTTATAATTTAAAATATTAGATGAAGAAAATATAGAAAAACAATCGAAACACAACGAGAGTATAAAATTTTTCATGTGGTATTGAATGAAATCAAGAATTCATATTTTATCATATTTTCTATCATGATGGTAAAATTATTCCGAAACTAATTAAAGAGGAAGATAAATATTTTATGTCTTGTTTGGGAAAAAACTAATGGGTTATCATTGAATGCTTTTGGAAACCCATTAAAATGTATTCCTTTTATAATGATACACACAAGGATTTAGAAATATTTAATTATAAAATAATATGTTTCCTAGTAAGGTCTTATATATTAACTATAACGATAAAAGAAATTTTAGATTTTATTACTATGTACCAATACACTCATTTTGTGTAAAATTTAAAATAATTACGATATAATTCATTTAATGGTAGTGAATTTAAAATGTCACTATTTCAATATGCAATTCTACTTTAAATAATACCCTGTTCAATAGTTTATGTAAAATAAAAAAAATAAATTTCATGAATATTAGTTTACTATAACAAAAAATGGGATACATTACTAAATATTTAAATTAAATTTTAAAAAAAATTACTTTTCAAAATAAAAGGGTTCAAATTAACTTAAAAAATAAAAAAATATTCTAATGAGACTACATTGAAATGTTTTTTTTGAATTATCAGTTTTCATTATATTTAATAATTTTTAGAAAATGATATCATTAAAATTTATCCATAATGTTACAATTATTATTATTAAAATAAATTAATAATATCCAAAAACTGACTAAGAAAATATAATGGATGTTATTTTAATTAATCAAAACTAAAAAAAATATTTTATTTAAAAAAACTATTTTCATTTTATATTATTTAAATTTTAATTGAATGTTAAATTTATAAATTTTATAATTTAATTTTATAGAATTAAAATCATTACGTTTTAGCATGAGTAGATTATCATAGACTATTGTTTTTTTGATTTTTTGGAAATATTTGGAAACTATGTGAATAGTGAAAAATAATATATTTAAAATTACTATAAATTTAATGGAATAATTATTATATAATAATATAAAAAAGTATACGAGGCCTTTTTCATGATAAAATATATATTTAAAGAGTAATATATATAATTCAAAACTATTATGATTAATTTTTAAACTCACAATTGACTTTTTGGAACCTATGTAATATTTTATTCTAATGAAAATCTATTATAGTCCCTTTCAATTAATTAATTAGTCACAATGAAACCTTCCATTTTGGATTACATTGAAACTCAACAACTATTATTTTTTTGTCTTTAATCCAATTTAATTCATTAAGATCAATTTTATAAGTAATTTTGATGTAAATTCATTTTTATGCTTAAAATACATTTTTATAAAAATTTTCTTTCATTGTTTTTTAATTTTTTTATTAAAAGTAATTTAAAACCAATTGAGAAATTTAATTAGAAAAAATGGTTTGAAAATTTGGATTCATTATATTCAAATTTTCATATAAGGTTAATTTTTCTGTTGGATATAAAAATATGTTACTATGGGAAAAACTTTTGTTATAATAGTAACCATTAAAATGGGTTAAACTGAGTGATAATTGTTTTTAATATCACAACACCCTAATTTTTATACGGTTTTTAGAGAAATTTATGACCTCACAACACCTTATATATGATATTGTGGTTATTTTGTTAAACATTATAATGAAAATGACTATATTATTTTAATTTTTAGGGTATTTATAAGGGTGACACTCCTCACACATTAAAAGGGTAACCCCCTCTACTCACTTATGCTCCCACATTGGGAGACTTATATAGACTAATATATTTAAAAAATACCTACCAACATTACTTCCTAGACCCTAGAGGTTTTTTTCACACTAAAATTCCAACCAATGAAGTCATAATGTGTATCCTAATAGAGGATACTTGAAGAGGAGGTAATAGTATTTACACTTTCCTCGAATATTTACTTATTCTTCCATCTCATATGAGTGTATTATGTCCTTCATTACATCATTAAATTGGTATAATCAATAGATAAAATTGTTTTTATGTCAATTTTATAACCATTATCTAATTTTCATCCATCTAATGGAAAATAAATGTTTTGGTCATGCATACGTATGGACTACCGAATCCACTGAGCATTGTGATTAATATTTCATCACCACAACTAATGGATTGTTATATAGATGGATTAAATAAATAAATATGATATAATTATCATTTTATGAAGGCAATTTATTGTATAATTTCCATTCATTCATTTAATTGAAAAAAAGAAACCATCAACCATTTTTTGTGTGTAAATTACCACCTTTACACAAGGATTTGACACATTTTTCATCACCATATTGCATGGTTGGTTGTAAAATTTAATATAATGAACAAATATTATATTTTTCCAATAATTAATATTTTTTAGAAGTTTAAATAATAACCAAGGTACATGGACTATAATCACTAAACCGAAATAGCCGTGGAAGACATAACAGTTGATAATCAAATATTTAATTTAATGAGGACTTGTTTATAAATGGGTCATTGGAAATCAGAATGGAATGATATATATTAATATAAGTATCAACATGTTTCATTAATATATTTATAATAAGTAAAAAGTTATTATAGAGGAGGTTAATGTGTATACGATGCACATTGGGCCTTAAGGTAAATGTTTATATTACAACCTCACTTTTTATTGGGATTGTTTATGTTTCAATTTCAATAGTAGGAAATTGAATATTCATCATATATTAAAACCCATATATTTTGTTCCCCTCATGTGATTTATAGTGTTTTCAAGTATTATTTCCATATTTCCCCTCTATGTAACATATAAAGTATGAAATAATGTTCTTCATGAAAAATCCAACATTATTTCTACTTTTGGGATGAGAATCATTCTATTCAATATCCACATTCTTCAAATTTTTATAGAAGTTCATATATTAAATTAATTAATTAATTATAATATATTTATTATATATCTATCTTTTATTACAATATATTTTTAACAATATTTTTTCATTTTTTTGAACAATTCATTTTATAATGTCTTTTAAAAAGTGTGGAATTTTTTTAATAAAAAATTGATGATATGAATAGATTTTAATTTTATAATATCCTTTCTTCATAATTATTATTTAAGTATAAGTGTTGATGGTTTTATAAGGAAAAAGATGTTACCTTCTTATGGTATTTTTTATATTTTAAATATTATAAAATAGAAAGGATGTTTATTTTGTTTTTTAAGAATCATTATAATTTTTTTTATAAAAGTAATATTCATCTATTTCATTGCCCTTTATATATTTTTATGATTCACATGGTATATTATCATATGAAACCATCCAATTATTACTATGGATTAATCTTTATGATGATATTTTAAATATTTTTTAGGATGCTTATCACTTTCACATAGGCTAATAAAACTGTGGTGAAATAAACAATATTTTCATGATCTTGAGGAATAAATATGTATAGTTTTCTCATGTGACAGGTGAGACCATATTTATATATCGCTATAATGAATTTTGTAATTTCTTTAAATTTAATGATATATATTTTCACATAGGTGATTATCCCAAGCCTAAGAGGGTACGCATGTGATTATCCTAATCCCAATAAGGTACACATGTAATTATCCCAAGAAAAAGAGGGTACAAAAATGATTATCCCATACCCAAAATGGCACACATGTTATTATACCAATCCCAAGAGGGTATGTGGGTGCTTATCACATGACCATAAAGGTACACAATTAGTTATGAAAACCTTGTTATCTAATTAATATCTGGGTGGGAATCTATAAAATATTATTTTAATACTTATATAAATACGAAAAATTATATTTCTTATATGTACGATATGATCTCATGGACCATGATTCAATGATGATGATTCAATAGTATTATGAATCATCACATTTTTTATATCAAATCCTTATTCCATACATCATGTTTTATGGTTTATTACTTTATGGGAATGATCTAGAATTTTATGATCATGTTCCAATACAATTATATTTAATTTATGATCACTTATGATCATCGATTGATATCTCTTACATTTACCCTTACATAGAATCTAAGGTCACCCATTAGTATGATTCCATTAACCTAGGTTATGAATAAAATTTTTAAGTAATAAATTTATAATAATTATATTTATGAGAATATCTCTATGGAATATGTTGATGTTAATTCATGAAAGAAGTTAATTTTTTATCTAGTATCCATAAAAACTAAACCTTTATGATATCAGGCATGTATTATTTTAAGTTTTTTTGAATATTAATTTAGAATGATTTAATATTTATGTATGTGATACCTAGTTTTCCTAAAGGGGACACATCCTTCATAGAAAAATCGACTGTATAAACAAAAGGATTGGTACTTGTTTATATAATTATCATGGACTTCATGTACTCTAACTAATCCTTGAGCTCCCATTATCTAAAATGATCCATCCTATAAGGAGAAATGGGAGCATTATATTCATTTGAAATTATATCAATAGTAAATTATTTCTTCCTCTTATGTGGTATCCTTGAGAAATAATCAGGGAAGACATACCAGAACTGTTCAACAAAAGTTGGATAGAGTACCTACCAAAATCCCCCATCATCTAATACATGACTAGTAGACTGAGATGAAATCTCTCCTAGTTGATGATAATCAGGTCTTGTGTTCCCACCTAAATATTCCACTCCACAACAAAAATGTATTTACCACCATCATGAATCATGAATTATAGAATTTCATGGTAATAATCATTATTGGATCAGTATGACTCAAAACAATCAATTCCAATAAATAGATCAAAATAAGTTATCTTTAAAATGATGATATCCTAGAAAACTTTATTTATATTAATCTTGATAGAATAAAACCTAAAATGATTAATTATATCTAATTTAACTCCTAGTTGTGTGTCTATATGGATCACTCTGAACAAATACTATAAGGATAAGCTCAATACAATCATAAACAAAGCTGATATGGATTAATTTGATGCACCCATTAAAATAAGGAACATGGCATGGTGTGTGGCACTAGTATAATAGCTCTAAAAGTTAAAGGATCAACATATTGACTAGTGGGAGTCGGATGAAGATCATGTTACTAGATTGGGCCTTGTCTTTGTGCCCCAACATACATCCTTAGTGAAGAACCACTATGATTTCATTTCTACTTTGGTACTGGGGTACCATGTACTCTTCCATATCCTCTATAAACATTGGAACATTAGATACTAGTATGTCATAGTGCCACATTTGAAACTCCTGATACCTTAACCAATCATGATACTCCAAAAACATTGATCCATGGTACCTACTAAAAAATTGTATTAGTTTCCCAATCATTAAGAAAAACTACACTCGGGTGGTGATCAAGTACATTGGGGGTCATGTAAGGCCAAAAAATCCACATAAATAACACTCAATATAATGGTTTACCTCTAAAGGAGATAGAATACCACTTCCCTTTATGCTATGAACACCAATTCCCTAGTGGGATTCCTCAAAACAACCCTTCCTTACACCTAAAGATTCTCTAATAAATATTGTTGAATAATATTTCTTCTATAAGTCCCTCCCAAAAAATAGTTATTTTTAGTGATTAAGTCCTAAATCATTTCCTCTGAATGATAATAATGGTGTAACACATTCACATGGACATTTATCTCATACCTTAATCTATCCTTCAAACACATATCCCTTTATACCTCATCCAAAACTAATGTTGTTGTGAAAAATTGTAGATAAGTAAAAATAAATGCATTATCCAATAAACAATTCTTATCTTTATCAATTAGATAAACTACCCATACATATCTACCCTTAGAGTATCTTGATATATGTGATCAATGAACCACATATGGAAGTACATCCACAACAACCATACATGATAATCAATACACATAAGTTATTTTATAGTCCTCTAATAATATATGATTTAAGAATCACCCTACTTGATAAGAGTACCTCCTCGTGGTGGAAAATCATTTTGATGGACTCACTCTAAAAAAATTCTTGTATAGGACCTTACCTAGTAAAGATGTTGGGTTTTTTAGCTTAAATTACAACATTAGGTTAGATATCATAGGTTTTAGTCACAAAAACACTCTCTTATTTGACTTCAAAACATGTTATAATATCTCTCATAGATAAAAACATATCTCTAAACATTATGATATAGGAGGACTTGGCCAAAAAACCCATGGGTGGTGCTCATCACCACCCTCCTAGTACTATAATGAAGGCCATAATTGATAAATTTTCTATAATTTCATACATGTTACTCCTAATACATTACTAAAGTATTTATTTATATAAATGATTATGGAAAATATTCCAAGAAAAATATACTTCTATTTGAAAAAACTAATATCATAATAATCTTATAACTTTGGAACTCTCACTAGCCCCATCTTACCATACATAGGGCTATCACCTCACACATAAGATTCAAATCATACATACATGATCAACATTAGTATGATTTTTATTTAACTTTAACGGGAGTTTTTATAAATAAATTCAAGTTAAATTAAATAATGATTACAATATATACTAAAAAAAACCATATAAATATTAATTGGAATCTCATTTAACTAACACCTAATAAAAATAAAGATAAATAATCATGTAATCAGATTTTACATAACCTAGGACTCTGTTAAGTAATAATATATAATAAATTCATACTACAATACACCATATAAAATTGTACTGACACATTAAACAACTGAAAATTACCTCTTATTATTTTTTGAAATCATGATAAATCATAAAAACGAAATTAAAATCCTTCTTTCCATGTATGATTCATAAAACCCTCCTTGAAAATTTAAACTGTAAGTAGATATCCTGTAAAAAATAATTCAAAAATCACCCATGTCACATAAGGTGAAATATGTCAATAGAAAAAACGAAAGCAATAATAGAAATATCATAAATGTAAATGTATACTTTTCATATACATTGGTTAGATGATCCCAAGAATAAGTTCTACGCAATATTTTTACAATGCCATATTTTCTATCCACTATTTCAAAATAGTCATATTAAGAAAGAGAACTGATACCAATTTGTAACATCCCATCACCAGAGGCCACTAATTAGTGTCTCTTTTAGTGGATATAATTTAAAAACTTTCATTAACATCTCAATATTTTAAAAATAAATACTATGTTCGATAGCATACAAGATAAGAAACACTGACCTTAAACAAATAATGAAATATTTTTATTTAAATATGATAGTCATAACATCCATTAAATACTTTTCAATGAATAGTATTAATGGAATTATTAAATATATAATGATCATTTTAATTTATAATTTATTAAATAATTCTTTTTAAATAAGCACTTGATTTTTTAGTAATGTCATTTTATTCTTCAAAAATAGTTTTTCTTGAAAAATGGATTTTCTTTCTTTTTATGATTGAATAATATAATTAATTTATGGAAATTTTGGTAAATTTATTAATAAAAATAAATTTTATATTTTAGTTTAGCATGTAAAAATTATCTTAGGATTCTTTTTTTTCAATTTATTGAAAAGACTGATTTTTTTAGTAAATAGTGAAAAAATACTAATTTTTATAGAACTTTTATTTTATTATATTAAAAGTCCCTTTATGATTTTAATTTGATATCAAAGTAACATATGTTATATTTTGTTTGATATAATCTTATTAATTAAATTTCAATAATCATTATACCTTATTTTGGTATAAGTACTTTTTTGGGCTTGAAAACCCCTTTTTGAAGGAAACTATTTTTCATTGTGTTTTTCAGGATAAATTTTAAATTAAATACTTCTATTTATTTTAGTTAAATACCAAAAATTTATTACATATTTTTAATATTTGGGTTAAATTTGGTAAATAGAACCCTTTTATATTTTGTCAGAATGAATAGTTACTAGGGTAATTTTATTACCATGGTAAGGTTAAATCGAGTAATTGATGTAAAAAATAATATCACAATGACTCAAAAAATGATCCAAATTTGTAAAAAAAATTTATTTTATGAGTAAATTTCATCCATAATCATCCAATATTTCAATATATTTCATTTTATGGTAATTTGGATGAAATTATGACATTTATAGTATTTTATTTCAAGAAATGTAAAACATATCACACTCTTGTTTATAATAAATATGATAGTTTAAATATAGGGTTATCCAAAGGTTTTTATAAACTATAAATAGTATTTTTAGTGATAAAATATTTATATTCATCATGGAAATTTATTTTTAAATTTTAGTGAATAAATAATTACCTTAAATTCTTACACAATGCTGATGGAGTAAATATTCAATCCCAGAAAATATGAAATAAATAATATTAAAATATATTAAAATTAATCTAATATGAGATAAAAAATTTTATATATTAATTTTAAATATCAAATTAACATGTTATAGATATGTTAAAATAATTTATTTTAATTCTATGTTTTATCTTCATGTCATTAATATCTATGCATTGAATAGTAATAAAAATAGACATTATTGATAATTTATAATAAATAATATTTTATTAAATGATATAAAATTACTAAGAATGTTATTTTTTAACCATTTATAAGAATATTATTTATAATACCAACCTTAATTCATTTATTTTTCATTTTTTCCATTGATAGAAACTATATTGACCCTTAATGGGTAAAAATCATTGTTTCCAATATATGTTTAAAAAGGGTTAATAAGGGGTGATAACCAAATGATACTAATATATATATAACCTAAACATGTCCAAAAATTAATTTAATAGATTATTTCGACCCATCCCTATCTTATATTCTAAAAAAATATTTTGGAATCCAATTATAATTTAACATTAATTTAATATTTTGAGAAATTACAATAGTTCCCATCCCCTCTCTTATAAATAAGAACCTCTGATTATCAATAATTAAACACTTAAAATACATTTTTTTTAAAAAAATACCTACCAAATACCCTTTTAGAATCTCTCAACTCATTATAGAGGTCTAGGATTAGGCATAACAACAACCTTAGTGGTCTTAATGTGTTCAGTAAAAGAAGTTTTCTGAAGAAGAGGTATCATTCTTAATAAAGAGTTTCCATTTTATTTATTCTTACACATCCTTAAAATATTACTTATAAATGATTATATTATAAAAAATTATCTTAAATATAAAGAGGTGTTTTTCTGTCAATATCATAACCTATATCCATTTCATATTCCATCAAATGGGAAACAAAACTATTATTCATGTGTATGGTGGACTACCACTTTGAAAACTGATGTAATAAATTTATATAACCATATTTCAAGGATGAATTATAATGATGGAATTAATTTTTATATGATATATTAATTATATATTTATCATTAATAAAATATAATATATCATTTTACTTCTTACCATTCCATTCACTAGAAAATGGAAACGTTCTTCATGTGTACATGTGGAAAACCACCTCTACAAAGTAATGTGATTCCTTTTTCATCACCACATCACATGGATGGTATATATAAGTATATTTAAATTAGTATTATTATATTTATTATATTATGATAATTTTATAAATATAAAATAATTCTTACCTTTTTTCCATATGATCTTTGAAAAATGGAAACGTTACTCCTGCGTACGTATGACCTATCATCTCCATAATTGTAATGTACTATAATTTTAATATTTTTTTAATTGATTGGTTTAAAATTATAATTTATATATAATAATGATAAATATATCATGATTACTATTCTATATATGGTGTAGTATTGAAAACATTGACCATATTAAACACACCTAAGTCATTTTGGAATTATGAACTGTATATCATAAAAACATTAGATGTGAAATTTTATGATTATTTAATTATTATAACATGGTAATTAGTTAAATAAAAGGAATAAAAAACTTAAATTTTTTTATCAATAAAGTAAATAATTAACATATTTTTATTATTGAGGAAGATAATGAATGTAAGTGATGAGTCAGACTCATGGTAAGGGACTTCATCTCAATTTCCTTTCACTGAGGAATATTTTGATGTTATACACATATATTATTTTATGAGGTGCATATACAGCCTAATAAACATGTTATATCATGAATTTAAACTATTATAAGGATATTAGAAAATTATAAATGTTATTATTTCATGAGTATAATGATTCAGACGTTTATTAAGTGGTTAAGGGACTTTATTTAAAAATCCTCTTTTAATGTTCATTTTAAAATAGTTTAACAATGTTCAAAATGAATTTATTTTTTAAAATATAAGGAATTAATGTAATTTTTCACCATCATCACACCTTAATATTTTTATGTATACTTTATGAGTTTATATGGTAAATTTCAAATAATATTTTCCATTGTATGTGTACAATTATTCATAATTAGTGATTCCAAAATATAAAGGTTATTTTCCTCAAGAAAATTTTTAATGAAATTTTTATGAAATAAAAACTCTATTTTATTTTTTATCGGAATTATAGTTTTTTAAAATGGATTTTAAAAATTAAGGTTTTTTTGGATAATCAATTTCTTTTTCATACAGGTTTAAAAGAGTTATTCTAAGGTTTAAGGATGAAACTAAAAAGAATAAAATGTTTTATTCATGATAAATGAGCATTATACCTGAGAAATGGGTGAGAAAAATATATCTTATATAAAGGTAAATATTTATTATAGCTCTCTAATGTATTGGGTAATGTTTGGAAGTTGACCATGATAGTTATTCGATGATTAACAGTGATGGTTATTCCATGATTAGTTGTGATGGTTACTCTTTGGTAATGTTCTAAAGATAACATTTAATGTATTCCATGAGTACTAGTGATTATTAATCTAAGGTAAAGTTTTAATGTTAACCATCATGGTCTTCCATGAGTATCTATTATGGTCACTCCAACTTTAACTATGTTTGTTATTCCATATATATGTGTGAAAATTAAAATATTGTGAAAAGGTTTTCAGGTGCTTTTAAAGTTTTAAAATAAACCTCTATGAGTTTATTTTTCCTTAATTATTTACAATGAAAGGTCCAATGAAATATTTTTTAAGAGAAGAGGAATTTTCTATGATAAGTTTTTATTTTTAACCCAAATATTATTTTTAAAAATCCATATTATTATAAGTATTTATGGATTGAATTTTATTATTTATTTTTATCCCTTACTATTCCTTTTATGCTTATCCCACATTATAAAATATTTTTCAGTGGGATTTAAAGATGATTATGAATGAATATGCGGTCAAGATCAAATTTGTAAAGATATTTAATAAATAAAAAACATATTTCTTCTTAAATGTTTTGTTTAATGGGGAAATTGATACTAACTAGAAGTGTAAACATTATAATATATGGATTTTCTATGTAAGGGTTATGATATAATTCTCTAAAACTCTAAAACGAATATATATTTGTATGTTAAAGTGATTTATAGTTTAAAATAATACAAATATTCAATGTTTAATACTAGGTCCTTATAAATAGTATCATAACAAGGTATATATAAATTTACAAATTTGGATATTTTTAGGTGCTGTAATATGAAGAGTTATGAATACAATTATGGGATTAAAATTTTATGGTTTATCCTAAGTTCAAAGTATTAGAATACCATTTTTATAATTTAAGTGGTGTATGACTTAGATGATAAAGAGTATTTTGAGTGACATTTATAGTAATACAAACCTTAGGTATAGTGTTGATTTTATTGAAAAATTTTATGTGAGGAAGAATTACTTTACTTTTGGTGGACATATGTTTACTGATATTGGTATCCTTTCGGGTTTTCTAATATTTTATTTTGAGGTAATTACATGTTATTACATTTTGGGATGAAAAACGATTGGTATGAGATAAAATTTGAGGTTAAAAAATTTTCTATAATTTTTAATACATTTAGGTTATTTTTTTTGTATTCTTATCACATTTTTGGTATTGTTATAAAGATTATATTAATATATATTCATAAAAAGAAAACATATAGGCTGGGTGACAACCCGTCACATCTGGAAAGGCCTCAAGGTTTTAACCCACAACTGTAGAGCGATAATGGTTCAATTACCACCACTAGACTACATGATATCCTAGTTAGTATGACTTTGTTAATCATTATTAAAATGATATAGAGACATAGATTTAGTTAATTTTGTGAAAATATTCTTTTTTCATATTAATAACCATGGGATTGGAAGTTGATTTAGTGATTATGTGATTAACTTTATTTTGGGAGAAGGTTAATATTATTTTGGGGAATAATATTTCATTAAGGTAATAATAATACTATAAGATATTATTTTAAATAAAGGTTGAATTATATTTGGGAAGAATATTTTATTTTTTTGGCTTACGTTGATTCATGTTATTGATAGAAATGACTGTCATATCTTGGAGGTTATTTCATCAGGGTAATTACATTTTGGTATGATACTTTAAGAGTAATTAAAGTTAGTTAGAGATGAATGTTAAAATTAATCTTATAAGACTATGTGATAAAATAATTATTATTTCTGGGTTTCAAAATTAGTCTATAATATTTTTTATAAGTTTAAGGATAATTATTTTTTGAATGATCTAAGATTAACACTGGGTATTATTTTTGAATTATTGGGATTAAATTTGATTTCATCATAAAGAAGGTTTATTATTTTTGGGAATTATCTTGACTTTTTCTAAGGATTTTGGTTTTTTAATGCCTGAATACAAGAGTAATATATTATAATTATTTTATGGATTTTTCAATACGTAGAAGTTTATTCAAGTACATTAGGACTTGAAAAATTCATATTGAATACTCATGGTTTAGAGAAAATGATGATTTTTTACTAAGAATTGATTAAAGGATAAAATTATACTTACCAATTAAGTATATTTCCTATTATCTTAGTCTAGATATAAGTATAATTCCTCAGATCTAAGAACTGGACTTTAATTTTTTTATCTATTTACTTTTCTTATTAGTAAATTAATGTCCTTTTAACCCATCAAAGGTTTATTGTTTTGTGATGGATAAATTTCTCATGACCTTTTTCTATATCACTATATATCAGCACATGATAGTTATATTTTTCATTCATATCATTTTCTTCACTTTCCACTAATGTTATCTTACTTGGAAACCTAGTTATGTGGTATTCAGATAAATTTTATACTTCACTTTCTCTCTTTTAATAAAGTTTTTTATTTACTTTTTTATGATATGGAATTTTAACAAAGGTATTTTGAGTAGTCTAACCCTAGTTACCATGCTCGATTTTAAATTTTTAGAGAAAAATTTATTAGGGGGAGAGTGAATGTAACATTTTGATATTTTAAAAAATAAATACTATTTTTTTAGCGTACACAATACACAACACTAAGCTTAAATAAATAATGAAATATTTTAATTTAAATGTGATAATTATAAATTAATCATTAAATATGTTGGAATAAATAGTATTAATGGGAATGGTATGCCTCTGGGCCTTTGGGTCATATATTGCGGGTTAGTCAGGCCTTGTGCCTTGGGCCTACGGGTCATGTACAGGTTCCCCTTCAACCCTTAAAATGGGGATTATCGATAATAAAATAAAAAGAAGGACTTCGGGCCATTAAGGAAGGTAGGAATAAATAGTATTAATGGAATTATGAAATATATAGTGATTGTAATCATTCCTAATGTATTAATTAATTATTTGTAAATAATCACTCAAATTTTTAGTAAATTCATTTTTTTTCTTCAAAAACATGTTTTCTTCAAAAATTAGTTTTCTTGATTTTCATGTGTCAATATTACAGTTAATTTTTAATAATTCCAAAATAGTTATTTTCAAAAAATAAATTTCATTTTTCAATTCAGCCAATAATTTTTTTCTTAGAATGAGTTTCTTTGAATTTTTTTAAAATGATTAATTTTTTAGTAAATATTTAAAAATAACTATTTTTTTATAAAACTATGATTTTATTTATATTATAAATCCCTTTTACGATTTAAATTTTATGTTAAATTAACTTAAATATTTACCTTTTATTTTTTAGTCATTTTGAATAGGAACTATAGAAATTTTATTACCACGGTAAGGGTAAATTGGGTAATTTAGTTTATAAATAGTATGATAAAGACTGAAAAATGACCCAACAACTTGGATTAATTTTATTAGATTAATCCATTTCATCTGTAACCATAAAATATTCTATTATATGTAATTTTATGATTATTTGAATGAGATTATGATATTTATTATATTTTTTTTCAAGAAAAGTCAATCAGGTCACACTCTTGTTTTTAATATATTTAATAGTTTAAATACGGAGTTATCTAGATGATATATTGAATTGTAAATAGTATTTTGAAGGATAAAATATTTAACATCATCATGGTAATTTATTTGTAATTTTTAGTGAAGAAATAACTATAAAAAATGCATACAAAATACTGATGATGTAGTTATTCAATTAGTGGTAATATAAAATTAATAATATTAAAAAATATTAAAAGGAATAAAATATTAAAAAAAATACACTGATCAAATAATTTTCTTGATGATCTTGAAATGTTAGATATGTTTAAAATTAATTGGTTCGAATTTAATGTGTTATCTTGATAATATTAATGTTAATGTAATAAAAAGTTCTAAAAATTAATTTGTTGACATTCTATAATAAATAATATAACACCCTAAAATTATAAATTATTAATATTGTATTTAATAGCATGTGTAACATGAAACACTAAGAGTAAAAAGGAATATAATATACCGAGTATTTATGATATATTTGATATTTTAAATAAATATATTCTATAATTGAAATGAACGCAATAGTGAGTTATCTTGCCTTAAAAGAAATAATTACATTGTTTGTTAGTTTTCATTACACTCAAGATCGAGTTTTACCTAAAAACAATATATTATTAAAATATTTCTATGAAATACAATATCATATAACTTATCCATTCTATTAGATGTTAGTAATAAGATTAAATAACTTATAAAAATATATATTTGAATTCATTGGTTACTAATTAGTTATAAATGAAATATAACCCAATTGAACTTAATGGAAATGTTTAAATAAAAACAATTTTTATGTATAAAAGATGTTTTATCTTAATAAAATAAAATTAATTAATATTATTGGATTATTTTATTAAAATTTATATATTATATATTGAATAAGATAATTTTTTACATTCATAAAATATATTTGATAGATATAATATAAGAATAAACCCAATAGTATGCATAAAATATATATTTCTATAATTTCAGTTTTATTGCCTTTCAATATAGAGCCTATTTTGAATATAAATTTTGGAACTTTTATAAATTTTACATGTAAAAATAAACTTCATTTTTGAATGAAAAACTTAAAAACTATGTTATGGTTAATTTTTAGTATTTTTATATAATGTTTCATTTTTTTGATGTATTGGGAAAAATACTAAATTTTAATTGAAAACTACTTCTTCATATAATATATTTATAAGGGTAAATTATATTTTAAATTTATTTTAAAGAAAAATTATAAAAATTATATATAAATTAATCCAATATTTTTCACTCGAATCAATTTAACTTTGAAATTGGATAGAAAAACATAGTAATGTTTTGAACATTTTTACTTTAGAGACCCGCTTTGTTATCCTATCTATGGAATTTATTTTAAATTAATTTATTCCAATTATGTCATTGGAATTTATAAAAATTAATATCATATTTGGAATCATCATAATTAATAATTTCAAATAAGTTCAAGTTAGTATTTGACGAAAAGGATAATTGAATGCAATTAAAATTAATTACAAGGATTAAGATAAAAATTAGCTTAATAAGGGACTAAACATTAAAATTAAGGGCCAAAATGATCTAGAAACTAGTCTAAAACACATTTTATGGCCTTATTTTAACCCTAGTTTTCATTTTCTCGAATTGTTTTCATTATTTGATCCACTTTACATGGAGAAAACTATGGGTGGAATTCCCTCTTTCAAAAATTTACAAGAATGTCACTCCTCCATAATAAAAAGGTACTCACCACTCACACTTATTCACACATATCAATCCATTTGGATAATAAAAAACATGAAAAAAATAAACTCTAAAAACCTATCCCCTTATACTATAATCCATACTTTGGGAAGAAAGAAAACTAAGGAAGTCTGTTGGTATAAACCAAAAGGAGTTATCAAAAAAAGAGCTAATATTCTTCAAAAATCACTTTTGTTTCACTTACTTCTCCAACATTACAAATATTTTTATATAATGATTATATAATGACATAAATATCATCAATATACTAAGATGTTATTATTCTAAGAGTTCTATATACATTTTGACACACATCGATTAAAATGGGATACATAATCATCGAGTGTGTGTACGGCGGACTACTACCTCGCGAATCGATGTCATTCGTTCTCCCATTTATAGCCTTTAAAGGTTGAAAATAATGATGGGTTTATAGTTTATATATGATATATATGATATTTATAATGTATTTATGATTCTTGAATTCTAATATAACTAATTCCTACATGCTTCATATTTTGTGTGAATACGATAACATCATTTGGTGACATATGGATTACCACCTCCTGAAAGCGACATGATTTATTCACGCTATAAGTGGAATTTATAAATTATTATTTTAATTAAAATATTTAATATATATGATAAAATTATTATAATGTAATTATAATATACATATATACTATTTTCTTTTCATTCTTTTAATATGACAAGAAAATGAAAAAATTGTTCATGCATACGTACGACCTACCTTCTCCATGAACAGTGAATTTGATTTCCTATCTAAAAATATTATGGATTATTATAAATACATATATAATGAGTATATATGATAATTAAATAATTTTTTTACATTCTAAATATGATTAAATCACTATTGAATTAGGAATAAAAAAATAACAAGTCAAAACCTACTAAACAAATAAGGCAATTAAGATCTAAAATAGTGAAAATAATGAATGATTTTTAAAAAATAGGTAATAATATATTATAATTATTTAATATATGATATTATAAATATGATTATGGTTCCTTTATAATGTAGTTAAATTTTTATAACTTGTATACTGGAGGGTAAAATACGTTCAACCCAAAGGAAACACAAGGTAAGTGTTTTCGTCTCAATTTACATTCCATTGAGACTTATTTGTTATTATACACCAATTCACATACATGGGGGGTATATACTACCCATTTTTCATTCATTTTCATGATACACTAATACTTCATGTTATTTTTAGTTTCAATTTGAACCATCTCATCCAAGGGGTTTTGACTTGAAAATTACTAAGTGGTAAAAGTTTTCTTTACAATATCACTTTCTTTTGTGATTTTTAACTTTCTTCTGAAACAATCACTTCCTTATGATAATTTTAATTTTAAATTAAATTTTATATATTCCTATTATCATGAAAATTATATCATTATTTCATAAACTGTATAACCTTTTTTACACAAGATTTTTAATTTGAATATTATTTGAAATATTGATAAATTTGTATCCTTTAATCAATACAGATATTTGATGATAAGGAATGTTTTTCATTAAATAAATAAATTATTAAATATATGAGGAATGATTTTCACATGTACTCTATGGGGTTGGGATCAGTTAATTCAATCCCCGCGATGCATCATTAGTCTCATGAGATAAATTAATTAGCCAAAATGGAGTAGCTTAAATTATCTTGAGAATATGTTTTGATGGTGAAGATATCATGGTCCTAGGAAACAAGAAATCTAATAATTAATAATAATTTTTATTTATTATTAAGTAACTATATTTATCTATTTTTTTTCTTTGACATATCTATTGATGCATTCTATTCTTAGTTTATTGATTAAATGACATGTGTTTTAGTTATCTACGGTGCCATATTGATTATGCCTTATCATGATATTTATATGGATTGTGTGCTCAATTATTTACCCTTCCATGATAATTATGATAATTTATTGATTTTGGGTTATTTTTTTACTGACCCTTTCTGATAAATTGATCTCACCCTTATTTTCTTCCTTTCCTGATGATATGAAGACAAAATATTTGAATGATATTTTAAGGTGCAGTTCATTTCATTTTATCATGTATCCTGTTTTATTTTCTATTTAAAAATGAAATATGGGTTTCATGTATGTACTATAGTTTTCAAAAACGTCCAAACTGATAAATCCTTTAGGATTTGATTCTTTTTAATCAATCCAATATAATAAATTAATGTACATGCTCCGACCTTCTGGGGTCAGGGTGTTACAAATAATATTTTATTAAATTATATAAAATTCATAAAAATCTTAAATTTAGAAAAGTAGTTATTATATGGGTTATAATATAAACCTTGGTCTATTTATGGGTGTTTTCTCTATTTATAGTAACTATTTTGACCCTCAAATGGTAAAAATATTTTTTTAGTTGCGGTAAGTTTAAAAAGGGTTAACAAGAAGTTAGAACCAAATGATAAGGGTAAATATGTGACATAAAACTTTCAAAAAAACATTGTATGAGATGATCAAGACACATGATAATTTTATATTATAAATAAATATATTTGGTTACACTTTTAAATGAAAATTAATTTAGGTTAATTTAATATTTTCAGAAATTCCAAAAGTACCCCTCCCCTACCTTATAAAAGGGCACATATTCTTTTAAATAATTCACAATTCATAACCCATTTGGTTCAAAACAAAACTACCCAAATACCTTAATATATCCCCTAGCCTCATTTCACATGTATATTTTTAGATATAACACCATCCTTAGTGGTCTTATGGTGTTTGGAAAAGGAGCTTGTCCAAAGAAATGATATCATTTTTATAAAGAATTTATCTTCTTTTCTTCTTTACCCTCGTTAAAATATTCCCTAAAAAAGATTATATTATAAAAAATATCTTACATATACCAAGGTGTTTTTATGTTAATATCATAACATATATCCATATCCTATTAAATCAAATGGGAAACAAAACTACCATTCATGTGTATGGCGAACTACCGCCTCGTGAACCGATGTTATTCATTTTCCATAACAATCTCTAAGGGATAAATTATAATGAAGTAATTGTTGTTTATATGTGAAATTAAATATATATTTATCATTATTAAAAGTTAATATATCATTTAACTTTTTAACCTTTCATTTATTAGAAAATGATAAGGTCACTCATGCGTATGAGTGGATTACCACCTCTACAAAGCGATGCAATTCATTTTTCATCATCACATAACATGTATGATATATATTAGAATATTTAAATTATTTATATGATATTTAAGATATTATTATTAATATATAAATTTAAAATTATACTTTCATTCTTTCCATAATGATCTTTGAAAAATGGAAGGGTTATTCTTGCATACGCACGACCTACGATCTCCATGATTACAACGTAGTTCAAATTTCATAAAAATATCTAATTTATAGATTTAAAAGTATTATTTATATATAAAACTCATAATTATTTAATGAATATTATTATGGATATGATGGATTAATTACCACTTTGACCATGTTCAACAAAACTAATTATTTTGGACCTATAAACCAAATATCATCAAAACATCCAATGTGAACATAAATAATTAAGAAATTATTATAACATGGTAATAAGTAAAATAAAATGAATAATAATATTTTAAAAGTTTATCAAAAAATTAAAAAATTATCATAATTTTATTATTCAGGATGATAATGAACATATGTGATGAGTTAGACTCAAGGTAAGGGACTTCATCTCAATTTCCTTTCGATGAGGCATATTATGATGTTATGATCCTATATTATTTTATTAGGTGTATATACATCCCTATTGAAATGGTATATCATTAATGTTTTCTATTTTCACGATATTAAAAGTTTTATAATGTTATTCTATCATGTATCTTTCGATTGAAATATATCTAATGGGGTTAAGGTACATTCTTTTAAAAAAAATCCTTAAATATTTTTCTTTCAAATCTTTTTACAAAGGTAAAAAAGAATCTTTTTTTATATATATACAGCATGAAAAAAATATCATACTTCAAAACACCTTAATATTTTTAATCTCAATTTAATAATTTACATGGTTACTTTAAATAATTTTTTTTACTTTGTATATGCTTTTTTTTTCAAAATAATTTATTTCAAAATGAAAAGGTTATTTTCTTTAATAAAATTTTAATGATATTTTTTTCAATGAAAAATAATGTTTCTATTTTTTTATTTTTATTATAGATTTGAAAATGTGTTTTAAAAGGGAAGGCTATTTTGGATATCCTAATGTGTTTTCATATGGGTTTAAAAGAGTTTTCAATGTTTTCATGATGAAATTGCATAATAATAAAATTTTTTATTCATGATACCTAAGAATTAAATATGATAAATGGATGAGACCGATATAGTTTATATGAAGGTTGATCCCTATTATAGATCTCCAATTAATTAGGTAATGTTTGGAAGTTTATAGTGATGGTTTTTCTAAGAATAACTATGATGGTTAATCTAGAGTAGCTCTAATGGTTACTCAATAGTAACGTTCAGAAGCTAACTATAAATGTCATCCATGAGTTGATATTATAGTTACTCCAAGGTAATGTTTTGAATCTAACCATGAGTTTCTTATTGAGTAATTATGATGGTTACTCAAAATTTAACCAAGATTGTCATTCTATACATATGTGTATAAATTATAACTTTGTGAAAAATATATATGTTATTTTAAAGTTTGAAAAGAAACATTTATGATATTATTTTTACATAATGATTTACAATGATTTTTTAAGGAAATTATTAGGAATAGAATATGATTTATTAGTTAATATAAGTGTTTTTTTGAAGATTATGTTTATTATAAAAAGGAAATATATTTTTATTATTAATGGAATGTCATTTGTTTTCATTATTTTTGTCCCTTGTTGATCTTTTTGGATCATGTGGTATTTTAAAATGTTTTTCATATGGATTTAAGGATGTGTAGGAATAATGATGAGGTAAAGATAAATTTTCTTATGATATTTCATGAAAAGAAAATAGGTTTCTTTTTAAGAGTTTTGTTTTAAGTAAAAAATGTATACCGAGTAGATGCTTCCACTTTTTAGTTTTTGGATTTTTATGTAAGAGTTTTGACCATATATTATAAAACTATAAACCTAAAATATCATTGAAAATGAATGTTATTTCCAGTTTAAAATTACTTTAATTCCAAATGTTTAAGTCTGGGTCCTTACACCACCAAAACCACCCCATATTCCAGAGGTTGCCAACATGAAAAAATGGTCTTTAAAAATATCATGGGTAGACTATACCCCCAGATCAGAGTTTCATTACTATTATAAACATTTATAACATCATATAAAAATAATAATAAATATCACATACATAGAATTATATAATAAAATAATATCATCATTATATGATTTTAAAAAGGTGTATGTTTTAAATTTAATACAAGTCCAAAAAATAATTAATCCCCCATAGGTGGATCATATACATAAAAAACCAAAAATAATAAAACAAAATAGATCTAGAAAACTTTAAGAAAATGGATTCATTTCAAATCCTAGTCTGAATCCACCATGCCCTGTCCAAGATTTTAGAATCATGCATTTGTAATATGGGCCTTCCCTTTGTCCCATCCTGTAAAAATGATGTCTACTTCGGTATCTAATAACAGCCTAAGAAAGGTGTGTGTATGTCTAAGTAGGCCACCACCATAGGTGTATATAAACATATATAGCTTGAATGAAGTGTATTTTGATGTTCCAAATACATATAAATGGCCAATTAAGAAACTTTTAACAAATAAAAAACATAATTTATCCCCACGTTCCTCAGTGAAACCCATGATCGACCATACCTAACTCGGCCAGTAAAACATGTCTCCAAATAATAGAAATACCCATGGGGAAGTATACCCATATAAAAAAAAATTATTACCCTTGGGGAAATATACACACCCTAGAAAATGATAATTCACATAGAGGAAATAATATGCCCAGAACCATTAGAGAACCACCTCATGGAAACAATGACCTTGGAACTATGGTTATAGGAATATATAAATTATTTATTACCATTTCATCATTCCTTTAAACCTTTATCAATGAACCCCTTATCAAAGAATCCATTATCAAAGAACCATTTACCATTTATAAAAATAGTATTATCCAAAATAAATGTAAATCTCATACACCTATTTATAAAATGGAATCATCAGTACATAAGAAATAAATCATAATTTCATTTAACATCATATACCCCTCATCACTTCAAATTTAATTTGAATATATTCCATTCATTATTTTACCATGTTATTTATCAAATAAAAGGTTAAATAATATCCATGAAATACACTATATATATCCTTAAAAATAACTATTTATGTTTAATAAAGGTCGACTACAATTTGAATTCCATAACATAAAAATTTAACTTAATATTAGGTAAAATTACTTGTAGGTCTCTGTGACTGCATAACAGACACAATTAGAAATGAATAAACACACGAGGGGTAGTTTATAGACAACTAAAAATATATTTTTAGAATCTTACTCATCATATATTATAAATTGGTTAGTGATAAAATGGTAAAAAATTTAAAATCATAATAAATACCAATATTATATCATAACTGGAATAATACTTATTAATAGTGAAATAAATTGTGACAGAGTGGAGACATATTATTCTATTTAAATATATCTTTACCAAAGAAAAAATTAAAAAAATAATTCACCACGAATTGAATAAAAACCCTTAATAATAAGTAGAGGAAGATGAGTGGGTGTACATGATCTTGCTAGTAAAATAGAGGAGGGAACATAAGGGGATTATGCGGTTTTAATTCATAAAGGGTAATTTTGAAAATGGACCAATTTTAATTTGATTGGTAGAACACATGGTTTTTATATTTAGTTTTTAATCCATGAACCAATTGTAAAATTCCCACTATTTTTTGGAACCAAACCCCACATGGTATGGCTGCCCAATTTGGTAACCCATGTTCCAGCCATGCGAAACAACATTAGAATTTTATACATATGTAACACAATTTCTTACAACATTTAACAAGGTTAATGTAACCTTTTTCTATCCAATCCACTTCTTCATGATTAGGGTTCACACTTATGACTAACCATATATTAACTTTTTTCCCTTGGTGATAAATCTAATTTTTATATTTTTGGACCTCTAACCCCAAAAATGATCCTAGACCCTCCAAAACCCCCATAAACATAACCATTTACATATACCAAAACAAAGAGACCAGATCTGGGAAAATTTAAATGAAAATTAACATCATGAAATATGAGGTTTCTTAAAATTATTAGAAAAAATTAAAATCATGGAATGTTAAATGATAAAACCCATGAAGTAAGTATGAATAATCTTCCTACATACTAAATTATTTGGAATAATCAATGGTGGATTTTCTACATTGTAATAGAGAAATGAATCATGTGTGGGAATGAATTCTATCAAGGACATTAATTTTAGAAATATGAAAATATTCCAACCAATGTAATAGATGAAAATGATTATCAACATAATTAATCACCCAAAATATAATGTTAACATTATAAGGATCATAGACATTATTCCAACCAATGAACCAATATAATTGTTAATAAATAAATTTGATGTTAGAAACCTCTAATTCCAATAGGGAATGGGAAATACTATTCAATATCAACATCTATAATGGTCAATGAATGTGATTTGGTGGAAGAAACAACTAACATACATTTTAGAACTAAAAAATAAATATTTTACTATACATCTATACACTCCTTCACATTTGGATTTTTTTTTCAAAAAACACTATTTCACCACCCTAAATAATAGTTAATTAATTTTATTGGAAAAATACTAGTGATACAATGATTTTATCTCATGTCTAGTATACTTTTTAATTTAGTTTTGTGTTAATTTTCTTCCTCTATATTATGTTATTCTCCATTTGATTGTTTTTTTTTGATTTTAGGCTTGTATTAGGCCTCTTTTTATAATGTTTAAATTTCATATCACAAATAATAAAATGATAATATAGTATTTTATGGATAACTATGAATAACCTATAAATGATATATTCCTTATATGGATCATAATACATAAAAATAAAGGTTATTTAGACCATGAAGTTACATATTATTAGCTATCATAGTTGATTGAGTGAGATTTGTTGACACCAAGGTGTGAAGAATTTTCTATGACCTTGATGACCATAGTGATATATAAATAATATTTAAGGAATCTGGGATATTTTTGTTGAGTTCCATGGCTTATATTAAGGTATTTCTGTTGAATAATGGCTGAAATGGGGAAGGAAATTCGCTGTAGAAGGTCATAGTGAACCTGGAGAAGTTTCTCAATGCAGTTGAAACCCATTGCATAAGAAATTTTTAGAATAAAAGAATCAAAATGGGTATATGTTTAGGGACCATAGTTGGGGTGGTCCCCATGGTTAAAACTTGGCTTTCTTGTGAAATAGGACTGATCTCAAAAATGGGAATAGTGAAGGAAATTTTCTAGGATTTTTACTACATAGAAAATATAGTTTTAGGAGGTTAAAATAAGGATTAAATATGAACATGGTGCAGTATATGGTTCTTGTCATATCCACCTATCAGGAATGGGGATTCCTAAAAAATGTATCGTGCAATGATGGAATATTTTGTCGATATGTGAGGACCCACAATTCAAAAATTACCAAATGGATATCCCATGAACCATTATTTCATGGTTGAAAGGTGGTTCTAGATATCAAATTTACAAGAACAATGGGGTCCATGCACCTAGTTTTCAACTTGATGAAGAAAAAATAACTAATAATTTTACATCGGGATTTGGTGTAAAGTGTTCTAGGCTATAATGAGTTGAATATTGTTGAACTTGTAATAACGATTCTTGGAATAATATTGAATGATATCATAATAAATGGATTTATTTTTATGTTAATATTAACATACATTTCAATGGTGTTTACAATGTTACATTTGGTGGAATAATTGTGGAATAATTTCAAATTATTCGACCCTATATGAAGATAGAAAAAGACCTTAGAGAAGTTAAATTATAGTGGTTATAGAATATTTTTTGGGGAGTTATTGATGTGTTAGTGGGTGGTTTATGGATCCTAATATGATAGTAAAGTGTATCTACTTTTAAGGGTATATGAAATTCTTATTTGGATAATGGAGATCAGATGGAAGAAGTAGAGAGAGTACAAAATGAGAGAATATTGAAAGAATGTTCCTTCATACAGAAGAACATCAAGAGAGAACCATATACTCCTATATCAATGTAAGAATAATATAAGTCCCATATCACCTATGACCTAGTATATTATTAGAGACCAATGGGATAATCAACAATATTTATAGTTGAATATCTTGAAGGGGTACAATTACCGATCTGTTGACCATCTAATCATAGTGGAATAACATTAAAAGGTATAGTGATCACTCAGGTTAAGTCATCAATGGATTTTCTTAATCCTTTTTGGCCATATCATAAAGTGGAATTTTATCTTCTAGTGTATTCTAGTAGTGATGTGAATTAATGAATAACTATGTGTTGTAATATGTTTGTGAATTAGTGGATGAATAGATGTCTGGGGGGGATCAAAAACATCAAACAAAGAAGGCATGGGTTATAAAAATTTCATATGTATAGTGCTATGATTTTTTATTTATTTCTACATATGAGGAAAGGTTCAAAGTTTATAATGAGTAGATCAAGAACCTGCAACAGTTCAAGAGGTGGAATTTAAAAGAGGAGAAAATTTTAAAAGAAATTAGAAGTACTAATTCACTGCTCCCATTTTCATGGTTCAAATCAAGTTGGATCCTCAAAAGTGTGATCAAATGGATGTCACCTAAAAATTATCATGATAAGTTTATGAGAAATGTATAATCATAACTTTGTGAAATTATGAGGAGATTCTATATTTGAAGTAATTAACTATGAAAGTTAGATGAATATTATTCCTCTTAACCATTTTATTTTATCATTGAGGGATGTGATGATACTATAATTAGTTTTCAACCTATTTATAGTAATTTTCATATACCATTAATAATAAATTAAATAAGTAGATGTATAGAAAGGTCCAATTTTAATTTTGATTTTTTTGAGAAGGTCTAACCCAATGTGATTTTTCTTGTAAATTTAAATATGATATTGTATAAATTTAAGATATTATATAAGGGAAAAATAAAAATGAAGGAATGAAAGATTCAAATTTGGAAGAGAATACTTTAGGACTTTATTCTTAATAAAGATGAGGATTTTGATAGGTATTTCACATGGTTAAATGAAATAGTTATCAATATTTTTGGATTTAGTGAAAAACATGAAGACTCAAGTAATATGAAGAATATTTTGAGGAACATTTAATATTGGTTTGATCTAATGGTATCCACTTCAAAATATATATAAGATCCCTCATTGTATTATCTATAAAATATTCTTATTGTTCATGAAATTATAAAGACACTAAATTTCATGAATGAATAAAAATTAAAAGTATTATTTGAATCTATATGTAAAGGGAAGAGTAAATATGTTTAAGACATAAATGATTTAGAATATGATGATGAAATAAATCAAATTTTCTCTCTCTTGGGAAATAAATAATTGAAGGTAAAATAGAAGGGATAAATTACGAAATATTTGAAATGATTTAATTGTAATAATATTTCCCATATTTCAATATTTTAACAAAAGAATAAGGTTGAGGTATATGAATTTTATGAGAAAAAATATAATCCTTAACCAATGAAAAATCAGAATGAAAGTTAAAAATCATACAATAAGAGAAGATTATTTTTTTCAAGGTATATGGTTCATCCAATATTTCTTAAAATGAGGTCACTCTTTTTTATCATGTGGATAAAATTTCATATTTTTCAAGGAGTTATGATGATGGAGAAGAGAGAAAAAAAATAATGGGAACATAAAGGTAATTTGAATATATTATTGAGAATATTTCACAATTCAAGAGAGAAAGGGAAAACATGGATAATGTGAGCAAGGTATTGGATACTCAAATGAGTAAGTTAGGTAGTAAGGGAAAAGGTATTGTAAATGAAGAAAAACGGAGTTGATAAATAGGGATTTATTCCATGTTGAATAAATAAAAACCATAATTAGATTATTGATGAATATTAATAGATGATATATAAACCTAAAGAGAATTTTATTATTATATAAGAGGAGTTACAAGCGAAAAAATCTATCTGCTTTTCCGATCAATCTTATTTGAATATGTTTAAAGAATATTTCATGATTTTTTTTCATTATAATAGAATCATACTATGGATAAGAATCGATGTAATATGGTAATTTTACACTTATTAAACATGAAAATAAAACTTATGTTTTTTATAATGGGTGTCCACAAAGAAAATATAAGAATATTGAGAATAAAAACAATATATAAGAGAAAGGAAAGAATATGCCAATAAAATCACACCCTCTATGAAAATGAAGGCTCCTGGAAGACCAAATAAACACCATTATAAATAAATATGTTATCCTTCAAGGATAACTCAATTCATGGAATACTTTTGGTGTCCTTGAAGGTATGGATACCAAGTTTGATCATGCTAGTTCTATATGTGTTTACCTATTAACAGGAAATAACAAAGGGGGATTTTTTATAAGAATATTAGGTTGATAGACCAAATAAATAATGTTTTATTGAAATTAAAAATATAATGACTTTGAGAAGACATCCACAAGTGATAAGTTGAAGAAGTGTGAAATATGTGATCAAAATAGAAATATTTTAAGGGCTCATTAATCACACGAAAGTGATAATATCTTAGGTCCTAAGCTTTAGAATGATTATTCATAGAAGAATGTTGTCAATATTTGACGGAAAGAATTTCCTATGTTTGGGGAAAGCTTTAAACTCAATGGTTTACCTTGATGAACATGGAGGATCCTCCTTATTCCTATAATATTGCGTATATCTTGAGCTTACTTGTTGATACTTTAAGGAGATATGTGAGGTTATCATTTATGGTTAGTACAGATGATGATATGAACATGGAGTACTTATCTATGATGAAGATTATATGAGTGCATGCATTTAAGGGTAGATCCTTAAAATATTGATAAATTTGGAGTGTTGGTTGATATTTAGGTGAGATATTAGGGGTTATATATTTCATGTACCTTAGTTGTTTTGATGGTTTGTTGAGATATTTCCAAGATATTCCTGTTAAATTCTTATCTACTTGAAGATAAATATGTTTTTGTGTATTTTCTCACATGATGAGTTGTTATGAACATATTAGACAACCTAGATTAAATATTTTTTCCACACTGGGTAAGATCAAGTACAATTAGATTTTATTTATCAAGGGTTCTTCTTGAAGGAACCATGTGACTTCATAAATATCTTTAAATTTAAAAAGAGAGGACAATATTTTTGAGACAAAAAAAATGAAGAAGACCCCATTATTTAACCATTCAAATTAATTTCAAATAACAGGGATTATGAATTTGGGTTTGTGAAGTTGATGGAGATGAGTATTTCCAAAAATATACAATAGATGAGATTGTTATAAATCATAGAGGATTGAGTTGGTTTTGTTGAAAATAATAAGTGAAGCATTAACTATGAGCATGATGACCCTAATGATGGAAAAAATGTTGAAGGGGTTATTGAGAAGGAAGAGGACAACCATTTCTTTGCTTAACAAATTTTTTCTAGGAAAATACCTAACATGGGAAAGGTTATTCCTGAGTGGAGGTAGTATTTAAGACATATAAGATGTCAAGATAAGTCTATAACCATTTTATAAGGAATTGTGAAATGGAAATTCCCAAAATGAGTATATGTATAGGGAATACTCTTGTTATGGTCTCCATAGGGAACACATGATTCACCTATGAATCTTTGCTAACCCCAAAATAGGAATATAGTATTCCATTATCTTGGAGTTTCATAGTATAGATCCCAAAGCTTTGATAGGGTCAAAATGCGCTTGACCATTCATGTGGTGCAATCTAAGTTACTAATTATGTGTTCTTATGAGAAACATGGATTCCTAAAAATGGAACTGTGAGATAAAGAAAGTTGTGGTTGGAAAGTGATGACATGAAATTCAAAATAGGCCAAAACAACCAACCCCACACCCATATTGAATGATGTCATAGTCAAAAGGAGGGTTTTCAGGTCAAAATAGTGAGAAGTAAGGAGACCACACCCATGGTCTTCAGCGTGTTGAGATAATAGTGACTAAGAATCCAACACCAGATCATGAAGAAATGATTTTTAGTTTATGACATTTGTGACTTCCTCAAATTGATTATAGGGATTTTTGTGATGTTCTTGAATGATTCCATGATTGGTGGATTCATTTTTAGTCCATGATTTAATAACATATTAGGGGTTTATGTATTGTTACATTTTGTGGAATAATTTGAAATTATTCAATGCTCCATGAAGAGAGAAAAATATCCTAGAGTAGGTACATTTTAGTGGTTATATAATATTTCATTAGAAGTTACTAGGGTGTTAGTACGTGGTTTATGGAACCTATTATGAAACTGATATGTTTCAACATTTATGGACACATGAAATCCCTATTTGATAAAGAGATATTTAATGGAAGTAGCATTGAGAGTTACCATGATTAGGATATCATGAAAACTTTTCTTTTTTACCAAATAAATTTGAGAAAGAACATGTTACTCATATATCCAAGTAAGAATAATAAAATACCAATATCACCTCTGGTTAGTTGGAAGTTTTGAGACTTGAAGGATGAACATCAACATTGTTAGTTAGAGATCGTGAAGATGTAGAACACTTATAATTTTTTGACCCATTTGATTGTAGATGAAGAGTATGAAAACGTAATGTGATCCCTAAGGTTAAGTGATCACCTGGTGTTGTCAGACCATGTTGGATTATATCATATGAAGATGATGAATCTTATAATGGATTCTACAAGTGATGTGGACACACTGATGACTCTGTATTTTAATAAATTTATGAAGTAGTGGATGAACACATGTTGGGGGACTATGAAAAATGTAGAAGAGTGGGAAGGTTTGTAGATCCATGTAAATATTGTGTGTTTTGAATTATCTTTTATTTAGACATGCAAAGAAAGGTTAAGAATTTATTGCGAGTGGATTGAGAGCCATCACTAGTCGATTAGGTTGAGTTTAAATGATGAGAAACTCAAAAAAGGAATGAGGATCACCAATTCAACCCCTCCCCCTCTTAGTGACCCAATATAGTAGAATCCTAACATATATAAACTAAATGTTTATGATATTAAATTTTTAAAAGAATATATAAATTTATCTTCAAAATTGGTTCCTTTTATTCCTCTAGATTATTGGATTTAGTTTTCATTTGAAAACAAACGAGAATTATTCCAATAGAATTATATCCTTATAAAATAGAGCTAATTTAATTAGAGTAATTTATGAAGAATATCCTTAAGAATTTAGATATGGTTCATATATGCTGATGTGTTTCACCTTAGGGAAGTAGTCCTTTTTTGTTAACAAGAAGGATAGATCAATGCATCTCTTCAATGATTTTCAAGAACATAAAATGATTATAATCAAGGAAATGTGTCATCAACCTAATATTGATGGACTATTTATTCAACTATAAGGATATCCAACCTGATTTAAGCTATATTTTTCATCTATATATCACCAAATTTTGGTGATAAGAGAGTATAGTCCCATGATGAACTTTCATAAAATATATGAACACTATTAATTTATAGTGATTACTTTTTGACATAAAAATAAAACAGACATATTCAATGGTATGATGAATAATGTATCTTGATTTTACTATGGTGATTTTTTTTAATCTTTTATATGAAATTATAATATATTGCAAGACAAAGGAAGAGAATGGAGAGTATTTAAGCATTTTTATTAAGAGGTTATGAAATTATAACATCTATTCCAAATTTAGAAAGTAGTAATATTACCTCAATAATGTATCTTTATTTAGTTATTTAATAATACATGAGGGAATATATGTGGATCCATAAAAGATAGTGGTAATTGGATAATTTATTATACCAACTACTATAATAGAGATACAATGTTTTCTTGGACAAGCTGGATACTATGAATGAATTATGAGAATTTTCTCATGATTTTAAATTAAATTAGTCATGCCAACATGAATAGGAAATAAGTTTTTATAGATATATAATTTTTAATATATTTAAAATGAGATATAGTATAGGTTTTTTATTGTACTTGAATACCCATTACCCTGTTGTGGATAAGGGTTTGTTAAAAACAACAGTACATCAATGAAGAGCTTGTAATATAACCTTAGGAAAAAAATATCTTTTAAACTTATTCCAAATAAAAGATGGTTTAAAATACCCTACCCATGATTTTATCTGGAAATAATAATATTTTAATTATAGATATATAGGATTTGTCTCAATAGTAAAAGTATGATATATATACCGATCATTAAAAATTAATTTTTGTACTAAAAAATAAGGATTTGAAAGAGAAAAAATGATGGATGTAGTTGATATAAGATTATTAATACTAAATAAATTAACCTCTAGGGATAGTGGTCTAAACTATAAGGATAATTCTACCTTATCCATGATAATTATTGAATGATACTCAATACTCATGTATTTTTAAAAGGATGAACTTTAAAATCATACATGAAGGTTTGAAATCATATCTATCCTAAAAGAATGAATATATATCATACCATGTGAAGTTAAATGAGTTGAATAGGGATGATATATAGATATGTAGAAAAGTATGGAATATTATAGATTTTATCCTTGAAAATGATCGAACTATATGATTTCATAAGTGAATCTGTATCCCTTCAAAAACATAATTGATGAATCAACTGTTGGATGATAATCATATATCATCATGATCAATCCATTATGGAAGAAAAATAATGTATATACATGTCGAGGAATATATCATTTTGGTTAACATGATAATGGATATTTAGGAGTATATATATTGATGCATTATTTTCTAGAAATTCAAGGATAAATATCTTAATTCAATGGTAATAATGTAATCATTACCCAAAACCCATATGTAAATGGGGGAATATAACCATTTATTCTATTATAGTTATTAAAAATAATATTAGGGGATATAATTCTATTTGGTTTGCAGTTTATCTCTATGTATTCAATACATTTCATTACTTTGAGAGAATATTTATCTCTTGGTCAACTTTGTTAAAAATACACAAAGTATGAGGAAAAACTGCATAGTGTACCATGTTAAATTTTATCTGAATGATATCCATAGTCTACATCAAATTTTTAGAGACGTAATAAATAATAATTACATACAGTGATAATATATGAAACCATATATCATCATTGAACATATAGTTAATCTGAAATAATTATGAATACCTTGGAAACTATTTTAGGATCATGATAAATTTATTTCAAAGGATGCTAGTATCAACATCTACATTTGGTTGAGTAATAATATAATTATTGTATCCACTCAGGAATCTAAATGAAACTATATGAGTATATTAATGGAAAGATATAAAGATCATGAATAAGTGGTCAAAATGTTTAAAAAAATAATTCATGGGAATAAATATTTCTCATGAGAGGTAAAATAATATTAAATCTATTCAGTGACATAATAAACTAGAGCAATGTCATCATAATAGGTATACTAATAATAGTTAGTATGATTTTAAATTTTCATGTTGAAGATGAATAATTTATTTAAATAGAACCATGGAAATTTTTATGAGATTTAGGTGGAAAAGAATGTTATAATATAGAAATATTGTTCCCATTGAGATCATAAATCACATGGGAGTTATAGCTTATCACCTTACACTTACAGTAAACATATATTTAGTGAATTATGTGTTCCATGTATAAAATTTTAAATAATAAATATTTAGTCGATTATATTTACTAAATTTAGATGCTATACAATTGGTAAATTAATTATCATGTATTAAAAAATCTATGGAGATATTTATTCAAAGGGATAAAGGGGTTTGAAATAAAACCACTTAGTAAGACAATGTTCTATAGAAAAATCATAAGTTTGAAAAGATACATTGGATCTTGAGTACTTAATGAGAATCATTTAGCCTCAAATATTTTCCTCAATGTAATGAAATAATAAGGTATACATTCTTGTGGAGGGGGGTGGGGGTTAATGTAACATCCCATAATATTAGAATATATATCCCTTTATGTATATTGTGTGTGTTTGATAGCTAGTGATACAAAAAATCATACTAAATGTAAAAATTAGTTATTTAATTATGATAGAATATTATGATAAAAAATTAAATAAAATACAAGATAACTAAATGAATCAGAATTAGAAGAATTACAAAAGGAATGAATACACGTGTATATAAATATACTTCAAGGATGAAAATATGATCATTATGGTATTCAATAATGATCATATAGTGGATGATAACTATAGGTTTTATACAAATTGATAAATGATTAGTGAGCATCATGATAGAATAATTAGGGAATATGATGAATGATTTTATGGAAGTATGTAAGGCTATATATAGGAATATAATAGTATAGTTAGTTATATGGTAGTTGGGTATATGGTAATTGAATATATAGTCATTGGATATAAATTTTTTGGATGTAAATGTATCCAAATAGTTTGATTTCCATACATTAATGTTAGTGTAATATTAAAAATTATCTAATTCATACATAATAATTATGTTTTGAATTAAATAGATAGAAAAAATTTACTTGAGAAAATATTTCAGTATTTTAAAAACATAAATACATATATTTGATATATTTTCTCTCACATTTTAATGGATAAAAGTTTTTATGAAAATAAAAGAAAGGTTTTAATACCAATTTATTTATAACATTGAATGATTTATCAGTAAATAAATAAAATAAATTTAAACCATTTAATGTGAAATGGGATATTTTCCAAAATATTATTTCCTTTTTCTTTCTATTTTTTATCTTATCAAATTAAACTGATTATATTTTAGGAGTATTGTTGATTAAATTTTTAGTTTTTATATTTTAAAAAATATATTAGTACTCATCTCATGATTAGTAAATAATATTGAATCTGAAAGACGAATACAAGGAGAAATTTCTTGATAAAATAAAATAAAATCAAAAATATGTAGAAATAGTGGGTTTACATTACTATTTTTCAAGATTCATTATAAATCCCATTGAACATCATTCATCCATAGTTAATAAAATATATGTACAATTTTTTTGAAAATATAATCATATGAATAGTTAGTTTCCTAAAAGGAATGAGTGATGAAAAATCAAGGATACAAAATTTCTTCTAGAATTCTTACCATTACCGAAATAGCTCTAATTAATAGAAAAATATTATTTATTAATTTATATTAGCAAGTATTTAGAAAAAAATTCCAACCATAAACATCTCTAACTGAATTTATCTGATATTTTTACAGCCTTTATGACACCAATCATTATTGAATTAAGAGTATAAGTGATTCCAAAATAATCATGGAAGAATCTGATCATGTCCCCATGAAAGTCCTTGAAAATTACTCCACATACATCCTCACTAGGATTACCCATTGATTCTCCTTCAAGGTTAACCTTAAAAAATCCAATAACAAGTGGATTCAACAGAATGTTAATAATTACCATACCTTGTTTGTGTTTACTTTTTAATTAGACATATGCTTCAAATAGTAAATTCTATAACATAGCTACTAGTGTAACCACTTTGATTTTTTTACATTAATGTTGCTACAAGTTATAGAAAACTGCATCTATCTTATTTTTATAATTTTACCTTCATGTTTCAAATTATTTTTGAAATAAAATATATACTTGCTTCTTTATTCTATAAATGTTTTTTAGATGTTAATAAGTAGTTTGGATGTTACAAATCATCCAGACATGAAGTGAACATCCTGATTACCAGTCTCAAAATAATGAACATCTAATAAGTGTGAAATTAATGTCAAGACATCATTTTAAAAAAGTTTATTTTATTCATATGTGTTCCACTTTGACCTCACATCACTTATAAATAAAAAATAGAGAAGGATTGATAACCATATGATTTCTTAGTTTAATTAGAGGTAATTTTTCTTTGATAGAGCCACTACTTGAGAAGGGATATGGATGTCCTTATCTATAAAATTTAATATTTTTTGATCCATACTTAGTCCTAGTCTACTATACCATTATTAAATAAATAGTTTATTTTTTCTGTTAAGATTTCCATTGAAGACTAGCTCCCAATATAAATAATCTATAGTAGGTTTAGTTATGTAATCATGAATGGCATGTTCTATGATGGAAGAATGATTTTTAATTGAATTCAGAAAAGGATAACTGTTAGTGATATCTGGATCATAAATAAGAATGTTTCTTTAAACTAGTTGACTTATAATAAATAACATGTTGTTATCATTTTAGAATTTGAGAATGTGATTCTTTCAAGATCAACATCTATATTAAAGACTGATTCATAAGTAAGATTCATTTTTGTGTAAATAGTATAGATGAATCTATGTATTAGAGATTAACAACAAATAGTATGATTCATAATATAGATTTAAGGAATTAAATATTTTGAGATCTATCATTATGAAGATTTTACATGGAGTGTGTCTAAATACCTATGTTTAATTAGTACATATTAAAGATATAATAACCTATTTACTCTCAAAAATGAAACAACAATAAAAATGATATTTATTTATGTATTTAATCTCTTGATAATATTATAAGGAAACTTATAATCCATAATGGTGTACCCAAATAAAAAGAAATCAACGCATTAATATGTAAATGTATTCTTGTCATCAAAAAATATTTATCATTCCATTGATCAAGTTAAAAATTTATAGGACATGAAACATAATTAATATATCCTCCCTAAGGATACCTCTGAATCATTATGGATACCAGGGATATAAAAATTATGGAACCCTTTTAATTAACTAATTTATTTTAAAATTGGTTAAATGGGTGTAAATTAGCATGAATGAATTTTTAATTAATTAATTTTATATCTATAAATTATATAATACCCTTTATTAGTGTGGGATTAAATTCAAAATTTATTTCATATAAATCATTTCCTAAATCACCTAACTCCATGTAATTCCATCTTTACCATTCACTAAATTTTTATTTCAATAGAATTGGCCAACATTTTCACCTAACAAAGCATCTCTATTCCAAACCCTGTAAAAAATTATATCCTTTAATTTTATCTTGAATAACTAAAAATATTACATATAAGGCCCCAGCCTTAAACCTTACTTAATCTTGAGTTATTACAAGATTACACATTGAGGATCTTTTCGGGTTTAGAGTTTTAGAGAATTAGATCATAAAACTTGCATTAGATTCCACATATAAACAAAGTGGTTACATAAAGATAGTATTCTTCATTCCCATCAATGGAAACACATTTAAAATAAAACATGGATTATTTCTTGACACATCCTTGACTCTATCATCTTATCATGTACCTTTCCCTTGACCTGTGAAAAACATTTCAAAAACTTGGGATGAGCATAAAAACTCAGTATGGGTTATAAAAACATGGAAAGGAAACATGAGTTCATATATACATAAGAACGAAATCATACTTTACCCATAAAACATAGGCACTTTAACAAACCTCATAAAAACATGAATAAATCATATAAATCATAATACGTAAAGGTAACTTGAGGCATTCATAACATTCTTACGTAGGGAGTAACCCTCTTGGTTACGTTTGGAATACCCATCACAGTATATTCCCTAAAATCTCTTCGGAGAAACCTTAACGTTTCACTCCTTCGCGTTACCCAATGCATTGGAGAGCTATAACGGGCTCACCCGCCCTTAGTTTATCACGGAACCACCCGTCTTCATAATAATGCCCAAGAACCATAACATAATCATATCACATAAAACATGCATAAAGGAAACATAACATTTCCACATTTCAATCAAGAGATATCAATACAACACATTGATATAATAAAAATATTATGAAAACCATTTTCAATACCAAAGTAAAACATGGTATTTATTTTTCTTTTAAAAATAAGGTATGGCTTGTAGAGGAAGCCAAAACTCAAATAACGGTTACGACGGCGGAGAAGTCTTTGTCGCCGCATACATACGACAAAAACATTCCCTTTTGTCGTTTAGTAAACGCTTCGTATAAAAAAGATTCCTTTTGAGTAAACGTAAAAGTCAAAGGGGTTTATACACCGTATACAAGAAAGTTGTGTATAAAACAAAATATGCCTCAATGAAAGGAGATTGAGACGAAGTCCCATACAAAGATAATTTTTAAAATAAAATAGATACATTATGTGTATTCACTATAAGTACACATAAATAAAGTACAAATACAAGATACGATAATATAATGACATAATTTGAAAGTAGGAGATTAACCCAAAGAATGGAAATTGGGTTAAGAAGTTCCCATACCTCGTATCTGACTTGACCCGACCGTTCTTTAAACTCCTGAATAATAAACTTGAATTAATCTCTACTTGCTTATGAATCTTTTTCAAGTTCATTATTCCTTTTAAACCATGTTATGAACATCATGTAATCATTTAAGTTAACAATGTTCATTTTGTCGGTATTTGGTTCTTAAGTCAAAAATAGACTTCTTACACTTACATGTTGTTAATTTGGTCAATGTTTCATTATATCCAGAATGGTATTCATGATGTAGATATCATATATTTCATATATATCCAGTACATACATGTATTTAAAATATTACATAATCATTTAGAGGTAAGAAATGAAATGCACCGTTCATGGAGACGGTAAGCCGTACGTACGCATGAACGCTACTTTCATTTCTTTGTCATATTAACGGAATTAAAACTAAATGAGACTTATGTATATTTTAATTCCAGAATTATATTCATCATTTAGATATATCATTAATTTTATATATCCATTATATACATGTACTTTTAATAGTACATTACATTTGGGGATAAGAAATGAAATGCACAGTTCATGGAGACGGTAGTCCGTACGTACGCATGAACGCTACTTTCATTTCTATCTCATACTTTAATGGAAATAAATGATAATGATATATATAGGTATATTATAATTCCAGTATAACATCATATATAATAACTTTAAATCCATCCTTTACACGTCCCACATATGGCATTAACGAATCACATCACTTTGAGGGGGCGGTAGTCCGCACTTCCTTAAATGAAGATATCGCGTATACCCATAATGGAAGCCATAAAGGTAAGACACAAATGAAAAATACAGAAGCATAAGTAAAACATAAACATATTACATATCATATATAAAAATAGTGACATCATAATGGCCACCTTTGAAGGTGTTAAATGAGTGTTGAACAATCATCGTTTCGGGAGGCAGAATTTCGCCATCCACGGAAACCTTATGTTCTTTAACCATTTGATGTAGTTGTGTGAGAGTGTAGCTCAAATAAATCTTATACCAACATCCTAGTATATTGGAGATACTGGTGTTGTTACAAAATAAGTAAATAAAAAGAGTTTAGGGGGTCGGAGAAGCAAAATAAAACAAATGATCATGAGAGAATGAAATACCTTAAAAAGTGTAACTTCTTTTGGTTTGAGCCTAAAGGCTTCCTTTGAAAGGATTCTGCCCAAAGGGAATCCTCTAGGATGAGGAGAGGGATGTGGAGAGAGCAAATGGGCAGGGGTTGGCCGAGCCAATGGCTTGAAGAGTGTGTGAAATGGGGTAGAGGTGGGGGCCTTTTATAAGAGGAGAGGAGGGGCACTTTTGGAAAGTAAAGAAATATAACTTTGTTTGAAAATGTGTTTCAGTTTTAAAAGGTCCCACATTGATAGAATTCGTGGATAAGGTGATAAGGATTCGAAATCCACTCATCCAATTGGTTTTGGCCATGTGTAGGTTTTAGATTTTACATTATCTTTCCATTTTATTTTAATCGTTAAATAATGATGTCATCACTGCATCATTATTATGTCGTAAATAATTTAATTTATTTAATGTCTAAAAATTATAAAAAAAATACTATGATATAGGAAATCTTTTTAGCTTTCCAATGACTATTTATAATCAAAATTTGGACTTGTATAACCCCACTTAAAAAGTGTTTTCGTAAAACATATTATGTTTGTGTCATTTTCACTTTAACATTAAATAAAAAGTAATTTATGACATTTCCCAACAAAAGTGGATCCATGGGGTCCCCAAGTTAGGCCATGGCTTGTATTGGTCGGCCATGACACAACCAATGAGGTTGGGACATGTGTCTAGGTCATTTTGTATTATTAAAGCATTATTTATTCCTTAAACTACACTAATTACCACTAATCGCGATTAAAAACATAATAAGTTACTATTCACCAAAAAATTATTTTAATCTCATTGAACCACATTTTACTTCTTAATGACAACCATGTATGTCGGATTTTCAAAATTCAATACACATTAGTGGTAAAATTTCATTTAACTGAAAAATCAGTTTGCTTGATTACCACTTAGTGGTTTCACTATTCATCAAAAATTGAAGTTTTTCAGAAAATTACCAAAAATTCACCCTAAGCTATATTTGATATTCCGAATTCAAAAATGAAGTCTATTTTACAAAATTCAAATCATATAAGTCACATTAATTAATTTAATAATTAATTCCCGCTGCCAGAGCAAATAGCGTGTTTTTACAAAACAATAAGTATCAAAAGATTGACACCAGTTTAAGTCTAATTTCAAATCGAAATTGATTCCAATGACCACCATTGGATAAAATGGTAAAAATAGATTCTAATTTTACTTAAAAACCAATTCAAAACATAATCTAATCATATAAATAAATTAGATCAAAAAGAGGTTTTGAATTAAAATGCAACATTTTACACTATTCATAAAAAAAATGAACTTTATCAGAAAGGTACCAAAAATTACACAAAGTAAAATTTGATGTCCCGATTCTTAATAAGAGTTTTATTTGGTCCAAAAGAATGTATAAGAGTGATCAAAACTATATTCAATGACGGTTCACCATTAAAAGGTGATAAGTGAACCTTTAGTGAAAATTAGAGTATAAAAGCCTAAAATTGAACTCTTTCCGTATTTTAAGCCTTTATCTTTTATTGGGTAAATGTAAAAACATATAAAAACATATCTATTCATATTTTAGTAATTTCTATTCATTCCCGCCAGTACAACGACTACTTGCTAACTAACATTTTAAAAAAAAATATTATTTTATTACTAGTGTGCTACGTAAGTTTCAAAGAAACTCATCGTTGCGTATCGGGTACGCTATCGAACATAGCAACCCCTTTTAATTAAAATTCATATTTAATTCTCTAATATTAATAAATATGAAAATTATTTATTCTTTAATTACCTGGGATGTTACATCCTTCCCCCCTTTTGGGAATTGCGTCCTCGCAATTTTATTCACTTATCAAAATAAGTGGGGGTATTTATCCCTCATAGCATTTTCAGATTCCCATGTTGCCTCTTCAATCATGTGGTTTTTCCACAAAACCTTTACCTGGTGAATCACCTTATTCCGTAACACTTGCTCCCTGTGGTCAAGAATCTGGACCGGTTGTTCCTCATAAGATAGGTTCTCTTCCAGCTGAACTACCTCTGGACTCAAAACATGAGATGGATCTGGCATATTCTTTCTCAACATCGAAACGTGAAAAACATTGTGTACCTCGAAAGATAGATCCTTCCTCTGGTTATCTGCATAACTCTTCTGCCTACTCTGAGCTATTCTCATGTGTTTCTGAATCAACTGAACTTTTTCTGCCATCTCTTCTACCAATTCTGGTCCCATCAACTTTCTTTCACCCACTTCATCCCAGAAAGCTGGAGTTCGACACCGCTTCCCATATAATGCCTGAAATGGTGCCATCTGTATACTCGAATGGAAACTATTATTATATGAAAACTCAACCAAAGAAAGATGTTGGTCCCAACTTCCCTGATAATCCATAGAACAAGCTCGTAGCATATCCTCCAATGTCTGAATTGTTCGTTCTGACTGCCCATCTGATTGAGGATGAAAAGCTGTACTAAAATTTAATTCAGTACCCAACGACTTCTGAAGGCCTTTCCAAAAGTTAGAGGTAAACCTGGGATCACGATCTGATACAATGGAGAGAGGAACTCCATGTAACCTGACTATCTCCTTAAGATACAAACGGGAAATTTGATCTAGATAGAAAGTATCTCGTATAGAAAGGAAATGAGCAGATTTAGTCAAGCGATCAACAATAACCCAGATTGCATTATTACCTCGAGATGTCTTCGGTAATCCAACAAAAAAGTCCATGGATATATTCTCCCATTTCCACTCTGGCACTGGTAAAGGCTGAAGCATCCCTTTCGGTAACTGCCGCTCAGCTTTAACCTGCTGACAAGTCAAACACTTCACAGTAAAATCAGCAATATCTCTTTTCATTCCATCCCACCAGTAATACTCCCGCAGATCTCTATACATCTTAGTACTGCCCGGATGAACTGAAAACGGAGAACTATGAGCTTCACATAACAACTCTCTCTTCAACTGTGAATCAGAAGGCACACACAATCTCTTCCCAAATCTCAAAACACAAACACAAACTTATCCAAGAACTCATGGAAAATTCTATTCATAAGGTCCATGAATACAGTAGGTGCATTGGTTAACCCAAAAGGCATAACTACAAATTCATAATGGCCATATCTAGTACGGAACGCAGTCTTCGGAACGTCTGCTTCTTTTACATTCAACTGATGGTACCCCGACCTCAAGTCAATCTTCGAAAAATACTGAGCTCCCTGGAGCTGACACCACTTCATTCGATGGCCCAACATCTGCTGAAGTAGTTGCAAAGGATTTCACCACCCCTTTCTGCTTGTAGTCTAACTGCTTCCCATCACTCAAGCTCCTTGTCGGACACTCGTTTGCATAGTGACCCATCTCATTGCACTTATAACACTTCACTAACTGTAAATCAAATTTGTTCTTACCTTCAGCTTGATCCTTTTCAGTGCAATCACGAGCCTTATGTCCCATCTTACCACATCGGTAGCACTTCCCAGAATTCAGAAGACATTCCCCAGCATGCCTTTTTCCACATTTATCACAAACTGGAAACTTAGTTATCTTACCATCAGACCTTTTTGAAGAATTCTTACCATTCTCCTGCAACCTCGGTCTCTTCTTCTGCTGGTTGTTATAGGACACTTGGTCATCGGCAAACTCCATTTCCACCTTCTCAGCACATCGAACAAGCTTTTCATAACTTTTAAACTCACGAGAAGCCAATGCCCTTCGATACTTTGGCTTTAATCCTGAGTAAAAACGATTGATTTTACTATCAAGGTCCCGGATAAAATTTGGAGCATACCTTGCCAATCGAGTGAACCTTTCTTCATAGGCAGCCACTGAGTCCTCCTCTTGCTTCAATTCCAAGAATTGCTTTTCCATCCTAAGTCGAACAGCCTTAGGAAAATACTTCTCAAGAAACATACCTTTGAATTCATCCCAGTCAAGAGCATCAATCTCATCGGCATCCCTGATATTTTTAACCATAGACCACCACTGATCTGCTTCACCCTCCAAACGGTAAATAGCAAGACTAACCTTTTGATTGTCTGAACACCCCATGACATCAAAAATCTTCTCCAGTGCTTTAATCCACCCTTCAGCTTGCACAGGGTCAGATGATCCTCTGAATGATGGGGGATGTTGCCTCATGAAATGTTCCACCATTGACATGTTCCTATGCGGTTGATCTGGCTGATCTCGTGCATGGATACCACCACCATTTATAGCCTGAGTCAACTGTGCCATCACTGCAACAAACTGTTCAGTTCCGATTCCAACCATCTCAGGTTGCTGATTTGGAAGGTTGTCTTCCTCCTGATGTCGTCCCAACATAGCTGCTTTGTTTCCCCTACGGAAAACCATTCTGAACATGGAAATATCTTAGGCGAAGCAACATGGTAATCCGTAAATGCTATATCATTTCAATCATATTATAATTTAACACTTTTCTAACTCCTAAAGTTGTCTAAACCGACCTCTGATACCAACTATAAGGCCCCATGCCTTAAACCTTACTTAATCTTGAGTTATTACAAGATTACACATTGAGGATCTTTTCGGGTTTAGAGTTTTAGAGAATTAGATCATAAAACTTGCATTAGATTCCACATATAAACAAAGTGGTTACATAAAGATAGTATTCTTCATTCCCATCAATGGAAACACATTTAAAATAAAACATGGATTATTTCTTGACACATCCTTGACTCTATCATCTTATCATGTACCTTTCCCTTGACCTGTGAAAAACATTTCAAAAACTTGGGATGAGCATAAAAACTCAGTATGGGTTATAAAAACATGGAAAGGAAACATGAGTTCATATATACATAAGAACGAAATCATACTTTACCCATAAAACATAGGCACTTTAACAAACCTCATAAAAACATGAATAAATCATATAAATCATAATACGTAAAGGTAACTTGAGGCATTCATAACATTCTTACGTAGGGAGTAACCCTCTTGGTTACGTTTGGAATACCCATCACAGTATATTCCCTAAAATCTCTTCGGAGAAACCTTAACGTTTCACTCCTTCGCGTTACCCAATGCATTGGAGAGCTATAACGGGCTCACCTGCCCTTAGTTTATCACGGAACCACCCGTCTTCATAATAATGCCCAAGAACCATAACATAATCATATCACATAAAACATGCATAAAGGAAACATAACATTTCCACATTTCAATCAAGAGATATCAATACAACACATTGATATAATAAAAATATTATGAAAACCATTTTCAATACCAAAGTAAAACATGGTATTTATTTTTCTTTTAAAAAAAAGGTATGGCTTGTAGAGGAAGCCAAAACTCAAATAACGGTTACGACGGCGGAGAAGTCTTTGTCGCCGCATACGTACGACAAAAACATTCCCTTTTGTCGTTTAGTAAACGCTTCGTATAAAAAAGATTCCTTTTGAGTAAACGTAAAAGTCAAAGGGGTTTATACACCGTATACAAGAAAGTTGTGTATAAAACAAAATATGCCTCAATGAAAGGAGATTGAGACGAAGTCCCATACAAAGATAATTTTTAAAATAAAATAGATACATTATGTGTATTCACTATAAGTACACATAAATAAAGTACAAATACAAGATACGATAATATAATGACATAATTTGAAAGTAGGAGATTAACCCAAAGAATGGAAATTGGGTTAAGAAGTTCCCATACCTCGTATCTGACTTGACCCGACCGTTCTTTAAACTCCTGAATAATAAACTTGAATTAATCTCTACTTGCTTATGAATCTTTTTCAAGTTCATTATTCCTTTTAAACCATGTTATGAACATCATGTAATCATTTAAGTTAACAATGTTCATTTTGTCGGTATTTGGTTCTTAAGTCAAAAATAGACTTCTTACACTTACATGTTGTTAATTTGGTCAATGTTTCATTATATCCAGAATGGTATTCATGATGTAGATATCATATATTTCATATATATCCAGTACATACATGTATTTAAAATATTACATAATCATTTAGAGGTAAGAAATGAAATGCACCGTTCATGGAGACGGTAAGCCGTACGTACGCATGAACGCTACTTTCATTTCTTTGTCATATTAACGGAATTAAAACTAAATGAGACTTATGTATATTTTAATTCCAGAATTATATTCATCATTTAGATATATCATTAATTTTATATATCCATTATATACATGTACTTTTAATAGTACATTACATTTGGGGATAAGAAATGAAATGCACAGTTCATGGAGACGGTAGTCCGTACGTACGCATGAACGCTACTTTCATTTCTATCTCATACTTTAATGGAAATAAATGATAATGATATATATAGGTATATTATAATTCCAGTATAACATCATATATAATAACTTTAAATCCATCCTTTACACGTCCCACATATGGCATTAACGAATCACATCACTTTGAGGGGGCGGTAGTCCGCACTTCCTTAAATGAAGATATCGCGTATACCCATAATGGAAGCCATAAAGGTAAGACACAAATGAAAAATACAGAAGCATAAGTAAAACATAAACATATTACATATCATATATAAAAATAGTGACATCATAATGGCCTCCTTTGAAGGTGTTAAATGAGTGTTGAACAATCATCGTTTCGGGAGGCAGAATTTCGCCATCCACGGAAACCTTATGTTCTTTAACCATTTGATGTAGTTGTGTGAGAGTGTAGCTCAAATAAATCTTATACCAACATCCTAGTATATTGGAGATACTGGTGTTGTTACAAAATAAGTAAATAAAAAGAGTTTAGGGGGTCGGAGAAGCAAAATAAAACAAATGATCATGAGAGAATGAAATACCTTAAAAAGTGTAACTTCTTTTGGTTTGAGCCTAAAGGCTTCCTTTGAAAGGATTCTGCCCAAAGGGAATCCTCTAGGATGAGGAGAGGGATGTGGAGAGAGCAAATGGGCAGGGGTTGGCCGAGCCAATGGCTTGAAGAGTGTGTGAAATGGGGTAGAGGTGGGGGCCTTTTATAAGAGGAGAGGAGGGGCACTTTTGGAAAGTAAAGAAATATAACTTTGTTTGAAAATGTGTTTCGGTTTTAAAAGGTCCCACATTGATAGAATTCGTGGATAAGGTGATAAGGATTCGAAATCCACTCATCCAATTGGTTTTGGCCATGTGTAGGTTTTAGATTTTACATTATCTTTCCATTTTATTTTAATCGTTAAATAATGATGTCATCACTGCATCATTATTATGTCGTAAATAATTTAATTTATTTAATGTCTAAAAATTATAAAAAAAATACTATGATATAGGAAATCGTTTTAGCTTTCCAATGACTATTTATAATCAAAATTTGGACTTGTATAACCCCACTTAAAAATTGTTTTCGTAAAACATATTATGTTTGTGTCATTTTCACTTTAACATTAAATAAAAAGTAATTTATGACATTTCCCAACAAAAGTGGATCCATGGGGTCCCCAAGTTAGGCCATGGCTTGTATTGGTCGGCCATGACACAACCAATGAGGTTGGGACATGTGTCTAGGTCATTTTGTATTATTAAAGCATTATTTATTCCTTAAACTACACTAATTACCACTAATCGCGATTAAAAACATAATAAGTTACTATTCACCAAAAAATTATTTTAATCTCATTGAACCACATTTTACTTCTTAATGACAACCATGTATGTCAGATTTTCAAAATTCAATACACATTAGTGGTAAAATTTCATTTAACTGAAAAATCAGTTTGCTTGATTACCACTTAGTGGTTTCACTATTCATCAAAAATTGAAGTTTTTCAGAAAATTACCAAAAATTCACCCTAAGCTATATTTGATATTCCGAATTCAAAAATGAAGTCTATTTTACAAAATTCAAATCATATAAGTCACATTAATTAATTTAATAATTAATTCCCGCTGCCAGAGCAAATAGCGTGTTTTTACAAAACAATAAGTATCAAAAGATTGACACCAGTTTAAGTCTAATTTCAAATCGAAATTGATTCCAATGACCACCATTGGATAAAATGGTAAAAATAGATTCTAATTTTACTTAAAAACCAATTCAAAACATAATCTAATCATATAAATAAATTAGATCAAAAAGAGGTTTTGAATTAAAATGCAACATTTTACACTATTCATAAAAAAAATGAACTTTATCAGAAAGGTACCAAAAATTACACAAAGTAAAATTTGATGTCCCGATTCTTAATAAGAGTTTTATTTGGTCCAAAAGAATATATAAGAGTGATCAAAACTATATTCAATGACGGTTCACCATTAAAAGGTGATAAGTGAACCTTTAGTGAAAATTAGAGTATAAAAGCCTAAAATTGAACTCTTTCCGTATTTTAAGCCTTTATCTTTTATTGGGTAAATGTAAAAACATATAAAAACATATCTATTCATATTTTAGTAATTTCTATTCATTCCCGCCAGTACAACGACTACTTGCTAACTAACATTTTAAAAAAAAATATTATTTTATTACTAGTGTGCTACGTAAGTTTCAAAGAAACTCATCGTTGCGTATCGGGTACGCTATCGAACATAGCAACCCCTTTTAATTAAAATTCATATTTAATTCTCTAATATTAATAAATATGAAAATTATTTATTCTTTAATTACCTGGGATGTTACATTACATCTTTTAAATTCTTATTTAACATTTAGTTTCTACTATTCCCATAGAGGAGACTGAAATCCTTCATTTTTGAGGAACACATTTTTAGAAATAGTGATTCCATCTATATAAGTTACTAGTTATTATTGAACAATTACAATTAATTTCTCATATCCATTATTTATAAATATCATTAACCACTCTAATGATATTATATTAAAATAATTATATTTCTATAAAAAATATATTTTTGGTATATAAATTGAAACACTTACTCAATCATTTGTATAACATGTTTTATTTTGGTTTGTTCAACAATATACATAAAAAGTATGATAAAGACACATAAATTTTGTTCATGAATGAGTATCAAGATGTTAATAATAAATATATATATAATTAAATAATATTTTATATTTTTAATATGGTTCTTGTAATGTCACTCATAAATCAATAATCTTTATAATGTAACTCATTATTCTTAACAAATTACAAGAAAAATTCACTAAATGAATTCCATTATCATGAAGAGTACCCTTAGCTTCAATGAAATTATATTTTAACAAACTAAATAATTTTAAAAAATAATCTTTCTAATGAATTTACAAATTTCAGAATGATCAACCTATTATTAATGAAATATGATTAACAACACCATTATGATAAATATACTAAACAGTCACAGTTATAAACATCTAATGATGAAAATAAACTATATGTAAATTTTATAAGTGTAATAAATGATTATAAATTAATGTTATATAGTTTTTTAGATGTTAAAAAGGTTATTAAAACTATTATTAGGATGGTTATGTGTATTAGAATTGGGGTCATATCATGTTCTATGATGTCAGGTATAAAGGTATGCGTTTGTCACCTCAATTTCTTTTCATTTAGATATATCCCATATTGACCACCAATTTTATTTTATATAATGTATAAACTAAAAAATAAATTCATTTTAAGATAAATTTAATTAAATTTACGAGACTTACAAATCCATCTCATTTTCACTCTATTAGTTTATTTTTATTCTTTCATTATGCATTTCGTTAGTTTTTCTATTTTTATATTGCATTGAAATCGATATTTAATATGTATAAATATCTATTTGGTGGGAATTTTATGTTATTTTACTATAAATCTCACTATATTTTTATATCTATAGTTTATTTATAAATTTTATATTTCTTTTTAAAATTTTTAGTATAATTTATTTACAGATCATCTAAAATGATATATGTAAGTGAAACATACCCAATTTCTTATTTTTAGTCAAGAATAACTTGCTACCATGTCATTGTTTTTTATATTATTTTTTATGAACTTATCAATAATTATATGTTGGGTTAATCCCATCACTTATTGATTTTTTCTTTCTATAAATTTTTCTAAATGGAACATTTTTTTAGAATTTTCATCATAGCCACTTTTTCCAATAGTTTCGTCAATTTTCTATATAAAGTGTATTCTTTTTGGTATTTTTATTCATAAAAATAATTTTAATTCAGAATTAAAATATGTATTAAAAAATTTATTTATAAAATATTTATTTTTTATAAGAATTTAAAGGATATTTATTCTTATTTGCGATGAGTTTCACTTTTCCCCATATAATATGTTTTTTATCTATGTTAATATTCTTTAAAAACATTTATGATTCACTTTTCATGTGTTTCAATGGAATCATACACATTTTTTCTCTTGATGACATATCTTAATGAATATTTATGATTCTAAATAAACTTATTCCATTATCATGGGTAAATCATGCATTGAGATAATTGTAAATCCATTCATGTTCATGTAGAAAACCTAGGTATGTTTTTTACATTATGTGATTGGTGGTCTTCAAGTTTTATCTAAGTCTAAAGAATTGACTAAATCTATATATCCCATGAGCATAAATTTAATTGAATGTATAATGAACCCAATTCACTATTCTCTAGGGAATAGGGAGTGAATATAGTCTAAATTTTAAAGGAACCATTTCCACTCTAAGATTATGGTTTTGGAAATGAGAGTTGACATAATAAAGGATTTTATATGATTATTTTTAGGCCATATTTAAAATTAATGAAACATTTTTATGTTATATTCCCATGGTTCATGATTATTTCCTCATGTTTCCACATTCCAATAAATCAGTTTTATGATATTCCAAATGTATTATGTTCAAATAATTATTTTATTATCTAGATTTTTGTGTGTATGATTTCCCTATATTAGGTTCATATAATTTGAGTATGTTATCATACACCAATATTCATATTATACTCACTCATGATAACTTTTATGATTATATATTTTTACTAGATTAATACCTATAATACTAAACGTTATCATGTGTCTTAGCTCATCCCTTTCTTATGTTTCTATAACTCGTGCTGTTAACAAGATTATAAAAAATAAAATCACATGAAGGGGTTCTAGTGTAGTGAAGCTATCATGAAATGTTCACAACTATATAAAAAATGTTTTTATATGTATAACATTTCCGGATGATAAAATTGTATGTTCTAATGTGTTATTTATTTTAATATGAAATGGATATTCATATAAACTGATTTATTTTGTATATATGTTATAGTTAATCTATCTCATACATTTCCAAAAATGTACAAATAATGGGGGTGAGTATAAAAATTATAGTATTTCCCTAAGCACACAAATATATTCTACAAACTATGTAAAAAAAAGATAAAAATTTCAATAAATAATGAAAAATCAATTTTATTTTATATAAATCTTTTTTGAAAAAGATCATTCCAAAAAAGGAAACGAAAACCTTGAATATCCCATAATTAAAAACTATAATTGTTTGAAAATATAAAATTTTAACTTAATTTTAATAAAATTTTAAATTAGAATTATCCCCTCAAAACATACTATTGAGAAACGAAATATTTTTCAATAGTTCCACAAAAAATCTCTATGTTTTTGAAAATATCCATAAAAACTCAATGATATCATTAAATTACTATAAATAATTAATTTTCCTAGAATAAAGATATGTTAAGGGTGTTGAAAAATCATCCAATAGTTTTAGATATGTTCCCAAAATGAGTATTTATTCACTAGACATGAAATTATATCATAATACCACTATGTGTTTTCAATCATGAAACATCCAAATATTTTATCCTTAAATCTGAAGGGTACCTCTAGGAATTCAATAAACCTAAATATTTCAAAAATCCATACATTATTTATAATTATCCAATTTACACTAGATAAATCATACCTTTTCAAAAATTATTCTTGTAAAAATTCATTTTTTTACTTGTTCACAGACACCATGTGATAATTTTAAAAAAAACATTAAAACCATTTATCTGATTTGAAGGCCCTTCCCAAGGCATTTTAAAAAATATAGACCTCTTATATTTTATAATTTTTGGATTTAAAAATTAGAAATTATTGATGGATTAATTTTTATAATTTAATACTATAACCTGATATATGCTTGGGCTATGGAACCTTGGGGTTCCATAAGAAGAAGTGGAAAATGAATTATTTTTGGAAAAAATGGTTATAACTATATCTAAATTATTTAAAGTTTGAAAGAAGAAATTTAATTAAATTAAACATATTATATTAAAAAATTTAATAATTGATCTATAATTTTTTAAAGTCTATATAATATTCTTAAATAGGGATACATAAAAAAAATTATATAGCATAAAAAGTTCATCAGAATTTTTTTACATACTATATCTTCTAGTGTCTTTAATTAGTCAAAGTGATTTCTGAGTAGACTTTGAAGTGGTGGAGTTAACAACATTGATCCTAATGTGGTTTTTCCTTATCTACCAAGTGTAATTTTCTATAAATATGTTGAATGTGATCACCTGTTATATATTCCAATCGTGTAATCATTCACATTTATTATTAATACAGAGAAGTATTGTCTCTCACAACAAATAATAATGTACTAAAAACCATGTAAATCCATTTTAATTTCCAAATTGGTTTGATTTATTGTATATCATTTATTTTTTCATTTGTGTTTTGTATTGTATATAAGAGATACAATGACTTTGAAAATTGATATTAGATTATAGTTCCATCATCTGTTTATGGAATTTGTAACATGTACTTTCAAAACATTTGGCCTTGTTACTCATGAGAGGTTATGGATGGTTTCTATATAGTATTGGTTTCTAAGGAATCAGGTGGACCATATGTTATTGTTTTTTTGATTGATAGCACAAATTTTTTTATTTAATATTTATTAAATAATTCTAGAGGTGATATAGAAATTATTAGTTTTTATTTATATTGGTGTTTACTTATTAAAAGAGAGTGATAATGTAGGAAATCAAAGTAAATATTTGGAAGTTTAATTTTCAAGACATCATATTTTAGAGAATGAATATTGATGATAAATTCTATTGGATTGAGTTTGATATTTTATTGAAGGAAATAAAATCTGAAGATATGAATGGGAAATACAAAATATAAAAGCACTCATTGTATCAAATGAAATTAACCTTGAACAAGGACTTTAACATCTTAGTGGATAAGAATACATTCTAACTATTAACTAATCAGGAAATATTATATAATAAACCCACTAAAATTAAAATTTAATTTATGTTTAAGTGATTATTTATCATGAATATTTTTTATGGAAATTCAGTGTTGGTTAATGTTATTGACTTTAACATTATATATAGTAACCAAAAAATAGTTGGAGTAATTTTTTATTATTTACCATGGGTATTGATACATTTTTTATTGTTTACAAATCATTGGATTTGATTGTTACTTTTATAAGTAATTTTTTATTTAAGGATTATGTGGTGTTTAAAGAAAATATAGATCTAGTTACGAATGAGAAGATCTAGAAGATTTAAGTATATGGGGATACAGACACAACATATGGCGGAGAAGGTAGATAATATTATACTAAAATGGATAATTATGGTGAAAATTTGTTTGAGTAGGAAAATAAAATTTATTTTAATGAAATTGGATAGGCCCATACCAATATGCTTACACTATGGTAAGAAGTAACACATAAATAATGATGTTAGTGATCTTAGGGGGAATTCCATATGGTTTACTTCTGGAATAATTTTTTCATATACCTTAACTATGGATGACTGAGATTTATTAGAAAGTGTATCTAGTCCATTAATGTCTTGGATCATTTATTCTGGAGTTTAATTAAATCCACATAAGAGAGTGGAATTATTGAGATTAATGGATTCAAAATATTATGCAATATATATCATTGAAATAATAAAAACATAAATAATTCTATAAAAAGGGTTGTTAATATATAAACTAAAAGAGGAAAATTATTAGAGTTAAAAGGGTAGAAACATATTCTATAACTAAAGAGGAATGTAATCTTTATTGTTCAAATAGATGATATGGTCATGTATAATATTTTTATCAATGGAGTATGAAAAATAAAAAGTTTTTTCATTGTGGTTCCCATGGGTGTAACTGAAAGACTTTTGTATCTTACTATGAGTTTGAAAGATATATCACATTAACTCTTGAGGATTTTAGTATATATTTTTATTTAATTAAATAATCAGTGTTTTATTTATCATTAAACCTAAAATAATAAACAAAATTAAAAAATCTTTATTATGGTAGATTATTAAAATAAAAAATGAGATATATTATGCTACAAAAAAACAAAACATAATTAGGAAAATTAATAAAAGGAAGGAAACAACATGAAAATAAAAAAAACTACAAGGTTTATATTCTCATCATACCAATCTTTAAATAATAAAATCCCATCAATTATAAGTATTGAAAGAATATAAAATGTAGTAAATATAATTAAAATATAGAAAATGAAATTGGATAATATTGTTAATGATTTTTGAAATGGATGTATGGATATATAGAGTGTTGTAATATTATTATTATATGTATAGTAAATGGTTATGTAGTTATTAGACATATTATCATTGGATATATGGTCACTAGATATATATTAATTAGATATACTTGTATCCATTAGGTACCTTGATTTTATTTAATTTTTAGTATCAAATTAAAAATTATATAATTAAGATATTATAAATAAATCATGAATGAAATAAAAAGTTAATTCATTACAATGAAAATGAGTATATTATTCATTACCATTACTAATAATATTAAAGAGTGATTTTATTTTTATATATAACTAAAATAATGATTCTAATACCACTAGATTGGTATAATTTAATTGTTTTAAGACAAATATTTAATTTTAATAGGATGTGATTATTATCATTAATGATAAATGGGATATTTTTTAATGAATTTTATTTCGAAGTATTATGTTTTAATATGTTAAAAAATTAAGTTGATCTCTTTTAGAGTGTGATTTTAGTTAAATTTAGTTTTTAATTTTTTAAAAAATATATTAACAATCATTTGATTAGTAATTTATATGAAATAATATTGACGATTCTTAATGCTTAAAAAGACATTTTTCTTTAAAAATAGTTATTTTTGTATAAATAAGTTTTTTTATGAAAATAATAAATAGAAATTTATAGAAATTTAAATATATTAAATGGAATCTAAAATTTATTCAGCACTTTGATATTAGTTAAAGTGGAAAATTTCATTTTTAGACTAAAAAACAAGTTAATATGGAAAACATTAGTCACCAAAATAGTGCCTAAAATGATTTAATGGGGTTAAATTATAAGGTAAATACCAAAAGGTCATAATATAATATCTATAAATGAATGTATGAGGAAATTATTGACTCACCCTTTTTCTATATCCCTTACTTGTTCTCTTTGGATTTAATTTAAAGGTAAAAACCATAATCATTTCTCTTTAAGGAATGTGTATCTAAGAAAATGTCACTCAAGATCACATATAAAAGGTACCAAGCTCTCTCTATATAAACCAAAAACATTTTAATTGGTTTTACCTATAATATATAAACATATTTTATCCCTAAGAAAACAATCCCCTATTTCAAAACCCCATGAAACAATAAGAAGTCAAATCCATCATTTTAAGGGGCTCTCGAAGTGGAGATTCAAATTAGTAATCTAAGTGCTTTCCAATCCTTAATATTTATTCCTTATAATAATTTTACCCTATTAAAAAAAAATAATATTTACAAAAATAAAAATATGTTTTAGAAATCATTAATCTTTTATTAATGTGATATTATTAATTTATAGTAACATGTTCCTTCTCTTTCAATTGTTATAACATATTCTCGTTTTGGTCATTTTTATGATGTATATTAATTATATTATATAATTTTCATCATGAATGATTATACAAGCATATTATATATTTAATTTTATATGATAATTCATAAGTTATGATATTTTCATAATTAATGAAATGTAATATTCTAATGTATAATCACCAGTTTATTGAGTTTTTTATAAATTCAATAATTGCTAAAAATAGACTGATGTTCATAGATCAGTGTAATATCACTGAGAGGGGGATTAGAGAATCAGTGATCACTTCTTCAGTTTACAAATTATTTATTTTAAATTAAAAAAATGTGGATAGTTAAGGCCTTAATCCACTCTTCTTATGTCTATCATCCTTACCTCCAATAATGATATAAATATAAAGGGATATAATGAAGGGATTTACAAGGTTCAATACTATGATCTAGTCTTTCCCATATTGGTTATCCTACTCAAAAAAAATTCTCCAATATGATCCTATTACCAATTAAAATTGTTGATACATAGTCAAACTATATCTCTCTTGAATCCACATAGGATGTTCTTTATACTGCATCCAGCAGTGTTACCAGAATCCACACTAGCTTTCTCCAGAATATGCACTAGATACTTTTGATCCTAAATCACACAAGAGGATTCTCCAAAATCCATCTAAAATTGAGATACTTCCTCCTTTAATCAATTCTTGATCCATTGTAGGACGATCAGTTGACCTTAATCCATGATATCATTGAATCAAACTTTCTTGTTTACCTATCAAGTACCTAAAATAGCTACTGATTGAGCCTATAGGTCTTTCTAAATAATTTGTGATCACATATAATAACCATTGGCCTCATTGAAACAATTATTGGGATATGATTGCTTCTTTCTAAAGTAATTTCCTCACTAATATGTGTGTTATTGGTGAAAAAAATCTTCATCAGTTTTTTTCTTGAATAATAATTTCACAATATCAATCCAATTAAACTTTATACAAGAGTTTAATTGTATATAAAACCCTAGAATATTAATTTATGTTCCTTATTATTATGATCTTCCCAATTATTTTTTATTTATCTTCTTACATGAATGTGCATTTATATGTGTATGCAAGTGAAGGAACATTACATTGTCATTTTCTTTGTTTCTTTACACACAAATTATATTCCATGATTTCTTCTTTCAATTTACATGATCATTCATATATTCATACATGAAAATATCATCACCTTATCTAAGTAATAGTGTATTTAGCCTCATAAAATTTTCTTCACACAAGAATCTAAATGAAAATAAACTTTCCTATTCTCCCAATCCCTCATGTAAGTATTTTTCATGGGGTCTCAAGATAGATTGTGCAAGTAAGAAAATGATGGGTTATTGGTGCTATGTGGAAACTAGAAGGAATTCTCATGAGGCTACCTACCTCCTAAATGGATTCAAAAAAATAAATTATTCGTGATGTTATTCGATTGATCTTAGAAAGGTTAAATGTATCTAGCTCTCTTATTCGTGTTTGTGCAAGAAGATGCTTAAAGAGAACCTTCTATGCAAACCAGAAGGTTGCACAAATATATAGTCTTGAATGAAAAATGAGAGCTCTCTCAATATAATCAATTACCTCTTTCTCATACCTACTTATCCATTTATATGTATTTATAAACCAACTAAGATCCACTAAATGTGTCGTTTCAATCATCATTTAATATCTTTGAATATCTTAGAAATTCAAGGATATGTTACATGGGTTCTCAAAAATATGATGCAGAATTTCATGGAATTTTATCGTAAGCGAGTTCATGTTTTATTGTCAGGTACATTCCACGAACACACGCTCCTTATTATCATGAAACATGAACACATAAAATATTAAAAAATGGAATTTTCAACTTTGATTACATTTTTTGAGGAATATATTTGAGTTATACAAATACAATAAAGACTTAGACTGCCTGTACAGAGATTCACAACCTCATTACCTCATAAAAATGATAACAGAACATCCATACCAAGATATGGCTCGATCATCAGACATTCAGCCTATGATCTAATTTATTGGATATCCTCAATGAATTCATAGGAAGAATATGACCTCCATGTCTGATTAGACATCTCAGATGCACCAGATCAGACAAACATAAAAATATATGTATCATTTAAGAAGCTAGAATAGTATCCCATGACTTGTTGTCCCACATCAATATAAGGCAGAGTTGAGTACATAATTTATTAATAATACAATGATGCAACACATATGACATGTTTATGGGGTATCATCACGCATCACACATTCACACACCATGGGCTATGACCTAGTGCGATTCTAAACAAAACAGTGAGCCTTTCGAGAGAACTTTTAGTAGGACTTATATACATGCCCACCTGAACCATTTGTGAAAAATTCTTATCCACACTCTTATTCCACCCATGGGTTAGATTGGGATGTCTCCCTTGGTTGTGTTTGACCTCTGAGACCCATTAATATTTGGTCGATACTAACTAAGGATAGATTGAGGATTGGACTTTATTTTCCAATAAGGACACCATTATAAATAATAACAAGAAATATATATGTAAAAATACAATCTTCAATACATACTCAATAATACTTTAGTCATGAATAAAACATAAATATATTCATTCATGGTATTATACTTTTTAAATAGGAACCATTAAAATCATCATGCATCAATATTTTAGTTGCATGCTTTTCATCATCTTCATTTTTTAGTAAACAATGTTTCATCAATGAAACAAGTCTTGGAACTTAAGATCACTTAAAATAATGATAAAATTTTCCAAGGATAATTTTCCAAATTTAATATCTAATGTCGTTATATTAATCCATAATAATTCACAAAGAATTATCACATCATCCACCAATACGTATTAACTTATTGACAAAAAATGCGTTATGAGCTCCACAGTCTCACCCCTTAAATTTGGTTGTCAATATAAACACATATCATCCAAGTCAATATGTGGTTACATTATACCCTTTATTTATTATCAATATTAAATTAGTATATGGAGTCTTCTCAACTCATATTTCTTCATAAAAGCATGATCATCTCCCTTATATGAAAATTTCATTATGATTTATAATAGAGGAATGATATCACAAGGTTCTCATAAAATAGTGCCTTTAGTAAATACACTCTAAGTCAATTTCGACTAAACCAGTGTTTAAATAAGAGATATACAAACAAGGATGCCCAATCTATGCATTAAATACCATAAATGTGAGATCATGCCTATAATTTATCAATTCACATTAAGGGGACTCGAAATAATAATATTTTTTAATGAAATTCTAAATCTTATTCACACTTCAACAAAATAATAATAATGTTCAAGCCAAAAAGATATATATCCACATTTTTATCATCATTTCATCAACTATACACTTCCCATTAATTGATATTATTAATATAATTAAGAAAAATGGATAAATATTTGATTGGAAAGACTCATCTTCTAATTTTATAAATATATTTAGAAGTTCTACATTCACCATGTAGTGAATAGTTAGAAGCATTATCTCAACAATTCTCCCCCACAAGGGATGCATCCATCTCCTTAAATTCCATGCATGTTAGTAAAAAAGAATTTATATATAATTGAATATGGCGGGACTTCTAGGATTCTTAAAAAAATTCATACTAAGAGTTTACACTCAATCAATAAATGTTCTTCTTGTTATATTTAACATTATATGTGTCTCCATTATAGGTTTTTAGAGTATTTTATTAACTGTTTCTCAATAATTGACACTTATAAAGTGTATGTATCTTCCTCTCCAATATTAGAAGATTTTATTTAATCTTTCCACATATTTCTCATGATTTGTTCTTAGTCTAGAATAATTTTCATACAATATCTTATATTGTGCCTATATTTTTCACACCTTTCACAGTTAATTATTTTCATGTAATTTTTGTTTAATGACTTCACATAAATATTAACTTATTTAAACTTCATCATATGATTTTCAATTAACTCAGAATGTTTTTGATATTTATCTATTTGTTTATCCTTCTCTAGTTGGTTAGGATAAATAACTATACAATCATTCTTGATGTTCTCATATTGTTTATGGTTCTTTCATATTTCATCATCCTTCTTCATATTTAAAATGTATGAAATATCACTTGGTGAACTAACTCTGCATTTATCACCTTTACGAACTTCTTCAAAAAATCATCCAAAAACAATATTCATGAACTAAACTTTTATCTTTTTTGATAGTTTAGATTATTTATTGGTTATGTTCCTTTATTTTAGATAATATGATCTAATTTGTTCACCATTACTCCATCTTGATTCATTCCTCATTTATGGTGGTGAGATGTTATACCAATATGAATAGTATTTATGACCAAACACTCCCTAACAACTATAGTATCTTATTAACCATGATTTCTGTAATTATAATAATGGTGTTTTATTTTTAGAGATTGTGCATGTTTAGGCTTACGAAGAAACCTTAAGTATGAATTATCCCATTATTACTTTATAGAAGACATTTTCTCATTTTTTATTTTGGTCCATCTAGATCCAGTCTTGTCTCAATGTCCTATATTATTAGAAATTAAAATTGTAAATTATGATTCATTATAAATAAGAAAATCATTTTTCTATAGACCCTTCTTCTTAAAAACTTAATAATATTGACCCTTAACCACAACATCTCTGGGGAATACTTCTTTCATCTTATTCAACCTAGTTTGAGATAAAGGCACATAAAATATGTTTCAGATAATTATACCTATTATTAATTGTGTTTTATTCATGAACATTCCTCACATTTTCATGTTCATCAATCTTAAATTTTTTTTGTTTTTTATATTAATTTAAATTAGATTCATCATTGTTGAATTATTCACTTCTTGATTAATTTTCTACAAAAGATTTTAGTTTCATTTATAGGTCAGCTACATTCTTCACATATGCCCTTATCTCATTAAGATGTTTCTTTTATTTCTTGATACATTATTCATTTTACTTTACCAACTTTATTTTATCCATATTGAGCTTCATTTTATTATGAAGAGTAGATTCTTAACTATCTTTCAAGTACCATTTAATAACTGATATCTATTTTCCTTATACACCATCAAATGTGTTTTTTATGTTTTAGTTTTTCCTATAAAGAACCTATAATTTCAGTAAGTTCATTCATATTCTATTCCATTACTTGATGATGAATATTTTTAAATTTACCAACTCATTAGATTTATTCCATTTTTATTTGAACACTTCTTCTTTTTTATCTCAGAGTAACCATTTTTGTTTTTCTTGGACATTTTATTGATGTATTATTCTTCTTTATCAGACTTAGTGACATTGGTTTTATTCTTTAGAAATTCATAAAATGAATGTAAAAACCTATAAAAGTTTAAAAAAATCAGTGTATTATTTATATTTTATATTCATTCTATGTTATATATCCATGTAAATAAGAAACTCATTTATTTTTAGTCCTCTTAAACACCCTCACTCTCAGAATCACTTGATTTTGGTTCCTCTTTAACTCTTTAGTTACCTTTTATCAAGGATTTAAAGTCCACACCATCCTTTTCTTTATTCTTAAAATATGGTATTTTTATCATTTCATATGATATGAGGATATTATTAAGTTCATCCAAATATATATCTCCTTGAATATCTAGTATAGAAGCTTTTGAATCAAATCTATTTTTAAAGTTTCTCATAAACAACCTAACAAAGGTTGTTTCATCCATATTTTCACAAAAACCATTTATGCTACTGAAAATTTAGTTCACTCTCATAATTTAGTCATCACCACTCTTATAAAAACCTATTTTTATATCTTAAAATATATTTATCTATATTTTCATCTTAGCTTATTTGACATTAGGATTTACTTCATAATTTATTCTCAGTTTATCCCATATTTCCTTGGTGGTTTAGAGACTGATCAATTCTGTGTGTATATTTTCTTATAAATCCTTCAATATTTTATTTCTAGCCTTTCCATCCATATCCAAGTTCATATTTTCATCAAAATTAAAAGTATAATTCACAATGTATGGTAGAAATCACACTATAACTGCATCCTTCACTTCTACCCCAAGAGACATGAGATACAATATCATCTTAATTTTATAGACATAATTGTTCTCACCACTAAAAATGGTAATACCACTTATGTTTATAGAATTAATGTCCTCCATCCTTATAATTCTGGTGTATCTTTTATTGGAGACCTTCCCTTAGATACTTCTTGATGTTTCCAGATTAGTGTGATCTCTATGAGAGGGGAGGTGTTGAATCAGTGACACCTTTTTCATTATAGAAATTATTTATTTTCAATTTGAACTATTTTGTTGGTAAAAGCCTCAATCTAATTTTCTTGTCTCTCTCAACATTACATCTAATAATTCTATAAATACAATGTCATATAACAAAAATATTTAAATATTATGGTGTAAATACCTACTCATTTTCATGTTTTTTATTCTCCCTAACATAGATTCCCAACTATAATCTTGTTATAAATTACAATGGTCAATACAGTGTCATACTCTATCTCTACTAAATCCTCAAATGAGGTTATTTATACTTCATTCCATAGTGTTAACCAAATCCTCATTTTCCTACTTTAGAATTAGCACAAGAGATTTATTCTATTGAATCGTACAAGAGACTTATCTATCTTTAAGATTCAACTGAGATACATCCTATATTCACAGAGGATGGATCCACAATGGGATGATCTTCTGATATGCCTCCATGATATTGCTAAATCACATATTCTCATGTTTCTTTCATGTACCTAAAATAGTTACTGATTATGTTTGATTAACTATATCAATAAATTTAGATCACTAGTAATGACTAGCTACCCCAGTGTAATAATTCTCGGGCTATGATTACTTAAATTATGATTCTATGCTTCAATAAGTTGTGTGGAAGTAGTTCACACACTATTCTTAAATATTTTATGAATGTATAATACTTTTAAAATATTAATTTAATTCCACATCATGCATAAGTTTCATGGATTTTGAAACACCTGTACATTAATTTTTTTTGTAATATTACGTAATTTTCAATTATGATTTGGGTATCTCCTTACAAGAATGTTCATTTTTATATTCATGAAATTGAATGAACTATCCAATATCATATTATTTTTTTCATTGATAACACACAATATTACTCAATTTCTTCTTCACATGTTCATGATCATGCATGTATGCATGCATCCAAACATCATATTCTTCTTCTCATAATAGAGTGGAATTTGGGTAACCATGTATATAGCCTCCAAAAAATTTTCCTCACACAAGACTAAAAAAATCCACTTTCTTCTTCATTCAAGACGTCTAGAAATTATTTTTTTATTGGGTCTCAAAATTCCTCACACAATTCAAAAGCACGGGTTCCTGGTGATTCATAAAAACAAGGTGGAATAGGTATGATGGTATTATTCTCCCAAATGGATTCATAGAATTCAGTTATAAATGAATCTATTTCTGTATTCTTAGAATAAGTGAAACACCTTTTAAACTCTTATTATTATTAATCACTCTAGAAAAATCTTCATGAAAACCTTATTTGCGAACTAGACGACTGTAAAGATGCTCTATTTTCTATAAAAAATGATATATCTCTCAAAATTAGTGGAAATTTATTTCTCAGTATTTCCTCTAATTTTATAGGCATGTATACCCCACCTAAAATACATTAAAAGTTCCACATAAATCATAATTTAATATATTCAAATATCTAGGCATGCGAAGTTTACAATATGTAGGTTATCAAAAATCTAAGCCCAATTTCATGGAATTTTATCTTAAATGGGTTAACATTTTCTATTAATATGAATTCAAGGAATGAATGATCCGCATTATAATGAAGCTCTAATTCATCACATATCATAAATATCCTTTTAAAGATAAATTTTATTTGGATAAGTCAAATATTTGAGTTATCTGTATGCGTGCATGACATAGATTGCATGAAAGGAATTTCTTTACCTCATCACCATATAATAATGATCATATAACATCCATTATAGGATCCAGATCGATAAATAGATTTTTTTACTATACTCTGGGGTACTTAATATCCTCATGTACTCCATAGGTAGAATACAATCATGGAGTTTGGTCAGATGTCTTAGATCTACGAGATCAGATGGAGATAGAAATGTGTATATCATTTAAAAAATAGGAGTAGTAACCTAATGTATGTTTTCCCACATCATTATGAAGCATAGTTGAGTGATTTCTTTATTATTAATATTATTCGATAACACTTTCGTGATTGAAACAAGGGATTATCACTAGCTACATATTCACACACCATGGGATTCAGCCCAATGAGTTTCTAGCTGAACCAAAGTACCTTCCAAGATTTCTGTCAGCGAGCCTTATACAAATTTCTACCCAAACCACGTTGGCACAATGACTTTCCAAACTCATGTTTTACCCATGGTCTTCCCTACACTAGATCCATTGGGTGTGGTTGACCTATGATTCCCATAAATACTTGGTCGAGCCTAGCCTATATTGGCTTGTGGGTTAGCCTTTATTTTTATTTAGGCTACCATTATGAATAATAAATATAAATATGAAAGTTTAAATTTAAACTCCATGAAATTTTAAATAATAATTTCCACATGCATTGAATATATATATAATCATACATGGTCTCTTATTTATTTCATCGTGACCATTAGAATCATCATACAATAATATTTTAATTGCATGGACTTCTTCATATTATTTATCTTGTAATAAAAAAAGTGCCATCAATGACACAATTCTTGGAACTTAATATATCATCAAAACATCATAAAAACATTCCTAAGATAACTTTATAATCATTACATATAATTATATAATATTAATCCATAACAATTCTTTAAGCATCACCACTTCATCCACAAATACATATTGACTTATTAATAAAAAATGAAATATGGGATGAAAAGATACATCAATAATTACATGAAATATTTCACCATATGTTCCTAGAAATTTGTATTGGGATAAATAACTATATATAAATAATATAATATATCTAAATAATTCATGGACAAAAATATATAAATAGAGTAATACATGGGAAACATAAATTCTATCCCAAAAATATGAAATTTTATTAGAGAAAAATTAATATGTGGGTAATAAGGAATTATGAATGAGTGGTATTATTTAAAATTAATATAAATAAGGTTATTATAAATTTAAATAGAATAGAAAAATTTATTATATAAGTAGTTTCAATATGACTAACCATGAATATGTCTTAGGTAAGGGGTTCTTTCTCAATATCACTTTATAGTTGAGATTATTTGGGGCTAAATATCCAATGGTGGAAATTGAATGTTCTATATATCTAAAAGAACATGTATTTTAATCTTTTTTATATAAATTTTACAATACAATATGGATTTACTTCTCTATACATCTATGATTTCATAAAATCATTTTATTTGGAATTTTAATTTGTTTATAATTGTATAAAAATAATATTATTTTCAAGTTTTTCCATATAATCAATTTAATAATATATTTTATTTAGTTTTATTGAGGAATATTTTGATCTATTTACTCATTTTATAATAAAGTAATTTTAAACTCATTATTTAATAAATTATTAACCTCTAAAATAAATGTTATTAAAAATTTATTATCTATTTATTCTCATATTTCAAAAATAGTTTTTGAATAAAATTAATATGTTTTTTAAATTATTTTTATATCATTTGATGATTATTATACTTAAGTATTTATATGATATAGTGATACCATGAAATATTTTTCTTATAATTTATTTTTTTCATGACTTATGGAAATATTATGGAAACTAGTTTCCTTATCATATATTAATAAATTGATGTTGAAATTATGATTTTTTAATTTTCATGGGGTAGAAATGTGTATGGATTTTCAATATGTAATAGTTTGGATGATATTTATAGTTAAAAATATATCATACACTATGAATTTATATCTAATTAGATGACATGTATAGGATTGGGGTGTGAACCCAATCCACCATGGGATATAATCCACTAATTTTATATGAAGTGGTGTAAACTCAATTCACTGTAGGAATATATTCTATATGTGATGATAGTGTGGGAGGAGTGATTTGAAATAAAAAAAATTATTTTATATTATTTTTTTTCTTCCGCACTCTTATAAAATTTCTTTATCTTATGAAGAATACATTTGGTAATTCTAATGTATCTTGATTATTGACTCATGTTTCCAGAAAAATTTGACAGAAGTCATTTTTATAGAAAATGAATTATGTTATGACTCATTATTTAGGAATAATGTTTTATTATGTAGTTTTTCTTTCATATTTCATGTTCAAGAATGTTTATTATGACCTCATATAAACATATTAATCTTTTTTCAATAATAATATACTATTTTTGTTTCTTATTTTCACCCATTACTGAGTGTATCAACACACCCTATCTTGTGTTTCCATAACCAATATTCAAAGATGAGTATTATTTATTATGCGTATTAAAGGGTATAATGAGCTTTATTTTTTGGTAGATGTTGAATAATAGCTATAAAATATATTAGTTATTTATATAGTCTCCAATTTCATTATTATTACAGGTTATGGGGTGTTATTTTTATGAGTTTTAATTAATATTAATATAAAATGTTATGTTAGGTTTACATGATATTATTTTATCATATGTAATATTATTAAATAAATATTTAGGTTATTTTGAGGATGATGTTGTGAAAAATAAGAGGAAATTTCTTAAAAACCATATTTAAAAGAAAAAATGATGTAAGATGAACCTTAAATTTCATTTGAAAAAACGAAAGTGTTATAATTTCAAATATATTAGGGGTTATTTACCTTATTATAATCTTGATTAGAATTAATATTATTAATATTTATTTACACTATAATTTTTGATTTTAGAAAAATAATAGAACCAAGAGGAACTGAGTAAAAAATACGTGCAATGGGAATGAATTAGTTTTCCCAATGAGAAAAAAACGATAAGGGGTGAAGGGTATTGAATCTTGAGGAAATGATTTCCAAAATTTCATAAGATTTGAATAATAACATGATCTATGTAAATATTTCCAACACGTTATAGAAGGATAAACCCTACTTTAATTCCTTCATGTGGTAATTCATACCCTCTATTATTGCGTATTTCAATACATTATGTTTTGATCATTAGATCATGAAAAAGGAAAATAATGTTTTCATTTTCCATTTTTTGGATCTAGAGACGAATATTGTAGGGTTTTTATCATTTATATGTTAAGTAAGATAACATGGTGATACAAATAAAAACATGATATAATATGTTGGAATAAACTCAATGAAACACGAGTTTAGGAATATATTTTTTAAATAAATTTCTTTGGACTCATCACACATAAATGGAGAGATATTATCTAGAACTAAAAAATAGTGGATGAGTCCATTAGTCCCCATATAGAAAAATCAAAAGTCTGAAAAGCCATTGTTCTGGTTTTATCATTGACTATTAAATAAAATTTTCTTATATAATTAGGGTTTTTAAACCCTATATACTTAATGAACTATCAATATGGTAATTTGGAATCAATGAAGAAATTGTTCGATGTTCTCCCAATATGAAAATGGAAATAGTATACTCCAATTATTCTCATTATTATTGAGAGAATATTAATAAAACAGAGTTCCATGGAAACTCAAATGATAAAACCTATGAAGGGATGAATAATTTTCATCTTATATAAAACAAATGAGTGATAAATGAGGTTCCCTAGACCCACACTCCTTGGTACAATGCTACAAACAAATAATTTTACAAATTAACATTTAAACTATGTGAGATGATCCAATATAAACTTGAAAAAATGTGACATTAGTTTTATATCATGCAATAACCTTACAAAAATATTTGTATCATTTTTTTTGTAAATTTGAGTTCTTGAAACATAAGTAATTTATCTTACAACACTTGTGAAGTTTTCTCTATATTCAAAATCATATAAACTCCCTTTTTTACCACCCATAAGTTATACATATATTTAATCCTAGGTAAAGGATATATAAGAAAGTGAAGACGTCAAATGCTCAGTAATGGAATATTTATCATTATTTCATTAAGTATTAGAAAATAATAATATGAGAAATCATCATAGGGGTAAAATTTTCATTTTAAAAAGAACATGGAACAAAAAGAGTGGTTTATAAGATAATATAATGATACATTAATTCTCAAAAGGGAAATCATATACCATGTTATATGTGCCTATAATATTTAGATAATAAACATGAGTATTAAAGAATAATCATAAACATAAACATATTGAATGTCATGTAAATGAATGATAATTATAATATATGACATTGAAATTGGAATAAAAATTATAAAATAGTTGAGTGTAATATTTCACCATTTATTATAAAATTTTGGAATAGTAATCACAACCTATTCCCATAGTGGACCAGACATCACAACCTAATTCCCATAAGCTTAGTGGATTAGTCTTCACTACCTAATTAAAATAATCATGAAAGATAATGTATCAATTCAAGATTCACAAAAAATAAAGCGGAGTATATTTCACTTTCTTATTCCCGTAAATATAGCGTAGAATGCCTCAACTCAAAATTCCCAATATAGAGAAAGCATCAAAACTCGTTCCACTTAATCATCTAATATGACAAAAATCCTTAACCGGTGGATTATATGGAGGCCTATGATCCTCTATTCACCATCCATATATATATATATGGGCTATAATATTTTTATTATTCTATATATCAAAAAAACCTAAGGAAAGAAACTATTTTTCATTCATCCCATCATAATGAACTCAATAAATGAGGAAAAAATTCACGACATTTTTAGATGATATCATAATAGTAGAACTCAAAAATTTTAATAGTTAATTGAAAAATTTTGGTCATCCCAAAACATTTGTTCATAATAAAATTTATTTGGCAGTTCATGAAAAATAACTTCTAATGAATTAATCCCGTTAGATATGGTAGTGAATTCAAAATTGATTTTTTATAGAAAGTACATTTATCCTTAGCATAAAACGTGATGTTTCCATAACTTTGAAAATTCATTAATGAAATTGTACAGTGAATTTGTTTGAAATTATTTTCTTTTAAAAATAAAATTTAATAGTATTTCCTCGCAAAAAATAGAAACTATTTAAGAAATTTTAGGTAAAAACTATTTGAAAAGTTTTACTTTATAACATTATTTTACAATTCAGCCTTAAAAAGGACTTAAATGTATCAAAATGTGATGTGAATTCCCTGGAATATATATTATTTAATAAAAATATCTATAATATTTATTCAAGATGACATAAATTATTTATAAAAAAAAATTTTAGTGGATGATAGACCATTTGACAAATAAAGGATGGAAAATATTTTTTATATTTTTTAATATATTCATTGTAAAACCATATCATAAAAAGAATAAAAAAATATTTTTAAATAGAGGATAAGGTAATTAAAAGGAAACATAATATAAAAAATAATTAGGTTAACAATTCTAAAGGATACACTTGGAAGGGAAGGAAAATATGGAAAAGGAATAAAAATCATCGTTTAAGTGAATGATAATTATCCATAATAATGTTATTCTTTTAAAAGGAAAGAATCAATTGAAAAGATTGATTTGAATCAAAAGTATCATTTTTCCTAAAAATGAAGAGAAATTAAGAATAAATAAAATCACAGGGTGATGGAAACCATTCTAGAATGAAGGATCTTCATGAAGATGCATTATAAATCAATGAAGTCAGTTGAGTTAACAAATACATGATGGTAATGGTAACATTATAATCAATGGGAAATTAAAGGATACCATGAAATTAAAATTTATCTATCATTAAAATAAGTATATAAATTATAATTTAATGAAATAGGGATTGAATAAAATATATATGATAAATTATTTTTCAGAATATCTTTCATGTCTCATGGATTTGAAAATAAAAAAAAGGATCCCATATCACGGACTAAATTTCTGCTGCTTATGTGCCTAACTTCTTTGGGACATTGAACATTCTCTTGAAATCCACCTTGATAATAAAGAGATTATCCCAAATAATTGAAACTAATGATATATTAATATGTGATAGGATTAAAGAAGTATAAAAAATTCTAATCATTAACAATTTATTCAAAATAATGGGTGAGGAATAAATGGGTGGAAGTATCCCCCTTTTCAAAGTGAATATAATGTAACTTTTGGGATAAACTAATACATTTCTATAATATAATGACACTATTCAGATATCAGTAGTTTTTAAGGTAGGAAAAAATTGTGTATGATGTTATATAAGTCCAATAAATACCCAACCATAAATGTATATATATGTAAACATGTTTTAAGTCATTTTCCATTAAGTATTTACATGTTACAATTTTCATTTTCATCTTCATAACACTTTTTAACCAAGTAAGTTATAATTTATTAAAAATATAAAGTAACCTATATTTCAAATTTTTTCTTTCATGAACGTAAACATAATCATAAATTAGAATTATTCAATTTATATATAAGATAAAACTAACTTCCAAATTAAAACAGTTTATATACAGAGAAATTGTTTTGGTAGAAAAATGTTTTTTTAAAACATTATTTGTCCTTAATATTATTTATCTTTGGTTACCAATTAATTTTTTTATATAATTATATATTTTTTAATTACCATATTATATTAATTATATATAATACATATATTTATTTTTATAGATAAAAATTACTCAACATTAATAAATCAATTATTTTTAAATAACAGTTTTACCACTATCCGGGTAATTATATTTAATATTAATAACCATAATTTTATTCCAAACAATTAAATTTAACATTTAACATAATATGATAATGTTGATCTAAAATATTAAAATAATTTTATATAACTAAATTTTTAGTTGTAAGGAAATGTAATTTTAATATTAGCGAAAATAATATATAAAAATTATTTTTAGAAAAAAATGTGTTTTAGGATTAAAATTTATATGTATTGTATATTTATATATCTAATTGGTATTCCTGATATAAAACAATTTTTTATAAAAATATAATTTTTTTGCTTCTAAATTTTTCCAAAAATCAGTAATAACACTTAAAAGTATAATTGAAATAAAACACTCAAAATGATTTATTAATTAGAATTAAATGCTACTTATGTTCTAAAATTTTAAACATAGTTTTTATAAGTTAAAAATCACATTTTAAATAAATAATTTTACTAAAAAACATTTAATAAATTATATGGTTTAATCAATTTTTTGTTCTTGAAAATATGTTAATAAATTCATGAAGTTTTCAATTTTGGTAAAAACATAATTTTTCAATATTTACATAAAAATAAATTATTTTTTAAAAAATACAAAAAGTATTGGACTAATTATTATATGTTTAATTGAATAAATAATTTTTTTAACAATATTTAAATTTAAAGAATCATAAAATTATTTTATAGATGAAAATATAGTATATAATGTAAAAAATATTTTTTTAGAAAATATCTCCCTAATATTTTATATTTAATTAATCTTATTTTATATGAATTTATAAATCAAAATAATCCTTTTATTTAATATATGTTTTATTCATATTATTTAATTTTTTACTAATATTTAACTATATATTTTGGATGTTTTTTTTCTTTAACACCCTTATTTTTTAAAATATGGCCTAAGGATGGTTCGTAAGAAGAATAATGGAAGTTGACTGGATTCATTATTTGAAACTGGATTATAAAATGTCTTGAATATTCAAAACCATCGAGGCTATGGCTATGGTGTTGTTGGAGTACATTGGCATAACATCTAGTTTCAATGTTTTAGGTTGTTTTTGTCATATCTACGGTGTAGAGGCTGGAAGTTGGAGATCAGTTAGTTCTAGTAATTTCTGGGTCACTATTTAGCACATTAATGGATGTCGAATAAGGATATTTTATGTGTTTTTGGGATGCAATTTGGTGACATCCATTATGAAATTTTCCCCTTTCATGGTTTATAGGAATTCACTATTGAACAAAACATAGTTTCCAGGCACACTTTTGACCTATCAGCACTACAGTGTGGATAAATCCAACACATAATAGTGCATTCCACCTCGGGACACATTTCTTTGTATCCTTATGTGTTACACCATGATTCCAATTTTTTTTATTTTTATTATAACTTCTTATGGCCTCTTAAAGCCATCCTTATCTCAACCATTACTCTAAAACCTTTCGGGACCTCCATGTATCATCAAGATTCTTCAATCCCATAGGATTATGGTTTCATTCAATGAAATATGATATAATCTATTGGTGATTCTAAGTGAGTTACTCTCCTATTCTAATTTGGGTTTCTCTCATCCATTATATTGGATAACATATATAAGAATACTTCTCCATATCATTCATGAATCATATTATAGAATATATTTTGTGATGATTTAAGATTGGTTTAAAGGGTCCCTGGTGTGTGATCTTGATTTGATAGTGCATAGGTGTGATTTGGATATTAGATATTGGAAAATAATAACCCTAAGGTAGAAACACATAGGTTAGTAAGTTCTTATCATCTTGGTATAGTGTATTTTTTTCATGTTTGGTTTTAGTTTTATGAATAGGAATAGATTCTTGCATGACATGTTATGTTGGTGTGAATGGTTTTCTCATTATATATTTGTTTGGAATTTCCATGTCGTTTGTTTCAATGCCATTTTTTACCCATGTGATATTTCATAGCATGTGGTATACTTGTTGAGATATGTTTTTCCTTTCTATATTAATCATTATATATGGTTTTTGTAGATATTGTGGAATATTTTTTCATTTATTAGTCAGATAGGTGTTTGTAAGCGACTTAAAAAACTCTTTATAGGAGGAGTGTGGATGAAATGTCTCATCCGTGATGATTCTGTATAGAATGGTTAGAGCCTAAGATTGTAATAGAATAGGATAACTCCATATTTCTTTTGGAAGAGTTTATATATATTTATGTGTAATCTATATGAAGATAACATCATTTCATAGAAGTTTGAGTATATAGTTTGGGTGTCCCAATTGTTTATACCATTATAGGATAGGAGATGACTATGATACATTTGAGGGAATTCCATTAAATTTAAGCATTTATTTTTTCATTAATGTTGTATAAAGTTACTAAATATGATATATGTCATGTGTTTGAATACATATTATACTCTTCAAACATGGTGCTAAAGTGGGTACAATATTTGGTCATTGAGGCTTAGTCCATGTACAATTTCTTTATGTACAATTGATTGTATATTGGTGTGAACATTTACCATTAATTCATGTCATACACTTCGATATACACGTGCACTTATTTTAAGTATTAATTTATGGTTTCCTATTGGTTTTATACTATCACCATACGCTGGAATCCTCATGCATGTGTAGAAATCATGACTTTGGATCTGGTGAAGGGAAAGGGACCTATGGAAGGCGTATGCAGATAATAGTTTTGAAATATTAACACTATATCTTGGTTTACTCTGAATATTTTATACTATACTTTTTATTTATCTATTTCTTCAGGCTGTACTAGTTGAACTGCCTCATTGGGGTTCATTTGATTATACTTTTATGAAAAGACATGACATTTTTATAGCACTAGTGTTATGTTATGATGTGTTGTTTATTTGGTTTAAATTTATGTAATATTATCACGTGATGTCTATGATTACCTAGGGTATAGTCTCCCTATGTAACATTATAACCTCATCATTTCTCAGTATCCTCTTGAGTACAGGGAGGCAGGCATGAGGTTATGTGCTCCTTCGGGCTAACCCAAGTGATTTGTGTTGGGGAATTACAAAATGGAATCCCAAGCTTGAGGTTTACTTTTGTGTCATTTGGGGTTATTGTAGAGAGGAGATAGATTATGTGGAACATATGCAGGCTAGTTTCCATGTTCCTAGATAGGAATGGACCTCTGAGTTACCAATGATGTTTCTTTTATTATAGTTTTATGGGATTTTGGTGAATTAATCCATCATGAATAGGATAATAGGATAAAAATACATATTAATAAACCCATCGTCTTCTTTATACAATTTTATTAAATTATTTCCTTGACTTTCAAAGATTTTGAGTGACATATATGTATTCCCTCCTATTGTGATATATCTATTGACATTGTATACTTTAACATGATAATATATTTATGTTTATATATATATATATGATTTTTGTTATCTTTTATGTGTGGAGGACTAGGATTTATCCATGGGTAGGACTATAAGGGTTATACCATGTGTTTGGGTATCTTCAAGGATAAGTATTCTGAAAGAAAACCCCAATTTTCTCAACAAAAATTCTAAAGTTGTGCTTGTAAGGAAGTTTTTATGGGGTTTCTAAACATTAATTTGGACTTAAATAAATTATTACTTAAAGAGGCTAGATTGATATAGATTGGGATTACATTACTATTCCACTATGAGTTATATAAGAGGATACACCTCAACATGTTCCCACAACTACTCCTGTTGTTCAGGTAGGGAACCCTCCCTTTCCTGGATACTTATATATTATTTCTTCTTATAAAGGAGGATTGAAAAGGATTTTTTTTGCAATTAGTATTTGTATTTTAATCTATTTCATACACCAACAATCCAAGGAACTCATGGTCATCAGATTGTAAGGATTGGATTTATAATATTGAGGGTATCTTTGACCTGGTAGAGAATCCTATGTATAGAAAGGTGGATATTGTACCCATTTTGGTTCAAGGACCTACCAGTAGGAGGTATTATGTCCTAAGACAAGCTTAAAGTAATGAGGCCCTTTTTTGGTAAGCCTTCAAGGAGTTATTTTTAAGGATTTATTCTAAAACACACTGAAGTTCGATCAAGATCAGTATTTTATGGAGTATTAGTAAGTGTTTATGATGGTTTATTTTTCCTCATATTATTTAATGGATTTGTTATTCATTGATTATAATTTGGTTTGGAATGAACCACAAATGTAAAGGATATTTGAGATTTGATTTCTTCTATAGAATATACACTAGGACAGTAGATTTAAAAGGATTCCATATACAAAATTGATTCACACGACCATGAATTTTGAGAAGCAGATATGTGTTGGAGGATTTCTGGTTTTCTTCCATCATATAGTGCACTTAAGACTGGAATTTCCAATGTTTTAGTCGATTCCTTAAAAAATAGTGAAAAGAGGAAGGATGAGGAGGTACAACAAGGTGGTATATTGGTGGGTCAAAATAGGGCACCATATAAACCCTATATTAGAGGAGGTTTAAAAAGGTTGTAAAACTGTTTATAGAAAGGAAATTGTAGTTCATCTTGTATGAGGATACCTATTAAATGTCACTAATGTGGAAATATGGGTCATTTATAGTGATTTTTCACAAATAATCTATCTCCATATTTGTGGAGAACAGGTCGGGGTGATGGTAGAAATTCTTAGTAGTAGACCTTGGCACACTAGATATTGGTGACTTAGGTGAGTCATACTCTAGTGATAAGAAATATTTATGCGATGGATGAGGTTCCACCACCATTGGAAAAGGAAGTTATTCTATTAGAGGAAATTCTATAATTAAGTTTTTTCTATTTACAAAATTATATTATACATGATCATACCATTCTTTCATATGTTCTCATTTCATAAAAGGCATAGATTTACAAATTAATTTCTCTTTTCAGTTACTCTCACATAAAAAACTATTTGGAAAGAAATTAGATTATCTTTAATGATTTCCTAAATGTCCCCTGGTTGTTGCTGGCTACAAACATTTATGGGACTTTATTCTTTTGGTGATTTAATGATTCTATGTGATCTCTAGGATAGACTTTCTAACCATATTTCATGCTCATATATAATGTTATTTAAGACACTGTATTTCAGCCCATATAAAAGAAATAAGTACATTCTCACTGGTGGGTGGGATCTCCCCCTTATTTTTCTGATGGTGTATGCTCATTACACCTCAAAATTTAACTATATCCCCTTTTCTTTAATAATTTTGTTGGTCATGAATTGGGTGACCAAATCATGTAACATATTTTTAAAAAGAACTACTTGGTGGGATCATAGATCAAGTTATATGGGACAAGACCATTGTTAGATTAGATCGATCAAAACTTATGTAGAAGGCTTCTGTCATTTGAAAAAATCATCAATAAAACCCTCTTCTTTTTCTTATATGGTGGATGATTATCAAGATGTTTTCCCAGATGACTTCTTAGGCCTTCATTCAGATTGAATAATTGATTTTGATATTGAGTTTGTTTTGGGAGTGCAGTCTATATTAATTTCTCCATTTCATATAACACTATACAATTTTTGAGTGTTTAAAGAGAGGTTAGAGGTGAAGGTATTTATAAGATTGATGACATCACAATAGGGTGGTATTATGTTGTTTTCCAAGAAGGATTATGGTAGTCTACATATCTGTGTGGAATATAACAAGCTGAATTATCTTGAGGAGAATAGCACACACCATTTTCTCATGATTGATGATCAATTTGATCAGTTTTAGGGAGATTAATGGTTATCTAAGATTGATATTTTTTTAGAATACCATGCACTATGGGTCTAAGTGGAGGAAATTACCAAGATAATGTTTAGGATAAAGTATGAAATGTATGATTATATTTTCAGGACTTTTAGGGTGAAAAATGATATAGTGGTTTTCATGAATATTAGGAATAGAATTTTCATTCAATATCTTAAAAAATTCATAGTGGTATTCATGGATAGTATCTTGATATATTGAATGGAATGAGATATGTATGCTATCCCCTATAGATTATATTGAGAACACTCTATACACATTAACATTATGAAAAAATATTAAAGTATCTCATCCAGATTATGGTGGTGTGTTTCATTTGGAATGTGATATCGGAGGCAATGATATCTGTGGAACTAGGGAATGTAACACCTATTATTCCTGTAAATTTCCTAGGAATTCGGTTGATATTAGGTGTTTCCTTAGGTTTTTAAGGTATAATAAACCATTAATAATGGAATTATGTAGTCTATATTCACTAATTATAGATCTAGAAAAAAAGAGATGTTTTGAGGTTTTGTATTCTAACCAATGCGAAGAGGAATTCCTACAGTGGAAGAGGACATTGAAGATATCTGTAGTCTTTATCCTTCAAGATCCTGGGATTTGATACACATTCTATTATGATTCATGAGATGTTGGGATAATAGCTATGTTGATATATATTGATCATGTATTTTCCTATTGGTTATTTTAATTGCTTCTTAATGATTGAAACTACCACACACATGACATCAAATTGGAAGCTATAGGCTACACCTTGACTTGATAGAGACATTAACTCTTCGGTTAGAGGTCTTCCATCTACACACACCATAAGAGACTAAAATATTTCTAATATCAATAAAATATTATTTTGGTATGGATGAGATGGGCTAAGTAACTGAAAAAATTCAACATTGAGATTGCCTATTCTTTGGGAAAGGATAATGTTGTTATGGACACTCTTGGTAGGAAGACTCTAAAGATGCCATAGCTTAGAGAGAATCCTTCAGAGGAGGAATAATGTTTAATGAGTTTTATGGATGAGTGGAGTTTGGATACATTGAATTATCATGGAGTCCTGATATGTGCAACTTTAATGACCATATCAACATTAATAGAGAATGTGAAATCAAGCCAACTGTCACAACATATGTGTGTAGTGATGCAAGAAACTATATACGCGAGAGATCATACACTTACTTGAAGCAATTTTAATAATTGATTCAAATAGAGACAGACATTTCACATCATATTTTTAGTAGTTATTACAAGATTATTTGAGTAGTAGGAAAAAATGAGTACATTTTTGTCTTCCATAGACTAATGTTCAATTATGTAGGAAAGTTTAGAATTGAGATGATATACTATGGTCATGGGTTCTGGTCTTCGATAGAGCTTGGGATGACCACCTAGACTTTTTTGACTTTCTCTTCAATAACTATTTATAGGATTATTTAAATATGGAACATTTTGATGATCTTCATTTGTAACGCCCTGAGATTTTATGAAATATGTTTTCCTAATAAATTTAATTTTTTTGATAGTTTGTGTTACACTCAACACCAAGTTTTAGTGAATGGTAATATAACATAAATATTATTATTTGAACTAAACCATTATAACTTATTAGTCAATCCTGGAGGAATGAATAGGAATAACCAATTTTTAAAAATTATGTATAACAAATTTATATAAATAAAACATATTTATAAAAAAGTAGTTAATTTTTTAATGACCTTACATGCATCGAAAATACATTTTTCAAAAAATAATATTCTTTTTTGTAAAATAAAATATATAAATAAATGTTTTCCAAGATATTATCACCAAATTATTTTCAAGATAAAATTATAAGGCCACTTATATTTCATGATGGTGTTTCTAAATATATAAAAAACAAGGCATTGACATGTAATTTTTATCTAGTCATAAGTAGATATTTATCATTCTGACGATCAAGTTAAACATTGATTGGACATGAAACATAATTAATATATCTTTCATTAGGAAACCCCTAAATCATTGGGAACATAAGGAAAATAAAAACAATAGTACCCATTTTAGTAAATAAAATGATATAAAAAGTGTTTAAAATGTTGTATATTAGATTGAAATAATTTTTGTGTAAATGATTTTATATTTATAAATTATACACGTACCTTGATGTGTGTGAGATTCCTTTCAAAAACTCTATCCTATAATTTCTTTCCTAAATCACCTAACTCCTATGCAATTTAATTTTTACCCTTCACTACTTTTTTTTTCAATATAATTTTCCCTCATTTTCACTTACCAGAGTATATTTGTTCCAAAAATTAAAAAAAATATATCCTATAACTTTAGCTAGAATACCTAAAAAAATTACATCTCCTAAAATATTATTTAACATTTGGTAGCTTATAGTCCCATGAAAGAGATGAAAATCATTTATTTTTTAATAACCCATTATGAGAAATAGCGATTCCATCAATAAAAGTTATTATTCCATCCAATATTAATATTTTCTAAGAGATAATCACCTATTTATTTTCAAGAGAATATTAGAATTTCACTTACAATCTATAATGGTATACCCAAATATTAAAAGATTCAAATTGTTCATATGTAAATTTATTCTAGTCATTAACACAAATTTATCATTCCACTGATCAAGTGAGAAATTTATAGGACATGCATGATAATTAATATATCTTCCCACGCTCCATGCCTAAATCATTGTGACCAAAATTAATATAAAAATAAGGGAACCATTTTAAGTTAATTTACTGAAATAAATATTGGTTAAAGGGAATAATATTTTCATGAAATTATTTTTGAGTAATTAATTTTATATTTAGACATTATATATAACAAATTGAATTGGGTTCCCCTCAAACCTGGCACCTGACCCGATCCACCACATACTCGAAGGGTGTTCCAGATCCCAACAGACTGGCATTAAGTACTCAAAAATCAAATAGAAAGCCATAGGGAATGATGTTTCACAACCTAAACAAACACATGGTAGATATATACATTAATCAATAAGAAACATCAAAACAATAATAACTATATGCCATAACTATAAGAAAGATAGTGGAAATAAATGATTTTAAAAGTTTTCAAAAAATCCAAGAGACAAGTCCAACTACAAAGGACCAAAACAAAATAGCTACTCCATGTGAGGGTGTGGATGAACTCCCACCATTTCATCACAAGATACCGAACCCAGATGACCTAAAACCTCACTACCTCACCATGACATCTTGCATTTCCTTGCATTAGAAGAAATAAATAGGTCTGCACCCCATTGAAGAGGTGCGTAGGGTGTGATCTAATAGGTTCTATAGGATCCCACTTAGTTTTCCCATAAAAAGTTATTATATAAAAATTCATATATTATCATTTTAAATAAAACGTGGTATGATAGTAAGTATAGTAGATTTATAGAAAACATGGTAAACATTTCCTCTTTATCAATGATCTAAGACAAAAGTAGGTACATAAATTTCAAATAACATTTTCCATATAATATTTCATAAGAATCAACATGAACTTAAATTCAAAAATAGTTAAAATACAAGAAATACAAAATAACTGTTGCCGCATAGAAATCACAACATCAAGGAATACAACAGTTCAGGAAGCTGAGTACTCGTACACAAAAATCTTTGAACGGTGCACTATGGTACCTAAATCCAATTATCTACACTCTAGGACTAGGGATACACCCTTTTATGTAAAACCCCAAAATCATATATTTACATAGAGACAATAATATACACTCTAGGGAAAGAAGAACACCCATAAATTGAACCCCCACAATAGACGACGACCTCAATCTAAACCTTACACCTAGTACCCAAGGTAACCTATGTGTCCGTTTTCATAATCATACTAAGTTTTTGAAAAAATATCAGAAAACATTAATTATATTAAACATTTAATAGGGTAACCATACCAATTTTTTTTCACAAATCATTCAATTCTTTGAAAATATCCCATTTATTTCAATTTTTCATAAAACAAGGAAAACCCAGTTTTATTCAAAAAATAATCCCAAAACACACAAAAAATCATGCCATTTTCATTCTAATTTGTTTCTAAATCAGATGATAAAAATTGAATAATACGGTTTATCAAACCCATGATATAGACAGAACCATGTACCTCAAAACATGGTTTAAACATGACCACAATGGGTTCCACCAACAATGAAAATCAAATGACATTAATGAAGGACCAATAATCCAATCCACATCTTAATATTGATCAAATTTATAAAAAAATGGTTTGGAGGCAAGGTTGAAATCCACATACCTCAAGAACAAACACTATCCATACCACAACCAAAAAAGTAATGCCCTCTAGAATGAGATCACACCGCATATCTAGAAGAAGACATGAAGAAAGAAAAATTTAGACAAATTAATTCAATAATGAAACTCTAGGGAATCACCACATTCAATGGAAATGAAGAAGTAGAAATATCACTCACATAGAGAGGCACACCACAATCACAACAAAGATTGAATGCCGAATAGATCGATCATGAAGGAACGGTGTCTCAAAAAATAATAGATGTGGAACATTGGTTCATGAGAAAAGGAGAACGAGCGATCAAATGGGAACAAAAAACCTTAATGGTTTTCTGAAACTTTCTTCTTGAGTGATTTCACAACGCTTAATTTCTTTACATGTCATGAAAACCACAATGTTCAATTACGCTAAAAAAGTCGTCACCTCAAATTGAAAATTAGACCATAAAATAACCCACGACATATAAACATTCATCAAGTCATGTAACCTTTCATAGTGTGAATCCCTTTCATAGTTTTCATGTAGAAACCATTACATGTCATGTAACATATTTATATGGAATGAAATTATTCTAAAACCTACAAAAAACTAAAATTTAAAGTTGAGAGTAAAAAAAATATGCGAATTCATAGTTATAGGTATCCTCCCAATTCCTTCTCGGCCCTATACAGACATCAAAAAAGGGAATCCAAGATGAGGTTAAATACATACCTGACATATCATTAATGAGATGTTACAAACTACCCGCTATAAATACTTTTCGTACCCAGTAAGTCATATGGAATATGTAATCCTTGGATAAAGATGAGGCCACTACTCCCCCATCAATGAATCGAGTTCCCATGTCTGATGAGAAATAGATCTGTGTTTCCATTGAACACTGACCAACAAAATCGACTTTCCATGCAATACATCCACCTTATATTCAATGATCTCAAATGGTTTAACCAAAATAGAAAAATCTAAATCTAACTCAATTTATTCCCAACTCAAAATGTGAGCGAGATCAGGATGATACATTCTGAGCTAATACATGTTGAAAACATAATGAATACTTGTCAACTGAACTAGAAATTATGACTAATAAGAAATATTTCTGAGCCACTTAGTGACCTCAAATGGTCTAACATATATTGGATCAAACTTTCCATATTTTTCAAGCCAATGGTGACCCCACAGAGGAGAAACATTCAAGAAAACCCAGTCACTAATGAAGAACTTTAGAGGATGATGTTTCCAATCCACATAATTTTTTTTGACTATGGGCTAGAACCATATATTGATGAATATCCTGAATCTTCTCATATTTCTCTTGAAACACACGTAGTCCATCCAAAGATACCTTTCCCACCTCATCCAAAAAAGAGGTGATCTAATTGGGAGACCATACAACACATCAAAGCGATCTATTTTGATAGACAGATAAAAACTATTGTCATAAAAAAACTCAACCAGACCCATATGTTTATCCCCCGATCAACTAAAATCCAAGACACATGCATGAAGAATATCCTCCAGGATCCAAATTACTCACTCCATCTGATTGTCAATTGATGGACGGTAATATATGCTCAACTTGAACTAAGTTCCCATCACCTCTTGGAGACTCCTCCAGAACCTTGAGGTAAACCTTGGACCCCCATATAAAATAATAGAATAATTACTTCCATATAACCTCACAATATTCTGTAAATACATATTACCTTGATCTTCAACCTTAGTGGTATCCTTGATCAGAATTATATGAGAATACTTGATCAATAAATAAAAAATTAAATAGATAGAATTCATTCCTCATAGAGTCCATTATAATCCAATAAAACAATCCATGGATACCTCATCCAACTTCAATATTTACACCATAAGATCCTGAAGAAAACTTGAGGGTTTCAAATGCTACGTGTTTATCCATTGACAAGTGTAACAACATGACACATAATCTGAAATGTCATGCTTTATAACCGACCACTGGAATCATCAACTCATGTAATAATACATATTCGTAGTTCTTAGATGAATATCCCATGGAGATTTGTGACAATTAAACATGACTAAACTCTTCACAGATGTTGGGATGACAACACACTTACCAAACTAGAGAATACCATATAATAAAACAAAACAACCAGAAATAGTATCCCCATCATAAAGCCTTTTTTAAAACTTTTATAAAGTCATCATCCTACTACTGACTCTACAAAATAGACTCCAAGAGAGTTGATGATAACTGAACACTAGTAAGAACCACACCTCAAACATCCTCTTGAGTATCCAAGTGTAACTGAGTGAAAATCCACATAAGGTTTCACTTCTCATTCGATTCCAAAAGAGCACGTGACTGTAATTTCCTACTAAGAGAATCTACAACGATATTCTCTTTCCCCATGGTGTTTGTGATATTGAGGTCAAACATCTGAAGGTATTCTACCCATCACATTTATCTGGGATTCAAGTATTTCTGAGAAAATATATAACCCAAACTCTTATGATCAGAGAAGACCACAAACCTATCCCCCAAAATATAGTGCCACCAACATTTAAGCTCATTCATAACTGCAAAAATATCTAAATCATGAGTGTGGTAGTTCTTCTCATACGGTCGAAGATGACGAGATCCATAAGCTACAACATGGTCATTTTTCACTAGCATGTATCCCAAATCCATAACACACTGAAATTTTGTGAATTATTTTTTTCAAATTAATTTATCTTTTTGATATTTTGCATTTCACGTGATGTTGGAAATAATTATATATATATATATATATATATATATTAACACACCAAGTCAAGTATTCCATTTACAAAACAATGAATTAGCTTGTGCTACATAAATTTCTAACTTGTCTTTCACTACACGCAATACCTACTTGGCTTGCGCTACCTACAACACTGACTTGGTATACATTACATGTAACACTGATGTATCTTTGAAACATCATTTTTTTGTTATAATTATTTAAATGAGATAATTATAAGCTATGCATTAAATATAGTTATAAAAATAGTAATAACTAATTTTAAAATTTTATTAATAAAAGTTTTTATATTGATAAAATGTATTGGTAATAAAGGATATGATTTTTGTTAAAGTCCTTTTATGTTTAAAAACACCATTTTCTCAAATGAACTAATTTTAATAAAAAAATTAATATTAGATAAATTTAGAAATTTAATTTGATAAAATAATCTTTATTTTTGAATTTATAATGTCTAAGTTAAATTAGGGTGATTTTTTGGGATTTTTTTGAGAAACATAATTTTTTATGAATAGTGAAAATATTTCATTTCAGTTAATAACTAATTTTTCTTTTAAATAATTATTAATGTTAAATTATAATTTAAATTTATTTTACAGTATAATTAAATAAATTATGAATATATTAATACCATTTTGGTTATTATAATCATTTTCACTTTGAAATTGAATATAAAAGCATAACAAACTTTTGAATATTTTTCTACTTCAAAAACCCATTATTGCATCCTATCTGAGGGATTAAAATTAATATTAATTTTATTGATATTGTGAATTGAATTTAGAAAAACAAACACATATAATTGTAATTATTATAATGTATATAGTATAATAATATCAACATAATTTTGACCAAGAAGATTAGTAAAAGTGATTAAAAGTAATCATAGTGATCAAGGTCAAATTAAGCATAATTTGGGACTAAACCTTAAAATTAAGGGCCCAAATGACCTATCCACTTTCCCAAAAACCATTTATGTCCATAATTTTTGTAACAAAACTTCCATTATTTATTTATTTTTGTTTTTATGACTTCTTTAGGTAAAAACATTTATACACCAAACTTTCTTTCAAAAATTCCAAGAGAGTCCCATTCCTTCCCTATAAAAGGCCACCACCTCTACCTCTTCTTAAAAAATATAAAACCTCTTAGGCTCAGAAAAAATATTCCAAATTCACACCCCAAAATTTAACCATTCCTACTATAATATTTCCCTTGGTCATAAGGAAATACAAGGAATCCTTTTGGCTCAAACCAAAAGGAGATTCCCGATTAAGAGGTAACGGCTTCTCGCAAGTCCATTTTTTCCATATCCACCCCTAAAACTCTATTTATTATATTATTATATAAAAAAAGTGTAATAAATATACTAGGATTTTTTTATGTATGTTTTTTGACCTACATTTACAAACACCTCCACCTATGGGTAAAGAACATATTGTTTCTATGTATGATGAACTACTGCCACCCAAAACGATGATTGTTCATTTCTCCATTACCACCTACCATGGTGAAAATTATACTGGAAAACCTATTTATATATGTCATATATTATATTTATTATGTATTTAATATTCTTTATTCCTTTTTACAGCACATATATTTTTTAAATTCCATTTTTTGTTAATATAATAATTTGGTTTGAGGTAGTGTGGACCACCCCCCCTTCAAAGAAACATTATTCATTTATACACTACATGGATATATTAAGTATGGATTTAGTGAATATATATGATATATCTATGATATATCTATGATATAATAATTATAATATAATAATTATATATATAAATATATTTATTTTTATTTTTTCCCTTTTAGAACGACAATTAAATGGAAATAGGATTCATGCGTACGTATGACCTACTGTCTCCATGAATTGTGTATTCCATTTCATAGTTATATATTCTATATATTATTAAAATAAAAATATAATGTCTATAAATGATATTTATATCATTTTCTACATTCCCCAAATCATGATATAAGTATAAGGATCAAAGATATAAAAAATTTAGACACAAGCAGAGAATAAAGGGAATATTACCCTAAGTGAAACCTTAACATAGGATTGTTAAAAATTTGGTAATATATGGTTGTAATAAAAACATATATGGTATTAGATATAATAATTTGGTTCTTTAAAAGGTTTATAATAAATATATATTTATTATATAGGTGGTTTGAACGAATATGATGAGATTCAAGACATAAGGTAAATGGATTTCATCTCACTTTAAATTCCCATGAAATATATGCTATGTTCGCCACTATTTATTTTTATGTGGTGTACGTACTGACCATGATGATATTCTAGGTATATTATACATAAATTTATGGGTATTAAATATTTTTTTAACTTTCATTCATGGGGTTTTATGTTTCAAAAGTTACCAAATCAGTAAAACTGTTTTGTCTCAATTTTCCTTCTTTGAGACTCATGTTCTGTTATGCACGTAAACTCTTTTTTTGAGGTTTTTATACTTAAAATTTATATTTTATATCATAAATCTACTTATTTTCATGATATTTTAGGCTTCATTTAATTTTTTTCTTACATGGATAGTATGATCCCAAGTTACCAGTTTATAAGATTTTGTTGAGACAATCTCATATATTTTCAAGATTATTTACTTTTATGCTTCCTTTGATGAGTTCTTATCTTCTATATCTCAATAAATTATTGAATATTATTATCCTATGGTTATTAATTGTATATTAATGTAGTGTAACATATTTACTCTTTGGTACATAATATAGTTAAGAACGTGTTTTTAAGAAATCCCGACATTAGCCACTCTTCGGTCAGAAATATTTATTCCTTAAAAGCCATGTTTTCTAAAAAGGGTTTCCAAAAATATTATTGTAATATCCTACGATAATTAAAATAAATATTAACCCTTTTTGTCTTTTAAAAATGTTTTCAAAGGAATATTCTTACCACTTTCTAAATGATGAAATTTTTTATCCTTTTAATGTTTTAAAAGGAATGTTCTTTTTAACTCGTACAATATGTACATATTTATACACTATCAATCCTTTGAAGCATTATTTTTATTTTTAAAGGTAATTTTTTGTTTAATTTTTTTTAAAAGAAATTTTCAAATAAAATGGTTTCAAAAAATTTGTCAAGTTTTTTTTTATAAGTTTCCAAGAAATTTTTTTTCAAAAAGTTTTCAAACATATTTTATAAGTTTTTAAGGAAAATGTCTTTCAAAAAATTTTCAATCCCTGCTTATAAGTTTTCAAAGTATTTTAAAAGAAATTACAAAATTTTTTTTAAATATTTATTTATAGGTTTTAAATGTTTTTTTGAAGAAAAAGGTTTTAAAATGTTTTGAATCTTATTTCATAAGTTATCAAGGAAAACCTTTTTCAAATGATTTTAATCTTCTTAATATGTTTTAAAGGAATTTTCTATGAAAATGATTATTAAATTGTTTTATATCTAATCTTAACATTTTCTTGTGTTTCTTTTCTCTTTGTTACGAAGAAAGATTTTAGGTATATGTAATAACTTTGTAGATATTAATGGGAGATGTTAAAGATCTTTCACCTAGATAAACGATTTTGTTTCTAGGTTTCCAAAGACACTAAACTGTTAGGATCCTTGGACATTTATTTTTGCAATGTACTAATATTCATCTAAAATGATATAATAACCATTTATGTTAAGCCAAGGTCACTGTATTTGGTATCAAAGGAAAGGTTTAGTCAACATTTGGAAACTTGGATGAGAAAATTTTAGTTATATAGCTTGGTATATTTCTAAGGACATATATAAGGATATCTCTAAGAAAAAGTATAAGGATGAGTCAATGTTTAGGAAATGTCCTAGAATTTTGGTAAAGGATAGTGTGAGTGGTTTCAAAGAAATAAATCCCTATCTAGAAACTAAAAGTTGATGTGTCTCTATCCCAAATATACCTAGTGGTAAAAACACTGATAAGATATTCTAGGTCTGGCTTGGGGTAATCTGGTACATGACAATGGGCTTTAATGCCCACATAGTTTGAAACTCATAGGGAATTTTCTTTGGGAATTCACATACTCTTCATGAAACTTCATAAAGGATTTAGATATAAGGTGGCTATGAATAACCCAGGGAGAACCTAGGGTGTCATATTTTAAAGAAGGTGTCATGATTTATATATCCTATAAGAAAATATTTTCATGATTATGTGGTTTTATTCTATGATAAATAATGCTCACACTAGGCTTCTTGGTTTAAGTTAATAGAGGAGACCAGAAGGAACTGGGTTAACATTGAGTCTGATGGAAAATCTGGTGATTATGAGAAAGGAAATTCAATAATGACTATAGAGAATTATATTTTGAATATTCCAAATCATCTTTCACGATATATGATCAACAATGCGTACTCTGGTGATATTACTAACACACTATATAAGAGGAAGATGAACTCCTATAAATGTTCAAATTCTAAGGAGCATATAAGAAATAAGATTCATATTCTGACATTTCAAGTATAAGGGAAGAATAAATTTTAGGAATAACTGAAATGGAGAAGAATATATTATCTTTGCAGGAAAAAGGGTCATAGAGTGATGAATTTTCATGGGGTTTAATACATCGTCTATAGAGAACATGGGCATTACCCTAATCCATTCCCAAACATTATAATCTAATTCTAAAACAAGGAAGGACTTATTCCATGGAAACCATTAAAGGGGAAGGGCTGAATTATTTATGTATTTGGATCCAAGAATTATGAATGGTTTATTATATAAGGATTATTTAGTTTTTGTTTTTTTCTATTGATTTTCATCAATATATTGAATATTTATGATGGATAAGAAAAGAGATTTAATGACAAAGTGATATTCATGGTAAGAATAAGATTAATGGAAAGAGAACTTTTAACTTTTTAATAATGTTAAGATAATAAATTTTTGGTAAGATTAATGTTATATATGAATAAGTGAATTAAACGGTACTAATTACCCTTGATGAGATTATTGATTACTTTAAAAAGTGGTCTATGTCATCATGGATAAAGTTTAAAACTTCTTGGATTTGAATAATATATCCTGTAATTATCGGAATAGGGAAGCATGCATGTTTTCCAAAAGGAGTTATGGTAATTAAGGTTATTACCATGTTTCAAGGGAATATACGTTAAGGTTATTCACATGTTTTGAATTTGATAAAAAAGTGGTACATTGTGATATATGGGGGATCAATGTTAAGCTGATTTCGTGAATTTCTTTCTAAAGCTTTCGATATTCATATTTCATATAGGTTATTAGGTTAACAATTTATGGAATTTTTTTGTTAAATTCAGATGAAGACAGTATGATTAAAGTTTTATCTCTCTAGATGAGGATTTATGAATATTTTATCACCTGTTCAAAGTAATTTGGGTTAATGAGAACTGATAAAAAATGGGATGACATATCATGGATCTATTGATCTGTTAGCACTTTAGGAATAAAAATGTCACCTTACTTTTTATAGAAAGAAGTGAAGTGGATCAAGGAACAACAAATGGAGAGGTTTTCTTGAAATTATGCAACTATATATTTTCTTGAAAATTCATAAAATTTAAGAAAAAAGGTATTGAAACCAAATTTTTTTCCTAGTAACTTCATTTCCAATGAATCTGAAGGCCCATTAGGTTCTCAATGGTTTATGAATTTCTGATTGTTAAATTTATCCAGACCATACCCACTATCACCCTCTATTAGAACATGGTATTTAGTTTTTTATTCTATTTCCATGTTTACACTTCCAACCAATATTATCTTATGTGGAGACCCAGTTATATGTTACATTGGATAACCATTATGGTCCCAAATTTCCCTTTTTACGGGAAGTTTAAGTATTCATTTTTATAATGTCATTTTATATGAATTAAACTTTCAATTGTTAAACCTTTGATAAACCAAGATAATTTCAAGGGAGAAATTCATTTTAAGGGGGGGGGGGGGGTAGAATGTAACAACCCAATATTTTTTGAATTATTATTTTTTGAACTAATTTATCTTTTTGATATTTTTAAATTCACGTGACACTGGAACTAGTTCTATATATATATATATATATATATATATATATATCAAAACACTAAGTCAAATATTCCATTCAAAAAACACCGACATGGCTTGTACTAAAAACATACCAACTTGGATTATGCTACACACAATGCTGACTTGTCTTGCACTTCCCACAACACCAACTTGGCATACATTATATGCAACATCAATGTTTCTATGAAACATCATTTTTTTGTTATAATTATCTAAATGAGATAATTATAACCTAGATGTTAATAATATTTATTTGAATAATAGTAAATAATTTTGAAATATTATTTATAATTTTTTATATAGATAAAATGTATTGGTAATGAAAGATATGATTTTTGGTAAAGTCCATTTATGTTTTAAATACTATTTTATTGAATAAACCACTTTTAATAATAAAAATAATTTTTGATGAATTCAGAAATTGAATTTGATAAAATAAACTATATTTTTGAATTTAGAATTTCTAAATTATCTTAGGGTGAATTCTTGGTATTTTTCGGAGAAACATCATTTTTTGGTGAATATTGAAAAATAAAAAGTTTTAGTTAATAACTACCTTTCCATTTAAATGATTATTAATGTTAAATTATACATTAAATTTATTTTAAGGTCAAATTAGATCAATTATGAATCTATTAATATGATTTATTTAATTTTAATCAATTTCCATTTGACATTGAATTTAAAACATAACAAAATTTTGAACATTTTTCTACTATAAAAACTTGTTATTTTGCCCCGATTGTGTGATAAACATTAATATTAATTTTCTATCTACTAAGAAATTAATTTAAAACAAATTACATAAACTATTTTAAAAAGTATAATATTTAGTTTCTAATAATATCAACTTAATTTTTGGCCAAAAATATTAGTAAAAGTGATTAAAATTAATCACAATGATTAAGGTTAAATTAAGCCTAATTAGGGACTAAACCTTAAAATTAAAGGTCAAAATTACCTATAAACTTGTCCAAAACCCATTATCTGTATATTTATCGGCCAAAAACTTTACATTACATATTTATGTTGGTTTATTATTACTTTTTTTAGATAAGAACATGTGTACCCCTTACTTGCTTTCAAAAATTCCAAGTGAGTCCTTTTCCTTGCCTCTAAAGGCCTCCACATATCCCTCTTCTTCACACCTATAATACCTATTTAGTTCGGCCAAGATCTTACCAATTAAAATAAAAACATACCTACATTTCTCCTAAAAGGCTTACGTTGGGTAGAGGGAAATACAAGGATGACTTTTGACACAAACCAAAAGGAGTTACTCGATTAAGAGGTAACGTCTTCTCTCAAGTCCTTTATTTTATTTTTCTTCTCCACCCCTATGACTATATTAATTATATAAATATATAAAAAAACAAGTATCCTAAATATACTATTATATTTTATTTATATTTTTCATCCCACATTAACACACACCTCTATCTAATGGGTAACAAACATATTGTTTCTGTGTTTGGCGAACTACTGCCTCACGAAACAATAGTTGTTCATTTTTCCATTACTAGCTACCATGGTGGCCATTATGATGGAAAATATGTTTATATATGTCATATATTATATTTTTTATGTATTTAAGCTTAATTATTACATTTTACAACACATAAATGTTTACTTTCCATTTTTTGTCAATACTATAATTCCATTTGGGGGAGTGTGCACTACCGCCCCTTTAAAGTGATATGATTCGTCCATAAAAACATGGCTATATTAAGTTTGGTTTTAGTGAATATATAAGATATATCTATGATATAATAAAACTAATATATTAATGATATATATATATACATATATACATATATCTATTTTACTTATCTTCTTTTCAACATGATAATTAAACGGAAATAGCGTTCATGCGTACATACGGCCTACAGTCTCCATGAACTGTGTATTCCATTTCATACTTATATATTATATAGATTATTTTAATGAAAATATAATGTATATAAATGATATTTATATCATATTTTACATTCTTTAATTCTTGATATAAATATAAGGACCAAAGATATAGAAAAATAAGAAACATGCGAAAAATAAAGAGAATATTACTTGATGTGAAACCGTAACATATGAATGTTAACAAGTGGGAAATATAAGGTTGTAATAAAACCATATATTGTATTATATATAATAATTTTTTCCCTTAAATGGTTTATAATAAATTTATATTTATTATACAGGTGTTTTTAATGACTACGATGAGAGTTTAGACACCCGGTAAGGGGGGTTCATCTCACTTTTTATTCTTGTGAGATACATGATATGTTCATCACTCTTTTCTATTGTGTGGTGTAAGTACTAAACATGATTGTATTATATTTAAATTATACCTAAATTTATTTTTATTAACATATCCTTTGATGAACTTTCATTCATGGGGCCTTATGTTCCAAAATTTAACAAATCAGTAAAATGTTTTGTCTCAATTTGCCTTCTTTGAGGCTCGTGTTTTCTTATGAACATAAACTCCTTTTCAAGGTTTATATACTTCCATTTACATGTTATATAATGAATACCCTTATTTTCATGATATTTTCTTCTTCATGTAATTTCCATTTCTTACATGGAGAGTATGATCCCAAGTTACCAAGTTATAAGAGTTTATTGAGACAATGTCTTCGCTTTTCGAATTGGTTTATGCTTATGATTACTTTGATGAGTTATTATGTTCCATATCTCAAGAAATTTATGAATTTTTTTATAATAAATCTATTCATGCTATATTCATGTAGTATTACAATTTTTTTACTATTTGGTACATAATATAGTTAATAAAGGTTTTTTAATAAATCACAAATTTACCCTCTCTTCGGTCAGAAATTTGTTTTCCTTCAAAACCATGTTTTCTAAAAAGGGTTTAAAAGAATATTATAATAATATCCTATGATAAATAAAATTTAATATTACCCTTTTTATATTTTACCAATGTTTTCAATGTAATATTGTTTTCGCTTTCTAAACGACGATTTTTTTTCCACTTTACCATGCCAAAAGAATGTTCTTTTTACAACATATGGATTTTGTGGATTTATCCATCAACAATACTTTGAATCTTTATTTTCATGTATAATGGTTATTCTTTGTTTAAAAATGTTTTTAAAAGTTATTTTAAAAGGAAATGGTTTTCAAAACTTTTTCAGGCTTCTTTTATATGTTTTTAAAAAAATTGGTTTTCAAATAAATTTCGAACTTCTTTTTTAAGATTTCAAGGAAAATGGAATTCAAAATTTTTTCAAGAAAAATTTATACGTTCTCAAATTATTTTTGAAGAAATTTTTTTTAAAATGTTTTCATTATTTCTTTATAAGTTTTCAAATTGTTTTTGAAGAAAAAACATTTTAAAAGGGTTTTATTCTTATTTAATAAGTTTTCAAGGAAAAATTTTTTCAAATGATTTATAGTCTTATTTATATGTTTTAAAGGTATTTTAAATGAAAATGATTATAAAATGGTTTTTTGTATTAAAAATATTTTTCAAAGAATCAAGAATATTTTCCTCAAGAAATTTATTTGAATGATATTTCAAAATTATTTCCCATCTAAGATGACATCCATTTATGTTAATCATTACCTTATATGAAATAATATAAAGGTTACATTCATTTAATTTATTATAATGGGTTATGCTTAATGTCATGGTATTTATGAAAACTGTTTCTCTTCAACGGGTTATATGTTAATGAACATTCTTTTCATTTCCATGAGTTATATTCTATTGAAACCCACTTCTTTTCACGGGTTATGATTTGATGAAATGATTATGAAATATATCTCTTTTCCATAGGTTATGATGTGATAAAATGTCAATGATACCAATTTTATTTAATGGGTTATGATTTTATGTTTATAGAGCCCATATTTTTTTAATGGGTCCGGATATGATGAATGTTTTGTGGCTCATACTTGTATGATTTCATTTTGTGATGGGTGGGACCTATATCTCCCTCAAATGAATTGGGTAATGATAAATGTTTTATGAGATAAAAGGGCACACAAGAGGGAATACCAAGCTTGAAACAAGAGGGTAAACATGAGTAAATCCAAAGATCGAAATAAGACGTTAAATAGGAGGAAATCCCAATACCAAAATAAGAGGGTAAGTGGGATGACCCCCAAGCCCGAAACAACCAGGTAAATTAGAGTACAAACCAAGCTTGAAACAAGAGGGTACATGGGAGGACATCCCAATCCTGAAATAAGAGGGTACATGGGAGGAATCCCAAGACCGAAGAAGGTACATGAGTGATTAAACCAATCCTAACATGTTACAAAGGCCTTGGTATCCTGCCTTGGCATAAGGTTTTTATTTATGTTTTCCACAATTATATGTTTTATTCATATGTTATAATATCATGGATTATGTTCAATATTTACTTATTATTCATGTCTTATGAACATATAATCTTTATTATGATATCTAATATGTAGGGTATGATCTTAAAATGTTATTCTCAAGTTCTATACCATTTTTTTCATGTTATAATTACCAATTTTCTATATTTACCCTAACTGGGCATCTGAGATCATCCCTTTCTTATGTTTCCTTTCTCTTTGTTATGAAGAAATTTTTTTGGTAGAAGTAATATAGGTGTATATATTTATGGGATATATTTAAAATCATTCACCATGATATAAGATTTTTTTCTGTGTTTCCAAAGACACCAAAGTATTACGAACCTTGGGCATATATTGTTGCATTGTAATAAATATTCATCTAAAATGATTTAATATTCATTTATGTTAAGTCCAGGTCTCTATAAAATTAGAATTATAAGAATCACAAAACATTAGATACACCTTACCGGGATCAGGTAAGATTAGAATAAGAGTTGATGTTAGAAGCCATTTCAGTTCATCAAAATAATACTGAAAATTCACATCCTATTTTAATTTCACCACTTTACAGATAAGAGGGGTAAAATGTGACTTCAATTTATAGAAATCCTTAACAAACCATTAGTAGTGTCCAAAAAGGCCATGTAAGCTCAGTATCTCAAAGACATTCTTTGGTTCCTACCAAGATTAGAAAATCCTCACCTACTCAGGATCAACTAATAAGTCTTGTTTAGAAATATGGTTCCATAATAACACCACTTTTGGAATCTAGAAATTACATTTCTAATAATTTCCACACAAACAATGACTTTTCAAAATGTTTAGAACCATAATCAAATGGTTATCATTCTCACACTCTGATTTTTAATAAACCAGAATATCATCCACAAACACTACCACAAAATTTTCAAGATATTAATGGAATATCCAATTCATCAAATCCATAAAAACTGTAGGACAATTAGTTAGAACAAAATTCATCACAAGATATTCATAATTGCCGTACCTACTCATGAATTGTATCTTCTATAGATCATACTCTCGAAATCTGAGATGATGTTAACCTGAAAAAATATTAAACATCAAAAACCACTTTGCACCATTAAATGATCAAAAAAATAATCCACATGATTCAAAATATTTTTTTTCTTAACTATCACCCAGTTCAACATCCCACAGACCACTCACAATTAATTTGAACCATCAATCTTCTTCGTGAAGTTCTCAGGGGATTCCCACAGAGAAATTATAAAGAGAATAAAACCTTCTTTCAAAAGGTCATCCAACTGAATATTGAGATATTTCAACTCTACTGGTGACATACAATAAGAAGGTATCAATATCACCTGCATACCTAGCCCCAGGTCAATTTTAAACTCTACTTATCTATCTTTAGTAATAACAAAGAAGTCATTTGGGAAAATTTCATAAATGACCTGAATAAAAACGAGAAGAAAAAAATGGATTTCATCGAGATCACTTGAAAAAATAGAAAAAAAACTCTTGGGATTTGGGTGGGAAGGTCTTGCATGATGAGACCTCTGGTCCCAATACCCTTGAAACACCTGAGTGCTCCAATAAGATACAAGAAATAAACATGACAATGATACTAATAAACCTCATCTCAATGAGTGATAAGCCAATACATACCGATGATTATGTCAAATAGATCTAGATCAAGAATGAGAAAATCTCAGACTAACTCTGAATTAGCTATCATTAACAAAAAGTAAGGACACTGATACCCATACTCTCTTAAATTACTAAGAGGTGTCTCTAACTCCATTAAAATGGATGTAAGTTCCATTGTATGTTTAAGAATATCAAAAAAAACATTCAGATATAAACAAGTGGTAGGAACCAGTGTCAAATAAAGCAATTTCTATGGAAGATGAAATAAGGATAGTACCTATCACGTTTTCTGAACCTTCATTGAATTCCACTAGACTCTCTTCTATTGAACAAAAGATCTTCACTAATAAGGCTTGTTCTTAGAGCCCTATAGTCATTGAAGCTTCTAACTATGCTCATTAACCTTTGGAGTTGATGAACCCTGACCATAATGAGCCATAGTCATAGCCTGAAAGAAGAATTATAAATGACCAACATGTCCTTAGCTGTTTCATGTCTTCTGGGGCATATGAAAAAATGTATTGTGTGTTTAACCTTTCCACACTGATATAATGTTAGTGGCACACTACTTGATATAGAATATGATGTGGAGGAGGATAACTATCGAGACCCACCTCCACCACTTCTACGATGATTCTACCACTTCCTCTTCTTCCCATGCACGCCACTGAAACTACCACAAGATGGAAGGGAAGGTGTGAGAAAAACAACCTTTCCCTCCATATCTATATATTCCATAAAAGATCTATCTAAAATATCAACATTGGTAGAAATTTTCAAAATAAATACATACGATCTAATATCTAGTTGGAAACCTTGTCGGTACTTCTGATCCTTCAGGTGGTCAGTCTTTACCACGTACAGAGTAAAATAGAAATACTCAGCAAATTGATTAGTGTGTGTCGACACTGAATTCTCTCCCTATTTTGAGGAAAATAAATCTAGATAATTTTATAACATTAGATTCTCAATGAAAAACTACTAGAAGAACATTGATTTGAAACCCTTACTTTCTAAGTCCACTTGTCTTTCTTCCTAGACTATAGAATCCCATCATTAGGTACTGGAATCCTCAATCTTGAACACTACAAATTTCACCTTGATATTATCCAATGTCTCCAAGAATTTGAAAATTTGATCAATCCTATCCAACCAATCCTCCACCTATTAAGGGTCATTAATTCTTTTAAAGGATGGTGGCTTCTCGTAGAATAATTCTAACGATCTCCCACCCTCTTTCTTCCAGCTCTTAGATGCACATCAACAACCACGTTATGAACTCATGGTATATCTTGATCAATAACATGAACATTTCCTATGATAGTATTAATGAGACCATGATATATTTGAGGATTCCCTTGAGTAGAATCAGCTGAACCTTCCTGAGGAACTTGTATAAGATGTATAGGAGGAATACTACTATACACCGAAGCATAATAATGATCAGAAAATAGAACAAACCACACTTTAAACTAGATAACCCATAACCATAAACTGATATTTAAAACAAAACCCAATACTGTAGATACATATCCCAGCATCCCAGTGCAAATTTATCCTCGTCACAACAAGATATGGCCAGTAAATTATTGAAACACACCTCTCAAGCCTTGAAAATTATATCTTCGGTCTAACAGAAGACCAAAGATAAGGACTATCGAGGAAAGACTGCCTATGATACAATTTTTAATGAACCATCTTGGGTTTCCCTAAAACTTGGAACCTGACCCAATTCGTCACATACCCAAAGGGAATTCCTAATCCCCACAGGCTAGTGACAAGCACCCATGCATCGAACAAGACACCAGAGGGAACAATTTTGACAAATAAGAACAAAAACATGTAATATATATACAACAATCAAGAAGGAATAATGGAAAGCCAATAAATATATAACATATTATAATAAAGATATTAGAAACAAATGATTATAAAAGTATCCAAAATCTATGATAGACAAGTCCCAATATAATGGAGAAAACCCCAAAAGCTACTCCATGTGATGGCATGGATGAACTCCCAAAATCTCACCACCTGCTAACCAACCCAGCTGACACAAACCTCACCACCTCACTACAACACCGTACCTTTCCCTGCATTGGATTCCATACATAGGTCTACACACCACTAACAAGGTGTATAGGGTGTGGGCCAATAGGCTCAATAGGATCCCACCCAGGTGTTCTATAATAAATCTCTGTATAAAAATTCTTTTATGATTATTTTAAATAAAACATGGCATGATAATGAGTAACAAAGTTTTAGAGAAAAAATGGTAAACATTGCCTCTTTATCACAGTTCTAAAAAAGTAGATATTTCAATTTCAAATCACATTTTACATATCATGTTTCACAAGAATAAACATATATATTATGAGTAAAACAGTACAAATCCAAGAAATACAGAACAACACTAGAAACACTTGCATCACAACACCACAGAATACAATAGGTTAGGAATCAGAATACTCATACCCAAAAATATATGAACAATGAATTATGGAACCCAAATCCAATTATTTACACTACAGGACCAGGTAGACACCCCCAAAATTGAAATCCATACATTATATATATATACCTAGATCCAATAATCTACACTCTAGGAAAAAAGGAAGACCCAGAAAGTGAATCCCATAGTGGAATATATCCTCAAGCTAAACCTTCCACATAGTACCCAAGGTAATTGATGTGCACATTTTTATAATCACTTAAATGCTTTGAAAAGCATTTGAAAATCATTTATGAAATTAAACATTTAATAGGGTGACCACAACAACTTCTTTTTAACAAATCTTTTGATGATTTGAAAATAAACCTATTCTTTCCATTTATCAAAAACCAAGGAAAACCCAATTTTATTAAAAATCTCATCCCAACACACAAAAACTATAAGAACCCATCCTTATAACATAATATAACTTGGAATTAAATGAATAATTCACATTGAGGATCTTTTAAGGTTTAGATTTTTAGAAAATTAGGCCAAAAATATTACATTACATCTCAAATATTACAAAGTAGACACTTCAACTCAGTATACATTTTTTTTCATAAAGTAAAAAATCTTGAAAAAAAGAGACATGTCTATTTCCATGTTTTAGACAACATGAATTTCCCTTGATCTCATCCTTGACACTATTCATCTTTATTCCATGTGGAAAAAATTTCAAAAATTGGGATGAGCATAAAAATGTCACTAAGGGTTATAAAATAAGGAAAGAAAACATTAACCCATCAATAAATACAAGTCAATGAAACCATAGTTTTCAATCATAACATACCTCATGAAATCATAAAATTTATGAATAAAACATTGAAATCATAAATCATAAAGGTAACTTTTGTCATCCATATCATACTTACATTGTATCTATCACAGCTACATAGAGAGTTACTTTAGAATAACCATCACAGTATATTCCCTAAATCTCTTAGGAAAAACATTAATTTTTTACCTTTGTCATGTTACCCAGTGCATTGTAGAGCTATCTCGGGCTCACCCACCCTAGGTTTATCATGAAACCACCCGTATACATAAACAATGCCCAATAATCATAACACATAACAAGATAATAAAGGAAATATAACATTTCCACATTACAATCATAATATATCAATTCAATATATTAAAATAGAAAATGCTTTATCAAAACCATTTTCAAAACCATTTAAAACATTTAATAAAGAGATTTTTGGAATCAAATTGTTCCATACCACTTTGAAAATTTTAAAGGAATTAACATTTTAAAATATTAATTTCCAAATAAATAAATCCTAAAAATGATTTTTAAAACTTGGACATAAATGAAAAATATTTCGAAGAATAAATCTTTAAAACATTTAAAATGATATTTTAGTAAAAGAGTTTTTAACAAAATGAGAGACGCTTGAATAAAAATAATTGAGGAATAACATTTAATAAGAAATTTATAATATCACAAGAATAAATGGATTCTGATATAGTATTACAAAGGACAGTATATACACCATATAAGAGAGAATTGGCGCATAACAACAATGAAGTCTCAATGGAATGTAAATTGAGGCGAAATCCTTTATAAAGACAGAATCCTTAGATTAAGGATAAATTAATGACATAATTATGTGTGAAAAATATAAATACACCCAATATAAGTGGATATTAAGTGTAAAACAATTATATTTTATTCACACATATTCATAGCACGACATAATCAAGAAGTATAAGTTTAACCCAAAGAATTGAAATTTGGTAAAGAAGTTACCTTACAGAAATTCGATAGCCTAACGATGTCACTTTAAAATTCAGAAAATGAATTGGTGAGAGAGAAAAGGGTATCTCATCACTTGGACATAAAATTTACATAAATAAAGATATAGAGGAACATATCCCAACATAAGAATCTGTAAATTAAAAGACAAAACACAGAAAAGAGGAGGGTGAAAGGTTCCCTTACTGATTTGGTAACATACGAAACATACACCCCATGAAAGAAGGATAATTCAATGAAGATGTAAATACCCATAAATGAAATTATATTACACAAAAAATACAATCAGGGGCAGTAAATCCACCACACAAAAAGCAATTGTGGCAAATATAGCATGAATCTCACAGGAATAAAAAGTGAGATGAAAATTGCTTACCACGTTGTAATCAATCGATTCGTATGAACAAAAGTTAATAACCACAAATAAATCACAAAAAACCATGAATATAAAGAGAATCATGATAATATATATCAAATGGCAGTACACAATACAACACATGTAATAAATTAGTAGCAAACAGTGGAAATCTCACGGAATTAATAGTGAGATAAGAAACCCCTTACCTCATGTCCGACTTGACCTGTTCGTTCTTTAATCTCTTGAATAATAAACTAAAGTTAATTTCTACTTTCTTAAGAACCTTTTTTCAGTTTATTATTTCTTTTATATCAATTATTACCTTGTGATAAACATTAAAAATTAACTTCTTATAATTACAATTTGTTCATGTGGTCAAAATTCTATTTTCTCCAAAATGATATTCACGATTTAGAAATCATATATATCATATATATATATATATAGTATATATTTTTATTTAATACAGTACATAACATTTAGAGATAAGAAATGAAATGTATCGTTCATGGAGACGGTAATCCATACGTACACATGAACGCTACTTTCATTTCTATTTCATATTTTAATTGAATGAAAACATAATTATACATAGTTATATTATAATTACAGTATAATATCAGATATAATTTCAATAACTCCATCCTTTATATGTCCCACATATGGTATGAACGAGTCATATCACTTTAAGGGGGTGGTAGTCCGCACTTCCTCAAATAAAATTATCACATTTACTCATAATGGAATCCATAAAGGTATGAAATAAATTAAAAATAAACAAGAATAAAGAAAACATAAACATAATATATATCATATATAAATATAGTTCCATTATAATGGCCACCATAAGAGGCTGTAGGAGATAATTGAACAATCATCGTTTCGTGAGGCGTTAGATTGTCATCCACATAAACAATATATTCGTTTCCCATTAGATGGAGGTTTCTGTAAGTTTAGTATGAATAATTCTCATAAAAACAACCTATTATATTGATTATATTGAAGTTTTTTTAAAATAAATTAATAAAAAGAGTTTAGGGGATTGGAGAAGTAAAATAAAAGAGAATAACTTAAAAGAAGACATTACCTTTAAATCGGCTATCTCCCTTTGGTTTGAACCAAAATGTTTACTTGAAGTGCTTTATGCCTAATATAAGGCTTCTAAGAGAAGGAGTTGGATGTGGGGAGGTTATTTAGATAGAGTTTGGACAATCCAAGGGTATTGAGAGGAGTGAAGGATGGGTTAGAGTTGAGGGCTTTTTATAAGGGGGAGGAGGGGCTCTTTAGGATGGTTTGAAAATATTGTTTTATTATAAACTTATATTTGGTTTCAAATGGTCAAAAAATCATTAAAGTGAAACATAAGATGACTCATGTTCGAAATAAAATCATCTAATAAGAATTTGATAGGTTTTTGATATTGTTTTAATATTTATAATCTTATTTATTTAAACCATTTATTTTTAAGGTTGGGGCCGAAGCCTCATTTTTATTAATAAAGCAAAGAAAATACCTCTTTTAACTGGGTAGAGGGAGACCCATTACATAGCCTGAAGGCCTAGTGGGATTTTATCCCATTACATAGCATGTAGGCCCATATTTTGGCCCAATTCCCATTTTGTGAATAGTAACCTAGCTGCTACAGTACCCGCACAGTACCGCCGCCGCTACAGTGCCCTGCCGCCGCTACAGTACCCGCCGATCAACAGTGCCGCCACTGCTACAGTACCGCTACAGTACTGCTATAGAACCTGTGCCCAATGGGTTTTGAACCCCCATTTTTCATTTAGTATTACGGGGTGCTTACCATTAAGCCAAACCCCAAATACATTGTTTAAACCATTTATTAATGAGGTAAACACTGCATCATTATTATGTCATAAATAATTTTATTTATTTGATGTCTAAAAATTATAAAACAAATACCATGATGTAGGAAATATTTTTATCTTTACAAATAATATTTATAGTCTAAAATATAACTTATATAACCCAATGTAAAAACTAATTTACTAAAAAAAAGTTTTTATATCATTTTTGTCTTTACTTTAAATTAATTAATATAAAGTGTCATTATCACTCCCAAGTGGCTCCATGGGGTACCAAAATCGACCTAATGAATACCATTTTCAGATATGAATCATCCAATAAGATTATGACACATGTTATGGGATTTTTATATTATTATAACAATATTTGTTTACCCTTATTTTTCAGATTTACCCTTTAACCATGGTAAATAAAATATTTACTGAAGTAAATATTTAAAATGTATAAAAATAAAATTTACCTATTTACACAATTTGGACCTCCTGATTACAATTATGGAATCCATTTATAAAAATTCAAAACACAGAAGTGGAAGAAATTAATTTAAAATTAATTCTCACTGTTGAAACAAAAAGCGTGTTTTTAAGAAAAAATAACTATCAAAAGATTGACACTTATTTATGTCCAATTTCAAAAGTAAAATTACATCCAATGGACAAAATTGGATTAAATGGTAAAACTATATTCAAATTAAACTTTAAAACCAATTAAAAATATAATCTAACCATACAAATACATTAGATTAAAAGGCAGTTTTGAATTAAAATACAGTATTTTTCACTATTCATTAAAAAATGAATTTTATCAGAAAAATACAAAAAATTTACCGAAAGTAAATTTCGATGTCCCTATCTAAATAAGAATTTTATTTGGTTAAATTGAACATATAAAAGTTACCAAAACTATATTTAAAGAGGGTTCTCCATCAAAAGGCGATAAATCAACCTTTTAAATTAAATTATGCTTAAAATTAGATTTATTCACATTTTAAGCCTCTAACTTTTATTAGATAAATGTAAAAAAATTTAACAAACATGTATATTCATATTTTAGTAAGTTATGTTCATTCTTACCAATACAATGACTAAGAATTAACTACCATTTAAAATAATATTATATTATTATTTTTCAGTATAACTCAACATTGTGTGCAACGTCAGATTTCAAAGAAACCCGTTGTTGTGTATCAGGTACTCCATTGAAAATAGAATCCCATTTAAAGTTTAATTAATATTTAATTCACAAAATATTAATTAAAATGAAAATTTATTATTTCTTTATACACTTGGGATGTTACATCCTTCCCCCATTTGGGAATTACATCCTTGCAATTTTAAAATTAGGCTTGGAAACTTCATCTAAAGTCGCATATTGGAAAAAGAGTAAATAAAAATATCACTTTAAAATAAAGGAAGAGAAGTAAAATGGTCACCCAACACTATTAGAAAAATACCCTATACCAACGGTTTAAAACCGTTGGAATAGGCCTCCAAACTAATGGTATATCTTATACCAATGGTTTGGAGAACCGTTGGATAGTAAGATGTGAGGATAGGTCTATACCAACGGTTTTCAAAAAAATTGGTATAGTAATATGAAAAATCTATACCAATGGTTCCATAAAACCATTGGTATATGTATTTCAAAAAAGAATCATTCTGTTGGTTTTGATCTCAGTACCTCTAGTTTATGATTGAACGACCTAACCACTAACCTAACTTGACTTTTGTGAACATAGTTTCATATATATATATATATGTATGTATTATCATAAAAATTTAAAATTTTGACTTATTTAATGTTCTCTGAAAGAATATTCTATAAAAAATACAAGTAACTAAACCAACGGTTCTCAAAACTGTTGGTATAGACCTATACCAATAGTTTTGAGAACCGTTGGTATAAATTATTTGATTTTGGGACCTATACCAGTGATTTGGGGAAAACCGTTGGTATATGGTCTCTATTGTGGACTTATACCGACATTTTGGCCAAAACCATTGGCATAGGTCTATATAGGTACCCTATACCAATGGTTTTCCCCAAACCATTGGTATGGCTGTATAGGTCCAAATTAGTGACCTATACCAATGGTTTTGGACAAACTGTTGGTATAGGTCTATATTAGTGAACTATACCAACGGTTTTCCCAAAACCATTGGTATATATCTTATTTCTAGTAGTACGAGACAATAAATACTAGGATTCCATGAAAACATGTATATGGAAGAGAAACTAACTCTCATAGATTAATAGAGAGTGATAGAGAACTTGATCACGGAACGCTAACCACCACAATACTATACATCTGTGGTTGGGTAAAAGTCTGATGATAAAAGAGAGCTTATAACATTTTTTCTTCAATAACTTTTTCATAGAGTTGAATAATTTTATCAATAATTAGACAAATATTGTAAGGAAATATACTTACTTATCATGTAGAGTGTTATCCTTTAATAAAATTATACCACAAACTAATCTTTTCTCTAAATAGTAAGTATTCAAGATGAATTAGTCACACCTAAAGTGCTGGAATAAACTGCTAGAGTATCACATAATCTAAAAAAGACGAAATATATATTTCCCGTAACTTTATACATCAACCAAAACCAAAATTGGTTAGTACACAATCAGATAATCCCCAAAAGGATAATCCTTTATAAAAAAATACTACTCTTAATCTCTAAAACTCAAAAAAAAGAACCCAAAGTTCAAGAAAGACAATTCAATAAACATTTGTACTTAAAATCCTTAAAATTAATACAAACTAAGATTCAAACCCAAAATTCAAAAGGATTTTATCACACAGTCTTCCACAAAAATCATAGCATTTATCTCTAAAAACATCGATTACTCTTAAAGTCTCCTACTAATGTGTAATTAACCTAAAAATATATTCACCATGATAGATTAATCCTTTCCATAAATAACCCAAATCACCTTATGTCCACAATAAAAACATAGATCCTTCCAAAATAATATTTCAAATATTACTCCACAAATTAAATCCCATAATACTTTGTTTTACATAAGCATATAGTGTTCCCAAGAGAGAGAATATATTCTAAAATAACCTTTATTACTTAATCACCAAATAATTTTTTTATACTAAGGTTGTCCATTTGATAAAACATAATATCCCAAATAAACATATTCTTGATTCATTAAATCATTTAACTAAAAATAATTAGTCATATTAACCAGGGACTTCACGTAGTCCAGTGGTAGGCGATAAATTCCAATCGTACTTTGGTTGTGTGTTCGATTCCTGAAGCTTTGTCTGACACGAAAGGTTGTCACACAGTCTGTGTGTTATCCTTTTTTAAAAACTATAAAATTTCATAACATTCCAAAATGAGAGAGACAAGTTCCTCAAAAATTACCATAACATATTTTATCCTCAAAGGTTATCTAAAACCTTTCATTTTGCACCCCAAAATGTAATAACCATTTATCATCTCTAAAATAACTGTGAATATTTCTAATATGCTTACCATTATGGTTATGTCACTTTTTCTAAAATAACACCCTAATCTCTAAAGTTATATAAACCAACCTTTGATGCCAACTATAGGAACCTGACCTTATAACATAATATAATCTTGAATTAAATGAATAATTCACATTAAGGATATTTTCAGGTTTAGAGTTTTAGATAATTTGGCCATAACAATCACATTACATCTCAAGTATTAAAAATTATACACTTTTACTCAGTATCCATTTTTTTATAAAATAAAAACCCTTGAAAAAAAGAGACATGTCTAGTTCCATGTTTTAGATAGGATAATTTTTCCTTGATCTCATCCTTGACCCTATTCATCTTTAGGTGCTGTGGAAAACATTTCAAAACGTGGGATGAGTATAAAAAGCTCAGAAAGGGTTATAAAATAAGGAAAGGAAACATTAAACCATCAATAAATACAAATCAATGAAACCATACTTTTCAATCATAACATAACTCATGAAATCATAATATTTATGAATAACACATAGAAATCATAAATCATAAAGGTAACTTGTGGAATCCATATCATACTTAAATTGTAGCTATCACAACAACATAGGGAGTTACGTTGGAATACCCATCACAGTATACTACCTAAATATCTTAGGAGAAACATTAACGTTTACCTCAGTCACATTACCCAATGCATTCGAGATCTATATCGGGCTCACCCACCCTAGGATTTTAATAGAACCACCCGTATACGTAAACAATGTGTAATTATCATAAAACATAACACAAGCATAAAGTAAAGATAAAATTTTAAATTACAATAAAAATATATCAATTCAAGATATTGAAATAGACAATGCTTTATCAAAACCATTTTCAAAACCATTTAAAACATTTAATAAAGACATTTTTTTGGAATCAACGTGTCCCATACCACTTTGAAAATTTTAATGGAATTAACATTTTAAAAAATTTATGTCCATGTAAATAAATACTAAAAACCATTTTTAAAACATGGACATTAATGAGAAATATTTAGAAGAATAAATCTTTAAAATATTTATAATGATATTTTATTTAAATAGTTTTTAACAAAATGAGAGACAGTTGAATAAAAATAATCGAGGAATAACATTTAATCATAAATTTATAATATCCTGAGAATAAATGGATTCATGATATAATATTCCAAAGGATAGTATATACACTATATAAGAGTGAATTGGCGCATAACAACAATGAATTCTCAATGGAATGTAAATTAAGACGAAATCCCTTATAAAGATGAAACACTTAGATTAAGGATAATTCAATGAAATAATTATGTGTGAAAAATATAAATACAACCAATATAAGTTAATATTAACTGTAAAAAAATCAGAGTTTATTCACACATATTAATAGCACGACATAATCAAGAATTAGAAGTTTAACCCATAGAATTGAAATTGCGTGAAGAAGTTCCCTTACAGAAATTCGACAGCCTAACGACATCACTTTAAAATTCCGAAAATAAATTGATGATATAGAAAAGGGTATCTCATCACTAGGACAAAAAATTTACATCAACAAGGATATAGAGGAACATATCCCAACATAAGAAGATGTAAATTAAAAGATAAAACCAAAAGAAGTCTTTTAAAAATGGGAGGGTGAAAGGTTCTATTACCGATTTGGTAACATATGAAACATACATCCCATGAAAGAAGAATAATTAAATAAAGATTTAAATACCCATAAAATAAAATATATTACACAAATAATACAATCATGGGAAGTACATCCACCACAAAAAAGGAAATAGTAGAAAATATAGCATGAATCTCATGGGAATAAAAAGTGAGATGAAAATCCCTTACCACATTGTAATAAATTGAGTCATATGAATAAAAGTTAATTACCATGAAATTAATCTCATAATACCATGAATAAAAATATAATCATGATAATATATATCAAATGGCAGTACAAAATACACCACATGCAATGAATTATTGTCGAATAATGGAAATCTCACTGAATTAGAAGTGAGATAAGAAACCCCTTACCTCGTGTCGGACTTGACCCATTCATTTTTTAATCTTCTGAATAACAAAATAAAGTTAATTTATAATTTCTTAAGAACCTTTTTCAAGTTTATTATTCCATTTATATCAATTATTACCATGTTATAAACATTATGTGATCATTTACGTTAATAATGGTCATTTTGTCGATATTTGGTACTTGAGTCAAAAATGAACTTCTTATAATTAAAAGTTGTTCATATGGTTGAAATTACATTATATAGAGAATTATATTCATTATTTATATATAATATATATAATATATATCTAGTATATATATTTATTTATAACATTACATAACATTTGAAGATAAGAAATGAAATGCACCATTCATGGAGACGGTAAGCCGTAAATACGGATGAACGCTACTTTCATTTCTATTTCATATTTTAATTGAATGAAAACATAATGATACATAGATATATTATACTTACAGTATAATAACATATATTATTTCAATAAATCCATCCTTTATATTTCCAACGTATGGTATGAATGAGTCATATCACTTTGAGGGGTCAGTTGTCTGCACTTCCTCAAATGAAATTATCACGTTTACTCATAATAGAAACAATAAAGGTATGATATAAATTAAAAATACAGAATAATAAAGGAAAAATAAAAAAAAAATATCATATATAAATACATTTCCATCATAAATGGCCACCATAAGATGTGGTAGGAGATAATTGAACAATCATCGTTTTGTGAGGCGTTAGTTTTCCATCCACGGAAACAGTATGTTCTTTACCCATTAGATGGAGGTGTGTGTAAGTTTAGTTTGAATAATTCTCATAAAAACAACCTAGCATATTTAGGATTTTGTTTTTTTATAAAATAAATGAATAAAAAGATTTTAGGGTGTTATATAAGTAAAATAAAATAAAATATCTAAAAAGAAGACGTTACCTTTAAATTGAGTATCTCCATTTGGTTTGAACCAAAAGGTTTACTTGAAGTGATTTATAACTAAGGTAAGGCTTCTAAGAGGAGGAGAGGGATTTGGGGAGCTTATTTAGGAAGAGTTTAGATGATCCAAGGGGCTTGAGAGGTGTGAGTAATGGGTTAGAGGTGAGGGCCTTTTATAAGGGGGAGGAGGGGCTCTTTAGGAAAGTTTGAAAATATTATTTTATTATAAACATATCTTCAGTTTAAAAAGGTCAAAAAATAATTAAAGTTGAAGATAATATGACTTATTTTAGAAATTAAATCATACATTAAGAATTGGACACGTTTTGGATATTTATTTAATATTTATAATCTTATTTATTTAAATCATTTATTGATGAGGTAAACACTGCATCATTATTGTGTCATAAATAATTTTATTTATTTGATGTCTAAAAATTATAAAAAAATATTATGACATAAGAAATATTTTTATATTTCCAAAGAATATGTATAGTTGAAAATATAAATTATATAAACCTACATAAAAATTAATTTATAGAAATATATTTGTTTATGTCTTTTTTGTCTTTACTTTAAATTAATTAATATAAAGTTTTATTATCACTCCCAAGTTGATCCATGGGGTCCCACAATCGACCCAAGGATTTCCATGTTCAGATATGTATAAAAAAATAGGATTAAGATATATTTTAGGGTAATTTGATATTATTATAATAATATTTGTTTACCCTTATTTACCAGATTTACCTTTTAAACATAGTAAATGAAATATTTACTGAAGTAAATATTCAAAATGTCAAACAATAAAAGTTACCTATTTACTCAATTTTGAACTATTGATTCCAAATATGGAATCCATTTTTACAAATTCAAAACATAGAATTTTCATAAATTAATTTAAAATTAATTCCCTTTGTCAAAACAAAAAGCATGTTTTTAAGAAATAATAACTTTCTAAAGAGTGACACATATTTATGTCAACATTCAATGTGAAATTACTTCTAATGAGAAAAATTGGATTAAACGGTAAAAATATATTATAATTACATTTTAAAACGAATTAAAAATATAATCTAACCATATAAATAAGTTAGATTAAAAGGTTGTTTTAAATTAAAATACAGTATTTTTTACTATTCATTAAAAAAATAAACTTTATCATAAAAATACTAAAAATTTAACCAAATTAAATTTTTATGACCCAATTCTAAATAATAATTTTATGTGGTAAAATTGAATATATATAAGTTACCAAAACTATATTTAAAGAGGGTTCTCCATCAAAAGGCGGTAAATCAACATTTTAAAATAAATTATGCTTAAAATTAGATTCATTCACACTTTAAGACTCTAAATTTTATTGTATAAATGTAAAAAAATTTAACAAAAATGTATATTCATATTGTAGTTAGTTATTTCCATTACCACCAATACAATGGTTAGGCATTAACTACCATTTAAAATAATATTATATTATTATTTTTCAGTATAACTCAACTTTGTGTGCAACGTAAGATTTCAAATAAATCCGTTGTTGTGTATCGAGTATGCCATCTAACATAGAATCCCATTTAAAGTAAAATTAATACTTAATTCACAATATATTAATTAACATAAAAATGTATTATTTCTTTATTTACCTGGGATGTTACAAAAACAATCATGCCAATTACATAATAATTAATTTATATATAAATTTTAAAAAAATGGAACAATTAGTCTTATCAAACACAGGTTAGAGATTGAACCACCTACCTCAAAACTCAGGTCATACATGGCCATATCAGGATCCATCAACAATGAAAACCCAATGATGTTAATGAAGGCCCTATAATCCCATCCAAATCTCAAGATTTATCCATTTTAGAAAATATTGGGTTGGCAGAAAGGTGGAAACCCACATTCATCAAGAAAGAACAAATTTCATACCACAACCAATACTGTAATGGACCCCAAAATGAGATCACATCACTAATTTAGAATAAGACATAAAGAAACACCAATCCATACCAACATATCTGATAATGAAACTCTAGGGAGTTACTATGATCAATGACAATGAAGAATAGAAAATATCACTCACTCGGAGAGACAAACCACAATCACAATAAAGATCAAATACCAAACACATCGATCCAGAAGGAATGGTGTTTCCAAAAATCACTAGATAGGAAATTTGGTTCAAGAGAAAAGGAGAACGAGCAATTGAATGGGAACCTAATACCTGAATAGAATCCTAAAACATCCTTGCTTGGGGAATTACATGACATGTAACCCCTTTACACATCGTGAAATCTAGGATGTTCAATTAAGACAAAAAATAAATCACCTTGGATTAAAAATATGACCTTAAAATACATCATGACCTGTAACCATTCATAATGTTATGTAACCTTTCACAACCTGAATGCCTTTCATGGACTACACCCAATAACCATTACATGAAATGTAACCTATTTACATGACATGAAAGTTTTCTGTAGCCTGTAAAAACCACTGGTTAATGTTGAGAGTCCAAAAAATCTATGAATTCACCATTTTAGGTATCCTCTCACTTCATTTTTGGTCATATACAGGCAATGAAAAAGGAAAATTGAGATGAGGTTAAAGACATACCAGATAGATCAGTAACAATATGTTACAATATATAAGTCCCTTGATGTTTGTGGGAGTCAATTCTAAAATTCTTTCCTATAATTCCTTTTCTTAACAAACCTAACTCCCATGTAATTCCATCTCTTCCATTCAATAAAATTTTGTTTCAATAGAATTGTCCGTCATTTTTACCTACTATAGTATCTCTATTCTAAAAAACTGTAAAACATATCCATCCTTTAATTTTATCATGAATAAATTAAATAATTACTTCTATTAAATTCTTATTTAACATTTTTTATCTTTTATTCCCATGAAGAAGACAAAAATCCATCATTTTATTAGAACACACTATGATAAATAACGATTATATCTTTGTAAGTAACTAGTTATTCTAGAAAATTTTCAATTATGTTTCTATATCTACTATTTATACATATGATTAAACACTTGAATAATTTTATATTTAAATAAATATATTTATTTTAAAATCATATTTTTGTTATATAAATCTAAACTCTTACTCAATCATTAGTATAACAAGTTCTTATTTGGGTTAATTTAACTTTCTACATGAACAATATGATACAAACACCTTCATTTTCATCATGAATGATTATCAAGATGTTAATAATTGATATATATGTGTTATTAAATAATAAATTACGTTTTGGATGTGGTTATGGAAATGTCACTCATAAATTAATCATTAATAAAATGTATCTCATTTTTCATAAAAAATTACCCGGAACATGCTCATCATGAATTCTATTCCAATAAATCATACCCGAACCACTATAAAATGTACATTTAACTACATAAAAAATTTAAATTTTTTCATTCTAATTCCTTACATAATTTTGAAATGATTAACCTGTTATCAATGAAATAATATTAACAATAAAATTGTGATTAATATAATAAACTGTCACTATTATAATAATCCAATGATGAAAATAAAATATAATTAAATGTTAAAAGTGTAATAAATGATTAAAAATGAATATTATCATGTTTATTATATGTTAATAAAGTTATTAAAAAGGTTATTTAGATGAATATGTCTATTATATAGGGGGTTAGATCATGTTCAATGATGATGGGAGTAAAGGTATAAGTTTCTCATCTCAATTTCATTTCATTGAGATATGCTCTATATCAACTAAAATTTTTATTTTATATGATATATATACTAAAAAATGGATTACTTTTATGATACATTTCATGTAATTTACCATATTTACAAATCCATATCATTTTATCTATATTAGTGGATTTTTATTCTTCCATTAGGTATGTTGTGTGTTTTTCTTTTTCTATATCACATTGAAATCAATATTTTATATGTATAAATTTCTATAGGTAGTAATTTTATGTTTTATATAAATAAATATCATTATTATTTCATATATATATATATATATTATATTTTTTTTATCATTTTCCATCTCATTTATATATAGATCATCTGAAATGATGCATATAAGTAAAACATGCCCAATATCTAATTTCTAGTAAGGAATAAATTTCTTTCGTGTTCATGTTTTTGATATTTTTTGATGAAATTATCACTATTTATATGTATGGTTAAGGATATTACCTATTGATTTATACTTTCTTAAAAAATGAGTCAAAGTAATCTCTTTTAATATTTTCTTCATGATCACTTTTTTGCACAATTTTCATCAATTTTTAATTGCCTTTTTTTGTTTTCATGATTCATAAAATTAATATTAATTTATAATAAAAACACTGATTAAACCTATGTTGTGTAAATTATTTATTTTTTAACAAAATTTAAATTATATTTCTTCTTATTTTTGATGATTTTTTCTTTTTTCCCATATAGCGTGTTTTTATCTATCTTAATATGTTTAAAAACTTTTATGATTCACTAGTCACATGTTTTAATGGAATCATGAAAATTTTATTTCTTGAAGATATATCTTAATGAATATTAATGATTCTAAATAAACCTATTCTGTTCTCATGTGTAAATTATGCTATGGGATAATTTTAAATCCATTCATCTTCATATGGAACATATATGTATGTTTTTTTATTTTATTGGTGGTATCACAATTTTATGTCCTTCCAATGCATTTATTAAATATTTATATCTCATGAGGTGAAATTTAAGTGATTTTAAAATGAAACCAATTTATTATTTTCTAGTGAATAAGGAGTGAACGTAGTCAACTTTATTAAGAAAATTTGTCTACTATATGATTATGGTCTTTAAAATGAGCCTTGACATAAGAATGTATTTTATATGATTATGTTTGGCCCATATTTCAATGTTACGTAACATTATTATATTTTGTTCCGATGGATCATGATCATTGTCTCAAGTTTCCACATTCCAATAAAAACATTTTATTTTTTCAAAATGGGTTTGTTTTTTCAAATAATAAATTTATGATCTATATTTTAGTGGGCATGATTTCCCTATAAAATGATCATATACCATGGCTATGTTCTCAAGAAAAAAATATTCATCTTATGCTCACTTATGATCACTGATGATCACATTTACTCCTATCTATGTTAACTTTATTTATATCTATAATACCAAACTATATCATGTTATTCATATCACCCCTTTTCATGTGTTTCCATAACCCATTATGTTAACAAGATTATAAAAAATTAATTGAAACGAAGGGGGTTTAGTTTAGTGAAAAAAATAGATAAATGATAAATAAAATAAGTTTCATATATATATATATATAATATCCAATGATAATAAACATATATGTTTTAATATATGATTTATTTTAACATGAAATGGTTATTCATGTAAAGTGATTTATCTTGTATATAAGCTATAGTTAAGATATCTCAGACATTTCTACCAAAGTACACATAATGGGGGTGACTATACACATTGTAGTATTTACCTAATAACGCCAATATATTTTAATATATTTATGAAAAAACAAAGATGAAATTTTAATCAACATTAATAAATGAAAAAAATTCTCATCTAAATAATGACTTGATAAGGACTATTTGAAAACAACGATGTCAAAACCCTGTATATCCCATCATTAAAAAATATTTTTTTTTGAATTTGTTTCTTTCTTTATTTCAATTATAATTTATAATAAACTTTTATCCATAAAAACATCGTATTAGCAAAAAATACTAGTTCCACCTAAAACCCCATGTTTTGAAATTATCTATTGAAACTACATGATTTTAAAAAATTACTCGAAATAATTAATTTTTCTAGAATCCTTATTCTTTAAGGCTAATAAAAAATCATCCATTGAATCCATTAGTTGTAGAAAGGTTCCCAAAATGAGTATTCATTGACTGGACAAAAAATTCTATCCTGATTAAACTATTTGTTTCCAATCATCACCCATCCACATATTCTATATTCATCTCTATAGGGGTCCTTTTGGCCCTTAATAAACCTAAAAATATTCAAAAATCCATAAAATCTCTATAATTATCAAATTTACACCAAATAAATCTTAGATATTAAAAAATTAATCTCATAAAAATTTATTTTTACATATTTATAAACACAATGTTATAATTTTAAAGCAACATAAAATCCATTTGTCTAATATGGAATCCTTTTCCAATAGTAGAATCACAAAACAAGTTTTCTTAGCTTCAATATATTTTTGAGACGAAAATTGGAAATTATTGAGGGATTAATTTTGAAAATTTCATAAAAGAACCAGATAGATGCTTGGGATGTGGATACTTGGTGTTCTAGAAGATAAAGTAAAAGAAAAATCATTATTTTTGAAAAAAGGTGTCACAACTAAATATAGATGATTAGAATTTTGGAAGAAGAAATTGACATGCATTAGAAAAATTATGGTAAATTTTTTAATAATAGCTCAATATTATATGAATATTGTGTAATATTATTCAAGAGGGATATATGATAATAAATTATATCATATAAATAGTTTATTAGAAATAAAAATTTTATATACTATATATTAGAGCATCAATGATTAGTCAAGGTGATTTCTGAATAGAATATTAAGTTGTGGAGTTTTCCACATTGATAAAAATTTGTTTTTACCTTATTTAAATGGTTGAATTTTCTATAAATAGGGTGAATATAATCAACTATAATATATTTAAATATTTTAATCATTGACGTATATTAGTAATAAATAGAATTAATGTCTCTTTTATAGAATAATATTGTTATATGAACCGAGTAAATCCCTTTTATTTTCCATGTTGGTTTGTGTTCCTATATTTCATTTATTTTATCATTTATGTTTTGGATGGTCTAAAGGATATCAATAGGATTTTAAAATAGATATTACAATATAGTTTCATCATAAATATATTAACATTTGTAATATCTAGTTTAAAAATATTTGGTCTTTTAACTCAAGATAGGTTCTATAAGTTTGTTATAGAATATGGGTTTCTAATACATCAAGTGGTCCATATAGTGTGGTTTGGTTGACTGATAGCACCAAAATTTTTATCTAATGTTTATTGAATACATATAAAGTTTCTTCAGCTATTATTATTATTATTATTTATTTATATGGTAGTTTATTGATTCAAAGATAATTGTAATTCCAAGAAGGAAAGGTACATATTTAATAGTTGAATTATTTAGACATCATATTCTGGAGAACGAATATAGATTACCAACTATATGATAATGAGTTTGAGATTCATTTGAAAAAAATAAAACCAATGGATATGGATAAATTTTATTATGAAAAGAATAATCTAAAATCACTCATTTTAGTTCAAATGAAATTTTCTTAGAATGAGGACCTCATCATCAGAGTGGTGAAGAAAGATGTCTAACTATTAAGAGATCATAGAAAATTATATTAAGATCCCTAAAAAAATGAAAAAGTCTTTTCTAATGAAATAATTATTTATAATTAATATTTTTTTTAAGGAAAGTTAGTGTTAGTTAATGTTATTGACATTTAAATTATATATTGTTAACAAAAATCAGTGGGAGTAATGTTTGATGTTATAATATGGGTGTTGATATATTCTTCATTTCATTAGAAATATTTGGACATGATTTTTAATTTTTCATTTATGAATTTCACGGTTTTCCAAGAAAATAATGATCTTGTTTCTAATGAGGAGATCTTGAAGATAGACGTTAAGTGAGATATGTAAACAACATGTGGTGGATAAGGTAGATGGTATTCTTATAAAATGGATAATGATAGTAAAAAAAAGTCTGATTAGGAGAAGAAAATGTATTTGAATGAAATTGGCCAGTCATATACCCATATTCTTACATTAATGTAATAATTAAAAATTAAAGAATGATATCATAGATTTGATAGTGATTTCAAAATGGGTTACTTATAGAATAACTATTTCATATTTTGTGATTATGGATTACCAAGATTTATTGAAAAGTTATTATAGTTCATTCATATATTTGATCATTTATTCCAGTGAATCATTTCAATCCAAACTAGATATTGAAAGCATTAATGTTAATGAGTTCTGAATATTCTGAAATATTTATCATTCATAAGATAAAATCATAAAGAATTTTGGAAAAAGGGATGTTAATGTATTATCCAAAATTGAATAATTTATACAGTTGAAAGGGTAGAAAAATATTTTATGATTAAGGATGAATGTAATATTGATTAGTTAACTACAAGATACAATCATTTATAATATTTTTTCTAGAAGGAGTGTGAAAAATAAAAACTGGTTTCATAGTATTTCCCATGGGTTTTAAGGAATTTTTTTTATCTTACCAAGATTTTGAAATATATAACATGGTAAATCCTCATGATTTTAGTATGTATTTTGAGTGAAATAAATCATATTTGTTTGGTATATTATGAAACATGGGATAATAATAAAAATTAATAATGCATTGTTATGGTAGAATATTACAATAAAAAATGAGATACATCATGAAATAATAAAATGAAACATAGTTATGAACATTATAGAGGGATAGAAACAAAATGTAAATAAAACTACTATATGGTTTAAATTATCAACATTCCAACCATTAATTAATAAAATCCCATCAATGAATACTATTGGAAGAATATATATTGTTGTAAATATAATAAACATATTGAACATTAAATTGAGGAATATGGTTAATGATTTTAGAAAGGCATGTAAGGATATATAGAGCAATTTAATATTACTGTTATATATATAGTCAATAGTTATATAGTTATCTGGCATATGATCATTGTATATATGTTACCAAGATATATAGTCATTGGATATAAATGTATCCAATAGGTACCTTAATGTTATTTAATTTTTAGTAACAAATTAAATATTATATAATTATCATATTATAAATAAATCATGAATGTGTTAAAAATATAATTGTAATGGCCCAGAAAGTGAATCATTAAATAGTTTTCAAAAAACTCAGTTCCACTGAAATGGTGGCACTGGTAAGGGTGACAACATGACAGTGGCACCAGTCACAACAGCAGTGTGATGGTGGCATCGGTCATGACAGCACCATGGCGGTGGCACCGGTCACGTTAGAATCATGACAGTGGTACCGGTCACAAAAACACCATGATGGTGGAACCATAGCGGTCTCACCCGCATGATCACACACCAAAATGATGGCACAATGGTGGTGGCACCATTGCAGTTTATCACCAAATGGTGTCCCACCCTTTGTTTTTTTTTCAGTTCTTCCCCCACAATGTATCTTTTGAAGTAAAAGTGTTTTAATACCCCTTTCAAATCCATTCAATTCCTATAAATGATATCCAAAATCCCCCAAGATCCGAGGGACCCTTGACTCAGCATAACGTGTGGCGTTTTCCTTGGTGTCACACCCTTTTCTCGTACTTTCCAATTCTACCCCTGTTACACATTTTTCTCTGTTTAAAGGCAATCCTTTAACTCACATCTGTTATGGTCACCTATCTGATGAGAATTGTTAAATAACAATTAATTCCATCCTATGTAACCATCCAAGCTCATGGTGAAACCATGATCCACCTTTAAATCCATTCAAGAATTCATATCCCATAACTTTAGGATCTCACCTTGTATCACATGAGATTCTTTCTTCTTCTTGGCTAGTCTCTTTTCATTTTCTTGGTGCATTTGGAGACCCCCTTCCCATGTCTAGTGGTGCTCCTGTACTGGGCCTTTCCTACTCACTCTTGAATTCCTCAGAGTTCTTCCCCTGCAAGTCATGCATCCCCAATTCTTAGCGTGAGGAGTAAAACATCAAACGTTGATCATCCAGGTAAGATTTTTCCTTCGTCTCTCTTAACTATGTATCATTCAGGGTGGGTATGATGAAGCTCCTGAGAGTATGGATGTAACAAAACCATAACAAAGATAATAAATGGTTTTTAAATAATTAAGGGGTGTGTTTGAGGATACTACTATATTCTTTTACCTTATGTTATATGTTGTGAATAATATGGGCTTATGTCCACTAAAAATCGTGGCTGTTGGTGGTCCTTTCTTGGTCACTAATGAACCTCTATTTTCTGTATAATTCTGTGATTGAATGGATGTAACATAGAAACTCATTAATCCCGTAAACTCGGTTGATTAAATGGATTCCCAATGAATAAGAATCCAAGTGTGGTCACCCCGGTTAACCAAATGGAAAGACACAACTAAATGAATGGTGTGTTTAAATGTAAAAACTACCTTGCTCTATTTGGGTGATGTGTATGGTTGTTCTGATTGATTCTGGTGAGGTGACATAAAAGGGGATGGGATCCCCTTTCGTAGTTGTTAGTCTGTGGATTTGGGTCTGTGTAGGGTCGTATGATGGGGATTGGTTTGGTTCCAGTACTTCTAGGGATCTCACAGATCCCTTTTTTTGTGACTTTATTAGATAACTGGGCATGAATGCTTAAACCACTTCTTGAATGTTTTTCCTTCCTTGGATTTTGGCTATAATTTTTTGTTTTCTGTTAGTGAGTAATTATCTAGATGTAATCACTTGAATATGATAACAAGAATGGGTTTAATGGGGAATTGTTTCTGGGAATGATTTGTGTCTTAGTTGTGGCTATTGTGCTTTTTTTGAATGAATAGTAATGAGGGTGATTGTGTATGGGATGATTTTGGAACCCCTAGGTTGGGAAGAGTGCTTGTTTTCCTATATTTTTAATTTATTTCTTATATTTCTAATTTGCACCCCTCCCATGTTGAGCACTTCGTGCCGAAAACCCCCATTCCAGGGGAGGATGTTTTTACCGACACTCCTATGAGTGGCTGGTGATTAGCTCCTTTTATGCTCCCTTTCCAGAGTAGCCCAATACTCTTTGGGAAAATTGTGATGGCCTAAGGTCCATTATAGCCCAAAATTCGTCAGGCATGGTAAGTTGTGGTGGTTGGCCCAGGTGTGTGCGGGCAAGTTGTTTCCCAAGTGTCTTCGGGATGATGCCCCGGTGCCTTCGGGTGTGGCCGTAGTTTTTCAGGCCTAGGCATCTTTGGGCATGGTAGTAGTCATTCTGTCCTAGTTCTCTTCATGTGTGGTTATGTGTGGCTATGGTGGCCTAGGTGTTTGTGGGCATAGTATGGTTATGGTGTCACAAAAGGTTGTTGTTGGGGCGGCAATGGGACTGCGGTGAGAATAGAAGGGGAGGTTTGACGCATAGGATGTCTTCAATAACTAGTGGGAAAGTGGTGTGGGGTACCCAAACATCGATGTGATATTACAATTACTTTACATGACTTTTTGTATTTGGGGAGTGTTCCTTGGTGAGGTTTGGGTGTATAGTTTCCTTACTAGGTGCTTTGGTATCTCCTTTCCTCACGGGACATTAGAATACCTCCCCACTTGTGCACAAGAGATTTTAATTTTCCCTACTGAGTATACCTGTATACTCACCCTATATATATAAAACTGCATTCAACTTTCTAGGAGGAAATCAAGGACCGTGCCAGACCCTATTATCTCGGATGCTGAGACCATTGACGTTGCTACTTTTTATTTCATTTGGTACTTCCGTTGGGAGTTTTCTTGTACCTTGTAGAACATTATTTGGAACATGCATATGGGAATAGATTGTTTTTTCTGTACTTTTAATTCCATTTTTTGGTGTTGTTTGGGATTTACTATATTATCTTATGATCCTACTAAATAAAAGGGAAATTCTTTCCATATTACGTGTGATTCTATAACCTTGGTGCTAGTCACTACTACGTGGCCTATTGAAGGTTGGTCTTGGGGGTCATTTTATCTCCTTCAACTTGGGGAAGGAGGGGTCTGACAATCTGTTTTCCCTTCCCTCATCTTGGTGAAGGTGGTTCGTGACATAATGATATCAGAGGTGATGGTTGAGAGATAGGATGGTGACCCAAGTTAGGAACATAGATAATTGCATGGGTTGGTAGGGAAACAGTGTTAAGAAACCTTGGCGAGTGAAATAGGCCAAGGAAGACTGACTAGGACATGAAGTTTTAGTCCCCACTATGATCCGATGCAAGGACTCTGGACCTGCCAAATGACCAAGTGAGGATGCACTAATTTCAGGGTAGGGACCCTAGTAAATGTTCATGCATCATAATGACTTGTGTTATTGTGTATCTTGGGCATTTTGGAGATTTAAGATAAATAAAATGTTTAATAAAAAATTTAAAATCAATCTTCTACACAACTCGGGATTAAGAATTACTTGTTTACATTGGAGCTTTGGAACTCGTACGATGACCATGAGTAGTGAAGGAAATTGAGGTCTAAGAGGCTGATTTGGCTGATCAACAGAGGGATGATCAAGAGGAGGAGGATGACCAGTGGCAGAGGATGCTTCATGCCTTTTAGTGGTAGACCCTAGAGATATACGGTGGCTATATCTTGGACATGGAGATAGAGAGTTGGATCAAGGATGTGGGGATAACTTTTAGCTTGATCTAGGCTCTGACGGAGTACTGGGTTTCTCTAGTTATAAGCCAGATGTAGGGAGCGACGTGTCAGTGGTGGATGCTCTATCCTGGGGAGAAGTGGGAGGCTGAGGTTTCATGGACTGACTTTGAGAGGGAGTTCAAGGTAGAATTCCTCTCTTCCATGATGAAGGCTGAGAAGAGGCAGGAGCTACTCCCCCTCCAGCAGGGGAGTATGTCAGTGATGGATCTGGGGATAAAGTTCAAGGATCTCATTCTCTTTTCTCTAGACCTCTTTCAGGATGAGGATTATTAAGAGAGATGTTTAGAGGAGGCACTCTGACCTTCTCTTCTGTATGTTGTTACTCCCTTCACTCTACCAATGTACTATGGGGTTTAGAAGAAGGATTAAATGGTGGAGAGGATGCACACACTGGGAGGTGTACCGTGAGAGGGGAGCCAGTTGGGATCGTCAAAGGGTAAGGCTGTTAGAAGTAGGCCTCCAGTGTTAGAACCTTATAGGTTTCAACAAGTGGGGTGCAGGACCTAGTAGTTCCAGTCTCGATCTCCCAGTACTCGCCCCTTCTTTGGGAGACCAAGACCGAGATGATTCATCTGTAGAAGTCTTGGGAACCTTCAGAATCAGTGCCCGTACCTAGTGAAGTATAGTGGGGGTGGGCATATTCAACGCCCACCTCAGCAGTAGTAGTTTCCAACCAGGCCCTTTTAGAAGCAGCACTAGGGATAACAAGCTCCTACCCCTCTGAAAGTAGACGCTACAGGAGGAGGCTGACCTCGGGGTTCTCCTTAGGGACCTTGATCAGGGCGTGGTTGGGGAGGTGGTCAATAGCCAAGGGGAAGATGAACTGGTCGTGGGAAATTGCATGCCACTGAGGTAGCAGTTCCAGCTGGGCTATATGTCGTTTGAGGCACAATCAACTTCTTTATCACTCTTGACCATTACCTGTTTGATTCAGGATCTTCACACTCCTTTTTTTCACCTAGTCTACACCATGATCTGGGTCTAGACATAGAGAGAATTCCCATGCCCCTGGTTTTGAGTACACCAGTCGAAGGTCAAACCATATTGTCTTATGTTTGTCGGGGACATAGACTGATGTTGGGACCGCATAAGTCTAGTGTAAACCTTATTTTTCTACAGATTCAGCCATATGATGTCATTTCAGGCATCAAATGGTTGTTCTATGTGTGTACTATTAGCGACTGATACCAAAGAAGGTCATGTTTTCAGATAAGGGTGGCTAGTGTGTAGCTTTTTTCAGCAAGAGGGGTTTCCAGGAAGTAATATGGTGAGTGGAGACCCTTATTTTCTTGTCAGCTAATCTATTAGTGGTGTCAGTGGATACCGATATAGTGGAAGTCTTAGGGATATTCAATGAGTTCATGGACTTTTTCCTTAGAGAGGTGGCGACTCTACCCCCTCGACGTAATGTTGAGTTCGGGATAGACTTGTAACCCAGTGCATATCTGATTTCAATGGATCCCTATCGTATGTCACCTTTTGAGTTTGTAGGAGTTAAAGATTTGTATTGACGAACTGATGAAGAAGGGTTTTTTTGACCAAGCATGTCACCATGAGGTGCTCCGTTATTGTTTGCAAAGATGGCAAATGGTGGTCTCCGGCTATGTATAAACTACCAGAGGCTGAACCAGGTGATGGTCAAGAACTGTTACCCCCTCACGAGGATTGACAAACTTTTTTATTAGTTGAAGGGGAAGGATGGTTCTCCAAGATCGACCTATGGTCAGGATATCACCAGTTGAGGGTGAAGAAGAGTGACATCTCCAAGACTTCCTTCAAATGTAGATAAGTTCACTTTGAGTTCATGGTCATGCTGTTTGGTGTTACGAGCGCACCAGCCGTGTTCACGGGGCTCATGAACTCTATCTTCCAGGAATATATAGACCAGTTCATAGTCATGTTTATTGACTATATCCTGATCTAATCAAGACCAGAGGAAGATCAAACTAGGCATATGAGAACAGTTTTAATGGTCCTCCGATGACACCATCTCTATAGAAAGTTATCCAAGTGCATGTTTTGGACATGAGAGGTGCACTTCCTTGGACCCGTGGTGTCCGATAAGGGAATATAAGTGGACCCATTGAAGGTATAAGTAGTTGTTTCTTTGGAAGCACCCAAGAATAGGGTAGAGGATCACAGTTTTTTGGGTTTACCAGGTTACAACCGGATATTCGTTCAAAAATTCTCCCAAGTTATAGCACCTTTGATAGCCTTGACCAAGAAAGACCAGGCTTTTTTATTGAGTGAGCAGTTCTTGGAATCATTTAGTTATTTGAAGGGGAAGTTGGTTAGTTCCCCAGTGTGGAGGTTTCCAGAAGAAGGGGTGATGTTTTAGGTGTTATGTGATGCTTCTAGCCAAGGCTTGGGGTTTCTGTTGGTGAAAAAATAGGGGGTTATCTCTTATGAGTGTAGGAAGTTACATCCCAATGAGTGTAACTATGCCACACATGATCTGGATCTTACAGCGGTCGTGTTTGCACTACAGTTTTGGCAACATTACCTCATTGGGGAACACTTCGTGGTCTTCACAGATCACAAAATATTGAGGTATATCTTCTCCCAGTGGGACTTGAACTTTTGGCAATAGAGGTGGATGGAGTTTCTTCAGCACTACGACATAGAAATTTCCTACACCTCAGGAAAGTGGAACGTGGTGGCCGATGCCTTGAGCAGGAAGTCACCAAAGGATGTGGATTGGGGATCGATAGATTCTTAGAGGGCAATGGAGGAGTTGGCTGCCACACACCTCGATGCAAGGGTGGAGGATGGAAGAGGATGTATGTTCCAGATGACAGTGCAATTCTCTCTGTTATTGTAGGTGGAACAGTCTAAGTGGTGGGACTTAGAGGATAAAGTGATGCGTGACCGTGTTAGCAAGGGTGATGGTCCAGGAGGATGGTCAGAAGATGGGAAGAATCTGTTGCAGTTTCATGGAAAGTTTTTTTCCTAGTGGAAATGTGAAAGAGAGTTCTTGGTGAGTCCCACAACGCACCCCTAGCGACACACCTAGTATTTTCCAAGATGTATTGGGGATTGAGGGGTCTGTTTTGGTGGCCCGAGGTGAAGCGTGCAGTGGAAGAGTTTGTGGAAATGTGCCACATGTGACAGTAGGTGAAGGCTGAACACCATGTCCTAGGAGGTATGTTACAACCTTTAGATATCCCCTAGTGGAAGTGGGGTGACATATCAATGGATTTCGACACGGGACTACCCAGAGTTCAAGGGGGTTGCGATGATATCTAGATATTGGTGGATCAACTGAATAAATTGACTCACTTACTGGAAATCAAGGAGTCGAGTGCGGTGGATACCTTATCACAGAGGTACGTGGATGATGTGGTGTAGTTTCATAGATTTTTGAGGTCCATAGTCTCATATTGGGATACCCGGTTTACCTCATGGGTCTGGAAAAGATTGCAACATGATTTTGGCACACAGCTATGCCTCAACACTTTTTTCCACCCCCCAATAGATGAGAAGACAGAGAGTACCATACAAATATTGGAGGATATGATATGGGGAAGTGTTTTGGACTTTGGGGGGATTGTGTATATGAACCTTTCCTCTGGTCGAGTTTGCATACAACAATAGATATCACTCCACCATTGTCATGGATATATTCAAAGCCTTGTATGGGAGGCCGTGTCACTCACCCGTGTGCTGGACAGGGGTCGGGGAAGCTGGTGTTCTTGGCCGAGAGGTGGTGCAGGGAATGAAAAAGAAGGTTTTTCTTGAATGGGAGAGGATGAAGATGTCTCAGTACTGGTAGAAATTGTATTCCGAACATAGGAGGGGACCCATGGAGTTCGATGTCTAGGATTACATGTTCTTGAAGGTCTCCCCTCAGCAAGGGAAAACAAAGGATTGACAGGGGGAGTAAGATTTCTCCTAGGTTTTTCAAACCCTTAGAGGTGTTTTGGCTGGTCGACGAAGTGGATTTTTAGTTGGCACAACCACCACCACTACAGAGGGTGCACGACATCTTCTATGTTTCTCTACTCTATCAGTATCTACACGATGATTCACACATTCTTTACTAGGGGGATCTAAATATCGAGGATGGCGTGACATCTGTAGAAGAACTTGTGAGGATCGAGGATCGTGAGGAGAAGGTGATTTGTGGATGAACTGTAGCCTTGGTTAATTTGTTATAGATGCTTGGTGGCCTCGAGGAGAGTACCTTGGAATGGGAGGCACAAATGCGCACCCAATACACAGAGTTTTTTTGAGTTTTAATATACTTAGTTTTGTACATGTTTATGATATACTTCTTGAACTTTTTAACTAGGGAATGGGTTGTTTACCTTGTTCTCTGGATGTGTGTGAAGAGTCCTGACTGTGGGGAGGGGAGTACTTGATCTGTAATCAAGACGCATTAAAGTTTATGCGGTTAAACCCGTACGGGTGAGTCAGTGCTTCCCAAAGTGGATAATATCTTGACATGGAGGAAGGGACTCCCTAATCCATATGATTGGATGGTATAATATTTACATGTTTGTGTGGTTACTTGGGGTAGAGGAGCGGTATTCTATAAGAGGTTGTTTAGAAGATAGATGAGGGAGAGGTGTTCCTAGATGGCGAGGAGGTTTACTCTTGAGTGGTATCTTTTGAGGTGGTTGTTCGGACCCCTCTCTTTTCTTCAGGTCTAGTTTCGATTCTCAAGGGTGAGAGTAGTTTGAGAGGTATTTTATGTAATGGCCCGAAAAGTGACTCATTAAAAAGTGTGAAAAAATCTCAGTTCCACAGAAACAGTGGCACCATGACGATGGCACTATGATGGTGGATCCGGTCACAGAAACACCATGATGGTGGCGCCGGTCACGGTAGCACTGTGATGGATGTACCGATCACTGAGGAATTGTGATAGTGGCACCGTGACAGTGGAACCATTGCAGTCGCACCGTCACTGTTGTACACCGAAATAGTGGCACCGGTTACGGTGTTCCATCAAACCGATGGCACCGTGACGGTGGCACCATTACAGTTTTTCACCAAACGGCGTCCCCCCTTTTTTTCAGTTCCGCCCCTGCAACGTATCTTTTCAATTAAAAGTGTTTTAATACCTTTTTAAAATCCATTTACAGCCCATAAATGATTTCTAAATCCCCCAAGATCCGAGAAACCCTGGAATTACCAAAACGTATGGCTTTTCCCTCAGTGTCACACCCTTTTCCCATACTTTCTAGTTCCGCCCCTGTTACGCGTTTTCCTTAGTTTAAAGGAAATCCTTTAACTCACTTTCATTATGGCCACCTCTCCGATGAGAATTATCAAACAATAATTAATCCTATCGTGTGTAACCATCCAATCGCATAGTGAAACCACGATCCTCTTTTAAATACATTCAAGAAGTCATATCCCGTAACTCCCAGTTATCACCTTTTATCACAATTGATTCTTTCTTCTTATTGTCCAGTCTCTTTTCCTTTCCATAGTGCATTTGGAGTCCCCCTTCCCGAGGCTAGTGGTGCGCCTGTAATGCCCCGAACCCTCTAGACCAGAACCGGTGCATTACTTGTTATATTGGAAGGGTTAGAAGGAATGAAAGCCTAAAGGAATGATCGGTTTAGTAGTCTTGAAGAAACTAGATATGTATATATAACTCAAATTACATTGGAAAGGTAACAAAATACAACACATAAAAAAAAACAAAAAAAAACTGCATCCACATAAACTCAATAAGTGATCTCCTCTTCATAACCTGCTAAAGGTAAATAAATGAAAGGGATGATATAGAATGATCAATAAGGGTTACAAATAGCAGAATCATGAATCAATATTAACTGAATCATAATCAACTAACATGGTCAAGATGGAATGGTAAATAAATAAAAAACAGAAGCCATTAATAAACTGAGAATGAACCTGCATCCATAGATTATTTCAGAGTGAAAACCTCATGGATAGTAATAACTGATAATGAATAAATAGAATTATTATTAATTGGAAATCATGTATCTGGAACATGATACCATAATACTGTTAAAATGGTTTAGTTATGTGGGTAGAAACACGTTTGATTTTTGGAAGAAACTCAAAGGGTTTGTCGCCAAAGTGATTGTCTCATGGGACCTGTCGATGCATCGAGGGGCTATAGAAGGCCCCACCCGCCACTGCATATCCAAATAATTATTTATAAATTAATTTAATACAATACCAATATACAATTTCCATATCCGTATATTGTAGAGGATACAGATTCATCAATATTTCCAAAGTTAAACAAACATTGCAAATAAAAACTGTATGTAAAATGGTATACGGTTTAGACAATAAAAATATCCACAACACAAGAATATGGAAATTTAATATCAATATACTTTAAAATGAAAAGTGATCTCAAATGTTATGTAGGTACCCCACATAAGAATAATTAGCTGCACAATACAAAGTAAGTCATAATAAAATGGAAAGTTGAGACAAAGTCCCTTACCACAATGTAATCAATCAAGTCGTATGACCAAAAAATAATGAATCAAAATTAATTGAATAACAACATGAATATATAGAGAATAATGATAATATATATCAAAATTTGGTACACAATACACCACTCACAATAACTAATTGGCGAACAATGGAAATCTCACAGAAATGAAAGTGAGATGAGAAACCCCTTACAAACATTTTGGCATGCTAACAAGTGTTCTTGTGATGTATTAATGGGAGATGAAGGGGTATACCATTATTAATATATCCTAAGGACAGTATGGGGGAGTTGAGAAAACATACCCCATCATTAAGAATTAAAAATATAAGGGTACAACATACGGGAAATTCTTAAACAAAAGTGAGAGAGAGGATCCCTTACCAAGAATGTATCATTAGATTGAAGAAAAATTAATGAAATAATTATGTGTGAAAAACATAAACCCACACAATAATAGTGAATATAAATAATAAAACAATTATATAACATTTACACATATTCTTGGAAAATACAAAACCAATGACATTGATGTTTAACTCAAATAATGAAAATTGAGTTAAGAAATCCCTTACCTTATGATGAAAGGTGTTCTTGATTGTTCTTAAGGACCAGAATAATCATATTTATTTTCATTAATTAAAATTTAAAGAACCTAAAAAACATTTAATTGATATGGTATAACCTTATTAGGTTCATTAATTTCCTTTTTTATGGGTTTAAGAGATTCAATTTTGTTGTTTTGGAAGCATTTTCTTCCTTGGTTTTCATGATCCGTTTACTTGAATTCATGAAGTGATATTTGTTTGAAATTGGTTAAACATCCAGAATTTTTAATATATATTATTAGTAACATTAAATATATATAAATTATCTTATAATTATTCTGGTTATATACCATGAGGACGACTCATTCGATAAGTTAATGATAAACGCTTGGATTTGGCTTGGTAGTTTTGTGCACAATGAACTTGTTTTGTATTAGTATTCCATATTATGAGTGTGTAAGGATTGAAGAAAATTATAAAAGATAAAATACATATATTATGATCGTATTAAACCATTGAAAAGGTTTCATGACCAGTCTTGAATATAGTAATGCAAATTTAAAACTCATCTTCCTTGAGTGTGATAAATTAACACATCTCAGACGGTGTTTGCATTTATAGAATAAAAGGAGGAAAAAAACATAGATTATAATGAAATATTACATTAGAATAATGAAAATATATTAAATTTATGGTACTGGAATTATCATGAAATTTGGATGAGGTGAGGTTAGAATAGAGAACAAAATAATGGAACATGTAAAAGGAATTGAAAGAAGAAAGAAGGGAGGTTCACCTCTTGAGTACTCCTCTTTGAGAAACTCCTTAAGTCCTTTGTTTTTGGATTTTTGGTGAGACCAGAATGTCTCGGACATGGGGGAGGAGGATAGGGAGATATTTTAGCAGAATTTAGTAAAGGAATGAAGCTTGAACGGTGCGGGAGGAAGAGGGGGTCAGGGGTGGTTTATATAGTGGAGGGGAGAGGGGAATTTTCTATATTATATTCATTAATTTTTTATTTCTCCACCAGAAAAAGAATAGTGAGTCTTCCCTGACCTAGAATAGTAAATTTATCATTTTAATCCTAATCAATTGGGATTATATCAGCATAACATCAAACATGACTCTATAATTAGTGTATTTATCCATTTTTGTAAATTATGGAATTTGACCATTCATAAAAAATTCAAGTATTTCACAAAAATACCAAAAATCCACCCTAACCATTTTTCAACATGTAGAATCCAAAAATGAAGTCCATTTTTTAAAAAAATTTTTCTAAATATTATTAATTAAATATTTAATTAAAATCATTATTTAATCGAAAAATATAAACACTTAAAATATTCATCGTTATTTTAATGGTGCCTAAATTTATTTATACATTCTTGGGTATGGATACAATTCATAAGATTAATATTACTATTCATAAGGGTAAGATATTGTTCATTAGGGTAGGTTACTATTCATAAGGGTAGGTTACTATTTACTGAAAAGTGATCTTTTCTTATTGGACTTTAAATAACTTACTGGTCGCAACAATGTATGTAAGATTTTCAAAATTCACATCATGAAGTGAAAAAATTATGTTTACTTGGATAGTTTATAAAAAAGTGGTGTTTGTAGTGACTTATTGATCTATGAATTATATAATAAATCTATTTGTAAATTCTTGGGGTGTTACATTATTCCCACCTTCATAAATTTCTTCCTTGAAATTTTATTTACTTATTAAAAAGTGAGGTTACCTTGATCATGGTGTCCATCTGGTTTCATCATCATCTTTATCACAAAAATAGAAGATCCATGCATTGAAACAATGATTTATAGATCCTTCAAAATCATTTTCTTCTTTTATTCAGATACACCTTGTACAACTTGGGTCATATGGGTGTTCACAAAAAAATAGTTTCGGAAAATAATCATGTATGACATTAAATTTAAAAACAACTAAAAAAACTTTATTTTTATAAAACAGTCGGACCAAGTTTGAGTTGAAACTTTCAATCAATGGTCCTTTTAAAATTACATAAGTATTTGCTGAAATATTATATTTTAAAAGAAAATATAAATAGGTTGCGCAAGAGTATCCTTCTTCAGTACATTTTTCAAAATCATAATATGATTAAAAATCTTATGCTAAAGTAAAATATTTAAAAATTACTTGATAATATTTACCTATCTTGAAAATATGATAATATTGAGAAAATAGGATTTGATTCAATACAACCCATGATCCATGATGGTATCAAGGTATAGTATAGGTGTTTGATATCTCAACCGATTTCTTACAAGTGAGTTGTATGTTAGAAAATGTTTCAGAATTGTCCGGACATGACATTGCAATAATTATTGCAAGAATGTTGTCAGGAAGGGATAAAAATTTCATTTGAGATCCTCCTACTTCCATTTTTAATTGACTTTCCTTGATCTGAAATGTTATAAAAAAGGATTTAACTTAAATAATTGACATAGAGACAAATAATATGTTTAATGAAAAATCATATCCCATAAATTTTTCTCCGAGTATTGATTCCCCTTCTTTAATTAGGCACCATTTCTAAATAATTTCATACACTAGATTAGGCTATGAATCATAAATTATACACTCAATTTAAAAATTACTTAGAATAAATTAAAATTCTATGAAAAGTTTATATCAAATACATGGTTTCCTTGAGGAAAATTTTACATTAATATCTTCATAATGGTTTGTGAAAAAAATGTGAATTATCCTAAGAATATACCTCGGGAGTGTCTATATGAAGAGTTCAACAAGCCCCATTTTCATGTACCTAGATACCCTAGTTCATGCCCGAAACTCCTTGTTGGAGTTTTCACCCCTAGGTACATCTGTGCCAGAGACATCTATACCTGTTTGTATCTAGACATGGATGCATTTTCTAGAAATATCCACATAATCTATTCCTTACCAAAATACTAGGAAATTATTGTAATTTTTTCCTCAAATAATACCTTATGGATTTTCCCCTAATCTATATTTTCTAATCTATTTTCCAGGGTTCCTACTAAACTTCCTCTGATACCAACTATAATGCCCTGAACCCTCTAGACCGAAGCATGTGCATTAATTGTTATATTGGAATGGTTAGAAGGAATTAAAGACTGAAAGAATGATCGGTTTAGTATTATTGAAAAAACTAGATACATGGATGTAACTCAAATTACATTGGAAAGGTAACAAAATATAACACATAATAAAAACTAGAAAAAACTACATCCACATAAACTAAATAAGTGATCTCCTCTTCATGAACTTCATAAGGTAAACAAATGAAATGGGTGAGCTCAAATACTCAGTAAGGGTTACAAATAGAGTAATCATGAATCAATATTAATTGAATCATAAACAACTGGGCATAGTCAAATGGCATGGCGAATAAATAAAAAAACACATACCATTAATAAACTAAGAATTAACCTGCATCCATAGATTTTCTAATAGTAAAAACCTCAAGGATAGTAATAACTGATAATGAATAAAGATAATTCTTATTAATTGGATGTCATGTATCTGGAACATGATACCATAATACCGTTAAAACAGTTTAGTTTAATGGGTAGAAACTCGTCTGATTTTTTGAATCAAACTCAAAGGGTTTGTCGCCAAACTGATTGTCACATGAGACCCGTCGATGCATCGAGGGGATATAGTGGGCCCCACCCTCTACTTCATGCCCAAATCATTATTTATACATTTATTTAATACAAGAGAATTATGCCATTTCAATATCCGTATAGTGTAGAGGATACGGATTCATTAATATTTCCAATGTTAAACCAACATTTCAAATAAACACCTTATGTAAAATGGTATAAGATTTAGACAATAAACATATCCATGATAGAAGAATATGGATATTTAATATCAATATAATTTCAAATTAAAAGTGATCTCAAATGGGAAGTAGGTACACCACATAAGAATAATTAGGTGCACATTACAAAGTAAGTCACAATGAAAGGGAAAATTGAGACAAAGTCCCTTACCACAATGTAATGAATCGAGTCATATGACCAAAAAATAATGACAAACAAATGAATCAAAAAATCCCATGAATATATATATAATAATTATAATATATATCAATAGGTGGTACACAATACACCATCCACAATAAATAAGCAACGAATAATGGAAATCTCACGGAAATGAAAGTGAGATAAGAAACCCCTTACAAACATTTTGGCATGGTAATGGTTGTTCTTGTGAGGGATTAATGAGAGGTAAATGGGTATCCAATTATTTATATATCATAAGGGAAGTATGGGGGAATTGAAAAAACATACCCCATCATTAGGAATTAAAAATTAAAAGGGCACAACATTGGGGAAATTATTGAAAAAAAGTGAGAGAGATGATCGCTTACCAAGAACATATCATTAGTTTGAGGAGAAATAAATGACATAATTATGTGTGAAAAACATAAACCCAAAAAATAATAGTGTATATAAATAACAAAACAATCATAGATCATTCACACATATTCTGGGAAAATACAAAACCAATGAAATCGATGTTTAACTCAAAGAATCAAAATTGAGTTAAGCAATCCCTTACATTATGCTTGAAGGTTTTCTTGATTGTTCTTAACGACCTGAATAATAAAATTTAAATTAATTAATTAATATTTATATAACCTAAACAACATTTAATTTACATTTTATAACCTTATTAGGTTCATTAATTGGCTTTTTTATGGGTTTAAGAGATTCAATTTTTTTCTTTTGGAAGCATTTTTTCCTTGGTTTTCCTGATCCGTTTACTTAAATTCATGAAGTGAAGTTTGTTTGAAATGTGGTTAAAAATCCTGAATTGTTAATATATATTATTAGTGAAATTAAAGTGATATAAATTATATTATAATGATTCTGGTTATATACCATTAGGATGACTCATTTGATAAGTTAATGATAAACACTTGGATTAGGCTTGGTAGTTTTGTGCACAATGAACATGTTTTGTATTATTATTCCAAACTATGAGTGTGTAAGGATTAAAAAACATTAAACAAGATAAAATTCATATATTATGATCTGGTTCATCCATTTAAAAGGTTTCATGAGAAGTCTTGAATATAGAAATGCAAATTGAAAACCCGTCTTCCTTGAGTGTGATTAATTAACACATCTCAGACGGTGTTTGCATTTATAGTATAAAAGGAGGGAAAAAAGTTAGATTATAATGAAATATTCCATTATAATAATAAAAATATAGTACATGTATGTTAATGTAATTATCATGGAATTTGGATGAGATGAGGTGAGAAGAGAGAACAAAATAATGGAACTTGTAATAGGAATTGAAAAAAAGGAAGAGGGGTTCACCTGTTGAGTACTCCTTTTTGAGAAACTCCTTAAGGCCTTTGTTTTTTGCCTTTTGGTGAGACAAACAAGTCTTGTACGTGGGGGAGGAGGTTAGGGAGCTATTTTAGAAAAATTTACGCAAGGAATGAATCTTGAGTTGTGTTGGAGGAAGAGGGGGTGAGGGGTGGTTTATATAATGGAGGGGAGAGGGGATTTCCCAATATTATATTCATTAATTTATTATTTCTCCAAAAGACAAGGAATAGCGAGTCTTCAATGACTAATAATAGTAATTTTATCATGTGAATACGAATCAATTGGGCTTACATTAGTAAACTATCATACATGACTCTATAATTAGTGTATTAGCTCATTTTGTAAATTATAGTATTTCACTATTCATAAAAAATCCATGTATTTCAGAAAAATACAAAAAAATCACCATAACCATTTTTCAACCTATAGAATCCAAAACTGATGTCTATTTTTCAAAATTATTTTTCTAAATATGATTAATGAAATATTTAATTAAAATAATTATTTAATCGAAAAGTATAAAAACTTAAAATATCCATCTTTATTTTAAAGGTGCCTAAATTTATTTATAGATTCATGGGTATGGATACCATTCATAAGATTCATATTACTATTCATAAGGGTATGTTACTATTCATAAGGGTAGGTTACTATTCATAAGGGTAGGTTACTATTATCGGAAAATTGAGTTTTCCTTATGAGACACTAAATAACTTACTGATCACCACCATGTATGTCATATTTCCAAATTCACATCATAGAAGTGGAAAAATTATGTTTACTTGGATAGGTTATAAGAAAGTGGTGTTTTTAGAGACATAGGTATCTATATATTCTATATTAAATTTATTTTTAAATTCTTGGGGTGTTACAACACCTTTTCTAGAGCCTTTCCTACTCACTCTTGAAGTCCTCAGAGTTCTTCCCCTGCAAGGTGTGCATCCCCAGTTCTTGTCTTGAGGAGAAAAACATCGATCATTGATCATCCAGGTAGGGTTTTTCCTTCGTCTCTCTTTACTGTGTATTATGCGGGGTGGGTATGATGATGTTCCTATGGGTATGGATGAAACAAAAACATAAAAAAGATAGTAAATTGTTTTTAAAGAATGAAGGGGTGTGTTTGATGATGCTGATGTACTCTTTTACCTATTCTTATATGTTGTGAATTGTGTGGGATTATGTCCACTAAAAATTGTGGCCTTTGGGGGTCCTTTCTTCTGCACTAATGAACCTCTATTTTCTGGATAATTCTTTGATTGAATGGATGTAACATGGAAATTCGTTAATCATGTAAACTCGGTTGATTAAATGGATTCCCAATGAAGAGGAATCCTTGTGTTCTCACCCGAGTTCACCAAACAGAAAGACAGAACTAAATGAATGGTGTGTTTAAATTTGAAAACTCTTCTGCTCTTTTTGGGTGATGTGTATGGTTGTTCTGCTTGATGCTTGTGAGGTGACATAGATGAGGATGGGATACCCTATCATGCAGTTATTAGTCTATGGATTTGGGCCTGTGCGGGGCCGTATTTTGGGGCTTGGTTCGGTTGCAGTCCTTCTAGGGATCTCAAGGATCCCTTTTTTTGTTGTGACTTTACAGGAGTACCAGGTTTGAATACTTAAATTTCTACTGGACTGTTTTTCCTTCCTTGTCTTGTGGCTATGTCTGTTAGTTTCCCAATAGTAAAAAATTATTTAAATGGAATCACTTGAATATGATAACAATAATGGGTTCGATGGGGAATTGTTTTCTGGGAATGTGTTGTTCCATAGTTGTGGCTGTTGTGCTTTTTTATGAATGAATAGTAAAGAGGGTGTTTGTGTATAGGCTAATTTTGGAACCCCTAGGTTGGGATGAGTGCTTGTTTACCTATATTTATAATTTAGTTATTATGTTTCTTATTTAAACCCCACCCTAGTTGAGAACTTTGTGCCGAACACCCCCATTCCATAGGGAAGTGTGTTTTTTCCAACACTCCCATGAGTGGTTGGTTATTAGCTCCTTTTCTACTCCCTTTATAGAGTATCCCAAGACTCTTTAGGCAGGCTGTGATTGACTGAGGTCCATTATGGATGAATATTCTTTAGGCTTGGTAATTTTTATTGGTTTTCCCAGGTGTGTAAAGGTAGGTTGTTTCCCAAGTGTAAGCGGGATAAAGTTTAGTTGCCTTTGAGCGTGGCAGTAGTTGTTCAGACAGAGGAATCTTCAAGCATGGTGGTAGTTGTTCTAGACCCGGTGTCTGTAGGTGTGGTTACGTGTGTTTGTTGTGGCCCAGGTGTTTGCGGGCGCAGCTGTGGTTGTGGTGGCCCAAAAGGTTGTTGTTGCGGTGGCAATTAGACTTCAGTGAGAATGGTGGGGGAGGTCTAATGCATACGATGTATTCAATAACCAGTAGGAAAGTGGTGGGGGTACCCAAACATTGATGTGTTATTACTATTACTTTTCTTGACTTTCGTTATTTGGGGAGTGTGTGTTATTGATGTTTGGGTGGATAGTTTCCTTCCTAGGTGCTTTGGTTATCTTCTTTTCTCACGGGATATTAGAATTCCTCCCCTCTTATGCATGAGAGATTTTGGTTTTCTCTATTGAGTATACCTTTATACTCACCCTATGTATATAAAACTTCTTATAGGTTTCCAGGATGACTTTAAGGAACATGCTAGACCCTATTAGCTCAGATGATCAAACCAACGACGTTACTGCTTTGATTTTCTTTTGGTACTTCCCCTGGGGGTTTTCTTGTACCTTGTAGCACTTTATTTGGAACATGGATATGGTAATGGATTGTTTTGGATTTACTTTTACTTCCATTTTTGGTGTTGTTTGGGATTTACTATCTAATCTCCCAATCCTTCTAAATAAAAAGGGTAATGCCTTCCATATTACGTGTGATTCAATACCCTTGGTGCTAGTCTCCACTCTAGGGCCTACTACAGGTGGGTCTTAGGGGTCATTATCTCTCCTTCAACTTGAGGAAGGAAGGGTTTGACAATCTGTTGTCCCTTCCCTCATCTTGGTGAAGGCCGGTCATGACAATAACTACTTATTATAAAAATAAGTATTTGATTCATTAATATTACTAATATTCTTAAAAAATGATTTTATTATTATAGAAAACTAAATGAATGTTTTTCATAGAAATGTATTGATATTATTGAATTATTGGAAGATAAATAAATAATTTTAATATGATTTTATTATAATCATTATAGGTTAATGGATCATTTTCAATTATTTTTCTCCAAATATTTAGTATTCACTAATTACTAGATAAAATTGATCACTTTCAAAGTGTGATTTTAATTAAATATATTCTTTTATGTTTTTTAAAAAATTTAATTAAAAATAAATTTATTAGTAACTGATATGAAATAATATTGGAAATTTTAAATCCTTAGAAATTCATTTTATATAAAAACTATTATTTTTATTTAATTAATTTATTCATTTAAAAGTTGAATTTTACATTTATAAAAATTCATATAGATTAAAAAGAATCCAAAAATTTATTCACACATTTATATTGGTTAAGGTGGTAAATATCATTTTTTGTAAAACAATAAGTCACTAAGGTAAGCGCTCGTCACTACAATATTGCCTAAAATGAGGTAAAGGGGTTAAATTATGGACTAAATACCTCAAATGTCATAATATATTTTATCCAAATAAGTGGATGAGGAAATTATTGACTTCCCATTTCTTTATCTAAATTATTTGTTCTCTTTGGATTCAGTTTAAATATAAAAAACATAATCAATTCAGTTTAATGAATGTATATTTGAGACAATTTCACTGCAAATCAATTATAAGAGGACTCATCCTCTCCCTACAAAAATACACACATTTTGTTAAGTTTTCCCTCAAATATCAAACTAAAGTTTCTCCCTAATAATGAAATCCAACATTTTGGAACCTTATGAAACAACAAGTAGTTAGAAATACACATTTTATGAGGCTCTCTAAGAGGATTTTTAAATCTTCAATATAAGTGCAATCCTATCCTTAATATTTATTCCTTTTAATACTTATACCCTTATTAAAAAAATAAGGTTTATAACTTTGAATATATGTTTTATAAATCATTAATCTTTTATTAATGTGATTTTATTATTTTAGAATAATGTGACCTTACTCATTCAATAGTTATAACATGTTCTTCTTTTGGTCCTTTTTTCAAAGTACATTAAAAATTTTATATAATTTACATCATGAATTAATAGGAAAATGTATGATATAATTAATAGGTAATGATAATAAATATTTTAAAATGTTTTCATTAATAATTAAATGTAATATTCCAATGTATATTAACTAGTTTATTGACTTTATTTTCAATCATTACTGAAAAAGTGACTGAAGTTCCCAAATTAATGTGTGATCGCTGAGATAGGGAGAGGGTAAACTAGTGATCTATTTTTCTATTAAAAATTTGATTCTATTATATTAAACCATTTTGGTTTGTTAAATCATTGGTGCACTCTTCTTCTTTTTCTTATATTTTCCCCAAACAATTTTGTAAATACAATGGAACAAAACACAAGGATTTACAATGGTTAGTACTATGACCTACTCCTTTCAATATTAGTTATTCTACCCAACTGAAATTATCCACCATAATCATATTATAAATTACAATTTTTGATACATAGTCACAATGTATCTCTCAATAATCCACATAGGTGGTTCTTTATACCATATCCCACAATATTAACAGAATCTAATCTGGTTTACTCCAAAATCCACACTATATACTTATGCTCCAAGATCACACAAGTGTATTTTATTCTTACTAGATATAATTGGGAGACATAATCTATTATTCAAGGCTTGATAAACTATTGGATGATTTTTGGATCTTGCACTATGAGCTTACTGAATCAAACTTGATTATTTACCTATCAAATACTTCCAACAACTACTAACCGAGTCTATTTGGATTTCTCAATATATTAGGGTCACCTATAATGACCAGTTACCTCATTGAAACAATTATCAGTCTATGATTCATTTTATCTCCAGTCTTATCCTTCTTAGTATGTGTGAAATTGGTGTACACAATCTTTTTAAATAATTTATTTAATAATAATACATTCACAATCTCAAATCAATTCCACTTTATCTGTGAGATTCATGGCCTCTGAACCCCTAGAACATTGATTTTTTCTTTATTATTATGTTATTATTAGTTATGTTTATGGTATATCCTTACATTAATGTGCATTTATATATGAATTCATGTGTACACACTATCCATTTTTCACTTCTTTTAACATAAATAGTCTTCCTTAATTTCGTCTTCTTGTGTTCTTGATCATGCATTTATGCAAGAATGGAAATATATTACCCTTTTTAGCGTAATAATGCATGTAGCCTCCTATTGTTGTATTCACATAGGTATGATGAATAAGATGAACATTATTATTTATCCAAGCCTTCATGCAAGTATTTTTAACGAGGTCTCAATATTCTTCAAGTAAGTTAGAATAACACAGGTACTTAGAACTTCTTTAAAACCCCAATGAATATGCATGAGGTTCTCTACCTCTTGAATGTATTCACGAATCCAAGTTAATAATGAAGATATTATAATGTGATTATAAGAAGTTAAATTAACATTTCTTTCTTATTCTTATTTTTATAAGAATAGTCTTCACAGAAACCTTCTCCCTAAACTAGAAGGTTGCCCTGATGCTCAGTTTTCTATGAAAAAATGTTATATCTCTCAATATAAGAAGTAAACTACCTCTAGAACCTACCTATACTTTTATATGTATGTAAACACTCCCTAATATCTTCTAAATGTTCTATTCTAGTCAACATTTAACATCTATAAAGATCTCAATAAGTCATGGATATGATACACGGGTTCTGAAAGATCTAACATTGAATTTCATGTCATTTTTTCATATACAAGTTTTTATTTTCTATTCCTGTACATTTCTTAAACACACACTCCTCATTATCATGAATCTCAAATTCAACACATAACAAAAATGTAATTTTCAACATTGTTTTTATTTAGTCGAGGTATATCTTTAAGTTATCCACATTCATACAAGACATAGATTGCATGCATGGAGATTCCTAATCAAATTACCTCATAAGAATGATCATAGATCGTACATTCCGTGCTCAGGCTTGATCATCAAATTTTCTGCCTATGTTCTGGGCTACTAGAGATCTTCAAGGAAGCCATATGTATAATAGTACTATCAAGTTCAGTCAGATGGATCAGATTCCCTAGATCAGATAGACATAGAAATATATGTATTTTTTAAGAAGTAGGATCTCTAAACCATGAATTTTGTTCCCATATAAATCTTTATAATACTTGAGCGATTAATTTATTAATAGTCCCATGATATAGTACATTAGAGATGGGTAAGGGGGATCAGAACCTGTCAAACCATCACACACCATAGGCATTGACCCAACGAGATTCTATCCTGACCTATACACCTTCTGGGTGCATTTTTAGTGGGTCTTATACAAATACCCACATGAACTATGCGATGAAAATTTATTCCCATTATAATTTTCCACCCATATTCTGGTCTGGGATGGCTCCATTGGGTGTGGTTGGCCTCTGTCTCCTAAAGATCCTTGGTTGAGGCTGGCCTAGGTTGGCTTTTAGTTGGGCCATTATTTTTTTAATGACACCATTATAAATAATATTTAGGAACATATGTGTAAAAAATTGATCTTCAATAAATTATTATTAATAATATAGTCTTTCATAAAGAATAAATATACCCCTAAATGTTCGTATACTTTTTCATAGCCACCATTAAAAGATCGTGCAATGGTATTTTAATTGCATGTATTTGTTCATATTAATATTTTAGTAAATAAAGTGTCATCAATGACACAAGACATGGAACATATGATCACTTCAATAAGAGAATCAGAATTTCCCAGGATAATTTTCCATGAATGATATCCAATTACATTATATGAATCCATAACAATTTTCCAATCATATTAACTTTCTCCACCAACATATATGGACTTATTGAAGGAAAATGAAATATGGGGTAAACAATCCCCCCATTTTCATTTTTTTATCAATATCAAAACATATCATTGAATTCAATATTAGGTAATTTTGTTCCCCTTATTAAAAATTAACATTTAAAGGGTAAATGGGGTCTTCTCAAATCAACTCTCTTCCTAAAATAATGGTTATATCTCTTATATAAAAATTTGAATATCACTTTTATGAGTTGAATGATCTCACATGGTTCTCTTAGTAAGGAGCCTTTTTAATCCAATCTATGTCTATGTGTGATAATATAGTGTAAAAATAATAGAGATTCAACCATGGTTGTCTAAGATATCCGTCTAATACCATACATCTCAGATCGTGCTTATAATTTCTCAGTTATCATTAAACGGATTGAAAATAATTATATTAATTAATGAAATTATAAATCTTGCCCAGTCTTCAACATACATTTAAGAATGTTCAAGTGAAAAAGATATTGATCCCCCTTTTACTCATAATGTCATCAACCAAGAACTCATAGTTTACTAAAATAATTAATAGAATTAGGAACAACATTTGAATGTTTGATTGGAATACCTCATGCACCAATTTTACAAATCGATTTATATGTTCTACATTCTCCATGTAGTGGAGATCTAACAGATTTATCTCAACAATTATCTCCTTCAAAGGATGCATCCATCTCCTTCAATTTTCTACATGTTATTAAATAATAATTCATATATAATGGAATAGTGTGGGACATATTGGTTTCTTTGAAATAAAATACATAATAATAGATTCCTCTAAATCTATAATTCTTATTCCTATAAAACTCAATGTGAGATATTATCCTTTCTTTGTTTGTCAATTTATTTTATTGATTTTTCATCATCATTTGACAATTTTAAAGTGTATATCTCTTCCTCTCCAATAACAGAACCATTTCATTGAGATTTCCTCATAGGCATAATGATTTCTTTTTATTATATTATAATTTTCATTCAATATCTTATTCCATTCCTAGTTTATTCACATATTTCACACTTATTTTCAAGTCATCCTTTCTATATGACATCTCATAAACTATAAATTATTTATCTATCACCACTTTCTTTCTGTTTGCCTCATTATGTGTCTAATCTTTCTCTATTTTTAGACATTTCTAGTTATTTGGGATAGATAAGTGTATATTTTTTGTTGATGTCATCATATTTTTTAGGTTTCTTATATATTTCATTGGTCCTATTCAAAATTATATTGTGTGAATTATCACTTATAATGATAACTCACCATTTCTCAACTTTGTGAACTGGTTGACCAGATCTTCCACAATCTAACATCATAAAATCAATTTTTTTATGATGATTGTTAATATGATGTCATGGTCACGATCCATACTTTTTGATAATTTGATCTCATATATTCAGCATTATTCTCTCTTGATTCATACATAATTCTTGGTAGTGACATGTTATAAAAACATGAACTAGTTTTAAGACCAAACACTCCAACACATTAGTAGAATCCTTTAAAACTTGATCTTATATAATGTTAATAATTTTGTTTTATTTTTATAGATTGTGGGTATTTTTTCATAGGAAGAAACCTTGCCACTGAATTAGTCTACTACTCCTTTGTTGAAGTAATTTTCTCATTTTCTATTTTCATCAAACAAAATTATGTCTTGTATTTCGGGCATGTATTGTCAAAAATGAAAAATGAACATTGATATTTATTAGGTAATGAAATAACGTTTCTTTTATATAGAACCATTTTTAGTATCTTTTGAAGATTCAACCATAAACATAATAGCTTTGGTGAATTATTTTTTCATCTTCTTCAACCCACTTTGAGCTAAAAGGCACATACACTATGTCTCGGATAATGATACCATATTTTTATAAATTTTTTCTTCAAGAAAATTCACCATCATTTCCTGTTCATATAGCTTCAAATTGTTTTTTTTCAATTAAATTAATGTAGTTTCAAAACTATTGAATTTTTCTCTTCTAGGAGAATTTTTTACATAAGAATTTAGTTTCCTTTCTATCTGAGCTACCTTATTTACATATGAACAAATCTCATTAAGATGTGCCTCCCCTTTCTTGAACATTAATTAATTTTCATTTATCAATTTTATTTTTTCGTTATTTATATTCTAGTTATTCTTATGAGTATCTTATCGATTATCTTCGATGTACCATTCTATCTTAGCTCTCTCTTTACCTTCCACACCATTGAATGCATAGTTGTTCATTTTGGTAATTCCCATTAAGAACATCAAATTTATAAAAAGTTGTTGATCTCTTATTCCATTATAGGATGATGAAGATTTTAAAATTTCAATATTCATAATATTTTATCAATTTTTATTTTATTACTTATTTTTCATCTCATAGTAACCCTTTTTGTATTCAGTATGATTTTTCTTGATATATTTTTCTTCTTCATCAGAGTCGGTGACATTGGATTTCTTCTTTGGTAATTCATATGGCGAATTTCCAAACCCATTATTATTGAATAACATTAGTGGATTGTTTCCATTATCTCTTATGTATATATAATAGATCCTTCAAATTAATTCACACATTTTATTATAGACCTCATTAAATTCCTCAATCTCAGAATCAATTCTTTTTGGTTACTCTTCAACTAAATATTTAATTTTTATCATGGATGTAATGGCCATATCATATTTTTCATTATTCACAAACGATGGTATTTTTATTGTTTCACATGATTTATTAATTTCACGATGTTCAAAGAGATATTGAACTTATCATTATTTTAGAGAAGAAAATTTTGAATTAATTATATTTGGAAATATTCACATAAAATTATTGAAAATGGTTGAGTCATCCAAATTTTCCCCTAAACCCATAATGCATCTAAAAATTTCATTTACTCTAGTAAAATAGTTGTCAGCACTCTCCTCATCACCCATTTTTATATCTCCAAATACTCTTATCCATAATTTCATCTTAGCTTCATTGAATTTATGATTTATATTAGAATTTATTATGAATCTATCCTAGATTTTCTTAGTTGTTTAGAGACCCATAAATCTTGTTTATACCTTTTATGACAATTCCGTAAAGATTTAATTTTTCGTCTCTAAATCAATATCAAATTTCATATTCTATTCAAGATTCAAATAATAATTCCCAATGTATGGTGGAAATCCCACTTTAACCGCATATCTCACTTATATCCAATGTGATTAGAGATATGGTATAATCCAATATTTAAGTCCATAATAGGTCTCACCATGGAAAATGTGAAATAACAATATATTTACTTAATTCATGTTTTAAATCCTCAAAATTTTTTTTTGAATATTTTATGGGTTAACTTAATTATTATATAATATGAAGTTCCAATATTAGTGTGGGATCACAGGGAGGGGTAGGGGTGAATCCATGATCCCATTCTATTTTTACAATTTTCTTCTTTTCAAATTGTCCTTAGAGGATGGTAAAATCCTCAATCCAATATTCTTGTGTCTCTCACCCTTACCTTGAATAATTCACTAAATATAAAGGCTTAAAACACAATGATTTATAAGGATTGGTACAAAGACCCAATCCTTTCCATGATGGTTATTCTACCCAACAAGGATTCTATATTATAATATTATTAACAATTAAAATAGTTGATACAATGTCACAATATATCTCTTATAAATCCAAACTATAGTTTATTTATACAAAATCACACATTGTTAAAAGAATACACGATATCCTGCTCCAGAATCTGCACTAGAGGCTTCTACTCTTGAAATAAACAAGAGAATTATTCTGATCCCATCTTCAACTAGGAGACATACTACTTTAATAATGGATTGATACACCATATGAGTATATTTTTATCTTTATATTTGATCTCATTGAATCATAATTTATTTTTTATATTTCAAGTACTGTAAATAATTACTGGTCCAGTATATTGGTATTTCTCAATAAATTATGATCACCAGTGATGAATAGATTTTTTAGTGAAATAATTCTCGAGCTGTTCTTTATTCTATATAAAGCATTGAACTCACTACTATTTGTTCCAATAAAACAAAAAATCTTCATCAATCATTTATGAAGGATAAATACTTTCAGAATCTCAATTACATTCCACTTCATTCATGTGTTGCATGGAATCTGAAACACCAGCAAATTCATTAATGTTTATTGTTAATATATTCTTCTCAATTATGTTTTAGGTATCTCCTTACAATCATGTTCATTTATACATGCATGCTAGTGCATGCACTATCCACTATCCACTTATTTTTTTTCTTTTACCAAGCATGGTCATCTTAAATTTCATCTTCATGTGTGTATGAGCATGCATGTATGCATGAATAAAAATATAATCTCCTTATTAATGTAACAGTGTACTCATCCTTGTAATTTTTTTTTTCTCATTAATGACATATTTCAATGCACTATCTTCTTTATAAAATCCTTCACATAGGTAGTTATCATGGTGTATCAGGCTTATTCACACAAGTCAAGAAAGCATGGGTTCTTGGTGCTTCATTCATACTTGCAGGAATATGCATGAGGGTGTTTCTATGTCGAATGGATTCGAAGAACTCAGTTCTTCATGGATCTATTTTATTGTTATTATTACATGTAATATTATTTGGATCCATTCTTCTTCTTCTTCATGTGAGAAAATGTATCATAGAAACCCTCTCCATGAACAGGAAGGCTACATGTATTCTCTATTTTCTACCGAAAAATGGAATATAATCACCAAAGTTTCTCTTATATTTCCATACCCTTTTATAGGTGTCTATATACCACTTAATATTCTCTAAATGTTCAATTTCAATCATCATTTAATATCAAAAATGATCTGATCAAGTCATATATATGATATATGGGATCTTAAGAATCTGATGTCAGATTTATTGTGTTACATCTTACATGAGTTCATGTTTTCTCTTAATGTTCATTCCATGAAATCATGATCCTAATTATATTTAATCTTTATTATATCACATGTCACGAACATGATTTTCAAATTAATTTATATTTGGATGAGGAATATCTTCAAGATATTTTCATGAATGAAAGACATATACTAAATTCATGGAGACTCTCAAGCTCATTGCCACATAATAACGATGATAGAATATCCATGCCAAGATCATGCTCATTCATCACTGGTTCAACTTATTCTATAGTGCACTAGATACCCTTAATGAATCTGAAGGTATAAGATGATCATCAAGTTTAATCAGATGGCTCATATCCCTCAGATCAGATGAAGATGAAATTGTCGATATATTTTAGGATGCGACTTTACTAACCTATGTTATGTTTTCCCACATTGATATCAAGATAATTTTAGGGCTTCCTTTATTAATAATAATATTCCACAACACTTTTTTTATGGATAACCGGGATCAACCCCTATCACACCTTCACACGCCATGGGGTTCCACCCAACGAGTTTCTCGCACAACCAGTGCACATTATAGGCACGCTATCAGTAGGACTTATACATGAGATTTCCTATAACATGTCATCTTAATGCCTTCCCATGATCCTCTTCCACACATGGTTTGGTCTAGGTATGCTCCCTTGGTTGGCATGTTAGTCTCATAGATCCCTAGATGAGCCTTTCATAGGATGGCATGTGGACTGGCCTTTATTTTTTAATAAGGTCACCATTACAAATAATACCTAGAAATACCTAAGTATAAATTTTATATTCAATATATTCTCAATAATAATTTCCTCATTTATAGAACATAAATATATTTAATCATGGCCTTGTATTTTTTCTTAGCCACTATTAAAATAACCATGAAATAATATTTTAATTGAATGGACTTCTTCTAATTCTTCATCTTGTAGTAAAGAAATGTTTCATCAATGATATTAGTCTTGGAACAAAATATCAATTCAAACAATCATCAAATTTTCTAAGTAGAATTTAATAAGTGTGAAATACAATGAAAATATATTAATCCACAATATTTTACTAAGCATCAACACTTCATCCACCAACAAAAATTGAGTAATTGAGAACAAATGAAATTTTTACTCAAAAGAGACATTAATATTTACATGAATGAAATCACCATAAGTTCTAAAAATTACTATTTTACTGAATAAATATATAAAAAGAATATTCTATAACTAAATCATGTATAAACCTGATATCCAAATTTAATCATGCACGGGAAATAGAAAACTTAACCATAGAATATAACTTTCATCATTGAACAATTAATATGTGGGTATTAGGGAATTATAATTGAATAGTATTATTTAAAATTGGTATGAATAAGTCTCTAATACATGAAAATAGAATAATAAAATTTACTATATAGGGATTGTCAACATGTGTATGCAATAAGATGTCAGTGGAAAGGGTTTCTCATTCAATATAACTTTATAATCGATATTATTTGCAACTAAATATCATATAGTGGAAATTACTTACACCATCCCTCTAAAAAATCCCATATATTTTCTTATCTTTTGTTTCTAAATATTTATATTTCTATTTTAATTTCATTATCTATAATTTTATGACTTCAGAAACTGATTTTAAATTAAATTTTAATTTCTTTACAATAGTGTAAAGAGAATATTATTCTTTATATTTTTCATATCGTCACATTCCCCCACTATTTTATTTTTTTAGTTATGAAATATTTTTCCCATGTAATCATATTATAATAAAGTTATTTTTATATCATTATTTAAAAAATTATTTCCCTCTATAATAAAAATTATTAAAAATATAATGGTTATTTATTCTCATATATAAGAAGTAGTTTTCTATTGAAATATATTTTTTAATTTGTTTGATTATCCTTTGATAATTCTTATACTTCACTTTTCATATTCTATAGTGATATTAACCCAATTATGTTTTAGAAATTAATTTGATCAATACATATTTAAATATTATAGAAAATAGTTTCCTTATAACATGTAAATAAATCCATGATGGAACTATGAATGTTTTAATGTTCTTTGAGTAGAAAGGTGAATGGATTTTAAATATTTAATTGGTGGGTTGATATTTTAAGTTCCCACTATTACATTCACTTTTCATTTATATATAATTTTATGAAATTTATGGGATTGGGTTGTGAACCCAATCCACCACTAGACTTAATCAACTATGTTCATAGGAAGTGGTGTAAACTCAATCCACTTTAGGAATATATCCTTTATGTGATGATAGACTCGAAGGTGATATTTGATATAAAAAATGATTTTCTATGATTATGTTTCTACCAAACTCCTATAAAAAATTATTTTATGAAACTTACGTATGTAATGTTATCATGTCTCTTGATTATTAACTAATGTTTCCCAAAACCATTGACAAATACCATTTGTTATAGAAAAATACTTACATATTGATTCAATTTTTATTATTCGTCTTTTATTATGTAGGGTTTTCTTAGGTCATGTATAATAATTTTCATTATGGCCTCTTATAAATATATCCATCTTTTTTCTCAATTATAATAATTGATTTTATAGATTATTTTCACCCATTATTGAGATTCTGAACACACACTACCTTATATATACATAAATAATATACTATGAAGAGTATTATTTCTATTTTGTATCAAAGGGTATAATGATTAAAATTTATTTTTAGTAGATTTTGAAGAATTTATATAAAATAAGTTAGTTATTTGTCTAGTTTCCAAAGTAATTAATCTTATAGATTGTGGGTTGTGATTTTTATGTGTTGTAATTAATATTAATATTTAGTGATCTATTATATATATGTGACATGATTGTATCATCTCCCATAGTATTAAATCTATATTTAGTTAAATATGGGGATTAGTTCAGGAAGAATAATAGTATAGAAGTTAAAAAACACATTAAAAAGAAAAAATGATATAGGAACAACCTAAAATTTCATTGGATAAAATGATTGTCTTATAATTTCAAATATATTAGTGGTTATTTAACTTATCATTCCATTTATTACTTTATTTTTATAGTAACCAAATATATACATTCTGATTTGAGTTAATTACTATAACCAAGTGGAACTGATTATAAAATGAGTGTAATTGTAGTGAATTGATTTCATCAATGGGAAAAAACCCAAGATGAGGCCAAGAGTAAAATGTCTCAAAGAAGGGAATCATAAAATTTCATAATCCTTGAATATTAAATTAGAAAATATAAAGATTCCCAATAGTCTAATGAAAGATAAAGCCTCTACAAATTTCATTATATGGAAATTCATTAACTATTTTATTAGGTCATTCAAAAAATTAATTTTTGATTGTTGATCAAGAAAAATGAAAACCGAGTTTTCATTTTCTAGTTTTTGGAGCAGGAGAAGATTGTTTTATCTTTTGTATCAGTTATCTGCTGAGGTCAATTAAATCAGCATAGCAATCCAATACACAATAAAATAGGTTCAAATCAACTCAAAGAAACAAAATTTTAGGAACATATTTTTAATTAAATTTCTCCAAACTGATCACACTTAAATTTAGAAAAATTTTCAAGAACTATAAAATATTGAGGATGAATCCATTGGTTCCTATATAGAAAAATTTATATGTAATAAAATATATGATTATTCTTTTATAATTTATCATGAAATAAAATTTCATTATCTCATTAGGGGTTTAAAAAAGGTCTCCTAAATGATTTATCTATATGGTAATTTGGTAGTTATTAATAAATTGTACGATGTTCTCCCATATAGAAGTAAAAATAGTATACTCCAATTATTCTATTGATATTGGATACAATATAAGATAAATATGGTTACATGGAATATAAAATTAGAAAACTTATGAACGAATGAATATTTTTCATCTTAAATGAAAAAAATCAGTGAAAAAATGAGCCACCATAGACCCACAATTTCTGGTACAGTACTAAAAACACATTGTTTTAAAAATAAACTTTTAAACCTTGTCATAAGATCCAAGATAAAGTCACACAAATTTCACATTAGTATTTTATCTTACAATAATATCACATAAATCAGAAAACATTATGGTTTTGTGTATTTGATTTCTAGGTATAAATAGATTCCAGTCAAAAACATGAGTGATCTTTTATCCATAATAAAACTCCTCTATGCACCATTTAAGATCCCCTAAAAGTAATATTTTTCATTATAACCTTGGTAAAGGAAACATAAGAAAGGGGTATGGTCAAATTATCGGTGATGGAATGTTATACAATATATCATTAATGGTTAGTAAATAAGTGTGATAAATCATAATAGGGGAAGGAATTTCATATCAAAAAGAACATAGAACAATAATACTTGTTCATAATATAACATAAAAAGATATTAAATCTCCAAAAAGAAAACATATTCCATGGAATAAGTGCATTAAATTCTTACAAAATAAACATGATACATAGATCATAATCATATTGAAAAACATATGGAATGTAATGGAAGTAAACCAAAATGGTAAAATATGAAACTAAAATTGGTTTATAAATTATAAAATTGTTGGTGGAGAATATCTAATGATTTACCATAATAGTTTTGTGTAAGAATAAATACATGATTCCCATAGTGGACTAGGCATAACAACCTAATTCTTATATGATTATTGAGGAATGATTCACTAACTGATTCCCATAAACACGGAGGATAATGTATCACTTACAAATTCCCTAAAAACATTTGGTGAATGTGTCACATATTTATTCCCATAGATATCGTGGATAAGGCCTCACTTAGAGATTCCCAAAGTGGAGAGGGCATCAGTAATTGATTTGAATAATCATCTCATGAGATATAAATCCTTAACCAATGAATTTTGTGGGATCCATAAGACCATAACTTTCATTATCGACATAAATGTGTTCTATAAGATTTCAATCATTCAATATATCATTAAAATTAATGGGAACAAAATGGATTTCATTCATCATATGATAATGAACACATCAAATGAAAAATGGGTTTTATAACATTTTTATTATATATCAAAAATAAAATTCAAGAATTTAAATGGTTCATTACCAAAACTAAATCACCCCAATATATTATTTTATTATAAAATTTATAGGTTGGTTCATGAAAAACAACTTCCATGTAAATAAGTTCATTAGATATGTTAGTGAATTTGAAAATTATTTTTAGACAACCCAATTATCCTAAGCATAAAATATAATGTTTTAGTAACTTTTAAAAGTAATTATTGAAATGGTGAAGTCAATTTGTTTGAAATATTTTTTTATAAAGAAAATTAAATAATATAGCATTGAAAAATACATAACTATTTCAAAATTCATAAGTGAAAACAATATGAAAATTTTTACTATAAAAATTCCCCAATAATGGAGCATTGAAACGGAAATCAAATATTCAAAATGTATATTAAAATACTTGGAAGCTACTTTTAAAAATAAAAATCAATAATGTGTATTTTAAATAAGAGAAGTTATTTAAAATATATATTTTCAATGGATGAAAGAAAATTTTATTTTAAAAGGGAAATTTTTTTTTTAATATTTTGAAATACATTAATTGAAATACCATATCATTAAAATAGCATTAAAGACTTTTTGAATTAAGAAAAATGCAATTAAAAGGGAATATAAAACATAACTTAATTAAGATTAAAATTATAAATGATGACATTATAAGTGAAGAAAATTATTAACAAGGAATAAAAATAATCATTTGGAAGAATTATAATTATCCTTAATTATATCATTCTTTTACAAAGAAATAATCAATTAAGGTGAATGATTTGAATAAAAAGTATCATTTTTCCTAGAGATTAAAAGAAAGTACAATGGAATAAAATTATAGGGTAGTGGAATCTAATATAGAAATAAAGAGGTTCATGAAGATGCATTATAACACCATGAAGTCAGTTGAGTTATGAAAAAATAATACATTAATGTAACATAATAATTAATGATCATCAATGAGATACCATGAAATTGAAATTTTAATATCATGAAATGAATTATATTCATTATAATTTATAAAAATGGCATGTCAATATAACATATAAGATAAATTATAGTTAATAAATTCATCCATTTATCATGTATTTAAAAATGAAACAAATAAACCCTTATTATGGAAAGGATTTTCTATGTACATGTGTCTAACATCTTTTGGACTTTGAAAATTCTCTAGAAATTCATTGTGATAATGAAGGGATTTTGTTGATTAACTGAGACATGAGATATAAAAAAATGGGAGGGTATTATATAAGTATAAAATTGAATACCTTTACAAATATATTTAAAGGAATGGGTGAGGAATAAAGGGGGAAAATTCTCCCTTTTTAAGAGTCAAAAAGTAACTTTTGTGAAAATACTATACTTTTAAAAACTGGAATGACACTATTCAAAGAACAATAATTCCATAAGTGAGAAAAAAAGTGTAACATGTGATATAATGTCGATAAATAAACAATAATAAATTTCTAAACATGGTTAAACATGTTTTATTCCATTTATTATTAAGTATTTACATATTAATATTTTTATTTGTATCTTGGTAACTAGTTTTTAACCATGTAATTTAAATTTTATTATAAATTGTAAGTAACATATATTTCCAATTGTGTGTGTCCTAAAATTAAATATAATACCCAATTAAAATAATTTAGTTTATATATAAGAGAATATTAACTTTAAAATTAAAACATTTTATATGATGGGAACTATTTTATGAAGAAAAAAATTGTTTAACCATTATTTTTACATAATATTAATTATCAATTGTTAATAATTAAATTTGGGTAAATATAATTGTAAATTTTTAAATACTATATTAGAGTCATTATAAAAATATATCTATTTACTTTTATAGATAAAAATCATTAAACATAAATAAATAAATTTTTTAATAAAAATTTAACCATTATCATGGTAAATAAATTTAATATTGTTAACCATACATTTATTAAAAAAAATTAAAAATTCAAACTTATATGAAAATTTTGATCTAAAATATTATAATAATTTATAAAAAAATTTAATTGAAAGGAAATATAATTTTAATATTAGAAAATATAATACAGTAAAATGTTTTTAAAATTTTTTTTATGCATAAATATTATTTTAAGTATAAATTTATCAATTTAATAGGTATTCATCATATAAAATGGAATTTTATAATAATATATGTATTTTTGGATTTTAAATTTTTCCAAAAATGAATAATACCACTTAAATGTACAATTAAAATAAAACACTTAAAATAATTTTTAAATTAAAAATAAATATTAGATTTTATCTAAAATGTAGAACATAGTTTTTATAAGTTAAAAATCATATTTTAAAAAATTATTTTAATAATTAAGAAAATATTTAATCAATTATAAGGTTTAATCAAATTTTAGGTCTAGACCATATATTGATATATTCATAAAATTAACAATTTTGGAAAAATATAAGCTTTCACTATTAACCAAAAAATAATTTATAAAAAATACAAAAATTCATCATAGAATAATTTTGACATGTTCAATTGAAATAAATAAATAAATTCTACAATATTAAAATGTTAATATTTATAAAATTAGTGTTTAGTTAAAAAAAACCATATAAAGGAATTTTTTTTTGGAAAATATCCTTTAATAAATTTATGTGTACTTAATCTTATTTTTTTTATAATTTTATAACGTACAAAAATAATTTTATTTACTATAGGTTTTATTCTTATTATATATATTTTAATAATATTTTTCTATATATTTTGGCTCATTTATTTATTCTTTAACTCCCTTAGTTTTTAAAAGATGGCCAAAGGTTGGTTTTTGGGGAGAAAGGGGGAATATGATTGGGTTATTTTTGTGGAACTAGACAGTATAATGTGGTGAATATTATACACAATTGACATTATGCATATGATTATTTTGGATCATTATAAAATATAATCAAATTTCAATGGTTTTGGTTGTTTTTTCATAGCTATGGTGTGGAGGAAAAATGTTGGAGTTTTGTTAGTTCTACCAATTTTGGAGTCACTATGTCCTGAAGTAATAGTTGTGGAGTAATGATCTTTAAATTGTTTAGAGGATGTTATTTTTTGAGATCCATAACGTCATTTTATTTTCCAATTAGTTATAGGAATTCACCATTGAACATAACATAGAATCTAGATATGATTTTGACCTGGAAGCATTGCTGTGTGGCTAACTTCCCTTGAACGGTAGTGCTTGCTACTTTTAGAAACATTAATACACAACCTTATGTTTTTAAAAATGATTAATATTTTTCTATTTTTCATAAAAATTCATGAGGCCTCTCAAAACCATACTTCACTCAACAATCACTCTTGATCCTTTGGTGACTCCCAAAAATATTCAAGAGCTCTTAAAACCCATAAGAATATGGCTTCCTTCCCGACATTAGAAAATAATCTATTGTTTATTACTTGTGAATTCCTATCCTGTTATACTTGGTGTTTCTCCAATATATTTATTTGAATCCCATATCCATTCCTAACACTGCATATCATTCCTGAGTCCTTTTTTATAATATCATATGCGATGATTTATGGCTAGTTCTAAGTGTCCTTGATGTGCGATGTTGAGATGGTGGTGAACATGTGTGATTTACATATCAGTTCTTGAAAAATCATAATATTTTGTATGACACAATTATAGTAGGAAATCTTTACCATATTGGTAAAATAGTAGGATTTTCTTCATGTTTTGTTTTTTTATGAATAGGTAGATACACTTGCATGATATGTTTTGTTTCTGTGTGTGGGTAGACCTTGAGGTCTTTAATTTGAATTTAAATTTTTATACTTTTTATGACATTTATTACCTATGTGATATTTAATAGCATGTGGAATACTTGTTATATATGTTTACCTTTTAATTTTATTCCTTTATATGGTTTTTTCAAAGCTAGTGGAATCTTTTTTAATGGTTTAGGTTGACAGGTGGCCCTGACAGACATAGATAACTCCTTAGAGGGGAACCATGGTTTAAAAATCCCATCCGTGAAGGTTATGTATAGGATCATTAGTTATATATATTGTAATATCCCATGTAAAATCCATATTTATTTTTTAAGAGTGTATATATATTTATATGTAATAGTAGTATGAAACACCCTTTCATAGAAGATTGATTCTATAGTTTGGGTGTACCAAACATGCATACCATCATAGGTGTGGATATGTCCATGAGATATAGGAGGACATTCCATTAAAGTTAGGCATGTATGTTTTCCTTAATGTTGATTAAAGTTATTAATAATGATATATATCATGTGTTTAAATACATATCACACTCTCCTAACATTTAGATAAATTGGGTATGCTCATTATTTATATAGGCTTAGTCCATGAACATATTCCTTATGTATGATTGATTGTATTCTTGTGTAAACATTTACCTATCTTTCATTTCATAAAATTCTATATACATGTTCACTTATATTAAAGATTCAATTGGGGTTGACTATTGGTTTTCTACTCTCACCATACAATGGAATCTTGATGCACATGTAGATATCATGACTTAGGATCTGGTGAAGGGAAATGGCCCTTTAAAATGTTTTCGAGGAGAATGGTTTGGGATATCGACACTATATAGGGGTGGACTTTGATTTGTTACTGCAATACTTTTTTTATTTATATATTTATTTCAGTTTTACTAGTTAAACTACCATATTATGTGTCCATTTTATTATACTTCTATGACATGACATGAAATAATTATAGGACTTGTATTATCTTATGATGTTTTGTTTATTGGGTTTATATTTATGTCATAAAATCTTGTGATTAATATGATTACCAAGGGTATAGTCTCCCCATGTTATACTAGAACCTCATCATTAGTCAGTTTCCTCTTGAGTATGGGGGCATGTTCATGAGGTTATGTGTTTCTCTGGCCTAGAACATGTGATTAGAGTTGAGGCATTACAAAATGGTATCTATGGCTTGAGGTTTCTTTTTATTTATTTTGGGGTTATTGTAGGGGAGTTTCCATGTACATATCCAAGTCATGTATAATGGACCTCTATGTTATTGTTGATGTTTCTTCTATTATAGTTCTATGGGATTTGGGTGAGTTAATTCATCTTGAGTAGGAACAAAGGATCACAATCGATATTTATAAACTAGTTTTATGATGCATACTATATCTTTAATATAATTCCTATATTTGAAAAATTGTCATTTTAGATATCTATATTTTATCCTATTTTGATATATCTGTTGGAGTTAAGCAGTTGAAAATGATCATATATTTATGTTTCTATATATATTATTTTTATTAACATTCATGAATTATGTACTACGATCTTTCCTTAGAGACGACTAGGAGGGTTATACTTTATTTGATGGTATCTTCTTGGATAAGTATTTTGATAGAAATGATCTATTTTTTCCATTTAACTTTTTATGATGTGTTTATAAGGATGTTGTTATGAGTGTTATAAACATTAATTTACAATTAAATAAATTCTTACTTGTACATGATAGATAGATATAGAGTTGGATTACATTCCTTTTCCACTATGAGTTATGTAGGAGGATACACACAAACATTATCCTACACCATAACCTGTAGTTCAAGAGGAGAACCCTCCATTTCCTATAGAATTATATATTATGTCTCCTCAAGGCAGAGGGGTATAATGGATTATGGTCAACTATGATAAATATTTTCATCCCATACATCTACCAGCAATCCAGGGCACTAGTGGTCCTCAAGATTCTAAGTATTGGATTGATATTATTGATCTTATCTTTAAACTAGTATATAATCTTGGGTATGGAAAGGTGAATCTTGAAACCTTTATGCTTCATAGACCTATTGGGTCATGATATAGGCTGATAGGTATGAGGGACATACTTAGGAATCCTCCAGGGAGATATTTTTTGATGAGTTCCTTCAAAACACACAAAATCTATATCAATATAAAGGTTTTATAGATCATTAGTAAGAGTTAGTGATATTTTATTCTAACTTGGACTATTTTGTAGAGATTTTATGAATTGATCCTATTTTTTTTGGAATGAACTATCGAAGGACATGATGTTTTATATTGGCCGTATTATAGAGAATAAACACTAGTTTATGGGATTTAAAATGATGACATGTGAAAAAGTGTTCCACTAAGACATAAATTTTTAGAATGGGATATAGGTGGATAGTCTTTTAGGTATTATTCAGGATTATATTTCACTAAAAAATGGAATTTCCATTGGCATTTTTAGTGTCCCTACTAGTATTAAGAAGAGGAAGGAAAATGAGGTTCAAAAAGAAGGTATAATGGTGGATCATAAAAGTGAATCTTCTACTCCCTTTGTGAGATGAGGATTAACAAGGTGCTAAAAATATATAAAAAAATGAAATTTTTGTTCATCATACACGATTACACCTATCAAATGTCATAGATATTGAAAGATGTTTAATTTATAGTGTTTTTACAAAGAATATATGTCTATATTTGAGGATAATAGGCCAGGGTGAGGGAATACAACCTCATCAACAAACATAGGAACTATAGACATCAGTGACTCATGTGAGTCATACTCAAAAGATATAAACAATTTATATGATGGATAAGGTTCCATCACCATTAGAGGGGAAGTTATTCTATTAGAGGTAATGTTTTGATTACCGTTTTCCAATATAATACATTATAAGATACATTAGATTTACATTCTTTCATATCTTCTCATGTAATAGAAAACCTAGATTTACTGTATAAGTTTTCTTTTGAATTACTCATACTTAATAAACATTTGGGAATAAAATTGGACCATATTCAGTTATTTCATGAACGTACCTATGTAGTTGCTGGATAAAAACATTTATAGGACATCATTATCTCAAAAATTTATAGATTCTATGTGATATCTAGGATAGACTGGATAACCATATTTCATTCTCATATATAATATTATCAGAGACATGTATATTTCACCACAAATATTAGAAATAATTTCCTATTCAATGGTAATAGATATCTTAGAGAAAAGAGGATTGTACTAGACATGTGTCTGATTATATTGACCAGGACACAATTATAAGGATAGTCTTCAATGGAATAATCATCAATGAAACCCTATAATTTTCCTCTAGTGGTTGATCTTATCAAGATATTTTACCAGACGACTTTCTCAGGTCTTCCTCCAGATAGGAATATTGAGTTTGATATTCAGGATTTTCTTGGAGTACAATTGAGATCAATTCATACATATAATATAGTACTTACCGAGTTGATAGAGTTAATGGAGTAGTTAGAGGGTTTATAGATGAAGGGATTTATCGTATTAAGAACATCTACTTAGGGTTTTACATTGTTTTTTTAAGAATTAAGATAGTATTCTATAGATCTATGTGAACTATAAGAAGTTTATTTTTATTCCAGCAAAGAAAACATAACATTTCCCCAAGATTCATGATCAATTTGACCAGTTATGTGGAGATTAATGGTTATACAATATTGATCATTGTTGAGGATACCATCAATTGTGAGTCATAGAGAAGGAAATTCCCATGATTTTTTTGAGAAGGTATGGACTGTTTGATTATCTTATCATGACTTTTGGGTTGAAAAATGATCTAGTGGTTTTTATGGATTTTAGGAATAGTAATTTCAATCCATATCTTTATTAATTCATTTTTTATTCAGTGATGATATATTGATATATTATAGGACATTGGATATGCATGTTATCACTTATATAATATATTGAGTTTACTTTGAGCACATAAAAATTATGACAAAATATTGAAGTATCACTTTCTTGAGTTAGGTGGTGTGTTTTATTTGGAATGTGATATATGAGGAAATGATTTTGGTGGACATATAGAATATAGAACCTATGATTTATTAGGAATATCATATGAATGTGTTTAAGACTAGGTGCTTCCATGGGTTTGTGATGCAAAATTGATTCTTGATAATGGCCTTATGTAGTCTAGATTCACCAATGAAAGAGCTAAAAAAACTATACAGGTAGAGTTTATTGGTCTGACTAGTGTGAAGAGGTCTTTCTAGAGTTTAAGTGGAAATTTATGATATACCATGTCTTGATCCTACAAGATCATGGGATTGGATACACAATTTGTTGTGATGCATCATATTTTATATTGGGAGCTATGTTTATGTAGATATATCATATATTTTTTATGTGTTTTGATAAATGCGACCTCTTGAGTGGAACTACCTAACACGTGACATGAAATTGAATACTATTGCTTACACCCTAATGTTTCAGAGACATTCTATCCTCTGTGAGAAGTTTTTCCTCTACACACACCATAAGATCCTATGATATAAATTATATTAATAAAATCTTCATTTGGGGTAGTGGAGTTGGGTGGTGTAACTTCATACATTCATATTTGAGATGGACTATTCTTTGGGAAAGGGTAATGTTGTTTTAGATTCTATTAGCATGAAGAATCTAAAGACACATGAGTTTAGAGACAATACTTAAAAGGAGGAGTAGAGCATGATGAGTTTTATGGGTGAGTGGTTAATGGATACATCAAAGGATAATGTATTTATGACATTTTTACCTTTAGTGACCATGTCACAATTAATAAACAATGTGAATGAAATCCAAACATCATACATGAAGTGTGTGTTGATGCGGGAAAATATATACTTGGGAGATCATACACTTACATGAATCTTCTTTGAGAATTGTTTAAAATAGAGACACATTTTTCACATTGTATTTTTAGTTGGTATTACAAAAGGTTTTTATTAATAGTAAAAAGATATGTATATCTTATCATCCACAACCTGGTGTATAGTTATAGAGGACAATTTAAATTTTAGAGGATATATTGGGGTTATGTGTTCTTGTCTTCGGTGGAGCTTGTGATGATCACCTAGATTTTTTTTGAATTTTTTTCAATAAATATTTATATAATTATATATATATGAAACATTATGAGGCTCTTAATGTGCGACACTCCTAGTTTTTATGAAATATTTATTTTTATGAATTTTTTTTTCAATATCTTGGGTTTCCCGGTACACTGAGTTTTAACGAATAATAATATATTATAAATATTATTATTTAAAACTAGATATTATAACCTATCATTTAATCATGGAGGTATCAATAGTAGTATTTTTTTTTAAAAATATGTAATAATTCTTTATAAAAGGAAAATATATTTATAAAAAAGTAATTAATTTTTCAAAAAATCTTTATATGCTTCGAAATTGTTTTTCTTGAAAACATGATCTTTATTATTTTTTTGAAAAAATAGTATTTTACACATTTAAAAATTTACTTGAATATTTTTTAATCCTTTTAAAATTAAAAATTTCAAAATTATATTAGAGTAACTTTTTAGGATATTTCTGAAATATTAAATATTTTTACAGAATAGTGGAAAATGGTGGATGTTATTGAAAACTGCATTTCTGTTTAAATAGTTTATGATGTTTTATGTTCTATTAAAATGTTCTAAAAGTAAAATTAGTTCAATTATAGTATTAATAATAAAATTTATGTCATTATAAAAAATATTATTTTCAATTTTGTTATAAAATCATTTTATACTTATCAAAAGATTTCTTTGGAAAACCATTTTTTCTTCACGTGTGTAGGTTTAATTTGAATTTTTTTTATAAAACTACATGTATTGATTTTTTAAAAATAGATTCAATATTTTTTACTACCATAATTATTATTATATAATATATAGCTTAATTTTTTTGGTGTAAACCAAATGATGTTCTCTGTAGAGGAGGTATAATTCTAAACCACACATTTTCATTTTCATTTTTTTCCACCACATTCAAATACTCTTCAACTATGGTGCTATAATAAATTAATTATATAACATATAGTGACTCATTATTATGTTATTGGCATACCATATCCTCTTATAAAAAATGGGAAACAAAACCGATGATCATGTGTACGAAGGACTATAGCCCCACGAGTTGATGAAATTTATTTTACATCACTACCTCTCATAGTTAGAGATAAAAATTGAATTAATTTTGATATAGATGATATTTATAAAATTTTTATTCTTCATAAATTATAATATCTCATTTACCTCATTGCCTTCCAATCTATTATAAAACTACAACATTTCTGATGTGTACGTGTGGATTACCACCTCCACGAATCGATGTGATATTTTTGCCATTTTAGTTTCGACACGAATGGAAATTAAGATATATATAATATAATATATATGTAATATAAATGATTCATTAAATATGATACATTATATTATTTTATTTCATTATGATCACTGAGAAAATGGAATCAAAATTTATGTGTACATACAACAAACAATATCCATAAAATACGTAATTCATTTTATATCTCTAACATTAATGTATTAATATAAATACACATGTGAAGAATATATATGATATTTACATTGTGGATAAAATTATGAATATAGTGGAACTACAATCAATTTAAGATGAAAAAAATATGAATCCATGACATACATGAAAAGTGAAGCAGTTATTACCCAAAACATGAATCTAACTTGAATGTTTTAAAAACGGGTAACAAAAGGCCATAATTGTAACAACCTATAATTTTATTAATAGAAATTCCATTTTAATAATAATTTTATATAGTATAAATCACAAATATCACATAAATAAACAAAAAATGATATTATCTTAAAACAAGAATTATACATTAGTTAGTATGTAAACAATTAAGAATTAAAAATACTACATGGGGAGAATAAATAGATAATAAGATAATAATAATAGGTTAATTTGGTTCTACTCCATCCACTAGAATGACTACACTCAAAGAAAATGTGGTGGAAATAAAACATAATGTTAATAATAAAATATTCATTTTGAATATCATAGTATATATATAATAGTGAGAGAAAATAGAAGTGACTAATGAATGTAATAAGTGGTATTTATAGGATGTAGTAAACCCTTTTTACCGTTAGAAATCTGACCATTAGAATAATAACCTACCTGTTAGAATAGTAATCTGACCATTAGGAATATCAATCTTGTGATTAGAATAATAAACACACCTATAAAAATATATATAAAGTTTAGGTATCTTATAAATAAAAATATGATATATTTATATAATGTAATAAATAAATAAATATTTTAAAATGATAAATTAAGTGTTGGAATTTTTTTGAAATGTAAATGTTTATTTTTTAATTTTCTAATTAATATAATTATTTAAATGAAAATTTATTTTCATGAAATATATTCATAAATTAATATTTGTTTGTTTTATAATTATATGATACTTTTAGGATATCTTAATTAATATTTAAAAGTGTTATAAAATCATTTATAATATTAAAATCTATATTTTTGGAATAAAAGATGATTTAAATAAAAATTAAATTTATCCTATTTCAAAAAATATTTTCATAAATTGGGGTTCATTTTTTAAATATAATCATTGAAATATGGTTGGGGGTGAATTCATAATATTTTTCTAAAATAGTTGAACTCTTTTTGAATAGTGAAATAAGATTTTTATGGTATTTAATATTATAAGACAAATAAATGATTTTTTGAGTTAAAAAAGATGTAAGAAACAATTATTTTGATCTCATGTGCACTAGTTATTTTAAATATTCACATGAATGAAGACTATTTATGGAATTTAGCCAAAATAATAAATAAATGGAGAAAATGATCCAAAAAATCCCTCTCATCCCTTATAAATACCATCCCCCACCACCCCTTCTACTCAGAAATTATAATCTTTATATCTTCATAATATTATGGAAAATAACTCTCCCAAATATATTCAACACATATTGGTCTTTATGGTCTCACCAAAATTCCAATTCCAAGTGCCCTAAGGAGGTTCTCAAAGTGATGATATTCTAGAGGTAAAATCCATCTTCTTTCTCTTTTAATTTTATTTTAGTTTATTATCGCCCCATAACCTCCACTATATAAAGTGAAATGATAAATTAAATATCATAAATATACCAAATTTTAATTATGTTAATTTTATATCCATCAAAAAATATATTTTCTTCCCTTTTTTATCTTAAAAATGAAAATATCATACGTGATGGGTCGATTCACCTCTTTCATGGATAACAAGATTTGATTTTTCATTAATACCTTCAAGACTAGTCATAATACCATTTTTATTGTTAATAAAGATTATAATATGTGTATTATAACTTATTTAAATGGCAGTGGTAATTTGAAAGTCCCCACTGGAACAACGAATGAATCAGTGACACCTTCATTTGCATTGTTCTTTGACACTAGCTCTGGAAGGATCCTCCGCAAGGGTTCATCAGCCCATGTTGAGGCTAATTCTGCTGTGTTTGCTGAAAGGATTGCAATTGGAAAGATCTCTTTGATTGTGCGCCTTGTTTTACCAAATGGTGAGAATCCCTGGAGGTTTGAGGATCTAGTGAGACCGATTTCATTTTTGTGGGGCTCCTCCGATTGGAGATGTGTTTATCTTGGTCATGGATTCTTTCATTGTATCTTCCCTTCGAATGATTTAAAAATACATGCATGGAGCATCAGCTCTTTGTCTCTGAAACCTGGATGGCTTCACCTACATGAATGGTCCCTGGACTTTAATGCCTCACACGCAAGGAATGCCTTTGATCAGGTTTGGGTTCGTTTTCATGGACTTAATTGGGTCCTTTGGCACCCAAAAATATTGCATGACATTGGCATGGAAATTTTGACTCCGATACGCCTTGATAATGACACTGTGGTTGTGCGTTTTGGACACTTTTCCAAAATGTTGGTGGAGATTGATCTGAGCTCCATGTTGATTGATAAGGTAACTCTCTATACTCCTTCTGATAATATTCATATTGCTGTTTAATATGAAATGAAGCCCCTTTTCAGTACCGAATGTATGGCTGTTGGACATTCTTTGGAGTTATATCGAAGGCAGATTTCTTGCGAGAAATGTGAGTTGAAGGGGCATCCATCTGACCTCTGTAGAAGGAAATTTAAGAGGAAGCATTCAGCTTTTCCAAAGTCTCTTGATCGTGATGGAGATATTCCAAAAAATCATTTTCCAATAAGGTTGATATGCTGGATTAAAATAAATCTGTCTCTCATGGGCCTATTTTGAAAGGAAAATCCCTGCTGGGGGATAAGACTCCGATGAGTGGCCCCTCTACTGCTCGGGCTGGATTTAATGAGACTCCATCCAATGATGGTGGTGTTATTTCTCCCATTGGATTAGTTGATACTGGAGATAATGCTTGTACCACTGTTTTTGGGCCTCTTACTTGCACTAACACTTCAAATCCTGTCATGCTTGATTGTCCTGGTGTAATTCTGACATGTGATTGGATTGGTCTGCCTGACCCTAGCCTGGATGATCAATCTAGGATTCCTCCACCTGTCGATTGTCACCATGAAATTCAGAAGTTATTGAACTCCTCTGGGGTTGTTAAGAAGTGGGGTGACATCTCTGATGCAGAAGGGGTGAAAACTGGCAGCGGTGATCCTGCCTCTTTTATGGATGCACTCTTACCTAGGAAAGGAAGGACAAATGACACTCATGTTTCCTTGAAGAGAAGGCTGAGGAAGGATTACTCTAACAGACCTTGCACTGTATCTACCCAATCTTCTTTGAAGTTGTCAGGTAAGTTAAATTATAATATATTTAAGATATTAAACCAAGGTAAGTCTCAGTCCAAATGGGAAACATGTGACGAGTCTGACTATGAGAATGATATGTCTTATTATGATCTATAATTTTGCACTTGACAGATGAGGGAAAGTTCCCGTGTTTGACCCCGATCGTCTCTTTTCTACTTTTTCTTTTATTTTTAATAAATGGTCAGAAGCTTAGCTTCTGGATGAAGTTGTGGGTATAACTTATTTAATGTTCTCGGATCAATATTTAAACATAATATTAAATAAAATGACACTAGTTCGTGACAGTCTTAAAAAATACCAAAAATAAAATAATCATTTTTCATTATTGTTTTATATAATGAATAATAATTACATAAAAGGCCAATTATGTTTCCATTTAAAATAATGAAATTATATTAATACCATTTCATTCAAATTATGGAGTTTTCCTCTATTTTACAAGAACTCCCATAATTATACTGAAGGCAACTGACTATAAAACCATGAAATGAACACTCTTGGAACAATGAAATTAAACATTATAAAAATTTAAATGGATATTAATGAACATAATAAAATTATAATAAATAAATTATATATATAATAGGTTATGAATTAAATTATTAATGAATCTAATTTTATTATCTAGGGCATTAAGTGCAAGTGAATAACACTTTTAGACATAATGTAAGGGATCTCTCTGAACCTCCATTTTCCATCGGGTTACACACTATCTCTCTTTACCCCAATTTATTTCTTAATTATAATTATATAATTATTATATAATAATATTTATATTATCCAAACAAATTTATCTCATCCAATTCATCCTTCTTTTACGGGGAAATACATGTTGTAAAAGGTTTCCTTCTCAATTTCTCTCTATAAGCATGCCTGATTGAAGGGAACTTCTTTATTTCTCACCCATTTTCAAGTACCCCCATTAATTTTTTTAATCCCCCATAATTTTTAGAAAATAAATAATTTTATCATTAAAATAATCATAGTTCATTTCAAATTTTATATAAATAATTATTCATTTCTCCTCTTTCAAGACTCTTTCAAATTTTCCTTAAATCGCACTAAAATATATTGTTTCTAAGGTTGCTTAAACACACTTTTTGCACATTTTCACTTTAGTTGAACATAATTTATCATTATATATTACTATTTTTCCTTATTAATGTCCATTTATTATTTAAATAAATTCTTTCATGGAAACCATTTTTATACCCCATTGATTATTCTTTATGGAATTATTACGATACAAATTTCATTCCATGGGAAACCCAGATGTTTATTATTTAGGTTTGATTTTTTATACGAAACACATTGACATCAAAATTTTATGATTGGTGGGCCTAGATAGTGAAAGAATTAATTGGATAATTTTTAGTCTAATTAGATATCATGTATGGGATTAGGAAGTAAACTAGTCCATTATGGGATTTTGTCCACCATGTGATATTATCTTGATAATTATCCTTGAATCATATTTATGTAATGATGTATGTGGCTGGAAAATTTATATGTTTCCTTGTTAACATTATCCCATGTCTTATATTTCATTGAATCATATGTTTATTAATATTTCATGCCTTTTATGTTATCATGTTATGCCTTCCAACCCATGTGTTTTGCTTCCTTTCCATGCTTATTCACATACTAGGCTTTTTAGCTCACCCCTTATGCCTATGTATTCCCTAGGTTATCCTATGGAGATACATGATCTTAAAGAAATATATAATATCATTATAGAATATTATTAAAGATATTTTTTATTCTCGTTCTATGTTTTTTGTTTTATACAATGAATCTTCAAAAGACAGTAGACTTTACGATACATGGTTTGTATTTGATGGCTAATTATACTTTAAATCAAGTAATAATATGTCTAAAAGGCTAGTGTCACTATAGTTGGTATCAGTTTCACAATATATTTATTTTTGGATTTTTGTACTATAAAACTATAATAATAACCACAGATATTATTCTATCACTATGGATAACCAAGATAGAATCTTAGGGAATCACATGTTAAGATATAATTTTCATTTATAATTTTATCCGTATATGTTCAATGACTTACTTTTATATGATTATTTGTTAAGTATTCAATTCACCCCACTAAATTTTTATTTATTTATTTTTTTAGTTAATAGTGGTAAATAAGAGAACCCATTTCAAAAATCAATATGATAGGAAATGTGACGATTTTCTTAGAGATATGATAAATATGGTGGTAATGGGATCCCAGAACATCATCACAGTACTATATCAAATGGATCAAGTTATTAATAATAACATTAATCACATTTAACTCCCTCATTATCCTAAGAAAAAGAATGTTGTGGTATAATCCTTTATGAAACAAATTTTCGCTATCTTTAAATGATATTTCAATCACCTTATTTTGAAACAAATGATTAACTCCATTTGAGAAGATATTCTATATCCTATAATGTTCAGAAGAAGAGAATGTCATGCCAGTGGTCTTTCATTTAAATGGGGAAGATGATAATTGTGGAAACTAATAAAGAACATGATTTCTAAGAAGGAAATTGATTCCATGGAATGTGATGAATTCCATAGACTATTTTTCAATAATTATTTTTCATAAACACTCAGACATAAGATGGAATGGTAGTTCCTCATATTGAAGAAAAATGAATATTAGTTTTTTTAAAAGGTAGAGCTTTGGTCAAAATACCAAAGCAATTTTATTTTCAAAAAGAAAGGTTACATGAGTCGAAAAGACAGAATCAAACTACAATCTTTAACATGCAAAAGAATCATGATTTATTGGAGCTCCCCTAGCTAGGTTATGACCCGAGCAACTCCTTTATTAGTGAGAGCATCTGCAACCATATTTGCTTCTCGATAACTATGGGTTGTAGTGTAGTTGACTTCATGGAGAGATTGAAGACAATTCATCCAGCACATAGTAAGCAGCCAAGCTAGATGAAACACCCCTTCCAAATGTCCTACACTACAGTAGTAGAATCAGTTTCAATCCACAAGTTGTTCCAGCCTTGGCATAATGCGAAAGATATGGCATGAATCACACTTATCATCTTAGCTTCTAGAGGGGTTGCAGTACCACAACCTCCAAAAAAGAACCCAATGATGCGATCAAGATGATTTATGAAGATGGCGCCACACCTAGTGGGTCCTGGATTTTGTTAAGAGGCTCCATTCATATTTATTTTAAACCAACCTGGGAGTGAAGGTCTCTGTAAAACCTCAAAAGTGAGTTTCGGTTGTATGAAAATGACATCAACTCGAATACATCTCAATATCATAAAGTCTGCCATAGAGTTGTTGCAATTTCCTTTCTGAATCAACGCAGCTTTCATGATACACCTCTATATTTGTCATGAATAGAGAATTAAATATTGATTTATTTTTTAGTGGACTAAATATGAGTCTATGAAAATCCTTGGTGATTCGAGACATTGGAATATACGTGAAGATTACATGGTGTTCCCTTAATGTTGAAATAGTGATCAAAGACTCTGAGTGTTCTCGTGGGACTGTAGATAAAAAGTGAAATATGGATTTTAATATGGGAGTATTAATAGATAAATCCTATGAGGTAAAAAAACCTGACATACCACATGTCAAAAGTGTGGGAGGAATAATCCTAGAAATTTCCTACAGGGAAATAGGGGATGCTTAAATTATGGAAGAGAGGGGAATCAGACTTATTTTTTAGGAAGGGATTTAAATAATCCCACTAGTTTGAAATAAGAAAGGAAGATTCATACCAATACACATCATGTAGTGATGTGTTTAAACTACAATCACCATTGGAATTATATGATCTAATTCCCTAATCCAAGGGTTATTAGAGGCCATCAACAATAACAACCTCCAAGGAAGCAAAGAAGGGAATTTGTTATCACTACTGTTGAATTGGAGCCAAAAAATGATGTGGTGATTTGTATTGTGGTTATTCATTAAATAATAAAGAATTTAATATTTGATTCTAATTATACACATTCATTCATATCTTTCATGTTTAGTAGATTAATTAAAATACCCACTAAAAATATGAAGTTTGGGTTATCTTTGAGAATAGTGAATGGAGAGATTATTGAATACAAAGTATATAATTCCTCATAAATAAATGTTGATGTAATTAACCTCCTAAAAAATATTGTATTTCTTCCTTTTGTGGATTTTCATGCAATATTGGGCATGGATTGGATTCTTTACATGTGGAAAATATCAACTGGTAGGAAAGGGAGATCCCTCTTCACATCCTGAGGAACCCTCAAATTATGTATAAGTATAAGGAGGATGATGAATCTTCTTCATAATTATCGCCTCAATTCTGAATATTATTACCTTATGAGAATGACTATCTATATCAAATAATTTATACAAAGGAGAGGATCATTCTCAAATACATACCCATTGTGATGGACTACAATAACATTCTCCCAAAATAATTGTTTAGTATTTCTTCTGACTGAGAGGTTGAGTTATCAATTGATCTTATTTTGAGATCACTAGTTATATCAAAAACACCTTCTAAAATGGACACCATTAAGTTAGAGGAACTGATGAAGTGGTTACCAGATAATCTGGGTAAGGGTTTTATATTATAGGGTGAATAACCATGGGATGAGTCAGTCCTCTTCAAAAATAATATGGATGGATCAATGAAACTATTCATATCTTATCATGAGTTGAATAAAATTAAAATAATGAAAAATTATCCCCTACCATGTAAAGATGAATTATTTGTTCAATTATGTAGGGAAAAGTATTTCTTTATGGTGGACCTTTAGTCGAGATATCACCAATTAAAGGAGAGGAAGGAAGATATTCCCAGGACATTCTTTAGAATAAGGTGTAGACACTATGTGTTCCTAGTGATGCATTTTATACTTACTAATGACCCACTATTTTTCATGGAAATAATGAACATAATCTTTTGATATTACATTGTAATATTTTTGGTAGTTTTTATAGATGATATTATTATATTCTCCAAGAGTAAAAAGGAATATGAGGAATATTTGAATGCTCTGATAAATACTTTGTAAAAGGAGAAACTATATGAAAACAGTAGTAAAAGTGATTCGGGATGAAGTATCATTCCTAGGTCATGTTATCATCAGAAAAAGAATACCTATGGACCCCTCTAAAATAATGTCAATTGAAGAGTGTCCCAAACTAACATATTTAAAAGAGATACAAATTTACCTTGGTATAGTTGGGTTTTACCAATTATTTTCATGAAATTATAATGATTTTAAAACTTAATAACCATGATAAATCAGAATGGAGTAAGCATTGTATACACTAGTGAATTTGAAGACTTCTTTAAAGAGATGAAAAAGAGACTTATTACTGCACTAGTAATTACACTACCAATAAGTGGGAACTCTTTATGGTATACTATGATGCTTAAAAGAAGTCATTATGTTGTGTAATTAATAAAAATGATAATTTGATAGCCTAAACCTCAAATAAGCTGAATTATTGTGGAAAAAACTATCCCATTCATAATGTGGAGTTGGTAGCTGTGATATTTACAATGAAAATCTAGAACCATTATCTTTGTGGGGATATGTGTGAGATATATAATGATGATAAGATCCTCAAATATATATTCAATAATGAAGAGATTAATATTAACCAACAAATATGGTTATAGATCATCATGTCTAATGACATCTCAATATACTACCATATTGGTAAGGAAAATAAATTGGTGGATTCTCTAAGTAGAAATGATCATGAAGCTTTATCGATTATGAAAATTGAGATGGTCCAATCTTCTTAGAATTGTAAGGGATGTTCATGAGACTCATTAAGTAAGAAAAATAATTAAACCTTTATCAAATTATTTCTAAAACATCCCTTTTAGATCTAATAAAGTTTTATCAAATAGATGATATGGAGATTCAGAAGAAGACAGAAGCTATCAGAAAAGAAAAATACTCGGAGTTAAAAATTGATAAGGAAGTATTCATATGATTTGGTTTCTGACTATGTAAAATAAAATACAGAGATAGAGTGGAATATTTTGAATGATAGACATATATTAACCTTCTCTATTCGCTAAGGAAGCAGAAATTTGTATCAAGATCTCTGAGACCACTATTGGCGGGACTATAAGAAGAATGATATCACTAAATATATATCAATGTACCTGGTATTTTAAAAAGTGAAGGTTCAAAGGAAAACTTATAAAGGAATGCTACAACCATTACCCATACCACCATAAAAGTGTGAAAAAATCACAATGGACTTTTTTACTGGACATCCAAAGAAATCAAAAGGAAGTAATGTTATATGTTTCATTATATACCATATTATAATTAAATACCACTTTATCACTATTTGAGAGGAATTATCATTCGATCAAATTGAATGAATATACATCAAATAAGTGTTGAGGCTATTTGGAGTACCACTAATGATTGTATAAAATCGAGATCTAAGATTAACCTCCATGTTCTAGAAAAGTATCCAACATGGTCTAAAAATGTTTTTAACATTAGTATATCTTATCATTTTCAAACTGATGTCCAATCTGAGTATACTATTATAACACTAGAATACATATTGATAGAATGTTCTATGGACATCAAAAGAGGATATGAAAAACATCTTCCAGTGAGGGTGTTCTCTTTCAAAAATAGTTTACACTAAAGCATCTAAATGGATCCGTATGAGGCTCTTTATGGGAAAATATATAGAACATCAGAATTCTAGGATGAATTCGGTTAACATAAGATCTTGGGACATGAGATGGTTGACAAAATTGGTGAAAATGTGAAATCCATTTAGAATCACATCATGAAATCCCAAAGTTGACATAATATAAATGAATATAATCTTAAACGGTACATATATTTTGAAGTTGTAGATATACTATTGATCCATATATATCCATGGAATATAGTCATAATATTTGGGAAATAAGTAATTCTAAATCCCATGTACATTATCCCCTTTTAAATTCTTGTTCATTTTAGATCTATGGCCTATCGACTAGAACCTCCACCAACCATGTCTCAAAAACATGCTATATTACACATATCCCTCTTGAGGAAGTATATACCAGATCCCTCACATGAACTTAATTAAAATGTTTACAACTAGAAAACGATATCTCTTATGAGGACCTTCCAGTGAAGATCATGGACAGTAAATATAATGGCATAATAAACAAGACTACTCACCAGGTCAAAGTAATATGGAGGAAACATAAATACAAAGAGGTGACATTGAAACTAAAGAAGTAAATGAAGGAGAATTACCATCCCCTTTTTGACCATAATATGTAAATTGGATTTTCAAGGGTAAAATTTTACAAGGGGGGAAGAATTTAATGACCTAAAATTTTATCAATGGAAATTAAATTCTTATAATTATTTCATATAATAAAAATAATAAATATCACATAGAGAAACCAAAAAGATATTATTCTCATAAAATAAGAATGATACATTAGTCAGTAAATAAACCAATAAAAATTTCAAATATTACAGTGGGATAAAAATAGAAAATAAGATAAAAAGAATTAAAAAATTGGGAACTTCTCGATCTACTAGAATAAATGAACTCACAAACAAAGAAATAGAAATAAAACATAATGTTATTAATAAAATATTCATTTTTAAGTTGAAATTATTCAAATAACCCTTAGAGAAAATATATGTGACTGATGAATGGAAGAAGAGTCATTTGCAGGAAGTAGTAAACCCTTATGACCATTAGAAATATGACAACTGGAATAGTAATCTATCCATTGGAAGAGTAACATCACAATTAGGAATATTAATCTGGATGTTAGAATAGTAACATAAACTAATAAAATGTAAATAGAATTTTTTTTATAAATGAAAATATGACATATTTATATCATGGAATACATAAATAAATGTTTTAAAAATGATACATTATAAGTGGGTATTTTTGTGAAACATAATTTTAAATTTCAAAATTAATGTAATTATTTAAAAGATAATTTATTTTCATAAGATAGATTCATAAAATAATTATTTTTATTATAATTATAAGGTTATTTTTTGAAAACTTAACTAATTTTTCAATGTTCTGTTAAATCAGTTATAATATTAAAATTAGTATTTTTCGAATAAATGATGATTTTAATTAAAAATTAAAAATTCTAATGTTTTTAATATAATCATAATATAATGTACTTACTTTTTAGAATGTACACTTTAAAAAATGAGTGGGGTAAATTTTTGGGATCTTCCAAAAATAGTTGTTTTTTTTAATGAATAGAGAAATACGGTAATTTAATGTATTTAACATTATAAGAAACATATATGAATTATTTATTCGCCAATGACATAAAAAATCATTATTTCTACCATTAATTAACTAGTTACTTTAATTATTCATAATAATCCACGCTATTGAAAGTCTTTTGCCAAAATAATAAAAAAAATGAATAAAATAATCCAAAAACACAACTCTCCTCCCCTATAAATACCACCCCTTTCTCCTCAGACCATCTAAGGTTTTGATCTTTTTAATAATCTTCCCAAATACCCTCCAAATCCTCTTCCCAAATTCTTGGTATTTTTTGTGACACCAAAAGACCAATTAATAGTTCCTTAAAAAGATTCTCAAGGAAAAAATCCCCCTTCTTTATCTTCTAATCTAATTTATTTTCTTATCCTACGCTCATCTCTACCATAAAAAGTGTCATGATAAATAAATTATCATAAATATAATATAATTTTATTATTTTAATGGAATATTCATCATTAAATCTATTCTCTTCCCTTTTTTTCTTGAAAATTAAAATATCATCCATGATGTGTTGATTCACCACCTTCATGGACGATGAGTTTTAATTTTTCATTACCTTCTTTTAGGATTGTCATAAAATCATTATTATGGTTAAAAAGGATTATAATATGATTATTATAACTTATTTCATGTTATCGAAACCAATATATAAAGACAATTTTAATTAAAATGATACTAATTCATGATAGTCTTAAAACCTTCCAAAATAAACTAATCATTTTTCATTATCGTTTTCTCTAATGAATAATTCTCATATCTGGAAAGAATGATTTATGGACCATTTTCACTTCAAAATGTTTGTAAATAATATTTTAATTCGACTTTTGGTGATTTTATTCCATTTTACAAGAACTCTCATAACTGTACCCTAGGGAACTGATAATAAAACCATCAAAAGAACGCTCCTAGAACAATGAAAATAAACATTATAACTCATCAAAATGGGAATAAATGAAGGTAATAAAATTAAAATAAATTAAATATATTTTTAATAGGTTCTGAATTAAATTATTAATGAATCTAATTTGATTTTCAAGGATATTAAGGTAAAGTGCATAAAACTTTCAGATATATGGTAAGGGATCTATCCGAACATCCATTTTTTACTTTGAGTTATGAATTATCTCATTTTACATGAATATATTTATTATTTGTTTTTAGATAATTCATCTAGATTATTTTTTTATATTAAAAAATATGTATCTAGTCAAATTCATCCTTCTCAAATTGGTAAATACATATTGTACATGTTTCTATTCTCAATTTCTCTCGATAATAAACCCCAATTAAAGGAAATATCTCAGTTTCTTACGCTTTCTCAAATACACCCATAAACTATTTTATGAAAAATTATTTTTAAAAAAATCACTCATTTTATTATGAAAAATCAAAGACCATTTCTGGTTTTATACAAACAATTATTCTGTTGTCTTTTTTAAGTACTCTTTAATATTTCCCTTATACTAGACTAATGTATCTCATTTCTAATGTTTCTTAAGCAATATTTTTTACATGTTTTCACTTAATTTGGACATAATTTACCATGATATATGATTATTTTCACTTATTAATTTCATTTTATGATTTAAATACATTATTTCATGGACACCATTTTGAAACTCTTATTGGTTATTCCTTTGGACATGGTTTAAATACCCATTTCTATCCATGGGTAACCCTTATGTTTGATTCTTTATAGGGAACATATATTCATGAACATGTTATGATTGATATGAATAGATAGAGAAACAATGCATTATTCAATGTTTAGTCTCATAAAACTTCATTTATTTGATTATGGAGTTAAACTAATCAATTATGGGACTTTTTATAACATGCGATATAGTATTGATAGTTAGCCTTGACTCATTTTTATGTCATGTTGTATTTTGATACCAAAATCATAAGTTTACATGTACAAATGATCCCATGTTTGATATATTATGATTCTATATTTTAATTCATGTCCCATGCCTTTGATGTTATAATGACATGCCTTCTAACCCATGTGATATGCTTCTTTTCCATGGTTGTTCCCTTACTGTTATTTTTAGGTCATCACATTTGTCTATGTATTCCCCAGGTTTTCCTTTGCATATATCGGAGATCAAAGGAAGTTATAAGTTCATTATAGAATAATAATAAACATGTGTTTTATTAAAGTTCCTTATTTTCAATTTTCTGTACCTAATATTCCAAAGACACTGGACTTTATGATCCCTGATTAGTATTTTATGGTTAATTATACTCAAAATCATGTAATATTATATGTAATAGTCTAGGGTGTATATAATAAGTAAATAATATATGGTATGATATATATGAGTACAATTATAGAATATATATATAATAAACCTATTTTTATGTATATGTGTTTTGATTATTTACAAAGAATATCACGACATGAGGTAATGAATTTATATATTTCATTAATTTCCATGAGATACATTCCACATCCAACATTTTTTTATTTTGTGGTTATATATTATTCCCATGATTTTTTATGAAAATTAATTTGAAATTTATGGGGATTTATATATCCAAATAAGGTTCTTTATTTAATATTGCTTACAATTAAAAAGTTAACATTGGTAAAAGAGTTTAATGATAAAATCTCATTTTTTAGGATTGTTTATGATTATGATTCTGATAATGAAATATTATAATCTATATATAAAAAAACTCATGAATTTTATTATAATTTTTTTATTAATAGACAATACAATTTTTTTCCATTTACACTCTTTAATAACTATTGATACTAGAAAAAGTTTTTTTATTAAAAATTGACCTTTTTTCTCTCTTTTATTAAAACTCATTTTTCATCCACATCCATGTTTTACAAAATTATTTTAAAGAAAATTTTTACTATTATCCAATTACTATTTAATGAAATTTTTACCAATGATCTAATTTTTGAAAAATGGGTTTAAGGAAATATTCATGACAATTTTTTGAAAATGAGATTTCTACTTTTTAATAAAAATAAGAAAGGTGTCATTATTTTAACATATATGTCATGAAAATAAATTTATTACCATCATGACTTCTCAATGATTAAAATAATACCTGTAATATTTCCAAGGTAACTCTTGAAGAAAACAATTTCACCATTAGTTGAGAAATTGTTTAGTTTTTAAATAAGTGATATGAAATTACAAAGGATATTTTTGTCATGAAATATTCCAAGTGAAATTTTAAAATAATTTTTTATCAATGATTACATCCTTTTAGGTTTCATAATATTTAATATAGAAATTATCCAATGATTCCATACTTACTATTTCTATATAATATTTATGATAATTATTAAAATATGTTTATGGAACCCATTATTTTTCTATTGGTTATGTTTATGAAACCTATTTCTTTTCCAAAAGTTATACTTATATATAGTGATGAAATGTTTTTGAAACCTATATATTTCAACATGTTATACTTTGATGAATTTTTTTGAAACCCATTTCCTTTTCAAGGGTTATGATATGATAATTGTTTTATGATATTATATAAGATAAATTTGTGTATTATGATATGGGAGGACCTATATGTCTCTGCAATGTATTAGGTGAAGAGTAATGTTTTATGGGCTCAAATTGTATATGGGACATTATCCTAGTACCAAAAAATAGGTCACACCAGAGGTAATCCCATGTATTAAATAAGAGGGTACATAAGAGTTTATCCCATGCCTGAAAAAGGGAGTACACAAGATTTTATCCCAATCCTGATAATATGGATACACATGAGGTTATTAAAATCCCAAAAGAGGGTCCATGGGTGGTTATACCAAACCTGAAGTAGGTACACCAGTGGATAAACCAATCCTATCACGTTATAAATGTCATAGAGGATATCCTCGACAAAAAGTTTTCAATACTTATGTGTATTCCAAAAATTATAAGTTTTATTCCCATATTATTCTCTTATGGATCATGTACATTGATTCATTAATGATTCATGTCTTATTAACTTCCTAGATTTATTCAATGACTAATTACTATGATCTTTATTATACCACGTATGGATTTCAAATGTTATTCTAATTTCTAAAACCCTTATTCTCATATTATGCTTATGTGAGAATTGATATCTCCCATTTTTCCTATTTAGTCTCTAAGCTCACATTTTTTTAATATTTAAATTCCCTAGGTTATGAAGAAATTTGTTATTAATGATATGTATAGGAAGGGTTCTTGTTAGAAATAATTCAATGAGAGATTATGTAGATCACTTATGAACTAGTTTTTACATGTTTATGTTTCCAAAGGAATTGTACATGAATGATTATGTAGAGGAATGTTATGTTATGTAATTTCATATACTGTGATATGATATCTATGTATAAGACTTTTGAATCTTTTAAGTTGTTATTAGAGGAAGGTATATTAAACAATTAGTAACTAGGAATAGAAAAATTTAGTGAGAACCATAAGGATACGTTTCTGTATAGAAAAATATCATGGAATTATGGTGAAGGATAGAGTGCGTGGTTTCCATGAAATTATATCCCTATATGGATACTACAAGTGGATGTGTATATGGTATAGTTTTAACTTGGGGTATTAACACCGATAATGGGTTACTAGTATTTGAATCAATCATCACCCGGTGCATCACAATAGGCCTTAAAACATACATGGTTTGACAATCCTAGGGGATATCTTTTAGAAATTGAAAAACTAATTATAAAAAATTATAAAGGATTTAAAATGGTGATTATGATCAATAACCTAAGTTAAACATAAGGTTTCATAGATTTTAAATAACAAGTCAGGATTTATGTTTTCCTATAAAATATTTTTTATAATTATGTGGTTTCCCTCTATGATTAAGTTTTCTCATAATACGTTTTTTTGGTTTTGGTCAATGGATGGAACTAGGAGGAATCATATTAACACTAAATATAATAGAGAATCCAGTAATTATCATTAAACAAATTTTATAATGACTATAGATAAAGATATTGTGATTATGTACAATCCACTATCATGATATATGTTTAACAACATAAATGTTGGTGAGAGTCCTAAAGAATAAAATCAGAGGAATATGGACTTTTATGAAAGTTTATGTCGTAACGAACATGGAGGGAAAACATATTTTTCTTTATATATGTCATTAATGTGGGAAACATCACCTAGAAGAATGTCAAATATTGAAGGGAAGATGTTTTTATCTGGAAATTATGGTCATAGAACAATATATTTTTATGGAATTTGATATATATTATGTGGAGAGCTTGGGAATTATCTGAGTTAATGCCCTAAACTAGGGGTTAAACACTAGACCACAAAATTACCATGTTATTCCCATTCATTAAATTGAATGTGTTAAAGTATTTATATATTGGAGTTCATGAATTATTTCATAGATGTATTTTTACCAACGGTTATTCGTATCATGAAACATATAATGATTGTATTAATTCTTGAATCATATATGCATTCATGTATTCATCACATAAAAATTATTGATATGATCATGAGTTTATGAGTTTAAGGTTAATTGTAGGGTCAAAATATTATGATCCACTTTTTAGGTACTAAGTGGAGGTATTTTAATATGATTAATCACATTTTGGGAGACATTTAATTGGAATAATTAATATGTGACTCTTAGGTTCAACATGAAGTGTTAATTAAGGTGGAATAATATTTTCATAACATTAAATGTATTTTTAACCATTAAGGTTTATATGAACTTTTATGAAAGGACGTTTAGTACATTTTTGTGGCCTTTTTGGAAGTGATAGGTTATTATTTTTACTAAAAATATATTAATATACAACTGAAGGGTGATAAGGGGGAAATACATACCACTAACCTATATGACTTCATTATTAGTATTTTCTTTTTTATATTATTTGATTCAAAACAATTAGGTTCATTTTGGGAACTTATATTTTATCGTAGAGATAACTAATAGATTTAAAAATGATTTTGTGATAGCTTATGCCTCATGAGAATTAAAGGTTATTGATGAAAATTAACCAACACATGATTTGGAGTTCTCTATGTTATTTTTTTATTTATTGATATGGATTTATTATCTTTATAGAGAAATGTGTGATATATATATAATTATTATTGCTTAATGTATATATTTACCCAGAATTATTAGAACATGAACTAGAGAGAATGGTTAGAGCTAATTAATGACTATGACTACTCAATACATTACCACCCTAGGAAAAAAATAATGGCGGTCGATACTTTGAGTCAAAATACTCATGTTATGTTATATATGAAAGGGATAACAAATTTTCCAATATTTTTTTATTTTTAAAGGATGAATCATGAAATATTGAAGGAAAGAGAGAGATTTTATATTTCTCAAATTAGTGCTCAAACATATATTAATATGAAGATTAAAATGGTAAATAAGGAGGATGTAGAGATGAAAAAGGTGAAAATTTTATTGAGTTCTAACTTTATTTTGATTCAATGATAAGGTTCGTTAATTGTGTATGTGTTTTGTCCATACCAGATTTGAAGGAGTTGTTAGAGGAGGAGAATTGTTCTTGATTCTCTATAAATGACCGAAGTATACTGATGTGAAAATATATAAATGAGTTTTTATATTAATAGTCAAGGAAAAATTCATAGATTTTTTTTCATATATTCATTAGATAATTATAGGGATATTACACAACTTTTTATTAGAAGGAAAACACTTTAATTCTTACCAAATTGTTTTTTATATATTATATGGCTTTATTCAATGTTTTTATTTTCAAAATCTATAATTTTAGTTTGAAAAAATAAACATACATTTTGATTCATCATGTCAAAATTATATTAAGTTGAATATTTGAGAATTTTTTGAAAAGTTTTATTTTTCAATAAATAGTGAAAATTTTGGATTTTTATTGAAAAATGTATTTTATTTTAAATTATTTATAAAGTAAAATTCTATTCTATTTTATTTTTGAAGTTTAAATCAATAATTTCGATTTTAAATAAAAAAATTATTGTTTTGAATTAATTTTATACTTTAATTATTATAAAGTAATTTTATATATAAAAGGGCATTTTTTTCAGAAAAAATGTTTTTCATCATGTTTTGTTTATATAATTTTTAATTAAATTATACCTGTCATGAGTTTTAATTTTTTTAAAACATATTCCAACTTTGGAAAAAGTGGTTTTTTAATTATGTAAATATTTCTCAAATATATTTGGTGAGTGTGAATATTAACTTTAGTTATTTTAGTTATCACATTAAAGGGTAAATCAGGTAATTAAGGTTAAAAATGAAATGACCCTGACTATAAAATGTCCCTATAACCTGCCTAAATTTTTTTTATGTGTTAATTTAATCCATAATAATATAATAATCTATTATGGGACCTTTTATTTTCATTTGTACGAGATTGTAACATTTATAATACTTCATGTAAGGAAAAGTCCAAAATGTGAAACTCTTGTGTTTAATAACATTAATATTTTTATAATGGGGATAACAAGATGATATGTTTAGTTTTAAAAGGTAAATTTAAATACAAATCATTTTTATTTTTCATGGTAATTTATTTATAAATTTTAGTGATGAAATAGTTACTTTAAATTCTTACACAATGTTGACACTGTAGTTATTCAATTAATGAAAAAGTAATTTAAATGAGATTAGAAATTTTAAAAGTTTTATAATTTTAAAGAATTAATGTGAATAATTATTTTTATAGATTAAATAGAAATATTATATTATTGTGTACGTATTTTAAAATAATTCCCTTTTCTTCTTAATGTTATTGAATTCAATGTAAACGAATAGTTAAAAAATTTACATTAAGGATATTCTCAAAAAAATATTAATTCATTAAATGATGTAAAATTTATAAAAATCATATATTTCTAAAAATTAATAGTATATTTTTAATTATATCATCCATAGTACATTTATTTTCCATTTATCATTTTATAGTAAAATTATTAATCCTTAAAACATAGAAAACATTAATATTACGATAATTTTCAAAAGGTATAATGAATTTTTATAACAAAAAATGATTGTAAACATGTTATCTAAACATGTAAGAAAATATTGGATGTGTTTATTGAGAGTAATCCTATTATAATCATATAATATTATTATCTTGGTTCCATTTTTACATTAAAATAATTTTTATTAAAATAATATTTTAATAAATTCAAAGAGTGTCCCATGTATCACTTATAAAAAGGAAACAATTATTCCCATAAATTAACACATTAAAGTTTTTTTTGGCCCAAACCACCCAAATACCTTACTAGTATCTATAACCATGTTCTAGAGGCCTTAGTGTTTTAATAATACTAAAAATATAGGGCATAATGTAGTAAGAAAACATGCATTCTAAAGTTGAGGTATAGTTTTCAACCACATGTTTTAGTTTTATTTGTTTTCCACATCCCTGAAATATTATTAAACCCTAATAAAAAATAAATCATGTATCATCCATATACTTAGATGTTATTATGTTAATTTTATAACCTATACCCATCTCTATCATCTATCAATTTAGAAAGGAATTCATCGTTCGGGTGTATGATAGACAACTATCTCATAGACCAATGTTATTCCTTTTCCATCATCATCACTCATAAATGGGTATAATGATGTAATTGATGTTCATATATGATATTCAAGACATATTTATCATTATTAAAATATATTATAACTATAGATACCTAGTTTTTTCCTTGTAATACTTTGAAATATTTCTAAATATATTTCCAAAGCTAGGCGCTGAGACGACGTGAAATTTAGAGGCTCAGTGTGAAATAGAATTAATTTTATAAAAATATTAAATATATTTTATATTTCACATGAAAAATAAATTAAAGAAAACATGATAGATCTTAAATGCATGGTCAGATCAGAAATCCGAGACCACATTTACGTCTGGAATGTCACATTTCCCCTTGGCGCGACACAAAATAAGTCGGCATATGATTTCCTGGCCCCTCGCTCATTGGAGGTTCATTTAACTGATTAATTTAATTAATTATATGTCATTTAACCTATGTAATAATTTATAAGTATCTCTATTTCAATATTTACCATGTTTTCTTCATAATCTTGTTCTTTTCCAATGATTACTCTTTACCTCTCCTTTCCGTTGATGAACAACGAACAAAGAACAATGACGAAACCCAGGATCATGGAAGATCGAAGGAAAACGAACGCAATGAATCTTGGAAAACAAATTCATAATAAAATTAAAATCTATCCAATCCAGGAAGGACTTGTATTTGGTTTTTATGCCTCTTATTAATCTTTTAGCATGTTGTCAATTAATTCTTCAATCTGTGGGCCCATGCACCTAGCTGATTGCTGAAAATATATTATTCATCAATCATGCATCTCTTCCAAATACTCTTTATTGATCTGTTATACAATAGATATTATTGGATGACCCAAAAATCTGATTATGTTCATTTACCTCCCCAATTATTTTCTTTCATCATCGTCAGAACCCTACGGTTATTGGCTCGATAATTGATGGGCAACCCGAGTTCGATCGGGCGCCCATTTTTGAGATGGATTTGCAGAATAATGATGGAATTGAGAGAAAGGAATTGATCTGGATATTGAAAAATGAATTTTTTGTAAGAATATGAATGTTTTATTTAAATCCTATGAGGATCGAAGCCTTGATGTTGTGCGAAAGATCCAACCAAACACCCATTTCTGAATGAGGCCAATTTGTGATGAACAGTGATGGGATTCCATGTTCTTTTGTATGATCTAGAGATTTTGGAGCAGATTCAGGTGTCCTTGGCTACAGTTTGAGATCATTTGGAAGCAACAGTGAAAATTCAAGAAACTCTAGGGTTTTCTGGAAAAACCTGACTACACACTGTGTACAATAAAGAACACATGGAGTATAGCCTCCCTCAGCGGAAAAGCTAGGGCTTTAGGGAAGTTAAAAAAGTACACAAAGTGTACTCCCTTTGACACACCATGTACCCATTTACCGTGTGAAAAAGGCATGTGATAGAATTCATGGTCACACACACAATATTCCGACTATACAGGTTGGCCACACAAACATCATCTCATGTAGACCAACACACCATGTACCAGATTACATGGACACAAGGTCTGAGTACATGGATACAGTTAGAAGACACGACCCTAGTCTCGAATTTTTAGGACACAATGTGTATTCCAACACCACGACATGCTCAACTACATGAGACGAAACCCATGTATCGGCTAGAGACATGACCATGTAGTGGAGAAGGACCACACAGCTTGAGGGTCCCTCACACACTGTGTATTTTTGATCTCTTCCAAGTGATCATTAAACCCCTATATATCCATCGTTTGAACTCCGATTTTGTCCCATGACATGCCTATCCTAATCATTTTCCCATGTTGAACATGGTGATTCAATAAGAAGAGGCGTTCAAGATACGACTTGAATTTTCTAGGTTTGAAATGCATAGAGCTAACACCCGGTAATGACAATGATAAAAAAACTTTACCCTTCGGCTGGGCTGTGTAGTGCCATTCCCCAATAGTACCTTGGGTATTACCCTCCAGTAGGAAAGGTCCATGACATTCTCAGATGATCTTCCTGAGTTACCCACTAGTATGATCTGGGGAATGGAGTTCCTTGATGTTCTGGGCTTACCCTCTAGTTGTGCTGGGAAGTGTCATTACCCAATGATATTTTAGGTGTAACCCTCCAACTAGGATGGGTAGTTCCGTTTCCCTGATGAATCACTGAGATTACCCTCCAGCAGTGTCTAAAAAGTGGCGTTCCCCGGTGACTTCCTTTAGTGGTACCCTCTATTTGGGCTGGGTAGGGGCATTCCTCGGTGGCTACCAGAGAAGACCATTGACTGTGTGTCACTATGACAATGCATTGTGGAACTTACCTCCAGACTCATGAGAAATATGGGTGACTTTTCCATAAATAAGTGTTCTTGTGGAGTTTCTTAAAAACCATGTGGGCGAGTCACTTCCTCCCAAAGCAGATTGCATTGAGGTGTGGTAATTTGGGACCCTTTGACTTATGTCTCTGGGGCAGACACATGAGGTGTTGGGAATCACATATGATTTTACCTTAGAACTATTGGCTACTCACTTTCTTGGACTGATTTGTGAGATGGAGATCCCATTACTCTCCCATTTGGGATTCTTTGACTAACCATATATATCAATCTAGTTATAGTACCCAATCCTTGGGTCTTGGTTACGCTCTTTCCAGGAGAGGCAAAGATGTGTGGGGTATGCCACATGATTTTTGTGGCAAGCTTCATGTGGTTGGATGGGTATAATCTTCAACTATAGGTAGAGAAAACTTCATGAGGAGTTCATATCCTTTCCATTTTGAGCCCCTTATTTTTGGATGAGTCTACTTTCAGTCTCTTGTTGGGTTGAGCTGTACTCTTTCTATTATAATTTACCTTACCTTGTTCTCTCTACTAATTTTTTCTTCAGTGTATCTATTAATGCCCCCTTTACCTTTTTGGTAAATTCTACTGGGTATGTATATACTCTCTCCTAAATGGGATTTTCCCATCATGTGTCGTGTCTTTTGCAGATAGAAGACATGGTGATCATGATCTCATAATAGATTAGTAATATGGTCTACGCAGACTGCATATAGTGGTCATAATTGGGATATAGGATTGGGGCTCTCTCTTATGTTACGTTTTTCAGTTTCTTCTGGTTGGGATCAGTTTTTGGTTTGTTCATGTGTTTTTTCCTTTACTTTTTAGTTGAAACTAATGTACTCTTGCACCATCTAGAGGTTCGTGCATGTTCATTTTACTTTATAGAAGTTTTTACTTTTTTTTACATTTCCTTTGCACGTTTTCATTGAGTTGGTTTCATGTGGGTACATGTATTAAGAAAAGGCCTCCCTGAGTTTAGTTGTGCCTTCAGCACTTTTTTCCACCCAATGGCCTATGCAGAAGGGCATGAGGTAGTTGTATCTTGAGCTCCAGCTTGGGTTGGGTCATGAAATAGCGGTATTAGAGCTTGTTCGATCCTTGGTAGATTGTTCATACATCCCCTAAAAAGGATTGGTTGGGTTTAGTGAAACAATATCAAATTTTATTGAGTGTGGATCTCAATACTATTGGAAAAATGACCTATACCTATAGTTTGTAATCATGGGTAAAGAATTTGTTGTCCCAAATATACAAGATGAGTTATTTATGATAATCTGATGTGAATCTAGAATATGATAGATGAATAAAGGGGTATATTTGGAAAATATTTTAAAGTGAATAAATAATGTAGATACATTTTCCAAAGGTGATTCATAGACAAAAGCTATTGTTTATCCAAAACATAAAGCTATCGCCAGAATGTGGTCTCTCATATGTCATAGTCTCCATTACAGGCCCTCAAATCATTGGGAAGATCACCATACTGAATCATTTGTTTAATACTAACTTCAGAGAGATGGATGCTTTTAAAGGTAGAAAAAAACTACAAAATTCATATGGTTAGAGAAGCATACCAGCATTTAAACTTGTAGTCTTGTAAAGGATATAGAGGGTACTGATGGATGGGAACGAGGGGGGGGGGGGTGATACATAATTTTAAAAGTAGAGTTATATTTTTTTCACTAGCTGTTTCTGATATAGGGTTGATAAATTTGTGGTTCCATGACATTGGATGTGAGCAAGATACAAATAAACCTATTTTAAAGACAATTTTCTAGTTTATGATGCAATTGTTTTTCCCGTGAAAAACAACATTAATCTTTGTCATACCTGTTAAAAACAAGACACCAATGGAACATTTGGAACCTATTTTGAGGGAAAATATTCAAAAGATATGGGGCTCTTTTCCTAAAATATAATCCCATAAGGAAACCCCACTCAATGATTTTTTTAATGTTGAGGTCATGGACCTTTATAGTTATGGAGAGAAGGATCAACAGTTTAAAGAGAAAGTTTCTAGTATGAGATAGTATTTCTTCCATTCTATTGAACCTAGTGGGATTTATGGAGATTGATGAGCTATGCTGATTGCTCTTGGTTTTTCTTTTATTGAACATTAAATATGGGAAATCATTAAGGAGAATAATGACCTCTACCTTCCTTCCCCCAAGGTTATGGTGGCTACAATATGCTGTGAAGAAATCACAAATGAAAAATTTGCGTATTTTATAGAAAATGAGAAGTGGAGTCAAATGGAACTGGCTATAAAATGTGGTCTAATTTCTTGTTTTGGGAAGAAGCTTAGTGTGATCCTTGACAACATTCTTTCAGAGTTTGATGTAGAGGTTAAATTTTTTGATGAAGGTATCTGAACTGAAAAGCAAAAGAAGCTAAAAGATAAATTACTTCAACATCCCTCTGATACCATGTAAAATGATAAAAGAGTTGTATAAGTAATACAAAAGGAACCTCTATAAGAGATACCTTGATGTTATTTTATAATTAATACTAAAGACCACATCAGACTATAAGTCTAATGTGGTATATATAGACAAAAAAACCAAAAACAAGTGAGACAATGAATTTGGAATGTGAATCTAGAATTTAAATCAATAGATTCTAAGGATTCTCTTATATCATCATGTACTAGAAAGAAATTACAAAATTTGAATTATAAATTGAAGTGGTTGATGTGGAAGACTGGAAGATAGTAATGATTCTTACTTCAATTGATGTAAATATGAATTTTTTTTGAGTGTTGAAAGTTTTATTGAAAAATTTAGATATTGAATAAGTTCATGAGTATAATATAAGTATCTAAAATATAAAATCTCAAAACTTAAAAAAAATAGAACTATTCATAAGTTAAATGATTGGAAAAGAACGCTGCACTGAAGCTGAAAGAAAATGGTTTTTTTTCAAGTATGTTTAATGGAGTGATAACATGTTGGAAGATGAAGAAAAAGATAAACTAATATCCAATGAACTATATAAAAATAAAACCCATCTCATAATTTAGATAAATTATTTATCGCCAACATCCAATTAAAAGGAAATTCACAATGATAATTTTTATGAAAAGGTGGTTGAGGTTGTAAGTGGAGACTGTTTCATCGTGGATGATGATTCAGTACCATTTGGATTTAGTTAGTAGAGCGGCTTGTTAATATTTCCAAAATCAGGTGTCCCAAAAAGTGTAATCCTCATCGAGGTGAAAAACCTTTACCCTATGCCGACGAGGAAAATGAGTTTCTATAGACACACCTTATTGGACAATAGGTGAATGTTTTGATGGAATATTTGAGGAAAGTCAATTTTTCCGATGGACCATCTCCAACACCTGGATCTACGGATTCAGAAGTGATTGATTTTGGATTAGTGTTCCTAGTGGGTGATAATTCCACCTCAACCATATCCAATGATGTAGCTAGCCAGGCTACCGTCATGAAAATTTCTGAGCTTGTGGTTTCTTGTGGGCTTGTCATTGTCATCAGACATCATCATTTTGAGGAAAGATCATATTAATTTGAAGATATTATTAATTTGGAGTGTCGTGTCATTACTGGGAAGAAATAGATTCATTCTACCAAGGACACCCATCTATTCTACATCACCGATTTGATGACAGTAAGTGTATATAGATACCTAAGATGAACTTTATCTTGCGTTTGATATTTCAGAAATATTTCATGTTTTTATGTTCTAAATATTATCATTGGATATTTTAAAAAATGTTTTGAAAATTTTAATAGAAAATGTTTTCAAAAACCCTGAGTAATGTTGATTTCTATAAAAATTCAATGATTTTCATTTCAAGAATGGTACATTGGGTGTGGTAGTCCTACTATTTTGTAAATTTAATGTTTTAGATTTATTTTTCTTGATGCATGATTGAATTCTCAACATAATCCTATATACGTGGATAAATCCAATATAAGTATCCATAATTTTGAATATTAGAATATGTTACGAAGGAATAACTCTGGACAATCCATATTTATGAAATAATATCATTTATTTGAGCCTGAAAGATGTACCAAGATGAAAATTTTCTGAATTTAAGAAGACAGGATTTAAAGAAAAATAAAACCCAAATAAGTTCATTTATCTAGATGTAGAGAATCTTAGAAGTGGGATTAAAGATTTTTAAAGTCATTAATGGAATAATGGAAGCATTCTATTACCAATGTAGATAGAGTTTAATGTGAGTCATGCTGTGTTGAACTCATGATGGGTGAACCTAATAATATACATGAATGTAATGTGTTGTGTTGTCTAGAATCATAAGGGGATCAGTGGATGTTCAGGTACATAAATAATTTTTTATCATTCCAATCACTAGATATTTAATTGAGAATTAAGAAGATGACTACATGATGGAATATATTTTAGAAAACAATTTGACAAAGAGGAGTATGTTTTTTCGACCCATAAGTTCCAAATATGATTTGGGTTGAAGAATTTGAGGGTCTAAAGCTTCATGTTCCAAATCATCATTGTGTGAATTCTAGATGTTATGGAACTGGAAGTTACTATATACAAACAATATTTAAAAAACAAACAACTTCTGTTTCTAATTTTTATGTACTTGAATAATTTGGGGTTATAACAATTAAATAACAAGATTATAGTGAGTCTAACCTATATGTTTTAAAGCATCTACTAAGTCTAGGAACTTCAGTTTTCTGATTCAGAAGTAAGATATTCTAAATAATCCTCATTCTACGGAAGACGAAATCTTGAGGAAACATATATAATAAGTGTCTGGAAATCAAGGAATCACAAATCATGAATGATTTCAACCACAAACAATTAATTAAAATAACATGAGAAAGTAAATAAATTTTTCGAATGACTATTTCATACGTCGGATGTCCACACCAAAGGAAAATAAAATAAACATAAAAAACATTGAATAAAGGTAGAAAAAATGGAACACACTAATTAATCAGTCCACTACCCCTATCACCCTCCCCTATAAAGAAAATTATGTAGCCATCTCGAGTTCCCTTCTGGCCCCCTTCGTAGAATAAAACTACCCTCTGTCCATAGAAAGTAGTAAAATGCCTAAGTGGACGATGTGATAAAGAAAATAAAATAAAAACTAAACTATAACATACCTGTCTCTCGTGACTATATAATTCATTTCCCCAATATAATTTCCACAATGACACATGGGTCAAAACATGTTCCTGGATGAAAAGAGGAAATAGATTATATTAGTTCAAGAGGATGTGGCGTCTCCCATTCCCATATAGTTTTCCAACTCAAGCGCTATAAATATCATAAAAAATATCTTCCATAATGCTAGGATAAATATCATTGAGATAAAATTCTATTTTATCTAGGAGAAGGTGGATAAAGAAGTTATGATGTTGGTGGATGTGTCGACACAAGCTCGGGTGGATGATATTATGACTAATACACTACCTAAGGTATATTTTTAAGGCATAAATTGGAACTTAGAGTCTATCCCAATCCCTACAAATACATGAGTTAGCAAAGGGACTCTTACTCCCCCATGGAAATTGATTTTTTTGAAAAGTATGATTTACATCATAACATGATTGATTTAATTTCTAACTACATTTTATGAACATTCAAAGAAGTTATCTATAGGTTCATTGAAAAGGGGGATAATGTGTTCATATTTTAAGGGGATTATGTTTTCATGGGGTTTTATTCTTATTGATTAAGGGGGATACATGTTGTGTTTGAAGGGGGAGTTCTTGTATGATCAATCTGGGGGAGTAAGAGTATGAACACTCAATGAGGTGTTTTAATGTATATATTTTCATTTAACACTTGTTTATCAAATATATATTGACTCAAGTGTCCTTAAAGTTGATGTTAAGTGAACAATTGATACACTATATAAAGTTAAGAGACTCATGATGTTTTTATTCTGAGATTTTGTAGGTTCAAATGTTTCTAAAATGTTAAAGTGCTTAATCTGCCTTAGGTTGTCAACAAACCAAAAGGTGGATATTACTAAAAAATCCACCTTATTGCATAATTTGAGTAGTGATGTCTATAATTAAGTGGAATAAATCATTAATGAAATATTTATAAGTGATTTCTATTTATATTTTTAAGGCTAAAATAGGTTCAAATGGGTTCTGGACAATTTATTGAAAAATCAGTTTAGAGAAGCAGTTATGAAATTTGGTTAAATCTGGGTTGCGTAAGGTCCATACTATCCATCACAAACATTATTTTTTGTTTTCATAAACATAATTTATAGGTTTTGTAAACATCATATAAGTATACATAACCACGAGTTTCCTCTACATAAACCTCACTGACTATTGTGTAACCATCTTCTCAAGTCACCATATGCATCAATGGGAGCTATGAAATCATCATCTAGTGCTTCGTAGACATTATTTTAGATTTATATAAGGATGAAGGAATAATATAAACATGATCGGGTGATGTGTAAACATCATGGTATCCAGGTAAACATGTTCTCGTTTACATGTAAGGATCTTCCCTTTATCGTTTTTTAAAATGTATCAATTGATAAAATAGTTTTTATGGAATTTATTAATCATTAAATATGACTAATATTTATACAAAATTTCAATGGGAGAATATATCTAAGAGTTAAAGTAGGATCATGAAAAAAACGTTGTAATTATAACAATCATATTGAAGGATAGTTTTTGTGGGATGAATCTAACCATATAGAATAACTCATTAAAAATGTAACAAGTGACATGGAGTATGAAACATATATGAGATGCGTGTATATTTAATACATTAGATAGATAAAAGATAGTGGATCTAGTTGTGGAAAAAATATTTCTTTATGGAATGAGTATGATTCCTCATATAGAATATGGATTTATCTTATAGAAAAAATAAAGACAAAAAGCGATAAAAAAGGAGGATCCATTTTTTAGAGATTAATGAGGAATATTTCTAGGAAGATGATAGAAAAGTTGAAATGGGATTTCCTTGATATTAACTAACACCATTTTGTGAGTTCAAAGTGGTAGGTTTGGATTTTTTGTTCTTTATGTCTATAATTAAAATGAGAGATAGAGAGAGATAGTTCCAATCTTTTCATTCTAGATGGCTGATGGTGACTATATGGTTTTTCTAGGAGCAGTTCTCACTGGATGTTTGTCAATACTATGCTAAGGTGTTGTCCCAAACTGGTGTGATTTTATCATTTATAGTTCATTAAGAAGAAGTATTTCATAGAAGGATAAATTTTTTCCACTTTGAAGAAGATTAATGAATTATTCATGTCTTATGAGAGTTGTTATAATTATCCATATCTTTACAGGTTGTGAAATTTAGAGGAAATTAAAATTTTTGATCTAAAGTATTTTTCGTTCCATGAATTAGGATTCATATCAGGAATTTGAGTGTTGAAAAATATCAAGGAGATGTTTTAGATGTTTAACGTGGCATAGTTTTAGCTTTGATGTTTGAGAAAGCATTGGAGTAAGGCCCATAGGAATTTCTAAAATGATACTACTATAGTAGGTCACACCGAATCCCATAGACAACACCATGAAAAAATGAAATAGGGGTGTTGCATTGGTAAGGTGTGACACACCTATTGTATGGTAGTACAAAATCTATTTTTTTATTTTCATGGTGAAGTATAGTGGCTGTCGCAAACCAACATGTGCCACCATTGAACTAGGCACTTAATGTGCCCTCAAATAAGGCCAAAATGTCATTCTCAATGCACATAGGTTAACAACAAGTTCATGAGAATAAGAAATTTCCTTTGGAAATTGTTTTTATTAATAGTATCATCAATCATGTCTGTATCATGAAATCAAAAATTCTTTTCCATAACAAGGAATGTCATGATGGAAAACATAGGTACTCATGGTCAATATAAATCATGTTCAGGAATATAAATAATACTCTAAATCACATGGAAACAATATAAAAATCAATGTAAAATGAGAGTAAAAAGGGAAAATTAGATACATACGAGTATAAAAGAAATATGGGATGAATCCTAAGTAGGAGATACATTATTCGTCAACAACCAAACCCAAAATAAATAAATGGTAACCCATCTTCAAGTGTCACAAGGGTCAGATACTCACTATGTGACCACCAACAACCAAATATCCACTAATAAGATTACCTACCAATTTAATATAGTGCCTTAACTAAGAAATATGATATATTGGAGTGAGAATCAGTTTCATTCAAGGTTATAAATTAGTAGATAACTCCACATATTGTTTAGTAGGTATCTTTAACCATGTTTTTATTAATACATCAGTAGATAGGAAAACCACTAGCAATATATCCTTTTACTCCTTCTATATAATTATATTAAATGTAAAACATTTTATTTTAGTTGTGATATAACCAACCATCCCATGATTAGTTCCCTATAGACTTTCATGGAAATCAAATATATGATAAGATCATATTAAATAATAGTATGAGTTGAAAAAGTTACCCACATTCGATAACAATCAATATGGGATCAAATAACTTATAATTAATCTATACTAATAATAACAAAATAATAAGTCATATCAAGGGAAATGAAATCCAAGAGATTCCCACAAGTTTATACAATAATTTCACAAGATAGAAATATCCTAATCCTTTCCAAACTCTTGTCCACATGCGTATCAAGGCTCATAGTTTTTGAGAAAATATATAATTTTATCCCCAAAATAGAGATCAATTTATCAGATATAAAATATTGATGGAACCATGTATCAAATAATGACGACAAATGTATAGAAGAAACTAAAAAAGTACCTCTCACTATCGCTGGTCACCATGAACCAACTTGTAGACTGCTTGCCAAAAATGGATTTGAGTACCTTCGAATACTAATCACCTTTTGGAACCCTTTATTAGTGACTGATCCTATCCTTAGGTACGATCAATGAAAATCGGTGATATGATCTCCATTTTGGAACCGCATGCCACAGATCTAGCGGGGACATCGCCAGAGGAGAGGTAGCTAAGAAGGGGGGAGGGGGGATATCACCAGAGGATAGGGAGATGAGAGTGGATGAGGGCAGGGGGGAAGAGGCTAGGAAATTGAGGCGGAGCTGGAGGCCGAGAGGTTGAGGTCCGGGAGGGGAGGAGAGGACTGAGAGGTGGAGGTTGGAGAGGTCATGTGAGGGGATCCTGATGAAAATGATAAATCTAGAGGGGACGCCCGATGCAATTGAAAAATATGGGCATTGTATACCAACAATTTTAACAAAACCATAGGTATAAAACACAATATATCAACTATGCCCATGGTTTTTATAAACCATGGGTATAGATGCATGGGGATTGACCTATTTACCAGTAGTGTGGGCTATGGAGTATCGTGATGGTGAAGGTGGCCAATGTATCCATTCACAAGAACCCAGATTACCCTCTTGTCGACTCGACACTTGAGACATTTACTGCATGGAATAATGGTACATGTATCATATAGGATTGAGTCTTTGAATATCCTTATTATGTCAGCTCTCTACTTTTGTTGGTATATATATATATATATATTCTCATCTGACCATAGTATACATTGATATCTCTCAGGATTCCTCCTCGATGACAGACAGTCATGATGCCAGATCCGGTTCATGACGATGACCCTATGAGCGACGATGCCTCGGTTCAGGGTCCATCATGCGATCCACATCCTCCAGGTGGGAATGTTGCAGCACCCCTACCCATTGAACAGTCAAATAGTCCCAACAAATTAGGTTTAGGATGAGTGTAGGCTGATCTCACTCCATGAGATCCATCAACAGAGACTACTGGGGTACCTCTACAAGCCATATCCTCATGTTACATAGGATTGGATGGAGTCGATGGTCCACATCTTCATGATTTTTCAGACATTGATTGATCATATGGTGGCTTTAGAAGCCAATTTTTTCCATGGATCATCTAGGCATTGGTGGAGCTTAGTTACTCAGATGCACGATGAGTTAACACTCTCATGGGATGAAATCCAAATACTATTTTGTGAGGAGTACCACCCTTACATCCTATTCTATTTTCAGATACATGTGATTTTGGAGCTTCATTAGGGAGGGATAAAAGTAGAATATTATGCGGTGAGGTTTACCGAACTTATGCCATACTCTCTCGACATGATTATAGATGGATACTCATGAGCGTGGAAGTTTGATATGGGTATCTATTGTGAGATTTGGGCCAACGTAGTGCCCTTGTGCATCCCCTCCTATGTTGGGTGTCAGAGAGGGAACTAGTTACAGAGATATTACTGACATTGAGATGTCAGATCGCTGGAGCTAGTGGTAGGAGTTGCAGGGATGATTCATCTATAACCAAAGGAAGATGCCAGATATCTCAGAATAAGAGACCCTTCTATGAGCAGAACTAGGGGAATGGTCATACCATATAGGTGAATCACAATTCTCCATGGAATCCTTGAGAGGGTTGATGTTATACTTATGATGGGTGGGGTCACATTGTTTGGGAATTCCTGAACAGGTGTGATGAGCATCCCAGGAAGGTATAAGATGAACCGCCTCACCATAGACAACACCATGACTAGGGATCTCACTAGAGGGGACATGGTGGTCCCTAGGGAGGTGGAGTTGGTAGAGGATCCAGAGGAGATGGAGGTGGGGCGACACAATGAGGTCCTTCCACCACCACCATCAGGCGACCCACGTCTTGCTCAGGGACATGGCGGTTAGGGCCAAAGACTACTGTAGGATTCAACTTTCTATGATCTTACGATGCATGAGATGATTCTAGGTATGATCTATGTTACTATACTCTTACCTCAATATTATTAGACAAAGTTTCAAGAAATTATTTTATCTCTTAACTCTTGGTGCGGGAGATGGATCTCCCTATAGAGATGGTAGCACAACAACTATTCCTTTAGGTTCATAAAGGGAACACTTCTTCTGTATCTTTCATCTACTAGTAGTCTGAGCTATCTCTTGGAGGAGAGAGGTTCACATGGGAACTACTAGTCATCATAATGGGAAGCTAAAACATTATCTAGGGCTTAGACTAACATTCCATTGTTTGAGCCTAGATTGACTGTTACTACAGACTAGTCAGATGCCTACATGATAATGGGATGAGGTTATCCTTCTTAGATTAAAGAGACCCCATAGAAGGATGAGAAGGTGTTGTGAGCTAGATGTTATAGTGCATTACCCATCAGTTAGTGAGTATGAACCTTGGAGAAATAGACTCTTAAGGTTTCCTGATTCCTTCAATTATAGAGGATTATATGGATGTATTTTCCAAGGACATTCCAAGATGACCTCATTGGTGGGAGTTAGAGTTTTTATTGACTTTCAACTACAAAATTTAGTGAAATATTCTACAAAATATCATATAGAACCCACATAACTTTGGGAGCCGAGGTTGCTACTAGAGGACGTTCTTGGGAAACTTTTCATCAAATCTAGTGTTTCCCATAGGCGGATTCAACTTTGTATGTGAAGAAGGTGGATGGGAGAATAAAAATTTTCATGGATTATCATCGCCTGAACCAGGAAATAATAAATAATATGTACCCCTTGTCAACAATTGATGACCTCTTTGCTCAATTGCGAGGTGCAAGATAGTTCTCCAAGATCGATATCAGATTTAGCTATCACCAGTTGTGGGTTCATAATGCTAATATTCTGAAGTTGGACTTTCAATGTCGCTATAGACACTATGAGTTCCTAGTGATGCCTTTTGGTGTGAACAATGCCCCTGACATTTTCATGGATTTGACGAACCTAGTTTTCCAGCCTTTCTTGGACCAGTTTGTCATATTATTCATCAATGACATACTCGTATACTCTGTCACAGAGGAGGAGCATGCAGATCATTTGTGGAGGGAACTTGAATTACTTTTAGAGCACCATATTTGTGGAAAGATCTAAAAATTAGAATTTTAGATATACGTGGTTCACTTTATAGGGAATTTCATTTGTGAACGAGGTTTATCCTTGGATTTAGTAATGATCAGAGAGGTTCTTGGTTGAGAGACACCCAAGAATGTGTTAGAGGTGCAATGATTTCTTGGTCTGGAACGGTACATCATGAGATTTGTGTAAGATTTATATAGAATTGCCTCTCCTTTGAACACTTTGATGAAGAAGGGAAAATTGTTTACCTAGTCTGAGCAGTGCTAGATGGCCTTTGAGGATTTGAGGTAGAGGATGATGATCACTCCAATTTTGAGACTATCAGAAGATGGAGTTGAGTTTGTGGTGTATTGGGATGCCTCAGGATCTGGGCTCGGTTGTGTGATAAAGAAAATATAGGTTATTATCACGTATGGGTCAAGGTATTTGACACCCTGTTAGAAGAATTAGGTGACTCATGATATATATTTAGTAAAGGTAGTCTTTTCTTTGAGTATCTATAGGAACTACCTTCTGGGAGAGCACTTTATGGTTTACTCAGACCATAAGAGTCTCAGGTATGTCTTCACTCATAGATACCTAAACTTGAGGTAGAAATTCTTGTTGAAGTTATACAGGACTACTACATTGATATAGTGTACACTCCAGGGAAGGGAAACATTCTAAAAAATTCCCTTTTTATAAAGTTTTAGGCTTTATAAGTGCTGAATGATTCATATTAGTTATCTTACATACAGAAACCTCTGATGGATAATGAGGGAACAATTTTATTGCAGTCGATGGTGTCGAATCCTCTCCGGGAGCATATGAAAGAGTACTTTCTAGGAGACATTGAATGGAAAGTTCTATGAGACAAGATATCCACAACTGAAACACCAGATTAATATTCTAAAGGAGGAAATCATGATATCTCTTTATAGGGGTGAATAGTTGTTCTAGTCCCATTATGGGAAGAGGTGATGTAGGAGTTACACAATTATCTCTTAGTTGTACATCCCAGTGTGGGGAAGACGTATAGGGAACTTCAATGGAAGTTTTGGTGGTCTGGAATGGGAAAAATAATATTTGAGTTCATATCATGATGCCTTACATGTCAGCAGGTTAAGGCTGAGCATCAGGTTTCAGAAGGTTTGCTTCAGCCTCTTAATATTCCAGAGTGGAAATGGGACAACATATCCATGGACTTCATCACATGAATTCCATGCACATCAAAGGGACATGATTCTATCTGGCTGATAGTAGGCCATCTCATGATGTCATCACACTTCCTTTATATCAAAGAGAAGAGTTCGGTGGAGAGTTTTAGGTAGATAAATATATGGGAGATCATCCACCTTCATGGGGTACACTCAATGATTGTCTCCAATCGTGACACATGGTTTACATCATGATTTTATAGAGCCTTGTATGAGGCATTTAGGACCCAGTTTCAGATTATTATAGCCTTTAAACCCTAGACTGCTGGGAAGAACGAGTGCACTATCCATGTTCTAGAAGATATATATTGAGGGCTTGTGTATTATATTTCAGCCGAAGATTGGAGGATCACCTGCCTTTTGTATATTTTGCGCACAACAACATCTACCACTCCACCATCAACATGGATCCTTTTGAGGACTTATATGAGAGACACTTCTGGTCAAAATTTTGTTAAAAAGAGATTGAAGAGTCGTCTCTTATGGGCATATAGTTGGTGAAGGTAAAGATAGAGAAATTAGAGGTCATCCATGAATGGAAGAGAATGGATCATAGGAGAAATAAATCCTACACAGATCATCATTGTCACCCCTTAGAGTTCGAGTAGGGAGACCACATATTCTTGAGAGTCTCCCCAGAATGTGGAATATAGAGGTTTGGATAGGGAGGAAAGCTCATTCATAGATTCATCTGTCCATTCAAGATCATGTAGAGGGTTAGTGATGTTGCCTACCGCCATGCCTTACCCACAGAGTTAGAGCATGTGCACGATGTTTTCCCTGGGTCATAGATGAGTAGGTACATGCGTAAACCCACACACATTATTGAATGGGGCGAGCTAGACATTGATGATTTAGCCACCATTACGAAACACATGGTGTCGATCTAGGACTGATAAGAGAGAACCCTATGGGGATGAACCATCACTCTGGTTTGAGTGCTGTAGCTGTACAATAACATGCAAGAGAGTTCCTGGGAGCGGGAGATCCAGATGTGAGCTCAATAACTTGAGTTTTTCATTTTATGTTTATTTTTGATAAAGTAAATATTGAAGGAGGAAATGATGTAGATACCCAATATTTTTTTCTTGAAATACTCTGAAATATATCAAAATATTTTTCCAGAGGTAGGCACTAAAATGACATGCAATTCCGGGGCCCAGTGTGCCTGGAATTTTTTTTTAAATTTTAGATATATTTTAAATTTGTACATATATGTTTAGTTAAATAAAATTGGAAATCTATTAAATGGATGGTCATATCAGAAATTTGAGACCACAGTTGGGTCCGTAATGTGGCGTTTTCGCTAAAAAGAACATAAAATAAGTCAGTGCAAGATGTCCCAAACCCTTACTCATTGGAGGTGCGTTTAATTGATTAAATAAATAGATTTATTTAATTAATTAAAATTCATTTAACCTAATTGAGAATCTATAATTATATCATTGTAGATATTTTCAAAGGTTTCTTCATAATAATTTGTTTTTCCTACAATTCCACATTTCCTCTCCTTTCCATTAATGATCAATGAATGGAGAACAATGATGAAACACAAGATCATGGTAGATCGAAGGACGACAAACTCATCAAATCATGGTGAATGATTTATTCATCAAACTGAAATCAATCTTTCTAGACAGGACTTGTATTTTTTGTTTTTACACCTCTAATTAAACTTTTAGCATTGTCAATTAATTCTTCAATTTTCACCCCTTGCACCTACCTGATTGTCGAAAATATATTTTTCATCAATTATTCATCTAACTCGGATTTCCATTCTTGATTGGTTGGCCAAGAATTATTTTCCAACTACCAAAACCTTTGCTTATGTTCCTTTCCCTCCACAATTATTCATTTTCTTCAATAGAGGAACCATACAGTTCATGGATTGATAATTAGTAGGCGACTCGAGCTCGATTGGGTACCCGGATTCAGGGAAAATTTGAGAAATGATGAAAACATTGTGAGAAATTATTAGATACAGAAATGAAAAGAATCAAGGAGGAATAATCTGAAGGTTTCATTTCAATATAATGAGAATAAATGTCAGAACTATGTGAAGTAGAACTGGACAAACCCTCATTTCATAATGAGGCTGATTCACGATGAAATAAAATGATATTCCACATTATTTGGTCAGATTTAGAGATTTTAGAGAGAATTCAAGCCACCCTGGTTGCGGTTGGAGCAGATTTTTAAGTGGCAGTCGAAATCAAAGAAAACCTATGATTTTCTAGAAAAATACTACACATCGTGTATACAAAAAGACACATGACCTATATCCTCCCTCAATGGAGACACTAGGGTTTTGGGGATGTTAAGGAGAGCATGGCATGTAACCCCCTTGCAACGCCATAAACCCCTTCTCGTGTGAACAAGACATGTGAATGACCACACAACAAGGCTAACTCCATGTGATAACTACATTGGTTGTCCACACATACAACATCCTATGTGGACCAACACGCCGTGTGTCGGAGTACATAGACATGGGGTCCGAGTACATAGACATGGCCAACAGACATAACCCCGGTCCCAAATATTTATGACATGAAATGTAGTCCACCTAAACGGCATGTTCTACTACATGTTATGTTACCCTTATACCAAACAGAGAGACAACCAGGCAGTGGAAAAGGACCACACTCCATGTGGGTCCCTCACACGTCATGTACTTTTGATTTCTTCTGAGTGATATTTAAACCATACTATCTCCTTCATTTGAACTCAAATTTTGGACCATGAGATTCCTATACAGGGTGATATTCCATGTATAATTTGTTGATGCCCCCAGAAGTGGCTTTCAAGATATGAAATTAATGTCATGGGTTTATCATGAATAGAAGTGAAAACTGATGACGATAATGATCAGACATGTTTACCATAGCAGTACCGAGATTACCCTCTATATAGGCTTGGAAATGGCATTCCCCAATGGATGTTATGGGATTACCTTGAAGTAGGAATCGGAAACGGAATTCTCCAATGATATTCCTGAGTTACCATACTATTGGATCTAGGTAGCAGAGTTCCTTGACATTATGAGCTTACCCTCCATCGGGGCTGTGCAGTGGCATTCCCATATGATATTCCAAGCATAAACCTACAGTTGGGTTAGGAAGTGTTGTTTCCCTGATGACTCACGAGCTTACCCTACAATATTTTCTGGGCGGTGGCGTTTCCTAGTGATTTCTCCAAGTTGTACCCTGCAGTCAGGTTGGGCAGTGGCATTCTATGGTGGCTACCAGAGTAGAATATTAACTGTGAAAAATAGTGATAAGGCATGGTTGGAGTTACCTTCAGATTCATGATAAAGAGAGGAAATTCCCCCAATGATGAACATTCTTGTGAAATGACTTAAGAACCGTACGAGTGAGTATGTGCCAGCCAAAGTGAATAGTATTGAGGTGTGGTGATTTGAGCCCCTTGGACTTGTGTCTCTAGGGTAGATGAATGAGGTTCTACGCATCACAAATGATTTTACCTTGGAACTGTAGGATACTCAGATTCATGGGCTGAGCTCTTAGATTGAGATCCCCTTACTCTCTCATTTGGGATTCTTTAACTGATAATATATATCTATCCTCTTATAGTACCCACTCATTGGGACTTGGTTACTCACCTTCTAGGATAGGTGAAGACACACAAGGTATGCTACGTACTTTCATTTTCTACCTTGTCACGACTGGAAGGGTCTACTCTTCAGATTTAGGTAGAGAAGACTCGATGAGGAGTTCATGTCCTCACTATTTCAAGCCCCTTATGTTTGGATGATTCTACTTTCACTCTCTTGTTGGATTGATCTATAGTCTTTCTTTTCTCTTTAATCATACCTTGTTCTCTATACTTCTTTCTTCTTTAGTGTATCTCTTACTGCTCCCCCTTCACCTTTTTACGGAGTTCCAATGGGTATGTATATACTCACCCCTATATGGGATTTTCCCAACACGTGTCGTGTATTTTACAGAAGGTGGATAGATCTATCATGATCTCACATAAGCTTGGGGATATGGGATGCGTGGACTGTGTACAATGGTTGGAGTTAGGATATAGGAGTAGGACTCTCTCGACTGTTACTTTTTTTCCTTTCTCCTTCAGGTTGGGACAGGTTTCTAGTTTCAGAATTTGTTTTTAAACTTTAATTTTCATTTGAAACTACCATACTCTTGTACCATATAGTGTTTTATGTATATTCACTTTATTTTATAGACATTTTTCACTTTTTTACTTTTCCACTACACTTTTCATTAGGTTGGTTAGGTGCATGTATGTAGGTTTTATGAAAAGGCCTCCCAAAGTTTAGTTGTGCCTTTGATAGTTATCGCTACCCCTGGAATATGGAGGTGGGCTAGGGGTAGTTGCAGCTCGAGTTAAGTCTTGGGTCGGGTCATGAAAATATCTTTTAATTTCTTATCTTTTGATAGAATGAAATGTGATAACATCATTCGTGCGTATGTTTGCGATACCACCTCCATAAAGTAATGTGAATCATCTTTCATCACTACATTACATGGATGACATATATATAAGTATATTTATAGAATTAATATGATATTAATCATATTATTATAATTATAGAATGATAAAATATTACTCACATTCTATCTATAATTATCATTGATTAATGGAAATGGTACTTACACATACATACAACCTACCGTCTCCCTGATTGTAACATAGTTCATTTTTTCATAACCATATTTCATGATTGGTTTTAATATTATAATTTATTTATAAAAATGATACTTTTTTCATGATTATTATTCTGGTTATGATGTAATATTGACCACTCTGTATATAGTAAACTTTTTGAAGCCATATTTGACTTATGGATGGAATATCATCAAAATGTGGGACATCAACTTAAATGAATAAGTAATTATTACAACATGGTAATAAATGAGATAACAATAACAATAAAAAAGCAAAAAGTTCTCAAGAATTTTATGAATTAACAAAATTTTATTATTTAGAATGATAAATACAAACATGGAGAGTCACAATCAAGGAAAGATAATTTCTTTTCAAAAATCCAACTTTAAATATTCCCTTAAAAAAATTTAGTCCACATCCTTGTTTCTTTAAATTAGTTTTATTGATGTATTTATATGGAAATAAAATAATTATATTGTAAATTTTATGTTTTTTATTTACCATATTTAAAACAGTTTCATAAGAAATATTTTTTCAAAATGTTTTGCATATATTTACAAAAATTCGAAATGAATTTTATATTTTAAAGTTTACTGGGATAACCACTTTTATTGGATTCATATTCATTATTTAATTCTTGGATTTCTTTATATTTTTTTATTTCTTTCAAAGAGAAACCAAATTACCCTTTTTTGTGGAAAACATAGTTTTGAGAAATGAGTTTTAATGGAAATTGATATGTCAATATTATAAATGGTTTTCTTATGGGTTAAAATAATGTTAAATTATTCAAGATTTTACATACTTTGTTATGGTTTTTGGGAAGTTTTTATAAGGATGGGTTTTTAGGATATAAACTGTGGGCGAGTGAGCCTATTATAGCACTCCAATGTTTTGAGTAAAGGGATGAAGTTAACCAAAAAGGTTTTTACTATGAGAATATTAGAATATACTGAGATGGTTATTCTAAATATTGGACAAATTTAACTAATTTTTTTTTCTACAAAGGGAATATGGGAATATACTATAATGGTTATTCCAAATATGGAATGGAGTTAAATGTTTAGGATTATCTTAATAGATTATGGGAAAATATATTTATTGTTATTCCACAAATAACTGTAATAGTTATTCCATGTGTAACCACGAGGGATACTTCATATGAATGAGTGATACGAAATTGAAGCATTAAGTTTTATAAATTTTTATGTATGATTTTCTAAGATTTAAAAAGTTTAATTTTAGAGAAAAAAATTTCCATGTGTAAATGATTTATATACAATGATTAAAGAATATTTTTTTTAAAATAAGTATTTTATGGGTTTTATATTTTTAATGGACTAATGAATTTATTTCTTTTCTTTTGTCACTACTTTTATTTTTTTACTCCTCTAATATTTTAAATTTTTTTTCATAAGGTTATTAATGGATATGGGAATAGAATAAGCCGTGTGAAAAGTTTTGAATATTTTATATGAAAAGAAAAAAATATATCTTTTCAAAAGTTTTCTTCGATGGAAAAAATAGACAATTAATAAAAGTGTCCACTTTTTAATTTATGTTGGTTTTATATATGATTTGTATTCTAAATCTATAAAACTCTAAACCTAAATTACAAATGGTAATTAAAAAATTAATTCTACTGCAAAGAAATAAGATAATGTAATGTTTATGGCTGGGTTATTACAGTTGGTATCAGAGAACGATTTTGAAACATTTGGAGGATAAGATATTGTTAATTTAATACCATTAATAGATTTTACTTAATGGTCAATTTGAAATGATAGAGAATTTTATAATTTCCATGTTTCTTAATCTATTCTATATTTTTTTATAATGTATTTCTATAGAGGAAAAAAAGAAGCTAAAGTATAAAGGCACTAAGGGGATTATATCCTTCTGAATCACCAACTCAAAATGGTTGGAATTATAATTGAGTAGTTTTCTACAGTGATGGCTTAGTCAAAACATGATATAAATCATGGTGGTATACATGTGGTAGAGAATCCGTATATTACATATAGGAACATGATAATTATGGGGAATGTTCTGAGATAATATCCACTAGGATTTAGTGGATCACTTGAACTTGTGGTAGATGGATGATGGATTGAATCCCTAAAAAAGATATTTTATATCATGGTATTTTCATATAATAAAATTTAAGTCTTTTTATTTTCCATTTTGAAGGTGAATCTCACTATTTGTGGTAAATACATAAGAATATCAGGGAAATATAGGATATTAGTTTCATGGAATGGGATGAATTTAAGAAAATCATTCTTAAGAAATATTTTCCTAAATATGATAGAATTAAAAAGGAAAATTAATTCTTGGAATTTATTAAAATAAAGGAAGATACAGTGGCCACATATGAATAAAACTTCACTTTATTGGATTGGTAAGCACAAAATATTATCTAAGATTATGATAGTAATATTAATCCATTTTACCCATGATTAAAGACAACATATTGAAGGGTGTTGGATTCCAAATAATTTAAATGTTATGAGAAACATTTTTGATGTGTGTAGAAGGATGAAATAGAGTGTTCTGAGGATCATGTGTAATTCAAAAAAAATAAGAAAAAGGGGTCCAGGTCGGAAAATAAACTATGAAGAAATCAATGAAATATGATGGTATGAAAATTATGTTCAAATTATGTAAGAGTTAAGGTAGAAAGAACAAAGTGGAATGCCTTATTAATTCTAGCAAGTTTCTATTATATTTTATTTTTGGGTATATATATCTTCATTGAAATGAAAAAGTTATTGGTAGTGGTAAGGAAAATTATTAAAGATAGGAAGTAAAGTGTTTTAAATGTAACAATATGGTTAATTATGAATATACATGTCTGAATAAGAATTTAGATGAAGGAAATAATCTAGAATATAAGAATAAAGGTGTGGTGAAATCCTCTGTAACTACTTTAGTAGTCATTGGGATATTGAACAATTTGGTATCAGGTATGTTTATTTTTTATTCAGATAACACTAATGTCTTGTTTGATTTGAGGTGTAAATATTATTTCATTTTAAGAACTTTTATGGTAAATTTTAAATAACACCCCAAAAAATTAATTCAATAATTATGGTAAAAACACATATGGGTTATATTAAAAGAAAAATATAAAAAATATTTATATCATTGTTTGTCTAATTATTTTAACTATATACCTAATTTTCATGTCCTAAGTAGAGTAGGATGTTGTTCTGGGTTGTATCAACTCTGTATTTACTATTCTAAGATAGATTTGTTGAGATAATGAAGTTGTTTATCAGAAAGACATTAATTTTTATACAATAATAATCCCACACATTTGATAAAATATGAGGAAACTAATAAACTATTAAAAGAAGGAAATGAATATTATCTTGCACATATTATTGAAAATAAGGTATCTTTTTAGATTAATCATGTGTATTGGTAAAATAATAAATGGATGTTTTCCTATTTAATTTCTTGATTTTATACCTAATTGGGAATATCAATTTATTGTTGACTTAGTTCTGGATGATAAGAAATTTTCAAAATAACCTTATGGTATTTATCAATTTGAACTTTTTTGTTTGAAAAAGTACATGAAGAAGTTTATTGATAAATATTTCATTCATACAAAGACTTCTCTATTGGGTTATCTTATATTACTTAAAAAATAAATATGGTTCAATGAGGGTTTTAATTGATTATAGAGCATTAAATAACATTAATATCATGATTAAGTATCTATTTACCCAAATCGATTATTTTCTTGATTAGCTACATGAAGCTCAGTATTTTTCAACTGCTGAACTAAGTTTTGTGTATTATTATCTAAAGTTAAAGGATGATATCATTCAAAAAAAATTGAAACTAGATATAGAAACTATGAGTTTTTAGTTATTCATATTAGGATGAAAAATGTACTAAGTGTATTTGTGGAGCTTAAGAATATAGTCTACTAAGAATATTTGGATAACATGGTTGTTCCTTTAATTGATCATATATATTTGTATTCAAAAATTTTGTTAGATCATGAAAACAATCCTAGTATTATTCTAAAAAACCTAATGGAAAAGAAGTAATATATATAATTTAGGAATTATAGTTTTTTATTTTATCATATTTCATTCCTTGGACACACATTAAATAAAAATGGGATAAATATTGACCCCAATAAAACTAATGTTTTTTATGAATTCCAAAAAATTAAAAATTAAATTAATATTAATTTTTGTTTTTGATTTAATGGTTATTACAGGTGGGTTTTTGAAAAAAGTTAACGGTTATCTATCCAACTAAAAATGCTAACATAAAATGGAGTTAGATTCATCAAAACAAAATAATGTGATGATTATTTCTAAGAATGGAAAAGAAGATTGGTGAATGCTCTAATTTTCAATCTACTTTAAAAATTTGGTGAATTTTTTATATATAGTGATTCATTATTAAAGGATATTTCTGGTGTCATCTATAAGAATGATCAAATAATTTATTATTTTTTATGTCAATTAAAACCACATGATAAAAATTATCCTACATAAGTCATTGAACTAGAATAAGTAGTGATGTTATACAAAAGTTGGGGAAATAATTTTTATGGATCAAAGAGGGATATATATATATATATCATAATAATTTTATGTATATATTCACTCATAGTTATTTAAACATGAGACATAATAGATGGATATATTTTATAATGTATTGTGACTATACAATTTATTATTATTATAGAAAAGAAAAAAATATAAACAATTCTTTGTGTCAAAAAATAAAGTAAGATTAACCATGTTATTTTTATAACATTTCCCTTTGGATAATTAATTGATGTGTTTTTTCATAGAAATTATTGATGGAGGAAATTACTCCATTTTGTTTCAGTTTTCATTCCCAGTAACATTTTCAGATAGAATTATGAAATCTTTGAAAGAAGACCATGAGTTATAGGAAATGATATAATTGGTTATAATGGTAATATTACTGAATTAATCATTGATAATAATTTTATATTGAGATTTGGAATGATATTATATGGGCCTTGTGATTCCCAATTGAAGAGAGAATTGTTGAGTGAAGGTTATAGATCTCTATTTTATGTTCATCCCAATAGTACTAAGATGTATAGAGTCCTTCAGGAGTCTTACTAGTGGGATGAAATTAAATGTGGTATTTCTAATTTTACATGAAATGTTTGACTTGCCAATAGGTTAATGCATAACAGTAGTTACTAAATTTGACGCTTCAACCTTTTCTAATTCTAATTTGGAAATAGGAAAATAAATACATGGATTTTATAGTAGTATTTAGAAATACATATCGTGTTAATTATTCAATATCTGTTATTTCTAATCGGTTAACTAAATATATTAATTTCCCTCCAATTCAAGATACTATGACTTTAGATCAATTTTCCAATTATATTTTGAGGATATTTTCAGGTTACTTAGTGTTTCTAACTCTATTGTATCATATTGTGATTAGAGTTTAACTTCTAATTTTATGGAATAGATTTTAGAAGTCCTTGGTAACTGTATTAAATTTCAGTAAAACCTTTAAAACCTAGTATAACAGATAGTAAAAAAGAAAAATTCATACAATGTATTCATTATTCTTTCTTTTTCAATGAATTAAAAAGTATTTTCGGATCAATATCATTCTTTAGTTGAGTTTTCATAAAGTAATGGTTTTCATTCGAGTATACAGATGGAACCTTTTGAATAATTATATGGAAAGTGGTGTCAAATTCCATATTTTTGGTATAAATTAATAGAATGGATGTTGATTATACCGAAGTTGGTAGATGAAATGGTTAATAATGTAAGGACGATTCAACAACATGAGATGATGACTTAGAGAAGGTAGAAAAGATATGCATATAACCGGAGATATGATCATTCCATTGAGGTAGGTGATAATTTTTTTTCTAAATGTATCTCCATGGAAAAGTTATATGAATTTTCTTTAAAATGGGATATTAAGTACGCAGTTTATTGTAATATGTGAACTATTAAAGAAAGTGAAATTAGTTTCTTACTAAGTGGAAATTCTTTCGATTTTATCCAAAGTACACAATGTTTTTCAAGTTTCAATGGTAAGGATATATATTCAAGATTCGCATCATGTGTTAATCTAAGAGTTAGTTCAGTTGGAAGATGACCTTTTATTTTTGGAAGACCCAATTCAATATTTTTACTATGTGGGAAAATTATTACAGACCATGTAAATTCACCAAGATATGGTTTTGTGGAGAAAACATAGGGTTGAAGATTAAACATGCGAGTCTAAAATAAAAATTAAGGAAATTTATCCCCAATTTTGTAATTAGTGAATAAAATTTAAAGGATGATATTACCAAAATATTGGAAAAATATAAAATCCCATGTAATTTTTATATAAATTTTTTTCATATATTTATTAGATAATTATAAAATATTATCCATTTTTTAGTGAATCAGAAAAATATTATTTCTAAAAAATTGATTGTTATGTAATGTTTGGTTTTATTTTAAATATTTATTCCTAAATTAAAAATATTTAATTTGAGTAATGAATATTATTTTTTAATTCATAAATTTAAAAAGTATCTTAAGAGGAATGTTTGATAAATTTTTAAAGTTTTGATTTTTCAATGCATGGTGGAAAATAAATTTTTTTATTGAAAATTGTATTTTTAGTTAATATATTTATAAAGAAAAAATTGAATTTATATTAGTTTTAAATTATCATAAGTTCAATTTTATTTAATATAATCGAATTTTTATTTTAAAAATAAATTTTACTTTGAAAGTTACCATAATAACAATTTATACTTAAAGGTATATTTTTTTGAAAAATTGTTTCTTATTGCGTTTTTTCCGTTTAATTTAAAATTTAATATGGGAAATTAATTATTTTCAAATTTTAAATTTTATTCAATAAATTTTATCATTGATTCCAAATTTTGTTAATAGGTCAATTTATTTTTTGTCAATATGAATAGTAACATTTTTAATTTTTGTTATCACGATAAAGGTAAAATCAAGTAATAAAAGATAAAAATGAAATTTTGTGTACTAGAAAATATTGAAACACTTTTATAAATTTTATTTTATGAGTCCATTTTACACATAAACATACATTATTCAGTTATGTGACCTTTTCTCTATTTTTATGAGATTATAAACTTTGTAATATTTTCTATAAATGAATGTTTATAATGTTACACTCTTGTTTTTATTAACTATAATATTTTTAACAGGGGGTAACTAGAGTATATTGTCTATTAGAAATATTAAATTTAAATAAAAATTATTTATCTTCATCATGATAATTTATTTTTATATTTTAGTGTTGAAATAATTACTTTAAATTCTCACACAATGTTGATGGATTAATTATTCAATTAATAGGAAAATAATATAAATGATATTAAAAATATTAAAAGTAGTTTTATTTGAAATAATTATAGTATCCCATGAATTTTATAAATACAAATGAAATAATATACATTTTTGAATTCATTTTATTAAAATTATTTTTTTTCTTGATGTTATTAAAGTCAATAAAAATAAATTATTCTAAAATTGACATTAATTATATTTTATAAAAAATAATAATTTATTAAATAATTTAAAGTTCATAAAAATATTATATTAATACCATCCAATGATATATTTTTTATTCCATAAACTATGGTCAATTCATGGGTCTTTGTTTTATTTTTAGTAACATAATTTACCATTAAAAGATAGAAGACATCAATATTATAGTAATTATTAAAATACTTAACAAATGGTTAAAATATGACAAGGGTAATAATGTAATCTAGACTTATCCAAAAAATAATTTATGACTTTATTTAGAATCAAAGCCATATTATATTATAATATTATCAATTTTGAACCATTTTAGCATCATAATTAATTTATACTAAATTAATTTATCAATAAATTCCAAGAGATCCCATTCCCTCTCTTTTAAAAGAGAACCGTCTATTATCATAACATCACATTTAAATTAATTTTAGATAATAAAATACCTCCGTAAATCCCATCCAATAATCCATAAATACATTCTATATGCCTTATATTGGTCATAATACCAATCATAGTGGTCCTAATGCATTATAAAAATGGGAATTTCCAAACAAGAGGAATAGTTTTTAACCACATGTTTAAGTTTTATATATTATTAAAATTCCCTAAAATATTCTTCAACCATTCCAAAATGTATCCCATATATACTTATATATTATTAATTTAATAGAATAACAAATACCCATCTCCAAGATCCATCATACGTGTATATGACAAACAACGACCTCACATACCGATGTAATTCATTTTCCAACAACACATATCATGAAGAGTTATAATGATGGAATTAATGTTTTTATAATATATTATTTACAAATTAATCATTCTTATCATATAATATATAATTTACTTTCTTACCTTTCCATTCATTGAAAAATGATGACTTCACTCATTCATACTTGTGGAATACCTCCTCTATGAAGAGATGTGCATCATTTTTCATCACCACATAACGTGGATAATATATATAATTATATTTAAATAATTATAATTAAATTTAAGTTATTATAATTATTATAAGAAGATAAAATACTACATACCTTATTTCTGTAATTATTGTTGGAAAATGTAAATGTTACTGATGCGTATGTATGGTGTAGCATCTGAATGATTGTAATAGATATATTTTTTCATAACCATCAATAATAATTATTATTAAATGTATAATTTATGTAAAATATTATAAATTCATCTTTATTTTTATTCTAGAGATGTGGCAATGATGTCCTCTTTTACTCAAGTCAACTTACCAAATTCATTTTGGACTTAATAACTAAATATTCTCAAAACATCCAACATGAAATTAAGTGATTATGTAGTTATTATAACATGGTAGTAATTTAGATAAAAGGAATAATTAAAATAATAATTACTATAAATAAATTAAATATTTAACATAATTTTTTATCCTAGAAGGTAAACAATATACGTGATGAGTGAGAGACAAAGTAGGGGACTTTCTTTTTAAAAAACATCTTATAATGTTTTCTTTATAAAAATATTTCTTCCATGCCCATGTTTCATATAAAAAATATAGTTATATTTATATAAATATAAAATAATTATGAAGGAAAATTTATATATTTTTACCTTATTTCAAAAGTTTTTAAAAGACAGTTTTTATATAATGTTTTAACTTTGTTTACTAAAAGGGAAAATGAATGTTAAATTCTTAAATATATGGAGATAATGAATTTTATTTACTCCATAACAATTATTTTATGTTGGGATTCATTTATAATATTTTGTGTTTTATTTAAAGAAAAAACCAATTTCGTTTTTAATGGGAATTTTATTTTTAAAAAATATGTTTTAAAATAATGGGGTATATATCAATATCTTATTTTTTTTATTAAGGGTAAAAAGAATAATTTTATGAATGTTTTTTAAAAACTATATCACAATTAATTGGAATTTTTTATGAGTATGTGTTGTTCCATTATAAAAAAATAGACAGTGAGCCTTTTATAGTTCTCCAATACATTGGGTAATGGGCCGAAGTGAATCGATTAGGTTTCTCCTAAGAGATTATGTGTATATACTCTGAGGAATATTCCAATTATGGGATATATTTAATCTATTAGGTTTCTCCTAATAGATAATCAGAATATAATATGATAATTATTCCATGGATATTAGTGACTTTTATTCTATGGGTATAAATGAGGGTTACTTCATTTGAAATAGTGATATGAAAATAATTCCCCAAGTTGTCTACATATTTTATCTATACTTTATATGGGTTATAAAATATTCCTTCAATCATAGAGTATGTGTTTTTCAGGAGGAAATTATTTATTTCATAACCACAAATAATAATGTGATGATGGTATGTAATTTTTAGTAATTCATTTTTTTCACTGGTCTAAAAAAGTTCTTCTTTTTTTTGTCCAGTACAGATATTTTTATGCTCATCCAACATTTTAAACAATTTTTCAAAGGGTTTAAGGATGGGTAAGTTAAAAGATAAATTCAACTTGAAAGTCATGGAGATATATGATGGAAAAAATTATTTTAAAAAGTTTGGTTTGGTGGGAAGAATAGATTTGAATAGAAATGTCCACTTTTTAATATAAGGTTTTATTATATTAAAGTTATGATCTATTTCTCTAAAAATATAACCCTAAAATATCTTTAAGAATGAAATAATTGGATTCTTTCCTAAATACAAAAGATAATGTAATGTTTAAGGCCACATCCTTACATTTCAGGTGTGATGGAATTAAGAGATATTTTATAGAATATGTACCTTTGTGATGGGTATATCATAATGTATAGCCTGATAGAAAAAATTCTAAGGGTATTTTATAACTATTACACATACTATAATGGAAATGGATAAACATCACCATATATTTTTTTCATTAGAACTCCCAAAACTTCTAAATGGAGTAATGATATATGGGTTATAGTCGATCTCTTTACAAACTCATCACAATTCATCCCTATTATATAAAATATATCTCAAGATTGTCATTACATGATATACATTAAAGAGTATTCAAGGTTTACTAATGAGTCATATTTGTTTTCATATGATCGAGAGCTGTGGTTTAACTTGATGTTCAGATGAATCCTTCTGAAATTTCATGATAAAGAATTAATTTTCAACACTATGTATCATCCTCAGACAGAATATTAGTTTGAGAGAACAATAGAAACCCTATAGGATATGTTGCAATCTTTTTCTATGGATTTCAAAGGTATTTGGGGTCAATAACTCCTCTAGTCATGTTTGAAAACAAAAATATCATTCAATAGATCATTTAGATGGATTCTTATTAATACCTATATAGAAATATTTATAAATCTCAAATGTTCTTTGATGGATTTTGATAATTAAATATATTGAGACCAGATCTAGTTGAATAAATAGAAGATATTTTTAGCACTATTCTTAAACACATAAGGATAACATAACATTGAAAAAGTAATGTTGACAATATTCAAGGTAATATGTAATTTAATGATTGTTAGAATGTGTTTCTGTGAATTTAATCAAGGAATATTTTTATTATATTTTGAAATTAAGGAAAGATAAGACCTATATATATTGTAATTTTTGAGATTATTGATTGATTAGGGAAAATTTCTTATCACTTAGTTATTCCACTAAAACTCTCTCAAGTCCCTAATATATTCTATGTATCTCTCTTAAGAAAGTACATACTTGAGCCTTCACATATACTGAATAAAGAAGTTATACCAATGGATCATGATATTTCCCAAGAATAAAGACTTGTGAATTTTTTGTATCATAGATTTAATGTTGTATGAAATGAGGCAACTCACTATGTAAATTCATTATATTGAAACCCCCCAACTTAAGGATGGCCCATGGGAACCTAAAAATATTATTAGGAAACAATATCCTCATTTTTTATTAGAAATATTTAATTTAAATGGTGGAAATAATTTTAGGGTTGGTATAATGTAACATCTTGATATTTCATTAAATATTTTTTTTCAAATAAATTTAATTTCATCGATATATTTTGTAACATGAAAAATCTAGTTTTAGAGAACCATAATATACTATTAATATTATTATTTAATCATGAATACTATAACATATTTATTAAAAATTACATTTTGAATACAAAAAAACATTTTTAAAATTATTTAAAAATGTTTTATAAGAATAAAATATATTAATAGTTATATTATAATTAGTAATGTATTTATATGATTAAGAAGGACATTTAATTTCAAAAAAATTATTATTATCACATTTTTTGAACATATAATGAAATTATTTTTTAAAAAATTTAAAAATTTATTTGACCAAATTAAAATCATTTTTGTTATCAACATTACCAAATTTTCTTAGTGTTTATTTTTGGGATTCTTTTTAATAGTTTAAATTTTTAATCAATAATTGAAAATGATAGAATTTGTTTTTAAAAAATATCTATTCATTTAAATAATTTAAAAAGTTATATTTTTTTTAAAAAAAATTTAATTATATTTTTTTAAAAAATATTATTATCAATTCTATTGGGTCAATGGAGTCAATTTTATTTTCAACTTTTATTGAAAAACTTTTTACACTTATGATTTGTTTTTAGAAAATCTTTTATTTTTCAGATCTATAAGTTTAATTTTAAATTAGATTCTGACTATTATATGAATTTAATTTTTAAGAAATGTTTAGCATATCATTATTTATGATAACTAATATTATACAATCTGGTGAACTTATTTTTTGGTCATAATTAATAGTAAAAATAGTAAAAAAATAATTACCTTTGTTAAGTTTAAAACGAGATTACTAGAGTGTTAAAATAAAAAGATACATGTATTTTTAAATACAAAATAAGTAAATTCTGTTTTCTATAGAAATATAAAATTTATTCAATCAAAATTTTTAATCCATTATCATTATGGGTAATTTTTCTTTATAATGGCTTTATCACTTTGGATTCTTTTGAGAAATTTTTGTGTATCTTCCAAGCGGGTTCCTTTGCACAGTTATAACAGGTCATATACTATCCTCTCCTATCCACATAGAAAGATCCTTTTGGATTGAAAATCACCTAAAGAAATCTATTTCTTACTTCCCTCCCCACATCAAAGAGGCCTTTTTTTGATTAGAGAACCCTCCAAATAATGCTTTAGGTGAAAACCTAAAGTGGTTTTCTGAAGAAGAGGTATAGTTCTAAACCATCCATCGTTGTTTTATTTCTTCTTCCACATAATTAAAATATTAATAAAACATTAATATATAGTGAAATAATTATCTTTCATACAGTTATATGTTATAATTTTAGTTTTATAACCTAAATAAAACTCCTCTTCCATCAAATGGGAAACAAAACCTCCGATTGTGTGTATAGAAGACTACTATCTCAGAAACTGATGCAATTAATTTTCCATCATCATCTCTAAAAAATAAACCTAATTATATATTTTATGTCTATAGATGATATTTAATACATATTTATAATTCTATAATTAAAACATAGCATCTATGTTATTACCTTCCAATCTAATGGAAAATGATAGCATCATTCGTGTGTTTTTATGAACTACTTCCTCTACAGAGGGATGCGATTCACTTTTATTGTTACTATTGAAATTTATTTTGATAAGGTTTGATTTATTAGGAAACATATTAAACAAAAATTATTTTTTATAGGGGACATATTTTTTACTTTTCTTTCATTCCTCTCATCGAATAATTGGAAACAACATTCATGTGCATGTACAACCCGCCTTCTCAATGAATTGTGTAATTCCTTTTATATCTCTGAAATTAATGGATTAATATAAATACATGTATGAAGAATATATATTATATTTATATAAAATTTTAAATTATTGAGACCATTAAACCAAGATCAATTTAAATGGACCAAAAAAACCAAACCAAAACATTCATGAAAAATAAAGGAGTTACTACCTAAAACATGAATTTATCAAAGAATTTTTAATAAATGGGTAATAAATGGTCAAAAGTAAATCATAAAAGGTATTATATATATTATTATGGTTCTAGGATATATTTATAATAAACCTATATTGACCATACATGAGTTTATAATGTGTATGAACAAATATTATAATTGATGTAAAGGATTTCCATCTCACTTTTACTTCCATGAGACACAACCCATATTCATTAGTTGTTTCCTTTTTATTGTGTATATACATACCATAAATTTAATTTATGAATCTTATTATGAAATTTATTAGACATTATATATACATCATTGTTTCTTTCATTCATGGTTCTTATCATTCAGATGTTACCAAAGTGGTATGGGTTTTCTAATTCAATCTCATTATTTATCAAGTTTTTTATAATTGTGCATCCGATGATAAAATATTATGAAATATTTAGAAATAAATTAATTTATTTTATTATTCCCTTTTTAGTTTTTATAATATATATATTTTTAATTTTCCTCTATTTATGAACTAAAAAGACAAAAATAAGGTTTTCTAAAAAATTATGTTCATTTTTGTATTTGGTTGGAAATCCTTTTTCCTCCATGCCAATGTTTCTATATACTGTTTGAATTTTTTTTTCTATTATAAAATGATAATTTTAAAAAACTTCCCATGTTTTAAATTTTATAAAATGACTTAAACAAAATCCTCATTTCATTTTCTAAACAAGTAATTTTTATTATTTTCCTAAATTGTGAAAGGAATATTTGATTTAACATATACAACATGAACATAATTTCTCACCATCATGATAGATCAGTGATTTAAAATTTCTCTTACAAGTTCAAAAGTTTGTTTTTTCAAATAAAATTTCTTATTAAATATTTGTGAAACGTTTTATATTTTAAATGAGTGATTTCAGAATAGAAGGGATATATTTTCCTTAGAAATGTTCTAAGTGATCATTCAAAATCATTTTATATATAATATTACATCCATTGATGTTACTTTAGATTTAATGGGGATATGATTCAATGATAACATCCATATTATTTCACTAGAAGATTTATTATTATAATAATTATATTTTTATGGAACACATTTCTTTTCCATGTGTTATGTTTAAGAAACCCATTTATTTTCCAAAAGATATGATATGATGAAATGATGAAATTTTTATGAAACCTGTGTCTTTCAACAAGTTATACTGTGATGAAATATTTATGAAACCCATTTCGATTTCATGGGTTAGGATATGATTAATTATTTATGACCATGTGGCACAAAAATTTATGGATTATTTAAATGGTGGGACCTATTTCTCCCTCCAATGAATTGGTTAAAAAATAAGAAATTATAAGCTCAAATGGTACATGATAGGTTATCCCAATCCTATAAAAGAGGGTACAAGGTAGGTTTATCGAAGCCCAAAACAATAGGGTACACATGATGTTATCCCAATAAATAAAATGATTTTATGATTTGATCTTAGAAAATATTAATCTTTTCCCAATGTATTGGAGGGAGATATAGGTCCCAACCTTTGAATAGTCAATACATTTTTAGCCACATTATCATGAAAAATTAATTTTATCATAACTGACACTAGTGCAGAAAACTTTTTTTACATCGGTTATAAATTAACCAACATAAAGAACGAAAGCGCGGGGTTTTTTAAGTCAGTTATTTGATAACCGACGTAATAAACGATATATCTATTAGTTTTTTACATCAGTTATTTTATAACAGACGTAATAAACGAGGCTTTTGAGGCCTTTTTGACGTCGGTTATTTTATAACCGAAGTAAAAAAATAACCCGTAGAAGTTTTTTACATCGTTTATTGTATAACCGAAGTAAAAAACTGTAATTTTGGATGTATTTTTTACGTTGGTTATTCTATAACCAACGTAAAAAAGAAACACAAGGATTTTTTTATGTCGGTTATAAAATAACCAACGTAAAAAAGTCATATCTGATACATTTATAATGTCGGTTATTATAATAACCAACATTATAAATGTAAAAAAACAGTTTATAATGTCGGTTATTAAATAAACGATGTTATAAAACATTTAAAAAATTAACAAGCCCCGTGGATTGTCATTTACGATTTTTCAATCGACAGTCCGACGACTCATCTCTCTCGCCCGGTAAACCCTAATCGGCTCGTCGATCTTGCTGCGTTAAACTCATTTTTCCTTCATCGTTTATCATCTTTACTCTCCTCAGATCTATCATCTCAACTTGCAACATTCATGTAAGCCTTCCACGAATTTATTTCGTTCGTTTTTTTTTTCGGATTGTCTATATTTATGTTTTGCGATTTTTGTGTTTAAACTAGGTAAGATTCTTCCATTTCGAACCCTGTTACCTCTTTTTTCCATCATCATCTTATTTATATTCCCCAGATCTATTAGATCGACTCTCAATATTCACGTAATCCTCAACTACTTCTATTTAGTTTGTTTTTGTTTCTTGAATTCCCGACATTGATGGTAATTTTTGTTGCCATTGACAACTAATGATCTCATTCACCTATATTACTGCATGGAATGGTTATTGATTAAATGTACGAATTCAGAAATGATATTTCATGTGTTGTTGTGTTTTATGTTTATCCTCTTTTATATGAGAATCTATTATACATATAATTTAATGGTTGTTGACCTCTATGGCCCTTCGATGCATCGCTATGTCTCATGATTCTAAATAAAAATGGGTTCTGCTGAGGGCTTACCCTAGTATTTTTTGAGGCCTTGGCCAAGGCCTTGACAATATGTTTAAGATTTCTAGAATTATCCATTACCTCATTATGATATTAGTTATTGAGAAAAATTGTGATCATTTGACTAGTTGAATATCATTGGTTATTTTTAATTATCATACGCTCATTTAAGTAGCCATATTGAAGAATATTTAATTCCATCTCTTTCATGCTGAAGTATATATTAAATGAATGTGTTTTTATTTGTTCACCATGCCTAGTTTTTATATGTAAACCATTGTTTGGGGGGTTGTCCAGGGGGTGGGGGGCTGTCCAGAGGGTTGGGGGGTGTCCAGGGGTGTCCAAGGGGGTGGGTGGGTGTGGGGGGCTGTCCAAGGGGGTGGAGCATGTCCAGAGGGTTTTGGGGGTTGTCCGGGTGGGGGGGGGGTGTCCAAGGGGGTCGGGGGTGGGGGGTGGTGTCCAGGAGGGGTGGGGGTACTATCTGGAGGGGTGGGGTGCTATCCAGGGGGTGGGGGGGGGGGGGTTGTCCAAAAGGTTGGGGGTGTCCAGTGGGGTGTCCAAGGGGGTGGGGGGGTGTCCAGAAGGGGTGGGGGGTGCTGTCTAGAGGGGTGAGGGTTGTCCAGGGGGTGGGGGGATGTCCAGAGGGTTGGGGGGTGTCCAGGGGGGTGTCCAAGGGGGTGGGTGGGTGTGGGGGGCTATCCAAGGCGGTGGGGGCCTGCCTAGAGGGTTTTGGGGGTTTTCTGAGGGGTGGGGGCGGGGGGGATTTCCAGAGGGTTGGGGGTGTCCAGGGGGGTGTCCAAGGGGGTAGGGGGTGGGGGTGGTGTCCAGGAGGGGTGGGGGTGCTGTCTAGAGGGGTGGGGGCTGTCCAGGGAGTGCGGGGGATGCTCAGAGGGTTGGGGGGTGTCCAGGGGAGGAGGGTGGTATAGGGGGTGGGTGGGTGTGGGGGGCTGTCCAAGGGGGTGGGAGCCTGTCCAGAGGGTTTTGGGGGTTTTCCGAGGGGTGGGGGCTATCCAGTGGGTTGGGGGGTGTCCAGGGGGTGTCCAAGGGGGTAGGGGGTGGGGGGTGGTGTCCAGGAAGGGTGGGAGGTGCTGTCTAGAGGGGTGGGGGGCTGTCTAGAGGGTTGGGGGGTGTCTAGGGGGGTGTCCAAGGGGGTGGGTGGGTGTGGGGGGCTTTCCAAGGGGGTGTGGGCCTATCCAGAGGGTTTTGGGTGTTGTCTAGGGGGTGGGGGGCTATCCATAGAGTTGGGGGTTGTCCAGGGGGTGTCCAAGGGGGTAGGGGGTGGGGTTGGTGTCCAGGAGGGGTGGGAGGTGCTGTATAGAGGGGTGGTGGCTGTCCAGGGTGTGGGGGGGGGGATGTCCAGAGGGTTGGGGGGTGTCCGGGGGGGGGGGGGGTGGGGGTGGGTGTCCAAGGGGGTGGGTGGGTGTGGGTGGCTATCCAAGGGGGTGGGGGCATGTCTAGAGTGTTTTGGGGGTTGTTCGGGGGGGTGGGGGTGGTGTCCAGGAGGGGTGGGAGGTGCTGTCTAGAGGGGTGGGGGGATTTCCAGGGGTGGGGGGCTGTCCAGGGGGTTGGGGGTGTCCGGGGGGGGGTGTCCAAGGGGGTGGGGGGCTGTCCAGGGGGTGGGGGGCTGTCTAGGGGGTTGGGGGGTGTCCGGCGGGGTGGGGGGGTGTCTAAGGGGGTGGGTGGGTGTGGGTGGCTGTCCACGGGGGTGGGGACTTGTCCAGAGGGTTTTGGGGGGTTGTCCGAGGGGGGGGGGGGGCTATGTAGAGGGTTGTGGGGTGTCCAGGGTGGTGTCCAAGGGAGTAGGGGGTGGGGGTGGTGTCCAGGAGGGGTGGGCGGTGCTGTCTAGAGGGGTGGGGGCTGTCCAGGGGGTGGGGGGGGGGGGGCTGCCCAAAGGGTTGGGGGTGTTCGGGGGGGGGGGGGGGGTTCAAGGGGATGGGTGGGTGTGGGGGCTATCCAAGGGGGTGGGGGCCTGTCCAGAGGGTTTTGGGGGTTGTCTGAGGGGTGGGGGATGATTCTCAGGTTTACTCCATTTTTCTCCAATTTTCTATCAACCATGTAGGCGCCATGGTTTTCTTTGATTCAATGGAATTTAGAACTGTTATATCTAACTATATTTTGTTTTAAAAATAATATTCAAGCATATTTTTTTAAATACCCATAGATTTGTTTTATATTTCAAAATTGTTTTACATTCAAATTATGATTTTTTTCATATAAACATATATTTGTCTTATCTTAAAATTATATATATTTTTGATATTTGTTATAGGTAATAATGAGTCGAAGTTGGATTACGGCACATCGAATGAGCAATGAATATGAGGGAGGTGTTGATTCCTTTTTGGAATTTTCTAAACGAAATGTTCCAAGTAGTGACATTTTTTTCTGTCCATGCCTGAAATGTTTGAATATGAAGAAGTTGAAAAGTAGAGAGATAAAAGATCATCTGATTTGTCATGGTTTTAATCCGAGTTACAACCCTTTGATTTGGCATGGTGAAACTGAACAGAATGTCACTAATGATGATGATTCACAAGATGGTAACTCCAATGGAATTGAAGAAATTATTCGTGATATTGTAGCAGAACAAATTGAGAAATAACCGACAGTTGCACGTCTTTATGGTGATGATAAAAAACCATTATATCCTGGTTATACAGATTTTACGGTTTTTTCGGCGGTGTTATGATTGATTAACCTGAAGGCAAAACATGGATGGAGTGACAGAAGTTTTACAGAGCTGATACAATTGCTGAAAGACATTCTTCCAAAAGATAACGATCTTCCAGATTCACGTTACAAGGCCAAGAAAATATTATGCCTGATGGGATTGGGATACAAGAAAATACATGCATGTACGAATGACTGCATTATATATAGGAAGGAATATGAATTTTTGTCAGAGTGTCCTAAATGTGGGACATCACGGTATAAGCTGAAAGAAAAATCACAGGATGATGTTGAGATTACAAAGCTCCCTTCAAAGGTATTTTGGTATCTTCCTATAATTCATCGTTTCAAACGTTTATTTGCTAGTTCACATGATGCAAAAAGGTTAATATGGAATGCTAATGAGCGGGTATGTGATGGAAAAATACGTCATCCAGTTGATTGTCTACAATGGAAGAAAATTGATGCGCAATATTCTACATTTGGATGTGAAATTAGAAATCTCAGACTAGGGTTGTGCACAGATGGAATGAATCCATACCGAACCCTTAGTAGCACACATAGTTCATGGCCTGTTTTACTGGTAATTTACAACCTCTCTCTTGAAGCTTGTATGAAGTGAAAATATGTCATGTTGAGTATAATGATCTCTGGTCCAAAGCAACTCGGCAATGATATTGATGTTTACTTGTCACCGTTGATTGATGATTTGAAACTGTTATGGGATAATGGTATTAGGGTGTATGATTCTTATAAAATGGAATGTTTTCAACTGCATGCAGTGCTTCTGTTCACTATAAATGACTTCCCAGCGTATGGAAATTTGTCTGGATATAGTGTTAAAGGGCATAAAGCATGTCCAATTTGTGAACAACAGACGTCATATTTTCAATTGCATCATGGGAGGAAAACAATGTACATGGGTCATCGAAAGTTTTTGCCTATGGATCACCCTTATAGAAGACTAAAAAAGGCATTCAATGGATCACAAGAATTTGATATTGCTCCAAAACCTTTATCCCCTGATCTGTATTTTGAGAGGGTGAAAATCCTTGATGTGACATTGGGAAAGACATAGAAATATGGTAATTATAGACATATTTGGAAGAAAAGGTCAATATTTTTTGAGCTACCATATTGGATGTATCATGATGTTAAATATAATATTGATTTCATGCACGTGGAGAAGAATATATGTGATTGTTTGATTGGAACATTGTTAGATATTAAAGGAAAGACAAAAGATGGGTTGAATGCAAGATTAGAGTTACTATCAATGGGAATACATTTGGAGTTGGCTCCCACTCCTAATGTAAGATGAAAATTTCTTCCCCCGACTTGTCATACATTATCTAAGAGGGAGAAAATTAGATTTTTTCAGTGTCTTCATGATATCAAAGTGCCTCAAGGTTATTCTTCAAATGTAAAAAATTGTGTCTCATTGAAGGACTTGAAGTTGATAGGTATGAAATCACATGATTTTCATGCCATGATGCAACAAATTCTACCAGTTTCATTGCATGGAATATTGCCCATTCGTTTCAGAAAGACTATAATGAAGCTGTGTTATTTTTTCAATTCAATTTGTAACAAGGCGATTGATGTGAATGCTTTGAACATTTTGGAAAAGGATGCAATTTTTATACTTTTTCAATTGGAAATGTATTTTCCTCCAACGTTTTTTGATATAATGGTGCATTTAATGATTTATCTAGTTCGAGAAATAAAGCTTTGTGGACCTGTATATCTTCGTTGGATGTATCCTTTTGAAAGGTATATGAAAATATTAAAGGGGTATGTTAAAAATCCATATCGACATGAAGCCTCCATTATTGAAAAGTATATTTCTGAGGAGGTAGCAGAGTTTTGTACGAGCTACTTGGCTATGGCGCAACACATAGGTTTTCCTCCATCTCTCCAAGAACGAGTTAATAATGGGGGAAAGGGGATTCATGGCTTGAAAGTCAAATCATTGTCAGCTGAACAGATGAAGAAGTTATAATCATACATCTTTCATAACATAGTTGATGCTCAATTGTATATCACATTGCATATTAATGAGTTGAAACAATGTCATCCAAAGAAGAATGAAATGTGGATTTTGAATGAGCACAACACAACTTTTTTGTCATGGATTAAAAAGACTTTTCTTAGTAGATCAGATGTATCAGAGACATTAAAATGGATAGTGGGTGGTCCATGTTTAAATGTGATAACATGGTCCGGTTATGACATTAATGGCTATACATTTCATATGAAAGCTCAGGACAACAAAAGTGCAGTTCATAATAGTGGTGTATTGGTGTTTGCAGAAGCAATGCATTTTTCGAGTGCTAAGGGAAAAAAACCCAAGTTTTGCATCAAGTTAATATTATGGAGTGATTGAAGACATATGGGAGGTTGATTACTTTAAAATTAAAGTTCTTATTTTTAACTGTAAATGGTTTATCGGTAACAACAGTGTCAGACACGATGAATTTGGAATGACACTTGTTAATCTGAATAGATTGGAAGACACATCTGATTCTTTTATAATGGAAACACATGAAAAAAAAATTCTATGTAGTAGATCAATCAGATATGCAGTGGGCTGTTGTTTTACAAGGGAAAAAATATGTTGGTGAGGATGAAATTGAGGAAGATACTGATTTATTTGAGATCCCGAATTCCATGGAAAGATTAATAGAACAGAATGATGAGCATGTTGAAGACATGGTTTGTTCCATAAGGAATGATCACAACGAAGGAATTTGGGAAAACAATCCATTTGTTCATTCCTAAAATTATAGGTACCATATGTTTATTTCTTGTTTACACTTATTTTTTTCATAAATGTTAGATATTGTATGTTTTTTATTTATTAAAATATGTTTAAAAAAAAAATAAGTATAAGTTTTTGTTTGTTTTAAGTTTGTTTAGTTTACTTTATCATGTTTAAAACCATTACATGAATTATATATCTATTATTTTTGTTCAGTGACAATTACTTTACCATGTTTACCAAGTTTACTAGGTTTACCATGTTTGCCATGTTTACCATCTTGACCATATTTACCATCTTTACCATTGTTTAACATGCTTAGCATATTACCAATGTTTACTATTACGTAACTTAGTACACTTTTCTATTTTCTGATAAAAGTAGCATTAAAATATTTGAATTTGTATATTTATGAACTAACCTTTGTTTTTTTGATTTGAAGGATAATGACAAATCATTCAGTTGATCAACCACATGATTCTGGAGAAGAGCATATTGGTCACACCTCTAGGGATGAAAATTCACATGATCCTATTACGACAAAGAGGTCAAAGGTTGGTAAACGTGGGTGCACACATTTACCAAAATTATCACTTTATCGTACGCAGGATTAGAGGATAGTCATTTAGTTTGATGATGATGATAATCCTAGAGGTCCGAATGAAAAATATTTTAAGAGTTTTGTAGTAACTCAGGCTAAGAAAAAAGTAAGCATTCTGTATGATGACTTGGGAAGTGTGGATAAAGAGATAATATCTCAGTTGTGGGAGACGATTTTGGTAAGATCTTTTTCTATTGTTTGACTATTATTTTACTGTTTCTAGTATATATAATATGTTTAACCTCTTCTTTATCAGATGACATTTGATATTCCTGACACGGGAGGAGTCAGGAAGAAATGCTTATCGTTGGCTGCCAGGAGATGGAGGGATTCCAAATCAACCCTCTCATCTGATTTCATTTATGGTAATAGGAGTCATGAAAATCCATGTCGTATATATCCTTTTATAGATGATGAAACATGGAGAAAATTTTTTGAAAGTAGAAGAAAAGTGTCATTTTTGGTAAGGGCAATGTAAAATTTTATAACCTTTCTTATATAAATGATCTTATTAATGTTTTGTTAATGATTTCATATTCTTAATTTACAGCAAACAAGGAAATCTCATCAGGATATCCAATCTAAAAATGTATACCCTCATAGTTTATATCGGGGAGGGTATTCATTTTTGGAAGAACAAATGATGGTGGAAAAATTTCAACAAATAAGAGCTGAGTCTTCAAGCTCTGGAGAGGTGGCCCCTCCATCCCCTCCATCTAGACATGAAAAATGTAAGAGAGCACATAAGGGCATAAAAGGGAAATATCTTTCGGAAGAATCAAGAATATTAGCTGAGAGGATTGTAATATATCTATTTTATTTATTTAAGTTAACTATTTTCTTCATAAAATTTCAATCATTACAGAAATGTTCAATTAATTAACACATGACTCTCTTGAGGAGCAGAGTTCACAGGGGACATTTACAGCTACTAGGAGGGAAGATATTTTATCTGTAGCATTGGGAATGCCCAAACATCCTGGTCATGTAAGAGGATATCTGTCAGGTGTATCAGTAAGAAAAGTGTTTCCATGTTCTTCAACTTCTAACATTGAGGGGGTTTATAAAAAATAAATAGAATCCTTGGAGGCTGATGTTCATAATATTAATGCGATGATGGAGGACAAGATTAGAGCATCGATGCAGTCTTTGTTTGCAGAAATGCAAAGAAAATTTCAGAATATAGCTCCCACTCCTCCACCTCCCCCTGCAGACCCCATTATTTATCCTCCACCTCCGCCAGTAGCTCCCACTCCCCACCTCAGCCTGCGGACCTCATTTTTATCCTACTCCTCTGTCACAACTTCCTACTTATTGTGAGTTGTATGTTGATGATTCTCAACATCATATAGTATCATATGGGTTGATATATTGTACAGGAGATACAGTTCATCATCAAAAATTAGAGGTAGATAATCAGAGGGTCACTGTATAGGATATTATAGATAGATCAGCACGGGTACCATTACCTACAGATGAGGTGGCAACAGTTGGACATAGTATCATCCATTTTTTAATTTGGGCATCCAGACTTCTTCAACTCATTACCATAGAGGTATGAATGTTATATATATTTTTTATTAAAGTTGTTTTATCATTTGAAAACTAATATATTTTTTAATTTATTTTTACAGGAATACTTCAAAGGTAAAGAAATTCTGTATAGACAACAACAAAGAAAAATGGCTGTGACATCAGATATAAATTCTAGTAGTCTTGATAGATTTTCAAGATATTAAAATTTGTTGGCGAGTCATTACGAGTTTCCAATAGAAGCTCATGTTTGTGGACATGAAATAAGTGTAGGGATTATGAAAACTGATATCACGGATCTTGTTACTATAGATAAGTTGGGCATCAACGTGGAGAATTTTTTTTCCATGTAGGTCTTAACACCTTTTCCTTGCATTTTATTTATTAAAAATGTATACTTATGTATGTTTTTTATTAGGTATATTTATAAAATCTGTGAGAGGAATGAGATTACATATGTATATGGATTCATGGACCCACAATTGATTTCCCCTGAAGCATGTGCATTGAACAAGGAACAAAGAATGGTTTATATTGCTGAAAGACTTGAAAAGAATATAGTCACACAATGTTGGATGTTGCCTTTTTGTGAGAGGTATGAAACACATCTCTCTCAAAGAGTTAATTATATTTTAACATAAAAAACCACCAACGTTAAATTTCTTTTTATCAATGATCATTGGATGTTAGGGGTTTTTTTGCCCAAGATAGAAAGCACTTTATTGGATATGCTCTTTCCATGATGATGTGCGGGAAAGTTGTAAGAATATATTGGAAAAGTAAGTTTCAATTTCTCAATAGTTTTATATATTATAATGAATTTTAAATTTACCCCATTCGTATAATTTTCTAACAGTGATTGGGCCTTCTTTCGAAAAAACACAAAGAAAAGGAGTGCAAAGATCAAATATGTAAATGAAAAGGTAAATATCCATTTATAATTTGTACTTTTTGATTTATTACATAAAAATAATATATTGAATTTACACTCATTCAAATATAATTTTCATGAACAACAAGGCGTCATCGAATACAGATATTATATGTTAAGATTTATGTATGAAATAATAACAACTGGGACAATTTTGAATTTTGACCTGGTAAGATTTCCTCTTAAAATTTTCCATAATATTTCAATTTGATTTATTCATTATACATGTTAACTAATATCCTTTTCATTTGTTGCTTTTTGATGACCCTCAACCCTATACTGTTGATGAAATCAAACAGTAACAAGTGGAGTGGTCAAATTATTTTACAGGTTTGATTGAATTTTATTTATTTGTAATGTAAAATGTAATTTTGAATATTGTTGTTGTAACTGTGTATTTGGTAGTCGTTTAGGTTGGATTTAGTTTTTTTTTGATGTTGAAAATGTATGTTTTGAATGTTATATATGTGAATGTTTAATTTTTCTTTACTTCTTGTTTTGGCCTACCTATGATGGTTTTTCTCATATGGATTCTGGTCTAGGGGGGAGGGGTTCCAAGGGTGTGTGGGGGGGTGTTCAGTGGGGTTGGGGGGTGTCCAGGGGTCTGGGAGGGATGTCCGGTGGGGTGGGGGGTAGTCTAGGGGGGTGGGAGGGCTGTCCAAGGGTGTGGGAGGGCTGTCCAGGGGTCTGGGAGTGCTGTCCAAGGGGCAGGGGGGGTATACATGAGGGTTGGGGGGGGGGGGTGGTAGTCCAGGGGTGTTTGGGGCTATCCAGGGGTGTGGTGGGGGCTCTAATGGGGTGGGGGAGGGCTTTACAGTGTGTGGGGGGTATACATGAGGGTAGGGGGGTTGTCCTGGGGTGTTTGGAGCTATCCAGGGGGTCGGGGGACATTCCAGGTGTCACGAACCGTCCTCGGGGCCCGTGCCGTGACTACCCCAAGCCCGCCTTCCATAGGCCAGGGGCTGGAGACTAGCACCAAAGGCGTAAATCCCGATAACTGGGAAGTCATTGCCTTTATAAAATCAAACAAACACCACAGAGTACATGCAGAAGTAAAACACTAAGTACAAAAAAAGAAGTGCTAAAAAGTAAATGGTCCAGAATACAAACCCAACTGAAAGTACAGCTACAACTGAACAAAAGTACAACAGAAAAAGACAACAATTGGAAGAAAGGAAGCAGCTCCTGGGTCATTGTCCTCAGATCCTACCTGAAGGGTAGGTACAGAGAGCGCAGCTTCGGGATCATCCACCACGGATCCTACCTGAAGGGTATGTACAGATAGCCTCCAAAACACTCTCGTTCGTCAACCTCCTCTGAGTGTTGTCTCACTGTGAAGTCCACCTCCGGATACTGACTCGCCGTGTGGTCCACCTCTGGGTACTGACTCGTCGTGTGGTCCACCTCCAGGTACCGTCCAGTCCTCGAACACTCGACTTCCGTCAGAACTGCCCGTCGTCTGCAACCAACACAACGAGGTGAGGGCATAACCCGTGCAGGGGTGAGTATAAAGATACTCAGTAGGGACCCCGAGACCCTCAAGGTCTCACTAAAACCAAAAAGGATAACCACAAAGAAGATCTCAACAGATAACCTATACTTAGGTATATGCCCATGCTTATACCTAAGTTATCAAGTAACCCATCTTAATCATGAGGAAAACACCAAGATCATGAAATCAACGGATAACCACTACCCAGGTATATGCCCATACATATACCTAAGTTATCAAGTGACCCATCTCAATCATGAGGTAAACACAAAGGTCAAAAGACTCAGCACAAACCAAGATTTTCATTATCGAAACCATAACTGCTGAAGAGCCCCATCTCTGGAGTGTACAGTGGTCCTGTCACGACTCCACGGTACTGCTCACTAACCTAAGTCTGCTGAGGTACTCCTCCTTTCGAGTACCACGGGCCAGCCACCCAAACACAGTAGTGCTTCCCGCTGGGGTATGCCACCCAAACACAGTAGTGCACACCTCCTAGTAGCCTGCAGAGGTACTCTACGGACGAGTACCGCGGGTCTGCACTGTCACACAGGTAGTGCTCCGTCCGCCATGGGTCTGCACCCAAACAAAGTAGTGCTCTGTCCACTGGGCTAGTCGACTCACTCCAAGTCGAGTCGGTCAAGCAGTCGTCAGGTCTCAGTCGGCTACACGGTCTCCGTACTCCGTACGCTCATCTCCGGGAGGGTCTGCTCCACGAGGTATAGGTCAATACTCCAAGTATCTCAAAGTCCCATGAAGAAGTATCTTAAAGGACCGCCTCGTCATAGGGGTCTCAATGCAACAGACAGAACATCAATCGGACACCCGGTCTGTGAGTTATTAGCCTTTTCGTCCCAGGGGCACAGTTGGTTTCGTGTGCGAACCAACCCGGCCGTATCTCAACTGTACCCCGAACTCTCATAGGGTATACTCATAGGGACCATTTTTCAACGTGATCACCAACGCCGCTGACGGTTCGTCAAACGGACGTCTGGTCTGAAAGATATCAGCTTTTCCGTTCCAGGGGCCCGGTTGGATTCCGGGTACAATCCAACTCGGACATACTCCAACTGCATCCAAACCTCGGGCGAAGTATGCCAAAAGTTCCATCTCCTCAAGAGTAATTCAACAAGATAGACGGCGCATCAATCGGACGCCCGGTCTGTGAGTTATTGGCTTTTTTGTTTCATGGGCCTGGTTAGTTTCGTGAGCAAACCAAACCGACCGCACTCCGTCGACATCCAAACCTCGAGCGGAGTAAGCCAAAAGTTCCATCTCCTCAAGAGGAATTCAATGAGATAGACGGCGCGTCAATCGGACGCCCGGTCTGTGAGTTATTGGCATTTTCGTTTCAGGGGCCCGGTTGGTTTCGCGAGCGAACCAACCCGACTGCACTCTGTCGGCATCCAAACCTCGAGCGGAGTAAGCCAAAAGTTCCGTCTCATCAATAGGAATCCAACAAAGTCTACGTCATGTCAATTAGAAGTCTGGAGCTCAAGATATAAGCGTTTTTGTTCTGAGGGCCCGGTTGGTTTCGTATTCGAACCAACCCGGCCGAACACAAAGTACTCCGAAACCTTAAGTGTGATACACCGAAACGACCGTCTCGATCCAAGGATCGCATCAGCGCTGATGGTGCATCAATCAAACGTCCGTAGCCCAAGATATGGGCAAAAGACCGAAAGGGGTCCGAAAACGAGGGGTCTGGGCCCGGACCGACCCGGCTCAAACCCCCCTGGGTCGACCCGACCCGGGTCCGGGTCCGACCCGGTTGGGCGCGACCCGCCCTGGCTGGCGCGGCCTGGGCGCGACTCGGATGGCGCTGGCTGGGTGGCCAGCGGGTCGGCTCGGCCGTTACGGCCGAGCCGCGGGCCGGGGCGCGCTGCCCCCGCGTGAAGGAGCCGCGGCCCCGCGTGGGGCCGCCCTTGCCAGCAGACATGGCAGCCGGCCGCGTCCCGCCCCCCTCTGGTATCGCGCGGTTGTGGGACTGCGCCTTGCCGCCGCGGCTTCAGCCGCGGCGTCTCCTCCCGGTAGCGCGCCGGGCGTCGTCGCCGTGCTAGCGAGGCGCACCGGCGGGCTGCTCTGCGGACCACCGGACGAGTTCCGGTGGTCGGAAATGCACGTCGCCTTCACCAAAGGCCCTCTCGGGGTCCATCCTTCACTGCGAGGACCTCACATCGCCCGTGCGGCTTACTTTGTTGTCGTCCGCCAATCCGCACACTAAGAACGAAAAGGGCGGTGGGTTCGGACTTGTTCGTTTGTCCGCACCCACCGCGTTAGCATTTTTAAAAGTCTCACAACAAATTTTTAGTCATACGCCACGGGTATAAAACACAAATATTTAAATGAATCAAACCCCTAAAATTTCCCGCAACAAAATATTCCCAACCCGCAAGGAAAATGTTCACAGATCAACTACATATTAAGTTCATCCGTGTTCTTTGATTTCTTTAGAATGAAAGAATCAAGGGAATAAAATCAGTCTCAATCATAATTCCCTACCTCAACGTTGTCGTCGAACGTGAGTTTGTCGCGGAATTAACCGTCGCGGAAGAGGAGGATCGCCGCGGAAGAGAAGGATCGTCGCGGAAGAAACGTCGCGGAAGGAGCGTCATGGAAGAAGCGTCGTTGACATTGCGGTACACGCCGTTGCATCATCTATCTTTGAGGGTTTGGCATTCTTCGTCGGAGATCGGTGCGTTCTTCGTGTTCTTCACATTCTTCGCGTTCTTCGTCGAAGAAGAACTCTTTACTCTAAATCCTATCCACGCCACAAGTTCCAATATAAATAAAATAAGAGTTATATTATTTTATTAACGCACATGACATGTTTGAATTTCAAAAGAAACGAAACGAACAATTAATTCAATGAATTAATTGTAACTATTTAACTGCCCAATTTAATGAGGCGTTTCTTAACCAGAAAAACTTAAGGTTTGACTTTATTAAAAAGGGGGGTGCGGGTACGTTACTTAGAAGGAAAGAAACGGTGGGGCTCGTGTGGGTCCCACCTCAAAAAATATCCTACCAAGTGGGTAGGATATTGTGGGTCCCATCTAATCCGCTTAACTTAGGTTAAGCCAGATTTAAGGAAAATAAAATAAAGTGTCGCACCACTTTTATTTTATTTCTTAACCTAACTAAAAAAAATTAAAAACACACCTGAGCAAACGAAACTCCGGAAAAAGGAGTTCCTAAGCAATTACTGGTGCTGAGATTCCATCGGTGCCCTCAGAATTCGATTCCGAGCACCTGTTCAGATGTTTGAAAAACCCGCTCGTTCGTTCACTGAACGTACCTGAGCTAAACTTCGAAAAATGATTCCAGGCACACCGGGCCTCAGAATCAGGCACCGTTAGAAACTGCATTCTTTTAAAATCCCAAAGAAAATTAGAAAAAAAATTTCCCTTGAATTTTACGGGTCTTTACATTACTCCCACCTCAGGGCTTTACGTCCTCCTAAAGCTTTAACACAAACTAGGGATACAAAAGCGGTACTGAGCACGCATCTGAGCCTTCCGCTCTCATGTGCTCACCTGGAGGTTCCTGTACTTCCAGTGAGAGCGTACCCGAGGAATCGACCATCCTCATAGGATCCGCTCCTGTCGATCCTCGATTACCACTGGAACCTCCGTGAAAGTCACCCCATCGCCAAAGTCCAGCTCCCCATGGTCGATGATATGTGAAGGATCACGCACGTATCTCCTCAATTGATATACGTGGAAGTTGTCGTGCACCTGGTGCAACTGAGGTGGATGGGTCAAGCGGTAAACCACCCCGCCTACCCAGCTGAGGACCTAAGAAGGTCTGCTGAACCTCGGAGATAACTTGCTGCCTTGGCCACATATCTGTAAACCTCATCGAGATGAGACCCGTATAAGGACGTGATCGTCATCCTCGAACTCCATAGGTCTCCAATTCATGTTTATAACTGGAACTCAAAACGACTGCTGCCACGAGGGTAAGTTTGACCGACTCAAGAGTGATTGGTCGCACCCTCCTGTGCATGAGTTACCCTGTGCTGCCTGGGTTTTCCTTTTTCGCCGACCAAGGAAAACCAATTCCGATGTTGTAGTTAAACCACAACCTTTTTGCCTAATACCATCAATTTGTGTATGAACTGTGATTGCCCAGTCCATAATCAAACCAACATCGTAAGGCCTCGACGCTACAAACAAGAGATTCCAACTGAAACTCTCACCTCGAGGGTCTGACCACACCATTGGCGTAAGTGTGATTATCGAGTCTTCTCCCAAGGTATCTCCAGACGTGAGGGTCAAGTCTAAGGCTTACCGAAAACTATAGGTTTGGGAAAAGATTCGTGGAAGGAAGGAATGATTCATATCGACGTCTGTTACTACGACAGCTAGTAGTGGATACAGACTATCCCTTGAATCATTATTAGAGCCATTGGGTCACTCTCCCTGACCGAAAGCAGCTACTCTCTTCCCTTGCTTTCCAGCTCCCTGAGCCTGGCGGGGACAACTAAGGCGGGTGGTTCTTGCATGTTAAAACGTATACCACCACATGCTGCTCTCCTAGCTTTGCCTCCACGTCTGCTGCTTCGCAGACTCATCTCTCCTTAAAGCTCCCACTTCCTGAAACATTTAACATGCCCGAGTCTCTAAGACTGGTGACAGTTTCCTGTTTCTTACTGCACCGTGCAGCCTTTATCCGCTCCTAGATGACCTGCACCTTCTTGTTTATGATCAGAAAGAGATGCTAAAATTTCTCCTTTTCCGAAAAGAGAAACTCAGTCTCATCCCCTGGATGAACCACACCCATTGCCTAATACAGTCAATCCTGACATGAATGATGCATTCATGCCATGGATGACGTCGAAAGGCCTCGACGTAACTACCAAGAGATCCAACTGTTACTCTCACCTCCAAGGGTCGAGTCACACTGTCGGCATCAGTGCGAGGTCACTGGGTCTCCTCTAGTTGAAATCTCGAATGTGAGGGTCAAGTCAACAGTCTTAACCCTGACCACTCAGTATCAACCAAACAGAAGGATAGGAAAGCAAACAAAGATAAGTGTCTTTTATTATTGCAGCTCATAGTACAGAGACATGAATACAACAGAAACATGGAACTAGAAGTACAAGGGACGTATCCACTAGTTCCACTCCTGTCCACCTGCTCCCGGAGCTCTACTGCCTTGTCCACTGCTCGGCTGTTGCTCAAGCACCCGCCACTGCTTCTGCCTCAGTAGCTCCTCCAAAACCTGCAGATCAACTGTACGAGGAGTCGGACAGTCACGTGCCAGGTGACCCTTCCTGCCGCAGGAGAAACACTATCTATTTCTGGCACGCCTGGCTCTGACCCCACCCCGGGTGCCCCGCACCACCGATCCTAAAACCCGAGATCTCCCAACTACTGGTCTGGTCCTCCTGGACCTCTGCATCATCTGTCTACTACCCATAGATGACTCGGCTACTAATCGAAAACCCTGCGGCAAAGGCAGAAGCTCCTGTACGCGCTCGGGGTGTAGAGATACTGGCACAAACTCCACCCTGAAGAAGGTCTCGAAGTCTTCCCATATGAAGGTCATCCCGTTTCAAAATTTGAATAAGTTGCCCCACCACCTGCCTGCTACTTCCTGAATAAGGCTGGTAGCAAATATCACCATGAAGTCTGTAGGCATCCCCACTAGCCTGAAGACTCTCACCACTGCCTCCAGCCAATCCTCAACCACCTGTAGGTCCGTCTCTCCCCGGAACCAGGGTGGCCTCTGGTGCTGGAACTCATGCAGCGCGCTCAAGTGGCGTGCATCGCCTACTGCTGGGGCTAGTGGCATCAGTGGCGCAATGTATGGTAGTACCGCTGGTGCCTCCGCTGGTGCCTCGACTGCAAGAGGGCCCTGTACCAAAGCCTCATCGCTCGATAGGCTGTCAGTACACACATCCCTCTGGGCTCTAGCTGGTCATCCATGAAAAGGCATCCTGAAAGAAACAACGTGACATGGTCAAACGATTATACCTGGTGAGTTGACCTGGTTTGAGATGTTTTAAGGGAAAAACTTTGAAAACACACACACAATCAGTGTTTTCATGCAAAAAGTCAGAAATCAGTTGGCAAGGTCCTGGTGTATGGATACGTCGGCCACCCACACCAACACTGGACTCCCTAAACTGAAGACCACACTCGGTACCCTTAACACTATTGCTTCACAGAAAGAAAATATCAGAGTTATAAGTTTTACGGTAGAACCGACTCCTTTGATACAAATTGTCACGACCCATCCTCGGGGCCCGTGCCGTGACTACCCCAAGCCCGCCTTCCATAGGCCAGGGGCTGGCGACTAGCACCAAAGGCGTAAATCCCGATAATTGGGAAGGCATTGCCTTTATAAAATCAAACAAACACCACATAGTACAAGTGGAAGTAAAACACTAAGTAAAAAAAAAGTGCTAAAAAGTAAATGGTCCAGAATACAAACCCAACTGAAAGTACAACTACAACTGAACAAAAGTACAACAGAAAATGACAACAGCTGGAAGAAAGGAAGCAGCTCCTGGGTCTTCGTCCTCGGATCCTACCTGAAGGGTAGGTACAGATAGCGCAGCTCCTGGATTGTCCACCACGGATCCTACCTGAAGGGTAGGTACATATAGCCTCCACAACGCTCTCGCCCGTCAACCTCCTCCGATTGTCGTCTCACCATGAAGTCCACCTCCGGATACTGACTCATCGTGTGGTCCACCTCCGGGTACTTACTCGTCATGTGGTCCACCTCCAGGTACCGTCCAGTCCTCGAACACTCGGCCTCTGTCAGCACTGCCCATCGTCTGCAACCAACACAACGAGGTGTGGGTATAGCCCGTGCATGGGTGAGTATAACGATACTCAGTAAGGACTCCGAGACCCTCAAGGTCTCACTAAAACCAACAAGGATAACCACAAAGAATATCTCAACAGATAACCTCTACTTAGGTATATGCCCATGCTTATACCTAAGTTATGAAGTAACCCATCTCAATCATGAGGAAAACACCAAGATCATGAAATCAACGGATAACCACTACCCAGGTATATGCCCATACATATACATAAGTCATCAAGCGACCCATATCAATCATGAGGTAAACACAAAGGTCAAAAGACTCAGCTCAAACCAGGATTTTCATTATCGAAACAGTAACTGCTGAATAGCCCCATCTCTGGAGTGTACAGTGGTCCTGCCATGACTCCGAGGTACTGCTCACTAACCTAAGACTGCTGAGGTACTCCTCCTATCGAGTACCGCGGGCTAGCCACCCAAACACAGTAGTGCTTCCCGCCGGGGTATGCCACCCAAACACAGTAGTGCACACCTCCTAGTAGCCTGCAGAGGTACTCTCCGGACGAGTACCATGGGTCTGTACTGTCGCACAGGTAGTGCTCCGTCCTCCATGGGTCTGCACCCAAACAAAGTAGTGCTCTGTCCACTGGGCTAGTCAACTGACTCCAAGTCGAGTAGGTCAAACAGTCGTCAGGTCTCAGTCGGCTACACGGTCTCCGTACTCCGTATGCTCGTCTCCGGGAGGGTCCGCTCCACGAGCTATAGGTCGATACTCCAAGTATCTCAAAGTCCCACGAAGAAGTATCTCAAAGGACCTCCTCGTCATAGGGGTCTCAATGCAATAGAAGGCGTGTCAATCGGATGCCTGGTCTGTGAGTTATTAGCCTTTTCATCCCAGGGGCCCGGTTGGTTTCGTGTGCGAACCAACCCGGCCATATCTCAACAGCACCCGAACTCTCATAGGGTATACTCATAGGGACCGTTTCTCAACGTGATCACCAACGCCGCTGACGGTTTTTCAAACGGACGTCCGGTCTGAAAGATATCAGCTTTTCCGTTCCAGGGGCCCGGTTGGATTTCGGGTACAATCCAACTCGGACATACTCCAACTACATCCAAACCTCGGGCGAAGTATGCCAAAAGTTCCGTCTTTTCAAGAGGAATTCAACGAGATAGACGGCGCGTCAATCGGACGCCCGATCTGTGAGTTATTGGCCTTTTCGTTTCAGGGGCCCGGTTGGTTTCGTGAGCGAACCGACCCGACCGCACTCCGTCAGCATCCAAAACTCGAGCGGAGTAAGCCAAATGTTCCGTCTCCTCAAGAGGAATTCAACGAGACAGACGGCGCGTCAATTGGACACCTGGTCTGTGAGTTATTGGCTTTTTCGTTTCAGGGGCCCGATTGGTTTCATGAGCGAACCAACCCGACTGCACTCCGTCGACATCCAAAACTCGAGCGGAGTAAGCCAAAAGTTCCATCTCATCAAGAGGAATCCAACAAAGTCGACGGCACCTCAATCAGACGTCCGAAGCTCAAGATATAAGCGTTTCCACTCCGAGGGCCCGGTTGGTTTCGTATCCGAACCAACCCGGCTGAACACAAAGTACTCCGAAACCTTGAGTGCAATACACCGAAACGACCGTCTCGATCCAAGGATCGTATCGGCGCTGACGGTGCATCAATCAGAGGTCTATAACCCAAGATATGGGAAAAAGACCGAAAGGGGTCCGAAAATGGGGGGTCTGGGCCTGGACCCACCCGGCCCGGCCCAGCCTGGTCGTGACCCGGCTGGCACTGGCCGGGTGGCCAGCGGGTCGGCTCAGCCGTTACGGCCGCGCCGCGGGCGGGGGCGCGCTGCCCCCGCGTGAAGGAGCCGCGACCCCACGTGGGGCCACCCTTGCCAGCGGACGCGGCAGCCGGCCACGTCCCGCCCCCCTTCGGTCCCGCACGGTCGCGAGACCGCACCGTGCCGCCATGGCTTCCACCGCCACCTGCAGCCGTGCCGGCGAGGCGCGCCGGCGGGCTACTCCGCGGACCACCGGATGAGTTCCGGTGGTCGGAAATGCACACCGTCTTCGCCAAAGGCCCTCCCGGGGTCCGTCCTTCATTGCGAGGACCTCACATCGCCCGTGCGGCTTACTTTGTCGTCGTCCTCCGTTCCGCACACCAAGAACGAAAAGGGCGGTGGGATCAGACTTGTTCGTTGGTCTGCACCCACCGCGTTAGCGGTTTTAAAAGTCTCACAACAAATTTTTAGTCATACGCCGCAAGTATAAAACACAAAGATTTAAATGAATCAGACCCCTACAATTTCCCGCAACAAAATATTCCCAACCCGCAAAGAAAATGTTCGTGGATCAACTAGATAATAAGTTTATCTGTGTTCTTTGTTTTCTTTAGAATGAAAGAATCAAGGGAATAAAATCATTCTCAAACATAAGTCCCTACCTCAACGTTGTCGTCAAACGTGAGTTTGTCGCGGAATTAACCGTCGCCGAAGAAGAGGATCATCGCGGAAGAGAAGGATCGTCATGGAAGAAATTTCGTGGAAGGAGCATCGTGGAAGAAGCGTCGTTGACGTTGTGGTACACAACGTCGCGTCGTCGATCTTCGAGGGTTTGGCGTTCTTTGTCGGAGATCGGTGCGTTCTTCGTGTTCATCGCTTTCTTCATCGAAGAAGAATGCTTTCCTCCAAATCCTCTCCACGCCACACGTTCCAACAGAAATAAAATAAGAGTTATCTTATTTTATTAACGCATATGACACATTTTAATTTCAAAAGAAACAAAACGAACAATTAATTTAATGAATTAATTGTAACGATTTAACCGGCCAATTTAATGAGTTGTTTCTTAACCACAAAAACGTAAGGTTTGACTTTATTAAAAAGGGGGGTGCGGGTGCGTTACTTAGAAGGAAAGAAATGGTGGGGCTCGTGTGGGTCCCACCTCACAAAATATCTTACCAAGTGGGTAGGATAATGGGGGTCCCATCTAATCTTCTTAACGTAGGTTAAGATAGCTTTAAGGAAAATAAAATAAAGTGTCGCACCAATTTTATTTTATTTCTTAACTTAACCCCCAAAAAAATTAAAAACCACACCCGAGCAAATGAAACTCTGAAAAAGGTGTTCCTAAGTAATTACTGGCGCTGCGATTCTATCGGTTCCCTCAAAATTCGATTCCGAGAACCGGTTCAAAAGTTAGAAAAACCCGCTCGTTCGTTCACTGAATGTACCCAAGCTAAACATCGGAAAATGATTTCGGGCACACCGGGCCTCAGAATCAGGCGCCCTCAGAAACTTCATTCTTGTAAAATCCCAAAGAAAATTAGAAAAAAAATTTCCCTTGAATTTTACGGGTCTTTACACCAGGGGTGTGGTGGGGGTTGTCAAGTGGGGTTAGGGGGTGAGGGAGTGCTATTCAGAAGGGGGGGGGGGGGTTGTCGAGGGGTGTTTGGGGCTGTCCCGGGGGTCAGGGGGAAGTCCAGGGGTGTGGTGGGGGCTCCAATGGGGTGGGGGCTGTCATGTGGGGTGAGGGGGTGCTTTTCAAGAGGGTGGGGGATTATCGAGGGGTGTTTGGGGCTATCTAGGGGGTCGGGGGGCAGTCCAGGGGTGTGGTGGGGGATCCCATGGGGTGGGGGCTGTCAAGTGGGGTGAGGGGTGCTGTTCAGGAGGGTGGGGGGTTGTCGAGGGGTGTTTGGGGCTGTCTAGGGGGTTGGGGGGCTGTCCAGGGGTGTGGTGGGGGCTCCAATGAAGTGGGGCTGTCAAGTGGGGTGAGGGGGTGCTGTTCAGGAGGATGAGGGGTTGTCGAAGGGTGTTTGGGGCTGTCCAGGGGGTCGAGGGGAAGTCCAGGGGTGTGGTGGGGGCTTCAATGGGGTGGGGGATGGCTGTCCAGGGGGTATACATGAGGGTGGGGGCTATCAAGTGGGGTAAGTTTTATATGTTATCAATGTAAATGCTTTAATTTTCTTTAGTTCTTGTTTTGATCTCCTTCTATTTTTTTGGTACGATTTATTGATTTGGTTTTTGGTTGATTCTGGGGGAGAGCAGAGTACTACATTCAAATTTTTTAAAAAAACATTTGGCTTCCATGTCGGTTATTTTATAATCAACGTGCAAAAGAAATCGGGAAGGGTTTATCATGTCGGTTTTTTTAATAACCGATGTGATAAACACCTGTGGCATGGTTTATCACATTGTTTATTTTATAACCAATGTGATAAAAGGCCTGGGAAATGGTTTATCAGGTTGGTTATTGAATAACCGATGTGATAAGCCCCCCCGGACTGGTTTAGAACATTGGTTATTATATAACCGACGTGATAAACCATCTCCCAGGAGTTTATCACATCAGTTAATTAATAACCGACGTGATAATCTGGGGGGCAGGGTTTATAACGTTCGTTATTATATAACCAATGTGATAAAACCACCCAGTTTATCACGGAAGTTATATAATAACCGACGTTATTAACCCCGCCCACCCGGTTATTTCACGTCGGTTATTAATTAACCGACGTGATAAACATTATTTATAACGTCGTCCGTATTAACGTCGGCTAAAAACTAATGTAAAAAATGAAAAATAACCGACGTAAAAACGTTTTCTACACTAGTATGATGAAAATTAAATGGATTTCTTAAATATTTGATCATAGAATTACCTATTTAAAGATTTGGGTTTCATAATCATTTCATCATTTTGTCATATCATAACTCGTGGAAAATAAATGGGCTTAATAAACATTACACATGGAAAAGAAATGAGTTCCATAAACATCTTATCATCATAATCATAGATCATATAGAGAATGATTATGAATGGTATCATTATATCATGGGTTCTATAAATATATTTTCACAGGTTATGATTTTAATAGTGTATTATGATCATGTGTAAAAAATGTATTCATTATTTTAAGGGTGGGGATTTTATCTCCCTCTAATTCATTGGTTAAATATTAAGGTTTCCCTTGATCAAATGGTAAATGAGATGTTATCCCAATCCTAAAAATGTGGGAACATGGGTGGTTATCTAATGACCAAAAAATATAAGCCTGAAAAAGAGGGTATGTGGGAGGTTATTAAAATCTTGTAAAATTGGGAACATGACATGTTATCTAAATTCCAACAAAAGAAACAAGAGAGGTTATCCCAATTATAAATAAATTTTATGGATGGTTATCTCAATCCTTACATGTTATCAATGTCTTGGTGTATAATCATGACATAAGGCTTTATATGCTGATGTTTATACTCGAAATCTATATATTATTCTAATGTTATACTCTCAGAGATCATGTTATTTTATTCATTTATGATTCTTGTCTTATGAATTTACATGATTCTTGTTTATGATCTATGATATATAGGGTATAGTTTTTAAATGTTATTATCATACTCTCGTAACCTTATTCTAATGTTACGATTATATGGTTTTTAGTATCTCATTTGTTTAAAATTATAGATCATATGAGCTCACAATATTTTTATGATTCAATTCTCCCAGTTGTGAAGAAAGGTATTATATACTATAGGTCTAAAAAGGGTGATAGTTTTAAATAACTTATATGAAGATGACGTAACTCACTTATAAAATGATTATTTATGTTCCCAAGTTTCCAAAGTCCCTAGAAATATTGTATTCTTGAATTGATCATCATGTTTTAAAAATTCAACTTCTAAGATGTGATAAGTATATATGAGAATTTTGGGATTTACATTATGGTCATCCATGTAGCTCACAACTTTGTTTGTAAAATTCTTTTGAGGAATTTATTGAGGGGTAGAGTATAATATATGAGGCCTATAAAAGAGTGAAGTTAATTACGATGTGGTTATTCACCTATTAGATAAATAATTAATAATTTATTTATTTGGAGAGGTGACCAATTGAGTTCCATATATTCAATAAATTTTTTCCTTTGAGTAACTCCTCGAATAGGGAATTGACAGCTTTAGAGGTAAGGAAATCTATATCAGATTATTTTTAAAATGTTTGAGGTTATTGAGTGAGTTGGGATAATGGATTATAATGTTGATCTTTATATATGGTAATGAGGTAGGAATGATGTTTCTCATGCCTCTCAACTTCATAGTTTCAAGACCAATCCTATATATTTGATTGACTTCGAGGATGTTGAGTTAGAGCCTGATACATTATCTGCCTAGTGTAGATCATAGCCCAGAGTGAGGATATGTTGTTAGTAAAGATGATCCTTATTGTTAGAGTCACATGATATTATGTATGGATCAAAGAAGATATGTGGTAGTGTTATCTAGTGTTTTTTTTTCAGAATGGACATATTTGTTTTAGATTTGGAATCCTATATACACTTCTCAATGATAGGATGTAGTTAATGTTGGAGAATTTTAACACCCTCTATTTTTAAGAGATATCCTATGGTTTCTTATAGAAGATAAAGGGATATATTAATTTTTTTATTTATGTGAAACTATATTCTATATCATGGTTCTTGTTCTTTATTGTTGATGTTTTGGATGAAACATAATTAGTACACTATGCCATAATGACTAGATTCAATGATACTGATTTTTAGTATAGATGAGGAATGAAGTTTTGGAATCAACATATAGGTTGGTAGGTGGAGTTAGGATAGTTATTCTATCTTTTGGGTTACTATGTTATCGATTAATGGTTTTATAATAGTTCTCTTGAAATGGTTTGAAGGCTACGGTGTGAGGATAGCCAGTAGGTCATAGTCATATCCTTGAGTTTATATGATCTCATTGTTTTCCATGACATGGTTTCAAGAATTAATAATGTTAATAAACCATTGGGTCATATAAAAATACATTGTGACATAGTACTTGTTGTTTTAGGATGCATTGTTCCATACAAATATATATTGAACAATGACACATGAATTTTCTAAAATTTCTTGAAAATTAATGAGGCCTTTCAAATCCATATATCTCTCATCCTTTTCTCTTGATCAATGAGTGATTCTAGTGAATCATAAAGAGTATTTCCCACACCTAAGTTCTTGTGTTCTTTCCTGATATTTGATAAATGACTCTTGGGGATTCTAGGTTTGTTTCACTCCCATTCTACATGGGTTTTCTAACAATTCTTGGAAAAAATTATATTTCCTGCCAATATAGAAATTTGGCTCATAAAACATCTTATAGAATCTCTTGTGTGTATATTTGATATTGGTTTTGAGGATCCTTGATACACAAGATTAATATAGGCATATAATCTTAGAAAATCATGATGTTATCATTGACATTCTTGAGGTAGGATGTACTTACCTTCGTGGTTCATTATTTGCAATTGTTTTCCATGTTTGTTTTGTGTTTTTTGCATAAGTAAATACCCTTTCATGATATAATATGTTTATGTGGATGGGTTGATTTTGGTAACTTTATTTGTATGTTCCATATTGTTCCTTTCTAGTAGATATGTTATTACATGCTATATTATCACTTATATGCGGTTTTGAACAGTTTTTGAGATTTTATTTAGTGTTTAGGTTGATATGGGGCCTGAAAGAATCTTCCAACTTCTTAGAGGGGGAGCATGAATGACATGTCTCATTATTACTGATACTATATCTAATAGTTAGTTCCATATATTATCACATCCATAGAATATGTTTTATCACCATTATACAAGTGTCAATTCATGCCAATATGATCTACCAATGCAAGATGTCTTTTCGAAAGTAACACATTCCCCTGTATGAGTGATACACGATATTTTACAGTCATAGGAGAGAATTTGTAAATATTTTATGGGAGGAGTATCATATAATGCATGCCTTGAATATTTAACATAAATGTGGGTACATTTAGAAATAATTATCTAATTCAAAATATTGACTTAATATGATACTATTATTGTATGATATCGATGTATGTATGACTGGTGTTCAGGGTGGATTAGTCTGCACATGTTTTTTTAAGTGTATGATTGATTATATGCTTTTGTGTAAATTTTCCTTTATGAAATGTCATAAAAAACATTATACATATCCACTTCTATCATAGATAGATTAGTGGTGTCCTAATGGGTTTATAAAAAGCACAAAATTTTCATCTAAATGCTTATGTAAACTTCGTAACTAGGGATCCTGTGAAGGGAAGGGTCCCTGGAAAAGGTTTTTAAGGAGCTTAGTTTTAGGATATGTACATGTAACTAGGTTCAACTTAAGATAGTTTCTCATTTACTTTATGTGTTTATCTATTTCTTCCATTATTACAAGTTTATATGACACATTGTGATACTATTTCATTATACTTCTATGAAATGGACTGAAATTGTTATAACACTTACATTTATTACCTTATATTTTTTATTTATTCAGATTAAATTTATTTTATGTTATCTTATGATGTATATGGTTAATGAGGTTATAGTTTACACCCATTACTTTTTACCATCTCCTCCAGTTAAAATGATTTTCTATACCGAGAGGTAGATATGAGGATATGTGTCTCTTGGAACTAATGCGGGTGATTCGTGTCATGGAATTACATGTTTAGTCTTTCATTTGGATAAATATATTGAACTCATTATATCTATTTAAGGGAAATATATAATATAAAAATTTTGTTCATTACATTCTTTCTCCATTAAAGAAGTTTCTTCAACAAATTTTTTTATTATAATCTACTAAAGATAATTTATATTGTTTTTCAAAATACAAACATAATATAGTAAAACATTATAGAGAGAAATTATCTTTAGAAAACTTAGGAAACAAATATTTTTCCATATAATAGGATTTTCCCTATCATTATGTTTCTCCAAGATGATTTTATCCTAGATTCCATCATTTTTTGATATCAATAACCACATTATATAATATTCATATAATGGTTGTATAATAATCCATGGGGTTTATATACTACCATATGTTTTATGATATGTGATTTACTTATTCAAAAATAATTGTTTTTCTATCTTAAAAAATGGTATGAATCCAATTCCCACAATAACATTAAATTCCTATAATGTTAGGATAAAATTATTTTATGAAGGTAGGTTTACATAAACTTCAAATTTTGATACAACATAATAATAATTTTTCATTGATAATAAAATAACTGAGGTGGTGATTTAATATTTATAGAAACAATTCAAGCTATATTAAGGTTCTCGTAATAAAAAAATAAAGGACATTTAAAACTATTGAGTGGAGGATAATTATTCATAAATTATCATGATGCTATTTAGCTATAGTGATAGAATATGATTTACTTTCTTCCATTAAAATAATAGGTCATAGGGGAATATTCCCCTTGTTATCCCTTGGATTGGGATATGGATTTCTATAATTATCAATCTACTTGAAATTGAGTCACCAGAGAAGGGGTGGATTATTTGTTGGGACCTTACCTTATTTTTTAGTGTCAATTAATTATTTTCAATTACTTTTATAGTTTTGAGAAATATTTCCATCTCTTGCACACATGAAATATTTTATCACTCCATTAATCCATGAACCTGTGTGCTTTTTACAACATTTTTGGCACGTAGGTAATTTGAATTTTATTGCTCCATCATATTTATCACCTGAGATACCATAATATTTTTTTATCATTCACTTATCACCAAAACAAAAATAACATCCATATACTATATCCACCATATTTTCACATCTATAAATTTCCTCATAGATACTAAAATCATTGAGATCACATTTCATTTAAAGACCTAGATTTATGCCCTAAAGGAATCATTTTTCTTTTATCTCAGTATTAGTAACAAAACATGAAATATAACTTGTGAGTATTGTGATGTTTTATTCATGGGTACTAATTAATTCATTCTCCTTATATTTAATCTCTAGAAATACTCTATCAATATTCATAGGAAGAGTTCAGGGAATTTTTTTGGTGGAAATTGTTTTCTTATAATGCAGCCAACCCATATAGTCTATTTCCTCCATTTCTATTATATTCTTAATAATGTTATACTATTGGTCAACCCCACTACAGAAATGATTAACATTATGAATAACCATATAACTTTATGAGAACTAGAGAATATAAAATATTTTCTCCATCTCCCTAATCCATTAATTGAGAATAAGTGGATTGTAAGTGACAATAAAGGAGGGTGGATATTATTGAATGAATGCATTAATGGAATACTACTCTTTACTTAGTTATTTATATAACTTTACATGGTTTTGATATTATTTATAACCTAGAATATTTTAGTGATAATTTTCACTTTATTTTATACTCCTTCTCTCATATTGTGTGGGATTTCCTTGGGTCAATAACCAAATTTCCCATATCAACCATTTCTAACTGGATTTCTCATTTCTGATACCACTATAAAAACAAAAAGGGTTAATATGAGTGATGAAAAATTAACATCATAATATAATTATAATAAAAGATCTCATGAAAATCAAACTTGAAATATAATACTCATGAAAACAATTAAATTAGATTTTTGTTCAACCTAAATCTCTCTTAGATTGATCTACATTTATTTTGGTTGGATTCTATCATACTTCTTATCAAAATTTTATAACATAGTAAACCTTCACAATGGATTGTAAATTGAATGTTATTAACAAATGAATATCACTTGGAAGTGTAAAACTATGTGTGAAATTATGAATATTTTCCATTCAATTGGTGATGATGGAGTTAATATCCAACACATGTCTTTCAGGGCAATTACCTCTTGGTATATCTATAAAAGAGCATGAATCCTCTTATAATATCTAGAAAGGGTTGTTATTTATAAGAGAACAATATAATAAAAATTATACAAAAACATCCGGATGTTATATAACTCACTGTCTAATCCTTAAGACTTGTCCCTAGGGTTTTTAGTAATTTACTCTTATTCAAATTATAAAAAGAACTAAACTAATTCAAAAAATTAAATAGTCATTTCTCTGATACCAGATATGGTTCCCTAAATCTATACTATTAGGTCCTGTTCAAAAACCACATACTATTAGAAAATAAATTTGATACAAAGTGATATGATCTACGTTAAACCAATACCAAATCCATGTTATTATTACATCTTATAATAATCTCAAAATACATAGAGAACATTATGTAATTGTCTCAGAGAAGTAGTTACATAATAATTTTATTTCATAACAATTGTAGACAATTCCCAATAATCAAGATCCCCTAAAATAAATTCTAGACTTCTCAAAAGTTATATAAATAATCATAATATGGGGTAAGAAGACATAATATTGTCGGTAGGATGAAACACTCATTAAGTGAATACATATAAATATTTTATAATGGGTTTGGATATATTAATATGAGAAAACATTGGTAAGGGTAAATTTATTATTAAAAAATATGAAATAGTAAAAGTTGTATAGAATCTATAATAATAATATATGTATTCTCATATGATAAGAAATATCCTAAGGCATATGATTTTGAGACATGAGTCAATGAAAATGATCAATGAAGTATAATAATTGGAATAAATATATAGAATATCCTTGAAATGAAACATAATAGTAAAATATGGAACTATCATAGACATATAAATCTTAAAATTATAGACTAGGAATCTCTACCTCGTTCCTATAACATAGTGGAGTTGGCATCACTACATGATTCAAATAGTGGTGGTACAATCAAAACATAATTTATATAAATGCAGAAGATTATGATTAAATGACAAGTTCCCATTAATAGGTGGATAAGTAATCACTTCTTGATTCTCATAAACACAGTGAATTAGGTATCACATTATAATTACAACTAATATAGCGGGGGAAAGCCTCACTTCCTGATTCCCATAGTGGAGGGATTATCAATTCCTGATTCCTATAATCAAATCATGTGATATAAATCAATAAAAAATGAATTTGAGGTCAATATAGGACCCATAAATAATTCAGTATATCATGAAAGCCCATCAAATAAGAATGAGTTTCACTAATCACATAGTAATAATCCCATGAAATTAAACTCGAGTTTCATAATATTTCAGAAGGTATCACCAAAATTGAACTAAACAATGTAAATAGGTTGCACCTAAATGTAAATGACCACTTCATATAATTTTATAATAATATTTACTTGGTTCTTGGAAATAAATTTAAATGGAAATATGAACTTTAACAATTGTAGTGAAATCATAAAATATTTTTTTTTGAAAATGATTTTATCCATAGAATAAAAAGTCAATTTAGGGTAACATTGAGACAAAAATATTTAACTAGAAATTTAAATTTCTTCAAATAATTTACTTTTAAATTAAATTTCAATATTGGATCCTTGAAAAATACATAATTATTTAAAAAAGGTTATGTGAAAACATTATGAATTTGTTTCCTATAAAACAAACATAAACAGAGAAGCCCTAAAGAAGATAAGCATGTTTTGAAATATGAGGTATTTTTTTAAAATTAAATATTTTTTAAAATTAAAATGAAATAATATTCCCTTTAAAAAACATTAATGTTACAAATATGAAATTTTTATTGAAATAAAAAAACATTTAATCTGAAATTTTGATAAATATTTCTAATATTATAAAATACTTGTATAGTGAACCCATAACATAAAAAGGGAAACAAAAACATATTTTCAAATGAGGACAAAGGAATTATTATATTCACATGAGATAACATATATGTAGGTTTCAAATTATATTGTAAAACAGATGGGGGGAATAAAAATAATTACAAGGAAGAAAAATTCTCATTTTATAGAATGCGCTCTATCTAGAAAAATTCCATACATTCATGATGAATGAATTCATTAATTTTGAATATTTGAAATCAATGCTTCATTTTTCTAATATAGGTAAATAAAGTTCCATGAAACAACAAATTAGTTTAGAAGAAAAGAATGTATGAACAATGTGGTTCATGATGAATTATTATAACTCAATATGGGGAGTTGAGTTAACAAGAACCAGTATAAAAATTTTAATGTAAAAATCAATGAAAATGTGGGGGATCCCATGAAATATAATCAAATATACTGAAATTAAATATATTAATTTTACTTAAATGGAATGGTGTAGTTAATAAACAACATAATTGAATTTATGTTGTGAAATAACAAAAATATATCATTGATTTGGAAATAAAATGATTAGGATAGGTTATTGAAAGATTAGGATCAATAATAATTAGATATGATTATATGAGGAGAAAAATTTATGATGTTTAAAATTAATTTTTAAGGATTGGGTGATCCATTTAGGGTTCAGTGCTTTCTAATTTATAAATGATGAAATGATAACTTTTGTGAACAATAATTCTTTTTCAATAGTAAAATGACAATATTAAATGGTAAAAGGTTACAAAATTGAGATATAATGGAGTGTGGGTTGATTTATGGAAATAAATAATCATCCATAAATTTCCAAAAATGCTTTCAAAAGGTTTCAAGTCACTGACCATGCATTTATTTACATTTTACCATTTTATTCTTACTATGATAACTAGTTTTAATCCAAAAAATTAATATCATATTAAAAATATAAGGTAACCCATCTTACCAATTAAGGTGTTCTAAAAATAAATTAAATATTTATATAATTTAATTAAATTTATTGTTAAGATAAACTTAACTTTCAAATTTAACCGATTCATATATTGAAAAACTTTTGTAAAAAAATTATATTTTAACCATTACGTGTTTGTAATATTATTTATCATTGTTCCTAATCAAATGATGTTAATTTAATTATATTTGTGTTTAAAAATCATGTAAAATTTATTATTAAAAATAGATTAATTTAATTTATTATATCAAAAACTGAAAACACGAATAATACAATTCATCATTTTTTACCATTAACATGGAAATTAATGTTAATTTTAATTAATCATACTATTATTCACAAAAAGTTTATTTATACTAATAAATAATTTAAATATAATGATATAAAATATAAAATTAATTTTATCAAATAATTTTTCTAATGGTGAGAAATGTCATTTCCAATATTAGTGCATAGAACAAATAAAAATCATTTTTTTAGAAAAAGTGTATTTTATTATTACAATTAATGCGTTGTATAAATTTATAAATTTATTTATATTTTTATTTATGTTGGTTTATTATAAAAAATAGGAGTTATATGGCTTCAAAGGAAATCCAAAAATTATTGTTACCACATAAATCACTAATTTAATGAAAATAGTGAAAATAGTTTTTAAATTATAATAAAATTGTACATAAGTTCTAAATGATGAAAAATGGTTATATAATTTCAAAGTGATATTTTTAAATAAATTGTTCTACTCAATAATTAAAACTATAACCAATTAAAATATTTTATAAACTTTTATTTATTGATAATATATTTTTAATGTAAAAAATTTACAAATTTCCTAAAAACTATACTTTTCTCTATTCACATAAAACCATTTTTTTCTAAAAAATAAAAAAACATCATAGGATAATTTGGATCTGATGAATTAAAATTTTTAATTCATTTTAAAAAATTTAAATTATTAAATTTATTTATTTTGTTGTAGATTAAAATATAATATATTATGAAAAACTACTTTTTTTACAAATTCTATTTTAAAAGTTTTGTAGTTATTAATCATTTTTTATAAATATGTTATATATTACAATGTAATTATTTAGTAAAGGATTTATATTAATTATTGTTTCAAATGAACATTCATCTAATATATTACAACATATTTTCATTTTTTGTTTCATATTAAGAAAGCTATAGAACACATTATATATAATTGAAATGTTATATTTAGTAAAATCATATAACATTACAAAGAATTTTGTGGAAAAATTCATAAAAAGAACACATAAATAGTTTATGTTTGGGATATAAATCCATCATTTACATAAATTTTAAGAGATATATAGTTTCTATCCATTAAAATTCATGTAAATAAATCTCATAATAATGAACTAACCATAATTAAATATGTCAATTATATGGTATGTGTATGTTACATTGAGTAGTGAACCAATACAAGTGTTAATAAAGCATATTTAAATCATTAATTTCTCAATCCAATTGATAAAGGGATATATTGTTCTATCCAAACTAAAAAAGATGGTTATAAATATAGTATGGTGAAATGTAAACTCATCATTAACTAAAGAACCAAAAATATCATATTGGATTTTAGCTCCACACACAACATTATATCAAGAATGATCTCTAATAGATTCAAATCCCCATAACAATTTCTAGTAGTTGAATGATTGATGAAAAATCATAGTAGGGAAATGAATGCATCATAAGTCTACAACTTTTCTCTTTTTGAGGTTTGTAGGAATTTTATTATTATAAATCATATTATTCCCCCAGTAATCAGTTTTAATGTGATTTTCGGAATGGAATTCCTCTTTAAAAATAGATAACATATAAATTTATGGGATATGGAAATCATATTTCACATCCAAAATTAAAACATGATCATCTATCTAAGAATTTATGACTATGAATGGACTTTTTTTTGTTACATCCTTTTTGCGGGTATTGTTTCCAAATAATGTGGGATATATATCTAAGTAGGTGTGGAAAATACTCAATATTTAATATATTAAAATTTTACAATATTATATCACGATATTTTGAGATGTTATGTTTTTATTTACCCAAGATGATGTGGTTTATTTTTAAATACAAATCATAAATGTTGTTATGAATATATCATCAAATGATTAGAATTTTACCAATTTAATATTAGGAATTGATGTAGGGACATAAAGAGAATCTAAATAATAGTTTTACATTCCCAATTTATTTACAATGTTGCATAAATATCCAATTTTTAAAGAAAATAGATGGATTAATGTCTTAATATAGTGATTATCTTGAGCTTACCAAGATCATGATCAAAAAAATATATTTCACCAAAATTAATGGACAATTTGATCTACCTCAAGGATATCGAAAAATCTTAATGGAAGACCTTGAGTTCTTATACAAAAAATTAAGGGTGAAAATAGAGGATATACATAGGATAACTTTTCATACATCATTTGGAACTAATTAATTCATTATTACACCTCCAAAACATCCAAATACCCATATTATCTGCATAGATGTAATGAATAATCTTTGAAGAATAACTCAATAAATTTGTTATATTATTTAATGATAATATTACAATATATTATAATATAGTTTAATATTGTGAATATAATTTCGGGATTGTGATCAACACCACAAGAAATGATAAATTTCACTCCAATTTTTGTAAATGGTGATTATTGATATATAATATTTGATAATTTGTAATATAATCACTAGTGATGGTGTTTTTTTGGATAAATAAATGATTTGGATGATTGAATAATGTTCCAGACCAACCCTTATAAAAAAGGTCCATAATTATATTTACTTGGATTGATACTATTGATGATTTGTGATAAATATCTAATTAATTTCAATTCCATGATCCTCGCTAAATTAGGTTCGTGTCATGTTTCATTAAATAGATGGGTGAGAATAATATTTTAAGGTGTTTGAAAGAAATTTGATCCTAAAAATTGTATTCAGAGTACCCTGTAGTATATAGGTGTTTGTGATATGTTGTTATTCATTGTCAATGGGAATTAGATACTCCCCATTGAAAGATAACATGCTGATATATTATGCCCTATATAAATTATTGGTTCATGAAATAAATTACATCACACAAGATCCTAATCTAAAAACAATAATATTTTTATTAATGTTATGGAGTAATTATCACTATAATTTACATTTTAATATATTTATATTTACCATAAGTTCCTAATGTTTATAATCACATAAATTTATTTGAAAATAATATAAATTAAATGGTTAATGTTTACCATGGAAAATGATTACTACATACATTAATAACCGTGGAAGGAAAAAATGGTGATTCTTTCATTGATATGGAGGGATAATGTAGCCTTATCCATGATAAGGATTCAAACAGAAACAATACTCGCATATTTTCAGTGTATCGAAGATTAAATTATATGGAATTGTGTAAAATCCTTTATTCCCCATGTGACTACTCAACCATACATACATGTAAAGATCAAGGAGGTATAAAAAGACGGTGTGTATATACAAAATATGGTATGTAATATTTTAGAGTTTTACATAAAATTTATCGAATTATAATATATGGGGAACTAACATGTGTCCATCATATACCAAAATTGAAGAAGGAGCTATTGGATGATGCAAATTGACCCTTATATCTCATTGTTATATAATTATAATGATCTATAGATATATCAAGAATCATTTATTGTGAAAAAAAATTAAAAAATATATCAAAATGTATATATTTGGATGCATAGTATTATTGAAATTAAAAGAATGTGGTAGGAGTCTTTAAAGATGATGTAACCTTTATCAATATATATATTGAAATGGGAGAACATAACCATGGAATTTGATATTGGTCTCCCAATGAATTTGAAAATCCATACTTCCATTTGGGTTCCAATTGATCAAATTATGAAGATAATATATTTATTTATTTTGATAATATTTATTTCTTGATAAAAAAGGAAGGATAAATACAAAGAAGGTTCTATGACTATGATGAATTTAAAATTACAGTGTATTGGACTAGGATTAAAGGGATACCATGATTATTTTTTATTTCTTGATAAAATATTGAATATATAGTTGATATTAAAAATTAATCAACATACTCAGACTAATGGTCAATGTAAAATTATTATTTAAATTCTAAAATAAGTCTTTAGATATTATTCAATGGATTAAAATGGTGGTTGAGATTAAATAATTCCACTCGTAGAATTCCAATATATTGTTTTCCATTTCATTATTCAAATGGTACTATATAATAATCATTATAGAAACATGTTCATGACACTACCATTTATGGTTGTTAGAAATCATAAATTTATGGGATCAAATATTTCTCAATAAATGTTACAAAAGATTAAAAACATATGGCAATATACTAAAAAATAACAAGGATGATGAAATATATAAATGGATTATAATTATGTATATTTAGAGTTGGATATTGAAGGAAATGTAATCCATATAAATTTCTTATAGAATAAAGTAATAAGATTTGGAATATATGGGAATTTGAGATATAGATACATTAGCCCATTTTAAATACATAATTATATAGGGAAGGTAGCATATTATATTTAACTTCCATGGAAACAATATCAAACATATTATGAGTTTCATGTTTCAATTTTGAGTAGGTACATACCTGATTCATCATATGTAAATAAAATAGATGTTTTAGATCTAGAGCATGCTCTATTTTTTGAGGAATTACCTGTAGAAATATTGGATTGTAAAGATAATGTACAATGAAAAAAACCCACTCACTTGGTTAATGTTTTCTTGTGAAATTATTTATTTGGGGAAGTAATATGGGAACTCTCTATGTAATGATATATATGCACCCTCATTTTTTATATTCCATGTAATGCAATTTCAGGGCTCAATTTTTTAAGGGGTTGGATTTAACACTTGTACTTTTATTACACACTTCAACTTAATTAATTCATTTGTGTTTGATAGATTATGAAACACAAAACATTGAACCAAATAAAAACTAAAATATAGTACATGATTTGAAAATGAAACACAAATAGTAAAATTCCTAAAGAAATAAAGGAAAAGGTAAATAAAACTATTACAAGGATGTAATTCTAATTATTACAAACTTCTATAAAGTGCATACCGATGATGAATTTTATAGAAATAATAAAAAATGTTAGAAATATTATAGACAACATTATAATGATATTAGAGAATTTTATGAATGATTATAATGATATTTTTAATGATATATATTTGAATACAATATTACGATTTTATATATTATTTTTGGTTATATAGTAATTGGAATTGTTTTCAGTTGATGTATACAAAATGGATATGTGATAATTTGATCCACTTGTATCTAAAAGATACATAAATGCTGTGTAATGTTTTTCTAAAAAATTCAAAATATTTTAATACAAACATAACAAATAATACTTTAATGAAATAAGAAATGATACTTTATTAGAACATATGTATTTGTTCACTATTATTATTATTATTCTAATAAAATGCTTTGATTTCCCTATAAAATTCAATTAAATTTTTTAATACAAAGGGATTTATATAATTTAATATTTATTAGCTAAATATAAATTTTTATAGTATGTGATTAAAATAATTTAATGTTAAGAGGGATATTTTTCAAGAATGGTCTCTATTAAAGTGTTTTTATGTTAATAAATTAAATTGATCATAATTAAAAAATGATTTCAATTAAATTTAATGTGTCAACGGACAAACTAATTAGTTAACAAATATCTAATTAGTCAATTTAATGAATCAACATTATAAATAATTAATGCTTAAAAATTCATTATATATATAAAAGATATTTTTATATATTATTTATATTATCATTTAAAAAATTAAAATGTATATATTTAAAAATAAAATTTGAATAAATGAAGTCAATTATTTTTAAAAGGAATATCAAAATTAGGAATGGATAAAAATTTCATTTTTCAGTATAAATGGAGTTTCTAATGTAAAAGATTGGTAAATTCTAAAATGAAGTAAATGTATCAAATAGTGTGGTAGAGACCTAATATATCATCAAATGTTATACATATTTTTGTAGATAGGGAAATGGTTGACCAACCATTTTTCAATCTCTATTATTTTTCCTCTTTTTTATCTACTTTTAATTTAAAAAATAAAATCCATACACATTATGGAATGCCTATTTACCAAAATAAAACTTGGGATCACCTATAAAATGACAAATATTTCTCCACATAATATAATACCTTCCCATTGGTTTTCCCTCAAATCCATATACAAATTCTCTCTCTGAAAACCTTCGCCTTAATTTTCAAACTACCATTCCTTATATTAAGTCTCAAATACATCTTTTTTAAGAGCCACCATAAGAGTATATTCAAGTCATAAATACAAGTGGTATCCTCGACTTAATAATTTTTATTTATCGTCATCTAAAGCTATTTAATATATTTGATTTATCAGTTTAATTACATGATTTCATACAATTAATATTAATTTTTTTGATAATATCCATATACAATATAAGGTTCTCACTAATTCAATCATTATAACTTATTCTTATTTGTGTTGGAATTAGAACTTATATGATTGATGTTATAATGATTAAATTATTAATGGATTTGAAAAATTAAAATATTGTAAAAATTATGTAATGATAAATAACTTTTTATGTTTTCATAAATTTTGAATTGTAATATGACATTATTAATTTTATAGTCAATTCAATTATTTTGAAAATTGAATTGACACCAAAAAGAATAATTTTAAGCATTCCATTAAAACCAAAGAAATATGTTCCATAAAATGTCTATAAGAAATAAATATTAAGAAAATATACTAAAAATTTATGAATATTTTGGAAATGAAGAACCTATGATCATTAAATAAGTACTAAAAACACCAAACTGAAGTACGATTTGAATATGGAATTTTTAGAAACTAAATAATTATTTTATTAATATCAAAATAATATTTTAGAAAGAAGTAATTAAAAAACGATGGTATTATTAAAAATAAATATGTTTTATTTTTTATACATATTAATAAGAAAAAAATTATTATTTTGGGAATTAGAGGGTGTTTATACATACAAAATCCCGAGTGGAGGTTTTCTTTACAAAAATCACATTATAATCGATATTTTATATATAAAAGTTTTAATTTGTTGAATTTAATTTTTAATTATCATTAAAAACATTTATTTTATTCTCCTTTATTTCCATATTCATCATATTATTTCATTGATGTCCCTATCTATATATCTATAAATTTTTATTGTCCTTTTATATTGATTTTCTCTTTTATTACAATAGTGTTAAAAAAAATATTTGAATATTTCCCACATAGTTTCTTTATATCACAATTTTATTGGGATTTATTTATAATTGTTACATTACATGTTTTAATTATTTTCCAATTGATTTTTTTCTCATTATTTTATATGTTATTTCTATCTAACAAAAATTCTATAAAAAACATAATGGTCATCATTTTTAAAAAAAATAAATTTTCTAATAGTCCAATAATTTTATTTTCACATCTGTAGATATCATTTAATATCTTATATAATGCACTTCAGATATACCCTAGTGATTCTATCCACCCTTTCTCTCTATTTGTATTTTGATATTGACCTTTAGATATTTTTATGAAACCTATTTATTTTACATGATTAAATTAATATATTATTGAATTATTATTGTTTTTGTGATCAAATGGAAAAAATATATATAGTTTTTATCTATGTAATTGGTGGGATCAGAATTTTATATCTCTCTAATTCATTGTGTAAATATTTATATACCATGATATGCCATATAAGTGATTATGTGAGCGAACATAATTAATTATGGGACTAATTAGAAAATATTTATGGGAATTTAGAGTGAACCTAATCCACTAAAGGACAATATACTCTATTTAATGAAGGTATTAATAATGATCCATGACATAAGAGATAATTTTATTTTCTTATGTTTGTGGAACGATTGTATTCCATATCCCTATATTATATACTCTAACTATGTTATGTTATCATAGATGATTGTTAAAGACTCTTATTTACACCTCCTATAAAATAAGTATTATGATATACCCAAGGCATTATATTATGATTAATGACTTATGATAAAAAAAATTAAGGTCTAATTTTATTGATTTATTTTCATGCCGCTTATTTTTGTTAATATATAGAATTAATCATCTTATGTTCACTCATGATATATTATTTTTTCTTTAATATTAAATATTAACTGAGAATCCAAAATCACATTTATTTTATAGGATATGAAGAAGAGTTTTAACTATATAATATTTTTATGGAAATCATATATGATTAATTTCTATGGGAGATACCAATATATATACATATATAATATTTTTTAGGTATCTAGTCTCCGATGTCCCTAAACATATATTTTTTTGGGTGTAAATTATTGTGAAATATATTGAATATTTCTTTAAAGTCATCTATTATTTACAAATGTTATGATTGTGTTTTCTCAATAACATAAAACAGAAATAACACTCATAATAATAAATTTATTTTGTGATCATTATAGTTACCTAGTTGAGAAGTGGATTGAAGTCCTCACTAAAATGGGAATGTGGAAGATCAATTTTGGGGAGTAGGGAACTTGCAATGATTTTATCCTAGGTTTATAGTGGATTATGTACAATAATATAGAAGGTATAGAGATAATGTATTGAATATTATTAATAGTATATATTGATATCTAAGGGCTAAAACCTCTTCAATATCACAAAGGATATTTTTATTATCTTTCCTTAATAGATGTTAAGACATAGAATGTGTGGGTAACCATTATCAATACCATGCATGAATTATTCTAAATCCTCATTTTATGAATTTTACTTTTTGAAATAGAGGATGATTAAAATATTTTGTTAATGGGGTCGGATAAGTGTACAGATTATAGAATAAGTTTTTAATGTAGTTTTTAAAAGAATAAATTAATTCATTTTTGATGATTATTCCCAAAAAAACATGAACAAAATTGGAGTGGGGTTTTAAAGGAATTTGAGGATATGGGATAGAAATATAATCATGAGAATGAATTCCTTGTTTCTTATATAATTTTATATAGATATTATGAAAATTGTGAAATAAATAATAAATAGAAGTCCTTATTCATAACTAGGGTTGGGGATTTTTGAAGAATGTTATACTAGAATGATGATCGATGTATCCTACATCGTATTATATTGTTGTATTTTTTATTTATATATTGATTGTATCTAAAAAAATAAATTGAATTCAAATTTCAATTCAAATTTCACTATGTGTTCCACCAATGAAGTCATTGAAGTTTTTCTATCGAATAAAGAGCTCTGAGAGGTGAAGAAACATTAAAATGACCCCTTAATTAATTGATCCTATAGAAGGAATAGAGCTTTATAGAAGTTTAACCATATAAGAAATGTCAATTTGAGCCTTCCATGGTTTCTATGAATGGATTTACCAATATTTATCAATTTTATAGAAGCACTCATGTTCTTGAATAACCTGATAGTTTGAATGCATTGTTTTTTATAGAGTTCCGAATCTAGATGTTCCTCTAAGGCTAAAGATACCAAAAAACTCATATAATATGGATGGTCAATGATTATTTTAATAAGAAGTGGTGTTGGATGAAGATTTATATCAAGAGTTAAAGTGTTGAATGGAGTTAAAAAACCAATGAAAATCCATTAAGAACATACATATTATATTTTTTATTGATGTTAGGGAAGAAAAATTCCTAATGTCACTAGAAAGGATCATAATACTAGAATTTTGGCTTATGGAAACTTATATTTAGACAAATTAAAAACTGAAAATTTCCTTTGTTAAAATAATATCCATGGTTTTACATAACCCCCATCTATATCCCCTCCTCATCCTACACCACCACCCCTAACCTTGAGTCCACACTTAATTCCTCCCCAAACTCCCTTGCCTTTCCTTAAATCCTCCCCTGATTCAAAATGGTCAGTGGTTCCCCAAAACCATCATTTACCTCCTCCTCCCATGAAAACGTCTCTATAATAACTGATATTCATTATGTCCTATGTGCAAACCCCTCTAATACCCTTCCTCTATCATATTTCACAATCCCATCCAAACATTATATTCCCTAACCATCCTTCATCTCCAATTGTATCTATAATATCCCTTCCTCCCATATACTTTATATAACCACTACGTGGTGTCTAATAGTGTTTAAAATCTAATAAAAGATATTTATTTATATCATATATGTAACATTACTTCATTTTTTCTAATTTTTTTATTTCAATTTCTAATTGATGATTTGGCATTCAAGATTTGATGATTTGATAATATATTTATATAAAATATGTTTATGATTATTTTAATGGTATTTTTATTTATTTAAATTCATTGATCTATCATGTAATGTGTGTCAAAAGATTAAAATAGTGGAGAGTAAATATATTAAGTTAATGTTAGGAAAATATATGTGAATAATGTGTTTTAATTTTTTTCAGTAATTTTTAAAACGCTATTTTAATTATTATAATAATAGTTCTTTTGGGATAATTTTTTCCATATGATTTACCATTTGAAAAAATTACTTATAAACATTGGGAGACGTTTGTTTGATGTGACAAGGATACAAAAGTTTATTCTCCATTATGGTTACTTATTTGATGTGAGTAACATTGTATTTTTATTTTTTTAAACCAACATTAAAATTGGTTTTTTAATAATGGATAACATATCCAGTGAATTTTGATTTAATTAGAAGATATCATATTTTTTTTATTAGTTGTTGAGTCTAAATTTTAAGAATGGATTTTATAATATTTGGATATAATTTTGGCATTATTAGAGTGGATGGTTCAAAAAGTTGACATTTTATGGGTAAGTGATTCATAATGCTATTTCATATAAGCGAGTGAGGGTATATCCTTAAAAACAAAATTTTTATTTTCCCAAAATACTTATTTGGTCTAAATATATCGTTATCATTTAATTTTGGACTTAAACTATGGGATGGATATTTTAATGATATTAAAATTTTTTAGTGATATCATTAGTTCCTAGGAAAACTTATTTGATGTTATAAGTTTTAAAATGAAACTAAAGGAAGGAATTTAATTAGTTTAGATTACTATTCAGAATGGCTCGAATCATGAGTAGAACCCATGCTCCCAAAAATTTATTTATAAAAATGTAAAAGTCAAGTGATTACAATAGGTACAAGGAGCTTTTACTATTAAGATAAAAAAATGAAGAAAGAACAAAAGTGACAAGAAATACCTCTAAACCATCCCTTCAAGGACATATGACATCCCGCAATGCCCAAGACTTCATTAAAAACAACAGGTCTACAAAAAAGTGTGTCTGTTTGAAGATCAAATAGCAGAAACCCTAAGAACATCACATCATAAATCAAGTGGGAAGAGCAGGTGATGACCAAAGACTCGAAAACAACCAATGAAACCATGATGAACACCATAAGTAGGGTACCACACCCTCCTAGAGCTTTAGAACCCTGTAATTATTTACACCAAGAAGTATGATATAGCCCTGACTGAAATTTTAAACTGCACTCCTTAGAGAGCACTGAGCTTTAAAACTCTTCAATGGCTGTGAAAAAGGGACAATCATACCATGAGTGAAAGCCATACCCCACATTATTTTACCAATTTCACACTACTAAAAACAAAAGGTAATAATGTACGACTATATCCTAGAAGAATCTTTTCAAAAACATGGTTCCCATGAAACACCACCACATATAATTAGAATATAATTCTTGACAATGGTATAACCCCCAAATCTCAGTAAAGGCTTGATAGAGACACATTTTCCCATAAAATAACTTCAGAGTTCATTATGAAATAAATCCATACCAAGGAGACACTTCGGCATAAAAAATAACTAACAAATAATTAAAAATAAAACTCCCACAAAATCCAATTATTATTTACTCAAAATATAGGGACAACATAAAAAGTGAAAACAAAGAAGACATATATACCATTCCTACAAAGTTAAATTCCCGCCTAAGTTAATGATAGTTAAAATTATGGTTTCAGAAAAACTCAAATTTCACTCTATCAAACATACACTCTCTGATACTGAGATAATCATCAAAAAATATATATTTGTTACAAAATCTTCCAAAAGATAACATTTCATGCTCCTCAATCCAAGGGTAAAATTCCTCCTTGTATCCTTCCTCAATCACCCAAGTGTAAATTTTAAGCTTAATTTTATCATCTTGTTCCGCAATAAAAGGGTAAGATTCCTCTTCATCTGATGAGGAGGATCCCTCTTGATAGAGTTGAGAACATTCATAAATATTTCCATCAATCATACATAAAATGGATGGGTTTCTTGATGACATTGATGTGATCATTTTGGAATAAAGTTCTTGATGTGTGAATAAATATATTACCACATCATGAAAACAATTTACAAATTAAATAAAATGTCCATTACCATAATGGAGAAAGTGATCAAGTGGATGAATTTAATGAATTGGTTGAAATAATTGGTATGGAGAATTTAATTCATGATTAATTCAGTTTTATTTTTTAGGGAAACACTTAATTTTTTCATATGGATAATGATATATATATATATATATATATATGGGTACATAATTTTAATATATTCATCATGATTATATGAATTAATAATTTAAAAATATAACGAAAGATACAAGGACTCTATTATATAATACATGTCATAAAATAAACAGACTATAGTTTTTGATGAAATTGGATCATATAAAAACAATCTATGGAATTATTAATTTTAGAATTCAGTATAACGTTTCATTTTTGAAATACATACTACCCAATTATGAAAATATTTATAAAATTATTATAAGGAATAAATTTTTATTGATATGTTTGGACACTCATATAATGAGATCCATGATTTCTCAAATGATTTTATTTTTCTATAATGAAAGTGAAAATATGAATGTGTTCTAAAATTTTTATACAACAATATAGAAGCATAATAAATATGGGATGTAATCTCATATTCCAAAAATGGTATTGTGGAAAATTTATCTGATTCTATGACATCAAAAACTATTTATATAAGAATAGTATTAAGTAAAAATAAGATGGAATTAAGATGAGTGGAATATAGACAATGATGAAACAGTTCATCCTAAAAATGGATTAAAATATCTAAAATTTATTATGGAACATCATTATATTTTATTGTAATAGTGTAATGTTTGGTTGGGACTATCATCTAATAGATTAAACCTATTTTGATATATTTATACTTCATAAAGTATGTGGCCAATATTAGTTTACATTTAAACCCATCCTTTATAGATATATATATGAAACAATTCATGATTATGTACATACTGATATCCATATCCACTGATCTTGAAAATGAAATTTATGTATACTTGAAAACCTTAATCTATGAGCTATATTTGTTGTGTAATATGGGTGTGTTTACATATAAATCATATAAAAAAGAGGATTTTGTAATGTGTGAGGCCTTATCAAGGATTATAAAGACATCCTTTTTTATGAAATGAAATTTTAATTTAGTATAAAGGTAAAAACTTTCATCCCTACTTGTATGTGGAATTTATTTTATAAAAGTTTAAGACATAAATAGACTTTTAGCTAATCCGATCATCATAAATATATTCCTTTAGATATTATATATAGATGGAATCATTGGGTTTTTGGAAATTCTGTTAATAAATAAGAATAATACTATTTAATTTAGGGATATTATATTCCTAGAGAATTTTATTCTTTGAATTTTCTTTTTTGTAAGAGTCATCTAAAATTTAAAAGTAAAAGGTTTTTACCCACAAATTCCAATAGTAATTGGAGGCAGAAAATGATATTATTCTAATCATCAATGCATAATTCTTATGATTATATTGGATGATATGTTCTAAAAAATAATTTAACCCCTATAATTCAATTAAGAACCCATATTTTCTTTATTATGGGGTCAAAATAGAGAAAAACACATAGATTGACATGAAACCATAGGAGAAAAATTATTATATCATTTAAAATCTAAAGGATGCATTCAAAAAATAAATAAAATGATAGAATTAACTAGTTTGTTTTGAAATTCCTGATTTCACCTTTATAATTCAATTAAAATGAGATTATCCTATCAACAAGTGCACTTCAAGAAAAACTACCTATTTTGACGTGGAATCTTATGAGAATGACAGTTGAATAATTTGTAATTTTTATGAATTGACCATGTGTAAATATGATTCCTAGATTTATTTTAATGATATAAAATTCCATTTAACTACAATAATTAAACTTTTAATAAGTATTTATTATTATCAAGTGGTTAAAATAATGAAAATTTAGTTGAAGTAATATAAAAACATTGGATAACTATCAACATATCATTTCTAATATGACAGAATCAACCACACAACAACCATATTGAAAGATTTATTGGTATGTTTGGAAACACTAAATAACCCCTTTATAATTCTATTAAAATGATATTTCTCATGTTAATGGTTCCAAATAAATATAAACCACTTGAATAGATGTATAAAATTAATAAAATTAAAATTTATTAATTTGAAATCTATTTGAATTAACCAAAAATAAAGTGGATTCTCAAATGTATCAGTATTCTTATAAATTATATTTTACCCCTATAACTTAATTATGATAACCAATTTCTTTTTAGGGGTTCAAAAAATAAAAAAACACATATATTGATGTGAAAACATAGGAAATGGATAACCATATTATTTTAATCTATAATAAATGACCACATTACAGTATAATGGATGGATTCCTCGTTATGGTTGAAAACACCTAGTTTTACCTTTTTAATTTAAATAAAATGATATATTTCTCATCAACATATCTAAAAAAAGAAATTCCACATTGATTTATATGGAAACATAGGAGAATGGGAATCAAAATCAATTTTAATCTATATGAATTAGCTAAGTGTGAATTTGATGCTAATATTTCTTCTCATCATCTAAAATATAATTTAACCCCTATATTTCAATTAAGATGGTATACTACATAATGTGGAGTCAAAGCCAAGAAAATTGACTTTTATTTAGGTGAGAATGATTGAGAATGATCATCATATCATTTCTAATGTATAGGATTTAACCACATTAAAATATGATTTCCAAATTAAATGAAATGATCAGAAATACTAGATTCAAAATTTATATTGCATTAAAATGTTATTAGTCACTTAAATACACCTAAACTAAGAAAAAACATTTATAATTATGGGAATATTATATAATGAATATTGAATCATTTTTATTATCTATAAATCAACTGTGTATAAATCTATTACATAAATTTCTAGTAAAGATATAAAATTCCATTTAATTCTATAAAAAAGTTAACATGGTGTAATTATCATCAAGTGGACATAACTGAGAAAACACCCTCCTAGCTATGTGAAAAATTAAGAGACAAATCTTTAAATCATTTTTAATCTATAAAAAACTACTACACACCAATAAGATGACTGGATTTCCCCTATATAGGTGGAAATTCCTGATTTCAACTTCACAATTCCATTAAAAAATGTTTTCTAATAAATGATTAAAAACAAGGAAAAAAACCTATATTTACATGTAATCATTGGTTAATTATTAGAAAATTGTTTATAATCAATTCAAATTATTCATACATGAATCCAAATCTTGGATTGGTCAATATGATTTGAAATGCCGTTTATCCCTTAAAATTATATTTCGTTGAAATATTTCACATTCATTAGTAATTTTTTAAAAAAATAATATTGATGTGAAATCCATGAGGAATGACTTCTTTGATCATTTTTATTATATAGTAATCGATCTCACATCAGTCTGATGGCCAGATTGGTTGTAATGATTCGAAATGTTAGATTTCACATTTATAATTCCATTAAAGTAATATTTTTTGTTAACTAGTCTAAACTAAGAGAAAAATATTGGATTTATAAGAAAATTTATAAGAATTAATTCCATATCACTTTTAATCTTAATTAATTTCCCATGTGTGAATTGAAATCTAGGATTACTTAGTATGATCTGAAATACCTTCAAACCCCTATAATTAAATTAAGATGATATATTTCTTTTTAGGGGTCAAAATAAAGGTAAAATTTTTGGCATTATGTAAAAAAATAATAGAAATATCATTTTATGAATTATACTCTTTATAAATTAACCTCATGTTAGTCTAATTTCAATATTCCTCATCATTATTAGAAACACCTAATTTCACATTTATAATTCCATTAAAATGATATTTTTCTCATCAGTGGGTCCAAACAAATAAAAACATATTTTATTGAAGTAGAATCTTAGAATAATTACTAGTGACTCATTTTTAATTTGTATGAATTGGACACACATAAATATGCTGCTCAGAATTCTCATTTTTATCTAAAACTCTATTTAACCTCTATAGTTTAATTAAGAAGGAATATTTCTCATTAAGGGGTCAAAACTGAGAAAACATATATAAATGTTTGTAAACTATTATGAGAATTATTTTCAAATAATTTTAAATATATTACAATAGAACATAAGTTAATTTGATAGCCAGATTAGATGGTATGGTTGGAAACTCTTCATTTCTCCTTTATAATTCTATTAAAATTGATATATCTCCCATCAGTTTATATAAACTGAGAAACACTAGTTTTATTATTTTGGAAACATTGGATAATGATCGTTAAATGTTTTTTAATTTGTGTGACTAGATTTCACATGAATCTAATCCTTTTGGAGATCGGTATGATCTAAAACAACATTTGACCACAATAATTAATTTAAGATGGTGCATTTCTTATCATGGGTCAATAATGACAAATCACAGAGTCATTAATTTCAAAACCTAATAGAATGAGCTTTATATATTTCTTAATATGTAGGAATTGAACACACATCCATATTATGTTTGAATTAATTAGTTTGATACAAAATTCCCTATTTCACATTTATAATTTCATTAAAATGAGATTTCCCCATCAATACTCCTAAACTAATAAAAACTAGTTATTTTTATGTGAAATATTAGTATCATTTATATTGAATAATTTTTAATATGTTGGGCTTATCCATGGATGTATATATTTCTTGGATTGATTAGTATTATCCCAAATTCCATTTAACCCCTATAAGTTAATTAAGAAAGTGTGTATCACATTAGTTAGTCAACACAGAGAATGTACATTCAGATTGATTTTAATTTTTTTTATAATTTTTATCAAAAGATTTTTAATCATTAGGAATCAATAATACATTAATTAGATCTTCAAATTTCTCTATATGATTATAATCCCTCTATTACGTGGTGCTTGGATGAGTTAATATTATTTTTTTGGTTTTATAAATATAAAATGTCTATAGCCAAGGTCATTGGCCATGGATTTATCCTTCTATAAACTTTTATACTTGGTGCCTATATATACACAAACATGGAAATAAACATTGGTAATCAACCATAGAAAAATACCAATTGAGACAACAATAGGGTTGAATACCACCTGGATAATGGCTATAACATATAGTCATGATCACATGTCCATTTTCCATGGGATTGAACTATGTTTATAGGTAATTCCCCAGTGGGGTATGAGATGAAAAATAATGGGTGTTAGTAGTGAAGGAGGACATTAGTACATAGTTTTCTTTTAGAATATATGATAATTGAAAATAGTCAATTAGAATGAGGGAACATTATTATATATTATTCTACTGGATAAAGGAAGAAACAGAAGGTGGTAATCACTATAAGGAACAATTAGTTTAAAATGGATTTGAACTTGTTGAAGGAGTTTACAATAGTAAAATTTTACCTCCTAATATTGATGAATCCAAAATATAAATTGTTCTTAGAATATCCGTGTATGTACATCAACATCAGTAACATTTAGATTTTAAGGGTCATTTACAACCTAGAAGTTGAGAGGATGAAAATATTATAATTAAGCCAAGATGATTAAATAAATCTAGAAGAAACGTCGTGTGAAATATCAAAATGATTTTGTAATGGGAAAATAAAAACTATTAGAATTATAAATAAAATTTTCATTTGTTTATTCAATTATAATAATTTTTAGTGTAATGTGTATAATTTTTTTTATGATAAGGTTTATGATGAAGGGAGATTCATTATAATTCTCTTATTCATGGATTCATGGTTCAAGATATAAAATTGATTAAAGAGAACATGCCTTAGTCAATTGTATGGATCAAGATGAATTATACTATGAATGAAAAAATAGATATTGGGGATGATGATATGGAGGGAATATAAGTGAATAATATTTTTTTTTCTTAGTCCGAGTACTTGTATATGATTGATGAATGAGTAAAAATGTCCATATTCATGTTTGGGCCTACCATAGTTGCCAGAAATCACATGTTATCAATAAAAAAGAAAATGTGAATAAAAATTGAGTCTTTTTAAATGTTAATGGTCTTTTATGAATCAACTACGGGATGATTCATGTATTACATGTTTTTTCAAAATATAGATAATGTTCAAGTAGTTGGAGTAGTTAGAAAATTAATTGAAAATCAATGAACATAGCACTGGGATATAGTAAAGTGGAAACTATAGTATCTCAATGGTTCAGAAGCACTTAAATTATGTTTTATAATGGGTGTTCTATTGTTAGGGTATATTGGTTATGACTATGGAGGAGATAAAGAAAAATGTAGATATATAATTTTTTTAGTATTATTACATAATAAATAAAATTTATACGTTATTTTTCATGACTATAACTAGAAATTTCACTATCAAAAATGGAATTAGAGTACATATTTATAATGAAATTATGGATGGAGATTGTATGGTTGATGTTATTTTGGGGAACAAGAAAAATAGAATGAAAATATTATAATATTCCATGATATTTTGAATTAAATCCATGATTCAATTAATTTTTGAATTTCAATCAATAAAAAAACATTGAATTGATATTTCAATTTGTATGGAATCCTACAGTGGAAAGAGAATTGGATCTATGAATTATAGGAGGAAGTAAAAAATCTGACTTATATTCTAACTATAGTTGTATTTAAAGAATTTATTAGGTATTTAAATTCCATAGTGGTATGTGTGTGACTAAAATTTACAAAAATAGAAGGTCACCAAATATAGTTTTATAAGACAGATGGAAGGTTGAAATTTTTACTTAATCTAATGAATTAGTGGTGATACTAAGAAAATAATTTTCATAGGGTATATTTTTAGTTTATCAGTGATAAATTGTTTCTAGATAAATTATTATAATTTCTTTATGGATTTATTATTGAAGATACGTAGCATTATTAGATAGAGGCATGTGGAGAATAATCTTTAATGCTCAATAGTTGAATCAAAATATAAAACCATATCAACAGATACAGTTGATAGAACTGACTTAGGATAATATGATGTATGGGAGAACCAATAGACTAGTATAATATTAAATAAATTAATATATATAATAATTACCTGTTTTTCATTGAAGGTAGTGTATGATTATTCAATAATGTTGAATAAGAAAAAAATTAGATAACACTCATTGTTCATTAGATACCATAATTCGAGGTAGCACATCTTCTGGTTTCATTGAACAAATGAGGGGTCATCCAAATAGATCATGAATCAATATAGTTTTTTTCAAAATTTAAAGGTGATGTCACTCGATATATGAGATGAGTTCATATATAAATAGTAAGTGTATAATCACATGTTTTATTTATACCAGTCTTGTAGTAATTTTAACCCACTAGTAATATTGAGGTATAATGTATCTTCAATAGAATTTGAATAAGTTGTGAATAATGTAGATCCTTGTTTTGGTATATTTTTTTGTGGGTTGTTTTGATTATTCCATTTTTATGTTTTTTTGGAAGGTGTGTAAGAGATAAATGTGGTTTGGCATAATATGTTTGAGCGTAGCTCACATACATAGACAATGACATATGGTTTGTCTTATTTTAGAATAGTTGGGTATGTTTTTCATGTAAGTTTCTGGAGGTACAATTCTAATATTGGGTTTATAGCACATTAAAACCAATTTCCATCAAAATACTTATCCAAAAAGTCCAAAATGGTAGAGAGAAAAATAATGTTATCAACTGTTAATTAATAATTTTAATCTATACATTTAAAAATACAAATATTCATTTTATAACATCATTGGAAATTAAAACACATAATCTGGAAAACTGAAAATCTTGTACAAATCCCTTTTTGTGAAAAATTATTATTTAAGAAAAATCATTTAATTTTAAAAAAACCTAGCCATAATCAATCGATAATAAATAAAAAACATCCATCACCATATAAAGTAATTAAATCTAATTACCTAGAGGCATGATGATAGAGTATCCACAAAACCTTTATTCAACATTACCCAAATGAAACAAAGACTTAAATCCTTATCTTGATAAGTGATATATAATGATTTATTCATTTTTGTCTATAAATCATACATACCCAATATTTAATCTAAGGAATAGAGTGAGGAAATATATGAGAGAGAAACTTGATCTTGATTTTACAAAAGGTACAGTTAAAATATTCAATAGTCATAAATGATTCATTGAAATAATATGGGGAGATGGAATTTCCTTCAAAATCTTTCTAGAAAAACCATAGACTCACCATATATGTTTTTAATGAATTATGGGGAAAGAAATAAAGGATTTTGAGTTTTTAAACTGAAATTGAAGAACTTAATTATACATTCATGGGAAGGATGTATGATTTCAAAAACGATATAATCTTCTACAAATTTTTAATAACCTTAAATGAATTACTTCTTGAAATGAATTTTCACCCTAATAATAAATATATATAAATTTGAAATATTTATATTTCTAAATATATTAATAATGATGAAAATAACTTTGTATCTAACCGTATAGGATTAGAAAAACCAATCTTAACTTCTATTAGAAATTAAAACTCCCCCTAAACATGAACCAAAATGTATCCACATCCTTACATAATAATGGTGTATTAAATATCATCTTATGATATAATATGGATCACTATTTCATATGTTTAATTAAAATTAGCTTTTTTAGAAAAGTGATTAAACCAAAGTCATTTTAATTCTCCCCATATTTGGAATTTTCTTCCATAAATATTCACTATGAAATTTCGAAATGAAATTGTTCGAGGGATGACTATTTTTTATCAGCATCCCCATCCCATGCCACATATTAATTCATTATACATTTACACAATATCTCTTTTAAATGAGTAATCCATCCTATGTGGAACAATACTCCATGATAAATGATCCAAAATAGACTTTGAAGGTATGATATATTTCCCTCTAACCCAATTGATTCAAACGTTATAAAATTTGATAAGTTTGATTTTCGGTTTTAAAATTGAAAAATACTAAAAAACATTGTAAATGTAAAAACATAGTTACAATAATTATAATATAATTTTCAATTCATCTATACATTCTGTAATTTAAAAATTAATAAAATATCATATAAACATTTTACATTACCATCGAAGAAATTAATTCCCCTACATAGAGCCTCTTTAAAAAAAATTGATCTCTAAAATAAAATAATAATGGTATTAATCAATGATTTTATTATGAAATTTATGAAATATTTTATATGATCATGTTATTTAGGATAAATTAATGTTAATTGAACATCTCTTGTATAATTCTTCTCTTCACAAGAGTCCTCTCACTAACTACATAGTAACATAATTTAGACTAAAACTGGAAATGATATAACTCTTTTATAAAACATAATATGAATTGAAAACTATTATGGTTTTTTTGAATTCTCCACTAATATAATATTTCATTCCATAGACACATTACATTTTATTTTCATTGAAAATTTAAATAATAAGAACCATTTTACCACTAATTTTAATGGGATGTGTAATATTCATCTTCTTCTATGTCTCAATATCATTATAGAGTCACAAATAAAATTTTTATAACATCTAGGGTTCCATATCTAAGATAATGGAAAAAAAATCCTAAGAAGACTATAAATTTGTTAATAAGGAAATCAATGTACAATTGTTTCATATAATAATAGAATAATATGATATAAAGAACTAATTTACACCTAATAAAATCCCATATTTCTTCTGTGTTGATATAGGTAACCTAGTAATATGTTCTATAGAAATATTCTCCCACTTAATTGTGGGAATGGTTGATATATAGTCTTAAAAAGTTATTGATTCCCCTTATATTTGTTTTTGAAAAAATAAACAATAAAAATAAAATTTAGTAGTAGAAATCAATAATATCGACCACCAAATTGGTGTATGATATCATCATTCATCTTAGTATCTCAACGGTATACTCCAAAATAAGAATAGATAAAAGAATTACTATATTAAAACTTTTCCTCCAAAGGAATCACCACAAATCCTTTGAAATAATGTATTTAATTTTGTTTCATATTATATGGATTGTTGATTCAAATACCATATATAGTGCCTCTCATATTTCTAAATTATTTATTTGATAATACACTATTCTAAATTAGTATATCAATATATATATATATATATATATATATCAAATTTAGGCTATATTGAATCACAACATTCATCATATCCTCCTCCCTTATGAGAAACTTTTTGAACAACCAAATAAATATCTACTTCTCTTCATCAAATATTCTATAAATTCTTGAATAATTTTAATTAATGATCCAGAATCCATATTTCATTTTTTGATTGTATACATAATATAAAAATATTATTTATATAAATACTCTATTAAAAAATTCATTATTGGATTTAATAATATTTGAAAATATACTTCATGAAGATCTATAATATGATGAAAAGAGTAAAATTCAAGAGAATATCAAGGGTAATTATTTATATCGATTCTTCTTTTCCGAGAGCTATAATCCAAATCAAGGACTCTCTATATAAAAAACATCTAAAAATAATAGAATAAATGTCATAGTACAAAATGAAGTCAAATCCTAACTAATGAAGAATTAAAGCTAGTAATGTATTAAATATCCAATTGAATTCCTTAAAAAAACACAACACTTCATATTCAAATCAAATTTTACTCATTTATGAGCAAAGACTGTAATAGTATAAATAAATAATTAAAATTCAGTTATGAATCCCTAGTAATATCTTCGCATACAAAGATAACATTCTATTTCAAATATGTTAATGAGATTCTGTCAGGAAATCACCACTATCACCTTATTATGAAGAATATTTTTTTCCCTTTACAGAACATTTATGCTTGGGAAAATATATATTTTTTGATTCAAAATTAACATTTACAGAACTTAAAATAAAATTTATTCACATTCTAGATCTCTAAAATAATTCATTTCTTTCTCCTATTGTAAGTAACCAATATTTCAATATGTAATTTTCATTTAAATGAATACTTTTATAATAGCTTATACCACATGCAATAATTAGCTTAAACGAACCATGATATACTATAGAAATATATGTATCTGTATATGACTATTATAACCTAGCCATTGGATTCGAATATTCTAATTGGATGTATGAAATTTTGAAATATATGAAGACAATTTTTCCTAATATGTATTTTTCTATTTTTTATTAGGAAAAAATTAAAAAAATATATAATGATAAGAACAAAATCTTGTTAAGTTAAGAATATTTATAGTTCAGAAGGATCATTTTTTATTAATTTGGTTTTGTGGTGATTTTTTTATTTCAAATTTATAGATATATTTGTAAATTTTAGAAATTGAATATGATAAAGAGGGATTCATTTTTATTGTTTTTTATAAAAACTAATCTTAAGAAGATTTTTTGTAATTTGTCTCATGTAGTTGATTTTTTGTTGAATAAAAAAATTATCAATTTTAAAAATAATGTTAGTTTTATAAAATGAGAATGATATGAGGATGATATGTATGTTTCTTAATCAATTTTGAAAGACTAAATATATATTTAGTAAGGAATATAATTATTTTAAAAATATACATTTGATCTTATAAATCTATGTTTTTAATTTTGGAAATCCATATATTATTTGAAATCAAATAAAATTATTTTAGTTATTTATTACTAAATAACATTTTAATATGATTACCCTATTTTTGTGTTTTTAATGTATAATATTTTTCAATTTATTTGTACTAATTCAACTAATTAAATGGTAATTAATGTTTTACATGATTTTGGTATAAAATTATATTTTTTCTTAAAATAGGATTTTTATTAAGAATATTTTCCTTTATGTTTTGTAAAAATTTATTAAATTCAATTCTTAAAAATTCTAGAAATTAAATCACATAAAATAGTTCAATATTTTGAATCAATATGTCTAAATTTTTTATAAGGTAAATTTTTATTTGGTTGTAATGAATTTTAACCATGGTTAAAGTTTATCATCCCGATAAAAGAGAAAATGCATTAAACATGGTTAAAAGTACAATATATTATCTAAAAATCAATCAATAAATTCCTTATATTTCATTATATTATTTTAATTTGACCCAAATCATCTTATCTTATAAAATAATGAAATTGAGGGGCCTTTTTCATTTTTTGATGACTTTTATCTTATAATTAGTGTATAATAAGTAGAAAATGTCACTCTATTTTATATAATTTATCAAATATAAAATTATAAGAATAAAAATCTGTTAATAATGGAGATAAGTTATTATATCATTTAATAATAAACATTTTTATGATATTAATTTATTTTTAATATTTTTTTTGTTGTGTGTTGTTGTAAAAAACATGCATGGGGTTGGTAAAGGGAATATTCAAGTGAGTGAAAAGTCCATGTAACTAGTTTTTTCAAGTAATAAATAAAATATATTTTATATAATTTAGAGTATTGTGAGATTTTCATTGATCAAAATGAAAGGTTATTAATTTTTTAATATTATATTTATAATTATATAGTTATGTTGATGATATAGAATTTAAATTATTTGATTTTTCTTAAAAATGACCTTAATGATATTATTGTTTAATAGTATATTTTTAATTCAATTAATAAAATCTAAATTATATCACGAATCATGTAGATAGGAATGTGGTCTATAAAAATGTAAGGGTTGGTGTCCTGAGAACCAACTGTTTTGTACTTTGATTACATGAATGTTCACTTATTATATATTGTTCATTGTTCTCCATGACTATAATATAATAATGTCCTGGAATATTTTATTCATTAATAAGGTCATGTAAGATCCCCTCTTTGATGAGAACCCTGAAATTATATAACAATATTCTTAAATGAAGTTCTATGGTTGGGTGACATACTATGATAGGACACATAGTATACAGACCGTCATGTGTGAGTACTCGTTAGAAGACGAGACTCTATCTCATGGAGTTCGCACTTGGTAGTCTCCATGATGGGAGATTATGAGAACAGACCCACTAATAGAAATTACATAGGTATTGGTGTCATAAGACAATGCTATCTATGAGCATGTGTAATGGTCCTTAGACTAGATGATTATCATTAACTCATGTCATGAATCGCACACTTAGATTTGCGGACGAAAACCGTCACATAGACAGTTGGTGGGAAGTAGGGTACAGTGGGTGCGTCACGAGTGACATGTTGTTAATGGATAAGTTGAGGAAGGATTTTTACCTTCCATTTATGGAAGTTGATATCTTGACCATTTGATTGAAATAGAATTGTCGCATGAAATTCCATGGCCATGGTGTAAACGACGAGTTTATTTCTGGTAGTCAAAGGACGATGGATCAAGAATATAGGTTTATGACACTACCATGAAACCTGCTTCATGAGATATGGAGACAAAGGGATTAAATTACACATTAAGTGTTCATATTTGGTGATATGTCAATGCGGCATGAACTTCTTTCTCTTGGGTTCCTTGACCCGTTCCTAGACAGTAATCTTGGACTTTAGGCAAGTCTGCCTAATGCCAACGAGAAAAAGGACTAGATGGTCACACACTAAGTGTATTAAAGTATCTCAAGTAGAATAAAGATTATTCACATATGTGGTTTAATAATTATTCAAGGAAGTCTAAATCATTTTAATTTTAGAGGAAGAATAAAATAAAAAAAGTACAGACCATGTATCAATGATTACAAGACATGTAGTTTTATTTTGAAAACAAGTACACGCTGTGTATTATTAAATGTACATGCCATGTAGTTTTCATTTTCTAAAGGAAATGAATAAATGAAAACAAGATATACATTCCATGTACATTTAATGTACATGCCTTGTAGTTTTCAATGAAAAACAAGCACACACCGTGTATTTATTATTACACGCCGTGTGGTTTTTCCAGTCGGGATTTTGAGGAAATATCATTTTATTAAATGATATTTATTATAATCAGTGTGGGCGCATGTCAAGGAATTAATGACTCAACATGGGGTGTTCAAAAGGGATTTAATGAAATAAATAAAACCCGTAATGCATTTATTTATTGTAATAACTCTACAACCACAAACCCGACTATAAATATTCTCACAACCCCAACTATTTTCCTAACACAAGAGAATCGTTGTGCACAACAATTCTGGAGAATTATTTCAAGGCCGAAATAACTAATTCCTCGAATAACACTCTCAAGACCGAGAGAGATCCTCTTCCACCGGATCAAGACGATCTAAGGTGGAAAATGAAAGCAAATGTTTCTCCACGCTAGCACCCGGAGACTCCTTTGGTGATGTCCCGAGATACGAAGTACACGTGTGGATCACCGCTAGATGAAGCCTACACTTTGCTTCTTTAATGCAATGATGAATCAAATCGGAGCGTGATCAAGAACATCAATGAAGAATGAACACCCAAATGGTATTTCTTTTGAATTGATTAAATTAATTATAATCAACCTGTAATGATCCTACTTTGTGGTTCTGGGACTTTTATTTTCTTTGTCTATTTCTGTTATTCGATCCATGGAGACTGGAATTAATCATCGTATTGATCCCAGATTGATCATTGTTAATGAAAAAAAGCTAAGTGGGAACATCCACCCATGCGCTTCTGCTACGCCCGGAACCTTCAATTGGTATCAGAGCGAGGTTACAATGTTGATTATAGTTACTTAATTTTCATTGACAATTTATGCATTTATATTTGATTCAATTCGAAATAAATCATTCTATAAATCTGAAAAAACAATATTTGTTCTTCCTCCTTCGTTTCACGATTCATATCACAGAAAGGACCTTTTTAATTTTAATTTTTATTAAAATAAAAACGAGGAACTCATCCGGAGGAGATGCTCTTTCTGTCTGTACAACATGGGAATACACGAGGTGTAATGAAAACTACACGCCGTGTACTTAGGTTCAATGAACCGGCACTGGTCCGCCAAACCACACCATGTTAATTGAGTATTCCTATGTATTTATTACCTCGTTTTGACCAGAAATGAACGGTGTGTGGAAAACAGGAATACACAACCTATATGTTGGAGCAACACACCGTGTAGTCCGATACAGCCTAAGTGAAACTATGTACAAAGAAGAATCCACGTACCACGTACATAGGATCACCAGGCCGGTTACCGCGTAACAAGGAAGTACATGATGTGTATGATTTATCTACATCCCGTGTACTCCAAAATTTCCAAATTAGAGAAAACACGCCAAATCCCCCGACGTGTACTTTGGATAAAGGGTGAAAAGAAATACATGCCGTGTAAATATAAACTAAACGCCTTGTACTTTCCAGAAATTTTACCTGGTTTCCTCCAAAAGTAAAAAGACCTATACAAGGGATATGGATGAGAAAAATCTCATGGGAATTCAGAAAGAAATTTAAGATAAAGAATTGATTAATTATAAGATCATAATTAATTGAATTCAAGCGCGACTTATCTTAAATAATAGAACAATTAGAATAATTTGAATTCTAAATATGTGTAAATGCTGTTTGATGATATGGATGATCATGAGCTAGACCAAAGACCCTTTGTATGTGTGTATGGATTCATTTAAATTTGTTTAATTTAAATTTGTTGACCTGCGTGCCTTCTTCCAATAAAATGTAGGCATGCGTTCCCATGTTTTCTTTAATGTAAACCCCATGTAGTAGAGGATCTCCCAAGCCAGAGGAGACAGTTCAAAATCCAAATATAAGGAAAAACCAACCCAAGAAGATACAAAGGTGGACAGGTGGGAGCTCCAAAACACGAACCATCAGGTTTAAGGTGTTTTCCTAAGTTCAGGGTTATCTTATCAAAACCACTAGATAAGATAACCAATAGAAGCTCATGATCGTGCCATCTTATTTTATTTCTGTCTGATTGCATGGTTTAGTTATTATGTATGTGTTGTCGCGATCACATAATTAATGAAATGAAAAAGCATGAAAATATGTAATAAAATAAAAACCGGACTATGCATAAACATTATCAGATTATGGTTAATCACTTAAGAAAGTATCACTTAATATTAACAAGCATATGATAATGAAAAAATACACATAAAGAATAAAATCCCTCAAAAACCATATTATGTCAGACCAAGCCTTCCGTTACTTGATTAAGGGAAAGACTCAATAAAACTATGTGTTTGAACAACCCTTGTTGGGAAACTTACTTTTATAAAGGAAGACCTTATAAAAGGTTTCAGGTTGACTTAACCAAATTACATAAAGAGGAGTAGCCCTTTCTAGACATGATGTAATATTGAAGGCAAGAGTTGAGGAAATCCAAATCAGGATTTCAGGATTAGTGAGTCCACTCAACAGATCAAGGAACTGTAAGCTCATAGTTGGCAAAGACCTACCTACCTAAATACCTTCAAATAGCTTGACCAACCCTTGTTGGGATTATGAGAAGGGGAATATGGATCGTTTCCACTAGAATGTCAAATCAACTGGTCATTCCGAGTTCAATGGTGAGGTCCATTGGGACTTGATAAAATAGTCGGATAATTAATAATTTCATTTATTATTTTTCATAAAATGTAATCAAGAAAGTATTGATAAATCCGCTCTTTTAATTTGTAGAATCTATATGAAAAACTTGTCAACCGCCTTTTCTCTACAATCAATTCTGGATAAAGACAACATCCTCACCGACAGTAACTTTCAATAATGGTTTAGGCACCTTCAGGTTATCCTACTTCATGAATGAATGTTTTACGTGCTCGAGTCCTCAATTCCTCATCCCCCTACCAAAGAGGTGAGTGATGAAGATTTCCTCGTCTATGATCAAAATTTGAGTGATCCACTCGACATTCAGTGTTTGATGCTGTCATCTATGTCTAGTGAGATAATGAAGTCTCATGAAGACATATATGCCTATATCATGCTCGAGAACATCCGTGGTCTATACCAGGAGAGAGAAAGACATGAAAGGTTTGAGGTCTCCAAGGCTCTATTTCAGAGCAAGCTTGGAGAGGGTGCCCCAGCCAGGCATCATGTAGTCAAGATCATTGGCTACATTGAGCGCTTAGAGGTTCTATGGTTTAAACTCCCCGAAGAACTGGGTACCGATCTCATTCTTGCATCACTCCCCCAGAGCTTATCAAACATTGTTGTGAACTTCAACATGAATAACATTGAGAAGTCTCTGTCTGATCTTCTTATCGTTATTCGCCAAGTGGATAAGGACATGAAGCGTAAAAAACCTTATATTTTTATGGTGAATAAAAGGAAAGGGAAAGTGAAGAGATTTAATCCCAAAGCTTCTTCAAGGCCTTCCAAGAAAAGGAAGATCAAAGGGGAGGCAAGGGAACATGATGCTGTTTGTTTCTCATGTGGCAAGAAGGGCCATGGGAAGAAAAACTACACCCATCCAAGGAAGAAAGGAGAAGCTTAGGGTGTGTTTGTTATCGAATTAAATCTATCTGTCTCTACTAATTGGGTATTAGATACCTCTTGTGGTGCTCACATATATATCCAAATACAGGAACCAAGTAGATTCAGAAAGATTGACTGAGGTGAGGTGGATCTAGGAGCAGCCAACGGAGCTAGACTCGCTGTTGTAGCTGTCAGATACTACCATCTCACATTACCTACTGGGATGGTCTTGGTTTTGAAAGGATGTTATTATGTACCCTCTGTAACCAAAAACATTATTTCATTATCTAGATTAGATACTGATGGATTCATCCTCAATTTTAGAAGTGGATATTGATACTTTTATAAAGATAACATTTGTTTTGGTAGGACACATTTATATAACGACCTTTATGTGTTATACTACACAAACTAAGTAATGGAAATCGATGACAATGTTAATTCACATGAATCATACCACACCCAACTTTGGCATCACCGGCTAGGTCATGTCAATGGGAAACTTTTGAAAAAATTACCTCAAGATGGGTATTATATTCTTTCAAACTAAAACCACTTTGTGTATGTCATGCGTGTCTACAAGGCAAGATGACCAAAGCCCCATTTAGTGGGAAAGGTGAAAGGGCTAAAGAGCTTCTATAATTAGTTCACACAGGTGTGTGTGGACCATTTCTATTTGAAGAAAGGGGTGGGTTCTCATACATTATAACTTTTAATTATGATTTTAGTAGTTATGGATATATCTACTTAATGAGGTATAAGTCAGATTCTTTTGAGCAGTTCAAAGAATACAAGAATTAAGTTGAGAACCAGCTTGTTAATAAGATTAAGAAACTCTACTCAGAAAGAGGAGGAGAATATCATAATCAGAACTTCATTGATTTCTTACGGGAGTATGGGATTCTATCTCAACTCACTCTTCCATACACGCCCCAGTGGAATGGTGTAAGTGAAAGGAGGAACCACACCCTGTTGAAAATAGTGAGATCAATGATGAGTCATGAAAGTCATCCATTATTCTTTTGGGGATATGCATTACAAACAACAACACACATACTAAACCAAGTACCAACTAAATCGATAAATGGTATTCCATATGAGTTATAGAGTGGACGCAAATCCATGTTATCGAATTTACATGTGTGGGGTAGTGAAGCATTTGTTAAGGCCTCTTCAGGTAACAAAATTGTACCCCGAGGCACAAAGTGTATCTTTATTGGATATCCCAAAGAAAAAAGGGGGTATTACCTTTACAACCCCTAAAAAAAATGGTTATAGTGGGAAGACATGGCATATTACTTGAGAGGGATCACATCTCCAAAAGAGATAGTGGGAGTGAGATAGACTTCGATGAAGTCGAGGCTGAAGATACACAAGAGTTGGAACCAGAACAGATTCCACAAAGCCCCATGGAAGAAAAATCTGTTCTAGAGACACAAGAACTGTGTAGGAGCACGAGAGAGGTGAGAGAACTATAAAGATATGGTTTTCTTGTCACCGAGGATGGTGACTCATTATTGGTTGACAATGATGATCCTCTTAACTACAAGGAAGTAGTTGAAGGCACAGACTTTTCCAAGTGGCAGGAAGCCATGAATTTTGAAATGGATTCCATGTACCAAAACTAAGTCTAGATTTTGGTAGATACTTCTGTTGATGTAAAGCCTATTGGTAATAAATGGGTATTCAAGAAGAAACTAGACATGGAGGGTAAATTCAGAACCTATAAGGCACGACTGGTTGCAAATGGTTTTAGACAGCCTCAAGGAATTGACTATAATAAAACCTTTTCACCGGTTGCGATGATGAAATCCATCAGAATCCTATTGGCCATTGCTGCTTACCATGACTTTGAAATTATAAAAATGGATGTCAAAACAACATTCCTTAACGGGAACCTCCAGAAAGATGTCTACATGACACAACCTGAAGGGTTTGTGACTCAAAAGGATGCCAACAAGGTATGAAAGTTGCAGAAATCCATTTATGGAATAAAGAAAGCATCAAGGTCATGGAACATTCATTTTGATGTAGCTGTAATGGAATTTGGATTTTTCAAGAATGAATGTGAACCTTGTGTCTACAAGAGTTTTAGTGGAAGTACAATTGTTTTCCTAATAGTATATGTTGATGACATATTACTAATTGGAAACGAAGTAAATGTCTTACAGATAGTTGAGGCATGGTTTCATAAATGTTTCTCCATGAAATAATTGGGCGAGGCAGCATATATTCTTGGGATCAAGATCCATCGTGATAGATCCAAGAGAATGTTGGGCCTGAGTCAAAGTACATACATTGACAAGATTCTGAAGAGATTCAGTATGGAACAATCCAAGAGGGGATTATTTCCAGTGTCACATGGAATTCATATTTCCATGAAAATATGTCCTCAGACACATGTGGAAAGAAAGAAAATGGAAGGGATCCCTTACGCATCCCCATTTGGGTCAGTCATGTATGATATGTTATGTACAGGGCTTGATGTTTCTTATGCATTAAGTGCGGTAGGCAGATATCATGCTGATCCAGGAGACCTCCATTGGATGGTAGTCAATACTATCCTTAAGTATCTGAGGAATTCTAAGGATATGCTCCTGGTTTATGGAGGAGATGAGAAACTAGTCATCAGAGGACATGTAAATGCTAGTTTATAGACTGATCAAGATGACATGAAGTCACAGACTGAATACATCTTCAGTTTTAATGGAGGTGCAGTGAGCTGGAAGAGCCCAAATAAAAGTGTGGTGGCAGATTCTACAGTGAAGTCTGAGTATATCGCAGCTTCTGAGGTAGCTAAAGAAGAAGTATGGATGCGATGCTTCATCCAAGATATGGATGTAGTACCAAGAAGTAAAGATCCTTTCACACTCTATTGTGATAATACTACAATGGTGGAACTTGCAAAAGATCCAAGGTCACATCAGCGGACAAAGAACATACTTAGGAAGTATCATCTGTTGAGGGATTTTTCTTAGAGAGGTGATGTTTCAGTGAGCAGTATTTCCCCAGAAGACAACGTGGATGACCCCTTGACTAAAGCCTTAACCTAGCAGAAACATGATCATCATGTGAGGTCTATCAGACTAAAAGTCGTAGGTAGTTGGCTCTAGTCCTAGTGGGAGTTTTTAAGGGTTGGTGTCCTGAGAACTAACTGTTTTTACTTTGATTACATGATTGTTCACTTATTATATATTGTTCATTGTTCTGCATGAATATAATATAATAATGTCCTGGAATATTTGTTGCATTAATAAGGTCATGGAAGATCCCCGATATGATGAAAACATTGAAATGATATAACAATATTCTTAAATAAAGTTCTACAGTTGGATGACATACTATGATAGGACACATAGTATACAAACCATCATGTGAGAGTAATCATAAGAAGACGAGACTCTCTCTCATGGAGTTCCCACTTGGTAATCTCCAAGATGGGAGATTATGGGAAGAGACCTGCCAATAGCAATTATGCATGTCTTGGTGTTATCGGACATTGCTATCTACGAGCGTTTGTAATGGTCCTTATACCGGAAGATTATCATTAACTCATGTCATGACTCACGCGCTTAGATTTACTAATGAATACCATCACGCAGACAGTTGGCGGGAAGTAGGGTACGTGAAGGACCCCAGGACACCCTGAGAGGGGAGGGGTGAATCAGGGTGAATTTTTTTTATTTTAATGTGATGGATCTTGTTCCCACGTTGGTAGGAACTTGTTGAACCTGTATGATGAATATGATCAGAAAGAAAACATTCACATGCACAGAGAAGACACAACACTTTTTACTTGGTTCACCACAAAGGGCTACGTCCAAGGAGCATACACCGACAAGTTTTCGGTCATACCAAATTCCACTAATCTTTACTAGATGTGGATTACAAAGGTTCGGGCACAATCACTCTGTCCCTGGCTCACTGCATTTACAAAGTTTCAGTGATAACTCACTGCTTCTCTCGGGTAACTCCCGTTGACTCCCCCTAGCTCAATTCCGTTGGTGAAGTCCCACTCAGTTTATAGACATGAAGGTCTTTTCATCATTGCATAAGAATGCATCCCTTGCTGTATGTAGATGCTCTGTTGAAGTACAACTCTCACCAGAAGACGAATCTCACTTTGCGCTGAGGGTACCATGTGATCCTCCAGCTTTCATGTAGCATCAAAAAGACAGATGTACTTTAACAACCCTGGAACTCTTCTCCAAGCCTGACGCGAAAGTTTCGAGAATGGCGTGAAAGTAGCTTGCACGGTACAAACTCAGCGCGCAGGTGACTCCAAACCACTTGTGCGGCACTGCCTCTTTGAACTCCAAACTTGCACGACTTAGGGCCTCTAAATCCCAAACCACTTTGGACGCGTAGCCAACAACCAGCATGCGGCCTCTACTTGTGCGACCCAACAACCACTTCCGTGACGAGAGCTTGAAAAATCTCAAAGTCTTGAACTTCGTTACAAATGAGAAGGGGGTCCTCTATTTATAGGCAAACAGAACCCCCTGCGCGGTGGCACACAGGTTCTAGGGCGCAAATCATCCTCCCTAGACTCTATCTCACTACTCACTTGCACGACCACACAAATACTTGCGTGACCTTATTTCCTTTTCCATATTTGGAAGTTATAATCTTGAAAAACAATAGATGCACAAGTTTCTAATCCTCATAGGCATCGGCACGCAGGTCACTTGCGCGACCAGCCAAAAACTTGCGCGGTCCTTATCCCTTTTCCATTTTCCCATGTTCTAATCTTGAAAAACATATGGTGCGCAACTTTCCTCTCCTCCAAGTACACGACGAGCATATCTATTTGCAAAAAAAAACACTTTTCTCCATTTGTCGATTTTCATGCCCAAAAATTTTGCAAACACTGGGAAACGAAACCACCTTAAATATTGTTGTCTTTTTGAACTGTATGATCTCTTTGCTGGTACACATTCTGAACTTCCAGTAAGGATTGACAAAAAACACAAAACATACTCCAAATCATGCATAGAAGTCCATTGTTCCAATATTACGTTGGGTGCGTAATGAGTGACATATTGTTAATGAATAAGTCAAGGAAGGATTTTTCCCTTCCATTTATGGAAGTTTATATCTTATAAATTTGATTGAAATAGAACATTCGCATGAAATTCCATGGCCATGGTGTAAAGGACGAGTTTATTTCAGGTAGTCAAAGAACAACAGATCAAGCAGATAGGTTTATGACACTGCTATGAAACCTGCTTGATGAGATATTGAGAAAAAGGGATTAAATTACACAGTAATCATTCATATATGGTGATACGTCAATGCGACATCAAATTCATTCTCTTGGGTGCCTTGAACCGTTTCTAGACAGTAATCTTGGACTTTAGGAAAGCCCGCCTAATGACAACGAGAAGGAGGCCAAGAGGGTCACACACTAAGTGTATCAAGTATCTCAAGTAGAATGAAGATTATTCCCATACGTGGCTTAATGATTATTCAAGGAAGCCTAAATCGTTTTAATGTTAGAGGAAGAATAAAATAAAACAAGTACATGCTGTGTATCAATGATTACACGATGTGTTGTTTTATTTTGAAAACAAGTACACACCGTGTATTATTAAATGCACCCGCCGTGTAGTTTTCATTTTGGAAAGGAAATGAATAAATGAAAACAAGATATACACGTCGTGTACATTAAATGTACACGCCGTGTAGTTTTCAATGAAAAACAAGTACACACCGTGTATTTATTATTACACGCCGTGTAGTTTTTCTAGTCAAGATTTTGAGGAAATATCGTTTTATTAAATGATATTTATTATAATCAGTGTGGGAACATGTCAAGGAATTAATGACTCGACATGGGGTTTTCAAAAGGGAGTTAATGAAATAAATAAAACATGTAACACGTTTATTTATTTTAATAAATCTACAACCTCAAACCCGATTATAAATATCTTCACAACCCCAACTCTTTTCCTTACACAAGATAATCTTTGTGCACAACAATTCTGGAGAATTATTTCAAGGCCGAGAGAACCTCTTCCTCCAAGAATGCTCTCAAGACTGAGAGAGATCATCTTCCATCAGATCAAGACGATCTAAGGTGGAAAACGCAAGCAAATGTTTATCCACGCTAGCACCCGGAGACTCCTTTGGCGACATCCCGAGATACGAGTTACACATGTGGATCACTGCTAGAGGAAGTCTACACTTGGCTTATGCGATGCAACTGTGAATCACATCGGAACATGATCAAGAACATCAATGAAGAAAAAACACACAAAAGGTATTTCTTTTTAATTGATTAAATTAATTATAATGAGCCTCTACTGATCATAATTTGTGGTTCCAGGACTTTTATTTTCTTTGTCTATTTCTGTGATTCGATCTGTGGAGACTGGCATTTATTGTCGTATTGATCTTGGATTGATCATTGATAATGACAAAAATCCAAGTGGTCACATCCACCCACTCACTTCCGCTGTGCCTGGAACCTTAAAAAATACCCTATTAATTTTTTTAACCACATGTAATACTTATATTACATTTGTTTACCATTTTTGGAATTTTTTAAATCACTATTGATTTTTTCCTTAAAAAGGGACTTAATATTACCATCTCAAAGAGACCTATGAGTTATTTTTTCTTTTAATAATATTTTAATATGAAACAAAAAACATCCCATACCTAATTCCCAATCCATTTGTGGGACTAGAACCCTCTCCTCAAAAGACCCTACATTCAATCAAAAGGAGTATACTTAAAGAAGAGATAATTGTCTTCATTAATCTCATTCAATTTTTATTTATTTATCCTCCTACTATAGATATTTTATTTTAATATTAGTATAATTAAATCAATATCATTAATTTAATAAAATATTGTTATGTAAATGGTAAAACCATTCTAATTCTTCTTTCTATCTAAGGGAACATGAATAATTTTCTCGGGCATATGTGCAGATTATGGTCTCCTTGAAGTGATATGTAATTTTTTTCATTATTTCCTCACATGAATGGTAGAAATTTTGGGTAATATAAATTTGTATATTATTTATTTTACAATTAATATTAATTAAATAGGATATTTTACCTCTATTCATGACCTCCTATCAATTGAAAATGATAAAATCGCTCGTGCGTACCTGTGGACTACCCTTCCTTTCCACAACAATGTGATTCACTTTTCATGTATACATTTCCTGGTAGGAGATAAGGATTTATATAATGAATTAATATGCTAAATATAATATTAATAATATTCTTATGATTCTATAATTTTAATCCATTATATACTATATTTATTTTTCATCAGTTAGAAAAATTATAATTTCATTCATGCATACATATGAACTACCATATACATGAAATCATTTTCCTTCTTCTTCATGACCAGTGTATATAAATTTTTATAAGAGAATATTAATTACATAATTAGGAATTAATATACTGATTTATATTCTATATATTATGTAACAATTAACAATTTCCCCTCGGTCAATGTAACATATTTCTTTTAAGATAAAAAATGAAATGACCTTAACACATCTCATTTAAATTTAACCAAAAATGTAACTAAATTAATATCGGTAATAAATTAAATAAAACGAATAAATATAAGGTAATTTATATGAGTATTTTTAAATCTATTGTATAGTTAATTAAATTTTATTATTTTGGAAATTTAAATACCTATTTGATGAGTCGAGACATGTGGTAAGAGATTTTGGTTTAAAACACTAATTTAAATTTCTTAGAATTTCCCCATGTGCATATTATTCATTAATTTTCATGAATATTATTATGTATATGTCAATTATTGTAAATGTTCATTTTCAAATAATTCTTATTTATTTAAAATATTTTAAAAAGGAATAATTTCATTATTTATGTGAAGGTTGTTTTTTTAATTTTTTAATAGTGTAACAATAATATTTTTTAGCATACTCAAAAAGAAAATATTTTCCTGAAATAATGTCACTTATTCCTTATTCCATTAAATATTTTAATATATTTTAATATAATATCATTTACCAATGATTCTAGTAATGTTTAGTCTTTAAAAATATTTTTAAATAAAAAGAATATTTCTTCTCATTTTTGTGAACAAAATTAACATTCTTTAACATATCGGATGAAATTAGAATTCTTATCAGTTTTATGATGAAGAAAACATATTTTTAGTGAATCATTTATGTTATAGTTCTTTGAAATTATTAATGATTATGGTTGTGTTCAATAGAGCTCTCCACTATAATTGGAAATGTCGAAGTAGATTACTATTTGTAAATTACTCCAACGAAGTGGAGAGAGTGTACTATTTAAATATTATAAAGTTACGTGGATAGAGATAACTATATATAAGATACTCATATGAATTATAAAGAGATAAATATTTATAATCCACACCTATGACATAATTGAAATTAACCAAGTTGGATATTAAATGAATTCCAAATATATTTTATGGAAATTTATCTATTTAAGAAGGTATGGAGATAATTTGATGTTATATAAAATTTTATAAACCTTTAAACTATTAAAGTAATTATTATTAGAAAATTATTTTTATAGGTTTTCATTTCTTTAAATAATCCCTCAAGATTTATAATTTTTCATTAATGATTAATTATAAAATTTCATTTACAAACATTTAGTTATAAATTTAATTTCACGATTTAGTAAATGATTATTTTATATAAATGTTTATTTTATAAAATAGAAAACTTTATGATGTATTATCATGAATTTCAAATAGGAAAATGTGTTCCCTTAGTTTTTACACCCCTTAGTGGGCTTTATTTCTCTCGTCAAACATTATCAAAAATTTTAACATGGATTAAGGATATATAGGGATTTTAAAAAGTTACATGGTGACATATACTTAATAAAACAATTATCACTAGTTAAATGGAAATTTAAACATTGTAACCTATTTTTACAGAAAAAATGCACACTGGGTGGAAATATAATTTTTTTATATGCTGATTTTTCTAATTCTCTAAAACACCAAACCTAAATGATCCTTGAAATGATGGAAAATAAAATCCTATTATAAATAATGAAATTCTTGGTTGATTATGTTATGAGCTATTATAAATGGCATCATAGAAATATTTGGATAACATTACTGGTAAGTATTTAGTTGTTAAAGGAAAATTTAAGAGTTTTAGAAACTATCATGGGTTAATTATTTTATGGTTGATCATTTGTTTAATATTACAAATAAATATTAGAAATCTTTTTTTGATTATATTTTAATGATATTATTTATATTTTAGGTGAAATTTATTAGAATATATGATATAACCGATGTGTTTTTTTATTTAGTGTGATGTTATTTTCGATGAATGTTTTTATATTTTTAAGGGAATAATCAAAAAATTATAGATAAAATTTATAGTATATATTAAATTTTATTTTTTATTCTTAATTTGTATAAACTCTTATTTAATTTTCGCGAACATATATTTCATAATATACATGAAATTAGGATTTATATGTGATTTAGTGACTTATATTATAATTTATTTTGAATGAGTTAAATGTATTTTTAATTTTATATGATTTAGGTAAAAAATAATTTTGGATATGTTAAGATTTTATGTCAAAGTGGTACATATTATCTGAGGAATAAATATTGAGTTGACATAAAAATGTAAAAATGAAATTATTATTGTCCTTTGTATAGGATATTTATATTAATTTGGGATAATATTACCATATTTTTTTTAAATATATGATAAAGGATTTTATATTTTAGGTATGTGAATTTTTACGTTATTTTTATGGCTTGTAGATCTGTATAATATAAATTTTGGAATAATATGTGATCAAACAATTCTAATCATATAGTATTAATTTGGTCGAAGATATTTTGGAGAGTATTAAGTATAATTATTTAAGGAATGATTTATTTCACTTTTGGTGTTATTATTTGGGATTAATTGTTTAATGTAGTATTTATTCATATGGTGGTTTATTCATATTGGGTATTATTATAACATGTTCTAACCATTTTTATTTCTGGTTAATGGATATAAAATTTATAAATAACTTTTCATAACTTTGTGGATCATATGATCCATTGAATGTGAATTTTAGTCCTTTAGAAATGAAACAATCATGCTGGATATTATTCAAATGTGATAAATAAGAGGTGGAAAAAATGATTGAAACACAAATAAAATAAGATATTGTTGTTATTTAATGGAATAAAGTCACCAAAGTATGTTTTATCATTATATATATTGGTGTTAAAATAATTCCTCAACTCAAACAAGAGAAAGATAAATCATTCTTATCATTTGAGGAAAACACTGAATGTCTATTAAGGTATTCTATTAGAAACTAATTAAAAATTGTGAGTCTTAAAATGGTACACAAATGATTTTGAAATATATATAATATTTTAATCTTCTTAGTAGTATCATATAAATTTACTTATTAATATAAAATATATATCTATGATTTTATTTATTTCACAGATTATACACTTTGGTGAGAAAAATATTAAATTGTGAGGATGTGATTCTTGTAATTGGTGGAAAATACAACACCTTGATATTTAATTATGTAATTTGTTATTAAATAAATACTGTGATTTATAGAATTTACCTCACAGAACACCAAGATTAAATGAAGATTTATATACCATAGAAATAATGTTATTTAAATATTACCCTCATTACCTTGTCATTGGATTGGAAGCCCTGAACAAAATAAAATGTATTATGAAATATAAGTATATAATTTATCTTAATAAAAATTTATTTGTTAGATTCTACAAAATAAGCACTAAATTTTGAATGATTACAATGCAATCATATAAGGTTAATAAAAGGTAATGTTTGAAAAGTATAAAATTTTAAAAATATTCTCACATTTTATATTTTATATTTTTATTTTGAATATACATTAAAATGTTTTTAAATTTAAATTGTTTTGTGAGATTTAATTTTTGGTTTTATAAAATCAAAATTAGATCGTGGTTAATTTTTGGGTTGTTTTGAATATAGTTTTTTAGGTGAGTAATGAAAAGTATCGATGTTAAAATTAATGAAACTTTTAGGACATTATCATGATATATTAAAAAAACAATTTTTATTGAGCATATATATATATATATTATATTATATAATTAATTGAAAAATATAATTTAGAACATATAAACACAATTTTGACATTATAGAAATATAAATATTTCTTTTATTGAAATACAATATATTTTTAGAACTTCTATTTTATTCATTATTTCACAAGGTTAATTTTGGTTTTGGTTTTGATTTAATAAAAAATAAATCTACTCTTATTTAGCCCAATTCTATTAACTCACTATTAATAAAAATTATAGATGATATTGGTAAAAAAGTTTATATTGAATCATGAATTTTTATTTAAATTTCATTCATTTAGTTTTATGGGATTATATTAAAAATATGTTTTAAAAAATTCTATAATTTAGATATATAATATGGTATAAATTTTTTTTATTTATGGTTTATAATATTTTGATATGATTATTTTCATTTTTGGTCCTAATTAATTGTAACCATTGTAAAAGTTTATAACCATGGTAAAAGGAAAAATGGGTTAAACAGGGTAAAAGCTATGTGATAAGGTCTCAAAATCTCTAAAAACATATTTCAATATTTTATTGGATGAGTTTATTTAAATCATACATTTGTTATCTTTAAAAATATTGAAATTCTGTCCTAATTTCCTTTGATAATGATATATTATTTTATGTAAAGAATATTTACCAAATGTCACTCCATTAATTTTAATACTTATATTATATTTTGTTAATAAAAAATTAATGATTATCGATATTTACTTATAATATTAATATTTTTTATGATTTTATTTTTCTTAATTATTGGTAATGACGTAGAACACATTTACATAGAAAGTGCAACAGTTTTCCCTGCTCATGAATAAAATAAAAATACTTAAAAAATAAAATTCATGTTTTTTTGTATAATTTAGATTGTTTCATCATTTTTATGGATCAAAAATATTGTTATGAAATGTTTTAAATATTCACATTGGATATCCATTATTATATTGTTGGTATTAAAATCAAAATATTTGAATAGTTTGGTAAATGACTTTATGGATATTTACTTATATAAAAATTTTTATATATTCAATTAAAAATTATAAAATACCTATCATGATTCAAGTAGACATGAAAATGGTCGATTCAACCACATATTATCTATTTGTGTACCACTTTTAATTATTATATTACATTTTTCCATTATGTACAATGTAGTTATGAAAATGACATTGATTTTATCCCCCTAATGGGACTTAATCTGACCCATTCAATGACACATGTGAGTTTGGTTTTCTCTCTAAAAATAACCAAAATCACTCCCCAAAATTCACTAAAAACATTACCATTCCCCATATCTATTTATAAACACATCCTATAATGGCCTTATGTTCAATCGAAAGGAGGATATATGAATAAGATATAACTTCCTTTACCGATATATTTCATGTTCTTTTCATCTTCCACCTTTTGAAAAACAACTATAACTATCATATAATAATGAAAAAATGTATTTAATATAATTATATTTTATTTTTTAATTGTATAACCATATTAATTATCTTATCCATCTAAAGGAAAATTAACACTTCCCATTTGCATCCGTACTGACCACAATCTCCCCTAAGTGATGAAGATTTTCATAAAAACCTCTTATTGAAAGTTAAAATAATGTAATAGAAGAATAGATATGATATAATTATGATTTTATAATTTTGATATATTTTTTATCTTCTTACCCCCATCCTCCAGAAAATGATATAATCACTCTTCGATACATATGGACTACCACCGCTACAAAGTGGTGTTATTTTTTTTTCAATTCTACCTTGCATGGTTTGTCATAAGGATGGATTTGATAAAAAAATTACATTATTAATATGATTTCGATTCAATAATATTTAAATATTATATAAATTTTTTCCATTAGAAAAATTTAAAAATCGTTCATTGGTACATACAGACAACCATGTCCTTAAAACTATGTTGTTTGTTCTTCATGAACACCTTACTTGGTTGGTAATAAAACAATATGAAATATGTTTAATCATGATAATTATAACATGTTTTATACTATGTATATGTTGGAACCCTAGACTAATTGAACCTCATAAATGCGCCAATGTTATTTTGGATATTATGAACCAAATGAAGTCAAAAAATAATGTGGTAAATTAATCGATTAAGTAACTAAATTTAACATGGTAATAAATCAAATAAAAAGAATAATAATTCTAAGGGAATTAAAATTAAATTATTTGGATGAAATTATATAGTTAAAAATATTAATTTTGGAAAGTAAACTATATACATGATGAGTTAGGATACATGGTATGAGAGTTTTCACGAAACGTTTATTATAAATGATTTAAACATTTTTTCCTCCAAGTTTATATTATTTCATATGATTTAATAATGTTTTTATTTATACATAGAATATTTCTAATGTTATTTTTAAACTTATTTTGAATTACTTTTAAATGTTTCAAAAGTAATGTTTTCATAGTATTAAGAAAATCTCAACTTTTAAATTTATAAAAAAAGTATATATAGTATGTTTTATTAACACATATGGAATGAGAAAATTTTCCAACAAAAATTTCCTTTGATTATGTACAATAATAATTAAAATCTATCTATATTTTTCAATGAATATTTCATAAATATTATGCTATTAATTTTTAGTTTTGAAAAAACTGTTTTTATAAAAAAGATCATGTCATCTAGTTATTATGTAAAACTAAAATTTCTTTTTATTATGCACTAAAATTCCAATTCATATATGAAATATTTTTTAGAAAACATTTTTTTGATAGTGTAATAGTTCTCTTAAATTATTGATGACGATGGGTGGTTATGATATATGACTACAATGAATTGGGTAATGCGATTGAAGTTGAATATTTATAAGCTACTCCAATAAACATGATGAAGTTAATTATTTCTAAATTAGAGGTATGAAGTGGGCGAAGATAACTATTTAATAGTTTAACTAATATATTGGATGATTTTAAGTATTTATAATTTACTCATACGAAGTAATTGGATTTAACAAAGTACTGTATTCCAATGTAAGAGTGAATAAAATAGTGATATAAGGATAATGGCATGGGGTGCCTATGTATTTCTGTTTTGATTCTAAAATTATTTTTATGGAACCATATTTAATCCATTAGGTTTGGAAATATGATTAAATTTTATAAAATATTATAATCCTTTTAATGGTGAATGTTATGTTTTTCAAGAAAAATAGTTTCATGGGTTTTCATTTTTTTCACAAAATCATATTTAATTATAATTGTTCCTTTATGATTTATTATAAAATTAATTATGATATCATTTTTCATTGATGTTAATTTTTTAAATTTAAAAATAATTGTTTATTCAAAAAATTTATTTTGTAAGAAAAAAATTGACTTATGTATTTTCATGAATTAAAAATTTATTAATGGATTACTCTATTTTTATATCCCTTATGTAGAATTATATTTCTCATACAATATATGCAAATATTTTTCACATAAATTAAGGATGTGTAGGGATTATAGAAAGGTCAATTGTGATACAACGAGAATGAATAAAAAGTGTCCTCAATTAAGTAGGAGTATAGAAATTAGAACCATTTTTATGAAGAAAATACACAATGTGTGGAAATACACACTTTGGTAGGTAGTGATTTTTCTAATTCCTTAATGTTATAAACTAAAAATATGATAAAAATTTAATAATGTACATCAAATGTATTGAATAATCAAATTATGAGTTGATTTTGTTATGGGATGTTATATGAATTATCTTCATATGATAATAAGTATATAATGAATTTGAAAAAAAAACTATAAAAAATGTTGTTACATTATTATATAAAATATTGTTTATTAACAACATTAACTTCATTAGTGCATTTATAATCGACAATGAATCACCAAAAATATCTGATAGTAATAAAAAATTTAAAAAGCTACATCATCCTTTATCCTCTGTAGAAGATATCAAAATCTATAATTTATCTTGGAAATAACAAACCTCTATTAAATTAGTATAAAACACTATTTTTGGGTAACATATTTTTTCACCATTACCTATTTCATCATCTAATAATAAATACATAATCTATTATTACACTAAATCTTCTTTCATAATAAATCTAGTACTTCCTTGTGAAGAATAATAAATCAAATTAACCCACTCATATCATATATATCCAACATCACTATCAAATCTCATAATTTCAAAAAGTAATTTCGATATAATATAATATAAATAGTTCTTATCCTATGAACTAGGTCAATATATAATTTCATATATGTTCTTGATAGTGTTGTAATTAATTTTTATAGGAAAACATTATGAAGTCAATTGACCATAATTGTAGGTGGAGTTTGATTCATGTATTTAATTATTCTATATATTAGTGATTCCAATTGGAAATATATTTATCTAACATAAAATTTTATTACCCATATCTAATTTAATATTTATCATAATCTCCCTAAAATGTGTAGAGAGAACCAATAAAGCTATAAAAATTTCCCTTAAACAATAATATTGGATTATAGATTTAAATTTTTCCATCGAACACGTTTTGATAATTAGGTTTTATATTTTTACTTTAGATCATAACAGTCCCATGAGATTTATATACTAACAATTATAATTTAAGAAGATTAAAATAAAAAAAATTCTCAATCATTTCACTTATTATAGTGTCAATTCTATTTCAGTATTATATCAACTAGATTTGTGGTCACAAATTATTAATAAATGTTGTATATATCATGGATTTAAATGATATAGAATCAAAAAATAAAAAATGTTATTAGTATAAATTAGATTAGTACCTTACACAATAGAAGGTCATATAGATATATATTTATTTTCTATAAATTATACAAAAAAAGATAAAATATCATTGATCAAATAATGGTTTTTAACTGTCAACATAAAACGGACTTCCTACAGTAACATAAGTCCCTGACAGAAACATCCTCTTCATGTCCATTTTCAAGCTCAAAATTTTCACTCCTATGGATTCATTTTCAGTACCCATCCTTGATAAATAGTCATAATAATAATTTAGGTAACCCATATTTCTAAACTATAAACCTAGATGAGAGAAAAAAACACTTTGACCTCAAGTCTCACATCAGTTTTATTAAAAACACTATAATGAACCATTTAAGTAAAAACCATGAAAAAATAAAATTTATAATTTCCATTATATATAATTTTACTTTCAATTATTTTTACTATAATATTATAATCTTATAACTGTTTGAGAAAGAAAAAGTTCATTCCTTCCATGTGTTTTCCATGTATACTTCTACAGTGGTTTCCCTAAAATCATCTTCTATATAAGTAGGTAAATACAACAAGATAATCATTGACTGTATCCCCAATTATATCCTTTTATCAATCTATAGTTTTTTTGAGGTTCTCAGTCCATTAAAATTGTAACACATACTACAAAATTTATAAATTATTTAATGTATACTCTATAAATGACTTATTACAAAACAATAATTCATGTAATGGTTGATCCTTAACTAGATTCATATCATCAATTTTTTTCTTCTGAAATTATAATATGAAAACCATTCAATTTACAACCATAATATAGTCTTAATTTAAATGATTTACTTATATAAATCATATATAGACCTTCCAAATAAAAAACAATGACTCAAAAATACATTTTTATAGGCATTATGAGACACTAGAATATAGAATCGACCTTGTTCAGAAAATAGTTTTCTTATTCAAGAAAAAATAACCTCTAATTGGTAATAACCAATATATTTAAAATATGAATGTATAATCCACAACCATTTTTATATTCTAAATAGTATCCCAACTAATATTATGGATACAATTCATAGTCATGCTTACAATTTTTGGATCATGTAATGTTCCATTAAATTCATTCGGTATATCGTGAAACTTGTTTGGACCGTTCCTTGGTTAGGACATGTTCTAGGATCATTTTTAGAGTTTATCAAAAAACATTGTTCTCACTTGGATTTATGCATGGTTGGTTCTTGGTTAGGTTAAACCATGCAGTTTGGACCAAGAAACCGTGTGTCTAGGCATGGTCTACTATAAGGGGGTGCACAGTTTTCCCAAACCATAGAGCCACCCTCCAAACTATAAACCACCCTAAAGAGGGTTGATGCATGGTTGGAGCACTTTTAAAGTTACTATGCGTTCAATCCATACTCCAAAAACCAAATATATTTATAGTTCCAATGGTTATGGAACATAGTTACTCCTAACCATGCGACCCCTCTAGTATACCATGTACTATGGGTTTTAATTCTCTAAAATTTTAATTAAAAATACCTAAGAACTTGATTTAAAATATAATGACAGACTATCTTCATATTGGATTGAACTAATCCTTCCATATTGGTCTATAATATTCTCTCTTGGGATTATATGTGTATTTCCTTCACTCGTTATGGATCAAGTCAAGGTATGTTTGGTTTTTGATAAGATTTTTTCTTTTCTTCTTAGATCCTTGTTGAATTTCTACTCATACCATATTTTGGAACCCTAAGGTGATATGTATGACATATATAAGGTGTTTGAAATATATTGATGTATTTATTGTAGATATGGGTTCTAGGGGACCGGATATACTCTTCCCCAATCACTTTTTTCAAAGGAGAACAGTTCCACCTCCATTCATGATGTAGGTGCTTCTATACAAATAGTAAATTCTATGAATTTAATATTGTTCTTGAAAAATTTCTTTGAGCTGTTTATTTAATTGTAATGATTTTTTTAATGTATATTGTGGAAAGTTACATGTTTTTAAATGTATTTATCTTTTAAAAATGGATTTAGACACCATTTGTTATATTAAATGCTTGAATGATTGTTTTTCTATAGAAATGGTGATTCAATTACCGAATCATATTTGAATGGATTTGAGAATGCTTTATAAATGATTATATTATTTTTTAAATATATTATAAAAAACATGTCACATTAGGAACCTTGGGGAAGTCAAGAACATACATGTCACTCCTAGAGTGAGTAATTCTACTAGAGGTTTTAGGATACCAAAAAACAGTGGAAGGAATCAATATTGGTTGGTACCGATGTATGAATAGTTCTTTCTTTATTTATGTCTAGAGTGTATTACAATAGGATTGGGACCAATACAATTTTCTTTGTAATTTATGGGTTGTTTATCAAATAATGTTGGTTTTTTCAATGGTAGTTTGTCACATGTTTTTCACATGAGGTTGTATAATAAGGATTTTAATGATAGATTATTTCATGGATATGTGTTTAAATTCATGCCATATTGCATGTGGATATTGTTTCTTATTCTTTTCACTTAATCCTTCCAAATTCTTGGCTTTGTGAATATGCAATTATTTTATAAAAAACAAATGGAAATGTTTTACAAATGGTTACGGATTTATAAAAGTGACTTGTAGAAATATTTTTTTAAAAAAATATAACTACTGAATTTTGGATATTAGACCTATCATAGACTCTAATGTGGAATCCTACTGCGATTTATGCTAGGATCCTATTTTTTATAGGCAGTTTTGGATGTTATTTTTTAGAATCTGTGTAAATGGAAGGGATTCTTATAGTTTGTTGGTTTCTCATTTTGTCACTGCCTTCAATGTGGAATGGTATGGTGGTTATAATTTCTCCCAAGGCGACATGTTGGTCTTGTCTTTTCAAAAAGTCTAGTTTAGCTATATTTTCTAGGATTATATTGATATTGAATGTATATCTTTCATCCACTTTATACTATGGTTGTATGTCTTGTTTTGTTTTATATGATAAAATATTTCTATTATCTTGTTTTATCTCACCACCATGATTAGCCAGCTAGGTTGGCTTATCTAGTAGACTTGGGATGTTTTGTTACTAAATGGAATTAGAGGGATTCTTAGCCTAAATCATGTTAACACTTCTTATGTTTTGTTTGGTGTTTTTAGTATATATGAGTACAGACCATCATAATTCAGGTTGTAAGTACATGAGGGTGACTTCCCATCTCACTTCTGTGTTTGAACTCATGTTACCATGGCTGGTATGAATGTTTTTACCAGGTTGGAGACATTGCGTGTGAGGAAATTTGAATGAAATTAATGATATGTTTATTTTAATGAACATGTTCCTTCTTAAAGTTTCATCTTCAATTTTTATTATTCATGATTTCTTTAAATTATTGATGTTTTAAAGAATGGAGATGAATCATTGATGTTTGTCATAATATTTTGGGTTATAATCTAATATTGATTGGTAACTCTATTAGGTTTTAGAAAAAATTTATCTAAGAAGATCTATCCCAAATTTGATAGAGGAAGATTCAAGATTGTATTAACAATAAAATCATCTAGTGGACCCCTCTTTGGTTAAAGTTGTAGTCCATACATTTCAGACTCTAGGTTAAGTGTGTGTCATAAAACTAGGATGAGTAGTGGATGATGACTCAGAATTTACTAAGTAATTTCCACCCAACCTTCATATTGACTAGGGAACCCAAGTGTTTGAGGAGTGGCTTGAGAATATTGATAGGATCTTTAACATTTTTAGAATTCCTGAAGACTCTATGATGGGATTCACCACATACATGCTCGAGGGACAAGGAGATGGTGGGACTCTATCATGAAAGATGAGTTGTATGAGGACATTACCTAGAAATAATTTAAGAAAATATTTATTCATCAATTTTACCCTTAAAAGTTAAATTAATAAAATAATCAGGGGTTTCTTACCAATAAGAAAAGGGACCATACCATTATAGATTATTCCACCGATTTTGCTGATGTAACGCCCTGACCATAGTTACCTAGAGTCAGTTCATTATTACATAACATTGGCATGATCACAAAAGATCATATCTTGAAAGACTGAATAGTATAGTAGCCTTTGAAATACAAGATACATTCATAAGTTTTACAATACATTATAAAATGAAAAACTACAACAACATAGTCTCCATAGGCCACACTCATGTCCCTTAGACTATCCCCGCATGTCAGTCATAATATACTTCTTCGCATTCTGGAAAAAATAAAACATAGAAAGGGGTGAGCTCATATTCTCAGTAAGGATATCAATATAGTAGAAAATTTCATAAATAATCACAAACATTTAAGGCAATTTAAGACTAGAAAAAAATCATTTAAAACTGGATCTTCATAGTAATATGGAAAAGATAAAATCAAATAATTCCATTTACTAATTCACATGGATATTGTTCTAGTCAAATAATCACATGCAATATCAATAGAAACTTTCATAATAATGGAATGAATAGTACCATACTTCATAACCACATAATCAAGGCCTTCTTCCAAGACTAAAAATAAGATTTTGTCAAGGACTTGTGTCTAGACACTAATTTGTCTCATGAGACCTACCGATGCATCAAGGAGCTATAACGGGATCCACCTGTCACTTACTAAGTCCAATACATATATCATATGGAAGGGTTTAAACATAAAATAAACATTCATATTGAAACTAGTATATGAAATGTCAATACTTTATCCATAAACCATGAATGGTATAAAAATAACACATCCACAGTCAAACATATCCCAAAACCTTCACCACAAATATAGAATTTTTTTATCATAATAAACGAACCTCGATTAAGAATAATATCCTGTAAAGGATGTTGACATAGTTGAAAATGATCTGTAAAAATATTTGAGAGAAAAATCCATTTTTCATGAAATCATTTAGAAGTCATATAATTCATAAAGGAAGTCATTTAAATTATAGTTTTGAATCAAATTTTCCTATACCACTTTGAAACTTTTGAAACGAATTAACATTTTAAAACATTCATGTACATATAAATAAATCCATAAAACCATTTTAAAAATATGGAAATTAATGAGAAAGTTTTAGAAGAATAAATTTTAAAAATATTTAAAATGAAGTTTAAGTAAAATGGTCTCTTTAAAATAATACCTTTTAAAACTCTTTTATGTAACATGGACATGGACAATAAATATTTCCTAGTAGATACTTACATAAAAACAACCTCAGATAATTAAGAGATTGGGAAATTAACTCTTACCTTGTACTTTTCCTTGGTCTAGGGTAGGTTAACCTTTTGTATAATGGTGATATCATTTTAATTAAATTATAAAAGAACCATATACATTAATATTATATCATATATGATTTTTTAATATTGTTTTGTTAATCATATTTCAGCAGTATCATCGTTTCGGGTATTAACCGATTCGTTTTCATTTATGTGATTTTTTATGTAAGTAATGTTTAAAATGGATAGGATGTATCTTATTCATATTAAAAATTATATTAAGTCCTTAAAAATTAATTTTAATCATCAAATAAAAATTATCCTTGAATGGATACGATGGGGAATGAATCTCATCACATTCGTGGAGACGGTAATCCATTCGTACGCACGAGCGACAATATCATTATGTTGAAATTAAAATCATATATAATTGGATAGTATATAATATATAAATAATTAATATAATATAATATTTATTATTTACAACATTTATACTCATTATTATACCCATCAAAATGATGATGTTTTTGAATAACAAACTAAACCACGACGTGGAGATGGTAATGCGTACGTACGCACAAATGACGACACTGTCATTTATAGGATGACTAGAATAATGAATATGGTTATACCATTTTTATAATAACATCACAGTATATAGAATATACTAGAGTTATTATTTTATAATGGAAACAACAAAGAATGAAGAAGTGGAAGAAGAAAATAACTTGAAAGATGTGATGGAATATTTACCTCTTCTTCGGGTTTTTCCTTTTGATTTGATCAAAAGGGATCCTTATGTTGGATTTATGACTAAAGGAAGGCCTCTAGGATGAAGGGAGGACAGTTGGGAGGATATTATGGTAGGGGTTGGCCGAGACAAATGGCTTTGAAGGTGTTAATTTTAGAGAAGGTGAAGTTCCCTTTTATAAGAGGGGTGAGGGGAACCTTAGGAAAAGATTGAAATATTTATTTATAATAAAATCATTTTCGGTTTCTAATGGCTCCAAAATGAATTATTTAAGGGATAAGGTAGGGATGGGTCTAAATCCTCTCAAACAATAGGTTTTAGATAGGTGTCGGTCACTATATTAAACTTATCTTTTATACATAACTCTAAGTTAGATAGTTTGACATTTATCATGTCTCTTTGTATTTTTATATTATATGGTTAATAAACTTACTATAAACATCAAAAAAACCCCAATTTGTTCATTAATGATACTCCTATAATTAAATAAGTGTTTTGTCTGAACCTTATATTTTAATAATTATTATATCAACCAATAATATTGTATTTTTAAAAAAACTCATTTATAACAATTTTGAAATTATTTAATAAATGATTTTTGTTAAAGTTAAAAAAACTTTATTACTAAAAAATAAATACATTTAATCAACCCTAACATGTAATATTAACCTATAAAATTAGTGTAATTCATTAATAGTCTCAAATTAGATTTATTTGGATATTTATAATATCAATTATTCTAATCATTCATTCATATAGTAATTAAATCATCTTCATTGTGTCATAAATAAATTTATTTATTTAACGCATAAAAATTATAAATAAAATACCATTATGTAGAAAATATATTTATATTTCTACATAATATTTATAGTTGAATTTATATTATGTGTAACCCTATATTAAAAATGGTTTAGTTATTAAACTTTGAATTTAACTCTTTTAACTTTTCTTTAAATAAAATAATAATAAATGTCCTAATCTAATCCAAGTGGATCTAAAGGATAATAATTTATTCCTAAGGTTTTTTTTGGTCTAAATACACTTATCCATTAGAATTAGGACATGTGTTAGGGTAATAATAATATCATTTTTAACTTTAATTACCCTATTTACTTTTAACCATGGTAAATAAAAATCAAAAGTTACTATTCACCAAAAATTATTTTTTTGTCTCATTGAACCACATTTTACTTACTAATATCAACCATGCCTATCAGATTTTTGAAATTCAACTCACAGAAGTGGTAAAATTATGTTTTATGCAAATTTGCAAAAACTCATAGGAGGTGGGTAAAAGACGGTATGAAGTTCAATAAAATTTTATATATCTAATTTTATTATAAAAATGACTCCAATGGATTATATTGAACTAATATTGGTATTATGTGTCTATTTTGACTTAAAATAAATTTAAATACAATAAATAATTATTTAAATAAAAAGTCAGTTTTAACAAATAACACAGTGTTTTTCACTATTCATAAAAATTGAATATTTTCAGAAAAATACCAAAAATTCACCCTAATATAATTTTGATATTCTGAATCTAAAAATGAAGACCATTTTTAAAGATAAAATCTGAAAAATTTGAAAAAGTGGGTATTACTATTCATAACGGCTAGTTTGATTGGTCATAGTGTGTTAGAATCTCCAAGTTGTGTACAATACAAGCTATTGCATTATTCAGAGGAAAACGTATTGTGGAAGCCTGGGGTGTTACATTATTCCCTCCTTCAAATAATTTCGTCCTCCAAATTTCTAGAATATTACTACATAAAATGATTCGGGTGGTTCTTCATCATAAATTCCTCGGGTTGCCACGTTGCCTCTTCCATCTTATGGTTTCTCCATAGAACTTTTACCAGACGAGTCGTCCTGTTTCTCAGCACTTGTTCTATAGTATCAAGAATTTTGATAGGATCTTCACAATAAGACAGTTTAGGGTCCAGTTCAATTTCCTCATAGATGAGTACATGCGTTGGGTCAAGAATGTATTTTCTCAATAGTGATACGTGGAACACATCGTGAACTTTGGAGAAACTTGGAGGCATTGCCTAATGGTAAGTTATAACCCCAATTTGTTCTAGAATTTCAAAAACTCTGATGTACCTAGGACTTAGTTTACCATTCTAACTGAATCGTATATCTCCCTTCCATGGAGATACCTTCAAGAAAATTTGTTCTCCTACATGAAAATTAAAATCCTTTCTTTGGTTATCGGCATAGCTCTCCTGCCTACTATGAGTTACTTTGATGTGGGTTTGGATTACCTTAAACTTCTCCATCATTTCCTCAACAAGTTCTAGGCCTACGAGTTTTCTTTCACCAACATGATCCCAATAGGTTCGTGTACGACATCTCTTTACATATAACGCTTCATATGGTGCCATCTCAATACTTGAATGGAAGCTATTATTATAGGGAAATTATACCCGAGGTAAATATTGATTCCACAGACCTTGAATGTCAAGTGAGCAAGATATCAACATGTATTCTAAGGTTTGAATAGTCTGTTCTGATTGTCCATCAGTTTTAGGGTGGTAGGCAGTGCTCAAACAAAGTTTATTATCCAGAGATTTCTGAAGAATTTTCCAGAATCTTGATGTAAAACAGGGATCATGATCAGAAAAAATCAATAAGGGTACTCCAAGAAGTCTTAAAAATTCGTTAATATATAGTCTTTCTAGATGTTGAAGTGGTAAATATTCTCTTATAGCAAGAAAATGGGCTGACTTGGTAAGACGATCAACAATGACCCATATTGCGTCATTTCTTCTAGGAGTCTTTGGAAGCCCCATGAAAAAGTCCATCGTGATATCTAACCATTTCCACTCAGGTATGGGGCGAGGTTTCATGACTTTTCTAGGATGTTGTCTTGCAGCTTTCCCTTTTTGGAAAACCATACATCTTAACACATAATCAGCAATCCCCCTCTTTATGTTGTCCCACCAAAAATGTTCCTTCAAATCTCTATACATCTTGGTGCTACCAGGGTGTATAGAGAAATTAGAGCTATGGGAATCATCCCATAATTCCCTTTTTAGATCAGGTATATTGGGAACACAAATTCTCTTTCCAAATTTTAAAATCCCATCTCCATATACAAAGTCACTCAATCTCCTATCATTCATATCTTTAATCTTCTTTTGAAATTCCTCATCATCAGTTTTAGAACTTTTTATCCTTTCTAGTAAAGATGTCTTGGAAATCATTTGAAAAAGTATTGATGTTTCACCTTCCATGGTTATTCCCATATCCATCTTTTCTAGATCCCTAAAAATAGGATCCCTTTCAACTATCATCTCATTCAAAACACCATGGCCCTTTCTATTCAAAGAATCTTCCACCTTATTTTCCTTCCCTGGGTGGAAGTTTATTGTGAAATCATAATCTTTGAGTAGTTCAAGCCAACTCTTTTTCCTCATGTTGAGTTCTTTCTATGAGAAAATATACTTCAAACTCTTTTGATCAGTATATATCTCACATATTTCACCATATAGATAATGTCTCCATATCTTCAAAGAAAATATTACAGCTTCTAACTCAAGATCATGAGTAGGATAGTTTTGCTCATGAATTTTTAGCTATTGTGATACATAGGAAATAACCCTATCATTATAAATAAGGACACAACCAAGTCCTTTCTTTGACGCATCACTATAAATAACAAACCCATCATTCCCCGATGGTAGTATCAAGATAGGAGCATTGACTAATCTTCACTTAAATTCGTCAAACCATTCTTCACACTCTTTTGTCCAAACAAATTTAACCCTTGTATATGTGAGTTTGGTTAATGGGTTAGCCAATCCGGGAAAATTCTAGAAGAAATTCCAATAATAACATGCTAAAACAATAAAATTGCGTACCTCAGTTATACACTTCGGTGTTGGCCATTCTTGGATTTCTCTTATCTTAGAAGGATCAAAGAAGATTCCCTCCTTAGAGACAATATGGCCAAGAAAATAAATCTCCTGAAGAAAAATTCACACTTGCTAAACTTACCGTATAATTCATTTCTTTTGAGGGTTTTCTGAATGGTGAGAAAGTGATTTTAGTGATCTTCATAGCTTTTTGAGTATACCAAGATATCATCAATAAATACCTCTACAAATTCATCAAGATATTCCTTGATAAATTTGTTCATTAGATCCATGAAAACAGATGGTGCAATATTCAATCCAAGAGGAATTATTGTAAACTCGTAATGCTCGTACCTGGTTTGAAATTCTGTTTTCGGAATGTCTTCCTTCTTCACACACAACCGATGATATCCAGATCGAAGGAAAATCTTTAAAAAAATTTGAGCTCCATGAATTTAGTCGAATAAATCATCAATGCGGGGTAGGGATACATATTATTTATTGTTATAACATTGATCTCCATGTAGTCATTGCATAACCTCATAGATCCATCTTTCTTTTAAAAAAAGGATAGGGGATCACCATAGAGAAACACTAGGTTGAATAAATCTATTGTTACTAAATTACTCTAGTTGTTTCTTTAGTTACACTAATTATACTGCTTCCAATCTATAAGGGGTCTTCAATATGGTCCTTGAACCGAGAATTAAATCAATGGAAAACTCAATTTCTCATTCTGGAGGATGTCCATGTAAATCCTTTGCAAACACATCTACATATTCTTACACAATAGGTACATCCTATATTTGAACATTCCTTTCCTCACCCATAGTTATTTCATTCTCTTCCTCCCCAATAGTTGAATTTAGTAGAGCTACTGGGGGTGGATCTTGATAAGAATCTGGTGCTGACGTTTCTTCTCTAAAGATAAGGTACTCTTTATCATCATCAAAAATCATAACCTCTTTATTCTTACAATAAATTTTCGCAACATGGTCTGAAAGCCAATCCATACTGAGGATTATATCAAATTAAATAATGGGTATGACAATGAGATCAGAAGATAAAGAACATTTATATTCCCTAATGGGAACTGATTCACAAAAATTTGTTGCAATGATACTTCCCTTAGGAATTTTTACTAACAAATCCCTTGTTAAGTCAAATAGCAAATATCTAATTTTCCTAGAAAATTGGGAAGATATGAAACAATGTGATGATCCAGAATCAAATAAAGCATTTTATAAACTTGAGGAAACCATTAAATTATTTGCCATCACGTATTTCAATGATTCAACCTCAGCAGTAGTGATAACATAATCTTGTCCTTGAACCCTTGTCCTTTTATGAGGTATGTTTCTTGGGAACTTAGGACATTCATTTTCATAATTCCCCTTTCTCTATAATTGCAGCATTCAACATTGACAACCTATTTCTTCCCCTTGCAATCACGAGCTAGGTGGCCTTTTTCCCGACACTTGTAATGTGCTCTCATTACCTTCATGCAAGTACCAGGGTGTTTCTTCCCACATTTACTACAGGATGGATATTCAACTTTTCCCTTCTTCCCCTTATTCCATTTCCAGAGTGTTCATCATATCTCTTCTTCTCTGGATTTTCTTTAATGTCATAAGACTTAGAGAATTCCTTTTTTGTCTTGATAGCACACCTGACAATATCTTCATTTGATAAAAAGGATTGTGAGACTAATTCTCACTAGAGAAATGGTTTTAACCCATCAAATAATCGATCAATCTTACTCCTTGGGTTACATATATAATCTGTTGCATGCCTTGCTAACTTTGTAAAGTTAGCCTCATGCTTTGCGACATTCTCATCCTCCTTTTTCCTCAGACTCAAGAATTTTCCATTCAATATCAGCTCGATGGTCATGAGGAAATTATTTTTCTAGGAAAATATCTTTAAACTCCCTCCATTTCATATTTGATACTTCATCATCTTTCTTTGTGTTTTGAATAAATGACCACCATTGATCGGCATCTCCCGTGAGGCGATAAAATGCCATGAAAACTTTTCCCCTTTTTCAAGTCCCCAAAGCCTCAAATATTTTTTCTATGGAATTTATCCATTTCTCAGCTAATAATGGGTTTATACTCCCATTGAATGTTGGTGGTTTTTACCTCATGAATTGGTCTAACATTGATCCTCCACGTTGTGGATCAGGGTGCTCTATACGGGTAAGGTTATTATTCATAACCTAAGTGAGTTGTCCTAGTATGGTGATAAGCGGATCAACACCAGTTGCTTCACCAGCTCCACTATAATTATCTTTTAATAAGAGGTAAATCCCTGAATGGATTACGTGCATTGATATGGTTTCCATTCCTTCCACTAGGATCCATTTCTAAACAATGGCATACACTAGATTAGTTTATAAATCGCAATACATAATTCTAAACTTGTAAAACAGTTAACACAAATTGAACTGTTTATGGATATAATACATAATCATAGAAAATATTTTTTTGATAAATTATATACTCATAAACCCTTCATAATGGTTTATATAGAAAATGAGAACTATCCTAAGCATATCTTCTGGGAGTGTCATAACCAAGAGTGCAGAAAGGCTTGTTTTCATGCACGAGTTCTCCTTCGAGTCCATCTCAAAGTGGTGTTTTCTAGTTTTACCCCTAGGTACATCTGTGCCAGAGCCACCTCTACCTACTCGTATTTAGACATGGTTGTATTTCTTGGAAAATTCACAAAATCATTACAATACCAAAATTCTAGGATGTTATTCTATACTAATCCTCAAAGTCTATCTTAGGATAATGTGCTCTAATTATAGTTTTTCTAAATCTATCTTCCAAGGTTTGTACTAAACTTCCTCCAATACCAACTATAATGCCCTAACCCTAGTTAACCAGAGTTGGTTCATTATTACATAACATTGTCATGATAAAAAAATATCAAGTATCGAAAGACCGATTAGTTTAGTAGCCTTGGAAAAAAATAGATACATTTATAAGTTTTACATTACATTATAAAATGAAAAACTAAAACAACATAGTCTCCATAGTCCACACTCATATCCTCTCATACTATCCCTACATTTCAGTCATAAAATACTTCTCCACATCCTGGAAAAAATAAAACATAGAAAGGGGTGAGCTCAGATGCTCAGTAAGGATAATAATATAGCAAAAACATTAATAAATAAGCACAAACATTTAAGGCAATGTATATCAAAAACAAAATCCCTTTAAACTTGAACTTGAGCATAATATGGAAAAAATAAAATGAAATAATTCCATTTACTTATTCACATGGATATTCTACTAGTTGAATAATCACATGCAATATCAATAACCAATTTCATAATGATAGAATTCATAATGCCAGACTATCATAACTACATAGTCAAGGCCTTGTGCCAAGACTACAAATAAGATTTTGTCAAGGCATTGTTCCAAGACACTAGTTTGTCTCATGAGACCTACTGATGCATTGAGGAGCTATAGCGGGCTCCACCCATCACTTACTAAGTCCAATGCATTCCTCATATGAAAAGGTTTAAACATAACATAAACATTCGTAATAAAACTAGCATACGAAATGTCAATACTCTATCTATAAACCATGAATGGTATAAAAATAACACATCCACAGTCAAACATATCACAAATACTTCAATAAAATATGGAAGATTCTTATCATAATAAATCAACCTCGATCAAGAATAATATCCTGTAAAGGATGTTGACATAGTTGAAAATGTTGAGTGAAAATATTTGAGAGAAATAGCCCTTTTTCATGAAATCATTTAAAAGTCATGTAATTTATAAAGGAAGTTATTTAAAATATAGTTTGAATCAAAGTGTCCCATACCACTTTGAAACTTTTGAAAGGAATTAATATTTTAAAACATTCATGTCTATATAAATAAATCCTTAAAACCATTTTGAAAACATGGACATTAATGAGAAAGGTTTAGATGAATAAATCATAAAAACATTTAAAATGATGTTTTAGTAAAAAGGTCCCTTTAAAATAATCCTATTCAAAACTCTTTTATGAAACATGGACATGGATAATAAATATGTTTCAGTAGATACTTACATAAAAACAACATCAGATAATAAAGAGATGGTGAAATTAACCCTTAACTTTTACTTTTCTTTCATTGAAGGTAGGTGAAACTTATGTATAATGGTGATATAATTGTTATTAAATTATAAAAGAACCATATACATTAATATTATATCATATATGATCTTCTAATATTTCTTTGTTAATGATATTTCCATAGTATCACCATTTCGGGTGTTAACTGATTCATTTTACTTTACCTGCTTTGTTATGTAAGTAATGTTTGGTATTGACAGGGTGTATATTATTCATATTCAGAATGATATTAAGTCCTTAAACATTATTTTTAATCATCAAATGAAAATTATTCTTGAATTTATATGATGGGGAATGAATCTCATTGCGTTCGTGGAGATGGTAATCCGTATGTACGCACGTGTGACAATATCATTCTTTTGATATTAAAATCCTATATAATTGGATGGTATATCATATATACATAATCATTATATTATTATATTTATTATTTATAGCATTTATACTCATTATTATACCCATCCAAATGATGAAGTGTTTGAATAACAAACTACACCATGACGTGGATATGGTAATCTGTACGTACGCACGTATGGTGACTTTGTCATTTATAGGATGGTTAGAATAATGAATATGGTTGTAACATTTTAATAATAACATCACAATATATAGATAATATTATAGTTACTATTTTATAATGTAAATAATGAAGAAAGTGGAAGTGTAAGAAGAAAAGGACTTGAAAGTGGTGATGAAATATTTACCTATTCCTTGAGTTCTTCCTTTTTAATTGATGAAAAGGGATCTTTAGGTTGGCTTTATGAATAAACGAAGGGCTCTACGATGAAGGGAGGGAAGTTGGGAGGATATTTGGGATGGGTTTTTCTGAGCCAAATGGCTTTGAAGGTGTGAATTTGAGAGAAGGGTAAGTGCCCATTTATAAGAGGGGTGAGGGGCACCTTAAGAAAAGATTGAAATATTATTTTACAATAAAATAATTTTCTGTTTATAATGGATCCCAAATGAATTATTTAAAGGATAAGGTATTTATGGGTCGAAAAAATTTTAACCAATAGGTTTTAGATAGGTTTGGGTCACTATATTAACCTTATATTTTAAATTTAACTCTTAGTTAAATAGTTTGACATTTACCATGTCTCTTTGTATTTTTATATTATATGTTTAATAAACTAACTATAAAATTACAAGAGAACAAAAAGTGGTTAATTAATGATACACCTATCATTATATAAGTATTTTGGCCAAACTTTATATTTTTATGATTATTATATCAACCAATAATATTGTATTTATTTTAAAAACTCATTTATGTCAATTTTGACATTATTTAATAATTGATTTTTTGCAAAGTCCAAAAACTTTATTAATAAAAACTAAATACATTTAATCAACCCTAGAATGTAATATTAATCTATAAAATTATTTTAATTCATTAAAAATCTCAAATTATATTTATTTGGATATTTACAGTATCAATTATTTTAATCTTAAATTTATATGGTAATTACTGCATCATCATTGTGTCATAAATAAATTTAATTATATAATGTATAAATTTTATAAATAAAATACGATTATGTAGGAAATAGTTTTAATATTATAATGAATATTTATAGTCGAATTTATATTTTGTGTAACCCTATATTAAAAATGGTTTAGTTATTAAACTTTGAATTTATCTTTTTTAACTCTTCTTTAAATAAAATAATAATAAATGTCCTAATCTAATCCAAGTGGAAATAAAGGATAATATTTTATTCAAAGGTTGTTTTTTGTCTAAATACACTTATCCAATAGAATTAGGACATGTGTTAGGGTAATAATAATATCATTTTAACTTTAATTACCCTTTTTAATTTTAATCATGTTAAATAAAAGTCAAAAGTTACTATTCAAAAAAAATTATTTTTTATCTCATTAAACCAAATTTTACTTACTGATATCAACGGTGTATCTCAGATTTTTTAAACTCAACTCACAAAAGTGGTAAAATTAAGTTTTATGTAAATTTGCAAAAACTCCTAGTAAGTGGGTAAAACATGTTATAAAGTTTAATAAAAAGTTTTATATAAAATTTTATTATAAAAATGACTCCAATGAGTTATATTAAACTAATATTGGGGTTATGTATCTATTTTAACTTAAAATAAATTTATATAAAATAAATAATTATTTAAATTAAAAGTCAGGTTCAACCAATAACACAGTGTTTTTCACTATTCATCAAAAATTGAATGTTTTTGAGAAAAATACCAAAAATTCACCCTAAGCTAATTTTGATATTCTGAATCAAAAAATGAAGTCCATTTTGAATTATTAAATTTACAAAATTTCAAAAAGTGGGTATTAATATTAATAATGACTAGTTTGATTGGTCACGGTGTGTTAGAATCTCGAAGTTGCGTACAATGCAAGCTATTGCATTATTAAAAGGGAAACATTCCATGGAAGTTTGGGGTGTTAAAACTGAGTTGGTGCATTGGTTACCAGAACATGACACTAATGAATACCAAAAGTATCAATGGTTTGAGTTGGGATTAAGGATTTATATTTGGTGGATGTTGATTCAAATGTATATTCCAAACACTATGGAGGATGTCAATAAAACATCTTTGCCTAAGGTAGAAATTACTTAAAATAAAGGTTTGGGTGGAGTTTCTATTGGTGCAGTTGATATACATGGTGTATTTTCTAGCTATAAAACACTGTTAAATGGTGTTAATTCATCTTTAGGGCCAATTTTGGGGAATTTTCTAGGATTTAGCTAGATTTTTGTTACCATTGAGGAATGCATGGTCATAACATGATTTACTGTGCTGAGGCTTGTAATAATTTTCATCATTATAGATAGTATGGTCACAAAAATCGTTTTTTGAAAGGATGTTTTGGGGTATTACGGTGGGATCCACTATCACTAAGGGTTTTTAATGTTCAAATTGATTATTTGAAGGGTGGTGGGTCTAATACTTAGTCTAATGGGGATGTTCATGTCAGTAATACTGAATGAATTTATGTGGAAGAGTATGTGCCAGGGGAATTTGAAGTAGGTCTGGCTACTGTTATAGGTACATGGTTTATTTCATCTTCTATGGTGTTAGATTTTCGTTTGATATAAGTGATACTCATTATTTTATATCCTCAAAATTTGTTGACGTGTAGGGATTACAATCATGACTTATTCCATTCTTATGGGATATTTTATCTCTTTTGGGAAATATATCCAAACAAGGTTTTGAGTATCCCGTGTGTCAGTAGGTGATAGATGAATTTATGTTGGTATGTGAACTTTTCATTCTTGATATTATCATCCTTGAACTAGTACATGGAATGAATTAGATAAACATAATTATGGTTTTTATCATCATCGAGTTCACTTTTTATCTTATGATGTGGCCACTCATGTTATTTAATGTGTCTGGGACACTAGATCGGAAAGTTCAATGAATTTAGTTCATTATATAAGGGTATTCTCATGGAAATTATCAAATATGTCTCTAGATCCCCTTGAACCTTGTTTGGAAAGACTGATTCTTAATGTTCTGAGTGTGTAACATGAGGTCTTTTGGGATTATTGTTTTGGTGTACCACCATAGAGAGTGGTTTAGTTTAATATTGACTTAATCATGGATAAAATAACTATTTCTAATTCCTAATATATATTATTACCAGTTGATTTAGTGGAACATAAAGTCAACCATGAATATCTACTAAGGGATTTATTCTTCTTGGCATGTCACTATGGGCTTTTCTTATCCACTTTTCTATAAAGGAATATAAGAGTCTCATAATTTTTGTGGGATATTGAATTAAAATCGGGTGAAAGTTAAGAACAATTATCCTTTATCCTAGATTGATGATATTTTTTACCAACAGAGAGGGTCGATTTGGTATTCAATGATTAAACATCTATCCGAGTATGATAAGTGGAGTTTTTGATAGTAGGATTTACATAAGGTCGTGTTACAGAGCTGGTAAGGGAATTTTGAGTTTTTTTTTAGGAAATTATAGCTCACTAATTATCTTATGGTATTTATGGATTTTGATAACTTAATATTTCATTGGTTATTGGAATCCATTATTTTATTGACGGATGATATTTTGGTCTACTCCAATTTAGGGGAAGATCTTACAGACCATTTCAATATCATTCATCAAACCTTGAAAGGACATCATTTGTATGGGAATCCTAAAAAATGTGATTTTTGGATATAGGAAAGGAAATTTCTAGGGAATTTCATATACAATAGGTGACTCTTAGTGGATCTTGATAAAATACAGGATATTATATTCGAGGATCAGTACAGCACTATGTTTGATATTCTAAACCTTTTGGGTTTAGCTTGTTACCACAAATTTTTTGTTAAGGAATTATCCATGTTTGCATCTTTTATGATACCTTTTACTCATAAGGGTGTAAATCTATAAATAAATTAAAAGTGTCAATGATATTTTAAGAAGTTTAACTCATGTTTTAATTGAACACCATTTTTTATTCTTTCAAAACTAGGTGTGCGTTATGATGTTTTCTGGGATTATCCTGGTATGGGATTGGGATGTGTCTTAATGCAAGGGAAATGGGTGGTGGCCTATAGCTCTCACCAGTTTCACCCTAATGAGAATAACTCTCCCACCCATGATATTATGTTATATGTTGTCATTAATTCATACAAAATGTGGTTTCACTATCTCTTTGGGAAGCGACTTACATTGTATTCTGATCACATGAGCCTGAAATATATTTCTACTCCGAGGGATATGGACTTTTGATAGAGGTGTTGGGTGGAGTATCTTTAGACTTTTGATTTAGAAATTTCATACAATATTAGTAAATTGAATGTGGGTTTGATTGTGTTAAGTATAAAATTACCAGCACAATCAGTGAGGTAATCATTTAAGTAATGGTGTTAGGTTAGTTTTCTTGCTGAGAAGAGATTGGGAGTCATCAATATACCAAATTTATAGTTTAATGGTATTTTTTGAGTCATTTTAATAAATAACTAAAAAATATTTTAAATTTCCTAAAAAAATATCTCCCCTCAATCCACTCACTCCTCTAAGCCCTCTTTGCTAGAGCCCCCCTCTCCCCCAATCCCTCACCATCATACCTCTCCCCCCTCACTACAACTCCCCGTATGAGCTCACCACCGCCCCTCTAATTGAGCTTTCCTCTGCTCTCCAATCCCCCTTGACACCACTCCTGACTGAGCCCTCACCTCCACTATCCTTTCCCCCTAACTTCTGCTGGTCGCCACTCTCTTTTCCCCCTTTATGTCCCTTACTGGCACTCCCTTTTCCTCTTGTAGCTGCTTGTTGTCACACTGTTTTCCTCCAGAAATTGCTTTCTACTACTCAACTTCTCCCTTTGAATCTACTCTAAATTGATCCCTCGTGGTCTCTACCCAATCCATCACTCCTTCTACTCTCTAATAACTTCCTGATGTATCACCAATCCTCCTCAATCCACCAAGCCCTCATAGTCCTCTCCCTGATCCCTCACCTCCACTCCCTGAGCCCTCACAGCTTCTCCCATTTCTTTATTCCGAATTTAGTCCTAGAAATGGATCCGTCACTATTGAGGTATCTATGATGAGCCCCCATTGATGATCCATAAATCCCACACTGCCACTCCTAATCCCTCATCTTTGAATTCATGGCCTCCCTTTCTGTGATATCCCCCTCTACAGTCTTCATCCTCTACCGGTGAAGCTCTTAATCATTCCCCCTTTGTAAGGTTATTGATTTATTTGGTAATTTATTATCATCGTAACACAACATAAATTTTAAATTGTCAATTAATTAAACATAATTATAGAGAAGTTTCAATTTGTTGATGGATTATATACATTTCAATAAAAAATATTTGAAAAATGATGGTGTTCCAAAACATAATCAAATTAAAAATAACAAATAATTTTTTATAGTATTGATTTGAAATAAATTGATATTTTTTTAAAGGACATAAAATTTCTTTTTTGTTTTAATTTTATTTAATGAATTGTTTCCAATTTTTTATATATGGATAGATATTGATCACATTTCCAAGGAACACACATATGTATACTAAGGGTTTGGAGTAGTTTTTATATTTTTATAATTTTCAATCAATTCATTGATTGGACAATAATATGTTTTCACCCTAAATGTAAATTTATAAGATTTTAAAAGAGACATGGAGTATATGAACAATTGATAATGATGAAATTACCTTTAAATATTTTTTCTATATTTGGAATGTAGAGTAAAAAATTACAGAATATTTGAGTACTATGTCAGATAAAGAATGAGCTCAAAATTATATAGAGAAAGGAAAATGAAATGAAAAATAGAATAAATGATGATTCTAAAATTATAGGGGAAAAATATAAACAAAAAAACATATTAGAAGAACCAGCTGAATGTGATCCAAATAGTAACTTAAAAATGATGTTTTGGTAAAATAAGAAAATGATATCAAGATCATAACATATCATTAGATGCTCCTTAAGATGTTGTGGAGAGAAATGTAAGAGATAACATCACTGAGAAGGGAAATTAATTTAATGACTTAGTTTATGGTGAAAATCATGATATGTGTGGTAGATTTCTGAAATATTGAAAATATTCTTTTCTTCTAATGTTTTTCCATATAAAATTATTTTATGAAATTACATATAAGTATTTTAAAATGATATTAGAATTTTTTTGAGATGAATTTACTAAATCTAATATCCCTAATCCTTTTATGATATTATAAAATTTCTTAACAAACATGGTATGAGTTATACAAAAATACATTCTTATCCAAATGAGTAAATGATTCATTAAGAGAGTATTCATGTAGAAAGAATTGAAATAAAAATGTTTGTCTTCAAGATAGTTTTTAATGGGCGATTATAGAAGTGTAAATCAATATACTACAATGTAGAAGAAATAAAATAACACCCCATCAATTGTATTTCATTACTTTCCTTTAAAAACACAGTTGTAAAGATTATTCAGGTCATTGAAGACTTTTGGGCACTAGAAGTGGAATTCTATAGATAGTAACAATGATGGTTTAATGCGATATCCAAGATATCAAAAATCATGGAAGAAATCTGATCCATTAAATCCATATTTCTCATCTAATAATAAGAATGTACAATTGGGATTGAATACTGTTGGATTCAAGCCATTTTGGACTTACTAGTTATATAATTTGACCAGTTTATTTGATCCCTTACAATTTTCGTCCATGGATATGAATGATTTTTTTTATCAATTTGATCATTATTTATGGAAATAAAATTCCTAGAAATCATATTGATGTTTAATTGCAGCCTCAAGTTGAATAGTTGTAGGAGTTATGGACGAACAACATTGAAACATGTGTTTCACATTCTAGAACAGTTTTTAAAATGAATACTTCTCTAATGTGTACCATTAGTAACTTCCATGTACTTGAGATATTATCTGGCAGAACCCATTCATGATTATGGATTTTTCTTCATGTAAATTTGATTTTGAGAATGTAAACCTACCTTATAGTAACAAATTATTCTTCTTATGTCATTACAGACTTCATGATTCTTGTCATATATTTCTGTTGGAAAAGTCAATATTCAATGGGTCTATTGATCATAGAATACCTCCAATGTTATTTAAGGATTATGAAATATTAATATATCTTGTAAATACTAAAACAAATTTTGGGAAGGTGCGTCATCTGAATGATAATGAGTGATGAGTTCGAAGTGCATCATGAACTAAAATATGAGTACAACAATGGAAGAAAATGTTTATCATATTCAAACTTTTATATCTAGAATTTAATTTTTTTTGTGTCACAATTTTGATGTTATTGTGACATCCAGACTTGACACGCCACTAAACCAGTGGTTGTAGCGGTGGGTCACATTTCCTCAATTGCACCTCCCCATTTTCCAAAGGATGCTAACTAGCAGCAAATGTCCAAGGAGTTGATAGTGGTGAGACTATACCCTCATGATAAGAGTAACACAACTTTATATCAAATAATAAATAACAAACAATAGAGGAATAAATCAATAAATAAATAAATAAATGGATGAATAACTTAAAATAAATACCAAATAAATGGAAAATTACCATGAATACAATGCATGTATTTATATATGGTGAAACATAAACCAAAATAATAGTCATACCACAAACAACATGATACAAGTCAGTACACAAATAAAAAAATGAAACAAAAATCCCCAAAGGAGAGCTCCATGATCATCCTGATCTTCTACTAGGTCCTGTTCTCCTAACTACTAGGTACAAGAAATATAATAAAATAAATAATCCATGGTGTTGTGAACTTGATATCTACTCAGGTACCCAATTACAATAGCAGCACGATTATGGTGTGAGAAAAAAAATCCCATTAGGTGACCACCCACATTTTATATGACTAATTACAATATGTGAATATAATGTAAGAAGTGTGCATGTAAATAGAATAATAATAAATGATGAATAAATAAAAGAATAAAAATTGGTTATCTAAGGTTCCAATAAGATATCTGGATGACCCTTCCTGCTTCTTCTCACTGTCAGAAAGAGTGCATGATCAGTGAATATATATATATATATATATATATTGTTGATATATATATATATATATATATATATGTATATTGTTGATATATATATATACATATATATCACATCAACCTATATGGACCAAGTATGTGAGGATGTAAGTTACCATATACCTGGAATACTGGGTATTGGTGGTACTGGTTCATAACTCAGAAATCCATAACCAGTCTAAATGAGTGTATAAGATCAAGACAAAGGGTACATTCACTACATCTCATAATGAGTGGGATATTTCATGTTCATCACTCGAGATTTCTAGTGTTCTGTCGTGTGAACACTTTAATAATAGTGAGTGTGCTGTCAGGACAACCCTAACATGGGGACATCATGCATCATTGCCACCATCCACATAGTGTCACTGGTGTGAGATGTGATGCTCAATACCCAATGTAATGGAGCATGATACCACCATTATCAACATAACCCTTACTATCATTCCACATCATTTGTATAAGGTGTAATCATATTTGTAATAATAGCCAATGCGAAATTAAGTCTCATGCATACATTTACTAAGACCATTATAAATAATGGTGTTAAATTTATTAAAAATCAAATTGAACATGTAATTATCATGCAATGAGTGGAATTAAATTTCCAATATTTTCAAACCATTCCAAATAAACCTCTTAATATAATCAAGTCATATATTTCATAAAATTTAAATAATTCAAGGAAGGATATCCATCATGAATATGCCATTCCATTTGATACATTCCATTAGTTATAGAAAATCATGGAAACTCATTTATTAAGGCTCAAAGTGTCACATAGAAGTAGAATTTAACAATTAAAAAATTTATCACACATGCAATGCCATATAAGTCAGAGAAAGCCCTTAAGAGGTTCTTTGTTTTAATACGCATTTTTTGAAGTAGGGAAATTCCATTAGAGAATAAAAAAGACATCATGTAATAATATTCCTAACAAAAAACTTTGAAATAAAATCAAATAAGATCACCAAATCACTACAACCAAGCCTGTTTTAAATCAATTTTTAATTTTGAAGACAAAAAACCTCATCTAATAGGTTTTATTATAAAAACATGACATTGTTAATTAAAAAATTCATTTATCCCAATTAAGAAACACAATCAATAATAACATATCAATACACTAAAATAAACAATTTGTTAATGAAAACACCAAAAATATAAAAACAATATAAGGTTTTACATGTAACATAGGGTGTTCTGTTATGAATTCGTATTTTTATTGTAAGGGGAAATTCACTTTAAAATCTATGAAAAATAATTAGAAGTCACTCAAGACATTTAAAACATTAATTAAAATGGAGATAAACAAGATGGAACACCCAAGTGGTTTATATGATCAAGGTCAAAAACCTCAAACTGTTAAACAAGGATCAATGAGAGTAATACAATGTGCATAATACAATTTAGATTGAATAATTTTTTTAAAGGAAATGGGCGAAAAATTATAGCATGCAGTGCCACTATTGTAAAACCCCGAGATTTTATGAAAAATATTCTTTTCATTAATGTCTTGTGTTGTACGCTACACCAAAAGGAGCTTTCACAACATGCATCATTGACTTGCCTTGCATTACATGCAATCACGACCTTCCTCGATAGCGTGTGTAGTACACAATACCGAGTTTCACTAAACAACGATATGCTATTAAAATATTATTAAAACTAGCCGTTATGAATAGTAATAACCACTTTTTGAAATTTTTGAAATTTTATTTTTCAAAATGGACTTCATTTTTGGATTCGGAATATCGAAATTAGCTTAGGGTGAAATTCTGGTACTTTTCAGATAACTTTCATATTCTGATGAATAGTGAAAATTACGAAATTTTAATTAAAAAGAACTTTTTTAATAGAAATAATCAATAGTGATAAATTATTAATTTGAGTGGTTTTAAAGTATATTTAGAATATATTTTTACAATTTAATAAAATGTTGGTCATTGGATGTAATTTTACATTTAAACCACTTATAAACAAGTGTCAATCTTTTGATAGTTATTGTCTCTTAAAAACACGCTATTTGTTTTGACGACGGGAACTAATTTTTAAATTAATTAATGCAACTGATATGTTCTGAATTTGGTAAAATAGACATCATTTTTGAATTCTTAATATCAAATATAGCTTAGGCCTAATTTTTGGTATTTTTCTGAAAACTTTCAATTTTTGATGAATAGTGAAACCACTAAATGATAGTAAAAAAAACAGAATTTTACCTCTTCTGTTAGTGGAATTTTGAAAATCCGAGAGACACGGTTAATATCAAGGACTAAAATGTGGTTCAATGAGATGAAAATAATTTTTTGGTGAATAGTAACTTTTTACTTTTTTTTACCACGGTTAAAAGTAAATAGGGTAATTAAGGGTAAAAATGATATTATTATTACCCTAAGACATGTCCTAATTCTATTGGACAAGTGTAATTCGACCAAAAACAACCTTAGGAATAAAATATTACCATTTAGGCCCACTTGGATTAGATTAGGACATTTATTATTAATTTATTTAAAGAAGGGTTAAAATAGTTAAAATCAAAGTTTAATAAGTAAATCATTTTTAATATGGGGTTATACATAAGATAAATTCGACTATAAATATTCATTAGAAAGATAAAACGATTTCCTACATAATGGTTTTTAATTTTTAATTTTTAGACATTAAATAATGTAATTTATTTATGACACAACGATGATGCAGTGATTGTCTTATTAATGAAATATTGACATAATTGATGTTATAAATGCCCAAATAAATGTAATTTGAGACTTTTTATGACTTAAATTAATTTCCTAGGTTAATATGACATGTTATTGTTTATATAAGTAACTTGGTTCGAACTTATCATTCTGTTATAAATTTCATAAAAATCCTGTACCAAATAGTGTCAAAATTGACATAAATTAGTTTTTAAAACAAATATTATATTATTAATTGTTAGTTTATTCCTAAAAATCTAAGGCTAGGAAAAATGACTTAGATAAGGTTATATATATTAATAATAAAAAACCTGGGGTTAGTTTGTCTTGATATAGTAAGTTTATTAACCTTATAGTGTAAGAAAACAAGAAGACACGGTAAATGTAAAATTATCTAACTTAAAGTTAAATATAAATGATAAGGTTAAAATAGGAACCTAAACTTGTCTTAATTATATTGGATGAGAGGATTTCGACCCATCCCCACCTTAGCTTCGAAATATATTATTTTGGAGATATTTAAAACCGAACTTGACTTTAATAATAATATAATAGTTTTAGTTTTCCCAAAGGTACCCCTCTCCTCCCTTATAAAAGGGCACCTCCTCCCTCTCTTCCTCACACAACTTTGAGCCTTCATGCTCGGCCAAAACCTGAAAATTACTCCTCTCCACTTCCCTAGAGACATCCTAGAGGTTCTGGTATTCTTCAAAGACCTATTTTAGTGCCCTAAAAGAAGGTCTCAAAGAAGCACTTCAAAGAAGAGGTAATGTCCATTACCAATTCTTTCATCTTTATTTCTTCTTCCACTTCTTTTTCTTTAGTTGTTTCATTATGAAGTAATTACATCAGTATCAATAATATTCTGATATGTTATTATAAGTATGAAACAACCCTATTTCACCATCTATCCATCCTACGGAAAAAGAAATCACCGCGTGTGCGTACGTACAAAATACCGTCTCCACGCCGTGGTTTAATCTATTTTCCACCACCACCATACTTGGATGGGTATAATGGTGTAAATAATGACTATATATGACTATTATAAAGTGATACTGATTCTGAAATAGTATACATACACTCCAATAAAATTCCACGATCATAGGAACGATATCATCACTTGTGCGTACGTACGGAATACCGTCTCCACGATGTGATGTGACTCGTTCTACATGATCTTCATTTCATAATGATTATATAAATGAATTTAATGAATGAATATAATATATATTACACTAATACCATTCTGGAAATGAGTTATATATAACCTAAAGAGAATAATAAGAATTTATTTGACAAAACACGCATAAGAACAAAAAGTTATAAACACCCGAATAACAAGTAGCAATGAAATATTACTACTAAGAAGCTAAGAATATGACCATATATGATATCATAAAAATAATTATGATTCTGGAATAAGTCAATAACATTATTTAAATCATTATACAGGAAGTTTGGACACTTACGAAGCAAAACAGACCTAAGGTAAGGGAAATATCACAATCTCATTTTTATCCGAGATTGTTTATACTTTGGTATTTACTGGGGTGTATTTTATCATCCACATCCATGTTTCCTCAATATGTAATATTATTTACATCCTCCTACAATTTTTTAAATCCAATTTTACCCTTCGGTGAGTTTTTAGTAAAGGATATGAAAGGAATATTTTGTCGTTTTTCGTATGAGGTACTTTTTGACTTTTCCGACAAAAGTACGAAGAATGTTTTTTTTAACTTATACGGCATGAATGGATTTTTAAAATATTATTTCCAAGAAGCTTCCTTTACAAGTTTTCAAGTTTATCTTTAATAAAATTATTTTAGTTTAAAATTGTATGACATGTTAATAAAGGAAAAATGTTTTTGAAGTAGAAATGATATTTTCCTCAAGGATAGAGTTCAAGTGTTTTATCAAAATTATTTTCCATCTAAGATAATAAAGGGTTATTTATTTATCCCTATTATTACATTGATTTGATTATGTTGTGATGGGATTATTTTTATGAATTACTTTATATTATATGAATTGTTTTATGGTGTCACGATGTTTAAGATTCCCATTTTTATTACATGGGTTATGAAATGATGTATGATTTATGATTTTATGGAACAAATAAGAATGGTATCATTATGAGATGGGTGGGACCTATATCTCCCTCCAATGAATTGGGTACAGATTTTATATCTAATTAGATAGACATGGATGGAATGGTAGGTTATACCGGTTTAGTGAAACAGGACTGAAACGAGGGTGACTCGGTTCAGAAATGGACTAGGTCCACTAAGACAGTCTTGGAAATGAGCCTTGACTAATAAGAAATGATTCTCTATGATTATGTGTGTATGCCACAAAGTTTCATGTTTTAAGTTATGATTATTGGGATTCCATTTCACTACTATGATTTATCCGATGTTATGAAATTATTCTCTCTTTTGCAGGTTAAGATTTCCAAAAGTTATGTTCTTATGAAAATGATGTGATTGATATTTCTTTTGTTTACCCTTACTGTGAATTTGAGCTCACCCTTTTATGTTTTCTTTTCCCCAGGATATAAAGAAAGGTTTCAGGTAAAAAAGGAAAATCTTTATGGGAGATGTTGAAGATCTTTCACCACGATTAGAATATTATATTCCGAGTTTCCAAAAACACTAAACTATTACGATCCTTGTGTGTGTGTTTTTGTTATGTACTAAGTATTCTGCAAAAGTAATGTAATGTCCATGTACGTCAAGCTTCGGGTCTCTACAGTTGGTATCAGAGGAAAGGTTTAGTCAACCTTTGGAAACTAGGATGTGAGAACATTAGTGAGATCCCTAGAGATATTTCTAAGGTATGTTTAGGGATGTCCCTAAGGATAAGTATACGTATAGGATATAGTCCTATAACTATGGTAACGATCTTAGAATTTAACCTAAAATGTTAGATATTGAGGGTACTCACCCTTTACTATGTTGTTTTCTCTAGCATGATTTTTGCCTCTCACAAGATTCTTTTTGTGTTTTAGTTAATGGAGGGAACCAGAAGGAATTCGGTTAACATTGAATCCAATGGACAAATTGGTGACTATGAGCAAAAAAATTGTGTAATTCCTAGAGAGAATGATATTGTGATTATGCCGAATCAGTCATCGCGATATATGATTAACAAGGTAAAATTTAGTGGTATGCCTAATTCATCAAAGAAGAGGAAGATAAACTATTATTCATGTTTGCATGTTGAGGATCATAAAGAAAGGAAGATTGAGATTTATAAAGAAGGGAAGAAGCACCTTGAGGAATACCTCAAATGGAGGGACCGATGTTATCTGTGTGGAAAAAAGGGTCATAGAGTGACAGACTGTTATGGAGTTCAATGTCTTATTTGCGGAGAACATGGGCATTAACCAACTCAATGCCCTGACCTAAAAAGATACTTCTTAATCAAGGAAGGACATATTCCAGGACAATCATTGATGTGGATGGACTGAAGTGTTTATGTATTGGTATTCAAGTATATTGTTGTTGAGGTACTTTTATGGTGTATTGAAATATTTTTGTATTGGTCTATTGTGGTTTTCAATAATTTTAAGGTACCGGTAACCATGAAATGTGATTCAAATATTTTGGAAAGTAGATGATATGCGCATAATGAAGGGATAAGGAGAAAATGAAATGTTTGACAGTATTCATGAGCTCATGATTGATATAAGGACTAAGTGATATCATGGTTTGAGTATATAGAATTTTGAGGATTTTGGTATATGGAAAGTGTTAACTTTTAACTGCATTAATGTTTTCACTAAGGTTCAATGGGTATTTATTTTTCAAGAGAATACATGATTAAGGCCTTCGAATGTTTGGAATGTGACCAACAAGACATATCTCATGATATACGGGGATCAACGATGGTATTAACATGCTTGTTATATGAACTCTTTGGTAATCATTTTCACTATAATATGAGATTGGACAGCAGTATTATGGATAAGCCTAATGATTGGAATGGACTATGTTGGACATAAGTTAGTATTGTTTAAGGATAAAAGTTTTTTTTGATATTATTGATGGGATTTTATAGTAATGTAGTTTTAGAAAAAGGACAACCTGCAGGACGAGCGACAGCCCATCGATTCAGACAAGGCTGTGGGAATCAAACCCACAACTGAAGTGCGACTGGCCTTTATCGCCTACCCCTGGCCTACAGGAAGTCCCTGGTTAGTAGAAACTAGTTTTATTTTATTAAGAGGTATGATATATGAAGTATAAGTTCATTTTAGGAACCATATATGATTAATATCACTATAGATGGACTTATATATTTTTATTTTGATAACTTTTCTAACCTTATGTTTGAGACAGATGGAATGACCCATCATTCTATCACATGATCTGCTAACACATCACGAATGAAAAATTAAAGTTAATTTCATTAAGATATGAAGTGGAAATTGTCCAAAGAACGACCAACGGTGAGACTATACCAAAATCACGAAAGTATTTCTTCTAATTCCAATTTCATCAACTTTAGGGAAATGATCTTGAAAACCAAAAATGATGTCCTAGTGCTATTATATCTGATGATTCATATGGTAACTTAGATCATCACAAATTTATGGCTTTGTGATTGCTGGCTTTTCCATCGCCATGTTCTCTACCACTCTCCATCAGAACTTGATGGTTAGATTTCTCTTCCATATCCATATTTTCACCTATGTGGAAACCCAGTGATTAGTTTATTTGGGTAACCGTTACGTTTCATACTTTTGTTTTTAAAGATTGGTTTTGGTATTCCTTTTTACGATGTGGGTTTCTATTAAAGAAACTTTCAAGTATTAAACCATTTATAACCCCGATGAAGTTCGAGGGCGAAATTCATTTTAAGGGGGGTAGAATGTAACACCACGAGATTTTATGAAAAATATTCTTTTCATTAATGTCTTGTGTTGTACGCTACACCAAAAAAAGCTTGCACAACATTCATCATTGACTTTCCTTTCATTACATGCAATCATGACCTTCCTCTATAGCGTGTGTAGTACGCAATACCGAGTTTCACTAAACAACGATATGCTATTAAAATATTATTAAAACTAGCCGTTATGAATAGTAATAACAAATTTTTGAAATTTTGTAAATTTTATTTTTCAAAATGGACTTAATTTTTGGATTCGGAATATCGAAATTATCTTAGGGTGAAATTTTGGTACTTTTCGGATAACTTTCATATTCTGATGAATAGTGAAAATTACTAAATTTTAATTAAAAAGAACATTTTTAATAGAAATAATTAATAGTGATAAATTATTAATTTGAGTGGTTTTAGAGTATATTTAGAATATATTTTTACAATTTAATAAAATGTTGGTCATTGGATGTAATTTCACATTTAAACCAGTTATAAACAAGTGTCAATCTTTTGATAGTTATTGTCTCTTAAAAACACTCTATTTGTTTTGACGACGAGAACTAATTTTTAAATTAATTAATTCAACTGATATCTTCTGAATTTGGTAAAATAGACATCATTTTTGAATTCTTAATATCAAATATAGCTTAGGCCTAATTTTTGGTATTTTTCTAAAAACTTTCAATTTTTGATGAATAGTGAAACCACCAAATGGTAGTTAAAAAAAACTGAATTTTTCATAAAATATAATTTTACCGCTTCTGTGAGTGGAATTTCGAAAATCCGAGAGACACGGTTAATATCAAGGACTAAAATGTGGTTCAATGAGATGAAAATAATTTTTTGGTGAATAGTAACTTTTTACTTTTTTACCACGGTTAAAAGTAAATAGGGTAATTAAGGGTAAAAATGATATTATTATTACCCTAAAACATGTCCTAATTCTATTGGACAAATGTAATTCGACCAAAAACAACCTTAGGAATAAAATATGACCATTTAGGCCCACTTGGATTAGATTAGGACATTTATTATTAATTTATTTAAAGAAGAGTTAAAACAGTTAAAATCAAAGTATAATAAGTAAATAATTTTTAATATGGGGTTATACATAAGATAAATTAGACTATAAATAATCATTAGAAAGATAAAAAGAGTTCCCACATAATGGGATTTTATTTGTAATTTTTACAATTAAATAATTTATTTTATTTCTGACACAACGATGATGCAGTAATTGTCTTATTAATGAAATATTGACATAATTGATGTTATAAAAGCCCAAATAATGTAATATGAGACTTTTTATGACTTAAATTAATTTTACAGGTTAATATGACAGGTTATCGTTGATATAAGTAACTTGTTTCGAATTTATCATTCTGTTATGAATTTTATAAAAATCATGTACCAAATAGTGTCACAATTGACATAAATTAGTTTTTAAAACAAATATTATATTACTAATTGTTATTTTCTTCCTAAAAATCTACGGTTCGGCCACATGACTTAGATAAGGTTATATATATTAATAATAAACAACTTGGGGTTCGTTTGGCTTGATATAGTAAGTTTATTAACCTTATAGTGTAAGAAAACAAGAAGACACGGTAAATGTAAAATTATCTAACTTAAAGTTAAATATAAATGATAAGGTTAAAATAGGAACCTAAACTTGTCTAAATTTTATTGGATGAGAGGATTTCGACCCATACCCACCTTAGCTTCGAAATATATCTATTTGGAGCTATTTAAAACCGAACTTGACTTTATAATAAAATAATATGTTTTGTTTTCCCAAAGGTACCCCTCTCCTCCCTTATAAAAGGGAACCTCCTCCCCCTCTTCCTCACACCACTTTGAGCTTTCATGCTCGGCCAACCCCTGAAAATCCCTCATCTCCAATTCGATAGAGACATCCTAGAGGTCCTGCTCTTCTTCAAAGACCAATTTTAGTGCCCTAAAAGAAGGTCTCAAAGAAGCACTTCAAAGAAGAGGTAATGTTCGTTACCGATTCTTCATCTTTATTTCTTCTTCCACTTCTTCTTCTTTAGTTGTTTCATTATGAAGTAATAACATCAGTATCACTCATATACTGATATGTTATTATAAGTATGAAACAAACCTATTTCACCATCTATTCATCCTACAGAAAAAGAAATCACCGCGCGTGTGTACGTACGGAATACCGTCTCCACGCCGTTGTGTAATCTATTTTCCACCACCACCTTACTTGGATGGGTATAATGGTGTAAATAATGACTATATATGACTATTATAAAGTGATACTGATTCTGAAATAGTATACATACACTCCAATACAATTCCACGATCATAAGAACAATATCATCACTTGTGCGTACGTACGGAATACCGTCTCCACGATGTGATGCGACTCGTTCTACATGATCTTCATTTCATAATGATTATATAAATAAATTGAATGAATGAATATGATATATATTACACTAATACCATTCTGGAAATGAGGTATCTATAACCTAAAGAGAAGAATAATAATTTATTCGACAAAACACGCATAAGAACAAAAAGTTATAAACACCCGAATAACAAGTAGCAATGAAATATTACTACTAAGAAGCTAAGAATATGACCATATATGATATCATAAAAATAAGTATGATTCTGGAATAAGTCAATAACATTATTTAAATCATTATACAGGCAGTTCAGATACTTACGATGCAAAACAGACCTAAGGTAAGGGAAATATCACAATCTCATTTTTATCCGAGATTATTTATACTTTGGTATTTACTAGGGTGTATTTTATCATCCACATCCATGTTTCCTCAACATGTAATATTATTTCCATCCTCCTACAATTTTTTAAATCTAATTTTACCCTTCTGGGAGTTTTTAGTAAAGGATATGAAAGGAATCTTTTGGCATTTTTCGTACGAGTTACTTTTTGACTTTTCCGAAAAAAGTACGAAGAATGTTTTTTTAACTTATACAACATGAATGGATTTTTAAAATATTATTTCCAAGAAGCTTCCTTTACAAGTTTTCAAGTTTATTTTTAATCAACTTCTTTTAGTTTAAAATTGTATGACATGTTAAGAAAGGAAAAAAAATTTTGAAGTAGAAAGGATATTTTCCTCAAGGATGGAGTTCAAGTGTTTTATCAAAATTATTTTCCATCTAAGATAATAAAGGGTTCTGTTTTTATCCCTATTAATACATTGATTTGATTATGTTGTGATGGAATTATTTTTATCAATACCTTTATATTATATGAATTGTTTTATGGTGTCACGATGTTTAAGATTCCAATTTTTATTACGTGGGTTATGAAATGATGTATGTTGTATGATTTTATGGAACACATAAGAATGATATCATTATGAGATGGGTGGGACCTATATCTCCCTCCAATGCATTGGGTAAAGATTTTATATCTCATGAGATAGACATGGCTGGAATGGTAGGTTATACTGGTTCAGTGAAACAGGACTGAAACGAGGGTGACTCAGTTCAGAAATGGACTTTGTCCACTAAGATATTCTTGGAAATGAGCCTTGAATAATAAGAAATGATTATCTATGATTATGTGTGTATGCCACAAAGTTTCATGTTTTAAGTTATGATTATTGGGATTCCATTTCACTACTATGATTTATCCCATGTTATGAAATTATTCTCTCTTTTGCAGGTTAAGATTTCCAAAAGTTATGTTCTTATGAAAAGGATGTGATTGATATTTCTTTTGTTTACCCTTACTGAGCATTTGAGCTCACCCTTTTATGTTTTCTTTTCCCCAGGATATAAAGAAAGGTTTTAGGTAAAAAAAGGAAGATCTTTATGGGAGATGTTGAAGATCTTTCACCACGATTAGAAGATTATATTCCGAGTTTCCAAAGACACTAAACTATTACGATCCTTGTGTGTGTGTTTTTGTTATGTACTAAGTATTCCGCAAAAGTAATGTAATGTCCCTGTACGGCAAGCTTAGGGTCTCTACAGTTGGTATCAGAGGAAAGGTTTAGTCAACCTTTGGAAACTAGGATGTGAGAACGTTAGTGAGATCCCTAGAGATATTTCTAAGGTATGTCTAGGGATGTCCCTAAGTATAAGTATACGTATAGGATATAGTCCTAGAACTACGGTAACGATCTTAGAATTTAACTTAAGATGTTTGATATTGAGGGTACTCCCCCTTTACTATGTTGTCTTCTCTAGTATGATTTTTGCCTCTCAAAAGATTCTTTTTGTGTTTTAGTTAATGGAGGGAACCAGAAGGAATTCGGTTAACATTGAATCCAATGGACAAATTGGTGACTATGAGCAACAAAATTGTGTAATTCCTAGAGAGAAAGATATTGTGATTATGCCGAATCATTCATCGCGATATATGATTAACAAGGTGAAATTTAGTGGTATGCCTAATTCATCAAAGAAGAGGAAGATAAACTATTATTCATGTTCGCATGTTGAGGCGCATAAAGAAAGGAAGATTGAGATTTCTAAAGAAAGGAAGAAGAACCTTGAGGAATACCTCAAATGGAGGGACCGATGTTATCTGTGTGGAGAAAAGGGTCATAGACTGAAAGACTGTTATGGAGTTCAATGTCTTATTTGTGGAGAACATGGGCATTACCCAACTCAATGCCCTGACCTAAAAAGTTACTTCTAAATCAAGGAAGGACTTATTCCAGGACAATCATTGAAGTGGATGGACTGAAGTGTTTATGTATTGTTATTCAAGAATAATGTTGTTGAGGTACTTTTATGGTTTATTGAAATATTTATGTATTGGTCTATTGTGGTTTTCAATAATTTTAAGGTACCGGTAACCATGAAGAGTGATTCAAATATTTTGGAAAGTAGATGATATGCGCATAATGAAGGGATAAAGGGAAAATGAAATGTTTGACAGTATTCAAGAGCTCATGATTGATATAAGGACTAAGTGATATCATGGTTTGAGTATATAGAATTTTGAGGATTTTGGTATATGGAAAGTGTTAACTTTTAACTGCATTAATGTTTTCACTAAGGTTCAATGCGTATTCATTTTTCAAGAGAATACATGATTAAGGCCTTCGAATGTTTGGAATGTGACCAACATGACATATCTCATGATATACGGGGATCAACGATGGTATTAACATGCTTGTTATATGAACTCTTTGGTAATCATTTTCACTATAATATGAGATTGGACAACAGTATTATGGATAAGCCTAAAGATTGGAATGGACTATGTTGGACATAAGTTAGTATTGTTTAAGGATAAACGTTTTTTTCGATATTATTGATGGGATGTTATAGTAATGTAGTTTTAGAAAAAGGACAACCTGCAGGACGGGCGACAGCCCATCGCTTCGAACAAGGCTGTGGGAATCGAACCCACAACCGAAGTGCGACTGGCATTTATCGCCTACCACTGGCCTATAGGAAGTCCCTGGTTAGTAGAAACTAGTTTTATTTTATTAAGCGGTATGATATATGAAGTATAAGTTCATTTTAGGAACCATATATAATTAATTTCACTATAGATGGACTTATATATATTTTTTTGATAACTTTTCGAACCTTTTGTTTGAGACAGATGGAATGACCCATCATTCTATCACATGATCTGCTAACACATCACGAATGAAAAATTCAACTTCATTTCATTAAGAGATGAAGTGGAAATTGTCCAAAGAACGACGAACGGTGAGACTATACCAAAATCACAAAAGTATTTCTTTTAATTCCTATTTCATAAACTTTAGGGAAATGATCTTGAAAACCAAAAATGTTGTCCTAGTGCTCTTATATCTGATGATTCAGATGGTACCTTAGATCATCACAAATTTATGGCTTTGTGATTGCTGGCTTTTCTATAGCCATGTTCTCTACCACTCTCCATCAGAACATGATGGTTAGATTTCTCTTCCATATCCATATTTTCACCTATGTGGAAACCCAGTGATTAGTTTATTTGGGTAACTGTTACGTTTCATACTTTTGTTTTTAAAGATTGGTTTTGGTATTCCTTTTTACGATGTGGGTTTCTATTAAAGAAACTTTCAAGTAGTAAACCATTTATAACCCTTACGAATTTCGAGGGCGAAATTCATTTTAAGGGGGGTAGAATGTAACACCCTGAGATTTTATGAAAAATATTATTTTCATTAATGTATTGTGTTGTAAGCTACACCAAAAGGAGCTTTCACAACACGCATCATTGACTTTCCTTGCATTACATGCAATCACGACCTTCCTCGATAGCGTGTGTAGTACGCAATACCGAGTTTCACTAAACAACGATATGCTATTAAAATATTATTAAAACTAGCCGTTATGAATAGTAATAACCACTTTTTGAAATTTTTTAAATTTTATTTTTCAAAATGGACTTCATTTTTGGATTCAGAATATCGAAATTAGATTAGGGTGAAATTTTGGTACTTTTCGGATAACTTTCATATTCTGATGAATAGTGAAAATTACTAAATTTTAATTAAAAAGAACATTTTTCATAGAAATAATTAATAGTGATAAATTATTAATTTGAGTGGTTTTAAAGTATATTTAGAATATATTTTTACAATTTAATAAAATGTTGTTCATTGGATATAATTTCACATTTAAACCAGTTATAAACAAGTGTTAATCTTTTGATAGTTATTGTCTCTTAAAAACACGCTATTTGTTTTGACGACGGGAACTAATTTTTAAATTAATTAATGCAAATGATATGTTCTTAATTTGGTAAAATAGACATCATTTTTGAATTCTTAATATCAATTATAGCTTAGGCCCAATTTTTGGTATTTTTCTGAAAACTTTCAATTTTTGATGAATAGTGAAACCACTAAATGGTAGTTAAAAAAAACTGAATTTTTCATAAATCTTAATTTTACTGCTTCTGTAAGTGGAATTTCGAAAATCCAAGAGACAAGGTTAATATCAAGGAGTAAAATGTGGTTCAATGAGATGAAAATAATTTTTTGGTGAATAGTAACTTTTTACTTTTTTTTACCACGGTTAAAAGTAAATAGGGTAATTAAGGGTAAAAATGATATTATTATTACCCTAACACATGTCCTAATTCTATTGGACAAGTGTAATTCGACCGAAAACAACCTTAGGAATAATATATGACCATTTAGGCCCACTTGTATTAGATTAGGACATTTATTATTAATTTATTTAAAGAAGGGTTAAAATAGTTAAAATCAACGTTTAATAAGTAAATCATTTTTAATATGGGGTTATACATAAGATAAATTCGACTATAAATATTCAGTAGAAAGATAAAAAGATTTCCTACATAATAATAATTTATTTTTAATTTTTAGACATTAAATAATTTAATTTATTTATGGCACGACGATGATGCAGTAATTGTCTTATTAATTAAATATTGACATAATTGATGTTATAAACGCCCAAATAAATGTAATTTGAGACTTTTTATGACTTAAATTAATTTTATAGGATAATATGACATGTTATTGTTGATATAGGTAACTTGGTTAGAACTTATAATTCTGTTATGAATTTCATAAAAATCATGTACCAAATAGTTTCAAAATTGACATAAATTAGTTTTTAAAACATATATTATATTATTAATTGTTATTTTATTCCTAAAAATCTAAGGCTCCGCCAAATGACTTAGATAAGGTTATGTATATTAATAATAAACAACTTGGGGTTCTTTTGGCTTGATATAGTAAGTTTATTAACCTTATAGTGTAAGAAAACAACAAGACACGGTAAATGTAAAATTATCTAACTTAAAGTTAAATATAAATGATAAGGTTACAATAGGAACCTAAACTTGTATAAATTCTATTGGATGAGAGTCTTTTGACCCATACCCACCTTATCTTCGAAATATATCAATTTGGAGCTATTTAAAACCGAACTTGACTTTATAATAAAATAATATTTTTAGTTTTCTCAAAGGTACCCCTCTCCTTCCTTATAAAAGGGCATCTCCTCCCCCTCTTCCTCACACCACTTTGAGCCTTCATGCTCGGCCAAAACCTGACAATTCATCCTCTCCACTTCCCTAGAGACATCCTAGAGGTCCTGGTCTTCTTCAAAGACCAATTTTAGTTCCCTAAAAGAAGGTCTCAAAGAAGCACTTCAAAGAAGAGGTAATGTCCGTTACCGATTCTTTCATCTTTATTTCTTCTTCCACTTCTTCTTATTTAGTTGTTTCATTATGAAGTAATAACATAAGTATCACTCATATACTTATATGTTATTATAAGTATTAAACAACCCTATTTCACCATCTATCCATCCTACGGAAGAAGAAATCACCGCGCGTGCGTACGTACGGAATACCGTCTCCACGCCGTGGTGTAATCTATTTTCCACCACCACCTTACTTGGATGGGTATAATGGTGTAAATAATGAATATATATGACTATTATAAAGTTATACTGATTATGAAAGAGTATAAATACACTCCAATACAATTCCACGATCATAGGAACGATATCATCACTTGTGCGTACGTACGGAATACCGTCTCCACGATGTGATGCGACTCGTTCTACATGATATTCGTTTCATAATGATTATATAAATGAATTGAATGAATGAATATGATATATATTACACTAATACCATTCTGGAAATTAGTTATCTATAACCTAAAGAAAATAATAAGAATTTATTCGACAAAACACGCATAAGAACAAAAAGTTATAAACACCCGAATAACAAGTAGCAATGAAATATTACTACTAAGAATCTAGGAATATGAACATATATGATATCATAAAAATAATTATGATTCTGGAATAACTCAATAACATTATTTAAATCATTATACAGGAGGTTCGGACACTTACGAAGCAAAACGGACCTAAGATAAGGGAAATATCAAAATCTGATTTTTATCTGAGATTGTTTATACTTTGGTATTTACTAGGGTGTATTTTATCATCCAAATACATGTTTCCACAATATGTAATATTATTTCCATCCACCTACAATTTTTTAAATCCAATTTTATCCTTCGGTGAGTTTTTAGTAAAGGATATGAAAGGAATATTTTGTCATTTTTCATACGAGGTACTTTTTGACTTTTCCGACAAAAGTACGAAGAATGTTTTTTTTAACTTATACGGCATGAATGGATTTTTAAAATATTATTTCCAAGAAGCTTCCTTTAAAATTTTTCAAGTTTATTTTTAATCAACTTTTTTTAGTTTAAAATTGTATGACATGTTAAGAAAATAAAAAAAAAATTAAAGTAGAAAGAATATTTTCCTCAAGGATGGAGTTGAAGTGTTTTATCAAAATTATTTTCCATATAAGATAATAAAGGGTTCTGTTTTTATCCCTATTATTACATTGATTTGAATATGTTGTGATGGAATTATTTTTATGAATTCCTTTATATTATATGAATTGTTTTATGGTGTCACGATGTTTAAGATTCCCATTTTTATTACATGGGTTATGCAATGATGTATGATTTATGATTTTATGGCACACATAATAATGGTATCATTATGAGATGGGTGGGACCTATATCTCCCTCCAATTCATTGGGTAAAGATTTTATATCTCATGAGATAGACATGGATGGAACGGTAGGTTATACCGGTTCAGTGAAACAGGACTGAAACGAGGGTGTCTCGGTTCAGAAATGGACTTTGTCCACTAAGATAGTCTTGGCAATGAGCCTTGACTAATAAGAAATGATTCTCTATGATTATGTGTGTATACCACAAAGTTTCATGTTTTAAGTTATGATTATTGGGATTCCATTTCACTACTATGATTTATTCCATGTTATTAAATTATGCTCTCTTTTGCAGGTTAAGATTTCCAAAAGTTATGTTCTTATGAAAATGATGTGATTGATATTTCTTTTGTTTACCCTTACTGAGCATTTGAGCTCACCCTTTTATGTTTTCTTTTCCCCAGGATATAAAGAAAGGGTTTAGGTAAAAAAATGAAGATCTTTATGGGAGATGTTGAAGATCTTTCGCCATTATTAGAAGATTATATTCTGAGTTTCCAAAGACACTAAACTATTACGATCCTTGTGTGTGTGTTTTTGTTATGTACTAAGTATTCCGCAAAAGTAATGTAATGTCCATGTACGTCAAGCTTTGGGTCTCTAGAACTATGTTATTTAAAATATGATGATATCTTGATTAAAAATCCATATACCACCTACCTCATACTTAGAATTCTCATCTCATCTAATATCAAGGCCTAATTTTGTTTGGTTAGGGTGAAATTGAAAAAAATGGGCATTTTCCTTGAAAATTTGGCTGATGAGCTTGCACAACAATAGATTAGTTGAGAAGAGATTAAATAAAGATATATTCAAAAGAAATTTAGAGTATAATGATGTGGATCCACAGAGACAAAGGATGTTAGATTTATACTTTAGACACAAGAGATATACAAAATCCTAGGTTAGTCTCGGGGGAACCCACATGAAAGGGAGCTATATATATTGGAGGGGAAGAAAGAAGAATTAAAAGAAAATAAATTAACTTTTTCTTGAAGTGAAAAAAGTAATTTCACCCACAAACATAGGTTCTCATGGTTTAGTCACATGTTTGGACAAAACATGTGACTCCTGTTTCTTAGGAACTCCACCACGCACAGTTCCCCTATAATGCCCCGACCCTAGTTACCCATAGATAGTGCATTATTACATAACACTGGAATGATCACAGAAGATCAAATCTCGAAATACCGATTATTTTAGTAACCTTGGAAACACTGGATACATTCATAAGTCTTAAATTACATCATAATGTGAAAAACTACAACAACATAGTCTCCATAGTCCACACTCATATCCCCTCATACTATCCCTAGAAGTCAGTCATAAAATACTTCTTCACATCCTCGAAAAAATAAAACATAGAAAGGGGTGAGCTCAGATGCTCAGTAAGGATAATAATGTAGCAAAAACTTTAATAAATAAGAATAAACATTTAAGGCAAAGTATAACTAAAACGAAATCCTTTTAAACTTGAACTTCAGCATAATATGGCAAAAATAAAATGAAATAATGCCATTTACTTATTCACATTTATATTCTACTAGTCGAATAATCACATGCAATATCAACAACCAATTTCATAATGATGTAATTCATAATGCCAGACTATCATAACCACATAGTCAAGGCCTTGTGCCATGACTAAAAATAATATTTTGTCAAGGCCTTGTGGCAAGACACTATTTTGTCTCATGAGACCTACCGATGCATCGAGGAGCTATAGCAGGCTCCACCCATCACTTACTAAGTCCAATGCATTCCTCATATGAACATGTTTAAACATAACATAAACATTTGTATTAAAACTAGCATACGAAATGTCAATACATTCTCCATAAACCATGAATGGTATAAAAATAACTCATCCACAGTCAAACATATCACAAAACATTCAATACAATATGTAAGTTTTTTATTATAATAAATCAACTTTAAATAATCTTAAAATCCATAAAAGGATATTGACATAGATGAAATAAAAACTATTTGAGAGAAATATATCTTTTTTTTAAATAATTTAAATGTAACATAATTATAAAATAAAAAAGTTACTTTGAAAATATTCTTATAAGATTATTAGGGAATCTTCGACAATTTTATAGTGGCGGAAAATAGTAGCACCCGCCGTATAAGTTAAAAAAGACATTCCTACCTTAATTTTGTCGAAAAGGTTAAAAGGGACCTTGTTTGGAAAATGACAGAAAGATTCCTTTATAAAAATATTATAAAAATTAAAAAAAGTGTATAAATGAAACTAACCCACAGTCTATAAAATATTAATAATTTTTTGAAATACATTTTTTAAGAAACATGGATGTGGATGATAAAGAGGTCCCATTAGATAATTGCGTATAAACAACCTTGGATAATGAAGAGATTATAAAATAAACCCTTACCTTGTACATTTAATTGGTTGAGGGTGGGTTAACCTCCTGTATTATGGGGAAATAAGTGTTATTAAATTATACAAGAATCATATACATTAATATGATATCATATATTATCTTTTAACATTGTTTTGTTAATAATATCTTAGTATTATCGTCGTTTTGGGTGTTAACGAATTCATTTTCTTTTATATTATTTGTTATGTGAGTAATATTGGTTATGGATGGGATGTATCTTATTCATATACATAATGATATCAAGTATTTAAGCATTATTTTAAATCATCTAATGAAAATTAGTCTTGAATGAATAAGATGGGGAATGAATCTCATCGCGTTCGTGGAGACGATAAACCGTACGTAGGCACGAGCGACAATAATAATATTTTGATATTAAAATAATATATAATTGGATGGTATATAATATATAAATAATAATTATCATGTTATATTTATTTTTACATTAATTACACATCATTATTATACCCATCCAAATAATAATGTATTTAATAACAATTACACCACGACGTGGAGACGGTAATCCGTACATACACACATATGGTGACATGTCATTCAAAGGATGGATAGAATAATGAATATGGAAGTAACAAATTTATAATAACATCATAGTATATAAAATATACTGGATTTATTATTTTATAATGGAAATAACAAATAAAAAAAGAAGTGGAAGAAGAAAAGAACTTGAAAGAGGGTGGTGAAATTATTACCTCTTCTTCGGGTTCTTCCTTTTGATTTGATCAAAAGGGCTATTTATGTTGGATTTATGACTAAAGGAAAGCCTCTAGGATGAATTGATGGAGGTTTAGAGGAAATTTGGGTAGGGTTTGGCCGAGCCAAAAGTCTTTGAAGGTGTGAATTATAGAGAAGAGTGAGTTCCCTTTTATAAGACGGGTGAGAGGTACCTTAGGAAAACCTAGAAATATTATTTTATTATAAAATAATTTTTGGTTTCTAATGGAACAAAAATGAATTATTTAAAGGCTAAGTAGTATATGGGTATAAAACCACTCAACCAATATGTTTTATAGAGGTTTTAGTCACTATATTAATGTTATCTTTTAGATTTAACTCTTAGTTAAATAGTTTGACATTTACCATGCCTCTTTGAATTTTTATATTATATGGTTAATAAACATACTATATACTTCCAACCGAAACCCAAGTGGTTAATTAATGATACAAATATCATTATATATGTCCTTTGGATTAAGCTTAGATTTTTAGGAATAGAATATCAATTAATAATATAATATTTGTTTTAAAAAATCTTTTATGTCAATTTTCACACTATTAGGTATTTTGTTTTTCCTAAATTTATAACAGCATTATTACTTCGAACAAAATTCATATAACCAACCATAATAAGTCATATTAACCTATAAAATTAGTGTAAATCATAAAAAGTCTCAAATTAAATTTATTTAAAAATTTATAATATCAATTATTTTAATATTTCATTAATTTGGTAATTACTGCATCATAATTGTGTCATAAATAAATTAAATTATTTAATGTCTAAAAATTATAAATAAAATAACATTATGTATGAAATCATTTTATCTTTATAATAATATTTATAATATAATTTATCATATGTATAACCCTATATTAAAAATGTTTTAGTTATTAAACTTTGATTTTAACTCTTTTAACACTTCTTTGAATTAAATAATAATAAATGTCCTAATCTAGTCAAATTGAACCAAAAAGGTTCATATTTTATTCCTAAGGTTGTTTTTGGTCGAATTATACTTAGCCAATAGAATTAGTACATGTGTTAGGGTAATAATAATATCATTTTTACCCTTAATTACCCTACTTACTTTTAACAGTGGTAAATAAAAGTAAACAATTACTATTCACCAAAAATTATTTTTATCTTATTTAACCAAATTTTACTCCTTGATATTAACCGTGTCTCTGGGATTTTCTAAATTCCACTCACAGAAGTGGTAAAATTATGTTTTATGTGAATTTGCAAATTCTCCTTGGAGATGGGTAAAAGACGGTGAAAAGTTCAATAAAATTTTTATATATCTAAAATTATTATAAACTTACTGTAATGAATTACATTGAAATTATATAGGTATTATGTATCTATTTTTACCTAAAATAAAATAAAATAAAATAAATATTTATTTAAATAAAAATTGGGTTTTAAACTATAACTTTGTGTTTTTCACTATTCATAAAAAATTTAACGTTTTTAGAAAAATACCAAAAATTAAACCTCGGCTAATTTCGATATTACAAATCCAAAAATTATGTATATTTTACTAAATTCAAAACATATAATTTTCATTTATTAATTTAAAATTAATTCCCGTTGTTAAAACCTAAAGACATATTTTTAAGAAATAATAACTATCAAAAGATTGACACTTGTTTATGTCCAATTTCAGAGTAAAATTACATAAAATGACCAGAATTGGATTAAATGGTTAAAATATAATCTATTTATACTTCCAGACCATTAAAATGTGTAATTTAACACTATAAATTATTTTGATTAAAAAAGTTTCTTTCTGTTAAAATATAGTATTTTCAATATTCACCCAAATAAGAATGTTATCAGAAAAACAACAAAAAATTATTGATACTAAATTTTAATGTCCTAGTTCTAAATAATATGTTTATTTTGTCAAATTGAATATATAAAAGTTTCAAATATTGGATTTAAAAATTGTTCTCCCTTAAAATGTGGTAAAAGTGCATATTTTTTTGAAAAATACTTCCTTTATCTGAAAAAATTAATTTGTTATTACATTATGTATATAAAAACTTAAAATATGGATTCTAATATTATAAGGATTATATAAAGTTCAAAATTTATTTTATACTATTCATAACGTCTTTTGAACGACTAGTTTGGTAAGTCGTGGTGTGCTTGAACTCAGTGTTGCGTGTAGTGCAAGTTATTGAATTACTTTGAAAAAATAACGTACTAGGAAATCTTGGGGTGTTACATCCCCTGCATGGTTTTCCTTAATCATTCAACAACTGTGTAATGAATAGTTTGAGAATACTACCTAGATGGCACTAATAGTGTATTCTAGGTGAACCGTTTGGGAAACCATATGTAGCATGTCCAGGGAACATCTATTAACATACTGAAATTGTACGGTTTGCTATAATGGGTTGCACGGTTTCAGAAAAACTATGCACCATATTCAGAGCTTCCTGTTTTTTGGTTTTTTGGAGCTCAATGCTCCCAAAACTTGACAGAGAACCCAAGGAACCTCTCAGGCCTTTACCCAAGTAAAAAAAAAATATTTTAATGTGTTTCAGCACTCAAAATTACTTTTTGAAGCTCAGTTCAATGAATGATATGTGCATTAAATTCAAAAAAATGTAATTCCCCTTGGAATTATAGATTGGCTCAAAACACTAGTCATTGCAACCTTCCCACCCTAGAATATATCATCTTTAAGAATCTATCAGGAATAAAAAAAATAACATGACCTACAAGGGTCATGATGTCTTGTTCGAGTGGTGGTGTTGCATTTCCTAATGCCCAATTCACCATCCAACATCATTTTATCATACAACACTTAAACCATTAAAACTCGATCCAACACTGATTTTATAATTGAAACTGCTATATAGAGCTTACCCATTCCCATTTAACTAGAGAAATAATAATTTAAACATTATAATGATGCTATGGCATGATTTAAATAGGTCACATGGTCGATTCCCTATATACTAGTTTTAGTTAGGTCGAGTCAGCTTTTCATGAAAATCCCCAACTAACACATACCATACTCATCTCCACCTGATGGTGTGCCATAAATGAATCTCTAGTGAATACACTCATTAAGAATAATAGAATCATGTAGAGCCACCTCCGACTGACCATTTCCAAAAATCCGAGATTAGACAGCCATTGAAACAAAAATTGAATTGCAACACCCTCATCCAAGGAATTTGGTGTTTACAAAAAGAATGTTCATCGAAGTCTACAACTAACTTCTAGGAACATTCCCTAATTAAACCATCACATAACTATTTATTTCATCATGAATCAATGTGAACAAGGGTGTAGCCGGGTCTAGACCACATGAATTTTCACCCATTTAGAATTACCACTGAGCCTAAAAAAATTCTGTGGTAACCTCATATTTATTAACTACAGTCCAAGGAAGTATCCCACGATATGAGATAAAAAATTCTTACAAGTGAGAAGTTCCTACAAAGAAAAAATGTACACATCAGAATATTGACTAATCCAAGAATGGATCCCCACCTGGTGGTCATGTTATAGGAAATCAATGGGTGTCCAAGAGTTTGACCAAGGAATTCTTACCCAAGAACCAAGATATCACTCAAGACTAACCACACCAATTTAACCAACCACACATCCAGTGTGCAACTCACATAAAACATGTTTATTAAAATAGAAGAAAAATTTAATCCTTTAAATTGGTGTATAACCAATCCTTTCCTAGTGCATCAAGGATGATTTCATGTTAGGGGACAGACTCATCACTTAGAATGAGTACAATAGGTATATATCATGGATTACCAAGAATATTCAATTAGATTATATCATTTCCAATAAAAATCAATTAGTACAGTTTCCAATGAACCAAAACCTACCAAAAAAAAGAAGAATAGTCAATCCACATCTACATCGTGCTACTGAGATAGAATTGACATGATTCAAAACATGTAATACTCAAGGGAATTCAAGAATGTACAACCATTTCCAATGTTCCTATTTGGTCGTGTTCCTTATACTTGGAAGGGAACATATTCACTTGAACAGAAATAATGATACCCACCTTAGGAGTGTTCTATTCATCTAGAGGAGAGATGGATGAGCCACTCGCAAGAGCGCCAGATGATATTAACCATAAATGCACATGCGACACTTCTCGGAGTCACAATCACAAATGCCTTAACCTTTTTAAGGAAATCCTCAGCCAACCTAATAGGCATGTCAAAACACTATATCCTCTTATAAGTCATCCCAAGCATTAGGATAAACTTTGATCCTCTAACACACATGCCACTCTACTTTGGTTATGACCCAAGAATGTACAGAATAATCCAATCTCAATAATTCCACTGAACTCAACCAGTTCATTACCCTTTTAGAAAATCTATGTGTGTCCAATATATGAATGAAAACTACCATGAGGTTTACGAAGCATGATGGAACATCCTTGATACTATTCATATGTTGTACACCCTATGAATCCATGTAATAGGTTGTTTTTAAAAGATATTTAACCCAAATTCATATTGTGTCATTAAACTATTAATCTAGAAGACAACGTAACATTCCATCCATCACCGAGGAATAAGAGAGGTTCACATGACCTACTAAGTAGCTTACCATGCCCTAGGCATGTATAACTAGCTGAAACCGAGCATTAAATGATGCTCAAGACTGTAAAAAGGGGCAAGGATACCACAAACACCCATCCAAAAAAGGGTTTCACTGAAAGCTAAGTACCCTACTATGGAAAACCTCACCCGAACAACACCATACATTAGAAAACTCAAATAATTAAACAATATATTCTGTATTTAAGGGTACTACATTCCTCGAGCTATCCCCCCAAAAAATGAATAATCATAGACCTAATCACTTGGTCATACCAAATAGATTTCAATGGTCCCTATGCCTATCATTGAAGCCCATGCTAAATGAAAGGTTAAATGCATATGGAAAACTCTTACATTTCTATTCCAAGGAAACTCGAGGAAATGTTTAAGCTACCAATACATGAGGGTTTAAACTAAGGATACCACATATGAATCCTTAAAGAAATTACATTTATTCACATTCAATCTTTAATCACATAAAATATTTTAAAAAGAAAATCAAGTACCAATTATACAATTATAGCACTTGGTAAAAGATAAGGCGACCTACTAGGGTCTTATTAAGAAAACCTGGGTTCATCAAAACACAACCCTATAGAATATTCTTAATTAATATAGTTTCAAAACACCTATAGTGGGTTATCCCAAAAGTGGCATTCCCCAAATGACCATATTTGGTCTATTTGTGTTTTTAGGTAGGTAATCATACAGATTTCCATGCCCATGATATTGGGTCACACAACCTTACAGAGGGAACCATTTCATTCAGATAAAAAAATTAAACATATTTTACATTTTAATAATTTCAAAATATATCATGGCCAGATTTAATGGTTCAATTATATTGGTTTCAATATTATAATTAATAATGAACCCATACACTTTATAAATTGAAAAAATGGCTCCCATTAATTGAAAACAATTCACATTAATATTTAATCTTTAACTGATTTTACATTTAAAAAAAATATCTATATATATATATATCATGATATTCTAAAAATAGAGGTTACCTTTTCCCAATAATAAGGCACTTATACACCTTACAATTGAAAATTGTATCCCATTTAATCCAAACTATTGAATTTAGTTCATGTAACCAATAATATATTAATATCATAACTTAGCATGTTATTACAATAAGTAAACATATAAAAACATGAAAATAATCATGTAAGCATGCTATGTAATCAAGTAACATGGAATAGAATCACTTAATCATGGAACAAGACTAACATAATAATAAATAAATCAATTATGTTATATAAGAAATCATGGTAAAGAATTACTAAAATATAAAAAAACAAATCATGTTATTAAAAAACCTAACGTGGAATATAACATGAATGCTAATAAATACAAGTCAAGGAATACACATTTAGAAAAAAATAAAAATCAGTAGGAAACTTATAAATATAACTAAAAGGAAGGGATTATGCATTGAATTTTAGTCCCAATGTGCCTATCATGATTCCTGAAATTTTAATTACTTTATATACTAGGTCACATAATAGATACCATAAATTTTAGAAGTAAAAAAGTCATGGAAATTACACTATTCATTCAAGGTGAAATAATAATCAACTGTAATAAAAAACAACACAAACAACAATCCCAACCATGGATACATGGTTATTTCCCTATACATGGGTTGAACACTCCTAGGAATGAATATTTACTAGGTTGTGACACATTCCAAGTATCCTTTATACCATCCCAGAATTGTAAAACAAAGGAAATGAATCTCAGAAACCACATTGTAATATCCCAGTATGGTTGAACACTAAAATGGTGTCCAAACCATTAGTTCACATGGCCTCATTCCCCCATATTCCATAGGATGACTACTAGAAACAAGGTTATAAGGTGGCGTTATTGGGGATACTATACATTAATGATCAAAGTAGTACAACTATATATACTATATTAAATAATTGGAAATAATAGAAGAAATTGAAAATAATGACAACGAAGAGGAAGAATAATATAAATTGAATATAAAATAGATGGCCAATTCCAATGTATACAATTCATCCATGTTCAGATACTGAAACATAAAATAAAAAAATAGTCATACCGTATGAAACATGATTCAAGGTAGTACACAAATAAAAAGAATTAATAAAAATTTCCGAGGGAGAACTCCACCCGAATCTCAAGCTCTAGCTATGTCATGTTCTCTTAACTACCAGGTAAAATAAAGAAAATACATGAAATATTACCTGTAATTGCGATCATGAGATCTTCTTAGGTACCCTAGTGCAATAGCGGCCCAAGCAGGTGGACAGTTAAAAAAACCGAACTAGTTACCACCCATAATGTCTAAAACTGATTATAATAAGTGAATATAATGTAATCAACATGAAGTTAAATATAATAATAAATAGTGATGAAGAAAGAATATAATAAAAACATGTCAGATCAGGTTCCAAAAGTACACTTGGGTGAATCTAACATCATCGGCTAACTGCCAGAAAGAGAGTCTGGTCAGTGACTATATATATAGGAATTATATATATATATATTATATTCACATATATATATATATATATATATATATATATATTTTGAATCCAACTATATAGACTAAGTATGTGAAGATGTAATTTGACGTATACTTAGAATACCAGATACAAGCTAGACTGGGGTATAAATCCATTATCCATTACAATTCTAAATGTGTGTATAAACTTATGAAAAAGGGAACATTCTCTATGTCTCATAATGAATGGGAGATTTCATTCTTGTCACTCTATAGGGTGAGTGAACCATCATGTCAACACTCAAAAAATAGTACGTCTTTTGTAATGCCAACACTCACTAGGGGACATGATGTGTCATTCCCACCATCCACTTTGTGTCAATGGAGTAAAACTTTATGCCTAACAACCGATGTCACTGTCATGATCAACACAACCCTATCATCGTTCCACATCCTATGTGTAAGGAGTAATCATATTTATGATAATATCCATGAGGCATTACCCCTCATGATTTAAATTTAACTAGACCATTATAATCTAGGGAGTACCATTTATTACAAATCAAATTAAACATTTACTTAATCATGAAATGATTGGAGTTTCATTTCCAACCTTTAAAATTCACATGAAATATACTTCCTAATATAACAAATTCATATCATTAATACCTTCTAAATAACTCAAGGAAGGAAATCAATCATGAACATTCCATTCCATTTGATACATGCCATTAAATCCACCAAATCATGAAAAATGATTTAATAAGGCTTAAAGTGGTACTCAGAAGGTCCCTTTAACAACTAAGAAATTTCCAACATTTTAAATTTCATATAAGTTAGAGTAATCCCTTAGGATACTCCTTGGTTTAATAATTACTTATTTTAAAGTAGGAAAAATCTCTTTGAGAATACAGAAGAGGATATGTACTAACATACATAAAATCTAAAATTGAAGTACAAGCATAGAATAACACTATATAACTACAACAAATCATTTTTTATTTCACTAGTCATCAATTTGTAATTTTGAAAATAGTGAACCACATTTGAGGGTTTTTTATAAAAACATGACACTACTCATCAAACAATTAATATATCCCAATTAGGAATCACAATATATATGACATATCACTTTACTAAAATAATAATTTAAAAAATGAAACAAGCAGACATGGAAATAAAAATACTTGTTTTTTCATGGCACTTAATATGTTATGTTTTCAATTGGGCTTTTGATAATAATGGGATATTCCATTTAAAATATATTATGAATGATTAGAAGGAAATTAGGACATTTAAACCATTATTTGAAATAGGGTAAAATAAGACGGTACACACAAGGTGTGTTAGTGATCGAGTTTGAAATCCTCAAACTACTAAATAAGTCTCAACAAGAGTTATAAAATGTGCATAATACAATTCATATTGAAGAAAAAAATTAAGGCAACACACAAAAAAGGATGGCATGTGGTGAAACTATGCATTTTAAAAAAATGATAGAAATTTGAGAAAAATCCATAGACCACCTACCTTGTACTTAGGATGCTTCACTCCTATGATATCAAGGTTTGATTCACTCTAGTTTTGGAGAAATCAATAAAATAGACATTTTACATAAAAATAGGGAAAATGATATTTCTCCCCGATAACTTAGTCAAGAGGATATTAAAATTAGAAATATTCAAAAAGAATCAAGAGATTACCGATGTGGATCTGTAGAGATCAACAATGTTTGATTTGGACTTCAGATGGAGGAGATCTTACAAATCCTAAGTTAATCTTGGGAGGAACCCATAGGATAGGCAGTTATGCACACTTGAGGAGAGAAAATATGAAATAAAAGAAATGAGTTTAAAAGTTTCATTAAGGAAAAAATAATTATTTCACCCTCAAACATAGGATTTCATGGTTTGGACACACACTTGGCCAAAACATGCACCAACTGTGTGGATCCTTTTGCTTAGGAACCCCACCTCGCACAATTCCTTTTAATTATTTTCCGAAACTCTGCTACACCTGTGTTATGAGTACTGTGAGTATACAACATATGTGGCACTAACCGTGTGGTCTAGGGGCATAGTTGGGAAAACCTGAATATCCTGTGTGGGGTACAAATACTCACCTACTACAGCTACATTATTTTCTATGTTGGGATTCATGGTTTCATAAAAATCATGCACTCTTTTCAAAGCTTCATGTTTTTTAGTTTTTGGAGCCCAACCCTTCCGAAAATCGATGGAGCACCCAAGAAACCTATTATACATTTACTGATGCCCAAAAAACAAAACATCAAAGTGTTCCAACAATTAGAATTATGTTATGAATCTCAATTCAAATAATGGACCATCCCCAAATTTCCAAAAATGAAAATTCCCCATGGAATTATACCTTTGATAAAAATAAAGGTCGTTATAGTTATTCATATTGAAAATATTTTTTGTGAAAATTTCATTTGCACACAACTTAAGAGGAATAGAAAATCAAAGGACCATATAAATTCTTAGAAACATTTAAAAATAATGAATTTACAACATAATCTATGTCCATATGAGAATGGAATGTATACTCAAGATATATTTCCAATAAAAATTGGGATAAAGACACATTCTTTTAAATTTTAGAACATGAGAAAATTTCTAATGGATATTCAAGTAAAATATCTAGATGATTTTTTACTTAAATCATCCTAGTTTATATGGATTTAAAATTCACAATTCACTTTTATTTTTATAATAGTTACTACCATTAGATTTAGGTACATTTTTACCTGAAACAATTATTTTAGTTTTATCCAATTTTCTATATTTTTTATAAAAATGTGAGAAAAACTCTAAAACCATCTAATCATGACAACCATCAGGATATATATTCACTAAAACATTGTGCAATGGTGATGATATTTCCTCCAAAATTCGTTTCTATCTTGATGCATTAAACTATATATTTGGTTGAGGAAACTAAATTAGGAGGTTCCGTGAATTATTTACAGATGTATACAATTGATTGGTACATTATATATACATTTTTGCATCATATATAAACAATTTCTGAAACTTCATTAAATACATAATTTTTTTTAATTATTTTATTTCAAAAACACCATGGTCATTTTATAAATAAAACACAAACTAAAGGCTCTATTTATAAAAGATATTAATTATGAAGTGGAGTATCTATCCTTTTTATAAATACTTGGATGACATTGATACACAATTCAATTTAGTTGGATGTGTTGATGACATCTCGACTCATTCTTTACAACATAGGAAATCAAAAATATTTCCTACTATTGGATGATCAGCTGACACTAACAATAATAGAATTATTATAGGAATATTGATATGTTCTTCTAAATAGAGAAATTATAGAGCCATTTATTTAAAATGTTAGGATTCAAACAAGAAGATGAATGATAGTTCAAATAAAAAATTAGATTTATATAATAAAATCTATTGATAATGATATTATAAAATGATTTTCACATCATGTAAGTTCATTAATATTAAAATGAATACATATATTATGTTAAAAACATATTTTTTAAATTTGATTGTGTATATTAAATTTTTTTAGATCATGAATACAAATAATTAGGATGAGATTTCAAAATATTTAATGTTTCCATCATCAGGTCTTCTAAATCTAGTTAGAGTGTTCAAAACATACAATATGAATTGATTAAAATTCCATACATTCAATCAGGAATAGGGTTTAAAAACATAGAATATAGTAATATAAACGGTTTCCAAATTATATTATTATGGGTAGTTGACTGATATTATTGAACTAAAATCCTATGTTCATTTCTTAATTGTTTTAATCAAATTAAAATGGGATGATATTACGAGGGGTATTAAATGAGATCCCATGAAATTTATATCTATGATCTTCTGTTACATGATGAATATTAGTGACCATAAATTAAACGATCTATATATGCTCTCATTATAAGAAAAAATGGCATATCATGTGGAAGATGTCAGGAATGATTGGTGTATTTTATTTTTTCAAATAAAAAAAGGGACTTTCATGATATGGGTGATAAAGTGAATGATTTAAACTATAACATTGAATACAATAAATGGTAATAAAATGAATTCTTTTTCCATCATGATATTGAAAATATTAGACTTTTTGTATGGATGAATTAGATGAAGTAATGATGGAGTTGAGTAAAAATATGATTGAAGGGAAAAAATGATTTTATGTGAATTCATCCATTAAATAATCAAACACCTATATTATATGTTATGAATTTCTAGTAATGTGTATGTGTTATCATATTTAAATTTATTTTTATGCATGAGTTATTTAATTTTGAAAAAAATAATTTTTATATTTATTTTTATGTGAAATTATTCATTTTGATACCAACATAGATTATGTTTTTTTAGTACCGTGCATCTGTTATCAATTTATAATTTGTTTTTTACGCATTATATTTTCAAAATATATGTTCTAGAGATATTTTTACATTTTTAAATGGTATGAATTAAAAGGAATAAGATCTTCACTGATCCTAGACGACACCAAGTATACTTTCCCTAGACTACATAGACACCAGAAGATTCATCGATCTCCCTCTCTATTGAATTTAGGACACCCTAAATCTTCCCCCTATCAATGATTTTCACACCCTTTGTCTCCCTCTCATTAGCATCTAGCACACTCTCTTTGTCCTTACTATCAGTATCTAGTACATTGCCTCATAATTAAGTTGGTATAGCATGTGGAGACTCTATAGTGGGAGAACATGTGTTCACTCATACTTCATCATGAGCATATTGGTGGGTGGTTGTTATAGTTTCAAACTTTAATGTGAATTATTTTGTTGCAATTTTTGAAAATAAGAACTCTTTTTTCATAAAATGTGGAAACCATGTTTCTACCAAGAATAATATTAATAGTTCAGATGCTTGGAATTTAAAATATTGAAGGCAATTATCCAATTTTATTGTTATGGGGTATCTACAGATGATGAATTGGGATTATTTGGTATATTATAGGATATTTGGTGGATGATTCAGTTACCCTTCTAATTATATATTCAAATTGGAGGCATACGACTCAATCTTCAAATAATTATGTATTTTATTCCCAGATAGAGGCAATTTAAATACCTTATGACTCAATTAAATTCCCTTATTAATTAAATTATAATATATTAAAAACGAATCACTTTTTATAGATGTTATTTCAATTTACAATTGTTGATATTATCACACTAAATTGGGTGATGAAATATTTGGGTATGAAATAAAATGATATTAATAGGTGATTATGGAATGAATTCAATCATACATCATTGACCACTCATTAGCTATATTACATGGGACCAAGAGGTGTACCTAGAGGGAATTGGAAGGTGTTTTTTGATATACATCACCATGAGAAGAAGATGGTGTGAAAATAATTATTATTATATTAATATATTTATATATATATATAAATTCATATGAAAAGGAGATGAGATTTCATACATTAATATAAATTATATTTCATTTATTTTAAAATTATTTAATGAAAAAAATTCTTATTGAGATAAAAAACCATCCCCCACCACTGGTTCAAAATGTTTGAATATGGTAATATTATATTAGTTTAAATATTTATAAGATAACAATACCATTTTTATATATTAAATTATTTATCTATATTTTATTAATGTATTCAAAGAATTTAGGTCACCATTTCTGCCAAATTTTTTTTGTTTGATGTTCATATGAAATATAATTGGAGTTATGTGAATGATGCTACAAAATATGTTGGGGTATGAATTCCTTTTTCATTGTAATAACATATTTTCAGATTCACTTTGTTAATATTTATTATTTTAATTATGATTGGTAATTGATTTATTGGAGAAAATAAAATAACTATGGGATTCCAATCCTTTATAGTAATTCTCTATTTCTTGGGAGGATCTAATTGGTCTTCTCAATGGGAAAGAGAATACTAACCACATGTGTCAGGTGGGTTAGGGAAAATTAAAATATAAGTTATTTGGTATATCATTTGTGATTTTAGCAGTATAAAATCTTGATTTTAGATACCCCATAAGATAAGATTCTTATAGGTTGTTTAGTGTGATTCTATGAAAAAATTATTAATAGAGGAGCACAATCTAGAAATAGAGGGATCAAAAAAATATGTAGGATGCTAAGTCCATTATTCTTAATAATGAATTTGTTGGATTATATCAAAATATGACTTGTTTTTTTCTCTACAATATTTCATCGATTTGTGGTTTTAGTGAAATTGTAAATCATACAACATAAAAATCATTTATTACACAAACTTTTATTTTTATTTATTTATTTAAATTTAAATATACATTATTGTTTATTTTTCACGAAATTTAAAATATTGGTGCTGGTAGCCTGGAGTGGAGATAGATAGAGAGACAATGTCTCTCTTAGTTTACTTTGTAGTGATGATGGTTGACATTGGATTCAGTGACGGTGATGTGTAAAAAAATTCATGACAAACTAACACAATGATATAGTGATTGAGTTACAATTTTCTAGTCTTTGGTAGTGTATTTTTTTAATGATTAGGGTCAAAGATTCATTTTATTATTAAGGGAAAGATCTATTTTGACTGGGTAGAGGGAGACTCATTATATAGCCTGAAGGCCCAAGTCCAAGTGGCCTAAAACTAGGCTTGGAAGCCAATTTTTGGCCCAATGGGCCCATCAGTGAATAGTAATCTTACAGTACCTGAGCTGCTACAGTACCTCCACTAATACAGATCTTGCTACACTACCTCCACCACTACAGTATCACCACTGCTACAATTTCTCCAATTCTACAGTACTACTACAGTGCCCTACTAGAGTACTACTATAGTAACCCATAGATTCGTCCCTTCCCAGAATCGATCCTAGGTTAATTGAGGTAGTCTATATCAATATTAATCCTATATTGAATAAAATATAAAGTATTGTTTGATTTTCTATGTTTCTCCAGAATTTTCCATTATACTCATCATTCTTAGGATCTTTTAGGTTATATTTTAAATGATCACATGTAAATACTTCCATTATAGTTTGATGGATTTTTTACCTTTTCATAAAAGTTTTATTAGATTTGGGATTCATATCATTTTATTATGGTAATGAAAGAATGGATTTTGGTTGGATATTTTTAGAAGGGAGAGTTAGGTTGGACCATATATTGTGGAGGTTTGAAGTAATTCATGAGTTTCTAAGTTTTGGGTTTTATCCATTATTTCTAATGTTTTCGTTTTTATGCTTCTTTTCATTAGTGGAGTTTTGTGGTTTCTAGAATGAATGTGGGGTTGTGGTATCATTTAGTGATCGATGGAAGAAATTTCAATGACATTATGGGGGAGTAGTTCATTGTTGTCTTGTTATGGGAAAACTATTGACGCTATTGAGTTCATGTTTTTTTTGTAATGTGGTGTGTTAGAAGCTATTTGGTGATGACGTGGTAACAATTTATACGGATATGTGGTAGAAATGTAAAAGAGGTGTGTAATTGATATACAAGGGTGGTGATGTTGTGAAATGATGTGTTCAATTTGTTATATATAGTGGGGTTATGTGATTATGTGGAGGTATATAGAGATTTGGTAATTTTTTTGATGTTTTAATCTTTTTTAATTTCAATGTTTTTAATTTGACTGTATGAATAATGTATCTTTCTTATTTAGTTATTCTATTTTCATAGTTTTCATTTGGTATAATTTTTCTATGGATGTAGTTTCCTAAGATTTTAATATTTTTTAGAATCCATATGTAGTGGTGGTTTAAAAATCCACTATGTGTGGTAAAAATGGCTTTAGGAACGGTTTAATCCATCACATTATATTATAAAATATATTATCAGTTTATACCGATGTGAAATCCTCCACATTTTTGAGAGGAAAAAATACCACTAAAAATGAATTTATTGTTGCTAAAAAAAATCTAGACACACATCCCAGAAACCAACGCTAAATTAGTGAAACCACTCTTATTTGGATGTCAAGAAAAAATTTATAAATTTTTTAATGAACCATTTAAAAACCATTTTGTGGTAGTTTAATAAACCTCCAACAAAAGAAACCTATCACTAGTCCACTATTTTATTATTGTTGGAAAAGGTTGGTGGATAGGTTTTCTTGGGTTAGAAGAAAGCTAACTCATATTTTGATTAATGAGTTTGGCTTTAAATAGTGACAGACACCTAGTGAAAAAACTTTACTCAAATTATATATGGTTGGGAGACATTGAAGGAGTTGTTTTAGTCTTCCTGTAGAGCTTTGCGCCTCTATAGTAGGATGGTTGTTCAGTTTTCTTTGAGGATAGAGTTGACTGATAGTGGAAACTGACCATGTAGGTCCATAAAACCTAGAGATACCATGATGCATCATGACTTGAGACATTATTATTTCTGTATGATAATATAGAAGTCATGTGCTAACTTCGCATCATATTGTCACAATTACTAGAATATTAATGTAGTGCACCATAGATCTGATGGTTTGTTGTAACATTTAAGCATTCAATTATTGAAGTGGGTTGAAATTATCATGTACTTATTCATTCTTTTTCCTGGAACACCTAGTGGGATGGATTTTATTTGGGTGATCATTGACTAAATTATGTAATCCAATATTTTTTTTATCTATCAATGAGATGGTCAAAGTATAATAGCTGAGAGACTTGTACGTCCGAGATATTATGAGACTTCATGGGCTTCCCTCTATGATTGTTTATGATAGGTACCTTAGGTTCCCATATTGATTACGGAAAGGTTTGGAGGAGGTATGGGATTGGGTTGAAATTAACCATAAATTATCATCTACTAATGGATGAAAAAATATATAGATCTATCAAGTTTCTTATTGATATTCTAGGGGCTTGCATTCTTGTTTTTTTATGTGTATATTGGGGAAATAATTTTCCTCTAATTGAATTTACTATAATAATACTTATCAGGATTCTATAAATATTTTCACGAACTATATGATGTTGTCCCTGAACCGGTCACCCGAGCCGATCCACGACAAGGCCCGAGAGGTGTTCCTGATCCTCCCGGGCTGGCGACAAGCACCATGGAATCAACTGAGACCGTGGGAATGGTTTTCCCCAATAGAATAAATAAAAGAATAAGAAATAATAAAGAGTCGTTCAAAATAAATAAACCACACGATCAACTAAACAAAAACTAAAGATGATAAAACTAAACAAACTCGACATCCGAACTAACGCCATCTGACCCGGTGGGTCACTCTTCGACTCAACGATTAAGCATCACCCTAGGCGAGCGCACCCAAGCTGGAGCCTCCACAGGAACTAAAAACAGAAAGGAACTATAGGCATGAGTATTAAAACTCAGTATTCTATCAAGATAATCCATTTCTAATGCACTACCTTTAAAATAAATGAAACACCATTTCAAGTTTGAACTAAAATTTATAATTGTATGGTTTTCTAAATATTTTACTTAAAAGAAAAGTACGAACCATTTCTTTTAACAATTTTTAAATCTAGGTTCTTTTCATTCGTGTTAATGGAATTTTAGAATGGGAATGTGAGGTTTATATTTTCAGATTTTTACAAATAGGATTAAACAATTTCATTTTACAAAAATTTTTAGAAACCTAATCAAAACTAGTTTACCACTTTCCATGGAAAAAAATACACAAAAATTCACAAAATTAAGTACACACAACGAAAATGTAGATATACATACAAGTTCCAAATTCTTCACTACAAGTTACTGAAAGTCAATAGACATGGGTGAACCTAGGAGATCAAGAATAATCTAGAAGACACCAATACATGAGACCTCATCCTCATTGACATGTCACACACAATGAAATAAATACACTCAGACACTCGGCTATCCTTTTTTTTGGAAGGACAAGGAAAAATACCATAGCAATGAACCCAAACATATCCGCCTACTATGGGCTACTAGTCAGCACAATAACCTACCGGTGAGTCAATCATTCTCAGCATATTCTCTCAACATGTCAGGTTCTCTTGTCTCTAGTATTTAGAAAGGGGGTGATCCAACCGATGCTAGCCAAGAATCCAATCAGAGTATATATTTAATAATAACACACAATAGGTCTCACCCTGAGTCTCCCTTCACATTCTCCTCATTCCTTAAAATAAAACAATTATAATGGTTTCCAACTGAAGATACATAACATTAGATTCCAAGAATCCCTATCAAGGACCACCCACCCATTGCAGGCAACTGAGGCATGAGAATCACCCAATGAGTGTTTTCATAATAAATATTTTTTTAAACTTCATGAAATGGCCAAATGGGCCCTTAAACATTCGAAATCAAATCATTAGTGGAAAATAAAAATGATTTTTTAAAAGTGGTTTAAAGAACACTATTTCCACTCAAACATTTATAAACATTCTTCAAATCATTCCTTTAACACATCCAAATAAAACCATTTTACACACACATACCAACCAAAACACAATTCCACACTTCACGTCAAACATATTAAAAATCTCCAACTATTCCTATTAATTTAAAATCATTTACAACCTTTTTCACAAAATCAACGTTTACCAAAACACAAATATATTTTTTTAAGAGGTGAAAACACACCAAAACACCTTGAAACAAAACATTAATTATAAAAAAATATCAAAAAGACCATTTATCAGCGGTGTGTGAAATGTTCATAAAAAAAGTTTCTAATTAACACTCAACAAGATTCCAAAAACAAGTTCCATCCTAAAAACTTTTTAAAATTGTTAAATCATGTCCTAAGAGTCACAAAAAAGGTGAAACACTAATAATACATTTAATTAAACAAATAGTGTGTACATTTTAAATAAAACGACCATATTTTTTCAAAAATAAGAATTGAACTACCAATTTTCATCATAAATAAATTAACCAAATGTTGAACAATAATAAATAGCACATATTTATAGGGTGAAAAAGACACGAAATAGATGCAACTTAAATTTTAAAAGGCAGTGTAATGGGAACCTAACTCGGAACCAAGGCATGATGACAACGCTCACTCATAATCGAGGTGCAATGACAACAGTCACTCATAATCAAGGTGAGACGACATCGCTCCCTTGGAATCACCTCGTGCGAGTTCTAAAAATACTAAACATACCAATAAAAATCCTCAATAAAAAAACCCATAATCCAACAACAACAAGATTAATAATAATAATAATAATAATAATAATAAGGAATAATTGGAAGAAACAAATGAAATAATAATTAGGTGGATAAACCATGGTTTACCTGTCGGGTGGGGGCTGCGCGCTGGACTAGGAGGGGGTCAGAGGTGGTTCGCCAGATCAAGGGCCACACCAGGGGAAGGTGCACTGGAAAGGGTGGTGCTATTAGGGTGAGGCGTGCAAGATGAAGGGGAATCACACCAAAAAAGTGCATCGTTTGAGGTGGTGGCTGACCGAGAGAGGGAGGAGGTGCTTCCACACACCAATCAAGGGGGGAGATGGCCGATCCGGTAGAGGTACGATAGGAAGAGGAGGCCAGGGCAGGGGAAAGTGAAAAAAGGGGAGGGGGCCTGGCCATGCGCCGCACATGGGAATGGTAAGTCGATCAAGGAGGGTTCCCCACTGGATACTATGCATAGGGGAAACCAGTCGGGGGATGCTGCTGCGAATGGAGGAGGGTGGCTGGTGGAGAGCCGATTGAAGGAGTAGGACCACGTCCCACCTTCTACATGGGAGGTCGGTGTTGCAATGAGGGAGGAGGAAACGTCTGAGTTTGGGCCATGCCAAACACATAGAGAATGTGGGGGATGATGGGGTCGCAATTGGCAGGGGTTGGGGGCGTGCTGGCGGAGCGCTGAGCAGGAAGAGCCGACCGGGAGTTGCGGAGGTAGGGGAGTCCAGGGTGTGCGCTGAGGAGGAGGGAGGCTGAAGTCCGAGCGGTGCTATAGGGGGGGGGAGGCGATTGGGCTGCACCACATACAAGGGTAAGGGGGATAATTGGAGAGAGAAAGGGTGGGTTAGGATTTCCTTATTATTATTATTATTATTATTTATTTAATTATAATTTAATAAGAATAGTAATAATAATATAAGGAATAATAATAATAATAATAATTATAATACAAATAGTAATAATATAAAGAATAATAATAATAACAATAATAACAATAATAACAATAATGAAAATAATAAAATCATGATTGTAAAAAAAAATACAAGTATTTATTTATTTCGATGATAATAAAGTCTTTAGAAACAATGAAAATATTAAATGCCAACAATTGATGTGCGTTTTAATTATAAATAAATTTTATTTCAATTTTTTTAAGACAACATGTTGCGCAGTTACCCAAGCAGAGCTGCGCGGGGTTTCCAAAATGCATTCTTCTTACGCGCCCAACAACGTCGCCTCCGAAGTGCACTTTTTTATCCTATGCCCAAAAATTTCATCCGCGACTCAACTCAAACCCAAAAAAAATATTTATCACCAAAGAAATATTAAAATAAAAAAAATCTTTGGTCGGGGTGTGACAATTATCCCCACCATAACGCTTTCTATCCTAGGAAAACCACAACACTATCCAGCTGGTAAATCAACACCTAAGGATTCCACATAAACACGATCCAACCTCTTAACGAAAAGACATTCCATCGACCATAAATGGGACCCAACTTCATTTCATGAAATAGATAACCAGCAGAGGGGAGGTCTTAACGTACTCCCCACTATAAGAATTAAACTAGCATCAGATAAAGACTTATGAAAAAAATCAAAGAGACTCACGGTGGGTCTCTCCACCATAAAGAACCAACCTAAAAGCGGCCTAAAGAAACACCAAATTAGACCTAGACCCGACCTTACTCAATATAAAAGAAGCACAATAAGAACATTCAAACCACTCACTCCCATCCGAAAGGGAGAAGAGCTAAACCGAAAAATCCATACGAACCAAAAACCTTTACCCCATGGGCGGGGAGGAAGGGCCCAATGATTGAATGAATGAAATTATAACCGAAAACTACTAACGACTCATAACATTGGGATAGACACAAACCAAAGATGCAATTGTTTCACATGGGTGGTCCACACAAGGCCACTGATCAGAAACTCACATAAAAAAGGCACAATTACTAACATTGCACAAGGGATAAGACCAGCGCGCTCATTGTGACAAGAGGAGAATTACAAAGACAAAGAAACCACAACAAATAACTAAAAATTTCTCACTACAACGATAGAGTCACACCCTTAACCAATATTCTTAAAATTCTCCTGGGTTTTGGAATACGCGCCGACTTCACCCTAAGTCCTTTTGACTGGAGCTCTGATAGATGAAGCGTCTCCTTCCTTGCAGTCTGGTTATGATAACCCCAATTAGAAACATACATCTTTTTATTTGACAAATAAAGGAAAAGATTTTAAAATGAAAATCATGATGGAATTGAAAACCTAAATTCAACAAAATATCTATGATATTACCACACATTTCAAAACCAAAAACACAATCAGTAAAATACAACGATAAGAGATCCCCTACAATAGAAGGAAATTTACACATGAAACTTTAAACAAACACCCTACAAAACTTCACTTCTGAGAACTTCCCCTACGACACTTTCTAGCAACGCCCGGACCGAAATCATTGTAAGTGACCCAAACGTCGGCTATCATGACATGAATTAGGAGTACATGGGTAGGATGACCTCTTGTGACCTAGCTTGCCACACTGATAACACACTAGGATATCTATCTCTAAAGAGGTTGATAAAATATCAAGATGCCTTTTGATTCCATGACTTTCTATATCCACATTCAATTGCTTCCTCATCTCCTTTAAAAAATCTTCACCACTTCTTATAGGGATCGAAGGAGGGAGGACTACTTCGAGTACTCCTCCCATCATGGATTCGACATGAAAAGACTGTCTCACCACATCGAAAAATGAAGTTATATTGGACTCTGACACCTTCGACTGTAGATTGGGGTGAAGGCCCGCCTCGAAGCATCGAGCCTTCACGAGTTATCTAAGACATACCATGAATCACATGGGACTATCTCCACAAAGCGTTGGAAATATTCCAACATGGATCTTTCGCCCTACTGTAGACAAAACATCTCCAACCACTCTCTCACCCTTTCTTCCTCATCGAAATATTGTTGAATGAAAAAATACTTGAAGAACACACATGTAATCTCTTGATGAGGTGTGTTCCGAGACAATGACTTCCACCACATCCACGGTGAGCCCTCAAGCATGAAGGTTACAAACATGACCTTCAATGACTTAGGAAACCCATCTGGGTTAAAGTCCCTTTCAATCTTCTGCATCCACTCCTCCACTACAGAAGGGTATTCTTGACCATAAAAGAGAGGTGGATCAAGATTTCGAAACTCAAGAATAAAATCCTTAGGTTGTTCAACCGTACTACGATCACCCATCAAAGCTTCAAGGGAATAGCCGCTGGACAAGAAGAGTCAAGAACCCAATCAAGGACAACTCAATAAATAAAAATCCTAAAAAACAAACACTGCATACATGACAAGCTCTAAACATAAGAAAACAAGCCATCATAAAATCAAAACATTTATTTTGAAAACAACTTTAATATAAAACAGCTTGGTGGGTTAAACCCTCTCCATTGGTATTATTTAGAGTCTCACTCACATGCATGTTTTCGTGCCACCCTGGGAATTCACCTGTCATACCAGACATTCATTCATATTCCAACATACCACTATGCATTTGAGTACCCTTAGGAACTCCAATTATAAAACAAAACAACTTCATTTTTTCAAAAACAAATCATTCATCCCATTTCCTTCAAAAAAATACTCAAATTAAACATGTCATTTCAAACAAAATTTTTCTTTAAAACCAATTTTTCTGATACAGACAACTTCCAGAAGATTCAAGATTCCTAAAACCACTCAAACAGGGAACTAGTGTTGGTGGGTGACTTGACCATATGGTTGGCGGCCATATTCCAAACACGTCACCAACACATAGAGCCTTTTTGGACCATGCCCCTAGCTCTACAAGGATTTATAGGCCATGCAGCTTAGGAGGACTTTTATCCCAACTCTTTTTGTCATATCCCAATCACAATATATTTACATAAAAACCCAAAGAATCAAATTAAATCGGACTTCCCATGGAAACCCAAGGATCAACATGAGAAAGAGTTCATGATGCTCTTCCCTTACCTACCCCTTGAGTCCCAAGAATCCTACTCCATCTACCTTGACATCCCAAATAACAAAGGGAACTCTGAAAAGAGAGGTCTGCAAGGAGCCAACCTCCCTCTAATACCATTTTATCACGAACTAACCCGGGTCGACCCTGAACCGGTCACCCAAGCCGATCCACAGAAAGGCCAGAGAGGCATTCCTGACCCACCCGAGCAGGCGACAAGAAGTATGTCATCAACATAGATTGTGGGAATGGTTTCTACCAATACAATAAATAAAAAAATAGGAAATAATAATGATTCACACAGAATAAATAATCTACACAAACAAGTAAGCAAAAACTGAAGAAGATAAACTAATAAAACTTGAAATCCGATCTAACTCTGTGTAACCCTGCGGATCACTCTCTGACTCAAGGATCAAGCATCTCCCTAGGTGAGGGCACCCAATCTGGAGCCTGTACAAGAACTAAAAACAGAAAACAACTATAGGCGAGAGTACTAAAACTAAGTAGGCCAGCCCGATAATCTATTCCTAATTCACTACCTTTAAAATAAAGTAAACACAATTTCAAGTTTGAACTACAATTTATAAAAGTACACTTTCCTAAATATTTTACTTAAAATCAATGTACAAGCCATTTCTCTTAACCATTTTCAGATGTAGATTCATTTCATTTGTGTCAATGGGATTTTAGAAAGGGAATGTGATGTTTATATTTTTAGCTTTGTACAAAGAGGATTAAACACTTTCATTTGAAAACCATTTTAAGAAATCTAATCAAAACCATTTTACCACTTTCCAATTAAAACAATACAAAAACATTCACAAAAGTAAGTACACAACAAGGGAAATGTATATATACATACTATAACCCCCCGACCCCAGTTACCCAGAGTCGGTGCATTATTGCGTAACATTGGCATGATGACAAAAGAACAAGTCTCGAAAGACCGATTAGTTTAGTATCCTTGGAAACACTAGATACATACATAAAATTTACATTACATCATAAAGTGAAAAACTAGAATAACATGATCTCCATAGTCCACACTCATATCCCCTTCTAACTATCCCTGCAGGTCATTCATAAAATACTTCTTCACATCCTTGAAAATATTGAAATATTGAAAGGGGTGAGCTCATATGATTAGTAAGGATAACAATATTGCGGAAGCTTTCATAAATAAACATAAACATTTAAGGCAATGTATAACTAAAATAAAATCCTTTTAAACTTAAACTTCAGCGTAATATGGAAAAAGTAAAATAAAATAATGCCATTTACTTATTCACATGGTTATTCTACTAGTAGAATAATCACATGTGATGTAACATCCCAGGTAAATAAAGAATAAATCATTTTCATATTTATTAATATTTAAGAATTAAATATTAATTTTACTTTAAAGGGGTTTCTATGTTCGATTGCGTACCTGATACAAAACAAATAGTTTCATTGAAATCTTACGTTGCACACTAGTAATAAAATAATATTATTTTAAATGGTAGTTAACACATAGCCGTTGTATTGGCGGGAATGGATAGAAGTAACTAAAATATTATTATATATGTTTTTTAAATGTTTTTACATTTATACAATAAAAGATAAAGGCTTAAAATACGGAAAGAATTCAATTTCAGGCATATATACCCTAATTTTTACTAAAGGTTCACTTATCACCTTTTGATGGTGAACCGTCATTAAATATAGTTTTGGTCACTTTTATAAATTCTATTGGACCGAATAAAACTCTTCTTTATAATCGGGATATCAAAATTTACTTGGGTAAATTTTTGGTGTTTTTCCGATAAAGTTCATTTTTTAATGAATAGTGAAAATGTTGTATTTTAATTCAAAACCTCTTTTTAATCTAATTTATTTATATGATTAGATTATCTTGTTAATTGGTTTTAGAGTTGAATTAGAATATATTTTTAACATTTAATCCAATATTGGTCTTTGTAATTAATTTCACTTTGAAATTGGACTTAAACTAGTGTCAATTGTTTGATACTTATTGTTTCATAAAAACACGCTATTTGTTCTGACAGTGGGAATTAATTATAAAATTTATTAATTCAAATAATATGTTTTTAATTTTCTAAAATAGCAATAATTTTTGAATTTGGAATATGAAATATAGCTTAGGCTGAAGTTTTGGTGTTTTTCTGAAAAACTTCAATTTTTGATGAATTGTGAAACCACTAAGTGGTACTTAAAAAAACTGATTTTTCGTTTAAATGAAATTTTACCACCTATGTGTTTTGAATTTCAAAAATCCGACATACATGGTTTTCATTAATAAGTAAAATTTGGTTCAATGGGATTAAAATAATTTTTTGGTGAATAGTAACTTTTATGTTTTTAATCGCGATTAGAGGTATTTAGTGTAATTTAAGGTAAGAATAATGTTTTAATAATATGAAATGAACTTGACACATGTCCTACCCTTATTGGATGTGTCATGGCCGACCAATAAAATCCATGAGTCATCTTGGGGACCCCATGGAGCCACTTTGGAAGGAAAATGACATTAATATCTTTTTATTTAATGTTAAAGTAAAAAATGTCACAAACATGAGTTGTTTTACTAAACCAATTTTAAGGGGGGTTATACAAGTCATATTTTTTACTATAAAAATTAATTAGAAAGATAAAAATATTTCCTACATCATGATACTTTTTTTATAATTTTCAGACAGTATATAAATTAAATTATTTATGACATCATGATGATGCAGTGATTACCTCATTATTTAACGATTTAAATAAAATGAAACGATAATGTAAAATATAAGACCTACACATGTCAAAAACCTATTGGATGAGTATATTTCGAACTCCTATCACCTTATACTCGAAATATATAAGTATGGGACCTTTTAAATCCGAAAACGCATTTTATGATAAAGTAACCTTTTATAACTTTCCAAGAGTGCCCCTCCTCTCCTCTTATAACTTTCCAAGAGTGCCCCTCCTCTCCTCTTATAACTTTCCAAGAGTGCCCCTCCTCTCCTCTTATAAAAGGCCCCCACCACTACCACCTTACCCACACCTCTGAATCCTTTGGTTCGGCCAAGATCTACTCTTTTTGTCTCTCCACATCCCTATCTTACTCCTAGAAGCCTCACTTTGGGCAGAAGACTTCCCAAGGAATCCTTTGAGCTCAAATCTAAGAGAGTTACCCGATTTTAAGGTAATGTCTTCACTTGTGTTCTTTTGTTTTATTTTTCTTCTCCAACCCCTTAACTATTTTTATTAATTTATTTTGTAACAACTACAGTATCTTCAATATAATAGGATGTTGTTATAAGAAGGAATCGAGCTACACCTATACACACCTCCGTCTAATGGTTAAAGAACATACTGTTTCTGTGTTTGGTGAATTTCTGCCTCACGAAACGATGATTGTTCAATCTTCTTTTAACAACTTTAATGGTGGCCACTAAGATTTCACTTTATTTATATATGATATATATTATGTTTATGTTTTCCTTATGCTTCTGTATTTTTCATTTACGTCATACCTTTATGGTTTTCATTGTGGGTAAACACGATAATTTCATTTTAGGAAGTGCAGACTACCGCCCCCTCAAAGTGATTTGATTCGTTAATGTCATATGTGGGATGTATAAAGGATGGATTTAAAGTTATTATATATGATGTATATTACATCTAAATGATCAATATAATTCTGTAATTAAAATATACATACCTATCATTTAGTTTTAATTCCATTAATATGACATAGAAATGAAAGTAGCGTTAATGCGCACGTATGGCTTACCGTCTCCATGAACGGTGCATTTCATTTCTTACCTCCAAATGATTATGTAATATTATAAATACATGTAAATGCTGGATATATATGATATATATGATATCCAAATCATGAATATCATTCTGGATATAATGAACCTCTAACCACACGAACTACATGTAATTGTAAGAAGTCCACTTTCGACTTAAGAACGAAATATCGACAAAACAAACATTATTAACTTAAATGATTACATAATGTTTATAACATGGTAATAAGTGATATAAATGTAATAATGAACTTGAAAAAGGTTCTTAAGAAAGTACAAATTAACTCAAGTTTATTATTCAGGACGTTAAAGAACGATCGAGTCAAGTCGGACCCGAGGTAAGGGACTTCGTCTCAATCTTATTTCATTGAGACATATTTCATTTCATACACAACTTTATTTTATATGGTGTATAAAACCCTTTGACTTTTACTTTTATACAAAAGGAATATTTTTCTACGAAGCGTTTTACAAAATGACAAAAAGGAATGTTTCTTTTAACGTACGCGGTGACAACGACCTTTTCCACCGCCGCAAGTATTATCTGGTCTTTGGCTTCATCAACAAGCCGTAATGTTTTTAAAATGAAATAAATACCATATACTCTTTTATGTATTTTAGTATTGAAAATGGTTTTTATAATGGATTTTGTATGTCAATATATTTAAGTGATATATTGTGATCAATGTGTGGAAATGTTTTCTTTCCATTAAATTTGTTTTATGATTTTATAATGGTACTTGGAAATTTGACGGGTGGTTATGTGATAAACCATATGACGAGTGGTGCCGTGAATACCAGGATGGGTGGTTACGTTATAACATCCAATTCATTGGGTACGGAAGTCGGAGGTATTTCTATTCCATTAAGTGATATGTGTGGAAGTCGACCGTATGGTTATTCCACTTAAGAATGTGTATGTCCCAAGTTACCTTTGTATGTTATGTGATCTTTATATGGGTTTTATGGAAATATTTTGGTAACAAAAGGGTAAGAAATGATCTTTTATTCAGTGAAGAGTTTTTACTACTTCATAAAGGTGAAAAGTATTACTTTGATAAAGTATACATGGTTTACTTGTTGTTTTGATATACTAACAGTTTTCATTCCTTGTGTATCCCTTGCTGAGCTTTTTATGCTCACCCCAAGTTTTTTTGAAATGTTTTTCACAGGACTTAATGTGGAATAGGTTCAAGGATGAGATCAAGGGAAAGTCATGCTATATAAAACATGGAACTAGACATGCTTCTTTTAAAGAGTTTTTATTCTATGGAAACTTATTAGAAGTTTCTACTTTGTAATCTTCTGAGATGTAATAGTTATGTCCTAATTTTCTAAAACACTAAACCTGAAAAGATCCTCAATGTGAATTATTCATTTAATTCAATATTAAGTAAGGTTTAAGGTCCGGGCCTTATAGTTGGTATCAGAGGTCGGTTTAGACAACTTTAGGAGTTAGAAAATTGTTAAATTATAAATTAATTTATGGTATGATTGAAATGATATAGCATTTAAATATTACCATGTTTCTTCGCCTAAGATATTTCTGTGTTCAGAATGGTTTTCCACAGAGGAAACAAAGCAGCTATGTTGGGATGACATCAGGAGGAAGACAACCTTCCAAATCCGCAACCTGAGATGGTCGGAATCGGAACTGAACAGTTTGTTGCAGTGATGACACAGTTGACTCAGGCTATAAATGGTGGTGGTATCCATGCACGAGATCAGCCAGATAAACCGCAGAGGAAGATGTTAGTGGTGGAACATTTCATAAGGCAACATCCCCTATCATTCAGAGGATCATCTGACCCCGTGCAAGATGAAGGGTGGATTAAAGAACTGGAGAAGATTTTTGATTTCATGGGGTGTTCAGAACATCAAAAGGTTAGTCTTGCTATTTACCTTTTTGAAGGTGAAGCTGATCAGTGGTGGTCGATGGTGAAAAATATCAAGGATAGTGATGAGATTGATGATCTCCACTGGGATGAATTCAAAGGTATGTTTCTTGAGAAATATTTTCCTATGGTGGTTCATCTTAGGATGAAAAAATAGTTCCTAGAATTGAGGCAGGAGGATGACTCAGTGGCTGCTTATGAGGAAAAGTTCACTCGATTGGGAAGGTATGCTCCAAAATTCATATGAGATCTTGATAGTAAAATAAACCGTTTTTACTCAGGGTTAAAGCCAAAGTATCGAAGGGATTTAGCTTCTCGTGAGGTCAAAAGTTATGAAAAACTTGTTCGATGTGCGGAGAAGGTGGAAATGGAGTTTGTCGATGATCAGGTGTTCTTTGAAAAACAACAGAATAAGAGGTCAAGTTGGTAGGTAAAGGGGAAGAATTCATCAAAGAAGCAAGGAGGTAAGAAAACCAAATATCCATCCTGTGAGAAGTGTGGTAAAATGAATCCTGTAGAATGTTTATCGAAGTCTGGAAAGTGATTTCGGTGTGGTAAGTCTGGTCATATTTCTCATAACTGTAAATAAGATGATCAAGCAGGGAATGAAATATAAGGCCCCAGCCTTAAACCTTACTTAATCTTGAGTTATTACAAGATTACATGTTGAGGATCTTTTCGGGTTTAGAGTTTTAGAGAATTAGATCATAAGACTTGCATTACATTCCACATATAAACAAAGTGGTTACATAAAGATAGTATTCTTCATTCCCATCAATGGAACACACATTTAAAATAAAACATGGATTAATTCTTGACACATCCTTGACTCTATCATCTTATCATGTACCTTTCCCTTGACCTGTGAAAAACATTTCAAAAACTTGGGATGAGCATAAAAACTCAGTATGGGTTATAAAAAAAACATGGAAAGGAAACATGAGTTCATATATACATAAGAATGAAATCATACTTTACCCATAAAACATAGGCACTTTAACATGCCTCATAAAATCATGAATAAATCATAGAAACCATAGACATAAAGGTAACTTGAGGCATTCATAACATTCTTACATAGGGAGTAACCCTCTTGGTTACGTTTGGAATACCCATCACAGTATATTCCCTAAAATCTCTTCGGAGAAACCTTAACGTTTCACTCCTTCGCGTTACCCAATGCATTGGAGAGCTATAACGGGCTCACCCGCCCTTAGTTTATCACGGAACCACCCGTCTTCATAATAATGCCCAAGAACCATAACATAATCATATCACATAAAACATGCATAAAGGAAACATAACATTTCCACATTTCAATCACGAGATATCAATACAACACATTGATATAATAAAAACATTATGAAAACCATTTTCAATACCAAAATAAAAGAAAAGTAAAACATGGTATTTATTTTTCTTTTAAAAAGAAGGTATGGCTTGTAGAGGAAGCCAAAACTCAAATAACGGTTACGACGGCGGAGAAGTCGTTGTCGCCGCATACGTACGACAAAAACATTCCCTTTTGTCGTTTGGTAAACGCTTCGTATAAAAAAGATTCCTTTTGAATAAACGTAAAAGTCAAAGGGGTTTATACACCGTATAAAAGAAGGTTGTGTATAAAAAAAAATATGCCTCAACAAAAGGAGATTGAGACGAAATCCCATACAATGATCATTTTTAAAATAAAATATATACATTATGTGTATTCACTATAAGTACACATAAATAAAGTACAAATACAAGATACGACATAATAACATAATGACATAATTTGAAAATAGGATATTAACCCAAAGAATGGAAATTGGGTTAAGAAGTTCCCATACCTCGTATCTGACTTGACCCGACCGTTCTTTAAACTCCTGAATAATAAACTTTAGTTAATCTCTACTTGATTATGAATCTTTTCCAAGTTCATTATTCCTTTTATACCATGTTATGAACATCATGTAATCATTTAAGTTAATAATGTTCATTTTGTCGGTATTTGGTTCTTAAGTCAAAAATAGACTTCTTACACTTACATGTTGTTAATTTGGTCAATGTTTCATTATATCCAGAATGATATTCATGATGTAGATATCATATATGTCATATATATCCAGTACATACATGTATTTAAAATATTACATAATCATTTAGAGGTAAGAAATGAAATGCACCGTTCATGGAGACGGTAAGCCGTACGTACGCATGAACGCTACTTTCATTTCTTTGTCATATTAATGGAATTAAAACTAAATGAGACTTATGTATATTTTAATTCCAGAATTATATTCATCATTTAGATATATCATTAATTATATATATCCATTATATACATGTACTTTTAATAGTACATTACATTTGGGGATAAGAAATGAAATGCACCGTTCATGGAGACGGTAGTCCGTACGTACGCATGAACGCTACTTTCATTTCTATCTCATACTTTAATGGAAATAAATGATAATGATATATATAGGTATATTATAATTCCAGTATAAAATCATGTATAATATCATTAACTTTATCCTTTACACATCCCACATATGGTATTGACGAATCAAATCACTTTTAGGGGGCGGTAGTCCGCGCTTCCTAAAATGAAGATATCGTGTTTTACCCATAATGGAAACCATAAAGGTATGCCCAAAATAAAAAACAGAAGCTTAAGGAAAACATAAACATATTATATATCATATATAAAAATAGTGACATCATAATGGCCACCTTTGAAGGTGTTAAATGAGTGTTGAACAATCATCGTTTCGGGAGGCAGAATTTCGCCATCCACGGAAACCGTATGTTCTTTAACCATTTGATGTAGTTGTGTGAGAGTGTAGCTCAAATAAATCTTATAACAACATCCTAGTATATTGAAGATACTGGTGATGTTATAAAAGAAGTAAATAAAAAGAGTTTAGGGGGTTGGAGAAGCAAAATAAAACAAAAGAACATGAGAGAATGAATTACCTTTAAAAAGTGTAACTCCTTTTGAGTTGAGCCTAAAGGCTTCCTTTGAAAGGATTCTGCCCAAAGGGAATCCTCTAGGATGAGTAGAGGGATGTGGAGAGAGCAAATGGGCAGGGGTTGGCCGAGCCAATGGCTTGAAGAGTGTGTGAAATAAGGTGGAGGTGGGGGCCTTTTATAAGGGGAGAGGAGGGGCACTTTTGGAAAGTAAAGAAACATTACATTATTTGAAAATGTGTTTCGGTTTTAAAAGGTCCCACATTGATGGAATTCGTGGATAAGGTGATACGGCATCGAAATCCATTCATCCAATTGGTTTTGGACATGTGTAGGTTTTAGATTTTTCATTATCTTTCCATTTTATTTAAATCGCCAAATAATGATGTCATCGCTGCATCATTATTATATCATAAATACTTTAATTTATTTAATGTCTAAAAATTATAAAACAAATACTATGATATAGGAAATCTCTTTATCTTTCCAATGACTATTTATAATCAAAATTTTGACTTGTATAACCCCACTTAAAAATTGTTTTCGTAAAACATATTATGTTTGTGTCATTTTCACTTTAACATTAAATAAAAAGTAATTTATGACATTTCCCAACAAAAGTGGATCCATGGGGTCCCCAAGTTAGGCCATGGCTTGTATTGGTCGGCCATGACACAACCAATGAGGTTGGGACATGTGTCTAGGTCATTTCATATTATTAAATCATTATTTATACCTTAAACTACACTAATTACCACTAATCGCGATTAAAAACTTAATAAGTTACTATTCACCAAAAAATTATTTTAATCTCATTGAACCACATTTTACTTCTTAATGACAACCATGTATGTCGGATTTTCAAAATTCAATACACATTAGTGGTAAACTTTCATTTAACTGAAAAATCAGTTTGCTTGATTACCACTTAGTGGTTTCACTATTCATCAAAAATTGAAGTTTTTCAGAAAAATCCCAAAAATTCACCCTAAGCTATATTTGATATTCCGAATTCAAAAATGAAGTCTATTTTACAAAATTCAAATCATATAAGTCACATTAATTAATTTAATAATTAATTCCCGCTGCCAGAGCAAATAGCGTGTTTTTACAAAACAATAAGTATCAAAAGATTGACACCAGTTTAAGTCTAATTTCAAATCGAAATTGATTCCAATGACCACCATTGGATAAAATGGTAAAAATAGATTCTAATTTTACTTAAAAACCAATTCAAAACATAATCTAATCATATAAATAAATTAGATCAAAAAGAGGTTTTGAATTAAAATGCAACATTTTACACTATTCATAAAAAAAATGAACTTTATCAGAAAGGTACCAAAAATTACACAAAGTAAAATTTGATGTCCCGATTCTTAATAAGAGTTTTATTTGGTCCAAAAGAATGTATAAGAGTGATCAAAACTATATTTAATGACGGTTCACCATTAAAAGGTGATAAGTGAACCTTTAGTGAAAATTAGAGTATAAAAGCCTAAAATTGAACTCTTTCCGTATTTTAAGCCTTTATCTTTTATTGGGTAAATGTAAAAACATCTAAAAACATATCTATTCATATTTTAGTTATTTCTATTCATTCCCGCCAGTACAACGGCTACTTGTTAACTAACATTTAAAATAATATTATTATATTACTAGTGTGCTACGTAAGTTTCAAAGAAACTCATCGTTGCGTATCGGGTACGCTATCGAACATAGCAACCCCTTTTAATTAAAATTCATATTTAATTCTCAAATATTAATAAATATGAAAATTATTTATTCTTTAATTACCTGGGATGTTACATCCTTCCCCCCTTTTGGGAATTGCGTCCTCACAATTTTATTCACTTATCAAAATAAGTGGGGGTATTTATCCCTCATAGCATTTTCAGATTCCCACGTTGCCTCTTCAATCACATGGTTTTTCCAAAAAACCTTTACCTGATGAATCACCTTATTCCGTAACACTTGCTCCTTATGGTCAAGAATCTGGACCGGTTGTTCCTCATAAGATAGGTTCTCTTCCAGCTGAACTACCTCTGGACTCAAAACATGAGATGGATCTGGCATATACTTTATCAACATCGAAACGTGAAAAACATTGTGTACCTGAGATAAACTCGGAGGTAAAGCCACTCGGTATGCAACTGATACAACTCTCTCCAGAATTTCGTATGGTCCAATGAACCTTGGACTCAACTTTCCTTTCTTACCAAATCTCATCACACTTTTCCAAGGAGAAACCTTGAGAAAAACATGATCACCTACCTCGAAAGATAGATCCTTCCTCCGGTTATCCGCATAACTCTTCTGCCTGCTCTGAGCTGTTCTCATGTGCTTCTGAATCAGCTGAACTTTTTCTGCCATCTCTTCTACCAATTCTGGTCCCATCAACTTCCTTTCACCCACTTCATCCCAGAAAGCTGGAGTTCGACACCGCTTCCCATATAATGCCTGAAATGGTGCCATCTGTATACTAGAATGAAAACTGTTATTATATGAAAACTCAACCAAAGAAAGATGTTGGTCCCAACTCCCCTGATAAACCATAGAACAAGCTCGTAGCATATCCTCCAATGTCTGAATTGTTCGCTCTGACTGTCCATCTGATTGAGGATGAAAAGCTGTACTAAAATTTAATTCAGTACCCAACGACTTCTGAAGGCCTTTCCAAAAGTTAGAAGTAAACCTGGGATCACGATCCGATACAATGGAGAGAGGAACTCCATGTAACCTGACTATCTCTTTAAGATACAAACGGGAAAGTTGACCAAGAGAGAAAGTATCTCGTATAGCAAGGAAATGAGCAGATTTGGTCAAGCGATCAACAATAACCCAGATTGCATTATTACCTCGATATGTCTTCGGTAATCCAACAACAAAGTCCATGGATATATTCTCCCATTTCCACTCTGGAACTGGTAAAGGCTGAAGCATCCCTTTCGGTAACTGCCGCTCTGCTTTAACCTGCTAACAAGTCAAACACTTCATAGTAAAATCAGCAATATCACTTTTCATTCCATCCCACCAGTAATACTCCCGCAGATCTCTATACATCTTAGTACTGCCCGGATGAACTGAAAACGGAGAACTATGAGCTTCACATAACAACTCTCTCTTCAACTGTGAATCACAAGGCACACATAACCTCTTCACAAACCTCAAAACACAAACACGAACTTATCCAATAACTCAAGGAAAATTTTATTCATAAGGTCCATGAATACAACAGGTGCATTGGTTAACCCAAAAGGCATAACTACAAATTCATAATGGCCATATCTAGTACGGAACGCAGTCGTCTGCTTCTTTTACTTTCAACTGATGGTACCCCGACCTCAAGTCAATCTTCGAAAAAATACTGAGCTCCCTGGAGCTGACACCACTTCATTCGATGGCCCAACATCTGCTGAAGTAGTTGCAAAGGATTTCAGCACCCCTTTATGCTTGTAGTCTAACTGCTTCCCATCACTCAAGCTCCTTGTCGGACACTCGTTTGCATAGTGACCCATCTCATTGCACTTATAACATTTCACTAACTGTAAATCAAATTTATTCTTACCTTCACCTTGATCCTTTTCAGTGCAATCACGCGCCTTATGTCCCATCTTACCACATCGGTAGCACTTCCCAGAATTCAGAAGACATTCCCCAGCATGCCTTTTGCCACATTTATCACAAACTGGAAACTTAGTTTTCTTACCATCAGACTTTTTTGAAGAATTCTTACCTTTCTCTTGCCACCTCGGTCTCTTCTTCTGCTGGTTGTTATAGAACACTTGGTCATCGATAAACTCCATTTCCACCTTCTCAGCACATCGAAAAAGCTTTTCATAACTTTTAAACTCTCGAGAAGCTAATGCCCTTCGATACTTTGGCTTTAATCCTGAGTAAAAACGATTGATTTTACTATCAAGGTCCCGGATAAAATTGGGAGCATACCTTGCCAATCGAGTGAACCTTTCTTCATAGGCAGCCACTGAGTCTTCCTCTTGCCTCAATTCCAAGAATTGCTTTTCCATCCTAAGTCGAACAGCCTTAGGAAAATACTTCTCAAGAAACATACCTTTGAAATCATCCCAGTCAAGAGCATCAATCTCATCGGCTTCCCTGATATTTTTAACCATAGACCACCACTGATCTGCTTCACCCTCCAAACGGTAAATAGCAAGACTAACCTTTTGATTGTCTGAACACCCCATGACATCAAAAATCTTCTCCAGTGCTTTAATCCACCCTTCAGCTAGCACAGGGTCAGATGATCCTCTGAATGATGGGGGATGTTGCCTCATGAAATGTTCCACCACTGACATGTTCCTCTGCGGTTGTTCTGGCTGATCTCGTGCATGGATACCACCACCATTTATCGCCTGAGTCAACTGCGCCATTACTGCAACAAACTGTTCAGTTCCAATTCCGACCATTTCTGGATGCTGATTCGGAAGGTTATTTCCTTCTGTATGCCTTCCTAGCACTGCTTCCCTGTTTCCTCTGCGGAAAACCATTCTGAACACCGAAATATCTTAGGCGAAGCAACATGGTAATCTGTAAATGCTATATCATTTAAATCATATTATAATTTAACACTTTTCTAACTCCTAAAGTTGTCTAAACCGACCTTTGATACCAACTATAAGGCCCCAGCCTTAAACCTTACTTAATCTTGAGTTATTACAAGATTACACGTTGAGGATCTTTTCGGGTTTAGAGTTTTAGAGAATTAGATCATAAGACTTGCATTACATTCCACATATAAACAAAGTGGTTACATAAAGATAGTATTCTTCATTCCCATCAATGGAACACACATTTAAAATAAAACATGGATTAATTCTTGACACATCCTTGACTCTATCATCTTATCATGTACCTTTCCCTTGACCTGTGAAAAACATTTCAAAAACTTGGGATGAGCATAAAAACTCAGTATGGGTTATAAAAAAAACATGGAAAGGAAACATGAGTTCATATATACATAAGAATGAAATCATACTTTACCCATAAAACATAGGCACTTTAACATGCCTCATAAAATCATGAATAAATCATAGAAACCATAGACATAAAGGTAACTTGAGGCATTCATAACATTCTTACATAGGGAGTAACCCTCTTGGTTACGTTTGGAATACCCATCACAGTATATTCCCTAAAATCTCTTCGGAGAAACCTTAACGTTTCACTCCTTCGCGTTACCCAATGCATTGGAGAGCTATAACGGGCTCACCCGCCCTTAGTTTATCACGGAACCACCCGTCTTCATAATAATGCCCAAGAACCATAACATAATCATATCACATAAAACATGCATAAAGGAAACATAACATTTCCACATTTCAATCACGAGATATCAATACAACACATTGATATAATAAAAACATTATGAAAACCATTTTCAATACCAAAATAAAAGAAAAGTAAAACATGGTATTTATTTTTCTTTTAAAAAGAAGGTATGGCTTGTAGAGGAAGCCAAAACTCAAATAACGGTTACGACGGCGGAGAAGTCGTTGTCGCCGCATACGTACGACAAAAACATTCCCTTTTGTCGTTTGGTAAACGCTTCGTATAAAAAAGATTCCTTTTGAATAAACGTAAAAGTCAAAGGGGTTTATACACCGTATAAAAGAAGGTTGTGTATAAAACAAAATATGCCTCAACGAAAGGAGATTGAGACGAAATCCCATACAATGATCATTTTTAAAATAAAATATATACATTATGTGTATTCACTATAAGTACACATAAATAAAGTACAAATACAAGATACGACATAATAACATAATGACATAATTTGAAAATAGGATATTAACCCAAAGAATGGAAATTGGGTTAAGAAGTTCCCATACCTCGTATCTGACTTGACCCGACCGTTCTTTAAACTCCTGAATAATAAACTTTAGTTAATCTCTACTTGATTATGAATCTTTTCCAAGTTCATTATTCCTTTTATACCATGTTATGAACATCATGTAATCATTTAAGTTAATAATGTTCATTTTGTCGGTATTTGGTTCTTAAGTCAAAAATAGACTTCTTACACTTACATGTTGTTAATTTGGTCAATGTTTCATTATATCCAGAATGATATTCATGATGTAGATATCATATATGTCATATATATCCAGTACATACATGTATTTAAAATATTACATAATCATTTAGAGGTAAGAAATGAAATGCACCGTTCATGGAGACGGTAAGCCGTACGTACGCATGAACGCTACTTTCATTTCTTTGTCATATTAATGGAATTAAAACTAAATGAGACTTATGTATATTTTAATTCCAGAATTATATTCATCATTTAGATATATCATTAATTATATATATCCATTATATACATGTACTTTTAATAGTACATTACATTTGGGGATAAGAAATGAAATGCACCGTTCATGGAGACGGTAGTCCGTACGTACGCATGAACGCTACTTTCATTTCTATCTCATACTTTAATGGAAATAAATGATAATGATATATATAGGTATATTATAATTCCAGTATAAAATCATGTATAATATCATTAACTTTATCCTTTACACATCCCACATATGGTATTGACGAATCAAATCACTTTTAGGGGGCGGTAGTCCGCGCTTCCTAAAATGAAGATATCGTGTTTTACCCATAATGGAAACCATAAAGGTATGCCCAAAATAAAAAACAGAAGCTTAAGGAAAACATAAACATATTATATATCATATATAAAAATAGTGACATCATAATGGCCACCTTTGAAGGTGTTAAATGAGTGTTGAACAATCATCGTTTCGGGAGGCAGAATTTCGCCATCCACGGAAACCGTATGTTCTTTAACCATTTGATGTAGTTGTGTGAGAGTGTAGCTCAAATAAATCTTATAACAACATCCTAGTATATTGAAGATACTGGTGATGTTATAAAAGAAGTAAATAAAAAGAGTTTAGGGGGTTGGAGAAGCAAAATAAAACAAAAGAACATGAGAGAATGAATTACCTTTAAAAAGTGTAACTCCTTTTGAGTTGAGCCTAAAGGCTTCCTTTGAAAGGATTCTGCCCAAAGGGAATCCTCTAGGATGAGGAGAGGGATGTGGAGAGAGCAAATGGGCAGGGGTTGGCCGAGCCAATGGCTTGAAGAGTGTGTGAAATAAGGTGGAGGTGGGGGCCTTTTATAAGGGGAGAGGAGGGGCACTTTTGGAAAGTAAAGAAACATTACATTATTTGAAAATGTGTTTCGGTTTTAAAAGGTCCCACATTGATGGAATTCGTGGATAAGGTGATAAGGCATCGAAATCCATTCATCCAATTGGTTTTGGACATGTGTAGGTTTTAGATTTTTCATTATCTTTCCATTTTATTTAAATCGCCAAATAATGATGTCATCGCTGCATCATTATTATATCATAAATACATTAATTTATTTAATGTCTAAAAATTATAAAACAAATACTATGATATAGGAAATCTCTTTATCTTTCCAATGACTATTTATAATCAAAATTTGGACTTGTATAACCCCACTTAAAAATTGTTTTCGTAAAACATATTATGTTTGTGTCATTTTCACTTTAACATTAAATAAAAAGTAATTTATGACATTTCCCAACAAAAGTGGATCCATGGGGTCCCCAAGTTAGGCCATGGCTTGTATTGGTCGGCCATGACACAACCAATGAGGTTGGGACATGTGTCTAGGTCATTTCATATTATTAAATCATTATTTATACCTTAAACTACACTAATTACCACTAATCGCGATTAAAAACTTAATAAGTTACTATTCACCAAAAAATTATTTTAATCTCATTGAACCACATTTTACTTCTTAATGACAACCATGTATGTCGGATTTTCAAAATTCAATACACATTAGTGGTAAACTTTCATTTAACTGAAAAATCAGTTTGCTTGATTACCACTTAGTGGTTTCACTATTCATCAAAAATTGAAGTTTTTCAGAAAAATCCCAAAAATTCACCCTAAGCTATATTTGATATTCCGAATTCAAAAATGAAGTCTATTTTACAAAATTCAAATCATATAAGTCACATTAATTAATTTAATAATTAATTCCCGCTGCCAGAGCAAATAGCGTGTTTTTACAAAACAATAAGTATCAAAAGATTGACACCAGTTTAAGTCTAATTTCAAATCGAAATTGATTCCAATGACCACCATTGGATAAAATGGTAAAAATAGATTCTAATTTTACTTAAAAACCAATTCAAAACATAATCTAATCATATAAATAAATTAGATCAAAAAGAGGTTTTGAATTAAAATGCAACATTTTACACTATTCATAAAAAAAATGAACTTTATCAGAAAGGTACCAAAAATTACACAAAGTAAAATTTGATGTCCCGATTCTTAATAAGAGTTTTATTTGGTCAAAAAGAATGTATAAGAGTGATCAAAACTATATTTAATGACGGTTCACCATTAAAAGGTGATAAGTGAACCTTTAGTGAAAATTAGAGTATAAAAGCCTAAAATTGAACTCTTTCCGTATTTTAAGCCTTTATCTTTTATTGGGTAAATGTAAAAACATCTAAAAACATATCTATTCATATTTTAGTTATTTCTATTCATTCCCGCCAGTACAACGGCTACTTGTTAACTAACATTTAAAATAATATTATTATATTACTAGTGTGCTACGTAAGTTTCAAAGAAACTCATCGTTGCGTATCGGGTACGCTATCGAACATAGCAACCCCTTTTAATTAAAATTCATATTTAATTCTCAAATATTAATAAATATGAAAATTATTTATTCTTTAATTACCTGGGATGTTACATGAAAAGTCAGCTGTAAGATGTTTTAACTGTAATGAAATGGGTAATTATGTAAATGAGTGTCTAACGAAGAACTCCACTGGGGTAAAGAAGCCAGAATACAAGTAGAAAGGGGTGGTGAAATCCTTTGCAACTACTTCAACAGATTTTAGGCCATCGAATGAAGTAGTATCAAGTACACTGTTTGTTTGTTCAGAATATGCCAATGTGTTGTTTGACTCAGGGTCTACACACTCATTCATTTCTGAGAAGTTTTCTAGTAAATTGGAAATTCCATCTCAAGATATGAATCCTGAACTTATGGTAAAAACACCCGGAGGAAACGTTGAGACAAAAATGAATTATAAGAACCTTCCTATCCTTGTGTGCGGAAAGAATCTACTAGAAAAACTTATTGTTTTTCCTCTAGTAGAGTTTGATGTTATTTTGGGCATGGATTGGCTTTCTGTTTATCATGCTAAGATTGACTGTAGAGCTAAAATGGTTTCTTTTCAGAAATATTTTTAGTTTGTGTACAAGAATGAACCCTTGATTTTGATAACATATCAGGAAGTTGAGAAAATAGTAAAAGATGGAAATGAATGTTACCTTGCACATATTGTTGAAAATAAAGGAACTGTTCAGATTAATTATGTGCCAGTGGTAAATGAGTATCTTGATGTTTTTCCTGATGAGTTTCCTAGTATTATACATGATCGGGAAGTTGAATTTACTGTTGACTTAGTTCCTGATTCTAAGCCAATTTTAAAACCCCTTTATCGAATGGCTCAAGTTGAACTTTTAGAGTTAAAGAAGCAATTGCAAGAGTTATTAGATAAAGGTCTCATTCGACCTAGCACATCACCATGGGTTTCTCCTGTCTTGTTTGTTAAAAAGAAAGATGGCTCAATGAGACTTTTCATTGATTATAGAGCATTGAATAATATTACTGTTAAGAAAAAGTATCCTTTTCCTCATATCGATGATTTGTTTGATCAGCTCTAGGAAGCTCAGTATTTTTTTAAGAGTGACTTGAGGTCAGGGTACCATCAGTTGAAAGTAAAAGAAGAAGACATTTCGTAGACTGCATTCCATACTAGATATGACCATTATGAATTTGTAGTTATGACTTTTGGGTTAACCAATGCACCTGCTGTATTCATGGACCTTATGAATAGAATTTTCCATGAGTTCTTGGATAAGTTTGTGGTTCTTTTCATTGATGATATTTTGGTGTTTTCTAAAAGTAAAGAGGAGCATGAAAGTCATGTAAGGGTTATCTTGAAAACCTTAAAAGAAAAAAACTATATGGAAAATTCAGCAAGTGTGAGTTTTGGTTACAAAAAAATTCTTTCCTTGGTCACATTGTTTCAAAAGATGGCACAACTGTTGATCCTGCTAAAACAAAAGTTGTTGAAGAATGGCCAAGACCCACAAATGTAACTGAGATCCGTAGTTTCCTTGGTTTGGCAGGTTATTACCGAAGGTTTGTCGAAACTTTTTCACGATTATCTTTTCCAATGACTAAGATAACTTCGAAGGGTGTTAAGTTTATCTGGACAAAAGAATTTTATGATTGTTTTCAGGAGTTGAAAAGAAAATTGGTGAATGCTCTGGTTTTGGAACTTCCTTCCAGGAATGGTGAGTTTGTTCTCTACAGTGATGCTTCATTGAAAGGACTTGGTTGTGTCCTTATGTAGAATGGTCAGGTAATTGCATATGCTTCACGTTAGTTGAAAACTCATGAGGTAAATTACCCTACACATGACATGGAATTAGCTACTGTTGTTTTTCCTCTAAAAATTTGGACGCATCATTTGTATGGAGTAAAGTGTGAAATATATACTGATAACAAAAGTTTAAAGTATATATTCACTCAGAAAGAATTGAACATGAGACAGAGGAGATGGCTGGAATTAATCAAAGATTATGATTGTACAATTCATTACCATCTGGGAAAAAAAATAAATTGGCTGATGCTTTGAGTCGAAAAAGTAATGCTTCATTAACCATGCTACATTTGGAACGAGATCCTTTGGTTTTTGATTTGATGAACTTTGGAATAGAAGTTGTTGGTGCAGGAAGTTCTTATGTTTTGTTTCAGGTATCAGTGAGATCATCCCTATCAGACATAATTAAGCAAGCACAGAGGGAAGACAGTGAGTTGCAGAAAAAGGTAGAGCTGGTTCAGAAGGGTAAGTTGCCTAAATTCAACATTGATAATGATTGTGTTTTGAGGTTCGGGAAGAGATTATGTGTGCCTGGTGATTCACAGTTGAAGAATGAGTTGTTATGTGAGGCTCATAGTTCCTCGTTTTCAGTTCATCCTGGCAGTACTAAGATGTACAGAGATCTACGAGAGTATTACTGGTGGGATAGAATGAAAAGAGATATTGCTGATTATACTATGAAGTGTTTGACTTGTTATCAGGTTAAAGAAGAGTGGCAGTTACCGAAAGGGATACTTCAGCCTTTACCAGTGCCTGAGTGGAAATGGGAAAACATATCCATGGACTTTGTTGTGGGATTACCAAAGACATCTCGAGGTAATAAGGCAATCTGGGTTATTATTGATCGATTAACTAAATCTGCTCATTTCCTTGCCATACGAGATACTTTTTACCTAGATCAAATTTCCCGTTTGTATCTTAAATAGATAGTCAGGTTACATGGAGTTCCTCTCTCCATTGTGTCCGATCGTGATCCCAGGTTTACTTTTAAATTTTGGAAAGGCCTTCAGAAGTTGTTGGGTACTGAATTAAATTGTAGTACAGCTTTTCATCCGCAAATAGATTGGCAGTCAGAATGAACAATTCAGACCTCGGAGGATATGCAATGTCACGACCCGTCCTCGGGGCCCATGCCGTGACTACCCCAAGCCCTCCTTCCATAGTCCAGGGGCTGGCGACTAGAACCAAGGCGTAATTCCTGGTAAAAAGGGAAGGCATTGCCTTTGTAAAGTAAACAAACACCATAGAGCAAGCAAGCAGAAGAAGTAAACACTAAGTAAAAATTGAGTACAACAGTAAGTGGGTAAAAGTAAGTGGGCCAGTATACAAACCCAAACTGAAAGAAAAGTACAACTGGAAGGGAAAACAACAACTGAAATGTAAAGCCGCAACGCCGAGCAGTCCACTAGAAATCCCACCTGAAAGGTGAGTACAGATTGCCTCCACAGCTCCTCAGGTCCAGCCGTTTTCTCCGAGAACGTCCCACCCAGTGGTCTACCTCTAGGTACCATCCTGCTCCGCAAGCCTGATCCACGATCAGCGCTGTCCGTCCTCTGCAACCAACACAACGTAGTGTGGGCATAGCCCATGCAGGGGTGAGTATAAGCTACTCAGTAGGGACCCGAGACCCCCGAAGGTCTCCAAGAATCCACAAAGGATAATCCACAAAGGTAAGATACAATCACGAAGTAACATCCGACACTGCTTAGGTATATGCCTATACATATACCTAAGTCACCAATTACAAGTTCGGCTCCAACATCTGAACCCAATTACAACCCAGTCCACACAAGAAAGAAAATGTAAATCCACACAGGATAGCACAACACAATCCACATAGGAAAGAAAAACAGGATTCACCTTACATAGGTATACTACTTCGTAAGATGATAGAGATGATCAGATGTAGCCACTGATTCATCTAAGACATCGGACCCAAAAAGGATCGATCATGAAGTTGAAACCATAGCTATTGGGAAACTCCTTCTCCATCAAGTACAGTGGGTATGCCACTACAACCAAGCGCTTCCCTCTAACCTTGGACTACTGTAGTACCCCACCCATCGAGTACTGTGGGCCTGATGCTACAACCAAGCACTTCCCACCATGGGTCTGCCGCTACAACCAAGCGCCCCCCCTCATATCCTCTAGAGATACTCCTTCTGTTGAGTACCAGGGGTCTGCTGCTACAACCAAGTGCTCCTCTTCCGTGGGTCTGCTGCTACAGCCAAGCGCTCCCCCGTGCTTCTACGACCTAGTGCTCCTCCGTCATAGGTCTTCCGCTACAAAAAAGCGCTCCTCCGTCGTAGTTCTTCCGCTACAACCAAGCGCTCCCCCTTATAGCCTCCAGAGGTACTCCTTCTATTGAGTACCGAGGGTCTGCCACTACAACCAAGCGCTTTTCCGCCGTGGGTCTACTGCTATAACCAAGCGCTTCCCACTGGGCTATCCATAACACACTGAGTCGTTCGATCAGCAGTCGTCAAGTCTCAACTGGCTCTAGGGTTTCCGCACATACCATGCTCATTCCAGGAGGGTCCACTCCACGAGCCAAGAGGTCGATGTATCAACTGACATGTATTCCAGAGTTGATGTATCCCAAAAAGTACCGTAGTGGTCACTACCGAACCCATAGAGGATTCTCGTACTATCTTCATTGTCGTCACAGACGCAACCAGCTCTAGGGTTCCCACACACAGCAAGCTCGTTAGGGAGGGTCCACTCCACGAGCTAAGGGGCTGATACATCAACTGACACATAGTGTGGAGTTGATGTATCCAAAAGTTCCGAATCATCAACAGGAACTCAACGTCACAGAAGGCGCGTCAATCGAACGCCCAGTCTGAGAGTTATTGTCCTTTTCGTCATAGTGGCCTGGTTGTTTTTAAGTCAAAACCAACCCGACCGTACTCCACCTGTGTCCAAACCTCGGGCATAGTAATCCAAAAGATCCGTCTCACATAGAGGAATCCATCAAAGTCGACGGTATGTCAATCGGACGTCCGGAGCTCAAGTTATGAGTGTTTCCGCTCCGAGTGCCTGGTTGGTATCGTGTACAAACCAACCCGGCTGAACCCCAAATACTCTGAAAGCTTGAGTGCGATATACCGAAACGACAGTCTCAATCCATGGATCACATCACCACTGAAGGTGCGTCGATTGGAGGTCTGTAGCCCAAGATATGGGCAAAAGACAGAAAGAGGTCCGAAAACGGGGGTCTTGGGCCCGGACCGACCTGGCCCAACCCCCCTGGGTCTGCCCGAACTAGGTCAACCTGACCCGGGTCCGGGTCCGACACAGCAGGCGCGGCGCATCCCGGCCTGGGCGCGACCCAGCCCGGTCGGCGCGGGCGCGGCCCGGTCACCAGGCAGGTCGGCTCGACCGGTTATGGCCGAGCGGAGCGGGGGGAGTGCTGCCCCCGCGTGATAGAGCCGCGGCCCCGAGTGGGGCCACCCTTTCCAGCGGATGCGGTTGGCTGCCACGTCCCTTCCTTCGCCGGTCACGCGCGGTCGCGGGACGGCCGGCCCGCTGCCACGGCTTCAGTCGCGGCGGTTCTCCACGGCGGCGCGCCGGGCGCTGCCGCCTTCCACCGCCGGCACCACCGTGCCGGTGTGGCGCGCCGACGGGTTGCTCCTCGGACCACCGGACGAGTTCTGGTGGTTAGAAATTCACGTCTTCTTCGCCAAAGGCCCTCCCGGGGTCCATCCTTCACTGCGAGGACCTCACATCACCCGCGCGGCTAGTTTTGTCAACGTCCGCCGTTTCGCACACCATGAACGAAAGGGGCGGTGAGTTCAGACTTGTTCATTGGTCTGCACCTACCACGTTAGTGGTATTAAATATTTCACAACAAATGTTTAATCATACGCCGCGGGTATAAATCATAAGGGTTTAAATGAATCAAACACCTACCTCATTGTAGTCATTGAACGTGAGTTCTTCACGGAATTGACCGCCGCGGAAGAAGAGGATCGTCGCGTCGTGGAAGGGGCGTTGTGTCGTCATGGTACACGGCGTCGCATAGACGATCTCCTAGGGTTAAAGAAAACACATAGATTTAATTGCACCATTTAAACCCATGCTGAGGATAAAATCCACAAAGGATATTAAAAGATCCGTAATCCCCTACCTCAATCGGTTGATGATTGAAGATTATCCCGGGGAAGGATCGTCGCTGAAGAAACGTCGCAGAAGGAGGATCATCGGTGTCGCGGTACACGGCGTTGCGTCGTCGATCTCCGAGGGTTCATTGTTCTTCACATTCTTCGCGTTCTTTGCGTTCTTCGCGTTCTTCGCGAAGTAGGATGAAGAACTTAGAGTATCTCCAAATCCTCTCAACAAGCCACCCACATGTGTTGGTCTTATTCTATTCTTATTCCAACAAACGAAAAAACCAAAGTTAAGAAACGAACCATTAATTAGGTGAATTAATGGTAATGACTTAACTGCCCAATTAGTAGGGGCATTAAGAATTTAAGAAAATGCACCGGTTGACTTTCATTTAAAAGGGGTTTTCGCGGGTGCGTTACATAGAGGAAAAGAAACGATGGGGATCATGCGGGCCCCACCTCAAAAATATCCTACCAAGAGGGCAGGATATTTTGAGTTTCACCCTATCCGCTTCAACTTAGCTTAAGTGGCTTTAAGTGGCATTAAGTGAAATAAAATAAATTTGTCGCACAACTTTATTTTATTTCTTAACTTAACCCCAAAAAAATAAAAACCACACCCGAGCAAACACAACTCTGGAAATGGAGTTTCTAAGATAATACCGGCGCTGCGATTCCATCAGTGCCCTCAGAATTCGATTCCGAGCACCGTTTCTAAAGATAGAAAAACCCGCTCGTTCGTTCGCTGAACGTACCCGAGCCAAACTTCGGAAAATGATTGCGAGCACACCGAGCATCGGAATCAGGTTCCGTCAGAAACTGCGTTCTTATAAAATTCCAAAGAAAATTAAGAAAAAAAATTTACTTGAATTTTACGGATCTTTACATCGCTCCCACCTCAGGGCTTTACGTCCCCGTAAAGATACATCATAAACTAGGGAAACAAAAGTGGGTACTGAGCACGCATCTGAGCCTCCCGCTCCCAAGTGCTCTCTTGGAGGTTCCCATGCTGCCATATGATGCGCACTAGAGGAATCGACCGTCCACGTAGGACCTGCTCCTGTCGATCCTCGATCTCCACCGGGACCTCCACAAAAGTCACCCCATCATCAACGTCCAGCTCCCCATGGTCAAAGAAAAGCGAAGGTTCGAGCTCGTATCTCCTCACTTGAGATATATGGAAGTCGTCGTGCACCTGGTGCAACTAAGGTGGGTGGGTCAAGCGGTAAACCACCTCGCCTACCCTGCCGACGAACTAGAAAGGTATGTTTGAACCTCGGTGATAACTTGTCACCTTAGCCACATCCCCGTAACTCACGTCGAGGTGTGACCCGTAAGGAAACATGGTCACCATCCTCGAACTCTAGTGGTCTCCGCCTCCTTTCAGTACAAGACTTTTTCCGGGTCTGAGCTGTCCTCATCTGCTCTTGGATGACTTGGACCTTTCTGGTCCTACAAGAGCTGCTGAGATTTCTTCTTTGTTGAGAAGAGAAATCTGGTCTCATCCCCTGGATGAACCACGTTCTTCACTTAATACAGTCAATCCCGTCATGGATGATACTAACACATAGAAAGGACGACGTCGTAAGGCCTCGACGCTACTACCAAGAGATCCAACCGTTACTCTCACCTCCAAGGGTTGAGTCACACTTTCGACATCAGTGTGTGGTCACTGGGTCTCCTCCAGTAGGTATCTCAAAGTGAGGGTCAAGTCAACGTTTTTTAAATCGGAACCTCTTAGTAACAACACAAAGAGAGGACAAGAAGGTAAATTCCAAAAGAAATGTGTCTTTTATTACTGCAGCTCAAAGTAAAAAGACACAAAACATCTACAAACAAACATCAACAACTCTAGAAGCATCATAAACAAAAGTCTCTAGGTCTGGAGCTAGTTCCTCTCCTGTCCATCTGCTCCCGGAGCTCGATGATCGTAGGCCTCAGCTGCCTGAAGATGAGCTCTCCCATGTACACCAGCTCCCTGCGGTCGGGGTGGACCTCCTGGTGGTGGTGGTGGCAACACCTCGAAGCGTCGTCCACCTCCAGCTGCATGGCCAGCTCTCCTGCCATGGTCTACTACTCCATGCGGTCCGCCTCAATCAAACCTCTGCCTCTACCTGGGAGGTCCTTTGTTCATCTGCTAGTCATCCGTATGGCGGGTCGGACAGTCACGAGCCATGTGACCACCCCCGCCGCATGAGTAACACTGCCCGCTCATGGTAAGTCGTTTTCCACCCTAGGTGGCTCACACAAACGATCCTATGTCACGCGGTCGACCACCTGTAGGTCTAGTCCTCTTGGACCCCTGCATCATCTGTCTAATGCCCGCTGCAGAAGACTCTGCCACATGCCGGCTAGTGGTGGGTCCTGCTGCTGGAGACTGCTCAGCAAGGAAACTCTCCAATAAGAGGGCTCGCTCCAACACCCCTGTCTATGTCGGAATGCTGTGAGAAACAACTGAAGCTCTGATCTATTGCCCGATCCCCTGCTCGAAGGTTCGGGCCCTAAAGAAAGGCTCTCGTACCATGTTCGTGGAATAGAACGAGAGTTCGGTAAACCTCACCATGTATTGGGCTACTGTCATGCCGCCCTGCCGCAGCTGTAGAAGCTCCTTGATACGCACCGCACGGAGGGTGGCTTGGACGAACTCCGAGCGGAAGAGGCTCTCAAAGTCCGTCTAGAGGAGAGATGCCTCCTCATGCACCTGGAGCATAATGCTCCACCATCTGCATGTTGTCGCGTGCAGTAGGCTCGCTGCGAGGATCACCATGAGGTCTGTTGGTGTCCTCACTAACCTGAAAACCCGTACAACTGCCTCCAGCCAGTCCTCGACTGCCTGGGGGTCCGTCTCCCTGTCGAACCTCGGCGTTCGCTGGCGCTGAAACTCATGCAGTGCACTAAGGCGATGTGCATCGTCAGCGGCTAGGGCTGGTAGCATCGGTGGCTCGGTGGGTAGAGGTATTGCTGGTGCCTCTATTGTCAAAGGGCCCTATACCGAGGCCTCGTCACTCGGCGGGCTGTCATCACGTACAACTCTCAGAACCCTAGCTGGATGCCGTCGTGGGGCCATCTTGAAAAGAAACAGGTGTGCCACGGTCAAACAGTATACCTGGTGAGCTGACATAAAGTAATCACAAAGAAAACATGAAACACACATGCAATCAATGTTTTCACGCATTAAGTCAGAAATCAGAAGTTAGGGTCCTGGTGTACGGATACGTCAGCCGCCACACCAACAGTGGACTCCTTGGACTGATAACCACAACCAATACGCTTAACACTATTGATTCACATAGAAAAAGATCATAGTCCCAAGTTCTGCCGTAGAACCGAACTCCTCTGATTCCAAATTTTCACGACCCGTCCTCAGGGCCCGTGCTGTGACTACCCCAAGCCCGCCTTCCATAGGCCAGGGGCTGGCGACTAGCACCAAGGCGTAATTCCTGGTAAAAAGGGAAGACATTGCCTTTGTAAAGTAAAAAAACACCACAGACCAAGAAAGCAGAAGAAGTAAACACTAAGTAAAACCTGAGTACAACAGTAAGTGCGGAAAAGTAAGTGGGCCAGTATACAAACCCAAACTGAATGTAAAGTACAACTGGAAGGGAAAAAAGCAACTGAAAAGTAAAGCCACAATGCAGAGCTGTTCATTGGAAATCCCACCTGAAGGGTGAGTACAGATAGCCTCCACAGCTCCTCGGGTCTAGCCGTCTGCTCTGAGAACGTCCCACCCAGTGGTCTACCTCCAGGTACCATGCTGCTCCGCAAGCCTCAACCACGATCAGCGCTGTCCGTCGTCTGCAACCAACACAACGTAGTGCGGGAATAGCCTGTGCAGGGGTGAGTATATGCTACTCAGTAAGGACCACGAGACCCCTGAAGGTCTCCCAGATTCCACAAAGGATAATCCACAAAGGAAAGATACATTCACGAAGTAACATCCGACACTCCTTAGGTATATGCCCATACATATACCTAAGTCATCAATTCCAAGTTCGGCTCCAACATCCGAGCCCAAGTACAACCCAGTCCACACAGGAAAGAAAATGTAAATCCACACAGGATAGCACAAAAAAATCCACATAGGAAAGAAAAACAGGATTCAGCTCACACAGGTATACTAATTCGTAAGACGACAGAGATGATCAGATGTAGCCACTGATTCATCTAAGCCGTTGGACCCACAAAGGATCGATCATGAAGTTGAAACCATAGCTATTGGGAAACTCCTTCTCCATCAATTACAGTGGGTATGCCGCTACAACCAAGCGATTCCCTCTAACCTTGGACTGCTGTAGTACCCCACCTATCGAGTACTGTGGGCCTGCTGCTACAACCAAGCGCTTCCCACCATGGGCCTGCTGCTACAACCAAGCGCTCCCCCTCAGGTACACAATGTTTTTCATGTTTCTATGTTGAGAAAGTATATTCCAGATCCATCTCATGTTTTGATCACGGATGTAGTTCAGTTGGAAGAGAATATCTCTTATGAAGAACAACCAGTCCAGATTCTTGACCGAAGAGAGCAGGTGTTGCAAAAAAACATAATTCACTAGGTAAAGGTTTTTTGGAAAAACCATATGGTTGAAGAGGAAACGCGGGAATCTGAAAATGCTTTGAGAGATAAATACCCCCACTTATTTTGATAAGTGAATAAAATTGGGAGGACACAATTCCCAAAAGGTGAGAAGGATGTAACATCCCAGGTAAATAAAGAATAAATCATTTTCATATTTATTAATATTTACGAATTAAATATTAATTTTACTTTAAAGGGGTTTCTATGTTCGATAGCGTACCTGATACGCGACAAAGAGTTTCATTGAAATCTTACGTTGCACACTAGTAATAAAATAATATTATTTTAAATGGTAGTTAACACATAGCCGTTGTATTGGTGGGAATGGATAGAAATAACTAAAATATGATTATATATGTTTTTTAAATGTTTTTACATTTATCCAATAAAATATAAAGGCTTAAAATATGGAAATAATTCAATTTTAGGCATATATACCCTGATTTTCACTAAAGGTTCATTTATCGCCTTTTGATGGAGAACCGTCATTAAATATAGTTTTGGTCACTTTTATACATCATATTGGACCAAAAAAACTCTTCTTTAGAATCGGGACATCAAAATTTACTTTGTGTAAATTTTTGGTTTTTTTCTGATAAAGTTCATTTTTAATGAATAGTGAAAAATGTTGTATTTTAATTCAAAACCTCTTTTTAATCTAATTTATTTATATGATTAGATTATCTTTTGAATTGGTTTTAGAGTTGAATTAGAATATATTTTTACCATTTAATCCAATAGTGGTCGTTGGAATTAATTTCACTTTGAAATTGGACTTAAACCAGTGTCAATCTTTTGATACTTATTGATTCATAAAAACATGCTATTTGCTTTGACAGCGAGAATTAATTATTAAATTAATTAATGCAACTTATATGTTTTGAATTTTTTAAAATAGACATCATTTTTGAATTCAGAATATCAAATATAGCTTTGGGTGAAGTTTTGGTATTTTTCTGAAAAACTTCAATTTTTGATGAATAGTGAAACCACTAAGTGGTACTTAAAAAAACTGATTTTTCGTTTAAATGAAATTTTACCACCTCTGTGTTTTGAATTTAAAAAATAATAATTACATGGTTGTCATTAAGAAGTAAAATATGGTTCAATGAGATTAAAATATTTTTTTGGTGAATAATAACTGTTATGTTTTTAATCGCGATTAGAGGTAATTAGTGTAATTTAAGGTAAGAATAATGTTTTAATAATATGAAATGAACTTGAAACATGTTCTACCCTTATTGGATGTGTCATGGCCGACCAATAAAATCCATGGGTCAACTTGGGGACCCCATGGAGCCACATTGGAAGTAAAAATGACATTAATATCTTTTTATTTAATGTTAAAGTAAAAATGTCACAAACATGAGTTGTTTTACTAAATCAATTTTTAAGTGGGGTTATAAAAGTCATATTTTTTACTATAAATATTCATTAAAAAGATAAAAAGCTTTCCTACATCATCATATTTGTTTTATAAATTTTAGACACTAAATAAATTAAATTATTTATGACATCATGATGATGCGTCATTACCTCATTATTTAACGATTTAAATAAAATGAAAAGATAATGTAAAATATAAGACCTACACATGTCAAAAACCTATTGGATGAGTATATTTCAAACTCCTATCATCTTATACTAGAAATATATAATTTTGGGACCTTTTAAATCCGAAATATCATTTTATGATAATGTAACCTTTTATAACTTTCCAAGAGTGCCCCTCCTCTCCTCTTATAAAAGGCCCCCACCTCTACCACATTACCCACACCTCTCAAGCCTTTTGTTCGGCCAAGCTCTGCTCTTTTTGTCTCTAAACATACCTATCTTACTCCTAGAAGCCTCACATTGGGCAGAAGTCTTCCCAAGGAAGCCTTTGAGCTCAAATCTAAGAGAGTTACCCGATTTTAAGGTAATGTCTTCACTTGTGTTCTTTTGTTTTATTTTGTTTCTACAACCCCCTAAACTCTTTTTATTAATTTATTTTCTAACAACTACAGGATATTAAATATAATAGGATGTTGTTATAAGAAGGATTCAAGTTACACCTACACACACCTCCTTCTAATGGTTAATGAACATATTGTTTCTGTGTTTGGAAATTTTTTGCCTCATGAAACGATGATTGTTCAATCATCATTTTAAACCATTAATGGTGGCCATTAAGCTGTCACTATATTTATATATGATATATATTATGTTAATGTTTTTTTATGCTTTTTTATTTTTCATTTGTGTCATACCTTTATGGTTTCCATTATGGGTAAACACGATAATTTCATTTTAGGAAGTGCGGACTACCGCCCCCTCAAAGTGATTTGATTCGTTAATGCCATATGTGGGATGTATAAAGGATAGATTTAAAGTAATTATATATGACGTATGTTACATCTAAATGATGAATATAATTCTTTAATTAAAATATACATACCTCTCATTTAGTTTTAATTCCATTAATATGACATAGAAATGAAAGTAGCGTTAATGCGTACGTACGGCTTACCGTCTCCATGAACGGTGCATTTCATTTATTACCTCTAAATGATTATGTAATATTATAAATACAAGTATATGCTGGATATATATGATATATATGATATCCAAATAATGAATATCATTCTGGATATAATGAACCTCTGACCACACGAACAACATGTAATTGTAAGAAGTCCACTTTCAACTTAAGAACCAAATATTGACAAAACAAACATTATTAACTTAAATGAATACATAATGTTTATAACATGGTAATAAGTGATATAAAAGTAATAATGAACTTGAAAAAGGTTCTTAAGAAAGTAGAAATTAAATCAAGTTTATTATTCAGGACGTTAATGAACGATCAAGTCAAGTCGGACCCGAGGTAAGGGACTTTGTCTCAATCTCCTTTCATTGAGGCATATTTCATTTTATGCACAACATTCTTTTATACTGTATATAAACCCCTTTGACTTTTACTTTTATAAAAAAGTAATCTTTTTCTACGAAGCGTTTTACAGAACAACAAAAAAGAATTTTTCTTTTAACGTACGCGGTGACAACGTCCTTTTTCCGCTGCCGTGAGTATTATTTGGTCTTTGGCTTCCTCAACAAGCCGTAATGTTTTTAAAATGAAATAAATAACATATACTCTTTTATGTATTTTCGTATTGAAAATGGTTTTTATAATGGATTTTCTATTTCAATATATTTAAGTGATATATTTTGATCAATGTGTGGAAATGTTTTCTTTCCATTATATTTGTTTTATGATTTTATAATGGTACTTGGACATTTGACGGGTGGTTACGTGATAAACCATATGACGGGTGGTGCCGTGAATACCAGGACGGGTGGTTATGTTATAACCTCCAATGCATTGGGTATGGAAGTTGGTCATATGGCTATTCAATTAAGTGATATGTGTGGAAGTCGACTGTATGGTTATTCCACTTAAGTATGTTTATGTCCCAAGTTACCTTTACATGTTATGTGATCTTCATATGGGTTTTATGGTAATATTTTGGTTAAAAAAGGGTAAGTAATTATCTTTTATTCAGGGAAGATTTTTTACTACTTCATAAAGGTGAAAAGTATTACTTTGATAATGTATACATGGTTTACTTGTTGTTTTGATATACTAACAGTTTTCATTCTTTTTGTATCCCTTGCTGAGATTTTTATGCTCACCCCATGTTTTTTTGAAATGTTTTTCACAGGACTTAATGTGGAACAGGGTCAAGGATGAGATCAAGGGAAAGTTATGCTATATAAAACATGGAACTAGACATGTTTCTTTTTAAGAGTTTTTATTCTATGGAAACTTAGTAGAAGTGTCTACTTTGTAATCTTTTGAGATGTAATAGTTATGTCCTAATTCTCTAAAACTCTAAACCTGAAAAGATCCTAAATGCGAATTATTCATTTAATTCAATATTAAGTAAGGTTTAGGGCCGGGGCCTTATATGCAATATCAGTAACCACTTTCATAATGATGGAATGCATAATTACAGACTATCATAACCACATATCCTAGGCCTCGTGCCAAGACTACAAATAAGATTTTGTCAAGGCCTCGTACCAAGACACTAGTTTGTCTTATGAGACCTACCGATGCATCGAGGAGCTATATCGGGCTCCACCTGTCACTTATTAAGTCCAATGAATTCCTCATATGAACAGGTTTAAAATATCATAATCCATAACATAATCGTATAACATAAAACATGCATAAAGGAAACATAACATTTCCACATTTCAATCACAAGATATAAAAACAACACATTGATATAAAAAACACTTTCAAAACCATTTTCAATACCAAAAAAAAGTAAATTAAAACTTTGTAATTATCTTTCATTTAAAAAAAAGTTATGTCTTGTAGAGGAAGTCGAAACTCAAATAATGGTCACTACGGCAGAGAAGTCATTTTCACCGCATACGTATGACAAAAAAACATTCCCTTTTGTCTTTCAGTAAAATGCTTCGTATAAAAAAATATTCCTCGTGACTAAACGAAAAAGTAAAAGGGGTTTATACACCGTATAAAAGAAAGTTGTGTATAAAACAAAATATGCCTAAATGAAAGGAGATTGAGATGAAGTCCCTTACAAAGATCATTTTTTTAAAATAAAATAAATCTATTATGTGTATTCACTATAAGTACACATAAAAAAGTACGAATACAATATAGGACATAATAATATCGTGACATAATTTGAAAGTAGAAGAATAACCCAAAGAATAGAAATTGGGTTAAGAAGTTCCCTTACCTCGTGTCCGACTTCACTCGACCGTTCTTTAATCTACTGAATAATAAACTAGAGTTAATATCTACTTGCTTAAGAACCTTTTTCAAGTTCATTATCCCTTTTATATTACTTATGACAATGTTACGAAAATTATGTAGTCATTTAAGTTAATAACGGTCGTTTTGTCGATCTTTGGTACTTGAGTCGACAATTAACTTCTTATAATTACAAGTTGTTTATGTGGAAGAATATCCATTATCTCTAGAATTATATTCATGATTTATATACTATATATATCCAGTATATACATTCATTCATAATATTACGTAACATTTAGAGGTAAGAAATGAAATGCACCGTTCATGGCGACGGTAAGCCTTACGTACGCATGAACGCTACTTTCATTTCTATTTCGTATTTAATGGAATGAAATCATAATGATATAAAGGTATATTATAATTCCAGTATAATATCATATATAATATCATTTACTCCATCCTTTATACATCCCACATATGGCATTAATGATTCAAATCACTTTGAGGAAGAGGTAGTCCGCACTTCCTAAAATGAAATTATCGCGTTTACCCATAATGGTAATCACAAAGGTATGCCATAAATGAGAAATACCGAAGCATAAGGAAAACATAAACATAATATATATCATATATAAATATAGTGACATCTTAATGGCCACCATGAGAGGTGTTAAAAGAATATTGAATAATCATCGTTTCGTGAGGCAGAAATTCGCCAACCACAGAAACATTATGTTCTTTAACCATTTGATGAAGGTGTGTGTAAGTTTAAATCAAATAATTATCATAAAAACATCATAGTATATTGAATATACTTTTTTTGTTACAAAATAAAGGAATAAAAAGAGTTTAAGGGGTTGGAGAAGCAAAATAAAAAAAAATAACATAAGAGAAGACATTACCTTAAAACCGGGTAACTCTTTTTGAATTGAGCCAAAGGCTTCCTTGGGAAGACTTCTGCCCAAAGTGAGGATTCTAGGAGTCAGATAGGGAAGTTGAGAGAGTATTTGGGAAGAGGTTGTCTGAGCCAAATGGATTTTATGGTGTGAATAAGGTGGTAGAGGTGTGGGCCTTTTATAAGAGAAGAGGAGGGGCACTCATGGAAAGTAATGAAATGTTACATTATTATGAAGTACATTTCGGATTTCAAAGGTCCCAAAATTATATATTTCAAGGATAAGGTGATAAGGGTTCTAAATATACCCATACAATAGGTTTTTTTACAAGTGTATGTCTTATATTGTACATTATCTTTTCATTTTATTTAAATCGTTAATTAATGAGGTAATCGCTGCATCATCATGGTGTCATAAAATTTTTAATTTATTTAATGTAAAAAATTATATAAAAAATATAATGATGTAGGAAATATTTTTATCTTTCCAATGAATATTTATAGTCGAAATTTTAACTTATATATCCTCATGTAATAATTGTTTTAGTAAAACAACACATGTTTGTGACAATTTTATTTTTACTTTAAATAAAAAGTTATTAACATAATTTTCTTACCCAAGTGGCTCAATGGGGTCCCCAAGTTGACCCATGGATTTCCATGGTCAGACGTGACTCATAAAATCAGTTTAGGACAAGTTTAAAGGTAATTTCATATTATTATATCATTATATTTACCTTAAATTACACTAATTACCTTTAATCGCGATTAATAAAACATAAAAGTTACTATTCACAAAAAAATTATTTTAATCCCATTGAACCAAATTTTACTTCATAATGACAATGATATATGTCAGATTTTGGAAATTAAAATCACAGAGGTGTTGAAATTTCATTTAAACGAAAAATCAGTTTTTTAACTACCACTTAGTGGTTTCACTATTCATAAAAAATCGAAGTTTTTCAGAACAACACCAAAAATTAACCCTAAGATATATTTGATATTACTAATTAGAAAATGATATATATTTTACAAAATTCAAAACATATAAGTTGAATTAATTAATTTAATAATTAATTCATGTTGTTACAACAAATAGCGTATTTTTAAGAAAGAATATCAATCAAAAGATTGACAATTGTTTATGTCCATTTTCAAAGTGAAATTAATTATAATGAAAACCATTGGATAAAATGGTAAAATTATATTCTAATTATACTTTAAAACCACTAAATATAATAATTTATCAATATTAATTATTTTTATTAAAAAAGTTTTATTTAATTAAAATTTAGTAATTTTCACTATTCTTCAAAATATAAAAGTTATCCGAAAAGTTCCAAAATTTCACCCTAGGATAAATTCGATATTCCGAATCCAAAAATGATGTCCATTTTGAATGATAAAATTTATAAAATTTCAAAAAGTAGGTATTACTATTCATAACAGCTACTTTTATTGGTTGCGGTGTGTTAGAACTCGAGGTTGCGTACAACACACGCAGCTCTATTATTCAAAGAGGAGAGTACCATGGAATCTTGGGGTGTTACATTCTACCCTCCTTCAATAAATTGCATCGTCACAATTTACTATTTTTCTTTGAAAATAAACGGTTGAAAATAGAAAATACCTTTGTGGAAAACCCACATTGGAAATAAGGTTAATAAAAATATAACTTTAAAAGAATGAAAGAGAAGTACAAAGGTCACCTGAGATATCCCATTCTAGGATTCTATGAAAATATGGATATGGAGGAAAAACAAACCATCAATGTCTGAAGGAGAGTTTTATAAAATAGGATTAAGAGAAAGTTAACCACAAGAAAATCACAAACTTGTGATTGGTTAAACGGTCATTGGATCCCCAGTTGGAAAAGTTAACCATGAACATTTTTGTTTTAAGTTACCTTTTATAAAGTTGAGGAATTTATTTAGGATATTTACTAATAAAGTAAGGGAATATACATACTTGTCATGTAGACTTTCATTCTTTAATAAATTTTTACCACAAACCCATCTTTCACTCCAAAAGGTAATATAACTCAAAAATATTCTATTTATCATAATTGTATAAGGTTAAAAATAGTAACACATACCATTTAGATTAGGAAAACTTTTTTTGTAATAACCAGAGACTTCCTGTAGGCTAGTGGTAGGTAATAAAGGCCTGTCGCACTATGGTTGTGGGTTCGATTCCTACAGATTTGTCTGACGTGACGGGTTATCCCCCAACATGCAGGTTGTCCTTTTCCTAAAACTATAGTATTATTATATTCCAAAAATATTCTTCATAAATGTTTTAACCTTAAACAATACTATCCAATGTTCAACTTAATCCATTCCAACCTTTATTGTTATCCAAAATACCTCCATCCAGACTTTCTCTAAAAGGTCTTTAAATTCGAAAATAAATTGTATCATCAGATTCTTCAAACAAAGTAATGTTTCTCTTATTATCACATATAAAAATATGATTACCTTCATCATATTAAAACATTAATGAAAACAACAAGTACTGCAGTACAATCCTTATATATATCACATTATTCTTATAACCAGAATATAATCCTTGAGTCCAAAAGCACCAATACATTAATTATTCCACTTCAACTGTAGTAACAGTATATGATTTTACTTGATCCCTTGGACTTTTCTGAGGTATGTTTCCCTGATGATTAGGACATTCAATTGCATAATGCCCCATTTACCTACAATTGTATCATTCAACATTGATAGCCTCTTTCTTTCCCTTGCAATCACGAGCCTAGTGACCTTTTTCTCCACATTTATAACAAACTCCCATTCCTTTTAGGCAAGTATCAGGGTTATTATTCACATAATTATCGCATAATGGAAAATCATTCTTTCCCCTTTTCCCTTTATCTGTCTCTTTTTCCACTGTTCTCTTCTTCTCTTGCTTTACTTTGTTGTCATAAGATTTAGAGAATTCTTTCTCTGTGTTGATAGCACACGAGACAATATCTTCGTACGATGAGAAGGATTGTGAGACTAATGCTCGATAGAGAAATGGTTTTAAACCATCAAAGAAACGATCAATCTTACTTCTTGGGTTACGTATATAATCTGCAGCATGCCTCGCTAACCTTGTAAAGTTAGCCTCATACTTTGCGACATTCTCATCCTCCTTCTGCCTTAGACTCAGAAATTGCCTTTCCATATCTGCTCGATGGTCATGTGGAAAGTAGTTTTCTAATAAAATTTCCTTAAAATCCCTCCATTCCATACTTGATACTTCATCATCTTCCTTTGTGTTTTGAATCAATGAACACCATTGATCAGCATCTCCAGTGAGGCAGTAAACTGCAATGATAACCTTTTCTCTTTCACTACTCCCCAAGGCATGAAATATTTTTTCTAAGGAATTTATCCATTGCTCAGCTACTAAGGGATTTGTACCCCCATTAAATGTTGGTGTTTGTTTCCTCATGAAGCGGTCTAACATTGATCCTCCACGTTGCGGATCATGGTTCTCTATACGGGTAAGGTAATTATTCATAACCTGAGTGAGTTGTCCCAGTATGGTGATAAGTTGATCAACACCAGTTGTATCTTCAGATCCCCTATAATTATCTTGAGCAGGAGGAAAATCCCTACATGGAGTGTGTGCATTGATACGGTTTCCATTCCTCCCACTAGGTTCCATTTCTAAACAATGGAATAAACTAGATTAGTTTATGAATAAAAATACATAATTACCAACTTAAAAAACACTTAACATAAATTGAACTATTTATGGATATAATCCATAATCACAAGAATGTTTTCCTTGAGGAAGTATATACTCATAAACCTTTATAGTGGTTTGTAAAGAAAATGAGAATTATCCTAAGCTTATCCCCTGGGAGTGTCGTAACCAAGAGTGAAGCAAGGCCCGTTTTCGTGCACCAGTTTCCGTTCGATTCTAGCTCAAAGCAGTGTTTTTGGGTTTTACCCCTAGGTACATCTGTTCCAGAGCCGCCTCTACTTGATCGTATCCAGACATGGATGTATTGATCAGAAAACTCACAAAATCTCTATAATACAAAAATTCTAGGAAGTTCTTCTATACTAATCCTCAAAGTCTATCTTAAGGCTATTTTCTCTAATCAGAGTTTATCTAAATCAAGCTTCCAAGGTTAGTACTAAATTACCTCTGATACCAACTGTAATGCCCCAACCCCAGTTACCCAGATTCGGTGCGTTATTGCGTAACATTGGCATGATCACAAAAGATCAAGTCTCGAAAGAACGATTAGTTTAGTAGCCTTGGAAACACTAGATACATTAATAAAAGTTACATTACATCATAAAGTGAAAAACTAAAATAACATGGTCTCCATAGTCCACACTCATAACCCCTTTCTGACTATCCCTGCAGGTCATCCATAAAATACTTCTTCACATCCTGGAAAAAATTAAAACATTGAAAGGGGTGAGCTCAGATGCTCAGTAAGGATAACAATATGGAGGAAGCCTTCATAAATAAACACAAACATTTAAGGAAATGCATAACTAAAACAAAATCCTTTTAAACTTTAACTTCAGCGTAATATGGAAAAAGTAAAATGAAATAATTCCATTTACTTATTCACATGGTTATTCTACTAGTCAAATAATCACACACAATATCAATAACCACTTTCATAATGATGGAATGCATAATGCCAGACCATCATAACCACGTAGACAAGGCCTCATGCGAAGACTACAAATAAGATTTTTTCAATGCCTCGTGCCAAGACACTGGTTTGTCTCATGAGACCTACCGATGCATCAAGGAGCTATAGCGGGCTCCACCTGTCACTTATTTAGTCCAATGCATTCCTCATATGAACAGGTTTAAACATATCATAATCCATAACATAATCGTATCACATAAAACATGCATAAAGGAAACATATAATTTCCAAATTTCAATCACAAGATATCAATACAACACATTGATATAAAAAAACACTTTCAAAACCATTTTCAATACCAAAATAAAATTAAATTAAAACCCTGTAATTATTTTTCATTTAAAAAAAGTTATGGCTTGTAGAGGAAGAATGGTCACGACGAAGGAGAAGTCGTTGTTGCCGCATACGTACGACAAAAAAACATTCCCTTTTGTCTTTTAGTAAAAGGCTTTGTATAAAAAAATATTCTTTTTGAATAAACGTAAAAGTCGAAGGGGTTTATACACCATATAAAAGAAAGTTGTGTATAAAACAAAATATGCCTCAATGAAAGGAGATTGAGACGAAATCCCTTCCAAAGATCGTTTTTTCAAATAAAATAAATCTATTATGTGTATTCACTATAAGTACACATAAAGAAAGTACAAATACAAGATAGGACATAATAATATCATGACATAATTTGAAAGTAGGAGATTAACCCAAAGAATATAAATTCGGTTAAGAAGTTCCCTTACCTCGTGTCCGACTTCACTCGACTTTTCTTTAATCTCCTGAATAATAAACTAGATTTAATATATACTTGCTTAAAAACCTTTTTCAGATTAATTATTTCTTTTATATCACTTATTACAATGTTACAAAAATGATGTAGTCATTTAAGTTAATAACAGTCGTTTTGTCGTTCTTTGGTACTTGAGTCAATAATTAACTTCTTATAATTACAAGTTGTTTATGTGGCAGAATATCCATTATATCTAGAATTATATTAATTATGTATATATCATATATATCATATATATCCAGTATATACATTAATTCATAATATTACATATCATTTAGAGGTAAGAAATAAAATGCACCGTTCATGGAGACGGTAAGACGTACGTACACATGAACACTACTTTCATTTCTATTTCGTATTTAATAGAATGAAATCATAATGATATAAAGGTATATTACAATTCCAGTATAATATCATATATAATATCATTTACTCCATCCTTTATACATCCCACATATGGCATTAACGATTCAAATCACTTTGAGGGGGCGGTAGTCCGCACTTCCTAAAATGAAATTATCGTGTTTACCCATTATGGAAATCATATAGGTATGCCATAAATGAGAAAATAGAAGCATAAGGAAAACTTAAACATAATATATATCATATATAAATATAGTGAAATATTAATGGCCACCATGAGAGGTGTTAAAAGAAGATTGAACAATCATCGTTTCGTGAGGCAGAAATTCGCCAACCACAGAAACAGTATGTTCTTTAACCATTAAACGAAGGTGTGTGTAAGTGTAAATAAAATCCTTATCATAACAACATCCTAGTATATTTGCGATACTGGTGTTGTTACAAAATAAATAAATAAAAAGAGTTTAAGGGGTTGGAGAAGAAAAATAATACAAAATAACATAAGAGAAGACGTTACCCTAAAATCGGGTAACACTTTTTGATTTGAGCCAAAGGCTTCCTTGGGAAGACTTCTGCCCAAAGTTAGGCTTCTAGGAGTAAGATATTTACGTTGATAGAGTATTTGGGTAGAGGTTGGCCGAGCCAAATGGCTTTGATGGTTTGAATAAGGTGGTAGAGGTGGGGGCCTTTTATAAGAGGAGAGGAGGGACACTCATGGAAAGTAATGAAATGATACATTATTATGCAGTACTTTTCGGATTTCAAAGGCCCCAAAATTATATATTTATATGATAAGGAGATAAGGGTTATAAATATACCAATCCAATAGGTTTTATACAAGTGTAAGTCTTAGATTTTACATTATCTTTTCATTTTATTTAAATCGTTAACTAATGAGGTAATCGCTACATCATCATGGTGTCATAAAAATTTTAATTTATTTAAAGTATAAAAATTATAAAAAAAATCATGATGTAGGAAATATTTTTATATTTCCAAGGAATATTTATAGTCGAAAATTTAACTTATATAACCCCATGGAATAATTGTTTAATAAAACAATACATGTTTGTGACAATCTTATTTTTACTTTAAATAAAAAGTTATTAATGTCATTTTCTTACCCAAGTGGCTCCATGGAGTCCCCAAGTTGACCCATGGATTTTATTGGTTGGCCACGACTCATCCAATAAGGGTAGGACACGTTTAAAGGTAATTTCATATTATTATATCATTATATTTACCTTAAATTACATTAATTACCTTTAATCGTGATTAATAAAACTTAAAAGTTACTATTCACCAAACATTATTTTAATCCCATTGAACCAAATTTTACTTCCTAATGACAATGATGTATGTCGGATTTTGGAAATTCAAATCACAGAGGTGGTAAAATTTCATTTAAACTAAAAATCAGTTTTTTAACAACCACTTAGTGGTTTCACTATTCATCAAAAATCGAAGTTTTTCAGAAGAACACCAAAAATTAACCCTAATCTATATTTGATATTCATAATTCAAAAAAGATGCCTATTTTAAAAAATTCAAAACATATAAGTTGAATTAATTAATTTAATAATTAATTCCCGTTGTCACAACAAATAGCGTGTTTTTAAGAAATAATATCAATCAAAAGATTGACAATTGTTTATGTCCAATTTCAAAGTGAAATTAATTCTAATGACCACCATTGGATAAAATGGTAAAATTATATTCTAATTATACTTTAAAACCACTCAATATAATAATTTATCACTATTAGTTATTTTGATTAAAAAAGTTGATTTTAATTAAAATTTAGTAATTTTCACTATTCATCAAAATATAAAAGTTATCCGAAAAGTTCCAAAATTTTACCCTACGCTAAATTCGATATTCCGAATCAAAAAATGAAGACCATTTTAAAAGATAAAATTTATAAAATTTCAAAATGTAGGTATTACTATTTATAACAGCTACATTTATTGGTTGCGGTGTGTTAGAACTCGAGGTTGCATACAACACACGCAGCTCTGTTATTCAAAGAGGAGAGTACCATGGGAGCTTGGGGTGTTACACATAAAAGTACCAAATTCATCACTATAAGTAACTAAAAGTCAATAGACATGGGTGAACATAAGATATCAAGAATAATCCAAAAGAAACCAATACACGAGACCTCATCCTCATTAACATGTCACATGCAATGAAATCAAAATGCTCAAATGCTCTTCCATCCTTTCTCAGGAAGGCTATGGGAAAATCCCCTAGCAATGAACCCAAAAATATACTTCTACTATGGGGCACTGGTCAGTTCCATAACCTAGCAGTGCAGAGATTATTCTCCGAATATTCTCTATATAAGTCAGGTTCCCATGTCTCAATTATTTTGAAAGGGCATGAGCCAATTGATGCCAGTCGAGCATTCGATCAAAATATATATATAATAATGCACAACAGGTCTCACCCAAAGTCTCACCTAGGATTCTACTCAAGCCTTAAAATAAAAAAATTATAACAGGTTCAAACCGAAGAACCCTAACATTAGATTCTGAGAATCACCAACAAGGACTACCCACCTATTGTAGGCAATCGAGGCATGAGAATCACCCAATGAGGGTTTTCATAATAAATAGTTTTTAAACTTTATGAAATGTCCAAACGGGCGCTTAAACATTCACAATCAAACCTTATCTCAAAATAAAAAATGCTTTCTCAAAAGTGGTGTCAAGCACACTGTTTCAACTCAATCATTTATAAAGATTATTCAAAGCATTCCTTTTGCACATCAAAACAAAACTGTTTTACACACACATACAAACCAGACCACAATTCCATACTTCACATCAAACATATTAAAAATCCCCAACTATTCCTTTTAATTTAAAATCGTTTAAAACATTTTTCACAAAATCCACATTTACCGACACAAAAATGCATTTTTAAGGGGTGAAAACACACCAAAACACCTTGAAACGAATCATTATTTATAAAAAAATTTCAACCTGACCATTTATCAGCGGCGCATGAAATGTTCATCAAAACAGTTTCTAATCAACACTCAACAGGATTCAAAAAACAAGTTCCATTCTATAAACATATTTAAATCGTTAAATGAGGTCCTAAGAGTAACAAACCAGGTGAAAAACTAATAATACATTTAATTTAACAAACAATGTGAATAATTGTAATAAAACGACCTTCTTATTTTCACAAAACCAGAATTTAACTACAAATTTAAATCATAAATAAATTAACAAGATGTTGAACAATAATAAATAGCACATATATATAGTGCACAAACAATATGAAATAGATGAAACTTAAATTTTAAAATGCAGTTCAATGGAAACCTACCTCAGAACCAAGGCGCGGCGATAACGCTCGCTCAAAATCAAGGCGCGATGACAACTCTCACTTAGATTCAAGGTGCGATGACAACGCTCACTCAGAATTACATTGTTTGGGTTCTAAATATCCTAAACCTACCAATAAAAACCTTCAATAAATAAAAACCCATAATCCATCAATAGTAATAATAATAATAATAATAATAATAATAAGGAATAATTGGAAGAAACAAACCGAACAATAATTAGGTGGATAAACCGAGGTTTTCCGACTGGGTGGGGGCTGCGCGCTACACCAGGAGGAGGCTGGAGGTGGTTCATCAGAGCAAGGGCCATAGAAGGGGATAGTTCACCGGCCAGGGTAGTGCTGGTAGGGTGAGGCTTTCCGGATGAGGCAGAACCATGCGAAAAAAGTGTGTTGATGGAGGTGGTGGCTGGCCAGAAGAGGGAGGAGGCGCTGCCACACACCGGGCAGGGGGGTGAGGGCAGGTCAGGCGAATCTCAGATAGGAAGAGGAGGACGGATCACCGGAGAGTCCACTAAGGGGAGGGGTCCTGGCCATGCACCACATAGGGGAAAGGAAAGCCGACCGAGGAGGATGCGCCACTGGATGATACACATAGGGGAAAATGGTCGAGGGATGTTGTTGCAAATAAAAGAGTGCAGCTGGTAGAGAGCCGGCTAAAATAGTTGGACCGCATCCCGAATTCTGTATGGGAGGTTGGTGTTGCAGTGAGGGAGGAGGTGACGTCCAAGGCTGGGTCGTTCCATACACAAAGAGAATGTGGGGAATGATGGGGTCACGACTGACAGAGGGTGGGGGGCGCGCTGGATGAGCATTGATCAGAGAAGATCCAGTAGGGAGTTTCAGAGGTCGGGGTGTCCAGGGCGTACCCAAAGGCAGAGGGAGGTTGAAGGCCGAGTGGTGCTATTGGGGGAGGAGGAGGCTAGGTCGCGCCACACACAAGGAGAATGGGGCTAATTGGAGAGAGAAAGGGTGGGTTAGAGTATTATTATTATTATTATTTCATTAGTTATAATGTAATAAGAATAGTGATAATAATATAACAAATAATAAAAATTATTATTATAATAAAAATACTAATAATATAAAGAATAATAATAATAATAAAATAATAACAACAACAACAATAATAATGATTATAATAAAATCATGATGGTAAAAATAAAAATAATACACTTATTTATTTATTTCAATAATAATAAAATATTTTGAAACAATAAAAATATTAAATGACAATAATTGATGTGAATTTTAAATATAAAAAATTTTTATTCCAATTTTTCAAAGACAACAGGATGTGCAGTTACCTGGGAAGAGCCATGTGGGGTTTCCAAAATGCATTCCACTCACACGCCCAATGACGTCACCTCAGAAGCAGAATTTTTTTCCTAAGCTCAAAAATTTTATAGGCGACTCAACCCAAACCCAAAAAAATATTTAAGGCCAAGGAAATAATAAAATAAAATAAACTCATTTGTTATGGTTTGTCAAATATAGAGACCATTGATGAATTATTTGAGTGGCCATGTAATTTCCCTTGTGCTTGGTTGAGTTGGTAGGTTAATCTTTTCTTGTGATAAATATTGTTTTGGATGTGATGAAATGGTGTAGTTAATCTGGAACATGTTGGGAAAATCGAAAAGCTATCAAAAATATTATGTGTCCAGTCTTAATGTACTTATACATTTTGAGGCATACAATAATGTTTTTCTCCAATTGTTAGCTCTCTTGGAAAATATTTGTCTTGGTAAACAGGGTAGGTTGGCATTGATTTTTGTTGTCCATTTTGTGATCATTCAGAAAATCAGAATGGTGGCATACCGATTGGACTTATAGACTTAGTAGACTTCGATCCATGACATGTAACATTTTACCTACTGAGGAGGTGTCGCCTAAATCCATCCCCTGTGATTTTATGGGGGGATGTTGATCTTGATATCGATATAACCATTTTAAAAAGCAATTACATATTATTGATTTCCAAGATAAGGTAATATGTGGTAAAACAATTCCCTTGTATTGGGTACTATGGTAGTGCAGATGGATAGCTACATGATGTGGGAGTGGGAATCATTGATGAAGAAGTGGGGGAATTCCCTTTTTTCTAGTCCTGAATCATGATGACTTTTTGGGGATATAAATCCTTTATAGTGGGGATATTGGGAAATTATATTATTTTCTTTCAGGTAATTCTTGAAAATATTTTTGACCATTATTTGGTTGGGGTTTTTCTTGGGGTCATTTGGGTGTTTTCATTGTATTTTACGAGTCCTTCGGGATATCTTTGGATGGATCATTATTATGGAAAACAATTTGGTTTAGCCTACAAAATTGTGTGTCCATACATGTTCTACTAGAAGGGGGAACATTTTTTTCCAAAAAATAAATCCACCAATCCAAACTGTGCACCCATAGGCAGAGGGGTTATACATTATCGGTTCATGGTTAAAGTATTTAATTATCCAAAATGTACACCCCAAAATAGAATCAATGTGTTGTTTTAATATTTAAGTTAAAAAATTACTCGTAATCAAGCGGTATCACTAGTAAACCCTATATACAAGTTTTTAATACTTTAAATTAATAATTAATAATAATATGGACCCCTATTTAACATCTAATAAACCCCTTACATAATTTTGGTTTTAAATTATCCTTTCTCAGTTTTATAGAGTCTTCTCTCTTTGGAATGTAGGAAGAATTTTTTTATTCATAAAAGATAAAATCAAGGTGTGTGCTATTTTAATTCAAATTTTTCTTTTAAATATTATATTCTCATTGGATCTGTTCCCTTATAATATTTTTGAACCTAAAGTGGATATCTATTACAAATATAAGGGTTTCTATAGAGTATTAATGTATTTATTATAGATATAGATTGGGTGGACCTAATATACTCCTCCTCAGTCATTATTGTCGTAGGTGAATAGTTCTACCTTTGTTCTTGAGGTAGTTGTTTCTATACAAAGGGTTAATTCTATGAATTTATTTTTGTTCTTGTAAAATTCTTTTGAATTTTTGATTAATTGATTATTCTTTCAGTTTTAAGGGATTTCATGGAAATATACATGTTTTATTGGTGTTTTTCTGTAGAAATAGGTTTTTATACACCAACCATTTGATTAAATTCATGAACAGTGGTTTTGATACAGAAATGGGTCTTCAAACACCAAATTATATTTTATTGGATTTGAGAATTTTTTATGAATTGTGATAATGGTTTGTAATGGATTATTGATTACATAGAACATTGGTATCCTTGGGTGTGTCATGAACATACATTTCACTCACAATGTGTATAATACCAATAAAGAATTTATGATATTGACAGATTTTTGTAGGAATAGATATTTTTTGGTACCAATGTATGTCTGTTTTAGGCTTATATTATGTCTAGAACACATTCCAATAGGATATGGAATAATATTTTGTTATTTTTCATTGACGGGTTATTTATAACATGATGGATTTTGTTATGGATAGTTCATCAGATTTTTTACAATAGCTTGTATCACATGGTTTCACATGATGTATTATTTCATAGATATATGTTTACTTTCTTACTTTATATTGTTTCAATATGATTTACTATTTTTTTCATAGACCCCTATAATATTCCTAGATTTTTTAATATGAAATTCATTGATGGAAACATAAGGAAATGATAAAAAATGGGTTTGTATTTATCAAAATACATTGTAAAAATATTTCATTTTTAAAAGATAGAACTACCACATTCTTTTTATTAAACCATTTATAGACATTGTGGCGTTATTCTAATTGTATTTCATATGAAACCTTACTCATTTCTTTTGGTGGTTGTATATGTTTTTAAGGATCTAGTTAAAGGTAAGGGAATATTGAAGCATTCAAGATTATCTTTTTATCCATTCCTTTATTACATGATGGTTTTGATGTGACAATTGGTGAGATTGAGATTTGTTGGTATTTTCAATTAAAACATTCCTTTTTATCTCGTTTGGATAGGATTGAATAGATCTTATTTGTATATACTTCATCATATTATTACTCTATTTTTTGTCTTGTTTTATTTTATACGAGACTTGTTTCCATTTTCTTGCTGCACCTCAGCACCATGATGGGCCTGCTCGGGTGGGTTATCTGGTTTAATTGGGTTTTTTATTCATGAATTATGTCCCCAATCTATATATATTCCCATACATAAACCTTATATGATTTATATTTCTATAATTTATAAATTTATATATGTAAAATCAATAATCTCCAAATCATACATGATTAAAGATTTTCCCAAAACAGTACATCATGGTGTATTACTATCCTATTAATTGACTAATCCCTTTTCATAACCAGTTTAGCACATAAAATTTAATACTGATATAGAATATTCATTCCAAATTATCCTTTAAAATAGCATGTATTAACTATATATTAAAAAGTTCATCACTATTTGATAAAAATCATTTTAAAACCTTAACCATGGGATTGAATTCATACCATGCATATGAAAATGCATGAATTTATTCTTGTCAGGTTACATCATATACAAACATACAACAAACAATAGCATTCCACGAGGTAACATTCAAGCTCTCATTCCACCAGATATTATGAAAACCAGATTATTTCTATAAAAATGATTATTATTTCTTATTAAAAGTAAATTTCAAGTTTTAAAAATTATATTCACCATTCATAGAAGGATTTCAAATAATGTAACTCAATGTTTTCTAAATTGTTTTAGTAAATTTCACATGTATGTAATGATCATTAGATCCAAATTGAATCATTATTGTCCCTCAATCATGAACTTTTATAAAATGAGGCTAGTAACATGTTTTTAGAGATAAAAATGATCCATTTAGGGAACTATTTTAACTTAAATACAAAGAATGAAAAGAGTGAAAAATTAAAATTATGCATACAAATTGTTAAATAAATTTTTGGGAACATATCACATTCGAAAAAAACTAAAAAACCAATTAAAAATAAATAATATCCTGAATTTAAATATTATGATCCAATATAATTAAATTCAAATATTAAAACCATCAAATCCTCATTATATTTTGATATAAAAAAAATCACTACAAATGAACAATAAAGTCTTCCATTTCCCAAAATCATGATCCATCTTGGTAATATTTCTAAAAAAATGCATATATAGAAGGAGAGATTATAGCCATTAGGACTTCTAAAAAAATCTAATAAAAATACATATGTAGGATAAATACAAAACATTCAATATAAATCAATGAGGATTAATCAAAACACAATTTTTTTCTAGTACATTATTTTAATAAAAAAATTCCAAAACCTTGATACCCAACCTAATAATAGAAAAAAATACTAAACAATATTTCCCATTCCCAAAAAATCTAATAATATATCTAAAATTATAATAAAAAATATTTTTCAAAATTTTAACTCATTTCAGGAATCTCCCAATTTTCACATGTTCCACCAAAAAATCTATATTGTTCAAAAATCATTTTAAAAATCATATTTTGTAAAAAAAACAATGGAAACAATATACTTCTAAAAACCCATTAATCTATTTTTGATCATGAAATTTCATCTAATTATTAAAATTAGCGATAGCTAGTAATCCACCACAAACCATCATTAATTCATCAAGAATCAAGTAACCACATTATTATTTCCCCTATTTGAGTAGTGTTGTGATCTATCCACAGGATAAAACTCCAAACATCATGGTGACCACCTAGTCTCTAGTCAAGCTAAATTCTAGTATACTAAAACCACCCTCTCTAATATATATGTTACTATTCTTTAATTTTGGATGTTTTGAAAATACATCTAAATGAATAAAATTTATAATGCACACACTTATCATGATAGAGTTGAAAATATCTTAAATACCATTTTAAAAAAAGAAATAAATTTGAAATTTATTTTAATAGAAAATAATTTCTATCAGAATACATTTCCATGAAATTAATAACAAACTAAAACATATAATTTTACCATTACTCATTTTATAAATCAATTTAATACCACTAAAAAATATATATACTCAATTTAAAATATAAATGGATGAAAAATTAATTTTAAAAACCCATATCATGTCAATATCTATTCCTTTTATAAAATCATGATTCTACACATGAAATTTAATTGAAATAATTATATAATCACAATCAATATGAGAACTAAAAAAACTATCCATCACCATAAAATTTAATACAAGACACCTTTATAGATATATTATTACAGAGAATCCTCAACATTACAACTAAATATTAATCTAACAGAAAGATTCCAAAAGTCACTAGAAATATGAATATAAACTAATTATATAGTCTGAAAGATGAATTTATTTTACATCCTTATTTCATAATCAATTATACATAATTACTGAATCAAAGAGATATAATTCTAATCAATATCTTAATGAATATCAGATATAAAAACATCAATCTATACCATTAATTAATTTAAATGGGAGATATAGATTGAGATCTTCTAATTAACCTTAAGAAGCCTGGATAACATATAAATATATTTTGAGAGGATAGTGGAAAAATATGATGTTTTATTTTGTGCTTTAATGTTATATAGTCTAAAATAATTTCTTATGTGTAATTATATTAGATATTATCCCTAAAAATGAATCTAACAGTGCATTTTTTATTTTTTCAAAACCTAGAAAAAAATGATTAAATTTAATGACTCAACTAATAATACAACTATTGGTTCATTTTTAATTATAAAAAACAATATTTTAAAATTAATTTTCATAATAAGCTTAATTGTATAGCTAACTACGTAGACCTAGTAAAAATAATCTACCCTCTATCAGAAATTGGGAATCTTGAGTGTCTGAAAATATTTGGTAACCAATATATTTATGATCCAATGATATATTTCAAATTTACTTATGTGATCATTTAAGTCTCAATTTATTTTATTCAAAACATTTAATTAATTTAATCATAAATACTAATCTCATAGAATTAGAAACTCTATATCCATGTTGTTATTAGAAACTTGAGTGGATAAAACGAAGAGGAATAATTGATTTATAATAATTTTTTTATTATTAGGTTAATAATCATGAAATGTTTGTAAAATTTCTATATAATTGGAATTTATTCATTGGTTTTCAACATATAGTCTTATAGTGTAACAAAACTAACATTCATTTATTGAAATCCATCTTGATCTAATTAAATGTCTCTTTATGTAAAATGTTTATATAATATGTCAACTTCTTTGGTTTTATTTTTTTTCATTTTAATATACTATTAAGAATTGTGACCATTTCTAATATAGGTGTTGAACAGTGATCACATGATTAGTATAAATATAGGGCTTTTACAAATCCAATTTACTCAGACAAAGGAAGCGATGTACTCATCCAGTAGACGTGAACCATACAAAGCCCATTTGTCAGATCTCAGAAATGAGGTTGCGTCTTTGGTCATCGCTGTTGACCAAGCCGAAGCTGAGCTTGAATATGTTAAGCTTGAGTGGGACCGTCTACGAGAGAAGTGGAAGTTGATAGAGATTACCACCCAAGCAATGTTATCTGAGACACCCCAATAGTCTATCACCATTACACACCTTACTCTTCAGTCTTATGCGGGTGTTATAAGGTGTTGTGTAACAAGACCTTAGCACTACGGTTATGTACATTATTTTTGTATATAATAATGAATATACTTTCATTTTATTATTATTACCTAATAAATAGTTTTTAACGATTAAATAGTATTTTTAGTTAAAGTTCAACTAAGAAATCTATTTTGATGAATTAATGGATTTTGGAATTGAATAATATTTCAATAAAATATTATTATTATTAGATTACTTTTTATTAAATATAAATGATCTTATAATTTTATGAATGTAATTGTAATTTTTATTAAGGATTGAAATCCATTTATGTCAAAACCCATGAATTTTTTATAAACATCGTTTTTTATTTTAAAAATAAAAATTAACTAAATTAGAAAATTATTTAGATAAAATTAATATAATTTCTAGAATCAGGATGTTGAAATTATCCAACAGTGAATTTTTCATAATTTTCCGAGATACTCAAATTTTTGGGTAAAAATTAAATATCATTTAAATATATAATGTGTTTTATGACATCATAATGACCAAATAGTTATGTAATAAAATACTATAAACTTTATTTTCGGCCAATATATGTTTTAAAACTAAAATAATGTGATTTTGGGTTTTTTATGTATTTTACAAATCTTTAGTGGACCCTTCAAGACTTATTAAACATTTTGTATTTTTAAATTATTTTCCTTGGGAGTGTGACTCACCTCCACATAAGTAGCCCCATTATTTTAAGAAGTTAGGATTTTGTCCTTATAAAATATTGTTTTCCACTTCCTTTTTCCAAATACCATGGGCAAAAACTAGGGCCTGGTTTGTGGTTTGGATTAGTTTAATGTGAGGTGTCCCAAACCTAAATAATATGTAATTCCCTCACCTTTCCTATATAAACCCAACCAAGCTCCGACCTCCACCACACTCAAAGCCTTTGGAGTTCATTCAACCTCTTCCCTTTTCTCTCTAGAATCCTCCCAAGGTTCCCCAATCTCCCAAGAAGCCTATCTTAAACCTCTCTCAAGCCTTTGGAAGCACAATTCTAAGTAAGGGTTTTCTTCTTTTCTCATTTTTGTCCAATTTTCTTAATGTTGTTATGAACTTTTAATTTCAAATATAAATGTTGGGGTATAATTTCTCACCTCTCCATACTTCCCTATTTATGTTTGAATTATTAGATACCCCTTTCTCTCTTAAAAAATTCCTCCCATGTACACTCGTTTCATTGCCGAAATTCCAAAATGAATTTATCTCTCCTCAATTACATTAAAGAAATTATTTTGTATCATGAATCTAAATTCCATTACAATTTTTCGGACATGTATCTATATTACCCCTTACTATCCATTTCATATACATATTATGAGACACCCCTTTCTCTTTCATCAACCATTTTTATGAATTCTTACGTCACGTCGTTACGCTGCTGAAATTGCACTGAATTTCAAAGAAAATGTCATTGTGTAGTGAATACCATGTCCATTTCTCTATCAAGGGTATTTACCTTTATGAACATTTAATTATTGATTATAAAGTTTCATTTATGAATCCACATTCCCTTTTCATGTAATAAATTATGATGTTTTATGAATCCATGTTATATGATCCATGTGGCACACTTATGCATGAAATGAAATGTTTAATAAGGGTGCTCCCTTATAGCGCGACAATGAATTGAGTAAAGTATAATATCATGATATGTCATGTGAAATGGGTGTTTAATCATGATAATTCTAGTGCAACTAGGGTTTACTCGTTCTTCATGTGCAATGAGGATTTACTCATGCTCCATGTGCAATGATCCTTGGATGATGATAATTCCATGTTAAGTGTTATTGCCAAATTTCCATGCTATGATTATCATGATTTATCCTATATTTATGTTTATTCTTCTCTAGTGCTCTATTGATATGCCTATTGTCAAACATTTATTGTATTTCTCATGTTATTCCCTGATTATTCCCTTATTGGGCTTTATAGCTCACCCTTTTCTTGTACATGTCCTTAGGTTATCCCATTCAATGCTAAGTACGAGAGAATGTAGTGGTCATGTAAAGGAAGTTTTCAATAAAGATGTTATATTTCATTATTTATGTTTTTATGTAATTATCATAATCCCCAAAGAAACTAGACCTCTCGATCATCTATGTTGTATCAAGTGAAGTTTATGTAGTAAATCAGGTTTATGTGTGTAATAAAAAGAAGGGTTGTCATAGTTGGTATTAGAGGATAAGTTTAGTTATTTTTGGGATTAGGATTATGAAACCCTAGAAAATCCATAGAGACAAGACTAAGTATAATAAAAACATCCCTAAGTTTTGGTGAGTATTGTGTAAGTGGTTTATCAAGCAAATACATCCCTGTCTGGATATGAGTAGGTAGAGGCGGCTCTAGCATGGATATATCATAAGGGTAAAACTTGAAAACACTGCTTTGATCAAGAATCAAATGAGAACTAGTGCACTACAATGGGCCTTGCTGTACTATTGGTTACGACACTCCCGTGGGATATGCTTTGGTAAATTCACAAGCTTATTATGAACCATTATTAAGGGACTAAAAAAATTCCCTAAGAATATATGTTAGAAAGTAGATCATGGATAACATAGACTGAAGCCAATACATTCATATGCTAAGGAAACAAAAGTTATTTATAATTCATTAGTTTTGTCCTTCTATTACCCTTTATGTGTTACCCCTAACTTTTCTTTTATTCCATCCAATGGCCGATAATAGGAGGACTCGAGCTATCAACCGATGTGAAGATCAATGTGATGACTGTACTAATGAGATGCCCAATCCAATGGGAGAAGGAATCAAGAACTTTTTAACACTTCTCTCACAGCTAACTCAAGATTTTAATAGGAAAAAGGGTCAAGTGGAACGTTCAACCCCCCCCCTAAGAAAGGACAAGTCGCTATCGAGAGATTCATGAGACAAAGGCCTCCTACTTTTAATGGATCATCTGATCCAAAAATCACTAAACAATGGATCAACTCCATTGAAAAGATCTTCTCAATCCTTCAATGTCTTGAACAAGAGAAGGTTCTTCTGGCTATATATCTTATAGAGGGTGAAGCTCATCAATGGTGTATGTTGATAAAAACTATGAAGCCTGAGGAGGAGATCGAGGTGTTTTAATGGAAGGATTTTCAGAAGATGTTTTTCGATAAATATTTTCCACACACCCTCCGGCTTATGATGGAAAGGGACTTCCTTTCCCTAAAGAAAAAAAGATGAAGAATCTGTTGGATAATATGAGGAAAACTTCACAAGGCTTGCATGATATGCTTCTGGCTTTGTCATTACACCCGAATACAAGGTTGACCGCTTCTTTGGTGGGCCGCAACCTATCCTGTTGAAAGCGCTGGAAATCTGTGACTTCGACAGCTATGAGGAAATCGTCTGATGTACCCTCAAGGTCGAAATGGAGATCATAGAATCTCAAGGGTATCATGAGGATAAGGAGCATATGGTGGACTTCAATGATAGCGTTCTGATGGATAAATCCAATGGTGCTAAGAAGATCCAGCCCCCCACTTGCCCATGGTTTGGAAAGAAGCACCCTGGAAATTTCTTGAAGAGGATGAGGAAATGCTTTAGGTGTGGAAGAGAAGGGCACTTGGCTATTAATTATCGGCAAGAAAAACCCACGAATGCAATAGAGGATAGGAACACTCTGTTTTAACCTCAACGCATTGTTCACTACTAAAACTATAAATAACCAGAGTATCTAGAAAGTCAGTGCCCTAAGACAAAGGTTTTCAGAGGCAACCAACAACCTCCAAGGAAACATGGGTGAGCTTTTTCCATCACTACTACTGAATTGAAACCCTACAATGAAGTAGTTCCATGTACGATATTTATTCATTCAAGAATAGCGAATATACTTTTTGATTCAGGTTCTACACATTCTTTTATATCTAGAAAGTTTAGTAGATCAATCCCAACACCACCACAAATCATGGAAGTGAAGATGTCGGTGAGTACGGAAAATGGGGAAATCATTGCATCCCATGAATATAACTCCTCCCCTATCAAAATATATGTATTGAACTTCCCGGATAACCTCGTCATACTCCCTCTGGTTGAATTTGATGCAATTCTTGGCTTGGATTGCCTTTCCTTATATAGAGCCAACATAAATTTCCCTGAGAGGGAAATCACTCTCCATGTGGAGAATCGACCCCCGATTCATTACAAGTGAAAGGAGGAAGATGAATCTTTTTTAGATCCATCATCTCAAGAATGGATATTACATCCCTATAATAATGCATATCTGGCTCAGATGATTGAGTCTAAGGAGGCAACCATCCTAGACGACATGCCTATTGTTAAAGAATTCACTGTAGTGTTTCCTGAAGAATTGTCTGGTCTTCCTCCTAGAAGAGATGTTGAATTCTCCATTGATCTTATACATGGGGCATTGCCAATATCCATGACTCTTATAAAATGGATGTTGTGGAGCTTGAGGAGCTGATTAAATAGATACAGTAGAATCTGGATAAAGGGTTTATAAGCACAAGTGCATCACTATGGGGTGAACCAGTCCTCTTCGTCAAGAAGAAGAATGGTTCAATGCACCTTTTCATCAATTATCAGAAGCTCAAAAAAATCACGATAAAGAACAAGTATCCTCTCCCATGAATTGATGACTTGTTCGATCAGCTTCGTAGAGCACAATTCTTCTCTAAGGTGGATTTTTAGTAGGGATATTATCAAGTAAGGGTGAAGAAGGATGATATCCCCAAGACTGCATTTTGTACAATATACGAGCACTATAAATTCATATTAATTCCTTTAGGACTCACTAATGCTCCAAAAATTATCATGGACTTGATGAATAGAGTCTTTAGAGATTACCTTGACAAATTTTTGGTAGTCATTATAGATGATATTTTGATATACTCCAAAACCAAGGAGGATCATGAAGAGCATCTAAGAACTGTATTAGAGACCTTGTGGAAGTAGAAGCTCTATGCAAAGTACAGAAAGTGTGAGTTCTAGTTGAAGGAGGTATCATTCTTGGGCCATGTCATCACAAGCAATGGGATATATGTGGATCCCTAAAAAACAAATGCAATTGAGGGATGGATGAGGCCAACATCGGTAACAGATATCCATAGCTTTTTTGGGGTCAGCTGGATATTATCGATGATTTGTGAGAAATTTATCTGGATTGTCCAACCCTCTTACCAAGATAACTCGGAAGGGAGTAAAGTTTTCTGGTAGTGATGAATGCGAAGCAAGCTTCAAGAAGTTGAAAATGAGGCTTATCACTATGCCTGTGCCCACTTTACCCACAAGTGGAGAACTTTTTTTGGTACTCAGTGATGCTTCGAAGAAGGTTCTGGGATGTGTGTTGATGTAACATGACAAAGTCATTACCTATGATTCAAGGAAATTTAATGTTAATGAACATAACTATCCAACACATGACCTTGAGTTGGCTGTAGTGATCATTTCTTTGAAAACTTGGTGGCATTATCTCTTTCGGGAGAAGTGTGAAATATATACATACCACAAAAGCCTCAAGTATATATTCGTACAGAAAGATTTGAACATGCGCCAATGAAGATGGTTAGAGCTGATCAAAGACTATGACTTCTCAATCCATTACCACCTTGGGAAAGAGAACAAGGTGGAAAATGACCTAAGTAGAAAAGACACAGCGATTATATCATTGATGAGAATGGAAAAGGATCCAATATTCTTAGATTTGATGGAGATGGGCATGTGAATCATAAAGAAGGGAACATCATCAATCCTTTCACAAATGATAGATCAACCGTCACTTTTGGAAAGCTTAATGGATTCTCAAAAGGATTATGTGGGAATTCAAGAAAAAGTGGAAGCTATCAGAAAATGGAAATACTTGGAGTTTAATGTTAATGAATAAAGAAGTGCGAGATTTGGTTAAATACTATGTGTTCCATCAAGTATGGAGCTGAAGAAGGAACTTTTGGATGATGCACATAGTTAAAATTTCTCTTTTCATCCATGAAACACAAAGATGTATCGAGATATCTGAGAGGATTATTGGTGGGATAATATGAAGAAGGAGATCACTAAAAATACATCAAAGTGCCTGGTGTGTCCGAAAGTGAAGGAAGAGAGGAAAAACTCTAAGGGGATGATGCAACCATTTTCCATACTAGAATGGAAATGAGAAGACATCACCATATACTTTTTTCACCAGACATTTGAAGACATCCAAAGGAAACAATGAAATCTAGGTTGTTGTGGATTGTCTTACAAAGGTTGCACAATTCATGGATATTCGGGAGGATTTATCATTGGTTCAACTGGAACATATAGATATCAGAGAAGTTGTAAGGGTGCATGGAGTACCACTATCTGTTGTGTCCAATAGATATCCAAGATTAAACTATAAGTTTTGGAAGAGTCTTCAACATGCTCTGAATACTGAACTAAACTTCAGTATGACCTATCATCCTCAAATTGATGCCCATACGAGAGGACTATCCAAACACTTGAGGGCATGTTGAGAGCATTATTAGTGGAATTTAAAGGAGGATGGGATCAACATCTCCCTCTGGTTGAGTGATCTTATAATAACAGTTTATACTCGAGCATCCAAATGGCACCATATGAAGCCATTTATGGGAAAAGGTTCAGAACACCAGCGTGTTGGGATGAGGTCGGTGAGCCTAAGCTGCTTGGACCCGAAATGGTCGAAGAAATGGTGGAGAAGGTGTAAACCATTCAGTAGCATATCAAGGCAGCCCAGAGTCAACAGAAGGGTTATGCAGATAACCGTCGATGAGACCTTGAGTTTAATGTTAGAGACATGGTATTTCTACACATATCTTTGTGGAAAAATGTCATGTGGTTTGGAAAGAAAGGGTAGTTAAGTCTATGGTGAATTAGCCCCTTCAAGGTTCTTGATCGTGTCGGGGCTGTAGACTATCGACTAGAACTTCCACCTACCTTGGACAAAGTACATGATGTCTTTAATTTATCCATCTTAATGAGTTATATACCATACCATTCACATGCACTCTATTCAGAGGTCCTACATTTAGAGGATGATATTTTTTATGAGGAGAAACCAATGAAGATCTTATATCATAGAGAAAAAGTTCTACAAAATAAGACAATTCCCCTCGTCAAGGTGTTGTAGAGAAACCAAAAGTCTGAAGAAGTGACGTGGTAATAGGTGGAAATGATGAAGCAGAGTTACCCACATCTGTTTTAGTGTGGAAAAGGAAATTTTGAGGGTGAACTTTCTTAAGGGGGGAAGATTGTAACTACCCAAAATTTCATTAATTGAAATCCCTCTTGATCTAATTAAATGTCTCTTTATGTAAAATTTTTATATAAACTGTCATCTTATTTGGTTTTATATTTTTGGATTTCAAAATATTGTTATGAATTGTGATCGTTTCTAATATATCCATCTAAGTGCGATCAAATGATTAGTATAAATATAGGGTTTTAACAAATACAATTTACCTATATAAAGGAAGCAATGGACTCATCCAGTAGATGTGCCCCATATGATGACCATTTTTTAGAGATCGGAAAGAAGGTTGCGTCTTTGGTATTATCTGTTGACCAAGTCCAAGTTAAGCTTTAATATGTTGTGCTCGAGCAGGATCGACTATGAGAGAAGTGGAAGTTGATAGAGATTACCACCCGAGCAATTTTATCTGATCCACCCCAAGAGTCTGTCACCATTGCACACCTTACTCTTCAGTCTTATGTAGGTGTTATAAGGGGTTATGTAACAAGACCTTATCACTATGGTTATGTACATTATTTTTGTATATAATAATTAATATACTTTCATTTTATTATTGTTACCTTGTAAATAGTTTTTAAAGCTCAAATAGTATTTTTAGTTAAAGTTCAACTAAGAAATATATTTTGATTAATTAATGGATTTTTGAATTAAATTATACTTTAATAAATTATTATTATTATTATTAAATTAATTTTAATTAAATATATGTTATCATATAATTTTATGAATGCAATTGTAATTTTTTAAGGTTTCGTATCCATTTTTGTCAAAACCCATGAATTTTCGATAAATGTTGGTTTTTATTTTAAAAGTGAAAATTAACAAATTTCGAAAATTATTTAGATAAAATGATTATTATTTCTTGAATCAGGATGTCAAAATTATCCAATGATAAATTTTTCATAATTTTCAGAGACAGTCAAATTTTTGGGTAAACTTTAAATACCGTTTAAATATATAATGTATTATATGACATCATAATGACCCAATAGTGATGTAATAAAATACTATAAACTTTCTGTTATTCCAATATATGTTTTACCATTAAAATAATGTGATTTTGGGTTTTTTTATTTATTATACAAAGCATTAGTGGACTCTTAAAGACTTATTAAACATTTTTGTCTTTTTGAATTGTTTTCCTTGGGCGTGTCACTCACCTCCACATAAGAAACCCCACTATTTTGAGAAGTTCAGACTTTGGCCTTATAAAATATTGTTTTCCACTTCTTTTTTCCTAAAACCATGGTCTTATTTTTTTTTGGATTAGTTTAATGTGAGGTGTCCCAAACCAAAAGAATAAAGATTTCCCTCTCCTTTCCTATATAAACCCACCCAAGCTCCAACTTACACCACACAAAAATACTTTGGTGTTCATCCATACTATTTCCTCCTCTCACTATAATTCTCCCAAGGTTCCCCAAACTCCCATGAAGCCTCTCTCAAGCCTCTCTCAAGCCTTTGGAAGCACACTTCCAAGTAAGGGTTTTCTTCATTTCTCATTTTTGTCTAATTTTATTAATGTTGTTATGCCCTTTTAATTTCAATTATAAATGTTAGGGTATGATCTTTCACCTCCCCAATAATTCACTATTTTTTTTGAATAATGAGAGACCCATTTATCTCTCAATAAATTCCTTCTATGCACACCTTTTTTTATGCCAAAATTTTGAATGGAATTAATCTCTCCTCACTTACATTCAAGAAATTCTTTCGTATCATGTATCTAAATTCAATTACAATTGTTGGGACATGTATCTATATGAACCCCTTACTGTCTTTTTCATGTAAATATGATGAGGCATCCATTTATCTCTCATCAACCATTTTTATGAATTCTTACATCACGCCGTTACGCTGTCGAAATTACACTGATTTTCCAAGACAATGTCATTGGGTAGTGAATACCATGCCCATTTCTCTATCAAGGGTATTAACATTTATGCACATTTACATATTGATTATAAAGTGTCATGTATTAATTCAACATTAAATTATCATGGAATAAATGATGATGTTTTATGAATCCATGTTATATGATCCCTGTGGCAGACTTATGCATGTAATGAAATGTTTAAGAAGGGTGCACCCTTATAGCGATCCAATGCATTTGGTAAAGTATAATATCATGATACATCATGTGAAATGGGTGTTTACTAATTCCAATTTAAGTTCAATAATGTTTTACTCATGATTCATGTGCAATTAGGATTTACTAATGCTCTATGTACAATGAGCCTTAGCTCATGATAATTGCATGTTAAGTGTTGTTGCCACATTCCCAGGTTATGATTATCATGATTTATCATGCCTTTATGTTTATGATTCTATTTTTCTCTATTGATATCCCTACTTTCTAACGTGTATGGTATTGATCATTTTATTCCAGGATTATTCCTTTACTGGGATTTATAGCTCACCCTTTTGTTCAGCATGTCCTCAGGTTATCCCATACAATGATAAGTACGAGGGAATGTAGTGGTCATGTAAAGGATGTTTTCAATAAAGATGTTGTATTTCATGTTTTAAGTTATTATTTAATGATCCTAATCCCCAAAGACACTAGACCTCTTAATCTTATATGTTTGATCAAGTGAAGGTTATGTATTAAATCAGGTTTAAGTGTGTAATAAAATGCAGTGTTGTCATATATAGGCTAAAACATGGTCTGTGTTTTGTATGGTTTTATTTGAACACCATTATTAAATGAGTAATTTGGAGTGATGTAATCAAAAATACATATAAATTGTTTTTTGGAGTCTAGAAAATAAATAATTATTAAATATTCAGTGTTTTCAGATGCATGGATAAGTTTAATGTTTCAATTATAATAATTGATCATTAATACAACATTTTCCAGTAAAAAATATGGAATCTAGAATTCCTTAATTCATTTAAAATGGTGGATATATATTGAATCCAATAAAATTATGTTCTATATTTTTTTAGGGATAATAATTTTTTTCACCGAATCCAATGTAGTAGCTTGGTTATTGTACATGGTTAGATATTTATTCATAAAAAATTTTAATGTGAAAAAATATATAATTATTTACACATCATTAAAAATATTTTTCAAATTTTTTAGAATATGTGGAATGTTTTTCCAATATAAAGATATAGAATAACAAATTTGAATCACTTTTAATCTTAAAAGAACTCAAAAACACTTCTTAGAGACCCTAAATTAGTGAAAATGCATAAAATAATTGGAAAATTGAATCAAAATATCATATTAAGATAATTTTTTATCATGTGTATTCTTAGACACTACAAGATATCAAATTAATTTTCTCAAATTTTTTTATGGAACTAGCTAATGTGGTATCTGGAAAAATTTATTTTTGGTAAAACAATTATCTAAATAAAAAAATATTAGAAAAAATAATTTCGATGTCATAAGTGGTTCTATAGAAATCCAATATTAATAAATAGAAGTTGTAATTGAATTATTATGAATGTTAATGATTTAAATTTTTGGTTTTTACTATTAAAAAAATATAATGCTATCAAAAAGATAATTTCCCTATAACAAATTATTTTAGTTAATTATTTTGACAGGGGAAATTTAATTTAGAAAATATACATTAAAAAATGACTATTAAGTGATTTCATATTGTTGACCTTTATGAATTGGATGGAGAAAGTAAATGAAATACGTTCATATGGTCAAATACTATTAAAAATGTTTTCTGAATTTTTATTAGGTGTTAGTATTGATTATAATAGATTCGTATAATGATAAGATAATGGTTATAAGAATATTTTATGGAGTAATAATGGGTTGTTGTGTTATAATCATGAAAATATTTACTTATGTTTATTTTTTTATGGTAAATGTGATGAATTGTAATGATGTGTATGATATACGAGTCTATTATTAATATTAGGGTCTCCATACATTATTTTGAATCATTTTTACTGAACTTTGTAAAGGAACGACCTTCATTATTTCTTATTCAATTAAAAATTGACGTTGTTTTCATGAAAAATAAATTATTTATTAATAGTTTTATTTGGGAAAAAAAGAAATATTAAGGTAATATTTTTAGAAACATATTTATTGTTAATGTTTAGTGTAACTGGTGTTGTTTTGACTGAATTGTTACTTTCAGTGGTCAAATTAAATCACCCACCCTCACAACAAGTATAGTCTATGTATGGGATTGATCTATAGAGAGGTTTAACATGTTCTATAACTTCATTCATGTTTAATTAACTAAATGGTTGCTGAATGTATAATTGATATATGAGTACTATGTATGTTATTTCAAATTATTGAATGGTTAACTCATTAATTTCCATAATGGGTTACATTTAAACAAGAAACTCTGAATTGTTTTAAAAAATTGACGGAGGAAATGTATTGGGGATATGAATGGCTATGAAGGTCATCAAGAATTGATTAGAATATTGTGTTGTGTTGATAATAATAACTCGCATCTCTATATTCACATGTGAAAAAACTCTATTGGTCTAGTGTGATCTGATTAGGTTAATATCAATCAACTTCTTGGTTTGAGATTCATATTTTATTAAATTCTCTGAAAATAACCCTCTTTGAGAAGACTAGTGGACCCAATGTTCATGGGATTACTCATTTTAATTACCCTAGAGATCCCTGGAAACTCTGTTATTGTTCAGATACGAAGTTTATAGTGAGAGAATGAAATGATCCGTAAGGGAATTATTTGAGGTAAAATGAACTAACATAAACAAAATATGTGGATTTGATTACCCAAGAATATTCCATACCCACTGAACCAAAACACTAAAGTATTTATCTACTTGTTGGATAAATAATGACAGACAAGCTCTTAATACCTGAAGTGTTCATTATATATTAAAGGGAATTGACAAATCCAAGAAACCATAAAAGCTAAATCTCCCAAAAACACATAGAATGTGTTTCATGCTCCTCTTCTACTAAGACAGATTTACTCCTGGATGATGATCCCACTATAAAATAGTATATGGAGTATTAACTAGCCATCCCCCGGTTTCAAGGCATATTTAGGGGTCTAAATCTTCAGAAAAATGGTTGTTAGGATGGGTAGATAAGATTTAGGTGGCCTTTGGTTCACTGTTTCATGGTTTAGGTGCACCATAGTTTAAACATGCATCAAATATGCTTAAGGTTTATCTCGGAGGTTGGATGTGCACAGTTTCCTGGGATGGACTACACAGGCTGTAAAACCATTTGATTAGCCAATGCTTCCTTAACATCACACCTTGCACAGTTTCCTGGAGGATCCACATTATAAACTATGCAATGACTATGAGAAATGTTCTGTATTGAGGATTCTAGCTTAGCATGTCCATATGGGTTGGGATTCATAGTTTCAGTGACTTAGTAGTAAACATTAACCCATAAAAAAGGGTCTAAAAGCCTCCGATATGCAACAAAATTTCCCAATTCTTTCTATATCTTCTTATTACTTCCTTTGATGAATAAATTACACCTATAAAAATATGTTTAGGTTTTTAATTCATTACAATTTATCCAATTTTTTTAATATTCATTGATGAATGTAAATTACATATTCATAGAAGTGCATCAAACTCCCCCACACTTAATCAGTTGTTTGTCCTCAAACAAATACCTAGACAATCATCTCAAAATAATCACTAAATAAATACATCTAAATACCATATATTATATAAAATACAAGAATGATTTTTTTGGATTAATAATAATTTAAATTTTAATATTCATTCACTTACCCCACTTTCAAGTTAACTAATAAAGTAATATCAACTGAAAATGTCTAAATATTCATTTGTAAGTTTTTTAAAACATAAATTGTGCTTCTTCACTCAAAGGAAGTTCCATCCCCCACATTCATCTTATCACACATTTAGGTAGGCCAGTCAAATATTTTTTTGACACCAAATTCTTGGATATCACTTTTATAGGTCACACAAACTCATTGGATTTCTGCATTAAAGAGTGATGAAAGGTCATCACCATTTTTTGTCATTATTTTTCATATATAGAATTTTGTTAACTAGGGTAATAAACAAGAAATGAAATTTGGAGCGCAATTTTTCCATGCATTAACATAATGAATTTTGATTGTGAAATTAAATATCTCATGAAATTATGTTTATGTAACAACCACAAGTGTGGTATCAATAATTTCCACACTTCACGTACCTTAATTTATAAGTCAATTTAAATTATAAGGGGTTTATTAATTTAAACTACACCAGCACAATGGACCTTTTTAAACATTTTTTATGGATAAATGTATAATAGTTTCTCTTCAAGTGTTAAAATGCCTTTTCATATCAAAAATATTCCTATCAATCTGTACATAGGAAAAATTTCACAATGAATTCTCCAAAATCCATTCTAATCAAGTGGATATAATTGTGGGACATCTATACCAACCCTAATAGGTCCCCTAAGAAAAATTTATTCTTAGGTAATATAAATTCAATGATCAAATGAATTTCAAAAAGTGAGAACCCTCCCCCATACTTAAAATCGATAATGGTCCCCTGTGAATGCAGTAATGTATATAAGGGTGGGAAAAGAAAATGTGTACAAGGGGATGGAGATACTATTGAATGAATGAAATGTGAATCAGAATAGAAAAACTCATCAGGAAAGATGATAGAAAATGGATATTTTCTGTTTTGTGAGACCCCACAAAGTGAAAGATTTTATTTGTACCAATAAGTATCAATTCACTTGTTGGCTTGATGATGAAACCAAATAAAGAGATGAAATAATAGTACAATGGAAGAAAGTGTAATGAGAAAGAAGCACACAATAACACCATATGAATAAAACATAAAAATATAAGGAAAGTATAAAAAGAGATTTATAAAGAAAATAAAGTGGAATAATCAGTGGGACATCAACACAAATCAGTGGAAGCTTGTCGATGGATCAAAGTCAAATGGATCTCGGAACTGAGTGAGGGATTCCTTAGACCATGAGGAAACTATTAGGGCTGGATTTGTGTCAAATAATTCATTAGAAGTAACTACTGTTGGATTCATTGGACCTTGGTGAGAAGAGGACTCCCTTTTCATGTAGTAGGAAGGGGGTTGGATAGGGAGGGGAGGGTAGAGATTGGGGGTAGGGAAATCCATCATGGTGAAGCCTGCCATCTAGTGCCCAGTGACCCCAACCTCTCATTAAAACATGGAATAAACATATTGGTTTGTATTCCATTTAATATATAGGTCACCTTAGAGGGTTCCATCAAGGTATGGGTACATGGGATAAGTTGAGTATGGTGGTGGCTTTATAGAGGTGGAAGGAGTGGGGGGCCGATAGTCCTCATCATGGGGTGATGAGTGGTGGGAGGTAGAAGGTGGGGTGGTATGGGCCTAATCCCATTATTCCTCATATTGAACTCAAAACCAATAATTATTTACATCATATTCCAACACATTCATGACATATACCATTGTTAGAGCGAATGAGAGGGTTGTGGGTAGCTCAATGAAGGCGCTCTCATAAAATTCAATGTCAAGGAATTAAGTGAGGAGAGTGATGAAAAATCCACCCAAAATGTCCCCTATTTATTTTAAGAACATATGTTGAAGGTACTATGTGATAATGAAGGTGATGTTAGTGGGAGTATTTGTAATCATGGAATGTAGAATGAACAAATCTCTTAGGCGGACATTTCTTTTCCAATCTAATTAGGCATTAAAATATGTGGTAATGATTTAGTGCCAAATGTGATGGATGGGGTTCAGAAGATAGGAATACATGGAGGTCTTTTGGACATAGGAATATTTGGGCTTGGTGACAATATCCCAAAGCTCTCTAGTATATTCAGTTTCCCATTCTCAGGATTCCTCAATATACTTAATGCTCTGAACATATTCTTGATCATATACCTTAACAAATGTGGAAAATTCTCCAAAAAAATAGAAGAAATAGTTCATAAGGTGGAATGTGACATATCTTGGGTCCTCACCCAAGTATACCTACTCATAAACTATATATATATATATATCATGACATTGAAAAGTAAAAGCTTACTTCAATACTTTTTCCGCAATAGTGGGTCAGTGAACACCATGTACCTAACTGTGGTGCCCATAGAAAATCAGCCGCACTGGTTCATCAGAAATGCCCAGTGCCTCAAGATTTTGCAAGGAAAATCATTAGGGAGGGCTGAACTCATGAGTGACTAGCACTCGATAACACTTATTCTCCTTTTATTTCCAAATTTACTGTGAGGACCAAGGATGTTAGCGATACCAGAATCACAGATACTATTGGATGATGCTAAGGAAATTGGGTTGGTTTTTCTACAAGCAGTTTAATACAACAAATAAAAATTGAACATTAAAAAATAATGATAGATATAAAATGGAATCATTAATGTTAAAAAATAAATAACCCAAGGGAACCCATAAATCTGTAAAATTAGTGCCAAACAATTGGGTGTTTTGGAAGAAAAAATTTGTGCAATTTTTTGGAATGAGGTCTTGGAAATAATGGTTATTGAAGAAGGTGAAGAAAAACTAATATTCAAAAACAAAACAAAAATTTGAACGGGGGTAGGGGAAAGTCATGTGGCTACCTTATATGCCTAATGATCAAGCTCTATAAGTAAGTGAAATGGATTTCTATAGACCAATAAAATGAGTAGATTCCCAATAGTGTTTTGAAAGTGGTCGGGTGGGCCCATAGAACATTGTCTATCTTATTTGAACAATCCTCTCTTGATGAACCCAATATATTTTTTTATGTTTTTTAAGATCTTTGTTGGAAACCTATACTTGTCTAGTAGATTGGGGGTGATATAGTGTCCATGTGTAATACTTCGACCTGCATTTTGTTAAAACACTTATCATCATGAGATTATAAAAATGTGTTCCCCTATCAATGATGAGGACCCAAGGAACACTGAATCTTATGAATATGTGATTCTTCAGAAATGTGATAATGAACTATTTCATGTTATGAGATGTGATAGTGGTTTTATAAACTTTAGAACCATAATACACACATACCAAGATGTATGTGTTTTCGTATGATGGTGAAAAAACCTCATGATTTTAATAAACCACACTTCGAAAAGATACATTTTAAGGACGGGGTGTTCAAGCATCTCAGCTCTGTGCCCAATAGTACCTATCCACTTGCACTTATTAGACAATTCCATAGTTTTTCAAGAATACTTATGCATTGTTTTCTATAAAAATATAGATTAGATTTTTTTTTCAATTGTGCAGTCTATCCCAGGATTACCTCTAGTGGGAGATGAGTCAAAGACTCCATAAATCAATTGATTTCAACTTCAGACATGCAATGAATAATTCTATCATCTTCACATGAATATTAAAACAGTGGATCTTCCTAAATGTACTTCATTACCTCTTATAGAAAATTATTTCATTACTGATAAGAAAGACTGGGATTGAGAAATACCATATCCAAATAATTGGCGATATTAGAGAACCATGGAGGGGATGTAGAAGATATTGAAAATATATGCTCATTGGTAATTCCTTCTTTGAATTATATGTCTTATTATTTCTATATGTGTGGAAAATCCAAGCGAGAGATATGATTAGAAACAAAATTTTAACTACCCTTCTTATTATGAATCTCCAAATAAAACACTTGGAGAAGAAGCACCCAATAAATAAATCATGTATTTTGATAATTATTGTTTAACAGGAATTTGAGTTTTGCACAATCTGTATTCAAAATGAATTTTGATAGAACTAAATATGAACAAAATATATCAAATGAAAAAACCAATTCCAAAATTTCTTTTTCTGTGGTTTTGTAATTGACTTGATATTTATTCAAGGAATGACTGGAAATGTAGATACGATAAATGATTATATCAAGCCTCTTCTCAAGAACTATACCACAACATAGTCTTTAACATCGCACATGATCTCAAACTTCTCATTTTAGTTTTTTGAAGTCATTATCAGAGCTTTGACCAATATCTATTTTGAAATTGGAAATTCCTTAATGTAGTCTTCATTGAATACAATGATAGAATCCTTCAAAATAAGATTAGTTAATGGTTGGTCTATCTTTGAAAAATCATGTACAACCCATCGATATAATCTTGAATTCCCTAGAAAGCTTCCTATTTCACATATAGAAATTAGAATTGGAAGATTTTATATCACATCTATATTTTTGATATCTACTTCAATTCCCCTCTTGGAGATCCAATGGCCCAATATAATACCATTTTCTCCATAAAATTAAATTGTTCCCAATTTAATACCAGATTTTTCTACTTCCACCATTCTAGAATCATTTCTGTTTATTTAAAGAATGTGTAAATGACTTAACATATATGGATAATTCTTCCCTAAAAACATCCTAAATCTTCTCTACCTTGTCATGGAAAAAAGATAACATACACCACTTTATGGTGGTTGGAGCATTACACATACTAAATAAAATATGATGTTAGGAAAAGGTTCTGTATGGGCATGTGAAGATGATATTATCCTGATTTTGAGGGGAAATATATATTTGATTATCTCCAAAATAACCATAAAATAAGGAGTAAAATTCATGGGAAGTTGTCCTTCCTTGTGGTTTCATTAATGTTTATGTAATAAAAACATACTCTCCAGACTGTAACTATCCAAGATGGGTTCATCTCATTCTTTATTTTTGAAATTGCGGTGATACCACCATTTGGTTACCACTTTTAAGGGGCTAACCCACGCACTTTCAGAAATTGAGTATATAATTGTTGAATTTACAAACCTAGTCAATGCCATTTTCACCACCTCCCTCATTGGAGGATTTTACCATCATTGTGGTTGTCAAGATGGTTTATCTCCTCATTCCAAAAGTACCCATGTGGGTAAAAATGTATGGAATGATTCCTTTAAAGCCAAAATTCATCCAAACAATAGCTTGTTTTCATGCTCTTAGAACTGAAAAATGTGCATCCTCTTTCTCATTTCTGAGGGAAGCATTAAGAAAAATATGTAGTGTTTCCTTGTAACCCAAATACCCATAATCCAGAGATGATAGAAGAGAACTAATTTCAAATTTTGGAGTCTTAAAAACCCAAAGAATTATGGGTTCAACTTATTCTCTATCTAAACTATCTGGAATTACTTATTGCTTCGAACAATGACTGCCCTGACCTGAAATATACTACATCACTTCATGTTTCTATTTGGGATGGATTTATACTAAATCTATCTCATTGATAGATGAAAAAATTTCTTATTAATTACTACAAAATTACCATAATCTTAAACTATAGGTAAGGAGAAACAATCCTCAATTTCCTTAAATGAAGCTTGTTTAACTACATTGACAATGTTATAAGATACACTTTCATATCCAACTCAAAATATCAACTCTCCTTGATGAACATCGATAGAAAAATTCATGTAGATAGAAAATGGTCTTCCAAAAATTAGTGGCACTTCTGCATAATCCTTCAAGTCATGGATGATATATTAATATGAAATAATTTGATTCTTAACCAACACTAACACATCTTCAAGAATCCCTTTTGGGTATTTGATAGAGTGATCGGCTAGTTGTAGTGATACATAATAATTATTTAATTCATTCAGTCCCATATTCTTAAAGACACTAAATGGAATTAATTTTACTCTATCCCCCTAAGTCACAAAGGGCCTTCCCAAACTCACATGATCTGATTGTACATGAAATAGAGAAACTCTTGGGATCATGAGATTTTGATGAATCAAATTATGTACCACCATAGATCACTCCTTATTAGGAGGAATTATATACAAATATTCCATTTTTATTTTGTTTGAAAGGATCTATTTCATGAATTTTTTTATGTTGGCATTTGAGTGTATGCCTCTACAAATGGTATATTTATTCGGTGTTTCCTGAAAACATCCATGAATCTTACAAACCACTAGTCAAATTTTGACTTCTTTATACATCCTGGAATGGTCATGATGGGTTCATTAGGCTTGACCACTAAATTTTATTTATCATGTATGGACCCCTTCCCTTCAGACATCTTTTTTGGTGGGGAAAACTCCTCTATTTCAGCTTCTTTGTCCATAGAGGGTGCACACTTATTTTTATTTTCAGCTTCACTGCCTCCCTACATTGTGGTCACATGATGAGGTAGATCCTTCCCACTCCTCAATGTGATTGCATCTTCCTCCTACCGTGGGTTTTTTTCAATATTTCCCATTAGTGTGATTGGTTTCCTTCACGAGAGCTAATTGGAAAACAATACAATATAGCTATCAATGATTTTAATAGATACTTAATTATTTTGGAATTTGTTTTTAGAAGTGGTGATGAATGTATAAATCATTTACTATAACATTGACATCTTCTCTTGCAGAGGTTGTTCCTAAAAATCTTACTATTTTGTGGATGTTGAGGTGGCTGTGTTAGATGAGGGTTTTGTTAACCCTATTTTTTATACGAGCCATGTTGATTTTGATTTCCCTATTTTTGTCTTGGATATGGATTTTTATATTATTGTTGTCCAAACCTGAGTGGCTTCTAGAGTCAAGACATAGAATATTTCTGATATTATCCCCAACCAATATTCACATTACCGTTCCAGGCTTGGATCTGATATTAAGGGAAAATATTGGGCCCTCGAATCTACGGAACATGAAATAATTCAATTTTTATTGGGATGATAGTAAATCTTAGAAATTCACCCATGGTATGGTTGTAACCAAATTCACTACAAGAATTATGATTTATTTATTGAACTTGGGAAGGTGTTTTCAAATTCAAAGCATCAATATTCATTGAAATTAAATCATGTTTAGGCACCAGTATTTTAGTGGCATCAACATTTTTCATACCTCTTTTACGAGTTCCCCATTAATAATTCCACGAAATTCTACAGGCTGGCATCTCCTACAAAAGTTCAAATAGTTTTTAGGTGATTTTTTCATTTCCTTTCCTCTAGAAGCTACATCCACCATAGATTTGGTGTTCGTTGTAAGACCCCTATAGAAGGATTGAACATGCATCTATAGTGGGAGTCCATGATTATGACATTTCCATTGATTATCCTTGAAATATTCCCTCCATTCATACAATGATTTTCATTCATGCTTCTAGACACTACGGATCTCATTCCTTAACATCATCATTTTGGAAGGGGAAACATATTTAGATAGGAAGGATGAATCTAGTTCCCCCCAAGTGAGGATAGAACATTGGGAAGCACTTTAGTCCAATCCTATTCTTTTTAACTTAGGAAAAAGGGAAATAATCAGATCTGAATAGCATCTTTTGATACACCATAGTAACATAATGTGTCACATATCTCCAAAAAATTTGAGATATTTTCATTGTGGTCCTTAGTTGAAAAAACTCCAAACTAAACTATATTCTATATGATTTTCATAATTACCATCTTGAATTCGATGTGTTGTTCTTCCACTTGTGGACTTAAAATTTGTATGTCTACTCCATGAATGGATGGATGTCTATGATTACTAAGGGTACGATGTGGAGAAACTATTATAGAAGAGGTTGTGGTATATAATACTAATGTGAAAAATATGGTTATTGATTCAGATGCATGTATGGTTTCCATTCTAGGGGAATATACTGGTGTGGTTTTTTTCCATATCTTGACATAAATGGAGCTGGTGGTCTTTGATTGTTTCATGGAACATACTCCATATTGTTGGACAATGGATGTGGTTTAGGCTTACCAGTAGTGGTGGGATATTGGTTCAGGTTCCAACCTTGTAAAAAATCTCTATCTTACTCCCTATAAAGTAGTCAATTCTCCCTCTTCCATGTTTTTTGGGGGTATTCTAGTTGTGTTCTATCATAAGGGTTTTTTTCACCTTGATATAGTTCATTCAATTACCAGGTCAAATAAGATTGTTTTTGCTGAATTGGTGATCTTGGAACAAGTAATCTGGCTTCTCATCCACCTATGGTCCTACAGAACACCAAAAAATACAACCAATGTAAATGATAAAAAACTAAAAATATAAATGAGTTTAGGTGTATAATTTTTCATAATTTATGATTTTTTTCACTTAATTAACACAAACTCAAAAAAAAAAACAATTTAATTATTCCTCAGAAACTACATCATATTTTTTTGTCATATTTTATGAAATGTTACTTTATGCAACAAAAATTAAATCAACCACCCTCAAAACTAGTAGTGTAAGAATTTGATCTATCCAAAGGGTGGTTTAACATGATTTATAACTTAAGCCCTGTTTAATTAACTGAATGGTATCTAAATATAGATTTGACGTTTTAAATTTGTGTAAGTTAATTAAAATGAATTATTAATTAACTCTTTGACATCCGTAATGGTAAACTTAAAAAAAATACACATAAAACTATTTTTATCAATTGATGGGGGAAATGTATCTGGGATGGGGGTAGCTACCAAGGTCATTGAGAATCGAGTAGATTATTGTGTTGTGATTTAAATAATAACTCACATCAGTGAGATTCACGTGTCATAGAACTCCCTTGGTCTTGTGAGATCCGATTAAGTTAATATTAATGAAATTGTTGGTCCAAGAATAAGTTTTTGATAACTTTTCTGAAAATGAACTTCTTTGAGATGATAATGGATTTTTCTATTATCATATCACCTAATTGGGAAAATTAATTTGAGATGATGTATGATGAAATTTATTTTTTTATAGGGGTTGTAATATGAGATTATATTAGTCTTATGTTTTTACCAATATACTATTATCGTTTCACACTCAATGATGACCAAACTAATTATACAACTATTGAAAAATAGATTCTTACTATGGTATATTCATTTGATAAATTCTGGTCATACCTTCAGTGATCTAATGTCATTGTTTTCATATATCTTGTTGCATTAACATACACATGGAATGAAAAGAATACCAATATGTGGTTGATATGGTGGATCCTTTTATAGTAAGAGTTTTGAATTTTAATTAAGGACACAAAAGGAAAACATAGTGTTATCTTTGAGGACCAATCTATAATACCACTACACATTATTGAATATAATGAAGATCTATAACCCTTATATGAATTCCCCAATGAAATATTTTTCTATGTGGATGTGTATTCCCGACCATGTTTTGCTAATATAGAAAATTCTTTGGTCAATTGGAGCCCATACACAAACATTTCCTATCAAGAAAAGAAGAATTTTTTTTATATGAGTAACAAAAATGTTGGGACGTGCCACTATTATTCTAGAAATGTGTTGTGGGATTTATTTGAAATTTCATCCCTAGAGAATATTTTCAGAGTGTCTTTGATTTATCACACATATCACTAATTCTAGGAAACCACAGACTTAATTGTGAAAAATATAAAATCCTTCATTGTGAATTTTTCTTTAAAATCTTCATTGGTATGTATGGTTAACTATGAAAACCTATGATTGGTGATAGGGAATAGGAACCATTTGAAAATAGTATGAAATTCCATAGATTTCCATTTTTGGTTTTAAAATCATAAATTTTTGGGGGATAGACTTAATTGTCCCCTTTCCCAATTCCAATATTTTTTTGTGTTTACAACATCTTTATGTGAGTAGATTAGGAAGATTACCCACTCTAATAGAATAGTATTTTTTGATCATTCTCAAGAAAAATATTTTTTTGGCCATTTAGAATTCCCCATTTACTCATCAATGAAAAATTAATGAACATCAATAATTATTCCATGAATGTGCTACTGAAAATGTATGGATTTCATTTTAATAATACAACCCCTTACCAATTTAAAAATATCCCTCATGTGGAACTATCAAATCAAGAAATTAAATAAAATATTTAGAAAATAGTGAATGCGAGTAAGAAAGATTGGAGTAGAAAACACGATGACAGACGTTGGGAGTATCGATTGTCTAACATAACACCAATATTCACAAACCATTTAATAATTGTCTATAGAAAACCATGCCACCATCTAGATGAATATGAAACTGACTTTTTCTAGGCAAGAAAAATACTACGCATGGGTTTTATGAATGTTGGGAACAAAAGGATCCTCCAATTAAATTATCTTGATGAAATAAAGTGGGATGCCTACGGAAATGACGAAATTTATAAAGATAAAATAATGTAATGACCAATATATGGCTCGAAGGGTATTCACGTCATGAAAAAAAATACTTTTATTAAATTCATGATTAAAACGGTACCTTTTAAAATTTGAATCCTAATGGTAGGTTTTATTTGATGTATCTAAATTCCTCCCTTGTGCAATGGTAGAAATTCTATGAGGCGATGGACCATACGTTAATGTCAATGTAAAATGTGTAATTTTTTTCAAATAACTATTTCAGGAAGGGTATGTCATATCTTTGAATCTCACCTCATAATATAAGGTCTTTAATCTTCAAAATTAAATAAAGCATTGGCTGGGTGGTGACCAAACTTAATACCCTAGGATAGATTATTTGTTTAAAAAAAGTATTTTGTAGTGCTAAATAATTTTTTGTTATGACATTTATAATAATTCATAAAAAGAAACTAGAAAAAATCACATAGAAATATCTCAAATTATGGCTTATGTTTCTCATATCACCTTTTAATTCCAAGAATGTCAGGTTTACAGAAATGATCCTCCTCCCCCCAGCTGCCACTCTACTCCATCCACCACCATTATCAATTGCAAAACATCCCTCTGACACTCTTACCTAATTAATTTTACAATCCCCATACCACTCACACACTAATGGTTCAGATGATGAGAGTTTGAAAAAAACCCACCATTCATGAACCTGACCAAGCACATAGGCTAGGGGAATAATCCTCCCCTGGATAATAAACTAGTATGAGATCCTTCCACACCACCACCTATAGTTACCACCCCACCAGGTTTTCCCCTAGTCCACCTCCTACCAATACTAGTCCATTTTAAATACTTATTAAATCCACCCATTTCCTTATTTTTCATAATCAAAGCATATGTTATTCTTGGAAAACATACAAGGCAAGACAATACAGACAAATGTGATACAATATTTGTTCATCCAACAGAAGATATTCATAATTAAAGAAGGCATGGATTCCCTCAAATAGATTCAACTCTCTCATATCTTCATTCTATTTGAGGATATGTACCATGATATATTTCTTTATTTCATTCCCTCCACTGATATCAATGATTTTTAGGTCCCCTTCTGGTTGGGATATAGGTTTTGGGAGATCACACTTGGAATGTTTGGATTTGGTTTGTTGGATTATTCATTATATTTTTTTATATCTTCTGGCTATACAACCCTGAGTCCAGACCACTAAAGGATGATATGATGATGAAATGGTTAGAGATATCCTGAGTTTTCATGAGTATCCATGATCAACCTACAATGAAGAACACATATATGAGGTGTTCTTCTTTGAGGATAATTCATCATTCTCCAGTCCTTACCTTGATATAATGGGTCAAATCTCATGAGACAATCACTCAGTCTAAGGTGGATAATCCTAGAACATCAATGGGATACAAAATGATGAACCTATCTATAAAGATCTCTATCTACTATGTGAACAATGTAAGGAGTACCCATGACACTCTTAGAGGTGGTATCTTCATTACACATCTACGAAGTCATTTTGATGTTTTTTATTCCTCCTAGACCCTCTATTCTATAAATTTATGAATCCCATTGACATAATCATGATCCACATATTGGGGATTAATTAGAAAGTGGAAAAGAACCGTGAGTGTGAACCTCATTATAGATAGGGTCATATAGATCTCATAAGTCATATATAGATGAGGCTATTCCTTGAGACCCTACTATGACCACAAAACTTCATCACCTTCTCGATCCTCTCGATCTGAGGTTTTATCGTCATCATATTAAATCCATATTATGTTAGATATACAAAAATTGGTCTGTAACCATAAAAATATTCTATATTAAATTCTGGAAAACAAAATAAGTATATTCAATGACATTAACCTTCCTTTCACTAAACCCATAGAGTTTCATTTCACTACTCCACCCCCTTTTACTACTGCACCAGTAATCACACCATCCACCCACCATCACACCTCTACCATTGGGGTCACATATGAATCCAATTTCATCTTATCTATCCTATCTCCACCTCATCCCGATTGTTCTTTCTCTTAAGATTACATACATATGTTTTTAGAGGGATGTATTAGTGGAGTACACATAATGGGGAAAGGGCCCTACAAAAGAGACTCCACCCACTTTCTATGATCTAGATTCAAGACACATGACCTTAGTATTGAATGGAAGCTCAGCTACCCTATGAAAATCATGGAATCTCCTATAACTACGGCCCATCTACTTGTCGTCAATCCAATGTTCCTACAGAATATTTCTTATATCTATATGGATGAGATTATCTAGCCACATATCACTAGTGAGGGGAACAATGATACTGATCATGGAGACACCTCCCACTCTTCTTATATTTCTACAATATTCTCCCACCCCTATATATCTTAATTTTATCTATATTTTTTATTCACCATATTCCCTAGATACAACATAAAATATTTACTTCATCTAATATATGGGATGAAATTTTTCATAATAATATATCCCTATTTCATTATTCATTAAATTATATACATATACACTATTTATCAATCTTAAACTTCTTCTATTAATTTTCAGAGACCTAAAAAGAATCTAATTACCCACCGTTATGAGTTTTTCACTCATACTGATATGATCTTGGAACCACCATATGATTTCCCACATAGAGCTTCATGTATTATCTTATTTACATATGAGTGTTTTGGGTTATCCATTTCTATGGTGGTAAATCCTTATAATACACCCTTTTTATGTAACACACTCCTTCTAGAACCAACGAGTGGCTGAGGACAGCTAGACCTATAGAATTTTCTGACTACTCATTGTCCATCTGCCTAGATGATGATGTTATTGTCAATACATTATGGGAGAAAACTCATATTATAGTATATCATGTTTTAGTTATTTAGATTTAGTTATTTTATATTCTTTTTTCTAGTTCTTATATTTTGGGAGTTTTTAGGAACTTCTGTCTATATTGGTTCATGCATTTCTAAGGTGACATTATTTTTGACTCCTTTTTTTCTCCTTCCATTTAAAACTTTTATATTTGACACATCTTGTGAACTATTCAATTCCCCAGTGTAGGTGTGATTTTTTATATACAATTATTTCATTTGGTCCACAAGGACTACATAATTAATAAATTTCCATATGCAAATGAATTCATTTTAGGGATATCTTGATTTCTTAAAATTATTTATATTATCGAAATAAATTTTGTTTACTATTATTATAATATCTCCCACTAAGATTTTAAAATTAGTGCATAAACTATTTCATTTTAAGTTAGGGGGGAAATATTGAGTTTAATTACATTTTGAATTGTGTTTTATCACGTTTTCCTTAGACTATGATGCATTTTTAACTCAAAAATACTTTGACATTAAATATGCCTGCACCCAAAGAAATAAAAGATAAATTTCGGGTGAAAATTTTTAAATTAAAAAATTTATTCCTATTTAGATTTTCAACTTGATTATTTATTTGAGTATTCTAATTTATGATTTCGAATAATCAATACAACTATACCATGAGTTATTAAATTTTTTGTTCGGACTATTGAGAGGATTATAGAAAAAATTTGTAGAATTATTTTCTGAGTATATTTCTAGATAGACACCTAGGACATGTAAACCTATTCTAACATTATTTGGTATATTATCAAGAATATGATGGACCAAATGAACATATAAAATTATTTTGGAATTTCTATTATTGGTCCTTTTTTATAGATACCCATTTGTTAATTATTCAAAAATACCCCATAGTTTCCATTAATGTTAGGATTGATTAAGGATTCAACATATTATTTCCCTTCCTACCCTACTATTTTATTTATTTCAAGATTTTAATATGAATATGTGTGGGGGAATAATAATTTCGGATATACATGGGATACATACTATTGAGTAGTTGTGTGGTGGTATTTTCACTAGATCCAACAAACATGGTTCATAATTACATCAGATATAAATGGATGATTACCCTATTTCTAAAAAACTTAAATGGGTTGGGTATTCAGAAGATCAATAATAACCAAAACTAGAATTATTAATCCCTTGAAAGTTCATATATTGTTAGGTTATGGATGTGAGATACTTTATAAATAATACTTACATAAAAATTTGAGGATAGAAATAAGATACCTTCAATAAACATTCATTGAATATTCATAAACCTTGTTGAAGAAATTGAGAATGTGGAAAAAATACATTCTAGTGGGGGTTATTTTTTAAACTCTTCATAATTATAATGCATAATTCTTTAGAGTTTTCTTTCCTTTTTGAGCTTGGTTTTTATCATCACTTACGTACCCTCTACCTCAAATTCATTTGAACCATAATGTTAAGGCCCTCATGATTTATTTTTTTATTTTTTTTATATGGTTGAGTTATATTTCCAATGTAAGGATACGGTTTGGAACATAAATTCATGGTGTGATCATAAATAAAATTATATATTTCCTTGAGTGATGAGAGAACATTCATGACAAAGAAAATTAGAGTATTGGAATAAATATCTATGGAAAAGTTTAAAAATTGAAATAAAATAAATAAGGGATTATAATTAGGAATATAACCATGCGACACACATGATTTTATTTCCATGTATTATTTTAGAGACGTATCATCTTCCTACTAACTCTTTGTTTCATTTTTATTGTTTGAAGGATTGTTTCGTGTTAAAAATTGTTTCCTTAAATATTCTTATTGGGGTAATTTTATCTTGAGGAAAAGTAATCATTAATGTTCTAGAAAATTTGATATTATAAATTTATATATAAATTTTGGAATCATTTCTTTGGGATTTATATATGTTTCATTCTCATATTACTTGAGTTATGATGGATATTTATAGGATTTTTGAAATAAAATTTTGAAATATGTGGTTCTGAAAAATGATGAAATTCATGAAAATATATCATAAATTCATAACTCATGACATGTAATACTCAGATATATACATTTTTTAGATACAAATAGTAGATTAAAATATAATTAATGTCATCAAATTATCCAGATGTTTAAAAATTACGATGTAAAAAGAAGAGTTATGATGTATAACCCATGGAATCTACCTCCGGTGAACCTTCTCGAAGACCCATAATTTTAATTATGGAAGTAAATCATAAAGATATAGAGTGATTAAGGATTGAATTATTTCCCTAAAGTTGTAAAATGATTATTTCTAGCATACAAATAGTGGAAAAAGTAAATCTACACATAATCATGATGTAAAATCCATTAACATCATATGTTTTACTAGCCTATTTATTATGAGGTGACTCTGATGTATAAGAGGACTCTGCATACCATTTTAATGGCTTGATTTATATTTTTTATGTGTCATTTTTTCCCATTTTCAGTAAATCTCATTGATAATCTCTCATTTCATGGTTGTGTTCCACCACCATTCAATGTTCTAAACACATTGACAACTTCAATTAAAATTTCAAGGAATGTTTATCATTACCATTTTATTAGGGTATTTTTTCAGTATTTTGTTCTAATTTTATACTATTTACTGATAATTTAAACTAGAAAACTATTTGGAATTTCTAATTCTGCAATTTCCATTAATGGATAATCTTCATAGGGTTAGAGATTGAAAGATGTGGTAGAGAATATTCAATAAAATATTAAATCAATCCTTTGGTAATATTCTTACTAGGAATTAGGTTATGAAATATAATCTATCACATTATTTTACCTGATCCCTATTATTGTATTTAAAATGAAAAACCTTAACCTAACTATAATAAATAAATTTAAGACAAATAGCTTGTTTTATTTTCTACTTTTGATGTTTTTTCATATGCACAATGATTTTCGACCAACTATAGACTAAAGAGTGGATAACAATAATGGTAGATAAAATTAGTATGAACAAAGATAAATGGAGACTCCAAAATAGTTTCATATCCAATGACATATGACCTAAAAATTCTTGATTTATGAATATACTATGGATAGGATCCCAGAAATTGATCTCAAACCATTATTTAATCAACTGAAATCAAATCCATATGTTACCCTAAAATACATATTTATTAAAATTTCACAAGGAATCCAATTTAGGTATAATTTATAGGTTAAAACGACAACCATATTATCAATTTGGGTTTCACCCTATAGTTCAACATTCCTACATATCATCACTATAGTTCTAGTAGTGTTAAAATATAAATTTCTAATTTAATCGAATCATGTAGAATTTAAAACACTGTATGGGAGTTTCAGTGATTAAATAATGGAATAATTTCCTGTAATACATAATTTCAATTTTGGTACTACTATTTTAAATGATATGACCCCATTTTAATTTAATTTTATATTTATGATAAGATTAATGATTGATTTCAAATGGAACACATATGTCTGGATGATGATGGGTGTGGTCCTATATTATCCTAAAATGCATTGGTTAAGGGTTTATATTTCTGAAGAAAATATAACATGGGTTTTTATTGATATATTCTCTAATTAATGTGTATTATTTGTTGAATATTACCACACATTAATGGTTGGGACTTCCAAGATATGATCACAAATTAAAGGGTTGACCTTAATAGATGTGATCATAATATGATGATACATATGGCTTATGTTTATCCTAATGTTATTTCTTATTCTATGTTTCAAGTGAATATTTCATTTCGATTCCATGTACATATGATTATTCTCCATGGATCATGTTTATTATCTACAGATTCAGTATAATTTTCCCAAGGTATATGATTGTTCATTAGAGATTACATGTTCTTAAATCATGAACTATAAAGAACTGTTATTATTCAATGTTATTTTTGATTATATATTTCTCCCCTTGGCAAGTTTTCATATATTCATATCATCAAAAACATTATTAAATGTTGATATGCTTCCATTATTGGGTGTTTGAGGCCATCCCTTTATCATGATTCAATTAATGAGGTAGTGAAGATAAGTATTACTTATGATATGTTTAGAAGGGATTCTAATAAGGATTAACTATGTTGAATGTTCACAGGTGTCATAAAATAAGTATCTTACATAGCTTGTTCACAAAGACATTAAAAATATGTTTATTTGTAATTTTTTTATTATTTGTCAATTGCGATGTATTAATTCTTGATATGGTTTAAAGTAATGATATGCTGATCTTGGGTCATTTCACATGGTATTAACACCTATGTGTAAAGTATCCATTTTTTGTACCAGAATCAAGAATACAGATTTTGAGGTGCATCAATAAGTGAGTCCAAATGACATAATAAGTAACTCATAAATCCAATAATTAGTCTTCAGAGTATTGTTTGAAACATACACTTAACTTACACTCTAATGATGGTATCTTGATCAAAGATCAAATTTTTATAACCACATTTCTCCATGAAGTAGAAAAAAATGGTTATCACTTTTGGGAAAATTGGTATTTATTCTCCAAGTTAAGATTATTATGATTTTGATAATCACATTATTGTTATAGGATAAAATTCACCTTGTTTTCAAACCAAACTAATGATTCCAATTATGGAACACTTGGGAAAATAGTACCATTTTCCTAGAGATCCTCTAATTGGTCCATTAATTCCTTCATCTTATAAGGAGCCATCAATTAATATGGAAAGAAAATAGTGATCTTAAAATAGTTTCATTTGATAGACAACTCTAATTTACTCTAGGTTATATGACCAATGAAATCAACCTAAAACTCTTTAGGATACATATTTACAACCACTAAAAGATAACTATATAAACATGTATCTACTATGTTTATGTTAAAACTAAAACATTTTCATGATATAATCCCAATATTTGGCCTAACATGTCCTCCACTACATGATCCTGGGTCCCATACAACCTAAGAGATGTGTCTTATCTTGAATTGATAATGGAACTACACTATTAAATATAATCAATCTATATGATCCATAAAGTTTATTATATGATATATACTAATAATAAAGTCAAAAATTTCAATGAATAAGACTATACAATCCCACACAAACTTGATTTTACCAATACATAATTTAGACTCTATATATATATGAAAGTATTATCTTTACTCTTCCCCAAGGATTATGAAATATTTATCTTTAATGGAATCATTTATACTCAAAAAATCAATGAATAAATAAAGATAAAAATAATAAATCAGTCGGATACACTTGTTTAAATCAAAAATAAGGATGTAGATTAAGTAATAAAGTCTATTAATCACATTTCCACATTCCTGGCCTTAGAGTCCTCCACAAAAAACTGAGATACATATATTTTCCAAGATTTAAGGCCACTCATAACTTTTATCACTGACATGAAATCTTCTTTTTCTTAAGAATGGGAACCCTCCACCTTATAAGCATCCATCCAAACTTTTGAGTTCTAAGTAAAAGAAAATTACACTCTACTATTCTGAGGTGGTTTCTAGAAAAACAAATTAGAAGATATCCCAACCATCCACATTGATGGAAGATCTTGGAGTTCTCTTAATAATTATTATAACATAACCTAGTCACTAACATTTATATATGAAAAATATATTATTCCTTGTTGATTCCAATAGTTCCAAATCCAATAAATGATGGGAAATATCTCCGATAACTCTAAAAAACATCTCACACTACCTCTTCTGAGTTGAGGTATATCACTAACTACATTTTGCAAAAAAAAAATAATATCCCACCCATATAAATATTGGAATATTGGTTTTATGAGTCACCTATTTATTGAATAATTCTTCATATATCCATAAAAAATATATAATTATTTGGAAAATAAAAATAAAAATTTATAACAATATTAAAAAATAAAACATTATGATAATAATTCATGGTTTATTTTGGAAAATGATAGATGAACTCAATGAAAATAACAGTATACTCCATCACTGTTTAGTTTCCATACACTATGGTAACATAATCCTCTTATTTAAGAACTCATGGTGTCTGAGGATTCAAATACTAATTAAAAAATATTTCTTAATGCATCCAATTAGAGATCATATTTAATCATAGTAATAAAAATTGAGTCCCACCACTTGAGGTTTAGCCCCCTTACATATATATGGTTGAAATAACTTAAATTTCCCTAGATTATATAGAAGTCCATTAATACACTCGTTTATCCATCCATTTCATGGACTCTTAGGGTCCTCGGGTACACCAGTTGGGAACTCACTTTCTCAAATTAATCTATTTTAATAATCTAATATATGGGCATGATATCATCCACCATCCCACACCAACACATGAATGGTTCAAATAACCATCTCAACAATGGAAGGGTATACATTAGGGTTAGCCTATGTTATATCCACTATAACACCATCTTTATGGATAACTAAGGACCTTCTAGGATTCCTTTTATATAAAACTTGAAAGAAGGAACCAATAAATTCTTTAATAAATCCCCATGTCATTAGAAAAATCATAAAATACCTCCCATTAAAAAATCATCATATGAAACCATATCAAATATTATCTAAATAATGGAAAATAAATATAAAATTAAGGCACAATTCTCAAACACCAATGGTATGTAAAAATAAATAATTTATATATAGAAACTTTCCTTCTGAATAGATACATGTATCAAATAAGGTGATATTGATGATAAGAATTGAAATCATGTTTTCATTAATTCAGAACACTATTTGTTAATAATATTACCTTTAGATAAAATTATAACTAGTATACTAGTAATATTATAGATATATTTCATGTTTCAAAATTAATTTCCAAATTTTTTCTTGCATATATATCTAACTTTTTTATCAATTATATATGTTTGAAATAATAATTTGACTTTCATTTTTGATCCACTATTTGAGAATAATGTTAGTATTTTTTTTGGTATTTTTATGAAATAATTGATTTTTTGGTGAATTGAGAACAATAGTGTTTGGCCTAAATAGTAAATTTAAAACATTATTAGTATATGTGAAATGAACAATTGTTCATAAAATATTTTAGTTAAAAATATATATATTTTAAGGGTATAATTATGAATTATAAAGTATCATTTTTAAATTATAAATTTTAATTTTAATATTTAAAATTTAATAACTATTTTTGTTTTTTAATAAATAGAATTCATAGAGAAATTATTTATTTTATTTATTTCAATGAAATTTTTTTCAATAATAAATCAATTAATAAAATGAAAATCAGTTTCCACAGAAAAATTATCCTATACATAATATAAAAGTTTTAAAACACACTTTTATTTAAAATAAAATTTGATATGTTGTGTGTGTTTGATTTACAATAATATTTTCTAAAATTTAAGAAATTAGTATGTTTAAATGGTCCCCAAATTCAGAATCATCATGTAAAAATTTGTTAATATGGGTCTTCTTATATATTTAGTGAAAAATTAATTGTCCTGATTGATATTTAATTAAGAATATTAAGTGGTTATATGACTAATCTAATGCGGATGCAATTTTAATAAATTAACATGATCATTAAATCTTCGAGAATATATTTTTTTATTTCGTACCTACAACTCCTAAAAATCATAACCTACCTAAATCACATTACTTTCATGAAATTCCATTCGTACCCATAAACATTTTCTACCTGGAACATCCCCTCTTACCCACTTTTAAAAGGGGGATCACTTCCACAATTAAAATACATCACTCCTATTATGAATTATCCATGAAAACCTACCAATAATTCTTCTCCTTGAATTCATTTAAATTCCCTAATTTTTCTAGGCACCACAAATTTTCCTATGTCCCATAAACCAAATGTTATTTTAAACAAGAAGTTCGAGGTCTCAACATAGGTGACACATCTTTCTTAACGTTTCTTTAATATTACATCCATATAAAAGCCCAATAAACATATTATAAAAACTATTCCAAGATTATTTTTGTGTTGATATGTTATTATAATAATGGTAAAATAATTTTTTTTCTCTTGAATCTATAATGAAAAAATAATAATCGTTAGTATGTGCATGTAGATTACGACCTCAATGAAATTACTCTTTTAGTTATTCATCACCACATTACATGGATGGTTTAGAATGCATTTATTATAAAAAATATAATATCTATTCAATTTTAATAAATATTAAATGATAATATACTTTTTTAATATTTTTTTCCATTCTATAAACATTAGAGTGTCGTTCGTGTGTACGTTTGGACTACCTTGTTCATGAAATATTGTTTCTAAGTTTTTATAGCTAAACTAAATGTAATTTTCAGAAAGATATATTTAATTCATATAATGAGTTATTTAAAAAAATTAACATTCTATAATGATAATATTACACATTTACTGTGTTATATTAGTAATAAAATGTTATAGTAAATTTAACCACTAAGCATACATATAAATCTAACTTCTATAAATTGACTCCAATCATATATAATCTATTTGACCATAGAAATTATATGATAATGGAATATTGAAGGATATAATAACATTAAATTTAGGACATTTTGATACTATATTACAACACCTTTAACTATGATAAAAATACAAAATGTATTACAAAGAAATGAACCCAAAAAAATCTAGTGACCTATACATATGGAACATATTTGAAAACTAATTACCAAAAGATGATGAATGGACATTATATAATTACATGTAGTTAAATATGGTAATTGGGTATATATTTAATGATCTAAATTTAATTATATATTATGTTGACTTCAGATACAGAATTCCTTCAGACATAATGTTATGAGATCCTCTAATCCCCATATTACATTTTGGTTATATTTTCTCTTTCTTCCCCCCACATTAATTTATATTATTATGAACTATATAATCTATATTCTATATATATTTTACCATTACACATATACCTGGTTTAATTTACCTTTCCTCTTTGGGGAAATTAAATTTTTAACGTCCCTTTGATGTCTTCCCTTTTAGGTCAACCAGATTTTTCCTGGAACATAACTCTGTATTCAATGATGCCAAGTTTAACCCCAATTAAATGTTTTAATCTAGTATGTTGTTTTAATAAACGTCATTATTTCAAGAAAAATATTTTTGTTTAAATTATGGTTTTAATAGCCAACATTTTTTCTTATTCTGTAAAAGTGTATTCGCACATTTGAAAAATGTATCAACAAAGATGTTATTTTTAAACTTATTTTATATAATTATTTTATGAATTATTTTATGAAAATGAAAACCATGTTCATGAAATATGTTAAATTTTTCAATATGAATGTTCAAAATTATTTTATTCCTTCTTCTCTTAGAATCCCATATGATATAGCCTTAAGTTATTCCTAAAGATAAGATTGTGAAACCCACATTATTCTTATGGTTTTATCATGATTTTGAATTTTTTTTGGTTTCCTTATTCCTTTTATGGATCATATAATATTTTTTGCATTATAATAGTGGTAATAAAATGTTTTGAAGGATGGTTCTGTTATATCCCTCCAATTCATTGGGTTATGTTAATGTCTCATGATAAGGTATTTATTAGAATATGAATTAATTGAATCCTTTTTATGGATTAGTGAGTAATTCTTTGCATATTATGGGGGACTAAGGAGTAATCATTTTAATATGATGACGACAGACTACGGAGTTATTTTTGGCATATGATGATGTCCTATGGAGCAATACTTCACATATTTTGATGATGGTCATGAGGGTAATCCTTTGAATATTCTAATAATTTCTTTTTTATGATGTAGAGAAATATTTTTGATTTAATTATCTTATGATATCATTTCAATACTCTTTGTTTCTCTACATAATATCACTCTCTTTTTGATATTACATTATTCTTATTCACTCTCATTTTTTTCATTATTTCCTTGTTTTTTCCATAATTTGGATTTATATCTCACTCTTCTTTTAGTTTTACCCTAGTATATCCCATACAGTTCTAGAGAACATAGAGGATAAGTAGATCCATTTAGAGATTCAAATTAATACCATGATATTATGATTAAGATGAATTATTTATATATCTAATCATCCGAAGGAAGTTGACCTCTCAATACAAATGTGTATTTTTTAGAATTTTATTTTACAAATAATTTAATGATGTTAGGCTGTGGCTTGGTTTGTTTTAGTTTTTATTGAATGAATTTAAATATATTTTTAGAGATTAGGAATATATATAATTACTGATATCTCGATATATAAGCCTATTTATATGATAATATCCTTCAATTTTAATCTGGAATATATTACGAGGTTATACAAGCTTCACATCCTTATCCATATTCTACAATTATATGTTGTTTTTTCTCATATGAATGTTGTGGTATTAACCCAAAAAATAGTAGTCCAAGTATATCTCGACTATAATTCTAGTGTAAAATAAATTAAATATTTCCAGGCACCTCGCTTTACACTCTTGAGGCCATGAATAAGATAATTAACATCTTTTATAAAAACAATTTTTAAATACCCGAACATATTATTATGGGAATTTATGGTGACAACCTAATTGTAATGTCACAAAGAATTTTTTAGAATGAGGTATAAAAATCCATATTTTAGTGTATGCACAAAAAATATGAATTATTTATTCAAAGTTCATACTTTAATTTTACAAGTTTATTAACTCAAGGGTTCTCTACCTCAATATCCCTTATTTTGTAAAATGTCTTGAAATATGAGCAATGGTTTCACAACATATATCATAGAATGTGTGATGACTTCTTAAAACATATGCAAACAAGAAGGGTGTTGGTAATGAACTTCAAGGATGCGCTATGAAATCTTACTCATGTTATGGGTAATAATATGAATCATATATAACTCCATCGTAATAATATGACTGATAAAGTTATATTGGAGTTATTTTTGTATCAAATTCATCAAATGTATAAGAGATATTGTTTTCCTTAGATATCGATTACTGGATTAACACTATTGATATGATATTCATTATCTTCAAATTATTTGAGATGGAAAATGTTACATTTTCATCCTATCATATTGAGGGAGAATATGATCAATGGTGTACACTGATCAATAATACATTTCCTATGGAAGAAATTAAATCTATTGATTAGAGATAATTATGGGGGATACTTTTCATCAAATATTTTCATCATATGGTTCAACAAAAAATGTGATGGGAATTCCTTAAACTAACTCAAAAGGCAGGAAAATCTATGGGTTGGTATGAGGAAAAAAATTAAAATTATTTCTTAGTTCACCTTTTAATTTTCATTAACACAAAATATAAATTATTCTATTTTTATGGGTTTAATGTTGAATATTAAAAAAATATTTGGCAGTTTAGAAATTAGATAATTATGAAGATATTGTTATATGTTCCCTCAATTTTGAGATACAGTTTGGTAATATGATGTGAAAATAGAGTTTGACCCTGGAGTTTCATCATAAAAAACTCAAGATATAAATAAAACATTACTTCCTACTTATCCTAGGTTTGGTAAGTAGAATTATGGAAATTTATTCCAAGGGAAAAATGTGTTTCATGTTTGAAATAGAAGTAGATCATGAAAATAACTATCAAAACTAGATGAATATTCCCTCTAATTCATTTTATGAATTTATAGTTTTGGTTAATCCTCATAATATGGCCACATATTTCAATTTTATGAAACATGGGCACTATACAACCCACTTACCTAATATAATGGTTATTGAAGGTGACAAATAAAATAAGCTTCCAAGGATGAGAGAGAAAGAGAATGTTTATGCTATCAAACCTTTATTTTGTATCATGATGACATTATGGTGATAAGTATGGTATTTATTCATTCAATAATATTTAAGGTATGTTTTAATTTTTCCTCTATGCATTCGTTCAAATAGTTCAAGTTGTGTAGAACTATTCTAACCTCACTACAATTCAATAACATTATGATATCAATGAAAAATGTTAATATATAATTTATTTTGATCAGAAATACAAAAGTACTCTATAGTTATATATATGGGACTAATCTCTAAGAAACCATTATCATACTCAATATATTAGAATTTGATACAATATTGGGTATGCATTCGATATTAATATACACATCCCACGTCAATTATTGGGGGGAAATAAATCACATTCCATGATCTAATTTATCAACTTATTATATAAATATTTATTAGGGAGAAAAAAGATAGCACTTTGGATTTTTCTGTCACAATTATGGATATTGTATCCCAAAAAAAATTCCTATATTTCCCAGATGATTGAAATAATAGAGATGAATGCTCTGGATGAAATTCCCATTGAAATGGAATATATTGATGTATTGACCAAAGAGTTTCCTCTTATTCCTCATAGACTATAGTTTTAGTCTTCAATGGAAATTATAATTGTATCCTTTCTAATATTTATAACTCTTTATAGTATAGCCCTTACAAAAATTAAATAATTAAAGAAGAAATTGAAAGGTAATATTGACAATGGATTCATACATCCAAGTTCTTCACAATTGGATACACCATCTCTCAATGTAAAAAATTGAATTTGATGCATCTCTTCATGGATTATCATGAGATCAAAAATATCAAAATAAAGAAAAATTATCCAATAACATGTACTAATGAATTGTTCGATCAGTTATAAGTATCTCAACATTTCTATAAATTTGATCTTTAGGTAAGGAATCACCAATTAAAGGATTTGAAGTAAGATATTTTCAAGACCTCCTTGTGTACAAGGTACATGAATAATGATTTTACAAGCATTCCATTTAATCTCAAAAATTATCAAACAATATTCATGGACTTAATCTATAGTTCCTTTAGATATTAACTTGATAAATTTATGGTAGTATTTATATTTTTATTCATATATACTCCAAAACCAAGTAGGAATATGAGAGGAAGTTAAATACTATACTAATGATATAAAAAAGGACAAGCTATACATAAATTATAGTAAATGTGTGTTTTTTTATAGAAAGTATCATTATATGTGTGTGTTATCACATGTTATGGGATATATGTTGATCCATAAAGCATTAAATTAATCAATGTATATTCTAGAAAAACATTAGTTCTAAAACCCATATTTTTCTAATATTAGTTGTGTACTATAAAAAACTCTTGAGTAATTTTTCAAGATATTAAAACATTAAAAAAAGATAACTCATAATGGGGGTATAGTATAAGTTGAATGGTTAATGTTTGGAAATTTTTAATGATTTAGGAATTTTTCATACCAAAACAAATATACACAAACTACCATCTTATAGGGAAATATTTGTGATTTATACTTATGTTGATAATAAGGTCTTGGGATGTTTTCTCATATATAATGATAGAATAAGAGAATATTACTTAAGAGAGTTTAAAGTGAATTAACTGTACTATTAGACACATTATCTTGTGTTTGGTGTAAGAATATAAACATTGATGATTTGTAGAAATCTATATCTTTTTTAAAGCTAGGTTGTTTCTAGAACACGTGTCTCAATCTCCGTTGTTCTCTAAAGAAAATACCATAACTATGTGACTACACTCCCTCCACATCTTCCATCTCCCACTCGTGATTTCCCCCTCTCTATTCTAGGGTTTCCATTAAATCTCAATTCCTCCATCGTCTCCTTTGATTCATGGTTCATCTTCATCCACCGACCTTTTATCCCTCTACCACAACTATTCAGTTTTCCCTAAAATCAATTCATGCAAACACTCCTATGACTCTTGATTCAGCTAAAAGCACCTTCGCCAACAATCTCAAACACCTCTTTCGAGTTCCATGTGAAATTAAAATCCTCCATTTTCAATTTACAATGATGGTAAATCTTCAACCTCCGTTCTCACATCTATCTACTAATAGTCTCGGGTTATTAGTAAAGGTCTACTCCTATGTTCTCTCCTCTAAAAGATCATTTAGCTTCGACCACCATCACATTCTCCTTGTTTCAACACATTTGGGTTATCGATGATGGTCAAATTCTCATACCTATACTCAGTTTCTATCCAATCCCTACTCTTCCAACTCATGAATTCCATCCCCTTCTCCACGAGTCCCCCTACCACAATTTATTCGACTTTCTACATCAAAATCCACCACTTTGGATAGTGGTCGTAAACTTCTTTATTAACCTCTTACCATCAATGATATATTATTCATAGATTTTGTAAATCAATACTTTCTCAGCATATATGTTCTCCAAATGTCATGGAAATTTTATTTCTTCTATCCATCATAATATATTTGTAGCTAAACATGATTTAATGAAACATTAATACTATATATCTCTTATTATGATATTCCATCTACCCCTATCATTCATCTACATGGCCATTGTTCCTTAAACTATAAATCATATCAGGGTTTATATTGATTTCATCATTGCATCACAGTTTACTACATAGTCGGGTAAGTGAGGCTTACTCCATTCAATATAAGATAATTCTAATATAATTCCTATAGATTAAATATATATTTTATTGATGTTACTATAATTTCCATTGATTACATGAACTTTAGATTAACTGAGACTTCTCCATGAGTCATTGCATCAAAATTGCAAGCTAGGATTCCCAAGTACATTTCACTGCTTAACCATCTCCACATATATTTACCAAATGTAATTATATATAATGGAATTAATTTTCAACTCATGATTATAGGTTTGATAATGTGAAATAATTACAAGAAAACTGAATGAGAAGTGAAAAATTAGTTCCTTATATTTTTTTTGTAGTATTTTATACATTACCACTGCCTTTATCTTCCCCATTTCCTACTAGACAATCTCTATTTTGAAATTGGGGTTGGGTTGTAATATATGTAGCAATAATATGAATTTTAAATTATTTTAGAATGATATTTTTTAAAATTTACAATACCTTAGTAGTTAAGTGAATATATTCATAGAATTATTGTTACTTTCAATGCAATTTAAAAATTTATTTGCATACCAAACACCACAAGGTTACTTTAATTACAATCAATTTCCATGTGATAATTTTTTATTATTGCTATCACATTACATGGAATGTGACCAACGATACTTAATCTTTTTTTAGGTTAAGAAAATTTTAATAGATGGAAAAAAGTAAAAAAATTGATATCATTTTATATTTCAACCAATTGTTTGGACATAAAATTTTACTATGGTTTGTGTTGGTTGGGTGGGTGTCATCATTTCCAAGTAGTTTTGTTACTTATTTTCTCCCCCTTCGATAGTTTTATAGGCACTTGTGTTCCTTTTCATTACTCATTTATAATTTTATGATAAATTATGTTCTAAAGTGTGATATATACATTTGTTTCATTCACCATTAAGAGTTTCATGTGAGGTTGTTTGTTTAAATTTTATCTACCCATTTATGTGACTTTAATGTTAGTTTTGTTCAGTGTGTGTTAAATTTTACTAACTACTATGTTCTGAAGAGATTTTTCCAAACATTTACAAGGTAGTATTTTTAGATGATGATGATGTGATTCATCAAGATTTTTCTCCATTATGGGATACTGATCTTATGGGAATAGTTAATAGGGTAGTAGAAACATGAAAATTTGAAGATCAGTGGGTGATGTCTAAGAGATTTCAGGCATAATTCAATGCTTCTCATCCTCATATAGTGAAGAACATAAATATTGATGAATGTGCATGGGTATATGGAATTAAGGAATTCTATTTATGTTTATGGGGGTGGAAAAAAAGAGTCACATATAATTTATGGCTCAATGAGGTTTGATCCTAGTGTTTTTAGTAACTCATTATTCATGAGGCTGTGATTTATGGGTATGGTCTCTATAATTTTATATTGTTTAGATTTTAAGGGGTAGATGACACAATTATAATCATTTTCTTCTTGATTTTGACTCAACAATACTTGAATTTGGCTTCATATTTGTTGATCCAAACTTGAGATTGAGCTACTCAAGCTATATAATGAGTGTAATTCTAGTATATTGAGTAGCATGTGGGATTTAGTGAATAGTTCAAGAGATTATTAAAGAAATTAATATTTTAATATATAAATTAATGATAATTTTGATTTATTATTTTAAAATGTTTATAATTCCCTTTTATGTGTTTTTTTAATTTTAAATACATTAGTAGTGCTTAAATGGGTGGGTTTGATTTGTTTAATTTAAAAAGTAAAATAAAATTTTGATTGTGAAAACCAATATTCGAAAGGGTTTAAGTTGTGTATTGATTTTGAGCTCAAGCTCAAGATTGAGTATTGTACTATATCCACTCTAGTCATCCAAAATAATTTCATGATCTATTGTATGAGTTGTTTTGGTTTTTTATGCCTATGAATAAATGTTCAATTTCAAATATTTTTTTTTTCATCATGATAGGATTCCTTTTTCATTTTAAAAATTTAATGGTTGCATTTATTTAGGTTTATTTTATTTTATGTCGGCTTAAATTAAACTCTATAGAAATATTTGGAAAAACCAATTTTTCAATTTTAAATACTTTTAATGGAATTGCATATCTTTGTTCATTTCTAACCATCTTGGTGATTTTATTTAAATAGTTTTTTTGATATTTGAAAGGTGTCCATTCATTATTTTTGTATGTTTTCCCCCAAATTTGAAATTTCATTGGTTACCAAGGTTTGGTTTGGTTGGGAAGAAGTTTGTTGAAGTGAATTCCAAGAAAAAGTAACAAAAAATATGTTTTGTTTGAAATGGAAAGTAATTTAAAAAATAAATTATTGATAACTTCATTTATTTACTAGGAGTAGGTTCAATATTCTGTTAACAAATGATATGTTAATAAAAATCATATTATAATTAATAAAAGTAATATAATAAATATGTTAGTATTATAATATTTAAATAAAAAAATAAATAAAAATAAATATTATAATAGCATAATGTAATATCATATTTTTTGGCTTCAAACTATCTGTTATGTTGGCATTTGAAATATAGATTTTCATATTTCAATATTCATTAATATTTTTCCTTTTTTCAACGTTATAGTGTATACAGAAGAATATTGTGGAATCTTTTGAAGTTAAAGATTCAGTACAAGGTGAAATCATCATTGGTTCAGTCTACAACTACAACTTACATTCAATGAATTATAAGCTTTTACAAGTAGAAACAATAATATTTTTTCATGAATTATTGATCAACTTTTTTTTATTAAATATTAAAAGTCCTCATTTTTTCTTTGTATTGATTATTTAAACCTATGTCTTCTATTTTAGCATTCATCACTTTTTATTTCACTATAAAAACAATGTTTTTGTGAATGATTTTTGAAATACAAGTTCATTCCTATAATTTACATCTCTATCCTCAAAATAAATTTCCATTCCTTTATATTTATCCTTAGTGTTATCTAATATATCAATGATGTCTTAATAGTTCCTCAAATTTAATTTCAATTATATCTACCATTTATTTGTGGCTTAAATATATTAAATATTAATTTTCATTATTATATTTTTAAAATATTATTCTCTTATTGAAAATTTTAATTGATTTTATAGCATAGTCCGAACACACATACGAGCACTAGTTATATAAATTAGGAGTATTGAAAAATATAAATAAACCAAAAAAGTTTAAAATATATATTTGCATAAAAGGAGAAAAATAAGAACCAATGAATATGGTTATAGGTGATCAATATTAGGATTTATAAATTCACTACCTTCCAAGGAAGGATAATATAGTGGATGATACTCTATGTAAAAAAGGATCCACTACTGGAAAAATACCCTATACCAATGGTTTGGAAATGTTGTTATAGGCCTCCAAACCGTTGGTATAGCCTATACTAAGGATTTGGAGCATCTTTTCCATGTATGCTGTGATGATAGGTCTATACCAACGGTTTTCCCAAAACCATTGGTATAGACCTATACCAACGGATTTGAAAACTGTTGGTATAAGTAATATGAAAATCTATACCAAAGGATACATAAAACCGTTGGTATATGTAATTCAAAAAAAAATTATTCCTTTGGTTTTGACCCCAACACCTCCCGTTTGTAATTGAACGACCTAACCACTAACCTAACTTACTTTTGTGAACATAATTTTATAAATATATATATGTATTATCATAATTATATTAAATTTTTATTTATTTAATGTCCTCTGTCAGAAGATTCCATTAAAAATACATGTACCTATACCAACAGTTTTGAGAACCGTTGGTATAGGTTATTTGATTTTGGGGCCTATACTAACAGTTTTGGACAAACCATTGGTATGGGGGGGACCTATACCAACAGTTTGGCCAAAACGTTGGTATATGGTCTCTATAATGGACCTATACCAACGGTTTTGGCCAAACCGTTGGTATATGTCCCCCTATACCAACGGTTTTTCCAAAGCAGTTGCTATAGGTCCATATAAGTGACCTATACCAGCAGTTTTGGCCAAACCATTGGTATAGGTCCAAATAAGTGAACTATACCAATTTTTTTCCAAAAACCGTTGGTATAGATCATATTTTCAGTAGTGATCCGAGAACATTATACATTATGTTAATTGAGAAGGAATGAATATTTTTATACATTTAAAAGATGGTCATGGGAGTAATAAATATAGATCGTAATTCTACCATTTTCAAATGTGTGATCAATATTCACATATGGAGAAAATTATGAAATACCAATAGAAATATATATAAATATAGAAGAAGGTTTGTGTGGATAGAATAAAAAATTACCAGATATCACTATAGATGATGAGAAATGGGTGATATTTTTTAAATGGATATGTGTTCCATATGATATAGAGATAAATAGGGATCCATTGAATTAGGCACATAGATCAAAATTATACATTCACCCAAGAATAATGAAGATATATGGATATATCTGAGAAAAATATTTATTGGATAATATAAGTAATGGTATTATTGAATATTCATAAATGATCTTGGAGTGTCATAAAGTGAAGGTTGAGAGGAAAACTCCAAAAGGATGATTCAACCATTTCTCATAACTACATCATAATGGGAATGCATCACTATGGATATTATCACGGGTCTTTCAAAGACATAGAATGGGGGGAATTCTCTATGGGATGTGATTGAACTTCAAGTAAATACTTCTCACTTCATTACCATTTTGGAGGATATCTCAATTGATTAACTTTTAATGATGTATATTCAATATGTTGTGAGGATTCATGGAACACCACTATCAAATGTATTTGATTGAGGTTTTTGGTTCACCTAAATGTTTTGGAGGATTCTCTAGTATGATCTATGCATCGAGTTAAAATTTTGTAAAACCTATCATCACAATACTAAAACGAAATCATGAAGAAATCTATATAAAATTGACTATATTTTGAGAGATTTATCTATAAGAATCAATGGTGGTTTTGAGCAACATAATCCATCGGTCAAGTTCATATACATCAATAATTTTGACTTGAGATTCCAAATGCCCGCGTATGAATCCCTATGTGGGAATAGATGAAAAAAAACCTATGTGTTGGGATGAAGTTAGAAAATGAAAGATGATATGACTATAGATAGTTGAAGAAATAGAATAAGTGGTCAAGTTCATTCAACAACCATCAGAATGTATATAAGTCAGGAGAAGATTTATGAGGATAAACATTAGTGATGAATGGATTTTGAAGTCAGTGATATTTTTTTCATCATATATCCCCCATAAGAGAGTTATATGGTTTAAATATATGTGAAATCATTGTCATTTTTACATTGGATCCTTTGTGATCCTTGATCATGTTGGATTTGTGGCCTATTTACTATCACTTAAACCATGGATGTCTTAAGTCCATGAAATATTCTATGTATCCATATTGATGAAGTTTATACAAGATTACCCACATTTAATGAATCTGTATGTGGTAGAGTTGGAGAATGATCTAACTTACGAGGAGCAATTGATTGAGATCTTGGACAATAAATAAAAATTGTTGCACAAAAAAGACCACTCACTATATCTAATTATAGTGGGGAAACTATATATTTTTAAAGGAAACATGGGAACCTTAAGAGATAATGAATTAGAAGTACCCTAACTTATTCTCAGCGAGATGTATAGTATGAAATTTACAAGGTGAGATATATTAAAGAAGATGAATATAAAAACCCTTACGTTATTTATAAAAGTTTAAATTCTGAATAGATACATGTTTCCAGTAATATAATACAGATTATGATAACAAACATAACCATTTCACTAATTTAGAACATAACGTTATTATAAAATTACCTTTTCCTGAAAATATAATTTTTTGAATAGGAATAATATAGATATATTTCATGGTTTAAAATGCAATAAAAAATTGTTTTTCTGCCACATATATCTAAAATGAAAATGTTTATCACTTATTTAAGATTAATATAATTAATTTAAATTCATACTTTGATTTAATTTGTGAAATTATTCATTTTATTGATTTCAATTTTCTTTTGAAATAATTGATCCTAAGGTGAATTGTGAAAACTATCATTTTTTTCCAAAATAGTGATTTTTTTCAGATTATCAATAAATTTGAAAGGAAAAGAAGTTTATAGAATCTTTTAATTCATAAAATATATATTTTATGGGTATAATTTTTTTAATATGAAATATTATTTTGATCTTATAAAAAAAATTTATATATTTTTTTATTTAAGAAACATTTTATTAGAATTTAAAAATAATTTTCATTTGTTTAATTAAAATTATCATTTTCAGAATGAAATTCATTTTTCTCTCTCTTTTAAAGCCATAATACATTTATTTATTTTAAAATAAATTATTTGATATCCCAAATGTCAATAATAATAAAAACATTATATTATATATAACTATAATGTTAATAACACTCTTTTATTTAAAAACAATTATTCTATGTTATGTGTGATTCATTTAAATTAGTATAATATCATATTTATAAAATAAATTAGGTTATATGGTTCCCAAATTTTGAATCATCATATTAATATTTTGTAAAAACTATCTATATATATTTCTAGTTTTAAAATAATTGATGTGATTAATGTCTAATTAAGAATAATAAGTGATTAAATGACTAATCCAAGGAGGCTCATATTTTCCTAAACTAAAGTGACCTATCGACCCTATTGAAAAGAAGTATTATATTTTATAAATTTATCCAAATTTTTTACCCTCATTACCTCCCCAAACTCATGTAAATTTCATTCCATTCCATTCTTACCTTTTATATAACATTATTTTACATGGAGAATTACCACTTCCACACTTATAAAAGGTGGATCACTTACAATGGTTTATAATCCAATCTTATTTTGAATTTTCCTTGAACTCATACATAAATTTAATCTCCTTGATTTATATTGAATTACCATATGGACTTGGTCCCCACAAAATTATCCTAACTCTCCCAAATATAAGTCCTTCATCAAGAGGGAGTTCAAGGTTTCAATATAGGTAGACACCATTATTAACATTTCTTTCTTATTATTTACATCATAAACCAACCATAAACATACAATAATAATAAACTCAACATAATTAGTTTTTTATATGGTATTGTAATAATAAAAAAACCATTATATTTTCTCATCCATCTACTAAGAAAAATAATAATCGTTGTTACTCCGTGTCTATATATTACCACCTCCATGAAATAATGATTTTTTTTCATCACCACCATTCCTGGATGGCTAAAAAATGTTTTTTATTAATAAAATATAATATATATAACATTTTTGTGACTCTTAAATAATGATATATTTTATATTCAACTTTGAAACCATTATACAAAAATGAGACCATTATTCGTTTGTATATGTGGACTACCTTCTCAATTAGATGATATTTCTCTTTAATTTTATGTATTAACTAACATGAATAGACATAAAAATGAATTTAATGTTAAAGTTATTTTTTAATAAACCACTAATATTTTTTTAATTATAATATTACACATTATTTATGTAATTTTACCAATAAACCATTATAATAAATTTAACCGATACGAGGACATATTAATGTAATTTTTTATTGAGTCCAGTTTTAGAGAACATATTAAATTAAATAAATTATATTATAATAGAAGGTTATTGTAAATAATAGGAAATAATTATAGATATTATGAAACTATTTTCTAATAGTACTGACCATAGTCATTAAATTAAAAGTATTATAGTTAAATTAACAGAACAACCCCAGATTGACCAACAGAAGCAGAATATATTTTAAATATAAGTTCCAAAATATAATAAATTGAACTTATAAATATAAATATAAATACATAATGTTATTTTTAATTTATTAATTCCATTTAATCTAATTACATAGTAACTTATGTTAAAGTTAATAACACTTTCACACATAAAGGTATGGGGTCCTCTATACCTCCCGTGTTACATGTTGGATACATGTTATTATTTCCCCCACATTTCTGTATATTATACTGAATTATATCATCCATATTCAATATATATATATACATATTATACTTACATATATACCCATTATAATTTTCCATTTTATGGGGAATGTAATTTTGTAAATTCCCATCAAAGTTTTCTCTTTTAAGTAAACATTTATTTAATAAGAACATAACTTTGTCTAAAATAATATGAAGTATCACCCAATTATCAGTTTTGAAAATGTTTGTTCAAAATTTATTCTATGAAAACCGTTTTCCTATTTATTTAATGAAAAATATTTTTAGTAAAATTATGGATTTAATTTTTTTCAAATTTATTTTTTAAAATTTTCTTCACTCATTTTGAAAAAGAATCACATACTAATGTTTTTTGTTATAATTTCATTCAATTTTTTTATGAATAACTCTATTAAATTGATACGCTTGTTCAAAAAATATTTTCCATTTTGAAATTATAAAATTTTAAAATGGTTTAAGTCCTTATTATCTCATTATCCCATATGATATAGACTTTAGTTATTCCATAGGACAAGATTGGAAACCCACTTTATTATCATTGGATAATCATGATTATGATTTTTTATGGTTTTTATTTTAATTTTTTCACACACATAATCCTGTAAAAATCATGATGGAGGTTAGCCTATGTTGTGAATTTCAGGTTTTTTATATACCTCTATTTTATTGGGTAATGTTAATGCCTCAAGAGAAGATTTTTATTGGATTATTGAGTAAACCTAATCCTAGTTTATCACCTAGGCCAAAATCATTGACATATTTGGATGGAATAAAGGGAAATTTTTGACATATTATGATGTATTAGGGTATAATAATTAGAATATGATGATGATTTATGAGGTATTAGTCCTTATAATATGCCTATAATGCCTTGTTTATGATGTTTCCTCAAAATTATGATTCCATGAATTTATTATATCAATTACATACACTATGTATTCATAAATTTGATCATTCTATTTGTGATATCTTGTTATTCCACTTGAATTTCATGTTATTTTTTTCTATTATTATTCCCTTAATAGACTTTTTATATCCCTCTTCCCTATGTATATTTCCCATGGATATCCCACTCAGTTTTATAGGGTTATGGTGGTTGTAGAACCATCTGGAGTTTTATGTAAAAATGTTTTTGTTATATTAATGGTGTTATATTCATGTATATAATCTTACATATACACTATTATTATTGTTGGGTGGTTTTTATTTGATGTAAGAGTTTTTTAATAATCATGTAATAAATTATGTTTATGGGTTGGGTCATTATTTGGGAACATGAGGTTGATCACAGATAAGAGACAGTTAGGAATTCCTTGACATAGTATAATTGAGGCCCATTGATCATATCAATATATTTCCATACTTGTTGGAAACCCAATTTGGAGGTTTTTTTGGGGGGGGGGAGTTGTCAAGAAGGTGAATAATGATGATAAATAGATGATTGAAAAGGTTTGATGGTGTTGTAGGAGAGTTCTATTTGGAATGCAAACCCAACACCGTATACCCTTATCCATGATATACAATATGTTGTCTTTTAGAATAATACACTGTAGTGTAGGACGCTATGATGAATAGGATATAGTGAATAATAACATCAAATGTAGACTATAATGTAGTCAGCATGGTAACACCACAATTATTTCCTTCAAGTATATATAAATATGACATAACCACACTCATATAACACCCAATCAGCCTCCACATATTTGGTGGTAAAGCTCATGATCAATTTAGAATAGTGGGATGGCATGGGTGTGCATGAAAGGTAATTACATAGTACATGAGAAGAAGTTAGAGTGGGTTCGTATCCTCTCACATTTATAGTGGGATATTAGTCCTAGGTAGAACCATCACCCATCCTACTCAAATGAGATATTGAGAGACCTCCAATATTATATATTACCAGATTTCTGGAAAGATGTTTGATGTTGGATTTGGACTATTTTTACCATGAAAACTTAAATTAAGATAATTTTGGGATATATTTAGAATATTTTTGAGGGGTCTTGGTGAAAAAAGAAATTTATAGGTGTCTATGACATAGATGGGTAAAATTTATAGAGGAAGTAACTTCCACACCACAAACAAGACTGGCATCATGGAGGGTGAAGATTTTATAGAATCAAATATATCAAGGAATTATTATCCTATATGATCTAAAATCATAGTTATGTGAAGATTCCATAGTTAGTTTGATGAAACAATAAGTTAAATAATATCATTCTAGATATCATTGGATAGTAATAGTGGAGTTAATGTGTGAGAGTAGTGGATCTGAGAAACTAAATGGGTCCATGAAAACGTTTTTCTAAATACACTATATTTTATAATGAATTTAGGGTGATAAATCATAAGTTTCAAGATCACGACACAACTTTGTTGTTTTGGTTTTTTTGGGTAAAAATGAATGAGGGAGTTATTGTATCAGTATATTAGTGTTAAATTATTATTTAATAGAAGTGTGTGGACCCATTAATTATTTGGGGACAATAGGAACAGTCCACACAAAATTAGGTTAAATACTATCATTTAGATTAAAATTATAATAGAGGAGATGATTCCAATATGATTCCATTGAGCTACTGAAAAAATAAGATTCAATGTGTAGGAGAAGAATAAATTTCATGGGGTATCATCTCCCTAGAACAACATCAATAAGGGTAAAAATGTGACACAACATGTTATGTATATTATACATACATAATATTGGGAAGAACCTCATAGATATGAAAAAAGAACTAGTTTTTTCATGTTTTTATCTAGATGCCATGGTCTTTCTCATTTAGTTTGAATAGTGAGTTTGAAAGGTTAATGAGACTGATCCATTTTGAAAACCAAACAAATTTTTACACTCTATTATATTTTATTCATCAACACATTGTCAATAAAATTATCCTCATACTACCTTATTTATAATAAAACATGTAAAATTATATGTGGTCAATTTATTTATTTCATCATTTCTCAATATAATGCAATAGAGAGGAAAATAATGTTCCATGTATTGAGAGAATAATATTTTGATCAATGTATTAAATTATTAAAATCTATGCTTCGATGATTTAATTCCCCTATCATGGAAAATCTCTTTTTTTGTTACCGATATGTGGATTCTTAGGTTAGGTTTATATGATTATGTTTTATCTCACAGAATCATGGTTCTAGTATGGGTGGTGTATCACAAAGTTATTCCAATCTTTAAAGGGAACAATTTTCAATTATAGTTGAGTAGATTACTGCAATACCTCATATAATTTGGCATGGAATTTTACTTAACATGTATTTATGGAATTACAATGAACATGGAAAGTGGATCCTTATAATAAAGTAATTATAATGGAATATATGTGATGTATATGTTATCATTGCAATATTAAGATTCTTGGAAAACCCTATAGATGCAATAGTCATGAAAGGGAAACATTTATTACAATGTGGAAAAAATTATTTACATCTTATAAGGTGAATAAAATAATGAATATATAATTATTGAAGTTCAATGGAATAAATATGAATGTATAAGGATGAGTATGATTGAAACCATTGATTACTTTTTTGATTAACTGAATTATCTTGTTGAATAAATGTGAGTTCTACAGATGATAATAATGATACCAATATTGTAAAAAGATTCTTGAGGTTATCTACTCTATGTTTCGATGTTAAAGAGTCTATACATGAAGATAAAGATCCAACATGATATATGATTGGACATCCTTACAAGTACCCTTTTCTCAAATGAAATAATAAACAGTGATAATGAGTCAGGAGAGAATAATAACTCCCAAAATGTTTTATTCAATGTAATAAAGGATCTCAGTTAAATTATATACACAAGAAGATAATGTCAATTAGGTAATTGTATTTGTTTTCTAATAACCATATCAAGGTAAAAGATAAATTCAAATTCAGTCTTCAACCATATTTTATCTGCTGTAGCAATGTAGGTCATATTACTAAAATTTTCTTTAGAAATCATTAAGATTATTATGATAAGGAATTTATGAATTGTTATTTTAATGATAAAAAAATCTATATTAAACTATGTAGAATTTTTTTCAAGAAGAAAATTATGCACTCTCAGAATGTTGAATGTTTGAATGAGTCAAAAGTAGAACAAGATTAATACTTTAGGGACCATGATAAATATTTTTTAGAATAAATTATTGATATAATAGAAATTGATGATAGTGATGATGAAAATGATGATATTGGGGGGATAAAAATGTCATGCTTATGGAATCTCATAAAGAATATTACAAATGGAGTGTGGGGGTTAAAACCAATAAGTAAAATGTAGTATGTCATGACTCAAATATATATTCAACAATAATAGGAAGGGAATTCATAATTAAAATAAGTTATTTAGTAATTGAAATATGAAACTTCTAGTAACTCATTAAAATAAGTGAATATCAATCACAATATAGAGGAAAATTAGTTCATCGTTGAAGGAAAAACCAATATTGTCAATGAAAGTTTAGGATTATTAAAGAACTAGTATAAGAGGTCATGGGTTATCAATGATAGTGTGGGGAGAAAATGATACACTTTACCCTTGGTATGGTAAATGGTTGTACAAAGAAATCAATCATATTTGAGGATTAATAAATCATAGGATTCACCACTGAATAGTGTATTATCATTACTAAGGTGAAAGTATTTTAAAAATAGTGAATGATACTGAAGAGAATGATCAAATGGGGAAGACACCATGCCTCAAACTTGTCCCATGTATCAACTCCAAGAAGGAACGAGAATTTGGGAGAAAATCCAATGCATTGTTATAATTTAATGTGAAATTATAGAATGATAACAATTATTAGGTTTTACTTCCATAATAAAATGGGATATATCCAATATTTTTACCCCATTATAGAGTTATTTCTCAAAGAACACCAATAACAAAAATAGGAAAGAAATTATTAGTCATATTTTTATAATTTTATCTGTAATTGTTTTTTCTGTGAAGGATCTAGAGACAAGGTGACCAATTATAACTCAAGTGCATAATGGTAGGTGACTCATGAAACCTCGAATAGTGGGATTCTATAGAAAATATTTTTTTCAAACACCTAAACATTTTAAAATAAAATTTTATCGTTTTCAAGATGAAATCGAATGTAATGAACTAAAATATCTAAGAGAGTATAAATCTTCATAAGAATTTCCTTAGTGGTTATAGAGAAGAATAAATTGTATGAGAATTAAAATACTGATAATTTCAAATTAAGAGAAAAAAATTCTGACTTAATGGTACTAGAAAATGGATTTACGTTGCATTTGATAAGAATTAAAAACAATACAACCAATATCAAGTATGAAAAAGGTGGAGTATCTCAGTTTGGAAATTATGAAAAAATAATAATTCTATCTAGAAAGAATAATTAATATGGAAAGGATATCTAAATGGTATATGTGATCTTGGTAGAAGGTCTTATCAATTATTTTCAGAGTGTGAGTATGTTCAGTAACTGAGGACATGTTGTGGAATTTGGATTGAAGGGGTGAAGTATTAAAAAAATAATATCTCAATTCCCTATCACAGCTGAAAAACATAAAGGAACCTATAACCTATTGTCTAAGAAAATCAATACATGTTTTCTAGAGAAGATGATAAAAGACATTGGAATAAGTGAATACAGAACCTGATCCAAATTTCATGAGAAATAATTTTGTGAGTAATGAGTGAGAATGTAACTTATCCATAATAAAAAATAATAAAAAACATACATTTTATTATTATGTAAATGGGAAAATTATCTGGAAGAAATACACATAGTATATATGGAATTTATCATGAGTTTTAGATATTGTTCATGTATATGTTTACAAGATGATTACTCTAAAAGTATTAGATGGAAAAAGATATTATTTATTATTTTTTGATAAATTCTAGAGGGTGGATTGGTTGATGGTGACTGCTCAAAATACTAAATTATAAATGTACATAACTCAATATTAATTATTAGTTGAAATGATTATTAGGATGAAAATGTAGACATTTCATAGTAAAAATGATACAAAATTCACAAATACCCATGTAGAGAATTATATGGGGAAACATAAAATTCAAAATCAGGATTGAGGGGTGAATATTCCATACTAAAATAGAGATATTTAAAGATTAAATTATATCATTAAAATTAGGTAATGAACTATTCTCAATAATAAATCAACAGTAGAGATGTATTGGAATGAAGTGATCTTAACAATTGTATACATATCCAATTCAGTGTTTCTTTGTCTAGATAAAGAAGATACTATATATGTTATGTGGTGTGAAATGAAGTTCACACTAAAATACTTCAATGTATTTGGAACTAAAAGATTCATTATGAACAAGGACAAGAACATTAAATTTTACGTCTATGGATATGATTTGATCTTTCATGGATATTAATATAAGATTAAGGCATATCTATGAATCAAAAAGAATCTAGTAAAAATATTTTTATCTTTTTAAGTGATTTCTAACAAAAATGATCAAATTTTTATTTTTGGAAATAATATTTCATCCTCTATGGATCATAAGTTTCATTGGTTCAAATCATAATGTTATTTATATGATAAAAACAATGTTCCTAGATTAGAGAGATTTTGGGGGGGGGGTGAAACAAACTCTAATTACATATATGATTAATATGATGGAGAGAATATATCAAGAATAGATAGTGTAAATAAATAGTAAAATAGAGCTACAACCATTGAAAGCAACATAGTAGGTGGCCATAAAACTCTGATCAAAACTCATAGGATGATGGAATATAAAAAACATCACCACTATCTATAGAGGAACCAAAATTATTTGATTATAAATATCTTGATGCACGTTGCATCAAATCCATAAAATAAGTGCTTGATCAGATTGAGAAAAATCTAATGTTGGAAATTATCTCAAACCTAGAAAATAAAAATTTTATTGGAACCATGTGTTTATATCATAAATAACTAAATGAATATGGAAACATGACATGTAACAAGAAATGTATCATTTTCAAGGGCTATTCCCAATTTTATGGAATCTATATTGATGGAATTTTTGTACTAGTAGACTACATTATAAACAGAAGATTTTTTTATAACCAAGGAAAAATGTTTTTCAAATTATTCAAATGGATATCATGTTTGTGTTCTTTAGTGGAGTCCTTTAAGAGGAATAATACATCCAGAAAAAAATGAAATTCTCATCAATGAATATTTATTCAAGGTGTTATGTTTGAAAAAAGTCATTACAAGGGTTGAAACATGGATAGATCTATACTTTAAGAAGTTTTATTATAATTGAGGAGGGGTTTATCAAAAACAATATATCATCAAGGAGAAATGAAAACATATGGTCATTCATTTTTATAATAAGGAAATAATCTTGGGAGGCTTAGATATAATCTTGTGCAATTAGTTTATAGATTTTATGTGGTAAAAATTCGAAATATCATTAATTAGTGAAATATCATTCTTCATTAGGTTAAAAGTTATTCAATTGAAGGATATGAAATTAATCTCCCAAACCCAATATAAAAAGGTGTTTCTGAAACATTTCCAAATGAAATATTTCAAACTAATGAAACTTTAGTAGAGACTATGACGAAATTTTCAAAAGAGGTTGAATGTGAAAAAATGGGTGTGGAACTCTATATGGAAATTTTTAGATGTTAACCCTATATAATATCTACTCATCTAGAAGTTTGTTTTCCAAATATCAGGATATATAATATCAGTGTTGCCCAAGGAATGTCACATGAATTTTTTGAGATGGATATTTCAATATATTAACCAAATAGTGTACAGTAGGATATATAATTTTGGGAATTCCTAGAAACAAATAGTGGGATTTGTAGATGTGGATTGGGAAGGTTTTATATATGACCTAAAATCTTCTTAAAGTTCATTATTAAACAATGAGGGAACTTTAATTTCATGGAAATTTATTAATCATGACTACATATCCTTACATATTTAATTGTATAATATTTTTTGGAAACTCAATCATGTACTCAATCGATATTTATTAAACAAAAACTTGAATACATTTTAATTATTATAAGATATCATATTCATTATATGTGAGAAATATATTGTTCTATAAACATAAAAAAAAATACCATCGAAAAATCGTAGACAAATCAGATTAGAATAAAGTATCATTTCTTGATGGTGATGTTAGAGAAACTAGTTTTCAATATAGAATATGTACCAGAATGGGATCATGTTATGGATACCATGATAAAAGATTTAAAAAAATGTATTTCAAACACCATTATTTGGAACTTTGAGTCCAACCAAATCTATATCCTTAGATGTACATGACATCCACTCAACCATAAAAATTGATCCAAGAGAAAGGTTGTTTTCCTCCCTTATCTCTCGTTAAATTTTTCGAATTCAATTTTTTGAATCTTTAATGAATTGATCATTTGGTTATGTAACAAAGTTGGAAGACATATAATTGAAAAATGGGGATAATTTTTTTATGTAATTGATCTTTTTTTGAAGATATTGGGTTTAGTGGTTTTCAACATAGAAATATGGGTTATCATATAAAAATTATTCCATTTACTCTTGTTTATAATATAGAGTGTTGTATCGTATTATCTTATAATTTATGACCATGGAATCATTAGTGATATCTATGGTAGAAAATGATCAGGTGTATATTTTGAAATGAAAAATAAGTGGGTTATTATTTTTTTTATAAGTTTCACCAAATCCAAAGAGTGATATTTTCCCCCAAAACTCCATTAGATGTGTGTGAGGTTTTGTTAGTTGATAAGCTGAATCGGGATGATCAAGATATGTAGGGAAAGATTAGATGGTGTTATAAAATATATCTATATGAATGAAAGAAAACACACTATAGACTCATTTACCTAGATTTAAAATATGTTTTCTTTGATAAGACTTCTATATAGTTCATCCAACTATGATATAGATGTGGCGATTCATTGAAAATTACAATGTTGACTATTCCATATTAAAAATGGTCACACCTGAATTAATTTTTAGAAGGATTCTAAAATATAGACTATCCCACTAAATTACATCACTTGATAATCCCCAAGAAATGTTTTTTTAACATGAACAAACAAAATCTAGATGAGAAATAATGTAGGGGTCTACGTGAGAGTGCATGCCACATTAATTGTGAAGATATGAGTGGTGGTACATAGCCTCTCATGTGCGGGGAGACATGAGATCCTATAACCAAGAACCACCTCCACTTAGAATAAAAAAACTATCTAAATATATATATTATCATATATAAATGAATTTATTGGAGGATGTTTGATGGGGGGATCATACTTTATGGACACATCATTGTCAGATTAACAATGATGGAACACCCTTTCATAGGAGCATTCCGGATCTTAAATTCCACTGAAACGTTTTCTGTATCCATGATATATATAAATGGATACACCAATGGAATTTACACATAGTTGGTGAAAGTTATATAGAATCCCTGATCTATAGTATTTATTATACAAAAGTAGCTCACATCATAGTGACGTACGAATGACACAGTTAGTTTATTGAGTCAATTAGTCAGATTAGCTCATGCAAGAGATTGTAGGAGTTAATGTTTGAGATGTGTGGTTATTTTCAACTAAAAAATTCAATTCCATAGTGTTATTAATAATTCCATATTATATACAATAATTATGATGCAACACCATAAGAATTTTGGATCATGTGACATCCCTCTAGTTTTGGTAGTTTTGCTAAGAAACAAAAGTGTCAGTTATTTAAGGGATCTCCATGTGTATGTTTCAGAAATATTGTAACATTATGTTCCAATTAATTATATTGATACACCTAGTAAAATCCTGTAAAAATGAGATTCATTACAATATGTTGTATTTAAATGATAAATAATGAGTGGTTACCAAAAATAACACACACAACATTATAGTTTGGATGATTCATAGAAAGTGAGGAGATGAAATTTCTAGGAGTATTCTCTCACTGAATAACTGAAAGAAACATTTGGAAGAGGCACACCATGTTTAGAGTATTATCTATACGTAATATTTTGAATAATATTATTGAGGGAACAAATGGATCAATTTTTTAATAACATTTTCCAAACAAACTATGACTTCCCATTTTTTTGAAAAATGTGCTTGGAGGGTCAGTGAGACCGCCCTACTATGTAAACCAAACAATGATGGAAACTCTATTGTTTTTCATGCATAAAAAATCATTTATTGTATGATCCTTTGAGTGTCTTTGTAAGTTTTAGTGAAGTAAAATACTATTTGTTCAATTTATTAATTTTAACATTTCTCATTATAATTTATGGGATAAAAACATAGTTCTCCTTATATCAAGAAAAAATATCATGATCAAGGGATTTAAGGGTAAAATTCTATGCTACCCTAGTTCACATAATCAATTAAATTCCATTTATAAGACCAAAAATACTTATATAATAATAATTGGGGGCTCAAATAGAATTATGTAATGAACTGTCTCAGGACAACCCGACCTATCTCTAGATCTTTCCCACAAGAAGGTCTGAGTTGGGTTCCCTATTTCTCAGGGGTGAAAGATTCTACTAGGGAATCAAAAATAATACATGGGAATAATGTCACACTCACAATATAAAAACCACTTCGCAAATATTCCAACAATAATTCAGAATGTATTAACCAAATATTGGGAATACACTCCATAAAATATATATTTTTTAAAATATTGAATGAATTTTTTTTTATAATGAATTAACAATTGTAGAACAGTAACATATAAACATCACCCCATCATAATAAGCATGAATATTGAAAAAATACTCACAAAAAATAGAGAATTTTTTTCATATACCAAGAGACTGATATATAACAACATAAAATCATTGGAGATCCCCATAAAAACACTTTGGGAAATTCTTCATATGACCCACATTCACTTCTAAATAATTTACAATTAAAAATGATGATCATCATGGGGAACCAACATGAGTGGTGGTTCCCATGAATTTACTTGTATCCTAGATAACATATACTTAAAATGTTTAAAAACATCTATTATATGTGAGGAAGATATTAACATGATACCACCATAAATTAATATAATATTATTCTTATCAGAAACTAATCATTCTAGTCTAAAAAGATTTATATGCATATATTTTAGTTGGAAACCATTTCCTAAATACTTTTTGTTTTAGAAAAAAATATAGGTCCCATAGTCACTAAATTACATGATAATAGTAAAGAATATTAGGGTGGGCATGATACAATCAGTATAAATACTCTCAATGTAAGGAAGTCGGAATGATCAATAAAATCTATATCGCAATGAACGACCAAAAATGTAAATGTTATGGGAACATTAACTATCTCAACAATTTTCAAATATCCATCCTTTTAACTCTAAATATAATTAGACCACAATCCTTAACGAGGGATTAATATACTATATGGAGTCACCCTTCTAGGATACCAACACACAACTATGGTTTTAAATTTGTATCCAAGATTCATCTCATGTGAAAATTCACAGTCACATAAATAAATTTTCTTTGATTGGTAACTAACATCAATAATCAAAGAATCATAATTTACACCACAATACACAAGATAATCCATATTGAAATTACATTTGAATTCATGTTATCTGTTGGAAACATTTTCTAAAACTCCATTGATGTAAAAAAATGTTTCATAATGAATACAATGGAAAACAGAAATTTATTCAACACAACATATTTACCATACAAAAGAGTTTTATAATAGCCATATAAACACAATTCCATAAAAAATATTAAACCATTACAATGGAAAATAGATACATATAGGTGCACAAAATGAAACATAAATTTTATAAAGACACCTACCATGAAATCATAGATAAAAATTTCAAAAATACTCAAAATAAATAGATATAGAATAAAGGTATTCTAATACACCTTAACATCTATAGTATTATTTTAAATGACAAATAACCCATGGATTATCTCCCTTTGTTTTCATGGGATACCCCCTTTATGAAATAAAAAATAACCAATGAATAGGTAAATGAATGAGATGAATCCCCTATGAAACTATGGATAACATTTTATTTTTCATTTGAATAAATGGAGAATCGTTAAGAAATATGGAGAGGAGAATACCTAGGGATGGATCCATAAATGTTTTGTCCATTGGGATAAGTGTGGGGTTAGAGGAATTAAATTATTTTTTATCCAATGTTTTAATTTCCTTATTTCCTCATGCTAAACAGAACCAAACAACACATCCCTAGGCTTATGGAATAGATATACCTTTATAGGAACCTCCATGGAATAAGCATTAATACTAGACCATGGACAACCCCAAAGGGGGAGGGAAAGTGTCCCAACCCCCCAAGGAACCATGGAATGTGGAACCCCCTCAATAGAACATCCTAAACAATTGATACATTTTTATACGATAGAAATTTTATGATGTGATTTGGTTTCCCCTTCCAAAATCTATTAGAATCATCATTTAGGATATGGAATTTAGTTTTTGGATATAGAATTGGTCAGGATTTTGAGATGAAAAACCTCCTTGATGTATCACCCAAGACTATGGAACAATTCTCCAAAAAAAAACTCACCACAACGTATCATTTAGAGATGATTTATGGCGTCATAGGGAAAATGAATATTTTCCTCCAAAGATCACCCTAACACATACAAAAACTCAAAATGTTTTAGAAAATGATTCAACTATAATAAAAATTATAAATATGTATAAGTGTCATAGAAGCTATCAAAGAAAGGATGATCCCCATGACCATAACCTTGTGTTAATTAGATATTTCTCCGGGTATAATAAACATATTCCAATTCACTTTCTAATATAATTAATTCATATTTATTTGAAATAGAAATCCTATAAAGGATTACATATGATGACATCATTGATTATGATTTTTAGATGTAATTGAAAAATAGAAAATTTGTTCTCTTCAAAGGTATTGATGATGTGTGAATTTAAATGTTTATTTCATTCATAATTATTTTTGATACTTTATATGTAACACTTCATGATTTTATATGTGTTTCCTTTGAAATAAACATGAGGTATTCAATATATTATTTTACATGAAACCTTATGTCAAAATGAACTATGATATTGTAATACATTATAACCTAGTCATTTAATTAGATGAAATTAATATTAATAATTGAATTAGGGAAAAATATGTATAATGGTTTTAAATAATTCAAATGTGATGATTAATTCATAACAAATAACTTCCCAATTCTTTGTAAGTCATTTTATGGTTTAAAAATAAATTTTCAATAAAAAGGGTTTTTTTATTTACCAGTGAAAATTATGAATAATTTAAAAAAAATTATATTTTTTTAGTAAATTTATTTCCTTTTTCAAATATTCATGTCGAATTTATCTTAGGCTGAATATTATTATTTCATCTAAAACATTTATTTTTTTATTAAGAGTGGAAAAACCATTTTTTTGGAAAACTAAAATTTCCATTTCATTTATAAGTCCCATTAAATTTTAAATACGATCATATATTAAAATAATTATTTTTTAATTATAAATAATATAATTAATTAAAGAGGTATCATTATTTTACTTGATTTTGGTATAAGTTCCTTTTTTGGGCTTAAAAACACATGTTTCTAGAAACTTTTTCATGTACACAGTGTATTTTTTATTAATAAATTCAATTAATTTTTATTAATTAATGGTTTAAAAATAATTTATATATTATATATTCAATATAATATTTTATAATTCAATTAATGTTTTTTTTCAAGGAATTTAATGAAATAAAATTTAATTTTATGCTTAAAATTTAAATTTTCTAAAATGGAGTTTCATTACATTTTCTATATTAATATAAAATTAAATTTTACCAATTATATAAACTAATTATGTAAAATGGATCCAATGTTTTTGAATCATAATAATTTAAATAATTTAATAGGCTCGACATATTTTTTAGCCATAATGAATTGTAAAAAAAGTAAAATTTCATTTCAAAGGTTAATGTAAAATTTGTTTTACAGAAGGGTTACAAAAATATAAAAGGGTATGGATGCCCACAAACTTCTATAATTAGTATTTTTGAATATAATTCAACATTATATTATCCTAACTTATTTTTATTATCTTTTGGGATCTAAATATTATGAATGTGACCATATATTATGGATATATTTTTATCAAATTCAATGTTCGTCCCTCCTCTCATTTATAGAGGGGAACAAATTTTAATTCATTATTTATAAACTTACATAATTATATTTTCTAAAATAAATTCACTAAAACCCTCATATATTCCTTACTATAATCATAAATATTCATTTCTTATTTTAAGACCAATATTTCAAGGTCTATGTTATAAGCTAAAAGATATCTCTCAAGAAATAGGTATAAATATTCACTCAGATCATTTATTTTAAATTCATATAATAATTCCTCTAAAACGATTGTATATATAATTAAATTATGATCATATTATCATAAATATACATATTTTTTATAGGGCTAATGGAAAAACCATTTCCCACCTCTTCTCTATCAAAGGGGAGATGAAATTGTTCTACCTTTATATATGTGGAATACAACCTACACATAAAGATGTGATTGATTTTCCATCACCATAATTTATTATTTGTAATTTGATAGAATATACTAAATATATTATATATATTATATAATAATTATTTTGGGAAGTTGAATAATATTTTAATATTGTTTCATTCCATTTTCAGAATAATAGAAACATCACTCACAAGTACAGACTACTATCTCTATGTAGTGATGTAATTAAAATTTCTTCACATCATATATGAATGGTTACAAATTTATAATCAATTTAAATATATTATATCAAAATAATTATTAAAATTATTAATATATAGAACCCATTATCCATGTGAAAATACTAGAATTCTTTAACTAAAAGATACATGAAAAGTGAAGCAGTTGGCACTCGGAATGATGATGATATTGAATGATTGTAAATAAAATAGTGATACGATGAAATAAATAAACAATTCATGGTTTTAAAGTTATTAATATGGTTTTTTATAAAGGAATTATAATTTTAAATTTAATTTATTGGATATTATAAAAATTACAAAAATAGGCCTATGGAAAGAGTTTATCATCTTAAATTGTCTACTTTGGGAAATATTTTATGTTATACACCAATCACATTTTATGTCATGTACTTACCTAACCATTTATATTTTGAATTATTTATATCCTTTTATTCATTTTATTTAATATTTCATTATACATAATTTTTTTCATGTGACTTATTACTCAAAATTTACTGAGGCAATGATGGTTTTATGTTACAACATTACTTTTCCCCGTGATTGATTATGATTAAATTTCTAATAATGAAATTATTTGAAACATATCTCTAAAATAACATGTATTTTATACATAATGGGTTATTTTATATTTTTAATTGTTTTATTCCATTTTCTTCTATATATGTACTCATGATACTAATGGATTATTTTTAGCGAAAAACAACATTATTGCTCTATTTAGTCGGGAATATTTTCATCTATGTCTAAATATTCCTTAAATTGATTGAATTAAAATTTTAATATTCTGAATTTTTTTATTAATTTAGTTTCACCCATTTTTTATTTTCTATAACTTTTTTTTTATAAATTATCTTTTAATTATCTGAATGAGGTAATATTGAATTTTTGATTGAAATTTTAATAGAATATTTGTTTTAATATAGAAATTATGAAAAAATTCCTAATATAACGTTTTATATTTACATTGAAGGTTCCTTAAAAATTTTACATGTCTATTCTCAAAGAAAATTTTTTAAAAAATATTTTGAGATATTTTTGATATTAAAAAGTAATTTTAAAATAAAATTGTTCTCTTCCCTATGAACTATTTCAACAATCTTTTCAAATTTGTTTTGTTTTTTATAACATCATTTAATGATTATTATTCTTTTGCAATATAATGCTACCATAATTATTCTTTCACTGTATAGTTTATGACTATGATGGTGAAATTTTTATGAAACCCATCTTAATTCCATAGTTAATTCTATAATGAAATGATAAATATTTTATGATCTTATGGGACTTATATGTATGGATCATGATTTTGTGATGGGTGAGCCTAATATAGATAATGAAGTCAAGTGTGTCTTTTATAACTCAACATTGTATTTTGTAAAGATGATGGAGGTGATAAAATACTAATATATTACAAATTCAATAAACTCATAAAAGATGATAGAGTTACCCAGAAAGAAGTTACTCCTAATAGAATGTTTTAAATAACATTATATAAATTTCCATTATGTAGATTTATCAATTATGATAGTCTTTGGAGTGAACGTTGACTATGAATGTGACTTTATATTCTTACTTGTATGAGACTCACATATTTCTAATTCTTATGACATTTTATCTTGGATTGTGATTGATTATTGATGATTCCTCACACTTATTACAAAATTTTATTGTTTTAAAATGTCATTATGTCACGATTTATGAATAATTATATTTAATTGGTTAGGTAGAATTATTTTATGTTATCATCATGTTCTTATAACATTATTTTTATTATTATTATCACCTATGATCATAGGTCGATATCTCTTACGTTTATCCTTACTAATCATCTTGTATCACCCTATATTGTGTTTATCACCTAGTGTTTATGTAGTATAGTATTAAGTATGATATGTCTAAAAACGATTATAGTGGTAAAGACATTAGTGGGAGATGATATAAATATTTTATATAATAGTTTTGTTGTATCATTTTTCAAAAGAAAGAAATCCTTTGTGGATATGGTGTGGATATTATTGATTTTTAATTAATATTCATCTAAAATGATGTAATATTATTTTATGTCATGTTCAGGTCATTATATATTTTCTTTGGGAAATGTTTTGTTACTTAATAATAGTGATAGAACATTAGTATGAACCCTTAGGATAAGACTATTTTTATGAGAAAATTTTATTTCATGTTAATGAAGCTTATGTGGATTTCCTTGAAAACAAACTCAACTATCAACACTATAGTGTATACACACCGAAAACCTAGGTAGAACTTTGGGTAAAAAAATTAATATGGAAATTGGTAATTAACTTGTTCATCACTGGTTCATGACGATTTTTTCAGAAACATGGTACATATATATAATCTTCTGATGGATATGATTGGATTAATTAAAATTTTCTATATGATGCATTATTGGAGATTTGAATAAATAACGATCATAGATGATTAAGTTTAAATTCTAAGGTGCCATAGGATAAAAATAAGAATTCATGATTTATAAATACTATGAATGATTCTTTATGATCACAATGATTAAAAATTCATGATATTCATGTTTATCATTATTTTTTTTAGTAAATGATTCAAGATATAATGATAAAATTGGATTGTTAACATGTATTATAATATATTAAAGAAACCTTCTTGGGAATATATTCTATATTTCATAAAATATATCAATGAAAGTTAATACATATTTTAAATTATTATATTTTTAATTATATGAAAAAATTTATAATGGTAGGATGATCATATGTTAAGATTATGATTTTTTAGAAATTGATGTTTGTGAGAATGTTCTTCCTAAATTTCTTATTATTCCCCCTTCAGATGAATATTGTGTTATTCTTGTAATAAAATGGAATTCTATATAAAAATACCATATCATGATTTTCAGAAAAGAAGACACATTTGATGCTCCAAACCAACATATGATCACTTGTTGGTGTGATGATAAATATGAACTCCCAATTAAAATTACATACAATATTAATATTACAGTGGTTATTTATTTTAGATGGTTTGGGTGAAACTCTAAATAAAAAATATTCCCTTTTTACTATTTTTTGTTGACGTATTTCCATATAAGTATCCTAGTTTTACTTGAAATAATGCAGTTATGTTTTCAAAATAACTCATACATTGTGTTACAACTATTTCAAAGACTCTATTTAGAATAGACCAGATTGAGTTATAAAAAAGAATGGAGAATCTCTAGGAAATATTTGTAATGGATTCATTCATCCAGGTATATCACCTTGGGGATATCCTGTACATTATTTTAATAATAATGGTTTATAAAAGTGAATTTTCATTGATTATCATGAACATAAGAAGATCATGATCTAGAATAAGTTTCCTCTTCCAAACATTGATAATTTTCGTGATCAAATATATGGAGATCAATGATTTTCCATGATTTATCTTTGATTTTGTACTATCATTTTAGGCTAAAAAGTGAACACATAACCAATAAAACATTCCATTCAATGTTTGTACACTATAAATATATAGGGATTCAATTTTGTCTTATGAATTCCTCTACAATCTTCTTGGATTTAATGAATTGAATCTTTACAGATTTCCTTGAACAATTTTTGGTAGTATTTACATATGATATTATAATATATTCTAGTATAAATGAACATCATGAAGATAACATACGGAATGTATGAAAGGACCTGTGTAGGGGGAAGTTGTATAAAGAATTCAACACATGTGAATTTTTATTATAGATATATTCATTTTAGGGTAATATAATCTCAAGTGATTATATACCTATGAATCCACCAATGTTGAATGATATTGAATATTTTCCTAGCCCTACCACTATGACTAAGATCCCTAGACTTCTTGGATTTGGTATATATTATCAAATTTTTGTGGATACTATTTTTTACGGATATCCAATCCACTAACTATGTTAACTCGAACTGGTGATAATTGTTTTAGACTGGTGAAAATAAATATAATACATCATTAAACTAAAGAGAATATTTTTCAGTGTATTTATGCTGATGCTACCCTATCATGGAGAATGGTTTTTGATTTATTGTGATGCATTGAAAAATATTTTTATTTATGTTCTTTATTAGAATGATATTGTGATATCCCAAGCCTCACACCAGTTAAATGTTCATGAATAAAATTACAAGACTCATGATTCGGAATTAGAAGTTGAAAAATTTTAATTAATGATATGGGGGAATTATAAGTTAGGATAAAGGAACGACATATATAATGATCATAAAATTTAAATTTACTTATTCATAGATAAAGAGTTGAACATGATCTAGATAATATGTTAAAGATGATTAATGACTATTATTGATCAAAATATTACAACCATGGGATAATGAATTAGGGGGTGATTATTTGATAAGAATGGGACATGATATATTTTCTATGTTGAGGTTAAAAACAATCCAATATTTTGGGATTTTTAGTGAATGGACCATTAAATATTGAAGCAAGTTGAGAAACCATATCGGAATCAAATGGGTTTTCAACATCAATCCATGTTAAGGTCAAATAGGAATAAAGGATTTTGTGGAGATATAGAAGTTAGTGATAAATATTAAAATGTTAATCATTGATTATGATGGAATTTTAAGGTTTAGGAACTCGGGATTGTTCCTTTAAATTTTAGAAATAAAGAAATAGATATTGGAATAATATCGTAGCTCATAATTCTCTATTTAACTTGAATATATGAAGATATATAGATATATGAAAGAGTATATTTTGTGTAAAATTTTAAAAATAGATATTTTATAGTATGTATCTGTGTGTTGGTTAATTTAATAAATTATGAGTACATGCAAAAATTCAATGGATATTTTATTACCATTACCCATAAGAGAATTCAGATGGTAAAAAAACAACATGGATTTTTTAAATAGACTCCACAAAATATCTAATGAATGTAATTCTATTTTAGCTATAGTTGGGAAATAGAAAATTTATCACACTTCCTAACAATTAGAGGTGGCGTCTATCTTGAATCCTAATTATAGAATATATATTAATGAAGTGGAATGGTAGTATTGGGAATCATATTCTATTATATCTGAATAAAATATGAGGATTTCCATATGGTTTTGGTGAATTTTTCATCATGATTTATTTAGAGAGTTATGTTTCAATAATTATTATCATCCAACGATAGATGGTTAGTATGAAATGATCATTACATCCCATTATTAAATGTTCATACCGTGTTCAGTAGATATCAAAGGTTATTAGGATGAACACCATCCTCTACTCATGTTTTCATATAACAATTTATTTCACTCATGTATTCATATGGATTCTTATGAAGCCCTCTATGGAATTATGTGTGGAACAATGAAATGTTGGGATGATTTTGGAGAAAAAAAAAATAAATTTTAACCTCATTAATCGAAGAAACTGGAAGAGATGGTTAGATCCATTCAATAATACATTAAGAAAACTCAAATATGACTGAAGGGTTATGCTAATAATCATTAGAATGTTCTTTAATTCAATATTGGTGAGAAGGTATTCATTTTAATGTCTCCATGGAAGAATCTTATGAGATTAATAAACAATGAAATGTTGAGCCCTATGTATACGGGTATTAACTATTTTTGATCAGATCGTGACAATTTCATACCCCTTTAAACTCCCACCAATCCTCCAACACGTTCAAGATGTGTTCCATGTATTTTTCCTTGGGAATAATATTCCAAATCCATCACATGTATTGAACTTCAAGGTTTTATCTCTAGATTATGATCATTTATATGAATAATAATTGGTATAAATCTTGTATCTCTAAGATAAATTTATATGGACAAGAATACCTGCCTGGTTAATGTTCGTTGGTGGAATCATACATTTGAGGAAGTTACATGGGACCTTGAAAATGTGATAAAGTATAGATATCCTCATTATTTATATAAAAGTGAATAAATTTCAATATTTATATTAATCTCAAGGGGGAATAATATAATAACCTAACATTTTATGAGTTTCCTTTGAAATATTCTTGAGGTATTTTTTTATGTTCTTTTCAAGCAACCTCGAGTCTAAAGGTTTTATGATACAATAATCCACTATAACCTAGTAATTTAATTGGAAGGTATAAATAATAATAAAAAATCTTGAAAAAATCAGTAATATGGTTTCAAAATAATTATTTTATTTTATTTTTTCATAATATATTATTACTCAATTGCCAATAAAGTCATTTTATGCTTCAAAATATGCTTTCTTAAAAAAATTGTTGATTTTTTTTCATGAAAATTGTAATTAATTTATTCCATTTATAGAAATTTTATATTAGGAATAAATTCTCATTTTTGAAATCATCATCCCAACATTATCATATGGTTTTTGATAAGTTTTCTTAAATGGATTAATTTGTATGAATAGTAAAAATACATATTTTTCTAAAATTTCCATTTCTCTTAAAGTTAAAATCAGATTTTTTGAATAATCTGATAAATATAGAGAATTACAGTTTATTATAAAATTATCTAAATAATGACAAAGTGATCTCAATTATACTGATTTTTTTATGTTCATTTCTGGTCTTTTATACCAAGTTTCAAAAAAAATTATGCACGTATTGTGTTTTTCTCATAAAAAATTAAATTAATTTTTATTCATTCATTTTATTAAATATTTTTTATAAATTTTAAATAATATTCTAACATTCATTTTCCTATTTCTATAAGGAATTAATTAATATAAATTTGGTTTTATAATTAAAAACGTAATTTTCTGAAACATTTTTTGTTGGATCTCGTGTGATTATATTTTAATTAATTATTATATTTATATAAATAGAGTATTGAAAAATGGATTCCATATTTTTTTCACTATAATTAATATAATGTAAAATTTACAACTTAATTTTTTCAAAATAAATTGTCAAAACAGCAAACAATTACCACAAATAATGTTAAAACTCGTTTATTAGGGGTTAAACTAAAATATAAGGGTATAAATGTGAATAAAAATGCATAATTATGAATAAGTGAATATATATAAGTCTTATATTATCATACCTTAAAATTATTTTCATTTGGAGTAACATTCTTCTGAAATTAACTTTATATTATTGCATTATTTTAGGAAATTCGTTGTGTGTCCCTCCCTCAATTATTAAAGGAAACATCTTATCCTCTATTATTCAGATAAATTATTCCATATACATAACAAAATAACTACTAGAAAGAATTATTATATTCTTTAATTTATCAATAGATCTTATTATCTAGTTCTATGACTAGTCTTTCTAGACATAAGGTTTAAGTTAAAGGATGTCAATAAAAAACGGTTTAAATCATAACCTAAATCATTCAATTTTATTTATTCTTATACTTCCTATAAAACTATTTTATTTTTAATAAAATTATTTCTACAGTATCAGAAAAAATTGAGATGTTATTATGATAATGGAAGAACCATTTTCCACTACTTATTTTCCAAATAGGAGAAGAAAGTATCGCTCGTGTGTATGTGTGGACTACTGCCTCCAGGTAAAGATATGATTACTTTTCCATCCCCAAAATTCATGGATTATTTTTAAAATTATATATTATATTTTTTATATAAAAATAACTATAGAAATTTTAATTAACAGTTATCTTTATCTAATTCTATCAATTGAGAAATAGAAACAATATTCATGTGCATGTACTAACTTTTTTTAAAAGGTTGGGGCCAAAGCCTCAATTTATTATTTAAAGAAAATACATCTTTAGACTAGGTAGAGGGTGACCCATTACATAGCCCAAATTCCCAAGGCCAAGTGGCCTGAATACAAGGCTTGAAAGCCCATTTTTTGGCCCAAAGGACCCCTTGGTGAACAGTACTGCTACAGTACCGCACTGCTAAAGTTTCTGCTACAATACCACCACGGCTACAGTTCCTTCTACAGTTCCTCCACCACTATAGTGTCACCACTGCTATAGTCTTCCACTACTACAGTCTTCTATAGTACCCGGAAATTCTCCCCTACCCGAATTTGATCTTGGGTCTTTTGGATGCCAAGTAGGAGCCTGTACCACTAGGGTACATGCTCAGTGGTGCATGTACTAACTACCATATCTATATAGTGAGTAATTAATTTTCATCATTTCTTTATATAAATGGTTGTAAATATGTATATAAAACATATATACGATATTTACATCATGATTAATTTTTTTATGAAGTAACCATGATCATTTTTATGGTACATAACTACCAAACAAATCCATCCATAAAAAATGAAGTTGTTAACACAAGAAATTAAGATGATAATGAATGATTGTAAATTAATAGGTGATAAAATTTTATAAATAAATAGTTTTTGGTATTATAAGTATTAATATGTATATATTATAAAGTTGTAATAAATTAATATTTTTTATATATGTGTTGATAGTGGTTATGAAGAATTATGGTCTTGTGGTAAGGTTCAAACATCTAGAATTATTTACTTTGGGAAATATAATAGGTTATACACCTATCTTATTTCATAAGGTTTATACAATAACAATTTGATATTTTGAATCATTAATTTCATTACATTCATGTTATTAAATGTTTCCTTTGATGTTATTTATTTCATGGGGATTACAACTCAGAATTTACCAATGTTTGAAGGGATGTACATTACAATATCACTTTTTATAGGGATCGTTCATGCTTAAATGTTTGATGAAAAATGTAAATGATATATCCATAGAAAATAATATATATTTTATTCTAAAATGGTTATTTTAGTATATTATATGTTTTGAATTTAATATTTTCATGTTTAAGTAATCCTAAAATTGGAAAAATGTTTTTAATGAAAACATAAATAATTTCTATCTTTAGCCATGAATATTTTCTTCTAACTTCTAATTTTCATTAAAATGTATCCTTTATTTTATTTAATATTCAAAAAATATTTATTAAAGGATATTTAACCATATTATAAATTATATAATTTTTAATGGAATATTCTTGTCATTATCTAAATCATGTACTTTTTCACTATTTATTGAAAATGTTATAGGTAACTTTGTTTTAAAGTACAAAACATGAATGAATTATCTTGATATCATGTAATGTATTTGACTTTAATATTCATCAACAACATTAGAAGTTTATTCTCCAAGAAATTTTTTTCTATAATAGATTGACATTTTTTAGATTTTAGATAAGTGACAGGGAAAAAACTGTACTTCTATCAAGAAATGTTTTGGTTACATTTTAATTTGATTTTCAACTATACAAATATACTTTGATGTTTCCTAAAATGCAATAGTGATATATTCCAATGTTATAATATTTATTATTTCTATATATCATTTATTATTCTATTGATGATATTCTTATGAAACAATTTTTCATTCTATGGTTTATGTTATGATGAAGTGATTAATGTTTTATAATATTATTTTACTAATATATATTTATTATGATTATTTGATGATATACATCAATATAGCTCAAGATAAGTGGTGTTTCTGTTGTATACCTATAATTAATTGGGTAATGTTGATGTAGCTGAGAAACTCCTAAGATAATTCAATGTTAACAATCTCCTAATAGGTGATAGAGTAAGCATGATGGATGTTACTCATAGGAGAGTTCTGGAAATGATAAGGTTGAAATTTCCATTATGTGACCTTGTCCACTACGATAGTCTTTGTAGTAAACCTATACTAAGGATGTTATTTCCTATTTTTATGTGAATTCTATAGACTTATATATTATTATTATGATGTCTTATCGTGGATCATGATATATTATTGATGATTTCATGCACCGATGACTTCTGTATATGTTTTGTAATAAATACTTATTGATTGGATTATCAATAATGATATTTGACTTATTGTTTTTTACTATTATAAGTTCTGATCATATTGTCATAATCAAATTCATATCTTAAATAGGAAGGTGATCATAAATTATTATCTCTTATGTCTACCCTTATGGATCATCTAATCTCCCACATTTATATTTATCCTTTCAAAATAATAATGGTTTTCAGTATTATTTTTCTAAGAACGGTTATAGTTATAAAGAATAATGAAAAATGACGCAGGTCTCTTTTGTACTAGTTTTTTATTCATATAAACATCCAAAGACTGGAAACAATTATAGATGTAGAAGGATTCATATTGATTTATATGGAATATTAATTTATAATTATGAAATATATATGTATGTAATTTTTGGGTCATTATAGGACCAGATGATTCATAATAAACATTATCTATTGAAGTAGTATACCAAAACTATATGATATTTATTGTTACCATGACATCAGTGATGAACTAGTGGGTTTCCTTTAGTTGGTAAACTGATTGAATGATATTTATGTGATATTATTATAGGGATATTATAATAGCATTGTAAATGTAATGATAGAAAAAATAACGATTAATTTAGATGGTATATATCCCATAATTCCTTGAAAAAATGATGAAACAATATGTTTCATAAAGAGAATGATTAAATATATTATGTATGAGGTTTTTTATCATGGATATTAAATGGCCATTGTTTTTTCATTCTGGGATAGTATTGTGATTTTATAAGACTTTTCATGAGATATATCTAGGAGTGTGTTCTATAATACTATCTATATTATCGAGAAATAGAATTATTTTTAAATGACCAAGAATACTTTAGATGGGTTGAATACTTGAGATGTTTCTTGTGAGGTTGTTAAATGTTTTTTTTAAATTATAAATTTTATGGAATAAAATATTATTTCATATAAAATTGATTTATTATAATAATCATAATTAAATATATTAATATTACTAACTATGAAAATAAAAAATTATCACATGAATAATCTATTTGTTGACAATTTTAAATATCAATTTAGGGTGTTCAAAATAAAAAAACATTGAATGTTAATATTTTTATTAGTGATCAGAAATTGATCTCATCATCATGTAAATGATCTTCACTATTCGAAAAACCTCTCCAATTCCTCCATTCATAATTATAATTTCCACCAGGGACTCTTTCCAAACTGAAATCTTCAAGTATCCTCTCCACTTATATTAATAATCAAACACCACTTCTCTAACTAATTTTTCATATGACTTAAAATTTTCATTTCAAATAACAAATGACACAAACTATATTTAAGAACCAATAATATTTAGACTAAATCATTGAATTTTAAGAGATTATATGTCTTTAAATTATTAATTTGTTATTTGATTTTTTTCTAAGATGAATAATTTTATATATTATTTAAATTTAAATTGAACTAATATTTTATTTTATAAGTGATTGTGTATATAACATTTTTGGAGTATTTCATTTGTTATACAATTTTTTTGGGATATGATAATGTTTTATAAGAATTTTTATGTTTAATAATTTAATTGTATCATATATTATTAGAGGTCAATGGATGAATGAATACAATAACTTATTTCATTAATGATTATATAGGGATTATTTATTTCTAATCAAGGTACTATATCATTTTAACTATGATATTTTTTTAATGTTTCATTCAAAATTTAAATTTAAATATATTTAAAAATTATGTTTTTCCATTTATATTCTATTATAATATTTGATAATGTTTATAATATTGTTTTTTAAAACAAATTTCAATAAAAATGATAATAAATATTTTTTGAAAAAAATATTGTATGGGACTTTAGAAAAATATTGATTAATTTTTAATAAAACATTCTTCATAAATTTAATAGAGGGTTTTTGAGAATAAATAGATTACAAATTATCATAGATAACTAATTTATCAATATTTTCAGTGAAATTATATATTCTTGTAATAGTTATTAAAGGTAAAAATAAATTTCAGATCATTTTTATTTATAATTTTCTGTCTAAATTTAATAAATAAAAATTATTTTACAATAAAACTTAAAATTCATTAATAAAATTTTTACAAATTTTCCTTCCAAATTTTCTAGGGAATACTAGTTAGGGATATCATTAACTAAACTATTTCATATTAATATTTTTTTATTTTTTAAGTAAATATATTAAATATAATTTAAACCTAAAAAATATCATGTCTTTTCATTGCATACAACATTATATGAATTATATTAATATCACCACTAACTGTATAGGGGATATAATAATAAAATGTTCAAAAGAAACAAAATATATTGTATTTGGTGTCATAATTGTCATAATTGTGAAAATTAAAAAAATATACCATTACAAAACTATTTAGCGTGTATAAAATTTGTATTTCATTATAAACTGATAGAAAAAACCAATTTGAATAATATTTATACATTACCATAAAAAAGGGGTGTCTATAAAATAATTTATTATATATCCTAAAAGATCAATATTCTTTAACCTTAATAATATATAAATTTATGTTTTTGAAGAAATATTTTTTTCCTATCAAATAATTTATAAATAAAAACTTTAAATGAAAAATTTAATATTTTTTTAATGTAAAAAACATAATTTTTTACATTTTAATAATAAAATTTTTATGATTATGTTTATAAATATGTAACTTAATATATATTTCATAAAAAATATTATTAATTATTTAGTTTCTTTAAAACACTCAAAAACACGTATTTTGATATATATGTGTGTGTGCCTCTAAAATAAATTATTTTTTTATATATTATTAAATTAATATTTTCAATGACATTAACATGTATTTTTATATTTATATTACGGATTATTGATAATATTTTCCATTTTTTATGTTTCATTCTAATAAAGTAATAATTTAATATAATAATGAAATAGATATGGATAAAATTTGAATAGACCGCATAAATATAATTTATAGATAATATTTTGAGGAGATTATAATGTTTAATATTTTAACTAATGGACTTTGAAATGAGTATATTAGTTATTTTTATATCAAATGTGTCTAAAAATATTTTTTCACATGTTTTTCAATGTGGTATCAGTAATAATGAATTCTTTATTAATAAAAATAATTAAATTGTATATTTCTTGTATAAGAATGTTTCATGTTAAGATGAGGGAAGTGGTTAGATAAACATTTATGAAATTATTTTTTGATCTAATGACTACACTACCCAATAAAATGATACATTGTTTGGATATAAAGGTAATTAACATCTATGTAGTTTTTTAAGATAAAAGGAGACTTGAATTGGTCACCCAATTCACCCACAAAGAATTTTATTAAATCAAAAGTATTACAATACATTCTCAAGGTGTAATGACTTTACACCAACACAAACACAAATAAAAACACAAAAAATAAGAGTGATAAATGATTTTATTTCAAAAAGGCTCAAACCACATATCATTCAAACTACATGAGACGTCATTCCTTTGAATAAGAAATCACATTAAGCTAAAAGTGCAGCTACTCTGCTCAAATTCCGATGCCTCAAGATCTAAAATTTTTAAGGGAATAGAACACAAATTAGAAGCTAGTCCAGGTAACCTAGATAGGCTATAATAGCAAGCTCTGGCACAACCAAAATATGAGAGTCAACCAAGTTGGTGCAAAGAAGGCCCCTCCCAACATCTAGAAAGAAATTCCAAAGGTGTTGTTTATATAGCCATCATGTTAGTGCAAAACAAGATGTCATTGTCCATCTAAAAGGATGTGAATGTTCTAAAAAACACATGAAAAGTGTAGCCAAACCATGCCTTTCATTCTTCTAAAATCGAACACATAGAGTATACCAACTTCCAGGTAAGATACAACAAGTATCTCGAGTACTTCAACAAGAATTATTAAGATAGTAAACTACATGAAGAGCCAGATTCAACTACCACCACCTAAGATTTATTGAACTAGTGGCACCAACCAAAATTATCAGAACAAGGAAACATAAAAGCATAAAATTCATAAGAGTAGAGAGGGAACAAAAAACCCTAGAACACTCGAGCATTAAGCCTCAGGACGAAAAATATCTTTTTTAAGCTTCATCCATCTCATAATGAAGTTCCATAAAGAAAATAATCTAGCTAAATAGTTTCTTGGAGACAACAATGAACAATAAAACAAATCCATAGACCATGATGCATACACATAAACAGATAATATCAAACCCATGGAAGTTCCTTGAAGTTGATGTTAGGATTCTTCTTGTATTCATAAACCATCCTTGTGTATATTATTTTTCTGATTTCATGGTATGTTTCAACAAAAATATGGTGACAGAGATATTTTTGGTGTATTATTTCATCTTGCTCCTCTATCCATGAAAAAACTTCATCACTCAAGTAAAATTGAGATTTTATGATGTTTATTCAAATATTTTATGATAAAATAACCAAATCATATCCTAGTTGTGTATGTTTTAGAAAAAATCCATGTTTCATTGGTTTAATATACATGATGGTATTGAATCATATGATAAACACATATTATAATATATTATTGATGTTTCTTTAAAAGCTACTTCAAATTGGAGATGAGAATCATGAGTTGTACAATCATGCATGATGATTATTGAATAACCTAGGTTTAACATATAAAATCATAGACATGTTTCACAAAATCTAGCAGTTATTTATAAATGTGAACATTTAAATGGATTATTAAACATTTTCAAATCATTTACATGGATGTATAGCAATAAAATCTTGAGTCATCAATGGAAAATATTATAAAGTAAATTAAAATAAAAAAAATTACATTTAAATAAAATAAATATTAAATATAGTGTTGGTGTCCCATAAAATCTCTAAATTGATTTGGTAAAACACTAATTAAAATAATAAAAATGATAAGCTTATTAATCATGAAAACACATTTCCATTAGAGAATTTTGATTAGAGAAACTCAAAATTTTCTTATTATACACCCAATGTATGAAAATAATTCAATATAAATGGTTCTATCATATTATGGTATGTAAATTTTTTAATTCATATTATAAGGTATTTTGTGTAGGTTATAAAAAAATTCAATGTATGAAATGAGAATTATTAATATTATTATCTCTTATTTTTAAACTCAATGAAGTTATGGATAAAGACTCTTTTTATCAAAAACTATTTACTAAAGAGGTAAAAAAAATTTAGACTGAACGTGTGACGAAATTTAATTTAATAACTAATCATACATGTATATTTTTAGTTGAATTATTAAAAGAAATTTATTTTGAGATACATATTTAAATTTATAATGATAATTAATATAAGCTAAATTTAAATTTTATTAAAAGAAAAAATGTTTAAAAAATAGTATGGAATCTCATAGTAAAAAATTTAGGTAACTACCAATTAATATAATTTCATTCCTCTTCTGGAAAAGTTCCAAAAACGAAAGACTTTTATTTGATATGGAAAGAGAAAATAACACGTCACCATCAATAATTTTTATGAGGTAAAATAATAGATGAAGTTAAGATTGGGAACTATAGGTCCATGGGAAGGAAAATACCCTTATAGGGTTGTTGAATCCCTAAATGTAAATATTTCATAAACAAACCCTCAACAATGATCTTGTCCCACAATTATTATTAATTATTATCCCGAGAAATTGATATGAAGGGGTAATGTAAAAAATAGTGGGACATATACAACTTACATGGTTCACTCAAATTTCTCTTCTCAATAAAGAATACAAAAAACATGTGCAATGGATTTAATACACTAAGAACACTACTTATATGTTGTAATTCAACGTATATACGATAACGCTCTAGGATTGAAACACTCATTGAGATAAATAACTTGTAGCTCTCACATAACTATACATCTCACTATATATAAATGTTTTTTAATTTATCTTCATGAATTATAGGTGAGTTGAAAATAGTATAGTGTATCAATTATTATCCACTTTCACAAATTGATGTACCTAAAACACCTATATTGAGACTATATATGTGTTCTAATTCTTCCATAGCATTATAATAATTCTACAACTACACTTCTTTGTCAAAAACATTGAGATATATTCTTCAAAACATCAATCTAGAGTATCCCCAAGATACAAAAATACACATTGAAAGTCCCACTAATTCCAAAAAGGATTCTAATTATTGACCACTATGTATACCACATTGTGGTTTCCACCAACATTTTGTTTTACTGGATTTTCTCCAACATTTTACCATATAAATTTTTAGCATCAATTAATATTTTACTTATTAATATGGGAGATATATTTTGTTTATAAGTAGATTTTATACTTTTATATTCAATCCCTCCAACCATGGCTTCCACAATGCTGGAGGTACCACTCCCAAATTTCATTGGGAATCATCCAATGAAAAAATCTATCCACCATGACATGGTTCTAATTATTTTTCTATTTCTCAAAAACTATAACATGGTTCTCTATTATATGGTGTGGTATTTGTATTAAAATATAACACCCCTTCAGAATATATCCTTAACTCATTCATCCTTTATTTATGAATATGTAGAATTATTATAATTATTTCAATATCCACATCAAAATCAAAATCTGGGTACTAAAAAATGGTTTTAATGTAATTTTATTAATAATACCCCCATTAATGTTTTGATAACCCTTACATAGATGTAAGGTACCATCGCTATATTCCCACATGGAAGGAAAAAAATCTCCCTCTTGATGCATACTAACTTATTCTAACAAAATATATCTCATCAATAATTCACCAATCAACAACTATAATCCCATATGCACCAATATCATCATGTTAATAAATTGTTAAAATAAAATATAGTCATTAAATGGTTTAGAATTTTGAGGATCACAAATATATTCTTCTGGTTATTACTCCCCATGAATAAATGTCATTGGTTATCCCCATTTAAGAAACATAAACAAAAGATTTATACCCTTTTATAATAGAAAATAAAACTCCCAATTTACACATCAATTTCTATAGAAAAATTATCCACAAGTATACTTGGAACCACTCCCTATTTTTTAATGAACCCAAAGATTACCTCTCTGAAAATTTAATAAATTGAGTATAAATAAAATGTTTTAATAGAATAGAGTTACTATCCATCTATGTAAATAAAAAACCATAGAGGGAGTGGATGTATCTCATACAAGACATATTTTTAAAAAGATATGTTTAGACCCCAAGTGATAACAAATTATTCTCAAACATTTATTTGAGTAGTGAGTTGGTTATTATATCCACAATATGATCAATTATTGAAATATAATCCATTTTTCTAATCACTTGTTCAAATTTATTCTTTTAAAATTATATGCTATCTTGATGTAACATAAATTTAATAATGGACATGATTTTTCCTATAATAAATATAAATCAAGTTGTACTATATGATTATAATGGAAGATTTTATATCCACTATAACATCCTCAATCTATTTTCTTATACAAATAAGTTGAGTATATGCATAGATATCTATTATATATTAATCCTTTTTAATTACATGTGATATTGATATCTATTTTGAATGAATATATTTTATGATGTTTTAATATATTGACTTATATATTTAAATGATTATTTATGATAATTTATGAATGGTTTAACTCATTTTTTTGTTTTATTCAAGGATAGGACAAATAATTAAAAATGTTGCAAAAATACACTTCATTCCATGAGCAAAGTGAAGTTGTGTGACATATGAATTTTAAGAATGATCATGGAGGATTTCCAAAGAACATAACTAATGAACCAATGAAAAAAATAGTCTTCAGGTGCATAAAATTGAAATTTGACATCATGAATTCATCACAAATTTTGCACTGGTGAAATATGTTAAATAGAGACACATCATTAATTGAATAAAAGAATCATAATGTGATAAAAAAATGTGTCACTAGGTAAAAAATGTTAGTAATTACATTACATGTTTTGAGTACGCTCTGAAATCTAGAATTTGTGTGTTTAGTACATGTGGTACGAGAGTTACAAGCCATGTAATCTTTAAACATAATCTAAAACTTGTGATGAGATTTTAAAAGCATGATTTTTCATATCAATAACTTTGGACACATTTTTACATGGAGGACCAATTGATGAATAAATTTGGACATATCTCTAACGGTCATCCTGAATACTGAGTTCCATATAGAGCCTATAAATGGAGGGCGAGACTTATCTTATTGGGAGACCCCATAGGCCAAATATGGGAGTGAGAATATATGTTATATAGGTCCTCAAAAATTTCATCGCAATTTTCATTATGCATTATTTTTGCCTCTCTCCATGACTTTTATCCTCCCATCAGTATGATTAGTGGGTAAAACCTCCTTGTTCAAGGGTTATGTAGTAGGAGGGGGAGGTTTTTTGGATTTATTTCATTTTCATTATTTATGTATAAGGTTTTACATAATTTATTTAAACAATTTCCAAACCTTTTTCTTTTCATTTGTCATTACACTTGGTATTTGGACATAAGAGTATTCCTAAAATTACAGAACTGAAAACCCTAAAAGAGGCATTAAAAATCATAAATTTAGTTAGAATCATGTTTAAACATGACATCGAGACAAAATTATTGGCCGAAAAACTATGTTACCAAACCAAGTGAAATAGGGGATTTCGGTTTTAAGGAGGGGATACCATGACCATTGGATCTCCCCCTTCTCAGCTTCAATAGAAATAATGCATTAATCAAACAATTTTCTAAAATCCAATTACACTTAAACCGTCATATTAACAAACCCAAGAATTATTTTTAAAATCTATCTTCAAACCAATCAATCAATCTCTTTTTGTACCTTTCATTTATCAAATAAACAAAAACAATATTTTCTCACTAATTGATTAAATAAAATAAAAAAAATCTTTTGCAATCCTAATCAATCTAATTCATCATCTCTTTGGGTTTAAACTCGAAATACTACTTACTAAATTTTAATTTATTGAGTTTAATTTATTGTATTTATATAAATTTTATATCTATATTTGACCTATTAGGAAATAACAATGCCCTAATGGTGTTTAATATTTATTTTGGTGCTCATTAATTATCTATAAGATGAATAAACAACCATGATAAAAAATTAAATATTCATTAAAAAAATTTATAATTAAATAACATTTACCGATCCATATATGAATGTCTCAAAACTATTACAATGATGGTCTATGATAGAGAATACTGAAATCCACTTTTGTATAGTTCTATTGAAATATTATTATCTTTTAATTCAATTGGATTTATTTGGGATATAATTTGTATATTTAATAAGAAATACAAAAAAATACTATGTCAGGTCATGTTTCAATTATGTATAATATTTTTATAATGTGTGTCCTATATTTCAATAAATATTCCTTTATATCATCATTATATTTAGAAAATATTAATCTAGTATACAACATAGTTGTCACAGTCTTTCCATATGACCACCATTATATCTTGAAAAAATCATTGGAATATTTTAATTGAGAAATAAATGTGAAAACCCTTCCATGATTTACATGTAAATGAAATTAAAATTTTATCAATAAATGTATATATATTCTCAGTGCTCTTCTTATTTATTATGAATATCTCTTTAATGGTAAATTATATTACCCTCCAATGAATATTTCTCCTATATAGATGGTCATAATGATTTTTAACCATTTTCTTTCTCGATATAGATATTTTTATCAAATATACCTCATTGTAACGTGATATTTCTCTTATATTTACTAAACATAGATGAAAAGGATATTGAGATATTCATCAATATATGTAAATATTAATTTGATAATAAAAAATTTCTATCATACTCACCTATTTTAAACCAATTTTTTATTTCTAAATTCACATTATCCTCAAAAACTCCATTGTGGAATTCTGATTTTACATCTATTTTATATAACACAAATTCTCTTTTCCCTGCCATTTGATAGAAGAGATTATTTTTCACAAAATGGAAAATATAATAAAACCCCCATAAAAATCAATTTAAATAATTATATAATATATCTAGGACACTATACATTCATTTTTTGATGATTAGTTTCTATTTTAATTGAGTTTATTCTAGAACAAACACATTGTTTTGATGTTGTCATTTATCCTCCACCATTCGAACAATTTCACATATTTCATCTTTTACATTATAGTCAACCTATATATGTATTACATTAACCCAATTGGCATATTTGTAATCTTATTCAAAATAAATTTTCTCTGTGAGAAAAAATATATAGGTTTTTTTCATTTATTTTTCCCTCATCAATAAACTTGAGATGTTTGGCCATAAATAATCGTTAAATCATTGGTTAAATCCCTTATCCTAACTATCACTATAGATGCTTGATATATAATTATATTATCATCATAATTGTATTATTTTAGGTATTCTATAATTCCATGTGATTATATATAATTCTCACTTCATTATGATGTTACTATGAGTATTTATAATTTTTTTTGTGAAAACATTATTCCTACAAATATTTCTATGGTAGACATATCTCAACCCATATTACCTGATACATGTTTCTTAATATTAAGTTCCTGCAATAAAAAAATCCATTTTGTGGATTTGTTACAAAAAATTGGTTTTTTGTTCCATGTTATTCGATATATTAATAGTAATGATTATTAGATAATTTTATAAAATTATCAGCCTAAAAAATTATAATTTTCAATAAAAAAATCTATTGTGCTACTATTTAGTAATATGTATTTTACAAGAACTCTTTATTTATCATAGATTTATATCAATCATGTCATATTTATATAATAATTGGTAAAAAAACATAATACCATTTTCCATTAGTGGAATTGGGAGATATTTCCTCACAAACATTAGCATGCACCAAGTCATACAATCTGGTTGAATTCTTACCATTCATATTATAGTTAATCTAAAAAATATTACCCTTTTTAAAAAATATCATAAATGTGAGTCTGATAAAGTTAATTTACATGGATATTTAGTGATCTTTAATTCTTAACGAAGTAATCTAATGATATTTTTGTCAAGTGGAGAGCCTCTTATTACCTAATTTTTTTATTTCTCCTTGAACCGAAAGCACAATTCTTATTATCCAATAGTTACATGGTTATATACATTCTATATATTTAATCTCATTAAAATTATTCTATCTATTAGTATAATTATGTTATATATATTTTTGAATTGTACTACATGAACGAGTCACAAAATTTATATACACATAGTTAATTAAAATGATGGTCTTTGAATATTAATCCATCCATGCAACATAAGTATGCACCTCATATTTTCCATTTCATAGATGCAAGGATCATAAAATAATAACTAGTTCCTTAAATAATGGAACCTTCCATGTCATGGTAGTCTATATTGACAGGAATCTAGTTTCCCATCAAATGTGAAGTGAATCCACATTCAATGATCCATACACCACCATGAGCTGTTAATTTTAAAGAAACCAATGAACCATTATCCTTTGATTGTAATTATTTATATATTAAATTCAATGTATTCCTCCCTTTTTTGGTAAATGATATTGTTCAACATTAGGCACCATTAGATCATCGTAAACCTGGATGAATGAAATCCTTTTTTTATCATGTGACATAAAGATACTAGCTATAGTGATTACTTATTTATAGTGCATTTTATATAGATATCATTATACACCTAATGAAATATTAAAGGATATGTGTACATAAACTGAAAAAACAAATTATCCATTAAAACAAATAGATCATAATTTTTTTACCTATTTATTCTTGTTCCTCATAATTCATGCCATACCTTTTATCAATGGAAATAATCTATTTTGTATGCCAAAAATTCACAAGACAATAACATTGGATTCATGGTGTATTATTTCATGTGGTCACATAAAGAAACCCATGCCTTATAAACAAGATATTATATTATTATATAAATAAAATTCATTAACGGATATAAAACAAGTATCGAGAGGTGCAATGACTTAGGTATATTTTTGAAAAATGAGAAACATTATCTAAAAAAACCAATGTCTTTCTTATCCAATTTGAATTATTCACTACTATATGAACAGATTAAAACATATTTTGTCATCAATATCTCCCCAAAATGTTATATATAATATAATAATATGGTAATACCACATGTAATATGATACTTCATTACCTGGGGAAATGGAAACATAATAATTGGTTAGATCAAATGCATAATATGTGTATGAATCTGTGATAACAATCAAAGATAATTAGTGAGAATAAATTAATAAAATGGGTATGATAATGAAAAAGGAATAGAAAGAAAGATAGGTTATAAGAAAATAACCATACCATGACTTTTTAGGATATTGAAACTAATATCAAGGGGTCTTGGCATAATAATCATGAGACCACTACATAATACATGAAATTATTAGCATAAGTCATAATTGCCTCCAAATTTCTTCATGACATGGTGAAAAAAGTACCTCTGTTGATGAAGATAACTCTATAATAACATATATAATATCTCATGAAATTAATGATTTTCCAAATGTATTGTAGGGATATAGAATTTTGGGCCCACCCATCACATAACATAGCGTGATAACGATAAATCATAATGAAAAATACAGTTTATCTCATGAGAAGACAAAATTTCCTAATACGTTATTGTGATATACATTTTTGGTCTCACCCAATACAACATATTATGTACATAAAAAATTGTTCTACATAGAAAAGATGATATAATTTCATCAACGAATTATAAACTGTTGACAAAAATGTGTACCTTTATTACTTCCAAACAATTGGACCATTAACCATCCAAATAAATAAGGTGCATGGCTATAAAATGTATATCTATTGATAAGAAAACATAGAAGGATTTTTATATAGATTATAAAGAACCTTGGAAAGAGAATTCTTTTAAAGGTACCACATAATAAGGGATTAAATACTACATTGGTTGAAAGCATAAGGCTAGTACCACATTGGATAAATATAAATTGTGGGTAAATCATGAAATTAGAATTTAATAATATCCAATCTATAATAAAAACAATAATAAGATAGATGAAAATCTATAAAGGTTTATAGAACAAAATTTTGACATCACTATAGAAGGTAATATTATGAGTAACATATGAATGTACTCTAAAAATGATGAAGTGAATACACTAAAATACATTACTTGGAAAATAAAATCCAATTATGTATTATTGAAAATTATATAATTGTTTCTAATGAAAATGTTTTATGGTAGATAAAACATATAATTATAGATATCAAACCCATTAGATATTTTTTTAAAAAATTGATAAAAAATCCACATCATAGGTAATAAAACAAACATATCAAAATATGTAAACGAAATATTATATAAAAAACAATTAATAAATTATATGGTTTCTAAATATGAAAAGAGAATGTTTGTGGGAAGAAGGAAACATGGAAATTGTTATTAAACAATCATTTCAGAGGATGTGAATAATTCTACAAATAGTTTCATTATCAAGAAATAATTGGATTCATCAACAAGGATTATTTTTATGAAAAGTTATCTATCATCATATATATAGGGTATCCCATTTTAAATGAAAGATTACTCTCATAGAGAAACATTATAACCCAAGAAAGTAGATTGTTTTAGGAAAGAACCTTATATTATTGAGAATATAGTAGTCACAGTCCAAAAAATGAATATAATGAATGGTTTTTATATTTCTTATATAAATAATAATTTATGATATTAGAGTTCATAGGGTAGTAGTTGCACCATACGAACGTTGAATGGAGTATAATATCAGAACATGTCTCACAGAAGGTTGGATAAAACTAAAACCCTTATCTTTTATTGTTATATCATCAAATGTCCGCTAAAGTTTTTTATAAAAATAATAAAAATATTAATTACATGTTTTATAACCTTATTTATAACTATTACCATTCATAATATTAATTTATAATTATTATCTATGTATAAATTAATTAGTTATCAACTATTTTCCATATCCGGTGTATGTTATCCTGATCGTTTCGAATTTATTTGATGATAACATTGTCAGTATTTAAACATATCCTAAATTAAATAATTATGTGGTAATTCAAGGAAAACTACATGATTAATTATAATTATTTATATAAAAATAAATTCATTATTTCAGAGTTTCCTTTATGATTAATGATTATGAACTCGGTGAAAATAATGTATCGAGTATCTTTAACAAATGAGAGTTGGTATCTTAGTTGATGAGGTATATTATTCTATTACCATTTTATAACTAAAATGAAATATTTATATGATTACTTATAATACATAATATCTTTAATTAATCCACCATATTCATATATTTTTTTTTTTTCATTTCTAGTTGGGGGTAATTCCATCCCAAACATGAACATACGATAATTATTGGATGATTATGATTATAAAAGTTGTTTATATTTAAATAATATCATTATTTAAAAATAGAAATTATATTATTGAATGAAAATTTATGTTTTATATATAATTTAATATAATTTAATAAGTAATAGAGATATTAGATACAAATGATATGTGATACCTTTTTGAGGCTATAGTCCATACAACATGTGGTTTAAATTTTCATTTCTCGATGAATGAGAGGGAAATAATGTGTATTTTTATTTTCTATTTTGTAATAATAATTATATTACAGACTATATGTTTATTTTTTAATTTCACTCTTATTCTCTGTGAAGAGAGTTCGTAGTTAAAAACAGAGGTCCTCACTTTATGGAGGCGGAAGCTCACACAATGCATGGTTGTAATTTTTGTTTTTCTTAACAGAAAAGGGGAAATATGGATTATAGTTATTCTAGTAGAATAAATAAAATGGTATTCAAAAATATTTTTTCCATTTTTTTGGAATATGAACATTATAATTGAAATTGTAAGATAAAAAGGGGAAATAAGTTTAGAAAACTGTTTACCCAGGTTTAAATTATTTTGATTTCCCTAGAGGATTTCAAAGAAATTCACATATTAAGCCAACCCAATTTGAAAAGATTTTCCACAAAAAGGAATAGGAATATGAAAAAATTATAATTTTTATATTTTAAGGGTTAAATTGATCTCATTTGGTGGTATTGAAAATGTGGCAAGAGGGCCCTTTTAGAAGTGGTTAATATGTTTTTTTAATTATAACCCCTCATTATAAATGGAAAATATCATAAAATTTTCATTTTGTATGAAAAATTACTATAATGTATTGGGAGAATATATTATGTTAATAATCCCTCATGAATTCATTTTAACACTTTTTTCAATATGTCTTTATCTCATTTACACTTAGAAGGTTAACTTCCAATAAGTTTTTTTTACTAAGGTAATAATTTTTAAAATTTGTAAAAAATTAATATAAAATAATAATGGAGGATAATACATTATTTTTTACTACTATTTAAAGATATGAAATATATTTTATTCGTAAAAATTTATATTTTAAAAAAAAATACAATTTTATCATCTCCGTATTTAATGATTAAAAACATGTTTTTTGAAAAAATTAATGCTAAAGATTAATATTTTTATGTTGTGTAAAATGATCAATTATTCAATTTTCATGATATATATCTATTTTTTATAAAAAAATATAATGTTTCTTTCCAGTAGTGATATGTTTTTTCCAAAATAAATTTTTATTAGAAGGAAATATCAAAAATAGTTTTAATTGGAAAATATGATTTAAGTCCTTAAAAAGTAAATCATAGGTTTTCAAAAGTTGATGTATTATAATAAAAATTTAAATTTCTTACTACCAAATGCATATTTTAAGAAAATTATACACTTTATTGAATTCTATTTATTTCAAATTTAATGATAATGTCAGGATATTTTTTGTATCGTAAAATTTTCATTTTTCACCATTCACTTAAAAAAACTACTAATATAAAAAATTATCCAAAATAAATTCTCAAATAATATTGATATGAATAATAAAAAATTAATTTAATTTAATTTAATTTAAACTATATAATTTATAAATTTATCTTTTAAGGTAATATACAATGTATTAGGGAGAAGTAATTTTAATGAAAATTTCCTTTTAAAACATTAAGTATTTTTAATTTTATTTTTATATGGATTTATAATTATTACAATATTTTTTTATAAAATTGGTTTTATTATTTCAATAAATTTATTGTCTAATATATCATTTATTTTTTAGTTTAGTGTTTCTTGTGAAGCAATATATCGTCTGAATATTGTTTTATGAGAAAATATCCTCAGAAATCACGGGTTATTGTATTATCCCTCATAAAATAAATTGAATGCTCATAATTTAAAATAACAATCACTAATGAAAATATCCAAGAGTATTTATATGATAAAAAGGACATATGATTTTATTTCTACTTTTGTTTCATCCTTAAAATCACATGATTGAATTCTCAACACATTTTTCCCTTATATTACAAATTTCACTAATGTTGATATTTTTTAAAACAATTAGTACCAAATACAAAACTATTATGGAAATTATTTTTTATAGGGTGTATGTTATCAATCTCTAACAAATAGGTGTTGTTATAGACTTACCTGAGTGGTAAAAACTCCTTGTAATCCTGCATCCAACTCCAGTTCAAATCCAGGTGGGGGTGACTTTCACATGTATTGTAGACCTAATGTAGTGAATGTGTTGGAGAAGTTACTATAGAGGGGTATTGTACCAACAATAAAATTCATCCCAAATTTGATGTCAGGCATCAAAATAGGGCTTTAGGCCACAGGGAAGCCGGGCCATCACAACGGGCTGGGTGGGAAATATATGGAAGCAGGACTAGGTGATAGAAAGTGCTACATTCAGAAAACATGTTTTATCATCATTTGGCCAATGTAATTGGACCTACATTTCATGATCTAACATTCCATTTAATGGGTCTGCATTTACATTGAAATATATATGATCCTCTATTTAATTAAAAATAGTGTTGGACCAAAACTATTAAAAATAATTGAATGAATATGTGATGATGGATTTATTATTGATATTAAATATTCTTGTGTAATATTTCCAATAACTGTATATATTTATGGAGGTAAAATACTATCCTAATATAAAATAAAAATTTACTATTGGAAAGGAAAAATAATTTTATAGGAATAAAATTCCTATAAGATTATATTAGAGAGGAATTATTTAAATTGGATAAAATAATCATAACACTATAATTATTTTTATTAAATAATTATATTTTCATTGAAGTGATGGTTTGATGTCTAAAAAAATATATGTAGAATGTTTTAGGTTGAATAAAAATACAACACTCAAATTTCTTGAGAGGATGATAGGTATTCTTCACTGAACATTATTTTCAATATATAAATTTTTAGTTCTGTTCATATAAGAATATATTTTTATTTTTTAGTTAAATGTCACATATGTTTATTATTTTTGCATTCCCTTGGACTAGGGAATTTTTTTTGAAAATTCCAAATCCTAGCACATTTAGGACATAGAACTGTTAGTGGTAACTCATGAGAAAATATATTACAATTCAGTATGACTACTGATATATTCATTTTTAATCCCAAAGTATTTTCCTTATTCCTTCCATTGACATAGATAATATATCTTTTAGATTCATTGCGACACTCCCATGGGCCCCCTTTGTAAATTTTTAACATTAATGAAATCTTGTATTCTTTACATCATCAACCACGTCACCATAACATCTATTAGATATGATTCATTATAATATTTATTTTTCTATTATTTTGATGTTTTTCACGTAGAAAATGACCATTCAAGATAACTAGTTTGGTATAATGAAAATATTTATTAATCCTTCCCCTATCCCATTATTTTTATCATTGTGAAAATGTCAACATTTTCCATGGAATCCATTGTTAACTTGGTTCATTCAAGATTCAACAATTATTAATAATAAAATAGGGTCATGTTTTTAATGTATTTTAATATAATTATCATTAATAATCTCACAACATATCAACGTTGAAATTCAAACCTCTTAAAACCCATAAAATTATCATTCAATTCAAACCATGTCACTTTCGGTTCAATATTGTTTTTAAATTAAGATCTCTAATAATTCTTATCCAAATTCTTTATTCTAAGAAATCCATCATAATGGATTGAAAATAGAACTTGTATGATAATGTTATATTCCAAAATAATGTCAAAAAAGGTGAGGATTTAAGACTCATTATCGGGTCTAAGGTGACAGTTGAGTTAATACTGAACCTACCCTTTTTTGGGATGTTAACCTAACTTATATCTGTTCAAGAGAAAATATCCACATGAATTATCCGGATAATGATTTTATTTCATATATAAACACCTAATCTTTACATTACTAGTAGTTTAGGATATTATTATATACTAATTACTAGGTTTTTTTAATGTTATCACATCTTAATCTCTAAATATAACTAATCTCTTCCTCTAATTCCAATTATACCGAACAAGTCCTCATTCATAGGGTATTTCCAAATTTTAAAAATATTCTTTTTTTAACGAATGCAACAAGGATTGGGAGTTCTAGTGTCATTAGAAGAATTATAAAAATAAGAATATTTAACTAAAACCCCATTTCATTCTCATCCCATCAAATGTTTTTCACTATACCAATAGTCAGCTAAATCATAATAAACCTTGATCATCCTAGACAATTTTATATACAAGATAATCTTCTACACATAAATCACATATTACATTACATCATTACCTTGGGAAATGGATCCATAAGAAGGTGTGAGCTAAAACACATAGTAAGGGAAATAATAATTAATAATAATCATATATCGACCATTAGAATAAGATAAACTTATATAATTACAATGTAATCAAGGAACATGAAAAACATTGATCATAAACCAAGAATCAGATCATGAGGAATTATCACAATTAAACCAATATAAAAGGATACATGAATCATAATATTTTGATTCCAACATAATATATGTCATCCTTATCAAAATTAATGGTTCAATATGAAGACCATCACCATATATTATACAATGTACCATTTTGGATTTGTCTCACTCATTAATCACATACATAATATCTTATAAGATACAAATAATTACCCAATGCATTCGAGATCTATAAAATTTTGGGCAAACCCATCACATAACATAGTTTTAGTTACAAAACATTCTATTTACCATATATGATATATCATGAAATAAAAAATACCAATTTCATTATGGTGGTATATAAGCGTGGGATCAACCATCACATCATGTTATGTACATGAATAAGCTTACCACATAGAAAAAATACACAATTTCATAGAATCATTATAAAGCTAAGAATGAAATGGGTATCCATATTACATCCATATAAAATGGTGATAAACTATACAGATAATTAATGTTGATGGATGAGAAATAATATATAGATAGTTAAGAAATGAAACCTAAAAGTATGTTGATAGAGATTGAAAATGACAATCATTAAAATAATTCATCAAATGGTACCACATAAGAAGGGATTAAGAATTTTATTTTTTGGTACAATGAGTTCAATATAAAAAAGGATATATATAAATATTTTCAAATTAAGAAACATGAATCCTATAAAAATAAATACCTTTGAAAATTATGAATTATATAGAATTGAAATTTTAAAGTAGTTTTGGAAAATATTTTCATCGTTGTTGAATATGAAAATATTTTGGTCCACTTTTTAAAGTAATTAACAAATATTTGAACTGATATTTAAAAAAAATATATTTTCAAATCAATTTTCAAAAAATGGTAATTAGTAATTATATAAAGGTATATAAGTGAAATGTAGTCTAGAATATGAATCATTTTATCATGGATGGAAAACCTTTTTTAAATTCATTAAAATACATTAGTTTAAAACCCAAATCCTTAAAATAGTTATGACAAAGTATAATATAAAATATAAAAAGGAAATATGATATGTAAAATAGTTAATACATAATATTATTTTAAAATATCATTTGAGAACATTGGAGGGTATTGAAAACATGGATATGGGTGATAAACCATCATTTTAGAGGATGCGAATAATTCTTCGTACAGTTGAATTTTAAAGGCTGAATTGGATTTACCAATAAGGATTATTAGAATAAAAACATATCTCCCATAATAGAAATAGGGTATACCATATGAAATGAAAGAAAAAGAAAAATTATAAACATTATAACTCAAGAAAGCATATTGGGATATGAATATATATATATATATATATTAGGGAAGTTATAAATCTGACTCCAAATTAAGAAAAATAACGAATCAAAGTGAATTTTCCAGGATAAAAACTAACATAATATATTAGATTTAAAGGGGAAGTATTTACATAATTGAAGTGAATATTGGTACATGATATTAATAATGTCTCAATGAAGGATGGTAGAGACAAAAAACTTTTTATTTAATATTGATTTCATTAAACACCCTCTGAACACCTGCGTTACAAACAAAACTATCATAATTACTTATTTCAAAATCTTATTCATAACTATTAAAATTTATAATCCTCATTTATAACAATTTTTATGATCATAATTAATCGTTACTATCAATTATGGAAATCAAGTTTGAGAAATTTTGATTCTTTTGAACTGGTTTATTAATAACATTTTCAATATTCATTATTATCCAAAATATCATCATTATTAGATCATTAAAGGTACTAAAATTTATTCTCTAGTATTATTTATAATAATATAATATAATTTAATGGGTGTTTCAAAAATATTCCTTGAATATGAACATATTGACATGTATACTTTTGTGATTTTTAACAAATGAGCGGTGGTATGTTGGTGAATTATTTTAATATTAATATAAAAATTAGATAAGCCAAATACAATTTTTTTATTAATATCATATATTTCAATAATTTATGTCTCATACCCCTCCAATATATTATTTTATATCATTGTTCAATTTAGTGGTCAGACCAAAACAGACATGAATATACCTTAATTAATATTTGATATTGATTATAAAAGATGATTCTTTTGGAATAATATCACTTCAATATATAAATAATGTTATTTTTAGATACGTTTAATGTGATTAATTATATTTTCATATATTTTAGTAAATAAAAAAAATGAAAAATTAGATTTGACACTTCATAAAAGAGGTAGCCCACACAAAACAGTTATAACTTTCTCATTTCTCAAAAAAATGAGAGGTAATGAAGGTGTATTATGATTTTATTATTACTAAAAATAATCATATTACATATTATATATATATTCATTAATTTCACTATTATAATCAGAAATGGTTGGTGGTGGTGAAAATTGTGATCGCTTCGGGGGAAATAGTCTATACAACACAAGAATGAATATTTGGTTTTTATTAATAGAAAGGGGGAAATGCTGTTAATAACTATCCCATAAGAATAATAAAATTAAGTTTAAAACCAATAATTATGTATTTATTTAAGAATTATAAATTATAATCGAAAAAATATGATATAATTAAATCATAGTTCGGAAAAGAGAGTTCTTGAATTGAAATATTTGTGTTTTTGTAAGTGGATTCATTGAAAATGGAGGTCTTATGAAAATATATTTTGACCATAGGATCCTAGAAAATAAAGATGATTTTAATTTAATAATATTTAGAATAGTATTAGTTGGAAACCACATTAATTGGGTGGTCTTGAGATGGTCCTGAGAGACCCCTCTTATAAGTGGTGAAAATGATAGTTTTTCAATTACATAAAATTATTATATAAAGAGAGAAAGACAAAAATTCCATGTTTCACTAAATATTAAATTAAAATGAAGAGGGGGATGATATAATTTGATAATACCTCAACTATTGAATTTAAAAAAAATTCAAAACATGTTTTCACGCCATTTAATCATTGAATTTTCACTTTTACCATTTTTGAATTTACCGTGGTAACTTATTTTTACCCAAGAAAAAAAATTTCATGAATGAATATAATATGAAACATATTAAATAATTTGGATATAATGAATCTAAATATAATGTTATTTTTATCAGATAAAATTTAATTTTTTATGAAATATCAGTTTTACCATTGTCTCATGTTACTAGTAAAATCCATTTTTTTGAAAATTGTACTTCTATGAATAAAATTAATAAATGGGGTAAAATTTTCAATGTGTAATATACTAAATTTTTCTAGTGATGTAACCATACAAATAAAAGAAGAACTTTCCTATTTTTTTATACTTTTTTTAGTCATATCGTGAGTGTGTTTGGGTGAAATTTGGATATTTTTAGGGGTTTTGGGAAGTTCATGGTTGGCTCATGGCTTTTCTAAACCATGTGACATGTCCCTAGAAACTTTAGAACACCAAAAGGTATGGATTCCGTGGTTGGAGATTGATTTTTAAAACAGTCACCCACATAGGAGTAATCATGAACCCCCACAAGAGTGGTGTACGATTCGAAACAGGGTTTTGAAAACCATGCACCACTGCCTAAGAAACAGTGCATATAGGATTTAATCCTCTAAAATTTAGTTTTAAAATTCCCAAACGTGATTAACATTACCCAAATTAGATGTTTCTTAACCCTAACTCCTTTCTATAATATTTATAGTCTTTCAGATGTATTTTAAGGGCTTCCAAACACCGTTATTGATGAATCAAAGATCCAATTGATGAATATGCACCACTCCCAGTATGTGATTTCATCCCTATTACATTTCACTCTCTAATATCTATATTTCTTCATGAATAGGGAATATTTTTCCTCTATTATAGTGGGTCGGGATATAGGTTTTCTCGTATCTAATCCATTTGATCTTGGATCTAGTTTTTCGATCTAGATCTTTTTATTCATTGTGTAATTGAACATCTTTCTTCCATTTGGGGATTTATTTGGAGATTTTTGTCAATGATCTTGATGTGGGTGGTATAAATTTTAAATACTATAGTGTTGATTTAATTTAATTTATTTAATTATGATATTTCAATTTCCATGTTTTTGAAATTCTATCAGAGATCAAATTGATTATATTTAATTTAAAACTGATAATTAATTTGATTAAACATGGGAAAATTGAAATTAGTGGAATTTTGTAACTGGTTAATTGATGGAATATTAATTTGGATGATACTGGAAATTGAGGAATGTTTTTCCTAGCCATAAAGGTATAATGGGTTATGTGAATAATGGTTAATAGATTGTATAATGGTGATTTTTTCATATTATTCCATTTGATTAAAGTAATGTATTATGATTTAATTGATAATTGAAATGGTATAACTTGAGGAGAATTGTTGATTAGATGGTTAATTTTTATTAACCTTGTTGAATTTGATATATGTGAATGATTGAGAAAGGGTGTGTGGGACATTGAATTATTCTCCAAATACCCATATGGTTATAGCTTTGATATTCAAGACCTTAATGAATTCACGTGATTATTATTGGATGGGACATGGACTAATGCTCCAAATACCCATGGGGTGTGGGATGATAACCGATTCTCCCAAAACCCATGGGGTTCTTTCCATGGTGTTCTAGACCCAAATTCAAGCATGTGAATATTATTTTATGGAATGACGACTAATTATCCATATACTTATGGGGTGTGGGATAGGTACTAACACACCAAAATTTCATGGGGTGCAAGACATGACATTTTACACCCTTAAGATTGGAATTAGACTATTGTTTCAAATGGTCATGATATAAATTTAAATATAATTGATAATAAAAGGTATTGTGATAATGAATTGTGATTCTCTATGCGATATGTGACATCCCTTGAGGATTGTTAAGACTCGAGCATTGGCTGAAGCAGGCATTGATAATTTTTTTTCATCATGAACCCATGAAACTTATGTGGTTAATTAATGAATAATTAAATGTGATAACTATTTATATTATTCATTTCACATTATTTCTTATACTAATAAATAAACTATTCTATTCTTTATATTGTTTTATATTTTGTTGGTGGTGTCCAATGGAATTATACAGACACACTATTTTGGCTTATTGATTAGTGCTTGAATAGAGTTCATGTTTACATGAAAAGATTAGGGAATGTTCCCTACATTAGATGGTTGATTTGGGATGGAGCATGCATGAGGGAACTAAAATTGGTGTTGGGACATGATAGGGGGATTTTTTAGTGTATTTATGTTGAGTTTTTATTTTCACAAATAACACGTATTTGGGTCACGAACTAAGTCAGACCACTATCCAAACGACGCCCGACCCAGACCACAGTAAGGCATGAAGGGCATTCCCAGTCCCCATGGTTTGGCATAAGTGTCTGGGTATCACAATAAAACTTTTTAACGATTTACTTGAATAAACAAATACAATCAACCAACAAAATAAACCAAACCAAAATTAAAAGTCACAGCCAAACAGTACTTTAACCAAAACCGGATTTTGTGTCATATATAAAATCAAAACCCAAACAACATTAAAAATATTGGTGACCAAAAACCATCCCCAAACTATCTCCCAGTGAGAGGACACTACCCTTAATCCATCACCACAACGCCACGTCAAAAGGTCTGTTAACAACCCAAACCACCAATCCAAAACGATGGACCCTTACCTGTATCGGACATAAAAAAATCTATTGACACCCAAAGGTGTAAGTAGGGTGTGAGAAATCATCTAAAAGGATTCCACCAATAATATATTCCTCACACAACCATTGAAAGGAAAATACATTGGAAATGATAAATAACGGAAAGTAAGGAATACTTAATAATGTTAATAAAAACAGTTTTAAAAAAAAACGACTTAAAAGAAAAGTTCTTTAAAGAAAACATATGTTTTTGTAGTAACTCAAGTGACATATCACACATAATTGGTTTACACAGAGTAATTGAGATCCCTGAAAGATGGGATATACCTCATGGGTACAAGTAATGAGTGGGACCCTAGGACATCATGTCTTAGTGAACAGTGGCTTAGAAAACACGACCCTCAGAAACCGTGTCTTTGAAACCAAAAACCTCAGAAAAAATGGCTTAGAATCAATGACCCTCGGACATTCATATGTTTATTTAGTGTGGAAATCATCAATCCTTCTATTGAAACCGGACCAAGCCACCTCCGGAACACTAGGCCACTAGACCTAGTCCCCCCACCTAATACCCCAAGCTTCCCTCGTTGTTCTCACCTAAATTCTATGTTCATATCACATGTCACATTAAAACTTAAGATCCAAACAAGGTGATTACATAAATAAACATTCCATTCACATACTGATACCCTCTTTTAAAACCATACGGACACCAATTTTTTTTAGAAATTAACCCATGCCACTTGCACATTAAATTAATCCAGCATAATAACCATATAAAAACAATTTTTATAATTATGAAAAACACTATGAAAATTTATTAAATAGTTTCCCAGACATAAAGCAAAATCCTTGAAGTGAAAAAGTCACTCAAAACCCTTTTCAAAGAAAAATTCATTATGACACCACGCCAAAACCTAAACCATATCATCCTCAATTCCTAACACAAATACATCATAGTTTTAAAACCGGTGATAAAAAGTCTAAATCATGATTTAACAATAAAATTCCCTAACATCACTTAAGCACACTTCGTACTAATTAAATAAACAGTGAAACTCAATGAAAGATAAATTTTCAGCATGTAAAGAAATAGACAAATGCACTATACTAATTAAATAAACAAGGAAATGATCATCAATTAATGTTTGTGTATAGAATCACCAACCGATGTGTTTCAAGCTTCAAAAAATTGGTGCAAAAGACCACCATATGCCAACGCAGCTCTAAAAACCCAAATACACCCTAAAAACAATGTAATAAATTAATAGTATCAAGAAAGAACCACTCGGAACAAAAAACCAATCTATAACCTTGCACTAAAAAGAAAAAGTTCACTAGAAAAAGAGAAATTCACTACCAGGATTGAGCCGAGAAGAGGGAGTCTCTGCGGAGCAGGGCCACATCAGAAAGTATCCTGAAAAGGAGGAGGGAAGGTATGTCTAGAGGAGGTAGGAGGGTGCGACTCTTCGGTGGATGGAAGAGAGGTGTGCGGCATTGCCTAGGAAAAGAAGGAGGTGAGAAGGGTGTGGCACGACGCGGTCGGGTAGAGCTGAAGGTAGAGGAAGGTAGAGGGGTAGACAAACCAAGAGAGAGATAGAAAGGGGAGGTAGAAAGGGTGTTCGGGCTAAGCAGGATGTAGTAGTGGGAGGTATAGAGGGTGGTCGGGCTGAGTGGGAGGTAGCATGGGTGGCCATACAGAGCGGGAGGGCAGATGGAGGTAGTATGGGAGGCTGGGCCAAGCGGGAGGTAGAAGGGGTTAGAGGGCGTGGCATCGTCAGGAGGAGCATGTGAGGAGGGCATAACAACAATGGGTATGGGGAAATGGCGTAAGGGTTTTATAGTGAACCTGGGTAGCACGATGGAAGGGAGAGAGGGTAAGTGAGGTAGAGGAAAAATAAAATAAATTAAAGAAATAGAAGAAAAATAAATGAAAATAGATAAATAAAAGAACAAGAAGTAATAGGAACCATAAAAAAGTAATTAAACCAATAAAAAATAATAATTAAATTTGATAGTTCATATTAATAATGGGATTGAAAATATTAAAATTTCAATTGATGTTAAAAAATAATTTCGTGTATAAAACATCAATAGTAAAACATTTTGCCTATGTGCTGGGTAGGCCGCATGGATTTGCCCATGCCCTGCCTGGGCGTCGGGCATTGTCAAGCCAAGGATCATTTACTGGAATAAAAATTGCACTACACGTGTCGGTCTTGATATCATTTATAATTGAAAAAAGCGTACGACTCATTTCGTCCTCATCCCACATTACACAAAAGCAATTATTAAAATGGAAAATAAAATTATGGGATGAAAACTAATATTAAAAACATAACTTGATGTGAAGTTTGGGTGCACATGAGCCTCAGCCCAGTTGGTGAGGACTCCTTATGTGCATCCAGGAGACCCGGGATCAAATCTAGGTAGAGGCTAATTTTTGTGTACTATAGCAGGACTGTATCAGGAACTATGCGACACTATAGCAGGAAATGTTTGTCACTGTAACATCCATGAATATTCCCCTATTTGGCCCTTCGGGCCACCGATTTTGTCCCAGAGTCCTTTAAGGCCTTCGATCCACTTAGGCCTTTGGGTTAGTAAGGCTTTCGGGCCACCTCAAGGCCTTTGGTCCACCTTTTGTGCTGATGAAAACCAGACAACATACAAGGAAAAAGATTCAAAAAGAGGATGAGAAAAGATATTTCACCATAGAAGAAGCTAAATAGATATAAATAATGAAATGGTATGACACCTACCATCGGGAAAAGCCTGTGCATGCATGGGAAAGCATAGCCAAACATCCATGCGAAGGAGGAGAGATGATTTCACAATAAAGATGATGGGGAGGAGAAGTTCCAAATTAGTTAGTCTGAGATGTTTGTAATGTTTGAACCCTACAAGCATTTGAATTCCTCTAAGGCCTTTGGGCCTTGTAAGGGTTCCACCTCACCCCTTTAAAGGTTGATTATTAAAATCAATAAAAAAATGAGGGCCTTCGGGCCATTGAAGGTACTCTTTCTCAACCCATGAAATCTGCTCCCAAGTCTCATGCTCGGCATTCCCATGCTGCCAAAGAATTTGAATTAAGGTAATGGACATTCCATGAAGAACCTTCTATAGAGAATCTACGATCTACACTGGCCACTCAATCATTGATATATCGGGCTCTATCTCCATCTCCTCTCAATTTAACACATGTGAAGGATCAGTATTTCACTTTTTTAGTTGGGAGACATGGAATACATCATGAATCAACGTCAAATGAGCTAGTAAAGCTAACCTGTATGCCACTTTGTTGATCACCTCAGTAATCATTAAAGGACCAACATACCTCAAGGTTAGATTCCCCTACCTTCCATTGTGGCGGTGACCCAATAAAGGGGTCACCTTCAAGAATACTATGTCCCCCACTAAAAAATTACGATCCCGACGCCTCTGATCTACATAAGATTTGTGGCGACTCTATGCTGTCAACAACCACTGTCTAATTAACTTGACCTTCTCAAATGTCTCAAGAACAAGGATCGATCCCAAAAGTGATGTCTCGCCTACCTCATCCCATCACAAGGATACCAACAAGTCGAACCATAGAGTGCCTCAAAGGGTGCCATTATAATAGAGGATTGGTAATTGTTTTTATAAGAAAACTCAACCAATCCTAAATGGTTATCCTATGAACCTCCAAAATCTAACTCACATGTGTCAAGCATGTCCTCCAGAATCTGATTTTCTCACTCCGTCTGGCCATCCTCTTGATCATTTTATGCCTTACTCATCTTAATATGTGACCCCAAAGCCTTATGGAGACCTCCCCAAAATTGAATGGTAAATAAGGTTCCCTATCAGAAACAACCACTAATGGCACACCGTGAAGTCTTACAACCTCCTGATCATAGAAACGGCCTAGCTCATCCACCTTTGTTGTATTTATGATTATGATAAAGTGATATGACTTGGTCAAACAATCAATCACTACCAAACTAGCATTCCTCCCATGATTTATATGATCCATTCCAACAATAACGTCTATGGTGACCTCGGCCCATTTACATGTAGGAATGGGTAATGTCTAAAGTAGGATAGATGGTCTCTAATGCTCTGTTTTCACCTGCTGACAAGTGTAACACCTCGATACAAAGTCGTCTATGTCCCATCTCATATCTATCCACCAGAATTGGTGATGGAAATCGTAATACATCTTGGTAGTACCAGGATGGACGACCCACTAAGACTTGTGGCAATCAAGCATCACCACCTTCTATAGGTATAACAACACCACTGCACCCCTCCAGATACAATAAAAACTCTACAGAAGTCTCCCCACTATGAAGAGACTACATAGACCACTGACATAGATCATCACCCGGTTGCTCTCAATGAATCAATTCTATAAGGGCATGAGTCAACTGAATATTAGCCAAGAATGAACCTTTGTTGAGCTCCTTGGTCTCCAAATACATCTAGGCGAAGAGCCCCATCATAGTCCACCCATCGCTAGACTTCCTCAAGGCCCAAACTGGTACCTTCCTACTCAAAGAATCAGCCACCACATTACCCTTGCCTAGGGTATAGATAATATCAATGACGAACCCTTGCAGATACTTGATCTAGTGGTGCTACCTCATATTGTGATCCTTCTTATAGAAAATGTAGGCTAGGATCTTACGGTCAGATTGAACCAAAAAACTCTCCCCAAAGATGTAGTGATGCATGCCTTTAGGGCATGTATATCTGCTTCCAACTACAATTTATGAGTCAGATAATTCTTCTCATGCAGCCGGAGCTGGCGAGAACTATAGGCCACCACATGATTATCCTACATGAGTACACACCCAAGGTTCATACCAAGATATTAGAATAAATCACATAGCCCTTCTTAGACTCTGGAAAGATCAACAGAGGTGAATTGGTCAACCACCGTTTCAACTCCACAAATGATTCATGGCACTGAGGGATCTATTCAAACTTCTCCCCATTTTAGGTGAGTGCAGTCAAAGGGGAGTCAAGCCATGAGAAATCCTAGAAAAAACTCCTATAATAACCTGCTAGGCCAAGAAAACTCATGATCTCAAACACATTACTTGTTTGTTCCCAAGACATAACTACACTGATCTTATCAATATCCACTGAAAATCCTTCATTTGAGACGACATACCCCAAAAACATCACTTCCTTGATCCAGAATGTGCACTTTGAAAGATTGGTATACTGGAAATGGTCGTGAAAAGTGCCCAAAATGATCAATATGTGATTCTCATGCTCCTCCTCAGATCCAGAATAAACCAGGATGTCCTCCACAAATGCCATGAAAATGGAGTCAAGATATTGGTGGAGCACCCTATTCATGAGGTTCATGAAAACTTATGGAGCTTTTATTAATCCTAAGGACATGACCAAGTACTCGAAGTGACCATACCTACTCCATAAATCCATCTTTGGGATGTCTGCTTCTCTAACCCTGAGTTAGTGGTAACCCGATCAGAAGTCAATTTTGGAGAACCACTTTTCCAAATTCAGTTGGTCGAACAAGTCATCAATCCGTGGAAAAGGGTATTTATTCATGATTGATACCTTATTAAATTTCTGGTAATTAGTGCACAACTAGAGGGTTCCATCGGCCTTCTTTGCGAATAAAACTGGGGTGGCCCAAGGAGAGATTCTTGGGAGAATGAATCCTTTGGATTCCAAAACATCCAGTTTTATCTTTAATTACCTCAATTATTCAAGGGCCATGTGATATGATGGAAGAAATATAAATTGTGTTCCTGGCACCAACTCAATCAAGAACTCCATGTCCCGCTCCGGGGGTATGCCTGAGAAATTATATGGAAATACCTCTGGAAACTCATCCATTATAGGAGGCAACCCACTCTAAGAAGTATCACTATTGTCATCTAGTGCGGGAGAATATAATTGATAAGCAAGATTCCTTAACTCAGGAATTGGAGGTCTCGCACGACCTGACCGAGGATCACATTCCCCAAAAAATACCTTGGGGCTCCCATCAGGTGCCATAAAACTAACCCGTCACTGATAGAAATCAACATGTGCCTGAAAGCGCACCATCTAGTCCATGCTAAGGATCATGTCAAATAGGTCCATATCATGGAACAAGAAATCCCACTCCATCATGAATCCTAACATAGAGAGTGTGCACGATGGACACCTAAGGCCTTTCTCCCACTTTTTTTACAACGGTGATACCAACTCCATAGAAAAATATAACAGTTCGGTTTGTAGGTTCAACAGGTTCACAAGACATACATATGTATAGGAAACTGAAGCATCGGTATCAAATAAATCAAAAGTTATAGAATATTCAACCATAATGGTACCTCAAACAGTCTAAGGTCCTATATCAAATCCCGCTGGTGCCTGATCCACAATATCCAGATGTCTGGTCCGTTCCTGGGAATGACCACTAATCTCAGGCTCTACCCAGATCTGGCTCTGCCTTGAAGATGACCCGATCCTACCACCATGACCACCGAAATGAGATCTCGCCAACCAGGTCTTCTTTGACCAAACTGACACCCCTTTGAAAACCACATATCAAGTCCCACTTTGGTAAGGGCATATAGTCCTGCAGAATCATTGCAGATGTCCCAAAACTCCACACCCATGGAAAGTCCTGGGAAGGTATGGACATGTAGGCCAGATGTGCCCTACCCTTCTGCAATGATGGAACACAAAAAACCTTGTATCAAAATCAATAGATGAGGTATACCAAAAAGAATGTCCTGAGCCGCCACCCTCTTTCTTGCCTTTATCATCATGATTTATCTTCTTCTCAGATGAACTACCACTACAAAACCCTGACACTAATCTCAGAAACCCAAACTTTCCTCTCTAACCAGTCTCGACCATGAAATCATGACCAACCACCTCGGCATAAGTTCCAAGCTTGAACATGGAAAACTGAGAGAAAATTTCCGGTCGAAGCCCCTTCTCGAACTTCTAATATTTCCAATACTCATTTGAAACAATATCTGGCACATACCATACTAGCTCAGAAAAGTGTTTTACATAATCCATAACTATCTTATCCCATTTTGATAGATCCAAGAACTACCGGGATCTGGAAAAGGCCAGGAACTCTGGACAGTAGCACTCTTTAAATGTAGCCTTGAAATACTTCCAACCCATATGCTCATGCTTCCCAGCTGAAATCACCTCTTCCTGCCACTTGCAATTGAGACCCTCTAGCTGAAATGAGGCACACTTTACCCTAACCTCCTTAGTAATGTCAAGGAACTCAAACATACACTCTATCATTTCAATCCGTTCCTCTGCCTCTTGAGGTTATGAGAAACCTCAGAATGAAGGAGGTTTATTTTTCAGAAACTCTTGAACCTTATCCTTATTGGATCCAGACTCATCTCCTCTAGCTGAAATATGAGTGGGAGCAGGAGTCTACCCTTTTATTAAAGCCTAAATAGCTCAGAACACAGCTTGTACCAATCTTTGATCAAGCAGCGATGAAGAACTCTCTCTAGATTCATCCCATAGGTGCGTATAAGCTCTCTGAGGAGGTGACATTCTGCAAGGAGAAATAGTCACAAAATAACATCGTTAACACATCATGCCTGATGAAAAATTAAATTTCAGCAAGGAAAATAATCATCAATAAACCAAACATGGAAAAGTAACATCATGTCCAAAACACTTATTCCCCGCTCGATTTCCACGCATAGTTTTCAGCCACCATGCACAACGTGGATGAGAAGACAAACAAGCAACCCAACACCCCATGGAAACTCAGGGTCTGTCATGAGGTGTGCTGGCTAGGCACCCAACTCGCAACCAAAATTCCATGCCCCGACAGTCCTAACTATTTTCTAACAAGAATAGCCCCAAATAAAATAACCTAAACATAAAAAACTCATTTTATACCTTTTTTACACGAACTATGTCAGGCCTCCATCCAAACGGCACACGACCTGGGCTGCAGTAAGGCCCAAAGGGAATTAACGATCCCTACGGGCTGGCACACATTCTCAGGTATGACAGTAAAACATGTTAACGACATATCTGAATAAAAAATACAAGAAAACATCAAAATAAACCAAAAAAAGTAAAATTTGCAGCCAAATAAGACATTAAACAAAACTATATTTTGAGTCACATGCAAAACCAAAACCCAAACAACACTAAAATGCTTGGTGACCAAAAACCATCCCAAAAACTACCACTTAACGAGAGGACACCACCATAAATCAGTCACCACACTGCCATATCAAGAGGTCTTCTAATAACCTAAACCACCATTCTCAAATGCTGGACCCTTACTTACATCAGAGATAAAAAATTCAACTTACACCAAAAGGTGTAAGTAGGGTGTGGGAAATATCCTAGCAGGAGGCCACCAAGAATAGATTCCACACTCGAGCTTTAAAATAAAAATACATTTGCAATGATAAATAAAGGAAAAAAATAAATTCTTGACAACATTAATGAAAATAGTTTTCATGAAATGACCATAAAGAAAAGTAGTTTATAGCAAGCATATGTTTGTGTAGTAACTCAAGTGACATATCCTGTATCATTTTTGTGCACAGAGTAACCTATAGCACCAAAATATGGGAGATTCCCTTTGGTTACTAGTAACAAGTGGGACCCTAGGACGTTGTGTCTCAGTGAACCATGCCTGACAATCCATTATCCTCAGAAAATATGGCATAAAAACCATGTACCTTAGTAAACTTGGCTTAGAAACCATGACCCTCAGTCATTCATAATTTTATTTAGTGTTGTAATCATCAATCTTGCTAGTGAAACTGGGCCAAGCCACATTTGGAACACTATCTCACTAGTCCTAGTCCCTGCACATAATACCCCAGGATTCCCTCTTTTTGCTCACCTAAGTTCCGTGTTCACATCACATGTCACATTAACACTTAAGAGCCAAAAAGGTGCTTACATAAGAAAAATAGGCCATTCACACAATGATACCCTCTTTAAAAACCATACGCACAATAAATTTTTTTTAGAACTTAACCTACGCCACATCAACATGAAATTAAACAAGATTTATAGGCTTATAAGAACATTTTTTATAATTATGAAAACCACTATGAATATTTATTAAATAGTTTCCCAAACATGATGCAAAATCTTTAAAAGGTAAAAAAGTCACTCAAAACACTTTTCAAAGAAAAGAACATTGTGAAACCATGCCAAAATATAAACCACATCATCCGCACTTCCTTATAAACACACTGTATAGTGTACAAAACAATGATCAATAGTCAAAAGAAGGTTTTCATAATAAATTTCACCAACATCACTTAAAAATACTACTGACTAATTAAATTCTCTATGAAACTCAATCAAAGATAAATTTTTATCATGTAAACAAATAAAAAAGGCACTAAAATAATTAAATAAACATGGAAATTATCATTAATTACTTTTTTGTGTGCGGAATCACCTATCAGTGTGTCGCATGCTTCACAAAATTGGTGTGAAAATACCACCACATACCAACACAGATCAACCAAACCCAAATACACCCTAAAAAAGGCAATAAATTAATTTTATCAAGAAAAAACAACTGAGAACACAAAATCCTGGTGCAACCTTACACCAAAAGAGAAGAAGTTCTCCCAAAAATGAGAATGTCATCGCAAGGGTTGAGGTGAGAAGAGAGATCCACTACATAACTATTCCACACAAGAAACTCTTCTAAAAAGAGGAGGGTGGGTCTGTCTAGAGGAGGGATGAGGTTGCAGCTGTCTTGAGGATGGAAGAGAGGTGTGTGACATCAGCTGGGCAAAGAGGGAGGTGAGGAGGGTGTGTCATGACATGACTGGGAAGATTAGCAGGACATAGGAAGGTAAGGGGTGTTCGGGTTGAGCGGGAGGTAGAATGGGTGGCCAGGAAGACCACGAGGGCAGAGGTGGGTAGCGGGGGTCGCTGGGTTGAGCAGGAGGTAGCAGGGCTGAGAGGGCGTGGCGATGCTAGGTGGAGTAGGGGAGGAGGGTGCAACGATAATGGGTAGGTGCCGAAATGGTGCAATGGTTTGAGATGGCACTTGGGTAGCACGACAGAAAGGAGAGATGGAAAGTGATGGAGATGGAAAATAAAAGAAATAAAGGAAATAAAGGAAAAATAAATGAAAATAGGTAAATAAAAAAATAGGGAAGAGGAACCCTAAAAAAATTAAATCAATAATAAAAGAATAAATAAATTTTATAATTTATATTAATAATGGTATTAACAATAATAAAAATACTATTGATGTTCAAAAAAAGAATTACGTGCTTAAAACATCAATAGTAAAGAGGTCCACCTACGTCCTGGGTATGCCGCACGGCTTTGGCCATGCCCTGCCCACACGTTGGGAATTGTCAACACAAGGATCATTTTACGGTGTAAAAAGTGCACCACACGTGTCGGGCTCGACTTCATTTATGAAAAAAAATAAAAAAACACGACTCATTTTGCGCTCATCCCACATTTCAACAAAGCAATTATCAAAATGGAAAATAAAATTATTGGATAAAAATTAAATTTAAAAACATACCAGATTGAGAAGTCCGGATGTGACAATTTGGAATGACATATCTATTGTTTTGGTTTAGATATTTTATTAAATATTTTGGCCATCATGTGATATTGGTTTTTTAGGTTACTGGTTATATAATTTGGTTATTATTATTTATTTATATTATTTTTCATCTTTATAAATGATGGTATAGTCTCCCCATTTTTCATATTTAACCCTAACCACTTGTCTATAGGATCTGGCATATGGGGAGGCACATGTGAGGTCATGTAACTGACTATCTTGGGGCACCGTGTGTGGCACCCGGGTCGAGACTTTACAAAATGTTATCAAAGTTATTTTTTTCCTTATTTTATCTAAATAATTGGGAATGGTATACATGCTACTATAAAGAGTTAGGCCTTGGTCATGAGTACATTCATGGGAGTAGCTATCCCATGTATGGTGTTAAATCTATGTACCTTTGGTGGAATTATTTTTATTGATGTGTGCTGTTATAGTTGTATTTTATTTCACCTTGAGTGATGCACTTGTTTTGTGATGTGGATATTTTCATGAGATTTTATGAGATTTTACTCATGGACTGGTATGAAATGAGGGTTTAGTATCCCTATTTTATTATATGAAGTCAGGTTTTTTTGTAACATGAAACATTTATAGGTATCCTTGTGAAATTTTTTTTTGGGAAAGTTATAGAAATTGAATTTTATCTTATTTTATTTAGAAATTCAATGAAATAAGTACCTAATTTGAAATTGATATTTTTAAATGATGCATGATGTTAAATTTTTTTGTCTAATTGGAAACCTTAATGAGTGTGTTTTTACCCATTTTAACCATGACATAAATGTAAAAATATTGAGGGTAGTGATAGTACCTCAGTTTTGATCATGTGGAAGGCTTAAATATGAGATCAAGTCCCCGATTAACATTTTTTGGTTAAAGAAGATTATTGAGGTAGTGTAGCAGGCTATACCATCTTGGGGGAACATGAAGGAAGCTTCTAATGGAATAATTATTGTTTCTGCTGGATGATCAAGAGAAACTTCTTTCGATAGTATGAAATACCACTATGAGAATTCTGACCAAAGCAGTTGAAAGAAAAGTTATCTGGGGGTAGGATCAATTAATTGAGATCCTACCGAACTTCTCTTCCACTTGCACAGTGGAATTTGTAACTTTAATAGTCATTTTCACCGAACACTTTTAGTGTTCCGTGATTGGGGAAGAATAGGAAATATATAAAGTTTTTTTAAGAACCCATGAAAGATGGGTAATGATGGAGCAGCTAAGTAGAACCAGAGTACATGAAGGGGGACTTCTACCCCATATTGGTATTGTAGTTGGAGTTCTACTAGTTGTGGTGATCGAGATAGCGTATGTGGTATTTTTTTTGAAAACCCACAAGTATTACCAGAGGGGTGTAACTAAGGGGACATAAACTACATCATATAGAATAAGGGTATGAATGTTTCATGAAGTTCAGTCCACACTTGTGGATATCAAGGCTAGACCATTGATAGTTATAGGTACTATTCTAATATATTCAATACTTTATAGTTTCTTATTTTATATTGGTTCATGTAATTATTTTATCTTTGCATAGGTTGTGAATAGGTTGATCTAGAAGTGGAGTTTGTGAGCCAGTTTATGATGATTGATACACCATTGGGAGTATGGTCCGGAGACATATTCTTGTTCATATGGTGTTCTATCATGGCTGGGGAGTATCATTTCTATGGATATGTCAGGTTTTGAATTGATTGTGGGTATGAATTGGTTAGTTTCATATCAATCCGACATGGATTTTTACCAAAAGAGAGTGACTTTAACTCATTTTAGGGTGACAATTATATTCACTATATTGAGTTAGATATATCGGTGGGCCATAAAGGTCCATCTCATCGGTTACTAGGGGATCTCACTGACCGGGTTTCTACTCTGTTACTTGATAATGGGGATGTAATGAATGGTGTCTTTCCACTAGTAGTGGACATGTTCTATAACATGTTTCTCGAGTAATTATCATGACTCTACCTAAAATAGATGAAGAGTTTCCGATTGATCTCATACTAGTGGAAATGCCAGTTTCCATTCTAGATTATATAATGTAACAAAAAAATCATCATATGATCAAGAATCAAGTAGAAGAGTATGGATATGATATTTATTCATTTGAGTATGTATCCTTCGGATTCTCTAGTTTTTCTTATATATAAGGATGAAATGACATTGTGTTTATTTGTATATTACCGGATGTTGAACAATATGACTGTGAAGAAACAACATCCCCTTCAATATATCAATAATATTTTTGACCAGTTGAGCGGAGAATGTGTCTTATCCATGATTGAAATGAGATTAGGCAATAATAAGTTGAGAGTTTGACCTTCAGATATACCAAGGACCACATTAAGAACTAGTTATGAGATTTATGAGTTTTTCATGATTCCCTTGGGACTGAAAAACACACCATTAATGCTTTGGACATAATGAACCAAATATTCCATCCTTACCTATATCTATTTTAGGATGTGTTTGTGGATGAAATCATGGTGTACTCAAAGACTCAAGACAATCATTCCCAACATCATCTCATTGTCACGTGTATTCTAAGAAGGAAACGACAATACTTCAAGATATATATGTTCCAATTATGGATTGATAATCTAAATTTCATGGGTCACATCATCTTGGAGGAAGGTATGTTAGTGGACCTAAGGAAAGTTTAGGAAAAAATTTAATGGGAGCAGCCCAAGAATGTTTCTGATACTCGTATATTTCTAGGGTTACCGAAATATTATCAGAGGTTCACATAAAAATTTTCTCATTTGACACCACCTCATTTGGGTTTGACCATTACATGAATAATGTTGGAATGGTTTGGAGAATATGAGAATTCCTTATAGGAGTTGAAGAAGAAGTTGACAAAAAAATTGATCATGATCGTTATCAAGCCCAGGGAAGATTATATGGAATTTGGTGATGGTTTGGGATCTTTATTGTAGTGTTGTTAATGTAGGGAGATTGATTTGTGGTGTATGGTTCATGACAAATGATAACACATGAACTATATTACCCTATACATGACCTCTAGTTAGATGTAGTTTCTTATGACTTGAAGTATTATAAGTATTATCTATTGGGTGAAAATATACCATTGTATAATAATAACAAGATATTAAAGTAAAATTTTCACAATGAGATTTGAATATCTGGCATCATATGTGGGTTTAGTACATGTAGTCATTTTATTTTGTGCTAGAATATACACTCAGGAAGGGAAACACTGTTTCTAACTCTTTAAGTAGGAAAACTCAGACTCCTGCAGTTCATGAGTCCAGCTCTAAGAAGAATAAAATTTCATTGATGGATAAGAAGCATGTTATGGATCATGAGGGTTAGGAGAAGACGAATCCTGCATCAGTTTCAGTGGATTCTACTATATTGAGTCAAATCAGAGAATGGAAGTATGCGGATCTGGAGTGTTTTACCCTGCGGGAAAGCCTTGAAGATAGGGAATCCCCCTCCAATATGACAATATATGAGGATGAGATCATATCTGTCTAGGATCATGTAGTCATCCCTACTTATATTCATGAGGATATGATGAGTGAACTTCATTCATAAAATTTGGTGGTGCATCAAGATTTGACCAAAATGTACTGTAGACTACGTGGACAGAATTGGTGGCCAAGCTTGAAAAGGCAGATTTCAGGGTTTGTGACATGATGCGACACCCATCAATAGGTGAATGATGATAATAAACAACCTTATGGTTGAATATAGTCATTAACCATTCCACTATTGATTTGGGATAATGTATCTTTGGAATTTGGGGTGAGTCTTCTGAGGAAACCTTGATTAAATGATGCTATTTGGGTGGTTATGGACCGATTGATAAATGTAGTTCATTTATTACCTTTAAAAGAGTCTTTATTAGTGGATCAGTTATGAGATTTATATTATTTGGAGATATTATACCAATACAGGGTTCCGTGGAGTATTGTTTTAGACAGTGACTCACATTTTTCTTTTTTATTTTGGAAGGTCTTGTAGAAACATCTTGGTACACAAGTATTACAAAGTATGTCTTTCCACCCATTAGAATATTGGAGGTAAGAAAATACAATACAAGTTCTTGAGGATACGCTTCAAGAATTTTCCATTTACTTTTGTGGGTATTGGGTGATGTAACTATCACTAATGTAGTTTTCCCATAAAAATATTTACCAGGAAACAATTTAAATGGAACTATATGAGGCTCTTTATAAAAATCCATATAGATGACCTCTATGTCAGAGAAAGTTAGGTAAGTGGGAGATATTAGGAATGAGTCTCATATTGGAGATGTTAGAGAAGGTTCATAAATTTTGGAAATGGATGGATATAGGTCAACGTTAGAAAACAGTGTATGCTGATATAGGTTGATAGCCCCTAGAGTTTAAAGTGAGTGACCATGTGTTCCTTCGAGTGTCACCAATATTGGGTTACCATATGTTTCAGAGGTAAGGAATGTTGGTGCCTTGTTTTATTGGACCATATGAGGTTGTGGACCATATTAGACCAGTGTCATACTGATTGGATCTTCCCTAGAGTTATAGTGCAATGCATGTGGTTTCTTATGTGTCAAAACATTTCCGATATCACCCCGACCCTTCTCATTTGATCGATGTGGTTGATGTTGAGTTTGAGACCGATGCATCCTTTGATGAGCATCTAATATGGGTGTTGGATTGTAGTGATATATTTATGTGGGGAAAGGATATGTTGATAGATCATGTATTTTGGATAGATGGGAATTTTTTGTAGTAAACATGGGAAAGATAAGATGATCTTCAGGCTCAGTGGACCAATTTTCCCCCTCAGGGTTATAGAGATGATAGCGAGTACATCTCATGGATGATCTGTAGTAAGGTGGAGAGATTGTATGATCGTAATTTTTTTGTAATCTATCTAGATTGTTACAGGTACTATCTTAGAATTTATTTGTTATAAATTTTTTTAATCATCACAACCATAAAAATGATGATACTACTACGGACCTATAGCCACTATTTTAAAATCATGCCAATAGGGTTGTTTTCTACGGCCTATTTCCATGGTTTTGTAGCCTTTGACCATAGTTTTCAAAACCATTTTTATAGGCCAATGTTATTGAATCCATATATCCACAGTTCTCCAAAACCGTCGTTATGGGGTTTCTGCTCTTCTGTGGGAACAAACATTTCTGCCAAAAATATGACGGGAAGCCCGACTCCCACTTTTTTAAGCTATTCCCATGGTGGTGAGTATGCTGGTTTACAAAGGGGAGTTGTAGGGATCAAAACTCACTAGTAATATTTTTTATTTAGGCTATTTCCATGGTTTTCCGAGGCTATTTCCACAGTTTTGACCATGGATAAAGGTCAACTATCGTGGTGGCCAATTTCAAGGACTATTTCCATAGTTTTGAAATCCATTGAAATATGCCATGATCTACATCCACATCGATAGAGGCCATGGTTTTAAAGCATGTAAATTGTCCTTTTTTCTAGTTGTGCTTTTCGTTCATGAAATTACATGATATTTGGATGTTCTTGGAGGGGGTTTTGAATTGCCGAATTGTCTCATGGTTTTTCCAAATCATGTGCTCTTACACACCAATTTGTGCAACCCTAGATAGAGATGTATTACATGGTTGGTGCATGGTTTTTAAAAACTTCACCCTCAAAAGAAGTTACCATGCACCCCAATAAAATAGGCATTTGGTTAGGGTGCACAGTTTGGAAAACTATGCACCAGTGGCTAGGAAAACCTACATGTGGGATTTAATCATCTGAAAATTATTTTTCAAATTCCCAAACCCCTCATCCTTCACCATTATTTGACCCAACTATACCATGATGGAAAATAACTCTTTTCTATCATTTTAGAAGCCCCTAGAAATATTCTATGGGTTTCTAAACTCCTTACTTAATGAATCAAAAATCTTATTGACAGATCTACACCTCTTCTTGTAGTGAATTCTTTACTATTATATTTTTCTCTCTCCAGTCTCTCTATATCAATGAAAGGGGAACCATTTTCCTCCATTAAAATGGGGTTGGATAGAGGTTTTCTTAAATCTAAATGGTTTATCCTAGATTTTAGGTTTTGGAACTAGATCTCATTCTCTATTGTGAAATTGAACATTATGATTCTATTTGGAGATTTCCCTTGGTGAATGTCCTTCAAGGAGCATGCGATATGTTGTATTAATTTCAAAAAAAATTTTATTTATTTAATTTCTTATATGTAATTGTGATATATTAATTAACATAATTGGGAAATTTCATCAGAGATTTAATTGATTAATTTGAATTTTCAGAAAATAATGAACTAGTTTAAACTTGGGGAAACTGAGGTATTTTAATTATAATCATTAATTAATCGGTTAATGTGATTTTTTAATTCGTTATTTTATTGAGTATTGAATTGGTTGATATTAGGAATTAATGGACTTTGTTCTTAAACATAAAGGGTCATTTGGAAATATGAATAAAGGGTAATAAATGGTTTAATTTTTATTTTTTAATATTATTCCATGTTATTAATGTAATGTATTATGATTTAATTTATAATTTAAACTGTATACCGAGATGATAATTGATGATTAAGGGGTCAATACTGATTGACCTTGTTGAATGTGATGTATATGAATGATTGAGAAATGGGGTTTGTGCCAGGGATTGATGCTCCATATAACCATGTGGTGCTCTCCATGATGTTCAAGACCCAAATGCATGAATTTGATTATAATTATATGGGACATAGACTGAGGTTCCAAATACCCATGGGGTTTGGGACACATAATGATGATCCAAGTACTCATTGGGTCATATCCATGACATTCTGGATCCAAATTCATGCATGTGATTATTTTATATGGTAGAGACTGATGCTCCAAATACCCATGGGATGTGGGATAAGTAATGATGCCCCAAATACCTATAGGGTACTAGATATGATGCTTTAATCCAATGAGATTAGAATTAGAATATAGTTCCATGATTTTAGGATATGAAAAGTAATTAAATGGATAATTAAAGACCATGAGATGATGAATTTTTATTCTATATGTGATATGTGATTTCCCATGGGGATATTTCATAGTATGGAATGTGCTAAAGCATGTATTGATGGATTGGGTGACTTCATGAACACAATGAAATTATGTGGTTAATTAAAGAATAATGAAATGTGATAACTACTTACATTATGCATTGTAATTTATTTTTTATACAATGAAATACATTTTTGTTGAATAAATATTATTTTAGATGTCATTGATGGGGGCCTACATAGTTTTACTCACACCATAATTGAGATTCTTGATCGGTACTCAAATATACTTCATGTTTACTAGACTGGATAAGGGTAAGACCCCTCTATTAGATAGATGTGTTTGGAAGGATAATGGATTAGGGAACCCAAATTTGTGTTATAAAACTCTTATAGGGGTTTTTAAGGCTTTATTTTGAGTTTTAGTTTGAACCCATGACTCATATTTGGTATGGAATATCTATTTTATTACTTTAGATACTATATTTTTATTTTAGTCATCATGTGATATTTTTTTTATTGGTTATATCATTTGGTTATTCTTATTCATTTTTAATGTTTTTCTTATTTGATAAAGAGGGTATATGCTCGTCTATATTTGATATTTTACCATAACTACTTTCTGGAAGCCTCTAGAATATGGGGAGGTGTTCCTGAGATTGTGTAATTGATTGGATCATGGCACCGGTGTGTGGAACCCTACTCAGTACATTACACAATGTAATTTATTTACATGATATAAATTTGTTGATTATAAAAAAAATAATATTTTTTTTATTTCAATGAAATATGAAAGAAAATTATACACATATATTATTTTTTAAAAATATGTCTTGACAAATAATTTTTTCAAAAATTTAACTTTTATCCTGAAAATATTAACAAATGGTTTTAAAAAACCATGACATAATTTTTAAAATATATAGATTGACTTTAAAAATTCAACCTTTATAAAATAAAATACTTTATCAACATATATCTCATTCTTATATAATTATTGAGTCCTAAAATTTATATTTTATGTAAACATTGTTTTGTCACTATTAGGATAAAAACAAATTATTCTAGAAAAAATTAAAAGGTTAATCCTAAAATAAACATAAAATTGCTAATAGAAAAATGATGCCAATTTTTTCCAATTTTAATTAATTTTTTTAAAAAACTATTATATAAAAATATATTATATAATTGAATAATAATTTTATTAAGAAAATCATTTTTAAAATATTAAGTTTCCTTAAAACTATTTTATATTCGTTTCTAACTGATAGATATAGTTGAATATAATAATTTTTTTTCTTTTTATAACTTTCCTGTCTAATATATGACATTATTTTTTTATGTGTGTTTCATGTGAAATAATATATCAATCCAAAATTTATTTAAAATAAAACTATATTATGTAATCTCAGGGTATTACATAATATCTCAATTCTTGTATTTTATGTTCAATTTTTAATCACCAAAAAATAAGATTCTTATGGGGTTTTAGTTTTTCTAGTATGGTATAAAAAAATAATTTTTTTATGTGTTCAAGATTTTCATATGTCTTTACTTTATCTATGATTTGTTGTAGTGATGGAAATGTTTCCAAATTCTCTAGAGACTACTTATGTATTTCCTTATATTTTTATATAACACATACACTCTAAGATCAAAATTTTATGATTCGTGTTAGATGTATTTATTGACCATATAGAAACCATTTCATGTATATATATTTAACATTAAGAAAATTACTATTTTTTATAATATTTTTATATCATGTCCAAACATTATCAATTGAAGACAACAACTGAATCTGGACCATGAGATATGCTTCCTTCTTTTGGTGAAAAAAGTATACTGATTTTAATCCTTCAATCTCAGCATTCAAGTTGGATTTTCATCCTCTTTTTGTGTATTTATTACATGAAATATTAGACCACTCTATTTTATTTATTTATTTTATCCCCAAAAATCATTTTTTAGAGGATATTCTATCTCAACATTTCATATTAATATTTCTTAAACCATATAACCATTATCATCAGTATCATCTAGTTATGGGTTATCTATAAAAGAGAAGAAGGAAATTCTTATAGTGGACTATTCAAACATAAACATCTCTATATATGTAACACTATATCTTTAATTAAATATTTTTTATCATATAAATTTAGTTTGATAGATATATTGCACTACATGAAACACTGTGTTAAAAGAGAACACAATTTCCTATTAAAATGTTAAATTTTATTGTTATAGTTATCCCTTATCCATTCAAATTGGTCGAGTGAATAAGAATAAATAAATTTGAAAAATTATTTATAATGGTTTTAGATAATACAATCATATTTATAATTTTTTGGTTAAATTTGTTTATGTCAATATAAGTGTAAAATATATATTTTCCTCAGAAAATATTTTTTATTATTTTCTGTGAAAAAAATAAATCATTTTATTTTTATCACTTTTAGGGAATTTATTCGAAAAAATATACCTCATTTTTGAGACCATAATGTCAAAATTATTATTGAAAAAACATGAAGGGTTGGGGGAAAGTCCCTCTATTAAAGTGAAAAAATATGCATGAGTCTCCTTTTAACTAGGTAAGGGAAAACTCATTACAACCCCATTGGCCCAGTGGCACAAAATCTTAGAATTCAATGGCCCAAAAGCCCATTGGAATAAATCCAATAATAGTAAACCCAAAGGCCCAAAATCAAAATCATATCAAACCCTAATGCAACCCACATATGAGCATTGTCTGGGATTTCCTGGTACCATGCTACCCAATCCATGAACAAAGCTAGAACCATAGTTCCACACCTGACCCCATCATCCATCCCAAATTCCCACCGCCATCTAAATCCCTTATCTTAGAGTAAAATTTTGAGAATTTTTTTAAATGATTTATTTGTATAAATAGTGAAAAATAAAGATGTTTATTGATACCATCCTTTTATTTAAATAATTTACAAAGTGAAATTGCAATCTCCTAGATTTTTGATGATGTATTGATTCTTTTAGGTCCTTATTTTATTCATCCACTTTAGCCTTATACTTATGATGAATAGATTAATTAAGGGTTTAAGAGCATCCATATCTTTTTTAGAGCACAAAGATATGTTTTTTAGAGAGGCATCATTTGGTTCACAATTGATGCATGACTAGTAGAAACCATGTATCTTAACCATGATTCAAATGAATATGAGGTTCATGGTTAGTTTATCCATTCATAAGAGTATATATGGATATGTGGTGTACTCTAGAAAACATCAAAGGGGTTTATAGGTTGTGCACCATTTGTCCAAACCTTGTTCCTAGCCAGCACCATTAAGCACACATAGACTATGGATCCACACGGTTGGTGCATGGTTTATCAAAACCATGAGAAAAAAATTGCGACCCATTAAAAAAGTGTAAAACAACCCTTTCCCTCATTCAATGTTTAAACAAATACCACTTTATCTCTATTTTCTCTAGAAGTTAGCTGCCAGTTGAGATCTCCCACTCTCCATTGAACCTAGGAAATATAGATTCTCCCTCATATGGACACATATTATACCAATTTCTTTCAATTTTTTTTCTAGTGGTATGTTATTTGATCTAACAAATTCATTTCTTGATTTATCTCACTATATTTAGTGATATTTACAATAAAGAAAATATTCCTCATTTTCACAGTTTTAAGCCACTCATTTGATTTAATCCAATATAGGATAAATCAACACATGATACTAGATGAGTGTTCCTATAACTCTATAAGATAAGTAGACTATACCATTTCCCTAAAATTCTCACCCATTTAGAAAGTTTTCTATCATGCCACTCACTGAAATATATTTTCATTTTATTCTAATTAAGAAAGCAATGAAATTAGTTTTGGGAAAAACTATGTAAACCTTTTATGATGACCATTTCCCATTTTTGAGGTTGGAACCTCACAAACTATCACCTAAATGGATGAGTCCTCATTTAAAAGATCCATTGACACCCACTATATGTGTTTTCATAACTTTTAAATAGAAACTTTATTAAGTTAAAATAAATGAATACTTATGTTATATTATGGAATGCACATTTAACTTGGAACCATATTGTTTATGTTAAATGTGAAAAAAATATAACAATTTTTGTATGAATATTTTTAATTTATAAATGAAAATAAAATTATTGAATTAAATGGAATTCTAATGATGGATGGATTAGAACATGGCCTATGATTATTTTTTAATTTTGAAAAATGATTATGGACATTATTCTTATTAATGGAGTGGTCAAATGTGAGCCATTATTAGAATCACGGGGGAGTTCCTGGAGCACTTAGAGGACATAACCGTGATTCATTGATCTAGTTTCCATGGGATATTCCCACCTTTTGTTTTTATGTTTTCCTAATTAGTATATGAATGACTTCACATGGTACCAATGATTCACTTTCATTATATCCTAAAATTAGAATACATTGGATTATATGATTTTATTCATCCTAATTTTCTCAAAAACCTCATACCATGGATCATCACCTTGGTCTACATTAATTATTAGCTTGATATTTACATTGAAAATTCTATAAGCACTCCGTTATAGATTTTAATCCAATGGAATACTAAGGGTTTACTCTGTAGATTACACATAGACCCTTTTTCTAGGATTCATGGTGAACTACAATGAGGTGGATAAACATGGTATGGTCAAGGATTCCTTATATCCATCTTAGGTCAAATATAATTAGTACTATTACATGGTTAATCATATAATATGAATGATTCATAACCTTTTATAGGTTATATATTCATAGATATCTGACATCAGATGATGTGGGATTTTTTGGACAGGAATCCGATGAGAAACCTGAGTCTAGATTAGTTATTATATAAGTTTCTTATTCTTCTAGTTATCATTTGATGTGTAAAATTATATATTAATAATCTTTTTATAGATTTGTTATGTACATCATTGTTGGTGGCCTACAATGTTTTTTCATACACTCTATTTGAGAAATCGATTGGTACTTTTAAAGGCTTCATGGTTACATGTTGGGAAAGGTAAATGGTATAGATTTGGATGAAGGATTTATGTGATAGAATAGTGTATGAGATAAGGGGACCAAGAATAGTATTGGGTTGATTTAAGGGATTAGCCTCTTGACATTTCTGTTTATTTTTTCATAGCACGTATATATGTTTTATAGCCTCCATTGTTTCTAAATAGTATAATGAAACCATCCCCATTTTTTATATAACATGAATTTTGTGGCCATTCATTAATATAGTTTTTTAGATTATTTAAATCATTTAATTCATAATATCACTATTAATTTCACTAATTTTATGTTTATTTATTTACTATTACTCCATTATGTTACACTCTAACATTATGGAATAGTTTCCCCACTGACACATCATACCCCTTTACTTATAGTGGGTAGCCTCTAGAATATATGGATGTTTTCTCGAGTCATTTTGTAAAACCAAGTTTATTTATTAAGAGTGAACTATGTCCAAGATGTCAAAAATTGATTTCAGAATATTTTATTTTGGTCTTACTATTTGGGAATGGTTACACAAGAGAATAGGACATGATATAAATTGGTAATGATCATGTGCATTGGAGTAGTTGATCCAACTTTGAGAAAAATTAAAATTTCTAGATATGAGATTTGATGTTCTCTATTATTCCTATTATAGTTGTATTGATTTCTCTATTGGGTGAAATCCATGATTTGTGATTATTATTATAATTGTGAATCATACCTTCATCCTTGGTCCGATATTCCAAGGATGTTGTCTCACATGCGTCATTATAGGCACATAAGGGTTAATTATTCACAAATTATTCAATTCCATGTTTACCTACTTCTTCTAGTACTTATTGTGTATTTCATGTTCCCTGATAGTTGTATATGAGATTTTGTTAACTTTTCTTATTGGAGTTAGATAATTATATTAATTAAATTGTATGAATAAATCTAATTGATGTTTTCTCATATATCATGATGGTGGAACCTTGATTAGCCAATTATTGGGAGTTTGAGCCATGGATCATTGGCTGGACAAGATGAAATGTTAGTTTTTTTATAATTACATGGATTTCGATTGTAATTAAAATAGTGCGTGTTATCATATAAATTGTAAATGGTTGTTCATATAATTGAATCATCATAAAATACTGGTTTTAGTTACATTTAGTACTAGTTTAAACATATAATGCATAGGGTATTATGACTTTGGAATGAAAGATAAATTAACTGGTTATTGGTATATATGTATATATGGATATACTTATGAATACATTATAAAATATTGAGTTTTAAAACATGAATAGAATTGTTTTTTTATTAAATATGGATTTTAGATAAAACATGAAGGGTTTTTTTCTCTATAAATTGTAATTGACATTTCATATATCAGAACCCCTAAAATTTAATCATGGAATCTGACCAATACCATGAACATAGATATTGGGTAGTTGGGTATGAATGTTTGGGGTTTATAACCCTTATGTGAATATATTGTTATGATAACTTCTTTTTTTTATCGAGTTCTATGGAATTATTATGGATATTTTAGATATATTACTCCATGACAGCCTTAGGTTGAACACTAAGATTTTCGTTATGATTATTATCCTCTGGTGCTGGGACCAAACCTTCCATTAGTTCCACCGATGTAACCTCAAGTTTTACCCCCCTTCTATACCTATAATGGGAAATAATTCTTAGTTTCATGAGTCATGTTCAAACATAGTGTGGTCTATGTATAGATATTTATCACCTACATAGACTATTCCATAATTGATTATGGAATTAAATTAACATCACCCACATACTATACCTAGGTAGGGTGGCCCCTAGGCTACTGAATCTTGTATAAAGGTCATATTTTTAATCCTTGATAAACTGGAGACTCCACTGGAAAGGACAGTCAGGATCATCACATATATGTTTTGAGGCTATCCCAAGAGCTAGTTGGATGTGAAAAACAAGGTTGATAAACATCAAGTTATGGTTTGGAGAGATTTACAAATATCTCATATATGATTACTTCATTCCCAATATACTGAGGTCATATTGAGAAATATAATTAATTGACCTATATAAAAGAAATATTTTTGTTATGAACTATTCTTCTTATTTCACAAAACTTAAGGGATTTGTGAAAACTTTTTCTAGTGGTGACTTATCCAATATGTGAAATTTTGGGGATGGGATGAAGTATTCTATCTGATGTCATGTAAATATATTTGTACTAACTATAATTTTGTAGATAGTGACCCAGTAACACATTACCAAGAAAAACATGAGGGATGTTGAAGCTACAAGGCACAGAGGTTCAAGACCACAATATGGTAGTTCATCTAGCAGTATGAAGCATCATATAGAAGGTTATAGGTAGATCAATGGTTGTTATAAAATTTACACAAGTAGTTCGATTATATGGAATCAGTGTGGGTGACATGGTAACATAAATCCTCAATGCGGCTGAGACCCAATGGGGTGTTGAGGCTAAATAAAAATTGCCCTTCTTTAGAGATTCATCCAATCCTTCCAATCTATTCCAAGTGGGAGAAAATTTGTGCTAACATCATTTTATATATCAAGATTAGTAGAAAAAGTTTAAGTGGGGATTTGGAGTACACCAGTCGTACTAGCTCAGGAGGTGGAACTGGTCGAGGAGGCTAGACTCAGGATATACAGCGTCAGTTAAGTGTACCCACACTAGGTAGTCAAATTACTACTCAGGGACAAGGGTCAAACCAGATATACATGTTATATGATATACTATATGATTTGTGTGTTGGATACTCTATTGTACATAGTATGATATTTGTATCCTCTACTTTAGTATATACCTTTTTTGATATAGGCCCTTCAAAATCGTATATTTCCATGACTTTCATAAAAAACATGGGATTAAGATTCAATATTTATACAGTGTTATGACTTTGGATACATCATTGCAAGTGTAGTTAGAATTATTACACCAATTAATAGAGTTTCCAATAATGTTAGAGGTTATCAGTTTTGATGGGACCACTTCATCCATGATAATACAAGCTTCTAGTATGAAATCATTTTAGGAAAATCTTCCCGAGAGGCTTTTATAGGGTACCTCTTGATAGAGAGGTGGAGCTTTCTTTTTAGCTTGTTCTTTGAGCAACACTAGTATCCATCAAACCTTATAGTATGGATAATACTGAGTTGCAAGATCTCATCACCTAGGTATATGACATTTAAGTGAAGCGTTTTATAAGACCTAATAATTATCCATGGGGTTCACCTATACATTACTCTAATAAGGTGGGTGGTGCCCTTCGTATATTCATGGATTACTATCTATTGAATTAGATAAAATTTATGAACTAGTGTCAACTACCTAATATAGATGATATCCTCAATCATATCCAAATATGGGTGTTTTCTCGATGATCAATTTGAAGTTGGGATACCATCATGTTCATGTGAGACCATATGCATACCGTGTATAGTGTTTTGAAGTAGGTATGACCATTATGAGTATCTTGTTAAGTTGTTTGGACAAGAAAAAATTACTAATGTTTTTATGCAAGTATTTAATTGGATTTTCCATTCGTATTTTTATTTTTTGATGCATTATTAATGGAATAAATCTTGGGGTAGTTTCATATTTTAAACGAACATTCCCAGAACAATGATATCATTTCATGTTCTCTGAGTGAAAATAATATATATGACAATATCACAATTTTTTTCAATTGGATTGATAAATCTTACTTTTGAGGTCACATCATCTCATAGTAATGATTATATGTTGATCAAGAGAAGGTGAGAGAAGTCCAGTCCTAGAAGAATCTAAATATCACTTTTAATGTATAGAGAGTCTTGGGTATGGATAGCTATTTTTGGTGACTTATATAGGATGTTTCACATCTTGATGCCCCACTCATATGATTGAAAAACAAGGAAGACATTTTTATATTGTTTTTTGTCTATGAGAAATTATTTTAGGAGTTGAAAGTGAGAGTGGATTCGACATTGATCCCGATTCATCCAAATATATGAAAAGGCTATATATTTTATTGTGATTCATCAGGAATCAGGATTGGAGTTGTCTTGGTGAAGGAAAATTTATTAATGGTATGAAGGCCTCATCAGTTGAGGATAAATTAGAGTAATTACCCAATTAACAATCTTGAGGTACGATATGTAGTGAATTATTTTTATTATTAGAGGCATTATATGCCAGGATAACCCTTTTGGTGTATATAGACCCTAATACACTTTAGTAAATCTTTGCATAATGTGAATTAAATATTACATTGTGAAGGTTTTTTAAATAGATATAGTCATTCAATTTCAATATTTCTTTTCTCCCTAGGAATATAAATGTTGTGGTTGACTCTATGAGTTAGAATACATAGACATAGGTACTTTGGGAGGCTACTAGTGAGTTTTAGTTGTTGAACATATTAACTTAATTGCAGTTAGAGGTAAAGGAGAATCCCAAGAAGCCTTTTACTATAGGATTACGAGTGAACTCTTCACTCTTAGAATGATTTATGGTGAGAACCCATCATGAATTTAAGGGATTAGTCGTAACAGAGACATTTTCTAGAGAAAACATGTTTCCAGGTAGGATTTTTAATTGGGATGAGAGATAGAAAGTTCATGGATGATTTTGGGTTCCTAGAGATGTTTGGGAGGAAGAGATTAAAAAAATCATGATTCTTGTTTGGTGGCACTCCCAGGGCTTACAAAGATGTATTGTGACTTATTACACCAGTATTGGTAGACAGGGATGAAAAGGAATATAAGTATATTTCATACTAATGTTTCCACCTATCAAAAGGTGAAGGGGGGACACCAAATTTGAGAAATGATTTTATAGATATTTCCCATTTTAAAGTGGAAATGGGATGCTGTCACTCTGGAACTTGTGACATGGATTTTTAAGAACACCTCAATGTTGTGATGTTGTATGGGTGATTAATGGATAACTAGTATAGGTTTATCACCTTTTACCTATTAGGGTGAACTTCTTAGTGGATGAAATTACTATACTTTTCATCTATCAAATTATCAAAATTCATGACATCCCCCTTAATATTTCATTATATCAGGATGCTTGTTTCACATCATCATGATGGAAGGGGATATAGAGGGACATGGGTTAATAGGTAATGTAGATTTCAACCTATCAACCACATACCGAAGGAAAGTTAGATTGTATTATATAGGTGTTAGAGGTAATTTTCGTGGAATGTTTCCTTGATTTTAAATGTTCATGGGAGAAAAACATAACTATAGAAAAGTTCATATAAAATATCATTTTCTATGAAACTATACATATGGATCCTTATTAGGTATTATATGGTTGACCATTCCAATCACCTCATTACTGGTTATAGATAGGGGATGAAGTTCTACAGGAACCTAATCTCGTTTAGGAGACCTCATAGTAGGTGTATCTTATCAATAATTAATGGTTAAAACTTAGAGTATGTATTAATCATATTAAAACCACCCCCAAAAACCTCTTGAGTTTGAGGTCAAAGATGAGGTATTCTTGTAAGTTTCTACTAGGATGGGGCACAAAAAAAATTCAAAAACAAAGGAAGCTATCACCTTATTAGGTCGGGTCGTTTTAAATTTTCAAGAGGGTAATTGAAGTTACCTCATATGTACCAATCCATGAATGAAAACTTCCAAGTATCTCAACTACACCAATATCAATCCAACTAATCACATATCATTGACCCTTGAGATGTTTATTTGGATATTGTTTCTTCTTTTGAGAAGTATCTTGTTCATATCAATGATCAGAGCACAAAGTATCTCTAAGGATGTCATGTTACTCTAGTTAGGGTCCTATTGAACTATAACCGTGTCTAGTATGAATCCTGGTAGAGAGTTTTTTATTTACTTGATTAGTGGTTGGAAATATTCTCATATGATGATCAACCACCCTTTTAGAAACTAGTGGATGAGTTGTATTTAGAAAGCTATGTTGTAACGTCCCATCATATTGATGAGGTACACATCATTTAAATTTTAATATGAATAATACCATTTTATCCAGATAATTGTGTTCCAATTATTATGGAAGGGTTTGAGAGAATTTAGGGATTGTTAAGAGGTCAAAATAAATTTTTTTGGAGGCTTCTAGAGGCATAGAGGTTGTGCATGGTAGTAGTAATCATGTGGCTCAACCATGAGGCACAACAACAGGGTTTGTGTGGTTGGTTTAAACATGAATAGTTGGCCAATTTGTTCTATAGGGTTTTGTGGAAAAAAATGTCTTTGGGGTGGGGTTTATTGGATTCACATATTTGGGCTAATTCTGTGCCTAGATCGCACCCATAGCTCCATGATCGCATGACGATTCACTATTCATTTTCACCCATTAAGACACTAAAAAAGTGATTTTGTAATGTAAATTCCAATTATTATAGAAAAGTTATCTCCATGTTTGAATAAATTATTTTCTATTAATAACTATTATAAAGGGTAGTTTCACTTGTATGTATAATTTAATTGTTGGTGGAGGTGATTTTGAGGGCCCTGGATGATGTGGAAGAAAAATGGTCAAAAATTGCATGGGATCCACGAACACCTATCCACTGTTAGGAGTATTAAAAAACATATTTTCATCCAAATTGGATGATATTTTGTGAACTGGTCTAAAATTCAATGGGATAAAACTCTTATTAATATATAAAATACCAATTCGACCATTAATTTTCCCATGAAAACTGATCTGTCCAGAACACCAAATCTGCACAAAATCAAAAGTGGTGTGTTGTGATATTTCCATATCTCAAGCTTTATGTGTCCAAAAGAGGCCAAAATTTTGGTGGAGATTTTCATGAGGTGTTTCTACAACTTCATCATTTATCTAAAGTTATATAAGGGTGTATAGTGGTCTAAAACCATTTTCCATGTGGTTATAAGAAATTTGTGTGCCCAAAACCACCTTAAGCATTGCCTATAAAATCGAACCTTGGGCTCCTCATTTGAAATTTTTTCCATGAGTCAAATATTTTATGTTTTTGAGACACAAATGAGTCCTTTCATCATTCAATAAGTTCTGGATACCCCTATCTTGATGGGGGATCAAGGAATAAAGAGAAGTTCCACTCGAGCCTCCTCCTCCCCTCAATGATGAGCTAAATAGTGCATAGCCATTTCGAGGGAGATAGACAAAATTGGGAGGGATTTTCGACCCTTTTTATACTATTTCAATGCTTCAATTTCTGTGTTAAATATTTTTCTTATGTTTAATTTTTATGTGCTTCTCCTCTGAACATATTTCTTTTGTTATAATTAATTGAAAGACTTTATTTCAACACCGATTGGGATGAGATTTCAAGTGGGAATATTGGTTTGTTTCGATTGATATAGACAAGAATACTATTTCTCTCACACATACAGCAGATTTCAATATTCTTTGGTAGCCCATTTTCTATGTTTTATAATTTTTGTGTCAAGGGGTGATTCTTTGAGAAAAATATTTAATAGGCAAGAGGAAAGTTGAGATCTTGACAACCCTCAACCAAAGGATTACATTAAGCTGTATAAAATTTTCAGAATAATGAACTATCCAAGATGTTTAGTGAAGATGAAACGATATCTTTCTCTAATAATTCTAAAACATCACCTTTATTTATCAACTATTTAACTCTTTATGTTAAGTTACATTCTTAAAAATGATTTCAAAACCACACCCTATTTTAGAACTTTTTATTAAATTAGACACTCTAAACCTATCAATGCTCCCTGAGAGATGAGCTAGGGTATGTCCAAGAATATAAATATCATTTAAAAAAATAATCAATTTGACATGGAATGAAAAAACGTTCAAATTTTGGAAATATTTCTAAGGAGCACTTTGGGTTTTAGTGCGCATTTTTGATAAGTTTTTTATAAATATTATCAATATTAATTTGTTTTATCATATACCATTAACTATATTTTTTGTGTTCTTATTTATTTCTTGTGTATTTTCTTTGTGTGAAATGTTCTACTTGGGGATACTTACCACATTTCAAACCCAAACCGATGAGGATTCTATGTTATAGATACCAAGGTGTAGAAGAGAACCCTTTGAAGGAGGAGACACAACACATCCACACTCTTCCTGGTCCGTATTCTTCATCATTTGGTACCAACATCAAAACTAAAATAAAATTTCATGAAATGGATGAAAATAACTAAACAATAAATGAACTAACATCACATGATGTTTATATCCAACCCACTTATATTCAAATACACAACAAGGCACCTAATTTTGAACTAAAATCTGGTCTAATTCACTTATTGATGAAATTACATGGACTTGCTGGGGATGATCCACATAAGAACATAAAATAATTTCAAACTGCATGTTCTACATTAAAACATGAAAATTATTTTGAATAGAAAGTAAAGATAAGGGCATTCCTCTTTTCATTAGAAGATACTACAAATGATTGGAATTACTTTGTTAATTCACAAATTAGAGGTTGTTAGGACATGAAACACAACAACCCAATAAGTAATCAACTTTTAATTTATTATTATCCTAAAGGTTTAATCCCTATTGATGAAAATGTGACTGAGTCTGCTGCAGGTGGTGCACTAGTTGTTAAGACCCCAATTTCTACAAGAATCCTAATTGAGAACATGACACAAAACACATAACAATTTGGTTCAAGATCCAATGCACCCATTCAAGGTATTCATGAGGTGCAATCAACCAAATTTGGGAAGAAGGTAGAGAAAAAGTACAAAGAGGTAAGTAACCTTATTCATAAACTTTCTCTTTACTATGGTAAATCTCAATATCCTCCCACCATCCATTGTGGTATATGTTCTTTTATCACCCACTACTCTGACCAATTCCCCCAACTGAGAGAGACTTCTATGGGTTATGAGGAAATCATTCCAGGAAACCCTTATAACCAACCATGTATGTAAGAACCAGACTATCCATACAACCCTAGGTGGAAAGACAACTATGCCTATAGGTAAGGGGGTGTATTCAAACCAACCTCAACAACCATAGAACCAACTGGAGAAAAGTAGTTAGCCACCACCCCCAAGAAATACCCAACCACCAAAAATAATTTTCCAACCACCCCCTCCAAACCATGAGCCCATCCTAGAATATATGATGAAACAAATGGATACCAACCATCTTTAATTCCAACAACCTACCCAAGAATCCCTACAAAAACTAAAAATATAATTAGGGTAACTCGCTAACTCTATGGGGGAAATTCAAAGTCATGGGTTGGGTAAAATACCCTCTCAACCTATAGATAAGCTTAGGGATAAGGGAAATCATAGTTACATCACCCTTAGAAGTGGGAAATAACTTAAAACCCCAATGAACCTTCCATTAGAGTCATTATATTTTGAGGAAACCACCATACCAACTGCTAACAATGGTCCTAGAGAAGAAAATCCTTGTCCTGAGAGAAGCCCTCCCAATGGAAAGTGTGTGACTATTGATGAGTTTCCTATCTCAACCATTCCTCTTCCATTTCCACAAAGGGACACCCAACTATAAAAATAAAATGGATATGAACTTGATAAGTAAATATTGGAATATTTCAAAAAAGTACAGGTTAGCACCCCCTTGATTGATAGTGCGAAGAAAATTCCAATATCTGCCAAGTTTATGGTAGAATGTGTACACACCGAAGAAAACTTCAAGGTGATGAGAAGGTAAGATTGGGGTGGAATTTCTCACAACTGATAGTGGAACCACTTCACACCAAAAACAATGATCCGAGAACATTCTCAATTCCATTCACCATAAGGGAGTATTCCTTTTCCAACGCTATGATTAATTTACGTGCTTCTATAAATGTGATGCCTCAGTCTATTTACTCTTCATTACTGGTCTAGGAATTGATTCCCATAAAAAGTTTTGTTTAACTGGAAAATCGGAGTACCACACAACCCTCTGGTGTGTTAGTGGATGTTCTTTTGAGGGTGAAAATCAAAATATTTCGCACTTTATGTTTTGTTCTAAAAGTGGACGATGATAGAATTAACAGACATGCCTTGATTATATTGGAGAGACACTTTTTAAAAACTACCAAATCCATAATTAATGTCCACAATGGTACATTATATGTGCAGTTTGGAGGTGAAATTTTTCACTTCATCATCTTTGATTCTATGAAGCACCCATCAGAAGAACATTCCTCTCTCTCAATTAACTCTATGTATGTTCTTTCTTCCCCTAAAAACACTTCTTTTCATTCTATTGATTTCATTTATAAGTTTTCATCATTGATTGAAATTCTTGGAATTGAATCTTGCATAGAATATTGTATGTATTTAGAAAAATGTCATGCATGTTTATTAATTGACAATTTACACAGCACTGAGGATCACCAGACAACTGATGGTAATACTAGGCTTTTAAAACCACATTCCTTATTTAAGGATGATTCCATTGAGTAGTAATATGAGATTAGGGACCTATCACATTCACACACACTCCATGAAATTCAAAATCCCCATGAAATAGAACTAAAACAAATTCCCAATGATTTGGAATGTTCATATCTTGAGAAAGAAACAAGTTTCCTACCATCATTTCTTGTTAAAACCATCTTGAGCATGATTTGTGACTTTTATAACTTTTAAGGGAGTATAAATAAGATTTAGGATGGACACATTTTGACATTCATTAAATTATCCCATCAATTTTTACATATCATATATTCTTAAATGATGAGGCAAAACTAGTGAGGCAGTCACAACATCGACTTAACCCAAACCACCTAGATGATGTTAAAAAGGAGCTAACAAAATTATCGTCTACTGGAACCATTTACCCCATATCTAACAGGCAATGGGCCAGTCTAATCTAATTAGTTCCTAAAAAAACTAGTCGGACTGTAATAAAAAATGAAAACAATGAATTGGTTCCAACTCGTGTGCTGAATAGTTGGTGTGTATGTATAGACTATATTCTATAAAACCAACACACTAGGAAGGACCATTTCCCATATCCATTCACTGACCAAATTCTGTAGCGGCTAGTAGGGAAGTCCCATAACTGTTTCCTTGATGGGTATTCTGGAAACTTTCATATCCATATTTCCCCTGAGGATCAAGAAAAGAAAACCATTGCTTGCCCATGTGGTCAATTTTCATATAAGAGGTCTCCCTTTGGACTATGTAATGCTCCAGGTACTTTTCAGCTATGCATGGTTAATATTTTTTCAGATTACCTAGATAATTTCATGGAAGTATTCCTGGGGGATTTCACTTTTTATGGCTCTTATTATGATGAATGTTTGAGTAATCATGGTTCAGACTTACATCACTATATTGAAAATAATCTCATATTAAATTATGATAAATTCCATTTCATAGTGAAAAGGGGTATAGTTTTTAGAAATTTCATTTTTGAGGACAGTTTCAAAGTAGATAAATCAAAAGTGGATTTCATTTCTTCCCTACCATTCCCTAAAAATGTATGGGATGTGCGGTCTATCCAAGGTCATGCTATATTTTACTGTTGTTTCATCCCTAAATTTAGTAAAATCACACTTCCCTCTCTTGGTTGCTCCATAAATAAAAAGAATTTATTATTGATAAAGAATGTGAAGATGATTTCAATAAACTGAAAGGGATTTTGAGATCACCCCCGATAATCCAACCACCTCAGCAGGATTTACCATTTGATCTCATCTGTGATGCCTCTAACTATAAAGTTGGGGTAGTCTTATCACCAATGGTCAAGTGAGCATCACATGTCATTGCATATACCTCAATATATAGAAAAAATTCCAAGAAAACTACACCACAACTGAAAAATGTTGTCTTTCCATTGTTTTTTCCTTGGATTATTTCATTTTATACCTTTTAGGGTAAAAATTCATTGTGTTATAATACCATGTAGCCCTCTGGTATCTATTTATGAAACAGGAAGCCAAACCAAATCTCATTCACTAGATGCTCCTCCTTCAAGAATTCAATTTAGAAAATAGGAATAAAAAAGGTACAAAGAATGTGCCGTCTAACCATATCAGTAGGATCCAATCATCCTCATACATTGACTCATCAAACTATATTACCATAAATGATATGCTTTTAGATAAGAAATTAGACAAAGTGATAGATTTTATTCTTTCATATGATGCAATTTTAAATTATTTGGTAGCATCTTGCATTCCTGGTGATTTTAATAAAAACCAGATTGACCATCTAAAATATGATTTACATTGTTACATTTGGTATAACCCCTAACATTGGGGAACATGTAGTGATCAAGTACTCAGTCGTTGTATTCTAGATAGTGTTTTTATTTTGTCATTAGGTTCTGTCACATACTTGATTGTGGGGGCTAGTTTGGCCCCCAACAGACTGCTCGCAATGTCCTTGATTCTGGTATCTTTTGTCCAACACATTTTCGGGATAACCAAGACTTTTGAAAATATTTTCCTCAATGTCAAAGAATTGGGGAATGTATCTAAATGAAAGGAAATTCCACATCAACACTTTCTCTTCCATGAAATTTTAAATATTTGGGGAATTGTCTTTATGGGGCTATTCCCCAATTCATTTAGAAACCATTACATTCTTCTAGAAGTGGACTATGTTTCAAAATGGGTAGATGCATGAGCTATAAAGACTAATGATTCAAAGGAAGTTGTATAAATTTCGAGAATTTAAATCTTCTATAGGTTTGAATTACATAGGTTCATCATCACTGACCAGGGTTCTCATTTCTTCAACCGAACAATGCATTCTATTTTTCGTTGGTATGGGGTTGGGAATCGAGTGTCTACTACTTATCACCAAAAATCAAATGTTCTAGCTGAGGTGTCTAATAGAGAGGTTAGAAATATTATTTAAAACATGGTTCAACCCACCAGAAAAGATTGGAGTCTCATACTCGATGTTTCATTTTGGGCCTACTGCAGTACTTTCAAAACTCCCATTAAAATGTACCCCTATCATCTTGTGTTTGAAAAGAGTGGTCACCTCCCTATTTAGATTGAGAATCAGCTGTACTAGTCCATCAAACAGTGAAATTATAATCATTCTGGTACATATGATCAAATATAGTTTCATATTCAAGAGCTGAAGGAAATGATAATAGATTCATATGAGGACTCCTAGATTTAGAAGTGGTGAACTGAGGCTGTCCACGACCATCTCATCCCTCATCGTCAGTTCCACATTAGGAACAAGGTCCTCCTATATAATACAAGGCTCAATTACCATCTAGGTAAGATTCATTTCTTATTTTTTGTACCATAAAAAATTACTAATGCCTCTCTATTTAGTTTTGTTCAGGTTAAAAATGAATAAACTAAGAAAACCATCATTATCAATGGGAAGTGGCTGAAGCACTTCCACGAAGACATTATGGAGTCCTTGATAGAGTAAATCCAAGTTCAAGAAGTTGTCTATGGATGAATCCCACCAGGTTTTATACTTTTTTCCCACATTCTATTTTATATAATTTAGTATAATGCATGCTTTAGGTGCGGGGTATGGGTATATTCTTGGGTTAGTTAATAATTTTCATCATCCTTTTTTAGCTTACTGAATTGTACTGTTACATTCCCCCCTTTATCTCCCTCTCACTTTTGTGTTTGTATATTAAATTGTAATTTACACTTTATCATGTAAATTTATTCCCTTTTAAGATTCAATGTTATTGAAAATTCATGAGTAATTTATCTATTCCATATTGTTTTAACATTCAAAAACAATTATGATGAAATGTGAATTTCAGTAATAATTTGATATTGTGGTGTGACTTTCTCTTGAAATTTAGTTCTTTTTCAATGTTAAAAAAGGTTATATCATTTTGAAACCTTTATGAAGATTGGAACCCTTTGTGTGAATAGTTTAAGGGTAAATTGTGTCAGTTAATCTCTCCACACATCTTTTAACCCAACCATGAAGTGTCAAAAAATTTTACTTAATGAAAGGTAAATATAAGATAGGATGATTATTCTATACCTTAAAAAATACTTGTTCCATTCATTCAATCATTATCTGATCTATTTCACTACTACATCAGATTAACCTATGCGTTTGTACCTTTTATCCGACTATTTTACACCCTAAATCCCCCCAAAAAACTCTGAAAAAAAACAAATAAACATTTAGCAGAATAATAAAATGTGAAACATATAGGGATATCTTGGTTAGGTGATATTGGTTTGTCTTCTGGGAATAATTAAGTGGGTGGGTCTGGGAATTTGATTTCAAATGTTGTAGGGAAGGTTTGGTGGAATAGATCATGTATGTAGAAAACTATTAAAATAAATTATATTTACTCGACAAAAAGTGGAAAGAATAGTATGAAATTGTTTTCAAACACACATGTGGAGAATTAGTGACATGAATAACTTATGAATTATTTTCTTCGATTGATATCATTCATCTTTGTGAATTTCATTCTGATATAATTTTTTAGATTTATCTTTTCATGCTCACTGAGAATAACTTCTCGATGTGATTTTTTCTTTGATCATGTTTCTAACATGAATTAAAGTTTTATTGAATTTTAAATATTTATGAATATGTAAATATATACATGAATAATTTTTGGAAATATGGATTTTCTCTGGAGTGAAAATGTTTAGGTGTGGGGGTGTGATCAAACCGTAATTCACTATGCATTCTCACCCTATACACCACTGAATTAAACTGATTTTGTATCATAAAATACAGCTATTATATAAAGTTTCACTCCATGTTTGAATCCATTAATTTGTGTTAATAATTGTTAAAAATGGTAATTTCACTTGTTTTTATAATTTCATAATATGTGGAGGTGATTTGGATGGCCCCGAATGAAGTGGAAGTGAAATGGCCAAAATTACATGGGATCCATGAACACATTTCCACTGTTATTAATGTTATGATAAATAAATGCATCCAAATTGGATGATATTCTGTGATCTGGTAGAAAATTCAATTTTATACTACAATTATTAAGGATTCCATGACCAATTTTGCCATTAATTATCCCAAATGATCTGATTTTTCTAGCACACCGAATCTACAAAAAGTCAAAAGTGGTGTGCTGTGATCTATCCATATCTCTAGCTTTAGGTGTCCAAATGAATCCAAACGTTCAGTTTTGATATTCATGAGGTAGGGATACAACTTTTTAATTTTTTCCAACGTGAGATAAGAATATATAGAAGTAGAATACCATGTTCTAAGTTGTTCTAAGAGATCTATGCACCCAAAACCCTCATCCACATTGCCTATAAAATGGAACCTTTTCCTCCTCATTTTCAAGTTCGGCCAGGAGGAAAAGATATGGTATTTGTGAGACCCATATGATTCATATCCTCATTTAAGAAGTTTAGGAGGCCCCTGTCTTCATGGGGGTGGGTGGGTCAAGGATGATGGAAAAGTTCCACCCGAGCCACCTCCTCCTCTTGATGGTGAGCTAACATTGGACGATCATTTCAGGGGAGCAATGTTTACTTGGGAGGGAATTTTGACACTTATTCTTATAATGGTTTTATGTAATTTTTTTAAATATTTTAATTATGTTTAATTTGGATTTTTCATCTCCTCTGAACATATTTCTTCTATTTAAATTAAGTGAAAAACTTTTTATTTCAACATTGATTGGGTAGATATTTCAAGTGGGAATCTTGGGTTGTTCTGATTGAACAAGACAAGAATACTATTTCTTTCACACATACATAAGATTTAACTATGCTTTGGTAGCCCTTTTTATATTTTTTTGAACCATACCTCGACAACAATATTCATTATTCAAGGGGTGAATCTTTTATTCATCATTTTATGAGGTAAGAGGGGATGTTGAGATCTTGACAACCATCAACCAAATGATTACATTTAAACATATAAAATTTTCAGACCAATGATCTATCCAAGATGTGTAGTGGACTTTAAAATGATATAATTCTATAATAGTTGTAAAAAATCACCTTTATTTATCAACAAATTAACTCTTTATATTGTGTTACCTTCTTAAAACTATTTCAAAAACTACCCCCTTTTAAAACTTTTTATTAAAAATACACACTCTAAACCTACCAATGATCCTTGAGAGACAACCTAGGGTCTAACCTATACTATAAATATTATTTAAAAATATAATCAATTGGTAGTGGCATGATAACATGTTCATTACCCTAAGATAGTGGAGATTCACGGATGGTGCATGCTTTAGATGAAATGTGCGTCCAAACCATTCATCCCGCTAAGGAATCATAAAATTATCATTCTCCACTCCTTCATTATTAAAACTAAATCCATCTTCCTCCTTTTTCAATTTGTGACAACATATTTAAAGATAATTTTATCCTTTTACATATAGAATTGAATCCTCTCCACATCAATAATTTGATCAAATAGTCCTCTATCATGTTGGTTAGCCAACTATATGTGATTCGATCCACTACCTTCCATTCAAAGTTTATCTCACCATTATTAAATCTATTTCAATGAAATATAATATGACCTATTTTCAGGGTATTAATCTATTATTATAAATTATTTTGACCTCGGATAAATTAGAATATGATACTAGATCGGTGTTCCCCTATCACCATAAGGTAGGCAGTCTATACCATTTCCCTCAAATTGTCATGAATTTCTAAATATTGTCATTTTTTGCACAAAGGAATCTCTATTAATTTCCTCGAAATTATGAAATATATTAAATTGATTTTGGGAACAATAACCTGGACGTATTATTATACTTTTTTGACATTTTTGGAGGTTGGATCCTCACCAAGGATCAACCCTTTGGGTGTGTCTTAATTTACATGATCTTTTATAACCCATATCCAGTTTTGGATTAAATTCTAAAAGTGAATCCTGATTTAGTTATTATAAATGAATACCTATTTTATAGTAAAGAATTAACCTTTCAATTGGATCTAAATTTATTATTTATAACATTATAACATTATAAAAATATTTTTTTTGAAACTTTTTTATTTTTAAATGAAACAATTATGAATTGTATGGAATGGAAAAGTAGAATGGATTAACTCTTGGCCTATAATAATTTATAAATTGATCCCAATTGTTTTGGATCCTATTTATATTTAATGTTTAGTCAGACTTGATCCATACTTAAATTCTTGATGGAATTCCTTGAGCACTTGGAGGATGCCACTCTGATTCATTTGGCTGGTTTCCAAGGTAAGTACCCCATTAGAATTCAGTCTTTGCCTTATTAGTATATAAATGAATCATCATAGTATTATTGATTCACTATATTTATATATATAAATTATGATTCCATGGATAATCTCCTTTGATTCATCTTGAAGTCTTCGAAAAAGTTACACCTTGAATAATCACCTTGGTCTCTATTCATTCTTAGACTGAGATTTTATTTGGAAACTCTCCAATGACATAGTTAATGATTTTAAACTAGTGGAAGTCTAAGGGTTTACCCCATAGATTATACTTAGAACCTTTTTATTGGATTCATAGTTATTTCATTTTAGTTTTTCTGACCTTCTAAATTCAAAAATCCCTCAGTTTCACTGACAGTTCTCTATTATTATTAATATCACATGGTTACTCTTTTCTAACTTATGGGACCTGAATTTTTATAGGTTAACTATTTATAGATATCTATCATCGGTCAAAGAACATGTTTTAGTTGGGGTTCCCATGAGGAACCCAAGACCGACATGTTTATGATATCAGTTTCCTAATATAATGGTTATCATTTTACATGAAAAAATCTATATTAATAATCACACATTGTATTTATTATTGAAACCATTTTTGGTGGTCTGCTAAGATCTAGTGACACCCTATATAGGGCACCAATTGGTACCCAAACATTCTTTATTTCATTATTTCGGAATAAGGGAAAAGGTGTATTTTTTGATGATTTATTTTTGTGATAGGATTGTTTATGTGAGTATAGGACTAAACATATGATCAAGATTTTTTTAAAGACTAGACTCATGTTATTTATATTAATTTTTTTGGTATAATATTCAATAATTTTCCTATATAATGTTTTTTATTGTATCATGTCTTCAACTAGATTTTGAATAGAACTAGGATATTGTGTTTATTTAAGATTTTTTTATGTCTAGGTGATTCACTTCTGTTAATTAATATTTTCACTTATACATATTATGATTTTTTTGACTATTTACTCTTATCCCATGGTTATAAAATCATATATAAGGGAATATTCTCTCCAGGGAAACACCCTAGGCCCTCACTACTAGTCATTATCCTTTTGTGTACATGGATGTGTGCTTGAGGCATTGTGGACAACTATGTTTGGTTACATATGAGTGTATTGGGTCCAGATTATCATATAAAGTTTATTTAAAATCAGTTTAAAAGTTAAATTAGATCAAATTTATTATGAGAAATCTAATTCAGGACGTTGGAATCATTTTTTACTTTGAATTTTTATATAAATTGTTTTACACTTAAGAAATTAATTTCTTTGGGAATCCACTTTTCATTATATTTTAGGGTTTACATTTTAATTAAATTCATACATTTAGATGAGTTAAATTTTTTAAAATGGAATCCCTATATAAAATCAAAAAAAATTAATATAATATAATTTATACAACTTAATTTTTGGTCATTATGAATAGTGGCCATGTAAATATTTATCACCTATGTAAAGGGAGTAAATGATGTTAAAATAATTGGTTAAAACATTAAAATAAAGTAAAAACATTCCATTATTATATTGTATGATGTGGAATTTGAAAATAGGTATCCATAAAGAGTTGATTAAAGTTTATCAATCATTTTATTCAATTTGGGAACCCAATATTTAATTTTGTCAAGATATGTTATATTTCACTCAAATTAGAATCTATTTTTTATTCTATAAAATTAATCGAATGGTTGTATGATTATATTTGGTTATAGATTATTATAACTCTCTAAAAAATTTTAATAGTTTATTATTAAACAAAAAAAATTAAAGATACCAATTTTTTCCATTATTTTAATGTAAACTTATTATTACAATTAAATTCTGTGTTTTTTAAGAACTAATTTCCATGAATTTGATATTATTATATTAAATTTAATTTATACCACTTAAAAACTTAAATACTATAATATGGATTTAATTTTATTTATAATTATATCAAAAAATATACTGAACTTATTATTTTTAGTCATATAATTACATAATCATGGTAAAAATTAAGTTATTTTGGTTAATTGGGTTAAAGTAGCTTAACTAGAGGATCAGTCATAAAATTTATCCAACACATCCACAAATGTGATTGGATGAGTTTATTTTTTTCATATCAAAGATTATAGTGTAATTTGGGTTTCCTTGGTGGTACCTTACATGATTTGGATATTTGTATTATTTAATATTTTATGTAATTCCAAGTGTGTACTTTTACTCACTTATTAAAGGATACCACCACTTTAATTTTATCCATAAATAATGTTATTTATCTTATCCATGGCCTCCCATAATAGATTCCTATATACCATACACATGTATTAGATATTATTTTAATTCCAAGAGACCATCCTTTCATGGATTATTCTATAATCTAATAAAGGATTCTCAATAAAGACAGATAACTCTTAACATAACGTTTTAAATACTCTTTCTTATTTTAACTCTATTAAATTAATGTTGAAATTTCTCAATAATATTTTATATATCATCCATCATATTAATTTTTATTAAATTAATTTTCGAACAATTATACCTTTAATTTCCATCTAATAGAAAATGGAAACATCGCTCAAGCATACATATAGTGTGTCACTCCACATAGTGATGCAAATAATTTTTCATTACCATTTTAGATGGATGGTTGTAAAGATAAAAATAATAATTATGTATGATATTTAGTATATTATTATTTTTTAATGAAAAACTATATTTATCTTTCTTTCATACTTATCGTTATAAAATGGAGACAACATTCAGGCATACGAATGACCCACCGTCTCCATGAATGATATAAATCATTTATTCTTTCCAATCCTTTGATGAATAAAAATATGTATTAATATAATGAATATAAATTGTAAATATATTATTACTATCATTATGGGTATTATGGGACCATAATCAATATCCATGGACTGAGATTTCTGAACCGAAACATTCATGAATAGTGGAGCAGTTATCACCCGGAATAATGATTTTTATTTATATGTGTTAATAAATAGGTGATAAAAAGTCATAATAATATAATACATGGTATTATAGATAAAATTATGGTTAAAAAATATTTTTATAATAAATATATATTTTTTATGTCAGAAGATATAATTTTTACCATAAAAGATGAAACTTGAGGAAGTTGATTTTCCTCTCACTTTTATTTATATGTGAAAAATTCCATATACACCACATAACTATTTAATGTGGTGTATATATTTCCCATGAATGTATTTTATGATTTTTCTCATGAAAATAATGTTATATAAATTTCCATTCAAATTTATTTCATTAGAATGGCTTATGATTCTAAATTTAATAAAGTGTTAACGAATTTATGTTTTAATCGAATTTTTTAAGATAATTTTGATTAAACATGTAATGTGAAACTTAGGTGTCCTTTATATGATGAATACATTAAATGTTACTATAATATGTTTAATTTTGTATAATAAATGTTTTCCTTAAATTTAATTCAATTTATGCTCATAAGATATCAAAATAAGATTTCCTAAGAAAACCTACTTTATTTCTCTCTTTAATAAAGAAATGTTTCTCTTCTGTATCTATGGTTTATAAAAAACCATTGAATAATTTTTTTAAATAATATAGTATTATTATGAAATTAATTTTTAACATTTTTTTAAATTTTAAAAATCTGATTAAAATAATTCTTATTTTCTTTTTCTAAACATGTTATAAATTGATTTTTTTACAAAATTATTGATGAAATGTTTTATTTTAAATAACATGAAATGAATTGAATTTCTAGTCATTAAGAAAACTCAGTTATTTTAGTATTCCTTTATAATATATCAAGGTTATTTCCAATGAAAATTTCTTCCTTAATATTTGAGATTTTTTTTATATTTTAAGGAATTTATTTCAAAATGTAAATGGTAATTTTCTTATAAAATATTACGATGATCTTTTAATATAATTTATATATATGATAACATCATTGATGTTAATTATGACTTGTGAGGAATATGATCCAATGATACCATCCTTATTCTTTATATGGATTATTTATGATTATGATGAACATATATTTATGAAACCCATTATTTTCAATGGGTTATGCTATGATAAATTTATGAAATTTTTAGGAAATCCACTTTACTCACATGGGTTATGATATGATTATAGGAATAATTTTTTTTTGATTTTGTGGAAAACATATGTACATTTTTTTGTTTTTTAGGTCATAAGAGTAAAGTTATATCTTCCACTAATTAATTGGGTAATTTTTTATATAACATGAGATAACTATGGGAATGAAGTTTTTGGGCTTGATCTACTATGGGAAACAAGTTGATCAGCTTGATACCTATAGGAAAAAAGTTAATGTTCTTGACCCACTATAAGAAATAGCTCCTTAATAAAAATATATTTTGATTAGAATATCTTTATAGTTAACCATGTAATATGAAATGGATTCTATTCATATGATGGTGCTGTAATTTAATTCCATGAATATGTAGTTTATTATCAATTTATTATGATTTCTAAATATTATAACATAAGTGTTTTAAAATGATAATGTTTTATCCCATGAATCATTTATATAACCCATGCAATATTTTTGTCTAAACATTATATGTTTTATTCATGATCTGAAACCCTTATTCTTATATTGTTCTTTTACATGATCATTGAAAGATATATCACCTTTTTACCCATACTTCACATTCAATCTAAACCATTCATATATTTTTATTCCATAGGTTTTGATGAAATAATTATATAGGTTATGACTATGAGGAAAACTAAATTGAAATATATTTGTTGGTGATATTGAATATCATTCATGAAATAAGATGATTGTGTATATAGTTGTCAATAACACTGAACATCAATGTTACTCTTGCATGTAATTTTTTAATGTATTGAATGTTCATCTAAGAAGATGAAATATTTATATATAAATTGTATGGGGAACTATAGTTTGTATTAGAGAAAGGCTAATTCAATATTTTTAGATTATTATTTTAATACGTCAGTAAAATACCTATGGATATGTCAAGACATAATATAATATCCTAAACATCTGGTAATGGAATTGGATAAAGTAGTCTAAACCTAAGGTTATATAGACTAAGAATAAGGTATCTTGATTTAAGCATTATTTGAATTATTTTTTATGATTGATTAGTCTGAAAAAATCATTATGATCATATTAAAAAATTTGGATTTACTAATGGATTTGTGATAGATTGGTAATTTTGAGGTAGTTATGGGATTACTAAAATATTAAAGTACCCTATTCAAAAATATTTATATGTGATGCTATATATCAAGAAAATTGTCAAGGAATATCAATTTTGAAACTCAAAATATATATGGTGACTTAACCGTGAAAGTACCGAATGGTATGATGGTCTCATCACATGTATATAATTCTTCTCTAATTTATGTTTTTTTGGAAATTTCTTCTTGTAAATTTTTTGATTCACTTTCTTTTAATTTTATTTTATTATAAGCATGGATTGGATTTCCTTATTTAGAGTCTATACGAATTGGCAGGGTATGAAATTCACATTTTATATTCCAAATGATCCAATGATAATTTTAGTGCAATGAAGAATATGAAAATATAATGGAAATTAATTCAATAGTATGGATCTTAATGGATACCAATGAAAAAAATTTACCTCATATGGTTGGGTAGAAACTCAACTTTTAAGATATGCCAATTTTTTGGGAGATTATTGAGGTCCTTCCAGAAGAATTTTCAAGTTTTCCTCTGATTCATAAAGTTGACTTTTCAATAGAATATATTCATGGTTCTTTAAATATTTCAATTAATTTATATTGAATATACAAAATTGTGTTACCATAATTGAAGATGAAATTCTAGGAGAATCTTGATAAGGGATTTATTTATCCAAGTATAATAAATTAGGGTGAACCATTCATTTTTGTTAATAATAATGATGGATCAATATGAATCTGCATTGATTATCGAGAACATAACAAGATCACTACAAAGAGAATGTGTCCCCTACCCCATATTGATGATTTTTTTGATTAATAACAAGGTTCTCAACACATTTAAATGATTGATATTTGATCTGGGTATTATCATTTGTGGGTTAAAAGTGATGAGAAATCAAAGATAACCATTCATATGAGGTATGAAAACTATGAATTTATAGTGATTCCATTTGGTTTTAAAAATTACCTATATATATTAACGAATTTGATGAATAGAAACATTAGATAGTATATTGTTTAGTTTTATATATTCTTTAGTGATGATATAATTATATATAAATGTGTATGGAGGATCATGTAGATCACTTGAGAATTGTACTAAATACCCAGAGAGAGGGGAATTTTTGTGAAAAAATTAAACAAGGGTGGTTTTTGGTTTAGAAAAGTATCATTATTTTTTCATATAATATATTTTGAGGGTATATCAGGGGATCCTTCAAATACCATAGTTTTTACAAAATGTCCCAGAGTAACCATAGTTGCTGATATCTATAGTACTCTAATTTTAGCTATATTTTATTGACCTTTTTTGGATAATTTTTCATGATTGTATAATACACTAACTTTGTTAACCTGGATGGGAGCTACGTTCTTTTATAAAAATGAATGTGTTGAAAATTTTATTAACTAAAGAGAAGGTTAATCAGTGCACATGTTCTTATGAAACTTTATAGTGGAGAAGGGTTTGTAATCTATTGTTATACATCGAAGAATATACTAAGATTACTCTTTATGAATAAATATATGGTTATATTTTATGCCTCACAAAAATTGATGGTTCATGAGAAAAATTACCCTACTCATGATTGCAAGTTATATGTAGAAAAGTTTTCATTAATGATATAGATTCAATATATATAGGGGTAAATATTTGAAAAATATACTAATCATAAATTTTTAAAGTGTATATTTTATCAAAGGGAGTAAGATAAGTTCCATATGATATGGTTGGAGATGATTAAATATTGTAACTACCTAACACATATGAAGCCATATAAGAAAAATAAGGTGGTAGATTCCCTATGTCAAAATGATCAAGCTATATTATCTATGATGAGGATCTAGAAAGATATAATATTTCTAGATTATCAAATAATGGATCTTGAAATATCTAAGGGGATACGTGATATCTTTTCCAAATGAAATATCAGCCATATATCTATACAAGGATTAATATAGAATAGAAGAAATATTTAGAGATGTAAAAGTTTGTGAGATATTTCACTGAGTTCAACTATGATTATGATAGAATGATTTGGTTCAGTATCTATGTATTTGTTTCATTCATACCATATTTATAGGAGAAATTGGTTGAATCTCATATTTCAACATTATCAATTCAACCTCCATGTTAGAAGATATATAATGAATTGAAAATGTATTCTGGTTTGAAAAAGTGAAAATGGATATTGTAGAATATGTATCTTATTAATGGGTATATATTAAAGATAAGGATAAGAGAAAAAAGAGTAAGTCAATGCTTAAACCATTACCCATACCAGAATAGAAATGTGGAAACATCACCTTATATTTGTCATTAGACAAACCGAAATTCCTAAAATTCTAATTTCCCTTTGGGTTGTAGTCATTATCCTTTGGAATTCAACACACTTATGTACTATTATTGAAGATTTATCTCTTGTATATCTTTCCAAAATATATAATAAAGAAGTGTTAAGGTTTCATGGAGTTCCAAATTTTAATGTATCCATTCGGGATCAGAGGAATAACTCAATGTTCTAGACAATTATTCAATAGGCTATGGATTCGAAGTTATGTTTTATCACTACTTATCAACCTCATATTGATGTTTAGCAAGAGAGAACCTTATAAACCCTATAGGATATGTTGAGATCTTTTTCATTATAATTTAATGGTGGTTGGGATAAACACCTTCCAAAAGTTGAGTTTTCTTATAAAAATAAAATTCAATTGGTCATTTAGATTTCTAAGTAAAAAGAAAATTATAAAAAAATTGTAAAAATCCAAAATAATGTTATGATGTTATAGAAAAAAATCTATTAGGAACCTAGATAGCTGAGGAAATGGTTGATAATTTCAAGTCCATTTGATAACACATGAATCCATATCAAAGTTGAAATAATTGTTTTTGGATAATCATTACTATGATCTATTATTCAAAGTTAATTATAAGTTTTTTCTTTAAATTTACACATAAAAGAAGGTTATTAGATTTTGAAATAAGTGAAATCGGAGACCAAGATATACTGGAACATTTGAGAGTCTTGAATGAGTAATAACTATATCTTATCATTTGGTGCTTCCATAGAACCTTCCTCAAGTTCACAATGTGTTCTATGTATCTTAAATAGATATGTATATACATGATCCATCCCATGAATTAGAAACATTAGTCATACCATGTAAAATTTAACATTATTATATAGAAAACCCAGTAGAATTAATGAATGGTAGAGATAATATGAAACAGAAAAAGATTACTCACCTAGTTAATTTTCTTTGGAGGAATCTAAAATTAGTTTAATCTTACTAATAATAGGATATTTTACATAATATAATTTGTTAAAATAATAGTTACTCATTCAATAACTTGTGTTATATGTAACATTGAGTATAAATGATCCACAATATACTATTGAAATATTTCCATTTTATGTGATAGTTATCACATATGCAATAAAAATAGTTGAATTAATAAGAGTAAATTAATTTGAAAAAATGTGTTCTATATTTTTATATAAACAAAGAATATTGATAATTATGTACTATTTTTTTTGTTAAAGTCTTTATATGTGTCAAAAATACAATTTCCTCTAAAACTATAATTTTTTTTCAAAAAATGTATTAATTAATTTCTAAAAATTTTATAAAATTTATTTTAAAAAATGAACTTCAATTTTTAAATATTAAACTCAAAATAATCTTATTGTTATTTTTTATGACTTTTTGAAAATATCGATTGTTCGATAATAGTGGTAGATTTTGATATTCTTTAAAAAGTGAATTTTTAAATTAAAGTATTTAAATAGTTCTATTTTGTTTCAAAATGGTTTTAAGCGTATAATTAGTTAAATTTAGTTATTTATAATCCAATTTAGGTCATTAGAATCACTTTTATCATGAATATTTATATAATAATGTTTATACTAAAGAATCTATTTTCTATTGAAAACCATTTTCATCGCATTTGATGAGATTAATTTTAACTTAAATCTTACCACATCTATGTGTTGAATTTGATAAATTTTATTCCATATTTGGAACCATAATAGATAATATAATATAATACGGTAAACAAAATTTATGGCCACTATGAATAGTGACCATTTCAAATATTTATCATGTCGTAAAGAGGTAAAATAGGGTAAAAACCATTCATTAAAAAATTAAAATTGCACTGAAAAAATGCCTTTCCCCTATTTAATGAAGTATTAGTTGACTACTGGTGACTTGAATGAGTTAAATAATTTATTTTAAGAAATTAATTTCATATTTTTAACCAACTATTGACTTGTATGAAGATGCGTTATATTTTAATCAAATAAAAAACAATTTTTCATTCTATGTAATTAATAGGATGGTTGAAATGTTTCATTATGTTTCATAATGATATAAGAAACTAAAAATATTACTTAGTATATTATTTATCAATAAAAATTCATTGAATCCAATTTATTACATTATTTAAAGGTAAAAATATTTTGACATCTTAAATCTTGTATTTTATTAAAAAATGTTTTCCATACATTTTGAGTTTTTTAATTATAAGTAATTTCTACCACTAATAGAAATTAAATATCATAAAATTTATTTCAAATTTGGAGTCATAATATACAAATTTTTGTACACTTTTATTTTTGATCATATAATTATGTTATCATGGAAAATAGTTATTTTATTCTGATTAATGTTAAGATTGGTTTAAATTGGTATTACAAGATGATAATTATACATATTTATAAAAAATATACCCAAATATTATTATTTTATTTTATTTTGAACCTGTCACATCACATCATATAATTTTTTTTCTCTTGGTTCCATTTGTTTTTCTATATCTATATTATTTAATATTTTATGTCATTCCAAGTGTTCCCTTTCCCACCCCTATAAAATGGATAAAACATATCATGTCTTATCCAAAATTAATGACCCTTATTTAAGGGCCAATTCATAATGTGATAAATATTTATATTCCATTAATTCATCTTATAGCATCTACAATTTTTGGAATACAATCCATTGATGGCCTAAGGTGTATGAAAAAAGAATGTGTCTCAACGAAGAGGTATAATATTTAATAGAGTGATTTCAATTTTATTTCCTTTTATAAATACTATAAATTCATGGTATTAATTATAAAATAAATAATTAATTTTATAATATTTTATTTTTGATTTTTTATGTTAATGGAATAACTATTTTACATATCCTTTCCATCATATGGAAAATAAAAACATCTCTCGTGCAAACATATAGCTTTCAGTGTCGATGAATATGTGTTATTCATTTTTAATTTCTATTTTATATGCATGTTTATAAGTATGTAATTAATATTTATATGTGAAATTAATTATTTTATTAAGTTTCTTCAATTATAAAATATTATATATCTTCTTTCCTTCAAATCTTTATAAAATAAAAACATCCTTAATGCGTATGAATGTTCCACAATCTCCCTAAATAGTGTAAATAATTTTCCAATATGTTCTATCTATAGATGAACATAAGTATAAGTATAATTAATTTTCTAATTATTTATATCATTATTAATATTTTATATGTTATGGGACCATAATTAATGTAAAATGACTGGGACTTCTATACCAAAACATGAAGGAAAAACAAAATAGTTATCAACGTGAAAAGTGATTTTAATTAAGATTAGTTTATAAACATGTGATAACATGTCATAGGAAAATCAGAATTTTTTGGAAATATACGATTAGTTTTATTCAATAATTTTATAATAATTCAATATTTATTATATAGGAGGTTTTAATGTGTATGAATAATCATGATACTTGAGGTTATGGATTTTCTTCTCACTTTAATTTTGGTGGGAAAAATTCCATATTCACATATTATTTATTTTATGTGCGGAATACACCTAACATGAATGTATTGTAAGATTATTATACTATATATTATGATATAAACATATCCATAAATGGGTTTTTCGTTAATTTAAATTATAATACAATTTTTAACACTATTGTTAGAGATGTATGCTTCAGTCCTACTTTAATCTGGACTGTTATGGATGAATTTATTTTGAGGAAATAATATGATCCTTATATGATAAATAACATTAATTTAATATTAATCTATTTAATTATGAATAATACATGTATTCCATTAATTTACATCACATTATTTACTAAATATATCCAAATAATTATTTTAAATATATCATACATCATTTCTCTATTTCGTTGAAAATAATATCACTTTCATATCAATGTTTTATAAAAATGTTTTCAAGGAGGTTTTTAATATTTTAATAGGATAATTTAAATAATATTTTAACGATGATTTAATATTTACAAAATTGATTAAAATGAATCACTTTTTCCTTTTCGGAATGTCATATTTTTTGAATTTTCTTTATCAAAGTGTTCAGGAAATTTTAACTTATACAACATGAATGGAATTTACTTGTAACATGAACACTAAATAATATAACCATTATTTAAAATGGTTAATTTCCATTTTCAAATAATTTTTATAATATCTAGGGTATTTTTATATTTTAAATAACATATTACATAATGAAAATGTTATTTTCCTCAATAAATAATCAATTGATTTTTAATGGAATTTCTACCTATGATGACATAGTTGGTTTTTAATTATAAATTTATGTGGATATAAACCAATGATACAATAATTATTATTTCCATGCATGATTTATTATTAAAATTTTGTGATATTTACAAAAACCATTTATTTTCCCTCGGTTATTCAATTATGAGTTTATGAAATGATTATGAAACCCATTATCTTCACAGATGTCATAATATAATGATAAGATAAATTTTTAACTTTTTCCAATCACATGTATTATTTTAATTATGTCATCCATGTGCCACAATTATATAACACTTCAATTAATTGACTAAATAATTATATATCATGAGATAATATGTAAAAAACGTCGAAGTGCTTGATCTACTATGAGGAAAAAGATACAGTGCTTGATCACCTATGGGAAGCAAGTAAATATTCTTGATATACTATGGGATATATGTGTTTATTCTAGATCATTTATCATTTTATCGTACCATTAGCTTTCTTTACATATTTATGGGATTATATTCTGAAGATGCCACATTTTTAGGAATTAAACTTATGGATTATGATTGATTTAGGTTGATTTATAAATCATTGGATACATATAATTTCAAATGATATTTTTTAATGCCATGAAATAGGTTTAAAATCCATAATATATTAGGTATGATTTTTAAATTCATATTAATTATCTCAAACCATTATTTTAATCTTATACAATCATAATATCATCAATTGTTATCTCTAATGTTATCCATTATTGAGAATCTTTCCTCACCCTTTATTATGACTCCTTTCCTGATGTAATAAATAAATATTTATATAAGGTATATCTATTATGAGTACTAAATTAGAAAAACACTTTGTGGGCATGTTGAAGATCATTCCTTAAATTAGAATATTGTGTATATTTTCTAAAAAAACTAAATATTTTTGATACCTGGGGATGCATATTTTAAATGTATTGAATATTTATCTAAAAGTTGTAATATTTATATATAAATGGTATGGGTAAAATTATTTTTTATCAGTGAATGTTTTAGTAAATATTTACTGATCAGTATAGAAATAATCTTTGAAAAATATAAGGGATAAGTATTAGAATATGATAACATTATAATGGTTTGTTAATGAAAATGAATAACCTAGGTTAAAATTGAGGTTCTATTTATTAAGATTATGGTTTCAAGATATAGAAATGCTATGAATTATGTTTCAAGATTTTTCCCTTCAATCAATGGATTTTGAAATTCATTCTATACATTTATTTTTTATTAATGGATTATAGGTAATATGAAAAATGTGATGTGGTTATAGGTATGTTAAAACATTGAAGTACCAAATTTGATCTTAGATATTATAATTCCTAAATATCAAGAAAAGTATCATGTAATTTTCGTTCATTACATAAAGGATTAGACATCAAATTAACACAAAAATTATCAAATGATATGATGATCACATCACACATCTATGATTCTTCTACAATTGAACTTTAGGGGAAGGTGATTCCTAAAAAATCAGTTGATTCTTCTATTAGTGGAATCTTATTTTATTAATGGATTGTATTGGATTTATTTTTATTGATCCCTTATAAATAACTAAAGAAGGGAAGTCACATTTCAATTCCAATTAAAACTATGATCCTTTATCAGTGTAGGGATGAATATGAACTTCCAATGAAACTTTATCCAATATTATGATTCTTAATTCTTATAAATGAATGTTATTTATCTCAAATGGTTAGGTAATACTGAATATTGAATATATTTCTATTTTTTGGAGTTTTATGGTGTATTTCAAAAATAATTTCATAGTCTTCCATTGAGTCTTGAAGTTTATTTTTCAATTGAATAAACAGATAGTGATACACCTATTTGAAAATAATCATTATAGAATGGAACTAATTTGTTTTAATTAATTAGGAATCATCTCTAGTATAATATTATTAAAGGATTTACTTATTCAACTTTGTAAACATGGCATGAAACATTTGTTTTCTAAGAAGAAAAAATGGTCAGTGGGACACTAAATTGATTATCAAGAACATAAGAAGAGTATTATCAAGAACATGTATCCCATACCCTATATCGATGATTTTTTTGATCAATTATGAGGATATATAAACATTTAATTTTTTTATATTAGATCTTGTTACTATTAGTTGAGGGTTAAAACTGATAACATATTCTTGAATGTTATTCATATGAGGTATGGGCACAATAAATTTATAGTGATGAAATTTGGTCATTCAAATTCCCCTTCTATATTCATTGACTTAATTAATTCAGTCATTAATGATTATCATGACCATTTTGGTGTATTTTTATAGAATATGTTGTAATATATTCAAATTTCAAGTAATATATTGAGTATCACTTTATATATGTGCCAAAGGTGTTGAAGAAGGAGTAGTTTTATGAAAATGTTACCAAATTTGAATTTTTTTACTTCTAAAGTTTTATTCTTGGGTTTTATATTCTCATGCAATTATGTCATTGGATCTTTGAATGATACATGTTTTTGGGATTTGTCCTATATGAAAAAAAGTTATTGAGATCCATAGTTTCCTTTGTTTGGATATATATTAGCAATAATTTATGATGAAGTTTCCATGGTTTTCTAATTCGCACACCATGTTTATTGATAAGGAATCCATGTTCCTTTAGGAGGATTAATGTGAGGTAAATTTTAAGGAAAAAATTTAAGGATAGATGAAACTACTATTATAATATCCTACTATTGAGAATGGTGTTCAATCAGAACTAATGCATCATATAAGGTTCAAGGATGAATTATAATTCAGAATATTATTTTATAGTATATGTATCATGACAATTAAATGATAATGGGAAAAATTAAAAAACTGATGATTTGGAGTTACCTGGGATCATTTTTTTTATAAATACTATAGAGGTGTTGTTATTATTGATAAAATATGATACATATGTATACATTTATTGATCAAAAAATATTAATGCATATATTTTGTAAAAAATATATTAATATTCAATATATAATATTTATGGATCATATTAAAGATTATGAATTCTTAACACAATATCACATTGGGAAGGTGAGAAAGGTGTTGGATGACTTGATTTTAAAGTATCATACTAGATTGTATATGAATATTATATAAAAATATCAAATATTTTAGGATTTTTAAATATTGGATCTAGACATTATGAAAAATGTTGTAAATATTATGTTTATCAAATAATTATTTATCCATATTTCTATTTATGTATTAATTGAGTACTAAAGAATGTTTTGGAGGTAAAAAAGGATATAAACAACACTGATTTCAACCTTTATAATGATGGAATGGTATGGTTCATAAAATATGTTTCTGTCTCTCTCATATCATTTTGAAGAAGGAGATGTTGGATGATGTTTGTAGTTCATCATTCAATATTCATCCGAAAATTACAATTCCATATGCAGATCCAAAAGTAAATTTATAGTGGGATAAAATGAAAACAGATATTGAATAATATGTACCTCGATTCTTGGGGTGTAATCAATTTAAGGATGAGATAAAAAATTCTGGGGGTATTTTACAACTATAAACTATAAAAGAATGGAAATGGGAAAATGACTCCAGGTATTTTTTTCATCAGACTCCCCAAAACTTTTATGAGTCATAATGCTATTTGTGCTCTAGTTAGTCACCTTATGAAGTCATAAAACATAATTTCTATCAGAAAATATTTTTAAATTAATCATATTTGTGTAATATACATTAATGAAGTGGTATGGTTTAATTGACTACCTTGTTTTATTATATTGGATTTGGAAGAGATGTTTATCTTGATGATATTATGATGTATTTAGAATGATCTACAAAAGAAGTTATGTTTCATAACTTCTTATGATCCTCATACGGATAGTGAGTTTGAGATAACTATTAATGACTAGATGATATTTTGAGATATTATACTATGGAATTAAATTATTCTTGGGAATAACAACTTACTATTGTCTAGTTTTATTTGAATAGTAAATTTATTCTTTTTATTTAGATGGGTCCCTATGAATCCCTATGTGTAAGGATGTATAAAAATTCAATGTGATGTGAAAAAACTAGAGAAAAATTCTTTTGGTATTAGATATGGATTATTAAATTGCACTAATATTCTGATAAATTCAACATCACATCGGGGAAGCCCAATGTCATAAAAAAGAAATACTGACAATTATTATTGATATATAGAGTTTGAAGTTTGTGAGAAGGTTTTTATATAAATTTCACCATGGAATATGGCTATTATATTTAGAGATACTATAATGTCGATCCTTGGGTATGATAGAAAATTCTTGATTCATGATAATGTAGTTACATTAAATTATCACTTGTTGATTCCATTAAACATCTCTCAAGTTCACGATGTGTTACTTGTTTATCTCACAAGTAAGTACATACTTTATCCATCACATATAAAAAATTCATAGGATGTACCACTATAACATGATATTTATTTTGAGGAACAACTAATATAATTATTGGATATTTGAGGTTCTCCAAAAATATTATACTCACATTGTTAAACAACTCTGGTGTAATCAAAAATTCAAAGAAACTACGTACAAACCTGATTATGTTATGAAATAGACATATCCACATAGATTTTTAACAGATTAATGTAATATTGATGGTGAATTATTTTTTATTTGTGTTATAAGGTAGTACCCCATTTATTATATGAAGAAAATTAAAATAAATTTAAATCCTACAATAGTTTTCATTACACACAACACCAAATTTAAGTGAACAACATTATATAATTGAAATATTACTATTTAATTTGACATTTATCAAATATACATTAAAATTAAAAGATTGAAAATGAAAAAATAAATTATAAAAATTATGCATAAATATTTTAGATAAATAAAACATATTGATAACTACGTACTCATTTTTTGAAGTCTTTATATGTATCGAATTTATTTCCTTCAATAATTATTTTTATTATTTTTTTGTTATTAAATAAAAATAATAATTTATACCACTTCAAAGATATTTATTTTATTAATTGAAAATAATTTTCAAAATCACCATGTCAATATTATCTTAGATTGATTTGTTGATAATTTTTAAATAATTTATTTTTCTATAAATAAAGAAATTATTGATTAAATGGGAAAATTAACTCTTAATTTAAAGAATTTTCATATTTTTTGTATAAAATCCATTTAAAATATAATAAACTGAAATGTTTTATTAGCAATTAATTTTAGTTCATTAGAATACTTTTTAGAATTGAATTTTGATATAAAAACATTTACATTTAACAAAACATTTTCTTTAGAAAACCAATTTTCTTTACTTTATGTGGGTTTAATTTTAAATTAATTAATTTCACTAGTGTAACTTGAATTTTATAAAAATTTTCCCAGATTTGGAATTACAAAAAATTAAATTAATTTATTATTTAAAACTATTTTTTGGTCATTTTGAATAGTGATAATAGTGAACATTTCTCGCTGCATTAAAAGCGGTATAATTGGGATACAATCATGGTGTAAACAATTAAAATAACCCTAATTCTTACCCTTATCCTATTTTTTGAATTTTTTTTCTACCAATGGTATATTTATGGATTTAAATAATGTATTTTCAAATTTTATTTTGAAATTGGGAACCGAAACATTACTTTTGTGAAGATCAATTTTATTTTATTCAAATTAAAAACAAATTTTTGAATCTTTGCAACTAATATCATGGCTAAATCATGTAATTTGAATTTTTTCTTATTATAAAATTCTAAAAGCATTCCATAATTTATTATAAAACCAAAAAAGTAATAGAAGTGAATATTTTATTTCATTTGATGGTAAAATTATTTTTAGCCTTAAATAGTGTATTTTCCTAAGATCCATTTTCCATACCTTTTGTATTACTAAATTAAATGTAATTCACACATAATATAAAAACTAAATATTATAAAATAAATTTTATAGTAGGAATCATCATATCCAAAAAAATATATAAGGACCCTTCTTTTTAATACACCTAATTTTGTTATCATGGTAAAAAATTTATGTTATTCTTTTTATAGTTAAAATGTGATTAAAGTTGTATTACTAGAAAATAAGAAAAACATTTATCCATAAAATTACAAATATTTTTTTGTTATATTATTAACCTATCAAATATTATATTTGAATTTTATTTTCCATGATTCCATGTGACAGGACTAAGATATTTATATTATTTAATATTTTATATAATTCCATGTCTTTCCTTTCCATCCACAATAAAATGATACTACGTCTAATCTCTTTTCCACAATTCATGACCCGTATATATTGAAAAAGGTCTAAATTCCTCCCTAAATTATTAAGATTTAATAATTTCAAAAATACCATCCTTTCATGGTTTAAGGTGTAGTCCAAAAAATGTTATCTCAATGAAGAGGTATAAAGTTTAACAGAGTGATATAAATTTTGTTTTTTAATACCTCTATTACTTTCATGGTATACATTATAAAATAATTAATTTAGTAAATTACTTATTAATAACTCATATTACATGAATAGTGTAACCGTTTTCACCTTCTTTATGTCCTTTGGAAAATGAAAACATCGCTTGTGTGTCCGTATGACTCACTCTCTCCATGTAGCAGTGTAATTATTTTTTTCAAAAACATTTTACATTGATGGTTATAAGGATGTAGATAATAAATATATATGATATTTAAGACATTATTATTTTTATACAATTTTAAAATATAATATATTTATATTTCCTTCTTCTCTTTAAAAAATAAAAACAACATTTATGCTTATAAATGACCTACCATAACCAAGGAAATTATAAATTATTTTTATACTTATTCCATTTATAGTTGATAATAAATATATATATATATAATTAATTTATATAGTATTTATATCAATATTAACACTTTATATACTATGTAAGAATAATCAATATACAAGGACTAGTACTGACGAACTGAAACATGACAGAAAGATGAAGCAATTGTCACCCAGAACTGCGGTTTTTATAACAATTTGTTAATAAATGGAAGATAATATGACAATAGAAAACACTAAATGGTATTATTGATTTTATAATGGTTCATGAATATATTTAAAATTAATCTTTAATTTTTATACTTGTATTTGAACACACACTAATAAAGACAAGACTCGAGGTATGATATTTTTATCTCACTTTAATTTCTCAAGGAAACATATCGAATTCACCATTTTTCTCTCATTAGGGGTATATACTACCCATTAATTTAATTTTTGATGATTATAAATATATTTATGGGATATAAGTATCCATATAAGGTTATTTCATTCACTGGTCATATGATTCAAATGTTAACGAAGTGGTAATGGATTTATGCTTCCACACTATTTTAATCAAGATTGTTATGATTGAGTTTTTGTTAAGGAAGTTATATAATATTTATTGGGTAAACCCATTTTAATTTTTCCTACACTATTTAATTATGAATAATAAAAATTTTAGTTAAATTTTTATCACTTTATGCACTAAAGAGATCAAAATTGTTTTTAAGGAAAAACTATTTCATTTGTCTCTTTAATTGAAAGTCTGTTATCTACTATATTAATGTTTTATACAAATGATTTCAAATATTTATTTATTATTCTAATACGATTAATTCAATTCATTTTTAACCACAATGGATTGTATAAAAAATGGTTTAAAAATAAAAATCATTTCATTTTCTAAATAAGGTACATTTTTTTAATTTTTACAAATGTCTGAATGGATTGATTTGTTTTATCATATATGTCAAGAACATAGTTTTATGCAATATATAACACTAAATGATTTGATTATTCCTTTATTATATTTCATGGTCCTTTTCAAATTAAATTTTTTCCTTATTAAATTGTATTATTTATATTTTAAATGTATAATTTCAAAATGAAAAATCTATTATGAAAAATAAATAAACAAGCGATATTTTAAATATATTTTCCCCAAATAGGAAATCCTTGATGTTATTTATAATTTAATAGATATATAATCCAGTTTAGAAATATTTATTATTTCTTTGGATGGTTTATAATTATGATGGTAACATTTTTAAAAAACCGTTCTATTTTCCTTTTTTAATGCTTAGATGAATTTCTGGAATGTTTAATAAACGTTTTTATTCACATAGGTTATGATATTATAATAGGATCAATATTTAATGATAATATAGAAAACATATTAATAGTAATTATAATTTTATGGGTGGGGATAAAAATATATGTTCATATAATTCATTGTTTAATGTATTATATATCATGAAATAGTTATGGAAGATAAGTCTTGGTGCTTGATACTCTATGAGAAACATGATGATGTGCTTGATCGAAAAATGGGAAAAGTTGTTAATTCGTGATCCTTTCGGATTTAATGGTATCTAATGTTAACCCTGAAATATTTAATATTTTATATACTTATGATAGTGAGACACTTTTATGATATTTAATTATTTTAGATGATTTATATATAATAATTTCTCACCCTTATTATACATATATTTGTAAATTATAATTTTGTATTACATGACTCATGTTTAGGATGCGTGGTTGATTTTCAAGTATTTATGTTATATTCAAGATCTCATACAATTATTCATATCTAATTATTTAATATAATAATCTATTGATATCATTCATGTTTACCCTTACTAAGTATAAGAGCTCACCCTTTTATATGTTTTCTTTCCCCATAATATAAATAAAGGATCAAGTAGGGTTTGTCTACGAGGGTTACAAAATTGGAAGATCATTGTGGGAGATTTTGATGATCTTTGTTTAAATAAGAATATAGTCTATATAGTCTCTAAAGGAACTAAAACATTATAATACATGGGCCTTTACTTGTGAAAATTATTGAAAATTTATATAAAATGGTGTAATATTTATATATGAAAAGTATGGGTCTCTATAATAGAATTTTCATTGAATATGTCAAAATTATGTGGAAGAATGTTCATATTTTTAGTAAATTTATCTAATGAATTCATCTTTCCTTTCACATGTTTAGATGAAAAATTCATAGAATATTTATCTTCATAATTGTATTTGAATTGATTTGTGAGTAATCAAATAATATGCCAATAATATATATATAAAATACACGGAATGGGAAGCTTCCCATTGGATATTCAATTTTCGAATTAGAGGTTTGGGTAATAGAAAGACATCAACTCATTAATTTCTCCATCATTAGGATTATCTTTAAATGATTTTTTATTAATCTAGATTCCACTTCCATTGAGTTATATTTTTTTCGAGGACATTTAATCATTATTAATCATCTTATCCACAAAAGGGTATGTTGTGGAGTCAATTAAGTATCAACTCATTTGGTTTGATGTCTTTAAGAACTGACATGTACTACCTAAAAACAATGGTAGTATTTTAAGGATCAACTTAATAATATTGATACTGTAATGTGTTTCTCTATTTCTATGAATGTCTTCTAAAATAATATCCTCCTGATCATGTATTGGATCAAACAACACATTTGGGTAAATCCTCATACTTTTACTTCAGTATATATAATTTCACTACATGTTACATTGAATTACCATAATATACATTGAGAAAACATTTATTCATTATGTGTGATGATTCGAATGACATCACCTACATGTATATTTAACAAAAAAATAACCTCCTAATTTATTACATCCATTGATGTAGACATCTAGTTCCATTATATATTTAATGGATTCTTGATTACACTATATGCTGCAAAAAAATACCATGTCTGATAGCCATGAAGATATATATATTTCCAATTATAGGAATTAGTTATGTATCTGATTTTCTATAGATGGAAATTTATTCCAATAAGAATCATAATTCCTTTTTTTTTCTAATGACCATTATCACCACATTTTAAAGAGAATACTCCAAGAGGAACATTTAGCTTAGACACACTATATTTAAACTTAGTGTGGAAAATATATATATGGGAGAGTGGAATTAGTGTATATCAATCCTTCAAAAATAAACCCTCACCAATGATTTATTTCAACTATTTTTAATAATGATATTCTCTCAAACAACTAATAAAAATAAATAACGAAAAAATAAATGGGATATAAGTTATTTTCATGGTTCACCCAATCCCTGAAAATCATTAGAGAAAGAAAAAACTATTTTCCCTTACTTGAATCGATAAAAAAAGTAATTTTTGGTTATAATTAATAGTGGTCATATTTAACCTTTAGGTTTATAACCATCAATTAATTAATGAACTTATAGATCTCATAAACTCAATTTGTTCACTACTTCTATGAGTGATGTTTCCATGAATATCATAATCATTGATTGAGTTTATTCTAAATTTGTGAATCCATTGTGCTCTAATTCCATATAACAATGATATTCACATTCCTCCAGTGAAAATAACTCCTAACTCTACATTCACCCAAAATATCTGTCAATTCTAGAACACTTCTATTCCCGTAGTGTGTTTGATATATTTTTTTAACTATATAATCCATTAAACATCATTCTCTATTTTATTATAATATATATCAAATAATCACTGTGTTTCTCTCTAGATAGATCATCTATACACTATAATTAATTAAAGAAAAGATATCTAAATATATCCTGGTATTTTGAGTATACATAATTCCTTTAATTTTTATATCCTTAAGCTTAATGGTAGGAATATAGAACCAATTAATGTTTTGACTTGACACCACTATAGAAATCCCATTACAAAAAATAATATGTATATTAAATCTTATGATCATTTTTGAAAAACATATCATAGAGACTACTCTAGAATAAAATTTAATCCTATACACCTTGACAAATTATTGTGAAAATTTTGGCATTGTCATTCTTGAAAAATCATTTCAATTCTATAATATCTTGAAAAAATATTCCATTTCCACAAAAATATCATAATTCTGATACAAATCATATATAGGAATGTGGCATAGGATCTCCCAAGTATACATCTTCAAATATCACTCAAAAGTCTTCTACATTGACCAAAATTCCCGTAGTGAGCCTCTGTTTTTTATATGTATATTTTAAAAATCTAATTTTGAATCTATCATGATTTGGTTTCCACTAGATTCTCATTTCAATTGATCTCTTCTTAGGATTCAATTTTAAGTTTTAGAAACTATAACAAATATTTAACACAATTATCTAATAGATATATTTCCAATACATTTATGGATTCTATTTTGAACTATTCCATTACATACCATTGACTATGGAAACCACAACAGGTGGGTTTTCACTAATCATTTTATTAAGGGAAACATATAATGAAAATTTCATGAAACATGGTATAGTTCCAAGATGTTTTTTCATTTTATAACCACTATATTATGGTTCTCTATTCCCCAAAATTTCATTTTTCAAGAAGATAGAACATCTGATTAGACAGATTCCTCAACATGTTTAGCCATTATTCACAACTATATGACTACTTTAGATATTATGTGACATCCTTGATAACATTCTATTCGTCAAATACTATCAAATTTATTTTCATTGTATTATTTTTATTAAAAACACTAGAATTGTGAGTGATATTTTCCTACAATGTTGTATCCTCCAAGATATTCAATTAATTCTACAAATAGGAAAAACCATTATAAGTATAATAATAAATGTATTTTATCAAATTTATCACACTAAAGAAATTATTTTTTATTTATAATATATATTTAATTCACATTTATATAAATATATGAGATAATATAATGAGGTCAATTTTGTTGTTAAGAGATTTTTTTTATTACATTTCATTTATTAAAAAAAATTGCAAAAAAAGGTATTTATATTTTTTTACTAAGTGTAACCAAATAATATTTTTTCCTTTGTATTACATAATACATAAAAAATGAGAATTAGTTATTAATTACTCTTTTTTATGATGATATATATGTCCATTATTTACTTATATTGTATATATAAGATAATTAATATGATAATATACAAAATTTAATTTTTGTAATGTCAAGAAAATAAAAATTTAGTTTCGTGGTTAACAATAATAGTAATTATATTTTTTTCCCATGAAATTAATTGAATCCTTAAATGATATGAATTTACCTAAACTATATTTTTTAGATACTATTTACAGCTTTATTTTTTTAGTCAATGTTTCACATGACCAGACACTTAATTGATGACCTCATAGTTGTTGGTCTCATTCAATTGAATTGGATATATCACATAGAACATTACATAAAAGAATTTAAATTATATGTTCATATTATATTATATTGAATAATATTAAATCGGTATGGTTAATGTTTTGATATATTAAATATATTTTTTATTTAACCACATATTTTTTTGTAAAAAATGATATTAAATAAATCCATAAAGATTAATAACATACAAATTATTGGGAGGCCATAATTTGATATAGTGAACATATAGTGGTTTCATTCCCTTTTAAATGTGTTGTTGAAACACAATTATTTATTTACTTTCTTTAATATGTGTCTTATAAGTCATAATAATTAAATTTTATGTGTCCACATTTCATATAGAAATTTTTAATTGATAAATATTTTTTATATTGGGATACACATCATTAAATTTAAAATATATATGTATAATGTAAATGATTATAATATTCTATATCCATATGTAAACTCATTTAATGATTTAATTAAGACTTATATATTTATAATTATATGTTATCATTTATTTTAAAATATATCCTAAATTTCTTCCCAACTTACTTCTATTCCCTGAATTATGTAAAATTCATAAATATAAAAATAATAATATTATTTGGATCATACATAGGTTAAATAATTTCCCAAATATGATAAAAATCAATTAATTGAGACGTGATGTTAGAAGGATATAACTATTAATGGATTTGAATTTTTTTATAGTTACTTATGTTATGAAATGAAAAAAATGAATTTGTTTTTCATCAATTGATTTGGGTTATTATTGCATTTTATATAAGGACATCACCAATGTTATATACATTCTTGAGTTATATTTTATATTTTTTATATATGATTTTCTTTATTTATTTAGTAGAAATATTTAATCTAAAATTCAAAATAGTACCCATGAAATGAACCATTTATATTGGAATAAAAAATATACCATGTCTACTATGCTAACTTTTTATATGATTTTGTCTCACAAGATGCATTCAAAATGTATAAAAGTGGAGGGTTTTTTATCCGATGACCAAACAATATATATGACTCTTTCTAGAGAGGTATCTTCGGTAAATAAATATAGTTATATAAAAAAATATGTTTAATGGATTATATATATGTTAATAGAGGTATCATAAATTTTATTGCTAAAAAATATTACTGATATAATTTTTATCAATTATATCTTTTATTACATTAAAATCTATTAATATTTTTGAGTTATTTTAAAAAAAAATTTAAAATTTAAAATTTAGGAATATAGATATGTCATGGGATAATATATATAATCCAAACTAAAAAGTTTATGTTTCACCTATAACATAATAAAAATGTGGTTGTATATAAGAATTAATTTTTATTTCATATCCTTAGAAGTTTGTGTGTGCATCCATTTTTAAACCATTGAATTTCATTAATTTAAAAAAATGATATACATTTTAAATAGTTAAAAACCATTTTAAACATAATATCATAATTATACATATATAATATAATTCTTCTAGGCCTAATTATATATTTATAGTTTAATAATTATGATTTCTTCAATAGTTTGTGATACAATCCTAAATTAGAGTAAAGGAACTCTGATTTATTATTAAAATATTATTATTTAATGAGATAGTTATTGCCTTTCCCTTAGATTGGATTATATGTATAAGAATAACTAAACTAGGAAAATAATTGTTTACAAATTTTATAAAATTAATTAATTGGTTATCAATTGTTTATAAACGAAAATAAAAAACATTTAAAAATAAAAGAGTTTTGTTTAAAAAAACTAATTTTATGGGAACAATGTGTATTTAACATAATAAATTTAAATAATCATTATTAGAAAATTATTTTAATTAAATTTATATATTTCATATTCCAGGGATTTCTTAAATTTCATCTAATGTTTATTTTTTCATGACATAAGTATATATATCTTGTTTAATGCATTCAAATATATTTTTCTAAAAAACAATTTTCATCTTGATTTAATCACTTATTTAAAATTAATTTAATCCACATATAGATTCTGAATAATGAAAAATGGATTAAATATTTTAAATTAAGATGATCAAACTTGGAAAATAGTCCTTTTCTGTTTTTGGTCTACATGAATAGGAACGAAAGTAAATGTTTGTCTCCCTATTTGGGTAAAATAAGGAAATTTGGGTTAAAACATGGGTTTAGGGATTTAAAATTCCTATAACACATGAATTTAATAAACTGGATGTGTGGACATTGGCAATGTACAATATATTTTATAATATATTTCCTTATGGTTCCATTAATCTTTTATTATGAAAGTTATACTAATTTAAGAAAACTATACAAACAATGTGTCATTCTATTGACCTAAATTTATCTATCATTTTTACAAAAGGTTAAAAGGAATATTTGTCTAGTTATAACACTTTATATTAGAGTTTTATTAAATTTTTTGTCAGGGTAATTTATTTTTCATTTTTTGTGACTAAATAATTACGAAAATTTTATGTGAAACACTGACACATTTTTTATTCAATTAGTATAATAATAAAATAAATGATTTTAAAAGTATTAATGTAATAAAATTTGGTTGAATTATTTTGTTCGAATTTTTTTTATAATTATATCATATTATTGAGGATTTAAATTCTTATATTTGAATTCATTTTTCATGTTGTTTTTAAGGTCGTATTAAATGAATTGTTTAATTTTTTTATTAATGATATTTAATATTATATATTATTTTATTAAGTGATTTAAATTCATTAAAATATTATCTTCAAAAAAATTAATGGTAGATAGTTGAATGTATAATCCTTGGTATATTTATGTGTTATTTTAATTTTAATAGTAACATTCTTATCACTTGACTAGTAGAAAACATTGATTTTAGGAAATTGTCAATATGGTTAATATGGTGTTAATACAATGAGTTAATGCTAAAAAATTCGATAAAATTGAAAGAAAGTTGTTAGATAATGGGATTTAGGATTAAAATTATCTTAAATTCGGATTATACCAATTGTGATCCATTTTTTCATGAATATTAATTTATATTAACATTATACTTTATGTATATCATGAGTGCCTTTCCCTTTACATATAAAAGAGAAACCCCTGTCCTTCATTGTTCACAATTTTGGAGCCTTATATCCTAGAAAATTCATTCCATAATACCTTCTATGATCCTATTACCAAATCATAGATATTCCAGTAATTCTAAAAGACCATCCATGTGTGGATTGTGTGGTAAGACAATATAGTGTTCTCAATGAAGAGTTATAACTCAAAAGTGAGGATTTTAAATTTATTTATTATTAAAACTCTTCTAATTCCATGATATAAATTCTAAAATAAATATTTAATAATATTAAATATTAAAAATAGTTATTAAAATTATGTATCATCCATAATCCATGTTCATTCAATCCTATAGAAAGAGAAAACATAACTTGTGCATATGTATGGTTTACTGCCTCCACATAACGGTGTGATTTTTTTCAACAACTACATTACATGGATAGTTATACTTATTTATTTAACAAATATATTTGTTATTTATAATATAATTATTATGCTTAGAAGGTTAATTTTTAATTACCATTATTATTTTCATTCATCAAAAAACCTAAATAGCGTTCTTGCATATGTATGACCTACCGTATCGATGAATGATGTAATTAATTTTTTTGTCTCTACCTTTTTTGGTGGTAAATATAAATAAATAAATAAATAAATATTATATTAATATAATGTTTAAAATTATATAGATTATGGAATAGTGATAAATTTATAATGACCGAGACTACTACACCGAAACATGCAAGAAAAATGAAATAGTTATCACTATGAATTGTGATTTTAGAAATAATTTCTTATAACATGGAAATAAGATGTTATAATAAAATCATATATACTCTAAAATATAAGATAACAGTTCTAGAATACTTGTACATCGATTTCAAAACATTGGGAGAAAGATGATACATGTGGTAAGAGCTTAATGTCGCAATCTCATTAATTATCAAGATTGTTCATTAATAACTTCCAAAGATAAAATAGTTTTAACTAGATATCACGAATCATGATTATTTTTATATCCTATGTATATTTCTTGATATTAAATATTTTCCTTTTATTTTCCGCCCTTTATGAACTCAACAGACCTAAATATTTTTTTAAGGAAAACTGACATTATTTATTTCATTGTTTGAAATTTTTTCTTCTATATTCATGTTTTCAAAAAAATTATTATAGAAATAATTATATATTATATTATGATTTCATAAAGTCAAAATTATTCATTACTGACTTGTTAGAAAAAGTAAAAAATGGAATTTTTTTCCGGACTAAGTTATTTCTTTCATTTTTAAGAAGGTATGAAATGAATATTTTATTTTAACATATACGACATTAATATAATTTCCATCCTTCATGAACACTAAATTCATTGAATCACCCTTTACCTATTTTATATTTTTTTTCAAGGAAAATGTTATCTTTAATATTAAGTATTTAGATTATTAATTAATTATTTAAAAGTGAAAAGATTATTTTCATCAAGAATTTTTTGAATGATGCTTTAAATGATTTTTTTATCTATGATGACATCCTCTGATGATTCTTAAGATTTATTGGAGATATGACCTAATGATACCATCCTTATTAAATATCTATATAATTTATTATTATGATGAAAATATGTTTGTGAAACCCTTTCATTTTCTTAAGTTGTTCTTTAATGAATTGGTGAAATGTTTATAAAAATCATTTTATTTAAATAGGTAATTACATGATAATAAATTTAAGAAAAATATATCTTTTTCATGCATAATTATATGATGAATGTTTTATGATCTTGTGTAATATATTTTTATGATTTTCATTATGTGATATGTGGCCTTAGAATTTTTTCCCCTCAAATGCATTGGGTAAATATAGATATCTCAAGATATAAATAGTATTGGAATAGGTAGGGAACCTAGTTCAGTAAAGGAAAATTTCCACTATAAAAGTCTTAAGATAGAACCCTGATTAATAAGTTTGAATGGTGTGAGAACAAAATCTACTATAACTGTCTTGGTAGTGAGCCTTGACTACTAAAGAAATTTTTTTCTATATTTATGTGGATGCTAAAAATCAATGTATTATGACAATGTTATGATCTCATAGATCATGTTCATTGATTACATTATGATTCAGGTGTTATGAAATAACAAGGATTATTACCTGACTTTAGAATATGATCTATGATATTAAGGTTATGGTTTTCAAACTTTTATCCTATATTTGCATACCCTGATGGTCAATTTATGCTTATGTGATCATTTATATTTCCTTTGTTTTCCCTAAATGAGCATCTAAGATCCCCATTTCCAATATTCTCTGACCCCGTGATATGAGGTAATTTTTTAATTATAATATTTACAAGAATGGTGTATTTAATGAAGAATTACCTGGGAAATGATATAAGTCATATATGAATAAATTTATTATGTATCTAATTTTCAAATGGTAGTTGACCTATATGGATTTGGCTAGATTTCAGTATTATATAAATAAGATGTAATACATTTATATGAAAAGTATGGGTTTCTATTATTGGTATTAGATTATAGTTTAGTGAATATTTATAAATATGGATGACCAAAATTTAATGAAAATCTTGAAGATAATTCTATGTATTATAGAATTTCTTATGTAACATTAAATAAGGGAGTCTGATTTTTGAATAAAAACATCGATGTCTAGATACTATAAGTTTACGTGGTTTATGAAAAAATGAGACAATTGAAAATGGAACAAAAAAAATAGCAGGTAGAGTATATATCAAACATCATTATAGTACATCGTGTGTATTACCTTACTTCAGACCTTGTTTGACTATCCTGAAAGATGTTCTTGGGTTAATAATTTTTTTCTTAATGTACCATTTTGATGGATTTTAATAGATGAGGACTATGACTTTCCTAAGATAATACTATGATCACATATATTTAAAATAATTTCTATTTATTTATAAATATTTTAAAATAATTTTCAGGATTATGAGGTTTCTAACTATGATTATTATTTCTCACACTATGGAATTTTGTTTTAGTCAATGTATGGAACTTGAAAGAATTGTGTTATTGCTAAATGTGACTGAAAATGTAATGATTTTACTCATAACAAAAAAAATTACAGGATATGGAATAAAAAATCTCATCACTATGATTACAAGAAATTATCATGCTGGGAATCATGATGATATTCAAAATGAGAAAAGGAGGGAACAAATTTTTGTTGAGTCCTTAATGGTGAAGCATCCACCTTCTTTTAGTGGGAAAACTAATCCACTTATTTCTGAAGAAATTGATCAATACCATTGAAAAGATAGTCCATGTTCTCCAGTTCTTGGATTATGAAATATTTATTTTTAATTTATTTAATTTAATTGGAGAAGTAGATAAATGGTGGACACTAATCAAGTACAATAGGCAATATGAATAAATTAATTCCATATAGTTTGATAAGTTTAATATTTCATTTTTATAAACAGAAATTTCCATTTATTATTTATATGAAAAATAGAGATTGAATTATTTGAGCTAAATTAAAATGATGATAAATCAATTAGTACTTATGAGGAAAATTTTACAATGATTTTTAGGTCCGCATATGGGTTTAACATCCAACCAGAATACATGATAGATAGATTCTTCAGTGATATTAAACCATTTATCCAATTGTAATTATCCATAATGGACTTCAGTTTCATTGAAGAAATAACTTTTTTTACTATCAATGTGGAAATTTATATTTGGTGTTACCCACAAATCTCATTGTTTTTGTAAGAAAAGAAAGATGAAATACAACATAAATTATAAAGAATAATGGGAGAATAAGATGATCTTTTCGCCATGCTCAAAGTATGGTAGGAAACAAGGTGTAAATTATGTTTAGGGGACTAGTAATTGTTATCATTGTATAATGGAAGCTCATCAAAAAATCAGATACTAAATTAATGAGATGAAGAAGTTATATAATTATGGAAATAAAGCACTATTGAGTAAACCACCCACACTCAATTATTTGAAAATCATAGACTATGGGAATTATGAAAAGCATTGATCAAACCTGATGGTCAATGATGATGATGATCATCAGTAACCTATTAATCCTATAAATAATGATAAATCTCATGTAACCACTATTACTAATGTGGATTATGATTATGATGTGGTGAAAGGTATTCTTTCCATTAACTCCAAAACTTATGATGATTTATTGGATTCTGGATGTACGAAAACTTTTATATTTTAAGAATATAATATGGGTATCATAATACCACTTCATCGATTAGATGTTGATCTATCACTGAATATCCATAATGGTACGATAATATCATATAAAGTATACTATTCTTATCCAATTAATGTTTTTGGGAATGTGCATCCTAAAAATCTCATAATCTCCCCTAGATTAACATGATTTTATATTTGGAACATATTGAAAATAATTACATAATTATCACATAAAATACCACGGAAGGGAAGTAATTTTTGAAATTAAAAAAAACCTTATGATCATATAATAGTAAAATGATAAATATATACATCCAATGGAAATTACATCTGTTTTAGGGGTCTTGATTCTTATTCAAGAAGGGTGTTTATCATAGACGATTTGGGTGAAATGTTGTATCGATGATATGCCTCTTGAGTTGGAATGTATTTATGTTTATTTTGATAGAGATTCAAATTATTCCTCTAAAATGTGAATTTGAGTTTTTAATATAAACCATTAACACTACAGCAACAATTTAAAATAGTCCACAAAAAATAATCTCAATAGAGTTTCTATAATAAAGAAGAAACTCCAGGAGATTCTTTATAATCGTTTCATTTAGCCAAGTGAATTACCTTCAAGTGAAACTATTATTATTTTTGCATAATTAGGTGTTTATGTGAATCTGTATTGATTATAACGAAATTAACAAGATAAAAATCAATAATAAGTATCTTATGACTCGTATTGATAACATATTTGATCATCTTCACAATTCCCAATTATTTTCAAATATTGTTTTTAGTTCTGGATATCATAAAATTATGTTAAAATGGATGATATCCCAGTATAAAAATATAACAAGGAAATGAAAAAATTAATTTACTATGATTCCATTTAGTCAGATTAGTTTCCATGTTATCTTCATGTATTTAATGAATAGAGGCTTTAGATATTACCTTGATCAGTTTATTGTAGTCATTATATATAATATTCATATATATAAAAATAGAATGAATGAGTATATTGATAACTTGAGGATAGTACTAGAGAAGCTAATAAAGGAGTTTTTGTCTGAAGAAATTCCAAATTTAAATTTTTTCTTATAGAATGTTTCATTTTTTGGTCACTTAATTTTATATGAGGGTATATCTGTTGATCCATCAAAGATGAAAGTTATTCAACATCTGTCCATACCAACCCCGGTGACTGAGATCCATAGTTTTCCTAGATTGGATATATATTATTAATGTTTTATGGATAATTAATCATGAATATCTAATCAACTAACCATGTCAACTATGAGGAGATCTTAGTTCATTTAGATAGATAAATGTGAGGAAAATTTCAAGGAACTTGATACAAGGTTATTAAGAAATGTCCTGAAACTTCTCTATAGTGATTAATGGAATATAATCTATTATGATGTATCAAAGATGGTATTATGATAATTTATCATATTGAATTATATGGTTATATTTTTTTTCTTATGATAATTTAAAGATCATGATAAAACTTACAAAAATCAGGCATAGAGTTTGATGAAGTAATTTCTTTATTCAAGATATTGTTGAATTATCATTGAAGAGAATATTATGATATATATACTAAGAAAAAAAATTTCAATTATAAATAATCTAAAAAATTTAATAATAAAAACCAGATAAAATTGTTATATTTGATTAAATATATGACCTTCCAATAAATTACCACCCTCAGAAAGTGAACTATGTGAAAGATAATCTTAGTCTTAAGAATCAAGAATGATTATCTATGATGATGAATGAAAATGATTTGATAATTCTATATTTTAAAATGATGGATTTTCTAATCTTGATTTAGGGGACAAATCATATCATTATAAAACAATTTTCTAGCATCAATCTACGTAAGGAATAAAGTGGTGTAGAAGGAAGATGTCAAACTATAGAATAAGGTAAAAAATATTCCAGATTTCAACCATTATTATGATGAATTATATGGTCCATGAGTAATGTATGTGTTCCACAAATAAATTAATTGAATAATTAGATATTCAATGATGTTCATAATTCAAAATGTTTTATTTTTCTTTAAAGTACATTGTTTTTTAGAGATAGTGAAGATTAATTGTGGTGGGATCCTAGGATGAGAGATACTGCATAGTATGTATATCAGTGAGTTTTATATTTGAAATATAGGGATAATATAAATATGAATAATGTTATTTTACATCAATTACCCATACCAGAATCTAAAGGAGAAAACACCACAACGGATTTTTTCGTCGGACTCCTGAAAACATCTAAAGGCCAAAATGTTGTTTGGGTTTTCATTGAACATCTTATGAAGTTATCACTATTCAATAATATCAGATAATATTTTTATCTTAATCATATTTCCATAATATATATTATGTTAATGGTAAGGATTCACTAAGTACCAAATTCTATTTCATCTGATTGATATACTATTTTTATCTCAGTGTTTTGGAGAAGTCTTCATTAAGAACATTATTTAGAGTTGTGTTTTAGAACATCTTACCATCCTCATGTGTACGGATAGTTTGAGACAATAATTAAAACAATAAATAATATTATTATGTCTTTTTATATGGATTTAAATGGTGTTTATGATCAATACCTTCCTTTAATAGTGTTTTCATTCAATAATAGCTGTCACTTGAGCATTCAAACTGATCCTTATAAATATTACTATAGATTGAATTATGGAGATAAAATGTAATTGGATGATGTTAGAAAAAATAAATATATTGGGAATTATCCCATGATATGAAATAATATATAATTTTGAGGCCATTTAGAAACATAATAAGGTATCTGAGTGACAGAAAAAATGTTATGATGAAAATTTTCACAGAAATCCAGAATTCAAAGCTAAGGACAAGGTATTCCTGTAAATTTATCCAGGGAGGAATGATATAATATTATGAGAGATTTTAAATATAAAACATAATTATATTATACCCTTCGATATTCTTGATTGAGTAGGGAAGGTATCTTCTCACTTGAGGATTCCACCAAACAACTGTTAAGTTCCCCATGTGTTTTGTTTAACTTTCATGAGGAAGTACATTCATAATCCTTAACAAGTATATAACATGTATGTTATAACACTAGATCACAATATTTCATATGAAGATAAATTGTTATTAATATTGGATCCTATATACAATTTTATATTTAACAAGTCTACTAACATGGTAATTATTCTTTGAATGAATCATAAATTTGACGAAGCTACTTGAGAACTGAGGATGTGATGAAATAGAGATATCCTCATTTTTTAGAGTGATAGAATATTGAGAGTGGAATTAATTTTAACGGAGTTAAAATATTACACCCCTATATTTTATTATTTATTTTTTTCATGTAAATTTAATTTCTTTATTAGCTTATGATACCTGAAACACAAAGTTTAAATGAAGCAAAATATAAAACTGAAATAATATTTTTTTAAGGAGACAATTACTACATTGTAATTATACTATATGGTATTAATAAATTTAAATAAATTTTGGAAAATGTTTTCTTTATCCATGAATAAAATGAAATTATTAGTTATCAATTTATCCAAAATGAAAATAAATAAAATCAAATTTAAGAATATTTTTTAGGAAAACTATATTTTTTCACACAACGTGTTTTTATATCAAAAAAATAAATTAATCACTATTATTGAATGATTTTAATTGATTTTATATATTATATATATAACCAGATTCTTTGAAATTCATCAAATTTTTTCTTGGAAAGATATAAGAACATATATCCATTTGGATCCTTAAAATGTATTTTTCTAAAAAAATAGTTTTCATCATGTTTTATGCACTTATCATAAAATAAAATTTTTCCACTAATAAAAATTTATCCCTGAAAAATGGTGTCCATAACTTGAATAAAAAGGATTGAATTTTGAATATAATTTCGTTTTATTTTTTGTCAATATAAATAGAAACCGTAGTAAATCTTTCTCTTTAGTAAGCGTGAAATAGGTAAAATAGGTTTAAAACATTGTGATAAGCATGTAAAATTTTAATAAAAGTTGATTTTATCCTATTGGGTGATTTTTAAAAAAAAAATCCATCAATATATTTAATAAATTTCCACTTGGTTCCATTTTTAATTAATTATGACTTTTATATTAATTTAAGAAAATAATAATGAAAAAATATCACCCTCATGAATTTAATATCTCAAAAATTAATATTTATGGATAAAACGTTAATATACTAAGTTATAAATTTTTATTTCAAATATTATTTAATTTCATTTATCATATTATATTATTATTAATTTTTAATAACTGAATAATAACCTACATTGTATATGCAAGTCCAACACAATATTTATTCAATTAATAGAAAAATAAAATAAAGAAAATTTAAAATATTAAAAGTAACATAAGTTTGATAAATATTTTTTTACAATAATGTTTTATATAAATATTAAATATTCTTTATTTTTGAATGGTCTGTTTTAAAAATATACTAATTTAATCTAGTTTTTAATTCCTAAATATATTAGTACTTAATAAAATGAAATTTATGACATTTTATAGTAAATAATATTGTACTAAATGATTTATAATTAATGAAAATGATATTTCAGCCATGTTAATCAGTTATAGTTTAAAAAATCAACCATGGGATATTTAAGGGTCAATTGCATTTTTATATTAGCATTTTATACCCTTAATGTCAAAAAATATTTATTCTGTTTTGATTTTCAAAAGGGCTGACTGGATGTTAGTACAATGAGATAGGTGATAACCAATTCCATTAACATTAAAAAAATTTGGAGGATAAGAATTTTAATAATATTCATATTATATTCTAATTACACAATTTAGAGTCATTTCTAGATGATAATTAATTTATATTAATCTAAACATTCAAGATACTCTATGGGTGTGCCTCCCCTCACTTATAAAATGACACCTTGTCTCATTAATTATTTAAAATTTTTGAATCTTATAGTGCCACGAACCGAAGAAGGTCTCCATTAAAACTGACACCTGATGCGGTCTTTGACAAGGAACGATGGGAGCTCACTATCCCCATAGTATTGAATAAGTCCCCAGGTGTCATCAATAATGGTTTGGGAATGATTTACCTTAGTATAGAATCATTCAACAACCAAAAGAAATCAATAATCCAAATTTGACAATTCATTCCAAACAAGAAATAATGAAAATTCTAAACTAGATTCATGGCTATAAACATGAAATATGAGGTTCACATACACATCAAAGTAGCATAAAAATATCCCATGGAATACCACATGACAATGGGTCATCACCCACGAGTCGTCTCTACAACACCGCATCATGGAGGGAAACTAACAACTCAAAATGCGGTCTCCCAAGGCCTTACCTTTACCTACATAAAACATCATCAAGTCTACATAAATTTGAAGGGTGTAATTGGGGTGTGAGACTAATCCTAATAGGATACCACCCATGAGATTCAAAATAGTATTCATTACAAGAAATAAATTTTTCATGTTTTAATAAACAGATTGTGGTGGCCATATTTTCTAATGAATGAAACTTTTAAAAGTAAACCATTTTCAAATGTATATTTCAAAGAGTGAAAATATTTCAATAAAACAAGTAAAATACTAAATGTTCCTAGACAAACACACCATAAACCAATGATAAATACTAAATAGTTAATGAACACTAATCTGTGGAATGCCCCTGGGGACTATGAAGTTTTGGGCCCCATGTACCTTGTTCTTAGTGTGAAGTAACCATAAAAATATATTTTCTCATGCAAGAGCCACAAGTAGGGAACATACCCATAGCCTTGTGTTCCACAATCATCATCATGATAGTTTTTTAGTGTTGTAAATTTTAAATACTCTAAGTGAAATAGGGACAAAATAACTCTGTATTACTAGTGTATTAGTACACATATTCCAACCTAGATAGCCATGTTTCCCCATTTGTGCTCCAAAAAATTCCACATGTTACAAAATTCCATTTTCACAGTAAAACATTTATTCAGGTCATACAAATTTCAAACAGTAACTATACATGATTTTCACCATTTATATATCTCAATAAACCATTTATAATTTCTATAAAACAATTTCAATTAACACAACAAAACTTTGCACTTAAAATCCATCTAAAATACCTAGTTGAAAACCAAATGCCCAACAATATTATACCAAAAAGAAATTGGAAGAATAAAAATATTTTAATAAAAACCTTTTATGAATTATAAAACATTCCCAAATGGTACAACAAGGAAATCACATTAAAAAAACCCATTTTATCACAACAATGACAATTAATAATCTATTTCTTAACAAATTCCAGCAAAAATATTTTTTTCATCAGTAAAAATGAATGATGAGTATTCTAGAAATATATATGAAGCAATTATAACTCATCTTTTAGTGCTTACACATGGAATCACCTACCATATATGTCAAAACCCTCAAATCCTTGTGCGGAATTTCAACCGCACCACCGCCAGACTATAAGGGAGTGAAAATGAACATAAAACCACAAAATTGTACCACAAAACATAGAAACAAACCCTAGGCAAGTGGCTCTAACTGATTGACATTTGGGGCTTCAAGAAAAGTGGAAGAAACCCTAAGGAACGGTAATGAACAAGAGAGGAAACTCACTTACTTTATAAACATTGAAGAAATTGCCACAAATAAAATAATAGTTGAATCTCCTAGTACCCAAAATTGATAAAGAGGTTTGAATAAGACTGAGGAGGTTAAGTGGGCACTAAAATTTGTGTAAAAATGTAAAAAGAGTAATGATTTATGAAATAAAAAAAATTACCTTTTCATATCTGGATGATTTGAGAAAACTTGATGATGTTTGCCCTATTCCCCAATAAAGATGAGCACCAAATAGGGGAAATGTAACATGGGGGTGTGACCATAGTTTTTTGTCTTGAGTGAGGGGTTTACTGACCAAAAAATAAAAAAAAAGAAAGAGATATAAAATAATTAATTTTTTAAAAAAAAATTGAAAGGGGCTCACTAGTTGGCCTAATGCCTAAATAAATCATCCAAATACATCATGATTATGAGTTCTTAATGTGTAAAAATGATATAGTGGTCTAAATAGGTTATGTAAGGACAAGTGGAAAGTGTAATAGATGAAAAGTTTAAAAAATTAGTGAGTTTTAAATGAAACAAATTTTGTTTTTAAATATAGATATGGGCTCACAGTTTGGACTAAATCATTATATGACTACCAATTTCTGAAAACAATCCTAGGGATCCCCCAAAAAAATGAAATAAAAAAATTAAGGAAAAATAAATTTAAAAGAATCCATGGATGTGAAAAATCTCCCCACCAAAATAACTTTCTGCCCCAAAAAGTCATCTTGAAGACTGATCAGATAAGTGAAACGGAAACTGCTCTTCGACTGAATACTTCCACTCCCATGTCTCATGCACATCAGTACAATGTTTATAGAGAACTCATACTAGAGTAATAGGCTTCCATCTAAGAAATTTTTCCTAGGACTCCACAATATGGGCTAGTCGATCAACCACATTCTAATCTAGATTGATATCCAACTCCTCCCAATTCAGCACATGAAACGAACCTGAGTTGTACTTCTTCAGTTGTGAGACACAGAAGAAATAATGAATAGATCTCAAATAAGAAGTCATAGATAACATGTATACCACATTTCCAATTCTCTTAGTAATGTCAAAAGTTATGGCATACCCCGACATTAGCTTTCTCTGCTTTCCCAAATGACGATGACCCAGACGAGGGGCCACTTTCAAAAACACTCGATCACCCACTAAAAACTATAGGTCTTGATTAATTTGATAAAAATTAAATTTTTGGGGGCTTCAAGATATCAATAAATGCTTCCTGATCAACTTGACCTTTTCAGATTTCTCCTACACAAGATCCGGCCCCAACAGTGTGGTATCACCTACCTCAGCCGAACACAGGGGGGACCGACAAGGCCAACCATAGAGTGCCTCAGAGGGAATTGTTCGGATTTAGGATTGGTAACTGTTATTATAATATAACTCAAACAATATCAAAATGTCTGTCCTAGGAAACTATGATTTATAAAACACATGCATGGAGCATGTACTCCAAAATAAGATTTTCTCGCTCTTTCTGACCATCTGTTTGAGGATGGAATGTCGTTCTCATTTTAATTTGAGACCCCAAGGCCTTCTAAAGGCCTTCACAAAACCAAGAAGTGGAATGGGGGTATCTATTTGAGAAAATAGCAGATAGAACACCATGAAGCCTTACCAACTCTTGATGATACAATCATCCCAACTCTTCCACTTTAGCTATATCCTTGATCAGGATGAAGTGGGCTGATTTGGTCTGATGACCAATTACTACCCATATGGAATTGTTAACGTAAGTTGTATGAGAAAGGACAACAATGAAATATACGGAGACCTCATCCCACTTTCAGGTAGGAATGGGTAGAGGTTGGAGTAAACTATAGGTATTTTGTTGCTATGATTTCATCTTCTCACAAGTATATCATCATGAAATGATGTCATCTATGTCTCCTCTCATACTTGAACACTATAATTGCTGACACACATCATAAAAAATCTTGGTGGCACCAAGATAGATAGCCCACTTAGACATGTGGATGTCCTGCATCACCACCTTCCATAGATAAAAAGACGCCACTAAGTGGCCCTTGAAGCACAATATACCCTTGGAGGATGAAGACAAATCAGAAGTTGTCTCCCCAAAATGATGAATTTTACTTAACCACTAACATATCTTATAACTGTGTTGATCTCTCCGAATCAGTTCCATAAGAGAAGGGGTCAACATAAATCTCTCTAAGAACACACCTCCAATATGCTCCTTGGTCACCATGTGCATCTGAGCAAAGAGCCTCAAAAGAGTCCACTCATCACTACAAGTCCTCAAGGCCTACCTGGGTACTCTTATTCTCAAGGCATCTGCCACCACATTACACTTTCCCAGGGTGTAGACGACATTGAAGTAAAACCTCTTCAAGTACTCGATCTAAAACCGTTACCTCAGATTATGATCCTTCTTTGAGAATATATAGTCGAAGATATGGTGATCATAATAGAACAATCAATAATTCTCAAATAGGTAGTGGCACCATGTGTTCAAAGCATGCATCACAGCTTCTAGATCCATGTCATGGGTCAGGTAATTCTATTCATTTTTTTTGTAGTTGGTGGGTTCCATACCCCACCACTTGATCATCCTGTATAAGCATGCACCCGAGACCCATACTAGAAGCATCACAATACAATACATATCCCTTTCCAGATTATGAAAAGATCAACATGGGGGGGGGGGGTTAATCAACCATCTCTTAGCTCCTCGAAGGATTCTTGACATTCTGGGCCCCAAACAAACTTCACCCCTCTCCAGGTGAGCGTATTCATGGGAGAAGAAATACGAGAGAAATATCAGACAAACTACATAGAGTATCTTCCCAAGCCATGGAAAATCCTGATCTCAAACAAGTTCTTTGGCTTCACCCATGACATCACTGCTTTAATATTCTTGGGATCCACCAAAACTCCCTACTATGAGATTATATGCCCTAAAAATATCAACTCCCAGATCTAGAAGGTGCTCTTGGAAATATTTTTATAAAGGTATTGATCCTGAAAAGTGCCCAACATGATTCGAAAATAATGCTCATGCTCCTCCTTAGATCCAGATTAATCCATGTTTTTGTCCATAAATACCATGGCGAAAGAATCGACATACCACTAGAACATCCTTTTCAAGAGTTCCATAAAGACTATGAGAGCATTGGTAAATACAAAGGGCATGACCAATTACTCAATATTGTTGTACCTTCTTCAGAAGGCTGTCTTTGGAATATATGCCTCTTTCACCCTATGTTGATGGTAACCCAAACACAAGTCTATTTTCGAGAAACACTATTCCCCCTTAAACTGGTCAAACAAATCATCTATTCCGGGAAAAAGGATATTTGTTTTTTATAGTTACCTTGTAGATACAACGAGAAAAATGGACTACTACCATGGTACAATACCGTGGCAGCCACAGTTTTGCCCAACCATGGGCGCTATCGATGTGGCAGTATGGTCTGACATATGGCCACAATTTTTACCGTGGAAATAGGTGGTATATTTACATAGTTTTGAAAACTGTGAAAATAGGTGTCTTTGTTGTCAACTACCATAGTTGACCTATGGCCATAGTTGTATCTATGGAAATAGAGATTATTTACACAGTTTAAACCATGGCTATATCCCAAGAAAACTATGTCAATAGCCTGAAAATAATATGTTCCTAGCCATATTTGATCCAAGAACCTACCCTTCACATTTCAGTGCATTGAACACTACACCACCAAGGCTTTTGTATATATATATATATATATATAAGATGTTATATATATAATTAAAACTTGGGGAAATATCCTTCAAATCATGGAAATAATTATTCCTGTCATTTTTTGGTGGGAAATTTTTTCTCTTGTGTATGGGTGAGAGACTTATAGCCAGGGTTTTGAAAAACGTGGCTATATGTAACATAACAACGGCTATAGGTGTGGGCTATAGCCAAAATTTTGAAAATTGTGGCTATAACCCATGGAAAAAGACCTATTTCCATGGTTTTAAAACTATGGATATAGGCCATATAACTATAGCCCTATCTATCTATTTATAATGTTTTGAAACCGTGGTTATAGGTGAACATCCATAGACTTTTTTCAAGTAGTGTCATCTTCTGGTAAACAATACACAACTGGAGGGACCGGTCGAACTTCTTCACAAATAGAACAAGAGCGACCCAAGGAGACATGCTCAGGAGAATGAATCCATTGGATTCTAAATCATCCAATTGTATCATTAGTTCCCTCAATTTGTTGGGGTCATATGACACAAGGGAAGAGATTTTGACTGTGTTCCCGGTGAAAAATCAATCGAGAAGTACAAGTCCCACTCTGAAGGGATGCCTGAATAACCAGCTGGGAATACCTTTGGAAACTCATCCACTACATGGGTTAGTCAAACCTATAGAGCATGACCATCTTCCTCTTGCATTAGAGATGATAACTAGAATACATGATTACCTAACTCTAAGAGTGGAGGTCCAGCGTGACCCAAAAGAGGATCCCAGTCCCCAACAAAAACTTGACGACTCCCATCAGGTGCTGTGAAACTGAATTGCCAACTATAACAATCGACGTGAACTTGAAAGTGAACCATACAATCCATGACATGTATTACATCAAACATATCCATATCTAAGACTATAAGGTCCCTCTCCATCTCAATCTCTTACTCATAAAGTGCATAGAATGGGAACCTGAGACCCTACTTCTTATTTCCCAACAGTGTCACCAAATCCATCATGAAAGAAAAAAAATCAATTGAAAAGTTAAGTGTTCTCAAATAACTGGAAGAGATAAGTGAAACAGAAAAACCAGCATTGAAAAGAGAAGAATATATAGAATATGCAATCAAAACGGTACCTAAAACATGCGATGACCTTGCATCTGATCATGTTGGTACCTACTCCAAGGCAGGAAGATGACTCTACTCTTCCTAAGAACCACTGCTCGCCTATGGTTGTTTTCTAAACTGGATCTTCCCGGAAGATGATATTGACCTACCACATTGACCACGAAACTGATATCCCCCTTTCCTTGATGGCTCTGACTGAGATGACACTCCATTGGAAGCCACCGATGGTTCCCCACTCCGAAGTGGACATGACATCATATAAAAATGTTGTAAGTTTCCCATAACTCTACATTTATAATAGGGATTCAAAGGATATGTGAATGATATTCAGATGTACCCTAGCCTCCCACACTAGTGGAACACGACAGAACTCGCATTAGAAGCTACTGAAGAAAACTACCTAGAAGGTTGTCCTGATTTTCCACCTCTTTTATTTCCCTACACATCCCGCTTCCTTTTCATCTTAGAAGAGCTAGCACTTCCCATTCCTAATACTATCCTAGAGAAACCTTTCCTCCATTTGTGGTTTATCTCCACCATACACTCCCATTCATCCACCTCTATATAGGTGTTTATCTTCAACATGAAGACCTAGAAAGAAATCTCTGGTCGCAAACCCATCTTGAACATGTGGGAATTTATCTGCTCATTGGTGACCATTTTAGGTGAATACCAGACTAGCATAGAAAAACGGATGTCATACTCCATCACTAAAAGGTTCCCCAGTACCATCTCTACAAACTTCTGGGGTCTAGAATATTTCAGGACATCAGGGTAGAACTATTCATTAAAGGTAACCTTGAATTCTTTCCAACTCGTCTATTCATGCTTCTCAGATTGAATCAATGATTAATACCACCTGTGGTTGGGACCCTATAACAGAAAAGAGGAACACTTCACCCTGAACTCCTTAGGTGTGTCAAGAAACTTGAACATACGCTCAATCTTCTTGAGCCACTCTAGTTCTTCATGGGGTTCTATGCTACCTCCGAAAGTAGGAGGCTTATTTTTCAAAAACACCAAGGATTTTTCCCTCATAGAACCAGTCTCATATTCTCTAACATGAGATAGAATAAAAGCTGGTCCCTTCCCTAGATCATGGAAAGCCCGAACCAAAACCTCTACTAGCCTCAAATCAAGCGATGAGATGGAACACTCTTCAGATTCTTCCCAGGGGAGTATGCGAGCTTCTGGGGAGGCATGTTGCTAAAAAAAGTAAGAGTCACAAGATCAAAAATTAGTATATTATTTATAAATAATTTCATAACGAACAAAAAATATAAATAATCCAACCACATTTCAACAACATAATAAACAACTGCTTCACCCCCACCAGATGTCCACGCGGAGTCTCCAACCCACACTTCTCATAGAGAAGTGAATTCAAAAAAACAATCCCAACATCCATTACTGAATCAAGGTCTATAAAAAGATTTGTGGGCTAGAAACCCTACTTGCGACCAAAACTTCAATCCCTGATAGTCCTAGCTCCTATCTAACCTGACTTATCTGAAAATAATAATATGGCCCAAAAACATTAACCTCCTCTGATAGTATTTTGTCAGGAACTTAATCTGTTCCCCATTTAAACTAGAACCCAACCCAATCTATGGCATGGACCGATGGAGATCCATATCCCCAAGAGCTAGCACAAGTGCATGGGTATCATCAGTAATGGTTTGGGAATGATTTACTTGAGTTTAGAATTACCTAACAACCAAAAGAAATAAATAAATTGAATTTGAAAATTCATGCGAAACCGGACTTAAATAAAGTTTATAACTTGATAAATGAGTCTAAATATGATACAAGATATCCAAATGTACATAAAAGGAAGAAAAATATCCCAAGGAACACCACACAATAATGGGTCATCACCCAAAAGCCGTCTCTATTACACCGCACCATGGAAGGAAACTAACAACATAAACCGCTATCACCCAAGGCCTTGCCATTACCTATGTCAAACATGATCATGTATAATTACACCCAAATGTTATAAGTACGGTATGATCCTAATACCAGGAGCATACTACCCAAAATATTTCATATAGTAATCCTTACAAGATAAAAATCATGCAATTTTTAATAAATAATAAATGGTGGAAATAATTTCTAAAGAATGAAACTTTTAAAAGTAAATAGCGTTCAAAGGAAAATTTTGAAGAGTGAAAATATTTCAATAAAACATGTATGATACTAAATTTTCTATACCAAAACACCATAAACCAATTATAAATACCATATAGTAAATGAGAAATAATCTCAGGAACACCGCTAGGCACCAGTTAGTTTTGGCCCCCATGTACAACATATCTTGTTCTAAAGTAACCATAACAATATTTGTTCTCATTCATGAGCCACTAGTAGAGAAAATATCTATAACCAAGTGGTCCCTAATGAAATTAATGATAGTTTTTCTATTTTTTTCAATGTAAAACTTGCTATGTTAAATAGGGACAAAACCACTTTGGATCACTACCGTACCCACACACGTCTTCCCCCTAGATACCCGAGATTCCCCCTTTATGTTCAAACAATTTACAAATGTTTCCAAATTCCATTTTAACATAAAAACATCATTTCTAGTCATACACATTTTAAATAGTATCTACACATTCTTTTCACCATTTATATATCGAAATAAACTGTTTAGAATTTCTATAAAAATATTTTAAGGAAAATAACCACACTTTGAACTTATAAATCAATCTAAAAGATATCTTTTAAAACCAAATGCACTCCAATGTTATCCCAAACTGGAATTAGAAGCATCAAAAAAATTTAATAACCCCCCCCCCCTCATGAATTATAAAACAGCACCAAATGGTACAATATGGAATTCACAAGTAAAAAACACAATTTCTCAAAAAATGGCAATTACAAATCAATTAGTTAACTAATTCCACAAAAAATCATTTTAGAAACAAGAATAATGAAGGAGGTGTATAGTAAAAATAGAAATCAAGAGATGATAACTAATTTATTAGTGATTACACAAGGAATCACCAACCACATATGTCAAAACCCTCAAATCCTTGTGCGAAACTACAACCACACCACTGCCGCACCCGAAGAGAGTGAAAAAAACCTAAAACCAAAAAATTAGACCACAAAACTAAAAAACCCATAGGTATGAATCCCTAACATCTTGAAATCTGGGGATTCATGAAAAGTGGATAAAACCCTAAGCAAATGGAAGGAACAAGAGAGGAAACTCACTTACATGAGAAACATTCAAGAAATCTCGTCAAATAAAATAGTAGATGAATCTCCTGGTAGCCAAAAATTGAAATGTTGGTTTGAATAAGGCTAAGGGGGTCAAGTGGGGACTGAAATGGGGGAAAAGAGTTAAAAATAAATGATTTATGAATGAAAAAAATTACCTTCTTCAAATATAGACAATGTTAGAAACCTTGATGAGATTCTCTCTAATGCACAATAAAAATGAGATCCAAAGAGGGAAAATGAAACATGGTGGTGTGTGTAGGATTTTTGGGCTCAATTGAGGGGTCGAATGACAAAAAAATATTAAAAAATTAATGAGATATAAAATAATTAATTTTCTTTAAAACTGGAAATGTGCTAACGGGTTGGCCAAATGCCTTAATAAATCACCCAAATCCATCATGATTATGAGTTCCTAAAGGGTACAAATGGATACAATGGTTTTAATAGGTCCGGGAAGTCCAAGAGGGAATTAATATTATTTAATGTTTTTAAAAAATGAATGATTTATAAAAGAAAAAAAATTATTTTTAAATAAGTAAATAGGCTCATGATTTTCCAAATAAAGATTTAATCACCCCTTTCTCAAAAAATTCCTTGGGAACCCCCAAAAATAAAGAAATAACTGAAATTAAATGAGGCTTCGGCCCCAACATTAAAAAAAAAATAAATAAAATTAATGAGAAATACCTTTAAAATAATTCATGGATGTGACATATAGGTAATAAAATTACATTCATAATACAATCCATGATTCTAATACCACATTATATAGCGTATTTTGTTTCCCAATGATCATAATTTACGGTCTTATGGTGTATTTATACATGTTAACTCAATAAAAGGGAATAACTCTTAACCAATCATTGTCAATTTTATTTTTTATTCATCCTCTTCTAAATACATGGAATAATTTCTAACATAACTAATTAAGTATCATATATATATGTATACAAATTTTTTATTATGATGATACAAACAACCATTATTTCCATTCTTTTCATCCCACAGAAATATAAACCATCACTCATGCATACGTATGGAATACCCTCTCCACATAGAGGTGTAATTCATTTTTCAACATGAATTTCATAGGATGATTATAATTATGTATTCAATAAAAATATATTTATATAGATAACTTGTAATATTATTACTATAACATAATGTAGAATTAATATTTACCATTATTTGTCCATCCATTGAAATATGGGAACGATGTTTACACATATAAATGGCCTATGGTTTCCATGAACGATTTAATTCATTTTCAATTGAAACATTATATGGATGAATATATATATATAATGAATATATATTATATTAATATCACTTTTTACATTTATAATATTATTTAATCGTGATCTATGTATTCACAAATATACTGCTAATCAAAACATGAATGAACAACAATATAGTTTTCGCCAGGAACGATTATTTTATTAAATAATTGTTAATAAATGGATATAGGATGTTATAATCAAATAATATAATATATGATATATATGATTAAGTTTCATTAATACTTTAATATATATATATATATATATATATATATTATTAAGGAATTTTTAACCCATATATAGAAATACAAGACTTTTTGTAAGGGTTTTATGTTACAATATCATTTTTTATAATGATTTTTTTATTATGACCTGATGATGAAATATTATGATCTATATTTCAAGAAACTCATTAATTTAATTATCCAATAAATATTTCTATAAATTTCAATTTTTTCCTTTCATTGTTCTCCCTTAATGTACTCAAGTGATGGGAAGAATCTTTTTTTAGGAAACTGAATTTGTTTCCTTCTATAATTGAACATATTTTTTCATCCATATCCATGTTTTTTGAAACTATCTTCAATAATGTTTTTATACTCCTCTGTGTTTTTTTAAATTAATTTATAAATATTATTGAAATTTTACAAAATAGTATAAAATTAATCTTCTTATCATTTTCGAAATGATGTATTATTCAACTTATGATTACAAAAGTATGAGATGAATTATTGTATTTAACTTATACAACATGATGGGAATTTAATAAAATCATAAACCATGAATGACATGAATCTTATTTTACATGTTTCAAATTTTATTTCCAATTATTTTTTAATAATATATAGGATATATCTATATTTAAATTATTATATTTCAATGTTAATAGGGTATTTTTCTTAATAAACATTCCATGTTTTCTTTTAAAAGAATTTTTATCATAGATGAAATCCTATGATATTACCTAATATTTACAATGGATATGGTCTAATGATACCATGATTGATATTTATGTAGATGGATTATGATTATGATGACATTATGTTTATGAAAAACATTAATTTTCCATGGGTTATGCCATTATGGATTGATGAAATGCTTATGAAACCCATATTATTTTCATAGGTTATACCATAATAAATTTTTCTAGAAACCCATTTATTTTTCATGGTTTATGATGTGATGAATGTTTTATGATACTATGAAACACATCAATATGATTATTTTTATTTGATGGGTGGACTTTGGATTATAAATCCATCAAATGAATTGCTTAAAGATGGATATCTCATGAGATAGACAGGACTAGAATGGGGTGTGAACCTTATTCAGTAAGGGAAACTTCTCACTATAATAGAATTGTTAGTGGACCATGACTAGTCTAATGGAATATGGAGTGAACCTAATATACTATTATTTTCATGGTGGTCACTATTGCCTATTATGAAAATTATTTTCCTTGATTATGCATATGTGAAACATCTATTTTCTATAAAAATGTTATGATCTCATGACTAATGATCATTATTATATTATGATTCAAGTGTTATGAAATGAGAATATTTATTCCATGAATCAATATTATAATCTAGTATATGTTTGTAATGGTTTTAAAATGTCAAACTCATGTTCTCATACACTCATTCTCTTGTTACACTTATCTAGTCATTGTTATATCTCTTGTTTACCCTTACTGAGTATATATGATCACCCTTTCTGATATTTTCCTTATCCAAGATATAAATGATATTTTTATGTATGATATGTGTAAAAAGGGTGAATGATTTGTATGATTACGTGGGAGATTATGTATATCATTTATGAACAAGTTGTTTATGTATCCATGTTTCAAAAGGAAATAGACCTATACAATTCTGGTTTAGATCTCTATGTTATATAATTTATATTCATATAAAAATTTATAAAATCTATATATGAATGTATGTATTTATAAATAGACAATGTTTTGTTGCAAGAGAAAAATTAGAATATAATTATAATGCATATATCAATGTATTATTTGATTTTACATATCACACTGTTGTAATATAGATGAGTCCACTTTTATGAAATTTTAAGAATACAGTAGATGACCCTAAATGTTTTCTTTTATAATGAATTTTTTATTATTTATTTAAAGAGAATATATATAAGATCTTCTGAATAATTTAGTTTGAATAAAAAATTACTATTTACAATTTCATTTTCGTAGTTGATGAATTTTTAATAATATAATATTTCTATGAACATGGACTATTGGGAACCACATGATAGTGATCAGATACTCTATTATTATTATCAAAAAACATTTTCCCTACCCAATAGAATAAGTTATTTTTGTAAAAGTCAATTTCGGAGATGAAAATTAGAAATATTTCATAAAATAATGTAACTATTTGTAATAGTTCATATGAATAATAACTGAATACATTTTATACAATATGATATTTTTAAATTAGTTTATGAAGGCTATCAAGTATGAAATCATCATATTATTATAATAAAAAATTATTAATTAATTTTAATATATATGTATCATATTCATTTTTTATCCATTAGACTGTAAATTTTCATATTTTATACTTTCAATGATACTAGAATAGCAATTGTTAGGGGTTAATTTTAGTAACACTTTTCCAAACTTCTAAAAATTTGATTATTTATTTTGTTTTGATTTTCTAGAAATATTGTTTAAAACTAATATGAAATTTTTTAATTATCTAACATTACTAATCAATTGAAACTGAGTATATTATTTCTTTTTCAATTTTAATATAGTAAGAATCATTTAAAAATATGTCTCACCTCACCATACCCATAACCCTAACCATCTAAATCGATGTCTTTTCCCATAAAATTTATCCCTCATAGCCTATTTCTTCAAGTTTTCTTCCTTCATATTGATGATAAATCTTTTTAATGATGAGTAAAATACCATGTGATATTCATGTTTTCTAATGATTCTCCTATGTGTTAAACCCTCATAGAACACCATTCAAAAACCTCAATGATAGATATTATTTTTATTCACTTTTATTTTATTACATTATGTGTTATAGTGTTCATTTTATCCCTTGTTCCCCTTTAAAAACAACATAGATGACTCTTTTTATTTTTTTTCAATTCGTACTATTGAATTTTTCGTTGTATCTTTTCATAAATTAGAACATGAAATAGATTTGGTAGTTCATTTTAAAATAGAATGAAAGAGTATATTTTATTGATATATAGATTAAATAGTTGAATTGAAATTATTATTTTAAGAAATGATTAAAAATAAATCTTATTTTTAAATATCAAATTTAGGCGAATGATCATGTATTCATTAAATATATGAATGACAAATATTTAGAAAAGTACCTTATTTAAAAAATATGTTTTATAATTTCTAAATCATGAAAATATTTTAGTTTACTATTTTTATTTTGAATGATGTGTTTTTCTATCTGATTTATATTAAAAAGAGACAAAAATATTGAATCGAGATTATTTAGCCTCCCAAACTCAAGTTGAGATGTTTTGAATTTTTTTATCTTTTAATTATTAATGATTTAATAAAATATTATAAAAAATTTCAATAAATTAAATTTCATTGATTATTGTTCATAAATTTGTGTATATTTTAATAAAATGTTTATTTTTCATATAATTTATTTTTATTTAAGGAATAATTATAATTTTTTTCAATTTTTTCGATAACGATTGAAATTAGTATTCCTAAAGTTATTTTAATAAATATTTTTATTAATTATATAATTTTAAATAAAACTCTAATATTTTTTACTTTTGATCTACATAAGAATATTTTTTTACAAAATAGATAGTAAATAAATTACAATTATATTTATTTTGGGTTACCTTTATTTGAAATTCACATTAGAATATTAAGGGTTAAGAAATGTTTTCATAGATTTTAAATTTGAAAATAATCAATGGATCAAAAAACAAGATTCTAGTGATCTAATCAATTTTTTTATTCTTGATTAACTATCAAGATGTCTCTTATGACATGATATTACAATAATTCTATACACTATATAGAATATAGTTGGCCAGGAGAATCAAAAATTACAAAATATATTTGATATAATTTCATCAATCGAAATAATCTAACTACCATGATAGTGGTGAATGAAATTTAAAACATCCTTAATTTTGATTTAATCACTTTATGTGAAAATAATCATTATCATTACATATCAAAATATTTTTATTTTCATACTAATGATATTTCCAAAAATATAGAATTGCCTAATAATCATCATGTCATATTAGTTAATATTTATCATCATTCTATATAGAAAAATTCATGGAAAAATTTCACTGAAAAAATGTACTTTTAGTTTATTTAAATGTATAAATAAAAAAAATATGTGTGTGATGTTCATATTAGTCAGAAATATCTTCTATTTCAGATATATACCAGACTAATTGGTTAAATTGAATATCAAATTATAAAATTTATATGAAATAAGATTTGTTAGGTGAAGACTTTAAAGAATCTATGATCTCGAAGTAATTTAATTGTAAAAAATACTAATAATATTGGTGTTTAGATTACTATGATAATAGAAAATACCCATATTATATAATATATTAGGTAGAAAATTTAAATGTGCCAGGGGAAAAACCTGCATGAATTATAGATGGTACTTAAAAAAATGATAATGATAAAATTTTTAATACTACAATAAAGAATCAAAAATTAAAAATTGTGAAATGGTTTTACCACACATTATTCGCTAACCATTATTAAAATATCCTTATTATCATTTAAAACCACTAATCATGTGAATTAGAATGAATTGGGTGATAATTGTGTTGAGTTCATGCATCATCCAACAGATTTTATATTCTTTAAAATACTTGATATATTACATAGTGATATCTATTCTATTACTAGAAATGATCCTTTTAGATTCACTACAATATAATAAACACCTCTATTAAATTTATAATATAATGTATTTTTGTTCATGTATCTGATCTCTTTCCATTTACCAATATATATATATATATATATATTCACCTTATCAATTATTATTCAGAAAAATAAATTAATTGGTTTGAAATTGAGGTTTATTATCATCATATTATCTAAAAATACCACAAGTTGTGAAATTGAATATTTAAGAAATGATGCATTATTTTCTATAGAGAGATGATATTTAAGAGGGGTTTAAATAAAAAAATCATGAAACCAATGTATTTTATATTTATAATATAAATTCATAAATACAAAAAAATCAATATTTAAATGAAACAGTAATAAAAATTAGTGAAATAGTAGAAGATAAAACACATTGGATGAAGTAATATTGGATTAATTTTCAAAAATGTTTTTGTGAATATATTATTATAATATCATTTTATGAGTAATGAATTAAAAAATATAAAACAAAGGTTATAGTAGTTGATCAAAGAGTTCATGAAATGAAATATATTGGAATTTTTAATTTAATGGAAATTTACAACTTTTTTCTGAAAAGATTACTTTACTTTAACAAAATGATATTGGGGGATCATATACTCAGATATGCTACTCTTCAATTTCCAACGTATCCTTTTTAAAGACTCATTATTTCAATAGATCAAGAAATGGAGTTATGAAAGAATTATTAGTTATAGATATTGTACATCATATATGATAATAAATAAAAAATAATTATAGGTAACAATGTATAAAGATTAAAAAATATTTAAATAAATATCAAAATTATCTAGATCCTGTAAGTAATGGAAACCATTGATGTTATAAAAAGTCAATTAATAAATGTAAATAAATATAAAAAAATTTCAATACTGTAGATAATAAGATTTGGATTAATACAAAAATGTTATTCACTTCATGGAATGGTATTTATAGACCATTAAATAGCCATTATAATACAACCATTGTAGGTAGTGGTAATGATGATATTGTCCTTAATTATTCCATATGATTTTTAATAGTAAAATTAAAATAATGTTAATTGTATTTTTATTTGGTGTATAATTATCTATATGTATAAATTCGTTAGGAAATAGATTAATTTTCTGGGTATTCAAGTTGTATTATTTTATATATGATGTGGAAGAGACGATATTTGATAGGTAGATCATTACTACCAGACATTCTCATTTTTATGATGTTTTGGTTATCATTACGTTTAGATAATCTAGTGACCCTAAATTGTGGATATGTTCTAGTATTTTATAGATAATCTTGTATTTTAATTATTTGGTAGAAAGATACCTGTAATGACCCAGACTTTCATTAATGGAAATTCCTATTAATCTAGTTAAATTTCTTATTAAGGTTATATAAAATTTTAACTTCATTGGTTTTATGTTTTGGGGTTTTAAAATAAAGTTATGAATTGCTATTGTTGCTAATATAGTAGTTGAACAGTGATCACATGATTAGTATAAATATAGGGCTTTAATAAATCCAATTTACTCAGAAGAAGGAAGTGATGGCCTCATCCAGTAGACTTTCCCTATATAAAGCCCATTTGTTAGAGCACGGAAAGGAGGTGGTGTCATTGGGCTTCACACTTGACCAAGACCAAGCTGAGCTTGAACATGTTAAGCTTGAGTGGAAACGACTACGGGAGAAGTGGATGTTAATAGAGATTACCACCCTTATCTGAGCCACCCTAAGAATATGTCACCATCACACACCTTACCCTTCGGTCTTATGCGGGTGTTATAAGGGGTTATGTAACAAGACCCTAGCAATATGACTATTACATTATTTTTGTATAAATAATGTGCATTAATTTTATAATTGTTACTTTCTAAACAGTTTTTAAAGGGAAAATAGTATTTTTAGTTAATATTAAACTAAAATCACTATTTTTATGAATAAAATAATATTTTAATTAAATAATATTTTAATAAAATATTATTATTATAAAATTACTTTTTATTAAATATAAATTATCATATAATTTTTTGAATGAAATTGTAATTTTTATTAATGATTGAAATCTCTTTTTGTCAAAACCCTTGAATTTTCGATAAATGTCAGTTTTTATTTTAAAAATAAAATTCACAAATTTAAAAAATTATTTAGATAAAATGAATATTATATTTGGAATCAGGACATTGAAATTATCTAATGGTAAATTTTTCCCAATTTTCTGAGATAGTCGAATTTTTGGGTAAAAATTAAATATCGTTTAAATATATAATGTGTTTTATAACATTATAATGACCCAATAGTGATGTAATAAAATGATATAAACATTTATTTCGGTAAATATATGTTTTATAATTAAAATAATGTGATTTTTTATTTTTTTGATTTATTTTACAAAGCATTAGTGGACCCTCCAAGACTTATAAAACATTTTGTCTTTTTAAATTGTTTTCCTTGAGAGTGTGACTCACCTCCACTTAGGCAACCCAATTATTCTGAGAATCTCAGCCATTGGACTTATAAAATATATATTTTTTACTCCCCTTTAGTAATAACCATGGATAAAAACCATTTTCTGGTTTGTGGTTTTGATTAGTTTAATGTGAGGTGTCCTAAACCTAAATAATAAAGAATTCCCTCTCTTTTCTAATATAAACCCACCCAAACTCCCACTTCCTCTTCACTAAAAGCCTTTTTAGTTCGCCCAACCCCTGCCCTCCTCACTCTAGAATCCTCCCAAGGTGCCCCAATCTCCCAATAAGTTTTTATCAAGCCTCTCCCAAGCTTTTGGTATCACACTTCCAAGTAAAGGATTTCATCCTTTCTCATTTTGTCCAATTTTCTTTAAGTTGTTATGACCTTTTTTACAATTAGAAATATTGTTGGGATGATTTTCAATTCCCCCATACATCCCTCTTTATGTTTTGATGATGGGAGACACCTTTATCTCTCATTAATTCCTCCCAATTACACCCATTACCATGCCGAAATTTCGTGAGTGATTTCTATCTACTCTTTTACTTCCAAGTAATTCTTTTGTATTATGCATCTAAATTCCATTATATTTGTTGTAACATGTATCTATATGACCCCCTTAATGTACATTTCATGTAAATATGATGAGACACATTTTTCTCTATTATCAACCATTTTTAGGAGTTCTTATTTCACGACGTTATGTTGCCGAAATTGAACTACGATATTCCAAGCCAATGTCATTGTGTAGTGAATACTATGCCTATTTATCTATCAAGGGTATTCACCTTTATGAATATTTAAATATTGATTATAATAATTCATTTATGTATTCCACATCCCTTTATCGGGGAAAAATTATGATGATTGATTCCATGTTGTATGATCCATGTGGCCGACTTATGCATGAAATGAAATGTTTAAGAAGGGTGTGCCCTGATAGCGCTTCAATGCATTGGGTAAAGTATAGTATCATGATACGACATGTGATATGAGTGTTGACTCATTATAATTCAAGTGAAAATAGGTTTTACTCATGATTCATGTGCAATAATGGTTTACTCATGATCCATATGCAATGAGCCTTGGCTCATGCTAATCCCATGTCATGTGTTGTTGCCACATTTCCAAGTTATGATTATCATGCTTTATCATAAATTTATGTTCATGTTTTTCTTGTTCTCCATTTATATTCCTATTTTTAAAAATTTATTGTATTCCTCATGTTATTCCATGCTTATTCCATTATTGGGCTTTATAGCACACCCATTTCTTATGCATGTCCTCAGGTTATCCCATGAAATCCTAAGTATGAGGGTATATAGTATTCATTAAAAGGAATTTTTCAATAAAGATATTCTATTTCATTTTTTAAGTTCATATGTTATGTTCCTAATCCCCAAATACACTATACCTCTCGATCTTCTATGTTGTATCAAGTTATGAGTTTATGTAATTAATCATGTCTAAGTGTGTAATAAAGAGAAGGGTTGTTATAGTTAGTAACATAGAACATGTATAGTTATTTTTGAGATTAGGATTAGAAAACCCTAGTGAAACCTTAGAGACAAGACTATGTATAATAAAAACATCCCCATGTTTTGGTGGGTATTGAGTAAGTGGTTTATCTAGAAAATACATCCCTGTCTAGATACGATCAGGTAGAGGCGGCTATTGAATAGATGTACCAAGGGATGAAAACCCTGACAATGGGTTTCGGACTTAACCTGGGGTATCCTAGTACATGACAACGGGCCTTGCTGCTATCTTGGTTACAACACTCCTGGGGGGTATGCATTGGTAAATTTACAAGCTTAGTATTAACCATTATTAAAGGAATTAGAAAAGTCCCCTATGAATATATGTTGGATAACATTGATTGAAGCCTATAGATTCATAGGTTAAGGAAATAAAAGCTATTTGTAAGTCATATGTCTTGTCCTTGGATTACCCATTATGTGTAACCCCTAACTTTCCTTTCATTAATGAATAATAAATTATTAGACTTCAAGTAGTTTAATATCAAAATTTTACCATGTCTAGAGGGTAACACGAAATTTGATATGTTTTGTTAGCCAGATAAAGGGTAATTTTGAGATGGAGGGGGAAGAACCTCATATAACATCATTGTCCCTTCCCGTGGACTTACAAGATATAATTATCACAAAGTCAAGATCGCATTGAATAGAAACATTTCCCAATGTCAAAATTTCTTGCAAGATTCTCTACAACATATCAAACAACTCCTTCATACCATAGAATCATCAAGGATCATGGCACACCTATGATCAAATATTAAGCTCCCAACACTACCACCTTTCAAGATGAGGTAGGTACGATCAGGATATTTTAAAATATCTCACCCTATCCAGAGAGTATGATGCACTATTTGATTTTAGAATAGCTACTGAAGAGGGAGACCTCCAAGCAGCCTATATATATAGCCATCTCTTCCAATTTTTTTTAGAAACAAAGATAATATATTATAATAACCACATTTAAAAAATTTAAAATCTGACTATTTTAGACCATTTTATAAAAACTTCATACATGGTGATGCTTCGAAGCAATAAGTTATAAATTTTTTTTTCAAAAAGTGCATCATATTTTCCATCGGTACGGTCCATGTTGCACGTACTGCATCTGGACTAAGGAAGTGGAAGACTTTGAATGTGCATTGAAGTATTTTTGATCTAAGTGGACCCTAGATCTCTATGATCACATGATAATGAGGGTTGGGGAATGCTTAATGGTGGTGGGTAAGCAACCCTAAAGTCGTGTTTAAATTTCAGAGTTCTTTTTGTATGTATTAAAATTGCAAGGACACAATTTTTCATAAGGGGGGAATATTTTAACGACCCAAACATTCATTAATAGAAATTCTTATTGTTATAATTAAATTTCTTAATCTGGTTATATAAAATGTGAATTTCATTGGTTTTATGTTTTTGGGTTTCAAAATACTATTATGAATTGTGACCGTTGATAATATATTCAGTAAAAAGAGATCACATGATTAGTATAAATATAGGGCTTTAACAAATCCAACATACTCAGAAAAAGGAAGTGATGGACTCATCCCGTAGACTTGCATTTTATGAAGCCCATTTGTTGGAGCTAAGAAAGGAGGTGTTATCATTGAGGTTCTCTCTTGAGCAAGCCCATGCCGAGCTTGAACACGTTATGTTTTAGCAGAACCAACTACGGGAGAAGTGGAAGTTAATAGAGATTACCACTCGGACGATGTTATCCGAGCCACCCCAAGAATCTATCACCATCACACAGCATACCCTTCAGTCTAATGTGGGTGTTTTAAGGGGTTATGTAACAAGACCCTAGCAGTATGACTATATACAGTTTTTCTGTATAAATAATGTGCATTCATTTTATTATTGTTACTTTGTAAATTGTTTTTAAAGTCCAAATATTATTTTTAGTTAATATTAAACTAAGAAATCTATTTTGATGAATTAATTGATTTTTTAATAAAATAATATTTTAATAAAAAAATTTGTTATTAAATTAATTTTTATTAAATATTAATTATCTTATAATTTTATGAATGCAATTTTAATTTTTATCAAAGTTTGAAAGCTGTTTTTGTCAAAATCGATGAATTTTCAATAAATGTTGATTTTTATTTTAAAAGTAAAAATTCACACATTTAGAAAATTATTTAGATAAAATGAATATTATTTTTGGATTCAGGATGTCTAAATTATCCAACACTGAGTTTTTCATAATTTTCTGAGAGTCGATTTTTTGGGTAAAAATTAAATACCGTTTAAATATATAATGTGTTTTATGGAAACATAATGAACCAATACTAATGTAATAAAATACTATAAACATTATGTTCGACCAATATATGTTTTAGCAGTAAATTAATGCGATTTTAGATTTTTTTGATTTATTTTACAAATCGTTAGTGGACCCTCCCAGACTTATAAAACATTTTGTCTTTTTAAATTGTTTTCCTTGAATGTGTGACCACCTCCACATAAGCAGCCCTATTTTTTAAGAAGTTCGGCCATTGGCCTTATAATTTTATTCCACTCCCCTTTGGAAAAAAACAAATTCAATAACGATGGGATAGTTTGTGGGTTTGATTAGATTAATGTGAGGTGTCCCAAACATAAATAATAAAGAATTCCCTCTCATTTCCTATATAAGCCCACCAAAACTCTCACTTCCTCTTCCCTCAAATCCTTTGGAGTTTGAACAACCCATAAAATCCCCTCTCTAGAATCCTCCCAGGCTACAACAGGCTCCAAGTAATCCTCTCTAAATCCTCTCCCACGATTTTGAGATCAGACTTCCAAGTAAGTGATTTCTTCCTTTCTCATTTTTGTCAAATTTCCATAAAGTTGTTATGCCCTTTTATCAATTAAAAATGTTTGGGTATGATTTCTAACCTCCCCCATACTTCCCTATTTATGTTTGGATGATGGGAGACCCCTTTCTCTGGCATTAATTCCTCCCATGTACACATGTTACCATGCCAAAGTTCTGTGAGGGATTTATCTCTCCTCTTTTACAGCCAAGTAATTCTATTGTATTATGCATCTAAATTCCATTATGTTTGTTGGTAAATGTATATATATGACCCCCTTACTATCCATTTCATGTAAATATTATGAGACACCCCTATCTCTCTCATCGAATATTTTTTATTAGTTCTTATTTCACAACGTTATGCTGCCGAAATTGCATTATGATTTTCCAACCCAATATCATTGTGTAGTGAATACCATGATGATTTATCTATCAAGTGTATTCAACTTTATATACATTTACATATTGATTATAAAGCTTCATGTATGTATTCTACGTCCCTTTATCATTGAATAAATGATGATGATTGATTCTAGGTTGTATGATCAATGTGGCGCACTTATGCATGAAATGAAATGTTTAAGAAGCATGAGCCCTGATGGGGATCCAATGCATTGGGTTAAGTATAGTATCATGATACATCATGTGAAATGAGTGTTTCCTCATTCTAATTAAAGTTCAATGTGGTTTTACTAATTCTTTATGTGCAATGAGGTTTTACTCATGCTCCATGTGCAATGAGCCTTGGATCATGCTAATCCCATGTTAAGTGTTTTTTCCACATTTCCATGTTATGATTATCATGCTTGATCACGCCTTTCTGTTCATGTTTCTATTGTTTTCCATTGGTATTCCTGTTTTATAACATGTATTGTACTCCTCATTTTATTCCATGTTTATTCCCTTACTAGTCTTTATATCTCACACTTTTCTTATGCATATCCTCAGGTTATCCCATGAAATTCTAAGTACGAGGGAATGTAGTGGTCATGTAAAGGATGTTTTCTATAAAGATGTTGTATTTCAGGTTTTAACTTGTTATGAAATTATCCTAATCCCCAAAGACACTAGACCGCACGATCTTATATGTTGTATCAAGTGAAGATTTTGTGTAATAAATCATGTCTTTGTGTGTAATAAAGAGAAGGGTTGATATATTTGGTATTAGAGGATATGTATAGTTATTTTTGGATTAGGATAATAAAACCCTAGTGAAACCTTAGAGACAAGAATAAGCATAATAAAAACATCTTGATGTTTTGGTGGGTATTAAGTAAGTGGGTTTTTTTAGAAAATACACCCCAGTCCAGATATGAGCAGGTAGAGGCAGCTCTGGCACAACTGTATCTAGGGATGAAAACCCTGAAAAGGGGTTTCAGGCTTGACCCGGGGTATCTTGGTACACAATAATGGGCCTTTCTGCACTCTTGGTTATGACACTCCCAGGGGATATGCAATAGTAAATTAACTAGCTTAGTATGAACCATTATTAAAAGAATTAAAAAAATCCCCTAAGAATATATGTTGCATAACATAGATTGAAGCCTATAGATGAATATGATATGGAAATAAAATCTATTTATAACTCAACTATTTTTCCACGGATTACACTTTATGTGTTACCCCTAATTTTCCTTTTATTAAGGAATAATAAATCTTTAGACTTCAAGTAGTTTAATATCAAAATTTTATCATGTCTAGAGGGTAACTCTAAATTTGATATGTTTCGTCAACCGAATAAAGGATAGTTTTGAGATGGAAGGGTAAGAACCTCATAAAACACTCTTGTCCCTTCCTGAGGACTTACAAGCTATAATTAATGTGAAGTCAAGCTCGCATTTCATAGTAACCTTTTCAAATGTCTATCTTTGTTGCAATATGATCTACATCATATCAAACACCTCATCTACACCAATGAATCATCAAGGATCATGTCACACCTATGATCAAATATTAAGCTCCCAACTCTACCACCTTTCAAGACAAAGGAGGTACCATCATGGTATTTTAAAATATATCACCCTATCTAGAGGGTACAATGCACTATTTTATTTTAGAACAACTACTAAAGAGGGAGACCTATGAACAACTTATATATATATTCTTGTCTTCAAGTTTTTTTAGAAACATAGACAATATATTAGAATAAACACATTTAAAAAATTTCAAATCTGACAATTTCAAGATATTTTATACAAACCTGGTACATGGTGATGTTACGAAACAATACGTTAGAAACAATTTTTTTTTTCAAAAAGTGCATCATATTTTCCATCGGTATGATCCATGTTGCATGGAATACATCTAGACTAAGGAATTGGAAGACTTTGAATGTGTATTGATGTATTGTTGCACTAAGTGGACCCTAGATCTTCTTGATCAACATGATAATGAGGGTTGGGGAATTCTTAATGGTGGTGGGTAAGAAACTATATTGTTGTGTTTAACTTTTAGAGTTCTTTTTTCACGTAATAAAATTGTGAGGATGAAATTTTTCTTAAGGGGGGAAGATTGTAATGACCCAAACATTCATTAATGGAAATTCCTATTGATCTAATTAATTCTCTTATTATGGTTATATAAAATGTGAACATCATTGGTTTTATGTTTCTGGATTATAAAATACCGTTATGAATTTTTACTGTTGATAACATAGTTGTTGATCAGGGATCACATGATTATTATAAATATAGGGTTTTAAGAAATCCAATTTACTCAGAAAAAGGAAGTGATGACCAAATCCAGTAGACTTTCCCCATATGAAGCCCATTTGTTGGAGCTTGGAAAGAAGGTGGAATTAGTGGGATTCACTCTTGAAAAATCCCATTCCGAGCTTGAACACGTTAAGTTTGAGCATAACCAACTATGGAAGAAGTGGAAGTTAATAGAGATTACCACTCGAACGATGTTATCCTTGCCACCCCAAGAATCTGTCACCATCACACACCATACCCTTCGGTCTAATGTGGGTGTTATAAGGGTTCCTGTAACCGAACCCTAGCACTATGACTATGTACATTAATTTTGTATAAATATTGGCCATTCATTTTATTATTGTTACTTTGTAAATAGTTTTTAATGATCAAATAGTATTTTTAGTTAATACTCAACTAAGAAATCTATTTTGATCAATTAATTGATTTTTGAGTTAAATAAAATTTTAATAAAATATTATTATTATTATTAAATTACGTGTTATTAAACATAAATTATTTTATAATTTAATGAATGCAATTTTACATTTTTTAAGGTTTGAAAGTTGTTTTTGTCAAAACCCGTGAATTTTAGATAAATGTCGGATTTCATTTTAAAAGTAAGAATTCACATATTTAAGAAATTATTTTGATCAAATGAATATTATTTTAGGAGTCAGGATAACGAAATTATCCAACAGTGATTTTATCATAATTTTATGAGAGTCAAATGTATTGGTAAAAATTAAATACCGTTTAAATATATAATGTGTTTTATTACATCATAATGACCCAATAGTGATTTAATAAAATACTATAAATATTATTTTCATCCAATATAAATTTTAGAATTAAAATATTGTGATTTAATATTTGTTTGATTTATTTTACAAAGTATTAGTGAACCCTCCAAGACTTATAAAACATTTTTTTTAAATTGTTTTCCTTGAAAGTGTGACTCGCCTACAAAAAAAATCCTACTATTTTAAGAAGATCGGCCATTGGGCTTATAAAATATTTTTTTTCTACTCCCCATTGGAAAAAACCATGGGAAAAAACATGGACTGGTTTGTGGTTTTGATTAGTTTGATGTGAGGTATCCCAAACCTAAATAATAAATAATTCCCTTTCCTATCCTAAATAAACCCACCCAAACACTCACTTCCCCTTCACTCAAAGCCTTTGGGGTTCGACCAAACCCTACCCTCCCATCACTAAAATACTTCCAATGTTCCAAAAGCTACCAAGAATCCTCTCTAAAGCCCCTCCCAGGATTTTGGGATCACACTTCCAAGTAAGGGATTTCTTCCTCTCTCATATTTGTCAAATTTTGTTTATGTTTTTATGCCCTTTTGTTTTCAATTAAAATGTTGGGGTATGATTTCACACCTCCCCCATAGTTCCCTATTTATTTTTGGATGATGGAAGACCCATTTCTCTCTCATTAATGTTTCCCATGTACACCCATTACCATGTCGATGTTCTGTGAGGGATTTCTCTCTCCTCTTTTACATCCAAGTAATTATTTTGAATCATGCATCTAAATTACATTATGTTTGTTGGTAAATGTATGTATATTACCCCTTTACTATCCATTTAATGTATATATGATGAGACACCCATATACCTCTCATCAACCATTTTATATGAGTTCTTATTTCACGTTGTTATGCTGCCGAAATTGCACTACGCTTTTCCATGAAAAAGTCATTGTGTAGTGAATACTATGCACATTTCTCTATCAAGGGTATTCAACTTTATGAACATTTACTTATTTATTATAAATATTCATGTATGTATTCCACATCCATTTATCATTGAATAAATGATGATGATTGATTCCAGGTTGTATGATCCATGCGGCACACTTATCCATGAAATGAAATGTTTAAGAAGAGTGAGCCATGATAGTGCTCAAATGCATTGGGTAAAGTATAGTATCAGGATACGTCATGTGAAATGAGTTTTTACTCATTCTAATTCAATCTCAATGAGGTTTGACTTGTGCTTTATGTGCAATGAGGGTTTACTCATTCCCTATGTGCAATGGGCCTTGGCTCATGCTAATCCCATGTTAAATGTTGTTGCCACATTTCCATGTTACGTTTATCATGCTTTATCATTCCTTTATGTTCATGTTTCTCTTGTGAACCATTGATATTACTATTGTATAAAATTTATTGTATTCCTCACTTTATTCCATGTTTATTCCCTTACTTGGTTTTATAGCTCACCCTTTTCTTATGAAAGTCCTCAGGTTATCCCATGAAATTCTAAATACGAGGGAATGTAGAGGTCATGTAAAGGATGTTTTCAATAAATATGTTTTATTTCATGTTTTAAGTTTTTATGTAATGATCCTAAGACACAAATAAACTATACCTCTCGATCTTCTATTTTGTAGCAAGTGAAGAGTTTATGTTATAAATCATGTCTAAGTGTGTAATAAAGAGAAGGGTTGTTATAATACCTTAAAACAATAGTTTATTCTTATAATATATCTTTAATGTTTGAAAAAATTGGTAGTTGATAAATTTTGGGAGTATTTTACATGTGAAATAATAATTAGACAATTTAATGAGATTATCTATTTCTCTCTTTTAAAAAACATCTAGAATAATTATCATTATTCATCATCATGGGATTTTTTTTCCAAATAAAATATTATAGTATGAGATAATTTTTTCCCATTCCAATATAATTTACATCCTTAAATATATAATGTAAATTATTAATAATATATTTACACATGTAATTTATGAAATCTTTAATATAATCAATGTTCTCTATGACATGAAATGTTAATCAGTTTTATAAATTATAGTAATATTGAAGTATGAATCATATTCCACTTCATGGAATTATTTATTTTATCATTCTTAGAAAATTTCTTGAATGATAATAAATTATTATTCATCCATATGAAATAAACTACTTTATATCTTTATTATTGTAATTTATTAACATAATTTTTCCATTTCATATTATACACCCAACAAAAAAATCAACGACAATCTCTTAGATCCACCTAAAAGAGAGGGAACATGAATCACATTCCTAGATAATAGAAACATTACATGATAAAACAATAAGGGAGCATATGGAAAATGATGTGTGTAGGATAAAATTTGGATAATTTCCCTCATGTAATTTTCAGAATACACATAAAACACAATCATTATGGTTTTTATTTCCCATTACATGAGATAAATAAGTAAATAAAATATGTAATTATAGGTATATCATTAAAAAAACATGGGGTAATTAGGTTATTTAAAAAACACTCCATTGCAAACGTTTATAAAATCAAATTTAATTATTAGATTCAATTTGATTCTTCACATGAATCTATTTAAGACTCCAAAAATAATGGGTGTAATGATTTCAATTTAATACGTCATAAAATATTATAAATTTTTTCCCATATTTATTTTTATTAATATACAATAAAAATATGTTAAACGTCAAACTGGGAAGAAAATTTTGATTTTTTAAAAAACTCTTACTACCCTTAATTGAGATATCTGATCTATATATGGGTAAAATGTGGTTAGCATTAAATTTACATATATCCAAACATGATATCACATATATGCAATCATTAGAATCATTAGGAATCCCTTAATTGTTCTTCAAAATTCTAAACATACCAAAACAAGACCTTGAAAACCCCTATTATAGTGAAGGGAAACACACACATACCATTACCTAAAGGATAAATCAATAGACTAATGTTTATACATGGTATACAAAACTAAAGGACCTTTATATTGGTTGGGAGAAACCATAGATACACATAAACAGTTAAAATCGACCTTTATATAACCTTTATAGGAAAATTATATATAAACCTTACACAAATCATATGACCAATACACTTTGTCTAACACCAACCAATACCGATAAAAGAATAATATAAAAAATTATACCAATTTAGAAATAATAATTCATGCATATGAGTAATAAAATGTATAAGAAAAATAATTTTTCATTTAAACAATATTTTATATAATAAAATTAATGATTTATTTATAATTTCAAAAATTCCAAAACACATCCAAAATTATTTAAATATCCTCCAAAACTCTCATTTTTATTACTAAAAAATGTTTTAATACATTTAATTTTCATTTATAATATTCAAATCTAATTTAAAAGAAATTCTTAAAACATAAATAACACTTCTAAATAACCAGAAACCCTAGAATGATGATGTATGGATATGGGATAAATTAGTCCTTTAAATCGGATACCGCTCAAAAAATTATTTTCCTCCATAATCGAAACAAACCGTAAAATTGAAAGGGATAAAAAATAACAAAAAACCAAAAGAAACACCGTAAATTGATACCACTGAAACAAATGTTAAACCTTATCTCCAAATACCACAAGATTCCAAAATTTAATAGTAATAAGTAAAACAACCATTAAAAAGGTATGAATTCAAAACAAAAAATCATTTTTTAACACCAAATATGGGTATATTTCACACATATTTAACTATTTCCACTAAGTAATCATCTATATTCCACCATGCCTCTATATGACTCAGAGTTAGAGAATATAATTCCCCCATGAAACCATCTTTTAATGGTTATTATTATCAATTATTCATTCATGGAATGGCACATTATCATCATTATCAAACTCCCCTAGTTGATTAAATGGGAATCATTATGAAGATACTAGTAGATATAGGACTTTAAGAATAAATATTCAACCATTTCCAGAAATCTATGTAGTTCCAACTAATAAGACACCTCACCAATGTACTCTAACACCTCAATGGGTCTAACAAATCCGGGTGACAGATTTCATCCCTAACAAAACCATCTCTTACCAAACTGAGAGGAAACCTATAGGATTTCTTGGAATCTAGACTCAAAATCCAAATTCCTTCTACATGAATCAAAATAAGAATTCTTGGGTTCATATGATGGCATTTTCCTCTAACAAACCACCCATGTCTTCTTCATTATGGGTTTTTCATATCATGACAATGGATTCCTGCCTCACCAATACCATACTAGCTCAATGGATGATGAAAAAATATCCTATAAAAAACCTCAAATCATTTCCTACTAATGGATGAGTGGTATCTATTATTGTATGAATAATAAAACAAAGGTATGTGATAAAAGAATTATCTATATAAATAAGAAACACACAACCACAATATATCCTATAGCATCTAGATAGTATCCTCTATATGACTATTCATCAGGGGGTGGAAAATAGTGCTAAAGAGTACTAGATTGAAAAAGGAATCTCGTAATAGTCTATATTCACATGAATCAAAATTATGGTTTTGGTCAGAAATGACGATCCTTAGGGATCTGTGATGCCTCAGTACATAATCTTTGAGTTGTCTTTGTGGAATATGAAGAATCCTAAACTCCATGATAGCCAAAAAGTATGATAAAATTGTCTTCCAATCCATGATAACTTATATAAAATCATATCCACTGATCCCATAGAAAACAACTCATTATATCCATGTAGATATCCTCACAGTTCAACTCATGGACATTCAAAGTCTTCATAAAAGCACCAAGGATAGGGCGTTATACATTTACATACTGGAAGACTAAACATCTCACTATAAACATTTCAACCCAGGATACCAAAACATTTTTCGAAAGAAACCTTAATTATTTGAAATTATATGATGTATCTTTAGGGTTCATCCATGAAACTTATATTGGAGTCACTAATTTCTCACATATATAATGAAAATATATCCCTATAATATAACCTGATACTAATCTCACTCTATCCAGCACTCAAGGGAATCACCATGTATGATACAGTTATGAATCTTATCTACCTCATAGTTTTATCTTCCCTTATAACACTCCTCTAAAGAAATAAAATGCCAGATCAGTTTTAATATAAAAATATAACCTATTCCATTTAGCTCATCATCGACATGATGCAATGTTGATAAAAAATCCATCACCTTCTTGGAATTCACAATTTCTAAATTGGATTCTCATGAATTACATTACGTCGAATCTTCCCCAAAATTTATCTTTCCTAATGTGAAATTATATCCAAATCATTTTCCACTAGAAACAAAACCCACCTATATTTTAATATATTTAGGTCACACTAGTAGAAAATGTACCTATGGATTTTGTGATCTATTAAGACCGTTAATAATTCCACAACAAGGTAATGTCTCTATAACTTCCTATAAAACACCACTATCTTCATCTATAGATCACGAGTGGAATAGTTACACTCATGGTGATGAAATTTTCTAGAACAATAGGATATCATCAATCACTGATCCATTAAGACACATTTGAAAATCAAGTGGTATTAATCATAGACCACATTAAATAATAACATGTCTTTTGGAAAACGAAGGACAAATGAAGTGATAAATTACTTTGTTATGTAGTCAAGTACTTCCTATCATTGATAAATAAAAATGAATATTGTTCGATCTTGTTTATGGATATTTATGTTGTTGAAATCTAAGAGAAATCAGACAAATACATCTGACAATAACCCTAGAGTCATGGAAAAATACAAATCATAGCCATGTTCTTGTGTATAGTGCATGAAAAGACCACTTCATCCTTTACATGATCTAATGTTACTCCCTATTGAGACACCACATGGGAAAGGAAATTAACCACTCATTTACAATGTTTAATTTTTTTTGAATTTACCATATAATGTGTGGTTTTTAATAGAAAAAAACATTCCTTGGGTTCTTGACATTATCCTCCCCCAATAATTAGTATATGAGAATATAAAAGATGAACATGTTAAATAAACTATATAAAAATTCATTAACAGATGTTTTTGTTAGCCATGTGAATATATATTGTATTCATGACATCTAACCATATACATATGAACTTTAAGTGGCCATACATGCTTAAGAAAAATGTATTTGAAGTATCTTCCTCATTTAACCTAAGCTGATGAAATCAATATCGTAGATCGATCTTATAAAATGATTTAGATCTACTCAACTATTCAGTGATATCATATATTCTTGGAAGAAGATAATGATTATTGATCCTTGAAAAATTAATTATTCCTTAGTATGTACAAATCCTTAGAATAAGATCTTCAATTTTTGAAAACAGAACTGGAGATCCTCACGATGACACACTGGGCCAGATAAACACTTTCTATATGAGATCACCAATATGGGTCCTCATCTTCCAAAACTCTATAGGTCCTATACATAAAAAATTTATAAAGATCTTTATACCACCTACGAAAACTCTATCCCAAATATGACATCATGTCAAGGGGGTAGTGTCACAACAACCTTGGTGAAAACAACCAATAACTCCCAAAACTTTTGTGGATCCCTATATACAGATCCTTGGTTATATTTTTTAACAACATATGTAACCTTGAAAAAGTTTCCCCATTCATTCAAAACCAATTCAAAATTCTCTCTCACTTGTGAAAACAATACATCCTCCTTCCACATTAGAAAACAAAATTATACTCAAGAAATATTTAACGCCACACAAATAAAATACAACCATTCTATATCACAACTAGTACTAAAACACCATGAAATAACTCTAATGTAGACCAATCAACTACAAGAATCACATAATGGACCAAATCCTAGAATACATTTTCCAATATTTAATTTATCAAATCATCCACAAAGATTCATTCATTTAGTAATTATTTTATATTATAAAAAATGACTTTTTTAGACATAACAACATTTATATATGACAATATTATTCCTATCTACTTATCTTTTATCATGAAACAACCAATTTAAATTGGGACATCAAAACCATGGCCATCAAGATACAAAAAAATCTCAGTCACAAGTCACAAACAACCATGTAGACTAATACAGACAACGCTAAGGCCATTAATCAGTATATAACCCAAGAAACTGAGTTTTATACATCAATTCCACCACACTACACACTTGAAATCAATCATAAAAAGTGATATTGAACTTATCCTATCCATTTATAGGAATTATATGTTTAGAAAATTTACAGGGTATTCTAAATTCAATACATCACTACAGTGTGTAATCCTACATCAAGAATATATCAGGAAAAACCATTAGAAAGCTCATAAAATCTAGTATAAACTAGATATAATCATAATATCATTCATATAATATCCATAATTATAAAAACAATTATTATAGAAATTATTTACGTTATTTACCACCAAAACATGATTCCATTTTGATATTATCAAATTATAATTAAACAATGTCATGAAATTTTCTATTAATCTCAATTATATGACTTCATGAATAATAATTTTTAATCATTATCATGTCATGATGTTTTTAAAAAATAAAATATCACAACATGAGATATTTCATATTCAATATCATAGATAATCGCTATCATTAAAAGTATTTACAATGGTATTACTATTTTCTTTCAACATGAAATTTTCCAAAACCATAATATATTCAAAGTTATCTATGACATGAAATTTATTTCAAATGAAATTCTAAAAATAATAATAACTATGAAGCATCAATCATATTCCACAAAAAAATTATTTATTTTCTCCCCCATAGATAATATCTTTAATGATAACAAATTAACATTCATCAATATGTGAATAATAATTCTATATTTTCATTAGTTTCATTAATTTTTCATATTATGAAAATTTATACTATCCACCCAACAAAATGAAAAATAATGATAATATAATAGATACACATAAAATAGAGGGAAATCAATTCCTATATCTATAAAGAAGACTATTTTCTGAATAAAGCATTAAGGTATGAGGGAAAATATAAAGTTTTTATGAGGTAATTTGATGAAAGAATCCTTTAATTATTTTTATAATACTCAAAAAACATGCATTTATATGTTTTCATTAATAAATAATTTATTAAAATAATGAAGGAAAAAATTGGAGGAATGATCACATGTTTTAGAAAATATATGAATGTATTGTATTGTTTAAGAAAATAACCATTAAAACCCCATTTTAAAAAACATTTAATTTTTATTTTCCCTTTAATTACACCAATTACTATTTTTATTAAACATAAAATCTTGGGATTCATGACATAAATTTATCTATTTATTATAGATTCAAAAAAAATAATTTCAATATAAATATAATATAATTTAACTTGAAGTAACATTCTAGGTGGAACTATAATGGTAATTTATAATTTTTAAGAAACTATCAATACCCCTATGTGAGACATATGTGTTGTGTAAGGGTGACATGGTTTTACCCTTGTACGCTTGATTTCCCTATCACATCCATTAGAAAAATTGGGATACCCTTACGCTGTAGATAAAAACACATGATTGCATATACTCATTCCGTATAACCATTGGTGGGCCCTTTTGTAAGATTTAGGATCCAAGAAATATCAACATGTGATATAGGAATCACCATTACATAGTTAAATGGAACACCATCATAACCCTATGTGATGGTGAAATTAAAATCCTTACCATTACACATGGTTTAATAAAATGGTATGAATTTTATGCAAGTCATGATAAACAGAGGGTACCTTATTTGGACAGGATCTACATATATATATGATACATATAAAACCTATCATACCTATACACAACTCATATGTCCTATAAAAAATTCAAAACTATTCCCTATACCCTTTTATGAATAATTGAAAATAATGCATAATCTTTCGTAATAAAGAACCCCTACATAAGGGTAATATTTTTTGTTATGAAAATAATCTATTTTGTTAAATAAATTTCCAATGATAATGTAATAGATTTCATAAAAATAAAACAAAATAACAAAAATTCATAAATTCATAAATTAAATAAATCTATTTCAAAACTCCATAAGTAAATTCTAACAATCATTTTAAACATTGAAGTTTCACTCTAAATTTTCATAACCACTTTTAACCCTTTTATTAAAACTTGAAAAAATGTTTTTAACTTTCGAAATACCAAAAATTAAACGGTATGCCTCATTAATATTCAGTATTACTAATGAGTGACCCAAAAATATCCCATTATGAGGATCAGATGAATTATTTTGTTTAAGAACGATAATTGAATTTTGAAAATTAGAATATATTTCCATCATTATTAAATTCTATTTCATTGTGAAGTAATTTTATAGTTTTTTTAATATTCTCCACCTTTTTGATTTTCAAAATTAAACAAAGTATGGGGAAACATATCTAAATGAATGGAATGATAATTGAATATATTAATGATAGGAAAATGTAAATGAGGGGAAAATATAAAATAATATATATTATTATTTTCCACGATTAAAATGTTTTCATTTATAAAGTCATAAATCATTCTGATTTGTATAATTTCTATTGTATAAATATATATATGAGAAAATTTTCCCTATTGAATAAAAATATGATTATTTTGGGCTCAAAACAGAGTGTTAAATTCCCTTTATAAAGATTAAAAACAATATGCATAGTATATTTTAGAGGAGGATACTGGGAGGGTTACAGTTGGTCAGAGCAATGATTTTTGATCATATCAAACATTTAATCAACCTTGGTCATAATTTGTTTACGTTTTATTATAATGTTGTTTCCAAATCTGGTTACGATTCATAGTGAATATGTATAGGGATATTATGATGTGGTATTAGAGACCTAATATGATTAATATGACATTGTGTACCAAATTTTTGTTCTATATTATAATTATTTGAGATGGTAATAAGTTATTATAGGATTGAGTTAATGTTTGTGATAGATCGTGGTCTAGTGATACATGAATACATTCTTGAGGATAAGACTAGTTTAGTTGGGTAATGTTAATAATGTTATATCTTTATATTTTATAGTTTTATAATATCACAAAGTATAACACAAATGGGATTATAGATTATTAATTTATTTTGGTTTTTATCTATGGACCATTGGATTTGGAAGCTATACATGAAATAATTTTTCCTCTAGGATTCACATTACCTACATGTTCTCTCTTATATTTGATTTCACTAACAATGAGGGTTTAGTTTTTTTACATTTTTAATAACATATTATATAACATTTCTTATATAACTTGTTTGTGAGATTATACTCAACTAAACCACCATATATTATCTCTAGTGATAGGTATTATGGATTCTATGCTGATTATTCTATAATGGAGACTAATCAGTCCATTCGTGTGAGGGATATATGGTGATCAAATTTGGGTTGTTCCAAGCATTAGATTCATTGGTAAAAAACAACTTTTGGTTAATTTAAAATATTTCTGTATACTTAAAGTGTAAATAACAATCTATATGGTGTAACCCCATATAAAATTATTCTGGTATCCTACCAAACAAAACCAAATGTCCATAAATTACATGACATGAATCATTACCGGATGATGCGATTATATATTAACAATTGGGATCATAATTTTTGAGGGGGTAGTCTTTTATACGAATAGATTTAGAGAATTAGTTCATAGATTATACTAATGACATGAAATTTAACTCGTAGTATTTATATAAATTGGGAATTAGAATGAAAGGATTTTTTCATGGATATTACATGTGAGTATTGAGTTGGGAATAAAGCGTTGAATCCCAAGAGATGTGTCTTTGTGAGATATGACAGATGGGATATGTAAGAGAGAGAAGTGATTTTTAGATGGGCTTGGAATATTAGTGAGTCATGTATACTGATTGATTAGTAGGGCGTATTCCTAATAAAGATGATATAAGAAGTCGTATATGAGGGTAACCAACAAAAAGGGATTATATAGGTATTGGAGGATCCCAACATATGAGAGTAATTGTTAGATGCATTGAGTTAGGAAATTCAGGCATATATGTGTGTCTGGGTGTGTTGTTTAAGAATGGTGGTTCCATTGATAATATTGAACATGAAGGAACATGAATTCTGGTGATGTTATGGGTTTGAAATGGATGAATGGCATGGTAATCTAGGCAAAGGATTGTGAAATTCTAGTTTTTTTAAGATTAAAATAGCATGGGATGCTTCTGGTATCAAAGATGAAATTTTAGGGGATGATATGTAGTATTCCAATTTTTTTTATTTTTGATGTTGAATTAGTTTTGCGACAAAAACATGGGTGAATAATTACAATTTTGGGAGTGATAACCTTGTGGTTTGTGGTCCCGTGGTTAGCCTCAATTTTCGAAATGTGTTTGGATTTTTGGATGTGATCATCTAGGATGTCCATGTCTTGCTGATATTTCTGTGAAAAAAAAAATAAATTTTTCAATGTTTTTAGTTAATGAGCCTGGGATTAATGATGTATGGCTCATCGGATTTAGAGTCATGGTATGTGACAAGGTGGTATGTGGGTGTATTCCTTTTTTAGATTAGATAGGGGTATAATGAATTGGTCACATGTGATTACCACTTTTTGTGGATTGGTGATTGTATATATGAAATATGGGGACTAATGGGTTCAAAGTGACACTTTCATGAATTATTTAATGGAGAATTTATGTGAATTATATTTGTATCTCTTATGAGAGGTGACTTTAGAGATGGATTAGGGTATTGTGGTATGGTCAACTTGAATTTTTTCCTTGACATGAATTTTATGGAATGGTTAATGAAGTAAACTATTTTGGTTATGCTTAGGTAGTATTATAAAAGAATACCTATGTCAGGGTGTTCACTATTGACTATTGGAAGGTGTGACCCTCGTTATTGGTGGGTTTTCAACTGATGTTGAGGGTGATGTTCCAAATTTTTTGAGACTGTTTATCAAGTTATGATTCTCAAAACTTCTTAATTATTATTAGAATAGAAACATATAGTAACTACATTGTATAATTTATGAGGTGTTGGATATATTGAATTGTGTATTGGTTTTTATTGAGTGATGATAATAATAATTTCATGGCATGAGTATCGAATCGTTTGGGGACACATGACTTATATACTGAAAGTTTCATGGTTTTTATGAGACTCTCATATGGATGATAAATATTGATTTTAGATTCATTTATTCTGATTGATATAAAATTATTTGGAATCCTGATTGTAATCCATATGATGAATTTTGGAAAGATGTCTCATAGAGTCTAAGATTTAGCATCTTACATGGGATGGAATTGATTAAATCCTAGAGTGAGTCAGATCAATGGTGTTTTAGATTTTAGGGTAAAAGGATTGTAACATATTTTCTTTCAATTAACTCAAAATAAAATTACAATTACTATCATGTTTATAATTTTTCATATTTATTGGTACAATCATGTTCTATTTCTAGGGTTTTTATCATAATAAACAACTTTATTGATAGCATGTTGGTGGGTGTAGCAAAGAATATTAGATATTTCCTTTATTGAAAATGAATTACTAATATAAATATGTATAATTATATTTTTTTCGATATAAATTTCATCGACTAGTTCAATAAAACATTGTAAACAATTATTGTTGGATATTTTGATGGTGGGACCACATTAGATTGGAATCAACCATAAAAAGCATTATGGTGTTGAGGTCCATAAGTATTGGGATAAAATGGTTAATGAATCTATATAGTATTGCAATAAAAAAAATTAAGAAACCTTTTTCATGATGATAAGTTGGTGGAATGTTATTGGATAACAATTGTACCTAAATATGAGAGTTTCATCATGGAAGCTAATTCAGTGTTCTATGGTAAAATATGAAAATTATGTGTGAGTTGATGTCCTGTATATATGAATATTATTGATGGATGACTGCTAAGACTTCTTTTTGTTGAGATGTTCTTTAGTAGTGATATTGTACTAATCTACAATTTTTTCAAGTTGTGCATTTGAAATATAAATTGATTTTTTTTGTGATGGGTTTATTTTGAGAACCATAATTTGGATCGATATTCTGAGAATTGGAACATATTTATGCGATGTTTTTAGATGTATAATTACGCAATAGTTTCCATGTATTTACAAGGAATAAAGAGTGGATTTGGAAGGCTTACGAGGGGCCCAAGGCACATAGATCCCCACTAATATGTGAACAATACTATAAGCTCTCTAGAATGGGAATTTTGGATGAATGTGGTGATCCCCATGCTATTAATATATCCATAATAATAGGATTTTGTAATTAGTTTTAAATAGTATACAAAACCCCCTTGGATATTGTTTTGGTTATTTGTGGGGTTCAACATGTTGGATTCCTGAGGTAAAAAGGTGAAAAGGGGGTTAGTTATGTCATAGTTCCCATTGAATGAGCATATTAGCTAGGAATGTAATGAAGGAAAATAAATATTTAAGAGAGATATTGCATGATGCACGAAATTTTGCATAAAATTTTTAGATGTGTTAGCCTCTGTGAAATTATCTCTTATGGAGGAGGCCCTCTTATGTTGGGTAAGGGTATGTTATCTCCTTTAGGGCCTCTTAGGTGTGAAATGAAATATACAGAATGTCATAATACATAAATTTTTTTAACATAGTTTCTTAAATTAAGGGAAACCTTATTGTTTACTATTATTTAAAAGTGATTCTCCCCTTTATCTCTTAATTTTCAATCATAATTGAACTCAGAAGTGCCTTCATCCCCTTATTCCTTTAATCAAACATGTATTGTGGATGTTTCTGATGGTTTATCATCACTGTTTAGATGTGATATCTCCCTTTCATCCTTCACTGTTTATTTCCCCTTTCCAATCAATTGATATCAATTTATTTGAATTATGTTTTCCTTGATGATTCCGCTAAAACATGGTGGAACCATCCTTATATACTATGGATGTTACTTACAATGGAGAGACGATGTCCTGAGATGATGAACACCTGACATCGAAAAACATTTCAATGAACATTTTTTTACATAATTCTATTAAATATAATTTTTATATTAAATTAAAATACAAATTTAATTAATGTTGTTTGAGGGGGATTTGGCCTAGGATGGTGATGAAAATATGCCTCAAACCTTCGGTGTGTGTTTGGATGCAGTTTTAGCCTTACTAGGTCACCCTATTAGAATATAGGAATTAGGATGAATTAATATCATTTGATTAATTAATTATAATTTATTTAATTAGTTCAGTTGTTTGTGTTTCATAAGCATATAGCTTGTCCTGAGCGGCCCATACACAGTGGCTCAAGATTTCAGGGAGTAGTTTTGGCTCAATTAGATATTTGAAATTGAGCACATTTTGATTAATTTATAATATTAATTATTATAAAAAATCGTTTTCATTTTTTTATAACTAATATGATGGATTTTTTTGTCATAATAAGTGGAATAATGTGGTTGGAGAATTATCAGTAGGACTAGGAGGAGATCAACTGAGAGTTTCTAGACAAGGAATCAAATTTCAAAAGCATTTTTTGAGTTCTTTGATCCCTATTATAGAACATTTATTGTAAATGTGTTTTATTAATATATAATTTGAAATGTGTATATTCTACTATGGGTTTCATCCTATATAAATTGATGGATTTTTTAGGAAAATTTGATTCCTATAAATGGAATGAATAATTTTTCATGGTATAAAAGGGACAGTATTCCATTAGATTTATTCCATGACCACCCATTGTCAATGACTGGATTACAATTTTGTTTCAAGTGATAATCAACCCATTAATTATGAGTTTTAAATGTTCATTGTAATTATGGGTTTCCATGATAATATTGTTATAACCTTGAGTATTTAGGGTTGACAAATTTTGAATGATTGGCCCGAGTAGGAAATGTGAGGAGCATGGGATTACTTATAACAATAGTAAAATTCATGATGATAGTGTGGTGAGTGTTCCTGCCACACTATGATGTTATTTCCATGGTGGGTATAATCATAAGCGTTTTATGGACAGTTTGGGTGCGATAATCTACCATGGGAGTCTTGGTAAATTGTTGTTCTTTAGGACATTCCCCATTTGTATTTCTGATATTGGATAAACTATGAGTCCAATGAGTCTATGTGATGTTTTTGATGATTCTAAGGGATGTGTGTTATCTCGAGGGGATGTAAATGGTATAATTGAACCATAATGGGATTCTATGTGAAGATGTGACTCAATGTTCACTTGAGGGTGATAGTGTGACTATATGACATTAGTAAGGGTTAAGGTGTGATTGTTTAGTGGTCATTGCTGGTGTCAACTTAGAACCTGATTCGACAAAGAGATTAACATATCTAAATTAAATAGTGATATGAAATACACTTTAGGGAGTGGTAGTTGTTGTATGGGATGGGTTTCAGAAGACGATCGACTATTCCAAGATATATATAATGGGATTATTTCAAGTGGGAGGCACTACACACTAATATTTGATGACATACATGGGATACCATGGATGTTCTCCTTATATATGACCTTTATGGCTACTATTAATGAATTGAATCAATAATCACACACTACCCATCAATATGTTCCATGAGACTATGCATATATTGCATGTTTTCCTTGTATTTAGACTTGATGCATGATAAATGAGATGGATTTGATTTCTGTACCAATTCCCCAATGTGATATATGAGATTAATGGGAGGGAAACACTCCCCCATCAATATGATATATGAGTTGGATTGGAGTGATGGTTTAAGAATCATCAAATTTTATATGATTGATGACCTAGGAGGCATAAACTACTCCTTGAGTCATCAGTATACAAGTGGCTTCATAGATATTACTCTTAGAATCTTGATGTTGGTACAGATACTACTGGATTGTCTAAGAATTAATCTGAGGAATCATTAAAGGGATTGTTATTGGTTGGCCTAGTCGTGTGATGTTCTCAAACACATGATGTAATTAGATGATGTATGTTCCAGTTGATCTCATGTGTCATATTAAAAACAAGGATTGACTATGGTTATTTTAACTATATATTAAAATTATTTTATTTATTCTGCAATGTGGGTCATATTTCTATTCCTTGTATTTAGTATTTATGTATTTAACCATGTCAGTGGGGCCTTACTATATTGTACTTGAATACTGAATGGATAAAAATGTCATTTTGTATTCTAATCATCCTACAATATTTTGTGGTTTCATGTTTTGGGGAGGCTATATATTTGATCGTTTAACATAATATGCTTAGATTTATTTAAAAAATTGATAAAGTGTGACTTGGGGATGAAATAGATAATAATAAATGTTATTCTATTATTTAATATACATGTGACTTATTGGATAAGATATCACATATTATATTATTTTGTGAAAGTGACTCGATATTATAGTATGGTTCCACAATAAGTTTGATATAAAATTATGTCGTTTATTACAACAACATACTCTAATTATTGTGTATGGTTTATATTTGGTTATGTTTTTATTTTACACAATGATATGGTTGTATAATATTCCCTTGGTAACAACCACTACCCCACAATAATTCAGGAACCAATAGTGTGTGTGGAGGTGTGCCTAAGGTCATGTGGTGATCTAATCTATTTTCTAATCCTAGTGAACCAACACCAATAAACATCCCATTTTATATCAAGAATTAGTAAATTTATAGATTCCAAATAAATATCTATTCAGTTTGAATTACATCCTTTTATATTTTTATCATTTATAGTAACTATTAGACACTTATTTATCATGTTTTAAATTTTTAGTTATGTAACCAGTGAATATGTGCGCAGTTTTAAACTAAACCTATTCACTTATTACATTATTATTTTCTGGGTTAAATAAAAATTATTATATCATTTCTCAAAATTTTAACATGAATTAATCCCTTATATTGTGTTCATGTCTGATGAGTTATTATATATCATTAGAATACATGAAATTTAAATTATAGATATATTTATAATTATTTAAATATACTTTATTAAATCCCCAGAATATATTTCATTTATTTTATAAAATAATTGAATTGGGATTTGTCCATAATTTTTAGATTTTGTTAACTAATATTTTTTCTTTACTAGAATAACAATAAATATTTGTTATATATTTATCTTGTTAATTTATTTTCTATGCTTGTTGAATACCTTTATCATGTTTTATGGATTTTTTTTCTAATTTATAAATACAAGGGTGGTTATTTGTAATTGAAATCCAATATCATATCATTGAAAAAATGAAACTTGCATTAAAAGAAAGTATGTGTTACTATTTCAATATTTTTTATACTATATTGTTATCAATAATGAATTTAAGTGGATTTTCTCTCTTAATAATGAATTTTTAATGATGTTTGATGTCATTTAATGATTAATTTGTTTATTCATTAATTAATATTTAATTCAATTTAAATAAGAAAATTATACTTAATATTGTGTTTTTATTGAATGCATGAAACTTATATACAATAATTAGCTATGTAACTATGATAAATTAAATTAGTATGTATATTTGGGCTTCTTATGTTATGTTGTATTAGTTTATTTTTATATAATATTCTCTAAATTGCCTTATCTTTTTAATTTCTATAAAAATAGAGATAGTGTTTTCGGATTTTTTATGATTATAAAAAATGGGGAGAATATTGATTAACTACTTCACAAATTGTTATGTTTTTTTAATTATTTATACATTTCATTGGATGGATAATTACTAATCCCCTATAATTAATTGTTATTATTTATTATTCATTAATATAATTATTTATATATATTATTATTATGTGTTCCATGTATTGAATAACTTCATATTAATTTCTATCATTTATTGTGATTAATTTGGTTTTATATTTAACATTTATAATTTTTTTTTCAACTATATTAATTACTTATTTTTATTATGCCTGATTTTTTATAATAAATTAATTAATTTTAATTAATTACATTAACATTTATTTATTTTCTAGATTTATTTAAATTTAAATATTTTTCTGAATTTTTATTATAAGAATCTTGTATTTGTTTTTAATTAAATCTTACAAATATTGTATTCATAAAACTGGAATTTTATTTATTCCATATCACTTATTATTTTATTTAATGTCATATATCAAACATATTGGTGAAAAAATAATACATGTTGAATCATTTTTCTAATTAATGATCCTTACACATGGATTGTAAATTGAAGTAAATCCATAATTATAGGAAATTTTGATCAATGGAATTCTCCTATAAAAATCCATTTTAGTTTTAGATCATTCTTACACATGATCTGAGAAGGTTTTAATCAAACAAGAACTATAAATACTCCACAAAACATTTGATTACTGAAAAATAGAAGAGATTTATGCCTTGTATTTTTGTGGAAGTGCTGATACATGAATGAACAATTCACATCGTGTTTCAGAATAATCTATTTAAGGAGATATCTATGAAATTAGATATCAATAGGGAGTTCTACAATATAAGAATGATTACGAGTAACATAAATAGATATTTTTAATGATTATAGTATGTTTTATTTTAGGGTGAAATTTTATTACGGTCACAAATGAATACAAAATGTGGACGATAGCTACGATTTAATTAAACAACATGCTAGAAAGATCATGTGAAATTAACTCGAGTATGATTTACGTGTATATAGGTCATGTTGTGGATGATTTTACAAATATTTTTTAAAAATAAAATTTATATTTTTAGTACCATTGTATTCTTGGTGATTCATTGAAGCAATTAATCTATAATGATTTAATGGATAATTTTATAACAATTCAAATTTAATATATTTTTATGATTCAATAAAAAATAAAAAACGAAAATTTTCTTTATTGAAAACTATTTTTAAATAATAATCAATGTATCAATTTTCAAAAATTAAGAATATTTTTCAAATATATTACTAATGTAAACCAGATTATTTAAATGGTATTATTTTAAGGTGACGATTTTGGGGTGTTTACAAGGTATTTATGACTTATAATTTATAGATGAAAAATAAAATATCTAAATATTTTAGAGAATATTTCAAAATTAAATTTTATATAATAATATTAAAAAAATAATTTTGAAATTGATGTTAACGTATATTAGGTTATTTTTTATTTCTAGTACAAAATTATACAGGCACTTTATGAAATTTAATTTTCAAAAATAAATTATAGACATTATTAATTGTAATACCTTGAGAATTTAAATTATAATTTCCACTTAAATATAATGTTCTGGATTCCATTATATATACAATATAATGAAAAAAATGGAAAATTATATAACCATTAAAATTTAGTCATGTATTTGGTAGGTAAAAATAAATTTAACCAAATTATGATATATACACTGAAATAATAAATGGTTAGTATCAATTATTCAGTATAAATAAATTAAATTAGTCTTTCTAAATACAAATAATATAGATTTTTTCTTTAAAAAGATCAATTTTAAAAAAATTGATTTTTTGAGTTATTTATGAAAGTAAATATATTATGAATAAAATATATTTTTAATATAAATACCATAAGAAAGCGAATTTTATTATTAATTTGTTGGACTTATATAACTAATAGAATAATTTTAAAAAAACTTATTTCTATATGAAACTAGTTTTTATTGAATAATTATTTTTTATTTAAAAGATAAATTATAAAAATTTATAATTCGAATTTTAACAAATAACAATATTTTTTATATCAAACATGTTAATACTAGAATAATATTAGTAATTTGTGTTTTTTCTAAAAATGGCTATTTTTAAGTAAATAGTGAAAAATATAGATATTGATAAAAATAACATTTAAGAAAATATCATAATAAAAGAATGAAATAAAAGTATTTAAAAATTTTTTAATTGAAAATATTAATTTCAAAATTAAATAATTAGATTAAAAAGACTATGATGATTTCATTATACCCTTGAGCAACGTTTTGGTAACATGAGTAAAATTTATCTAAAAAACAATTTTTATTATATTATTTTAAAAATTAAATTTCACCCCATTAATTTAATAATTTCCTCGAAATAAATTTCATATTTTTGATTAAAATGATCATATAATTTAATAAGTTCAATTTCATTTTTTGGAATAAAATTATGATTTATATGGATAATGATGATCATAATAATATTAGAAAAACTGTTATTTTTAAAGAATTGTTATATATTTGAAGTCTATTATATTAAATTAATAATAGTATTTGGTTCAAATATTGAATTTTTTTAATAGGGGTTATTTTATATTTTTATTATATCCCAAATAACATTGTTAAAAACTTATAACCAAAGTAATAACCAAAAGTGTGAAATGTAAAAAGATATAATGGTAAATAACTGATTTTTTTAAAACATCTGTATAAATTTAGTTTTAAGAAATTATCAAACCATGGAAACCCCTCACTCAATTATTTCATATATTTGGATTCATTTCCCATTAAATAGTGTAATGATATAATTGAAAAGTAATGGGTAGTCACAAAAGTTCCCTTATCTCAAAATATAAAAGGGGAAACTTACACCCCTAATGCCACACCCATTACGTTGGATTAAATCCTAATAATTTACTACTTTATCCAAATACAATCCCCTCTCATGTTGATAATTGTGTAGAATAAATCAGTTATCCTTATACCTTTGTTTCTAAGGAGACATTCAATAGAATGTTCAACATACCAAAGTGAGTATTACTTCACCCATATCATTTTCTTCTTAGTCCTCCTCTTCAAAACCTATAAAACCCATAGTTATATAATGTACTAAGTATAATTATTATATATAATTTCAATTATATTATTTTAAATTGAAATTTTTATTACATTCAATCTACTTAGAAAACAAATTTTTATTGTGTATTTTGCGGACTACCACCTCCATGTTGTAACATTTTTCATTTTCCATAATAATTTTATTTCAATATTGAAACCATATAAACTATGATTCCCTATATTAAAAACATATACATATATATGTATATATATATTATTCTATTGTAGTTATATTATATATTTCATTTACCATACTCATCCATCGAGATCTGGTGTGGTCATATTTTGGTTAGTTTAACCACCTATTTAAATAATGATACATGAATCTTTAATGTATGAATATAGGAAATTAAATAATAATGTTATTATATGTTAGTAAATAAATAATTATTTTTTTAATGTTTATATTATGTGTTTACCTTACTATCTTCAATCTCTAAATTCAATAAAATTAGATGACACTAATTCAACTCACACAAATATAAGAAAAAATCATATAATAAATAAATTTAATGTTATAATAAATGGATGATATGAAGTGAATTATAGATGAATAATGTTACTAAGAAGGTCTTTTATGTAACTAATTTGATTATTCCGGATGTTAACTACTTTCAAGTGATGAATCAGTTATAATATAAGGGGTTTTTCCTAATTTTTTATCCCTTGAGACATATCTGTTATTATATACCATGTTTTCATATGAATTTTGCATATAATGACCCTTTAACATTTTTACCCTTATTATTTAATAATTTTATATAATTAAATTTCCATTTTAAATTCTAATATTCAAGTGGTTTTTTATTTGAAATATTCTAATACTAATGGGATTTGTTAGCAACAATTATGATTTATTAATTCTCATTAGAAGTTATGAACCCTATTTCGTTTTTATGGTGATATATTGATTTTCTATCTAATAATTTTTTTATAATTTAGTTACAATTTATTCATGATATGTTCAAAGAATAATCTTTCTCATTTATTCAAATGGGTTTTGACTCAACTTTTACCCTAGTCATAATATTTTTTGGTATCTAAATTTCTATTCATGGAGTTATTCTCATTCTCCTAAACTTATTTAATATAATGTGGATAACTTGTGACCATTTATATTATTATATGGTAGTATATAATTTTTTACATTTTTAAAACATAAACCAATGGGATTCTAATTTCTAAAATCTCCTTTCATTTAGTTATAATGTTTTAACTTGAAAATTTCTCTCAATTTATTAGGTTCTACAATAATAATATTTTATTATATGGTGTTATATAAATCGTTTTGGGAAAATGAATTTTAATAAAAAGAAGTTTTTATTACTCTCTTTACAAATGTTGGTTCTCATCGAATGCGATATCGAGTTATTAAAATTGTTTCTTTCGTAATCAAATGTTTTATCATTGGATCCACATTTCATACAGGAAAAATTATAAAATTGGTAAGCCTAAGTTATTGATTATTATCAATAATTTTTTTTTCAAAATCATTTAGTTCACATTTTCAAAATTTTATTTTCAAAGTAACATTTATATTTGAATTTTATTTCAAGGTTAAATTATTTTATAAAGTATATTTTATATTTTCACTTCCATTTTATCCATCATAAATTGTAATAACTTTTATTCCAAAACAAATTCATTCTGAATTGCCTATTTTTTATTCCATTGATTGAAATTTATTCACCCAATTTCGATACATCAATTAGCAGGGGAAAAATTCACATGATAATATAAAATATATCCAATTAAATGTATATTTTGGGATTATTTAATATAAATCAACTCCAATTATTGATTTAAGATCTATTAAAATTTATATATTTTTTATTCTGATACATATGATTATTTGATAACTCAAAAAATTTAACTATGTATTTTTTAACATCCACATTCTTTCTTTGGATGGGTTATTAGCTTATTGTCCCTTATATTTACAAGGGGAAATGTATTAGAATGTCATATGTTATTATTTCTTGGAGGATGATTTTTGAAAGATTTGGTTATGTTTTTTTACTCATTGTATTGTATAATGAATGGATCAGACATAAAAAAGTGATGAGTATGAAATAAAATTATATATCACACTAATTAATTGGTATGTATTTTTAGAACATACATGTATTGGTATATGGGGATTTCATGTATAATTCAATTTGATGTATTGAATGTGGTCATTATAAAAATGTGTATTTCATCACTATGACATTGTAAGAAAGAATTATGTCTTGGTGGAGGATTTACTATTAAGATAAAGATCTTATATATTGGGAAATCCATCACCATGAATTTTGTTATTTTTATCCATGTAATAAATTTATGTTCTAAAATCCATTGATATATTATTTTCTAAGATTAATTTTATTATGGTATTATGAGGATTACTTATTTGTCCAATAATATTCATTATATGTTTATGCACTTATTGTCTCAGTAGTATTGTTTCCCTTTCTATGCTTTTCAGACTGCCCTTTGTTATATATTAATTTCCCAATGTTATGATGGAAATTATTCCACATGATATGACAAGAGGAATAACATCTATAGGGGATTTATTGGAGATTTTGAAGACTTATTTGGTATTAAGTAGTTGCTTACATATTGAAACAAATGAAAATTAGTTGATAAAGGCATGGTAATTATTAGATTATTATTTTCCTAATTCTAAAAATATGTAAACATAATATTTCATCGAATTATTTTTAATTTTAAATTTTCTTTAATATTTGTAATAATGAGATAGTTATGTTTGATAATAGATAGTTGGTATCGAATATTGTATATAAAGTAAGTTTTTTTAATGTGGATTTGGGAGTGTGCATTCAAGAAGCCATACTTGGTATTAGGTGAGGGAGTAGTCAAATTTTGATGTTAGGATGTTTGTTGAGGATAGTTTAGGGTAAAATAAGTACGGGTTCATCTCAATTTTAAAGGAATTAATAACTCTTTGGGATAACATATGATTTAATGTTAAGGTAATATTCCACATTTTGTATAGGTATTAAGATAATATAATTTTATAGAAAACAAAATCGAAAAATCTATGAAAGAATTATAATTATATGATAAAATACAAATGTTTTTAAAAATTAGAGAGTGTGTAGTTATTATAGATATTTTATCCCTATAAAGAGATAATATGTGTATGTAGGCTCTAGAATAGATGTTCCAAATGGTAATATCCATGAAAAAAGTGGATTGGGTATTAACTCGATAAATCTTAGTTTAAAACATAGAGTCCTTACGAAAATATTTATCTAACACACTCAAAGGATATTCATTTGTTTATAAAATTCTTATTACATTCTAATGATTTTTTTTTATTATTATAAGTAATTAAAGAATGGAGTGTGGGAGAACCCTATCAAAATAAAACTAGATTTCATCAAGAGTTATTTAGGCTAAATAGATATATTATTTAAAATATTTATACATTACGAGGTTAAAATTAATTTTTTAAAATAATTATATTATTGTTCATCACTCACATTAACACATATTGGTATCAGTAATGGATGAATCCTAAAGGAATCATGTTAATAATGGATACAATAAAAAATATAGATATTTTCCCAAAAATCAACATAATGGGATATGAGATGATTTTATAAACCTTATTATATTTCAATACATGATATCATTAACTATGGTTTTAATAGTAAATATAGTTAAAATCCAAAATATAAGATGGAAGAAATTGAGGGAGTATCTTGTATTTTTTGGAGATGAATATGATGAAGTAAATACAATTGAATATCCTTCATGTAAAAAATGTGGAAGGAACCTCCCATAAAAAGAATTCAATGAACTGTAATATTTTTTATGTATGGAAAATGTTGAAATATGGAAACTAAGAGTTTTATTAACATGATGGATGAAAAAATTTGTTTCCTAATCATACTTATGATATTAAAACAGACAAATTATTATAAAATATATCTTAAGTTAAATATAAAATTTATATACCATAGAATGATTTTATTAGTCAGTAAAAATTAAAATATCAAGGATAGAATATATTTACAAGGGAAAATGTAATACCTTTATATTTTAAATTATATTTTCCTTTGAATCGTATTATGTTTGATACCATGCCTAATAAGAAACACTAAACCATAAGGAAATATGGAACAACATATAACTATTAATATGTATCTATAGAGTTTGTGTGTAAAAATATTTCTAATAGAATTATAATATATAAGTAAAAAATAGAAATATAGGTTATTATCATGGTTATGGAATTTGCAAAATTAAATTAGAATATCTAAATAACTAATTAGACAACTTTTTTATTTAAAATAAAGCATTTCTAAGATTTCTTTTTTTAGGTGTATTTAAAAAAAATATGTAATGGAAAAAATATATTATTGATATTGAAAAAATATTAACATAAACAAGATTATTAATTTATGTGAGATATTGATAATAATACTTAACATTTTTTAAAAACATTTATCTTCATATGAAAATAGTTTTCATCATATATAAATGTTTTCAATTAACATATAAATGCCCATCATTTAGAATTTGAATTTTAAAAAATAATCATACATTTCTCTTAAGAATTTTAGTATTAGAATATTAAAAGTTATTTGGATATTTTTCAAATATATTAGTTTTTTTAGTGATGAAAAATATTGATATTTTTGAAATTGTAACTTTTATGTAATTTTCAAAATAAAAAAAGTTATAAATTTTTTTGAAACCTTTTATTTAAAAAATATATTATTATAAATTAATATAAATCATTTATAATTAAAATTATTATTTTATCAAACCCATGGGTAATGTTTTTGAAAATTTGAACATTTTTATAAAAAAATATTTCTATTCACTTATTATAAAAAATATTTTTCATTATTATATTAATTAAATTGATAAAAATGAATGTAATATTTTATATTATCATCACTAGATAATTTAATATGTTCAATTTTATTTCTGGGAATAAAATAATGATTATTATTCCTTATGCTAGTAACCATGATAATGGTAAAGCCATCATTTTCTAAGAATTGTTTTATTAATTTCATGGATTTTCTATTTATTAAATAAAATAAATATATTATAGATGATTAATATAACATTATTTTTAATTACATATATTGTTCTATTTATAAAAATTATATTTTTAACCAAGGATGAATAGTTTTTAGAACGAATAAATATTAAAAACATAACCTTTGAACAAAAAACTACCTTTTCTACATAAAAAAGTTTTTAAATTGAAAAAAAAATTATATTATATAGTAATTGAGTTAGGTTGAATGGATAAACTAAACTGATTTTTTTTAAAAAAATAATGGTAAATAACTAGAAAAATATCTAAAACATCTATGGGAAGTTTGAAATGTGGAATTTATGAAAAATAATATAAAAGACTCAAATGTTTTTAGTTTTATTTACTATAATTTTTTTAATAATTACGAACTAAATAATGGTTTCTTGTGTCAATTTTCACCCCTAGAACATATTTATTTATAAACATCATGTATTATTATAAATGATTTATTTGATGAGAATCTAATATTTTCCATCATGATTCTCCCATTGTTTTTATGTGAGCTTTTTATTTTGAAATTATAACCTTGAATGGGGTTTTGATATAAAATATTCTAATGTAGTAATGATTTTATTTGTCTCATTTCTGATTCTTTGAGGCATGTTATATGTTATGAACAATTTTTCTGTTGTATAGTGTTCTACTACATTATTATACCCTAAATGTTATATAATTTGTTTCTCTTTAATTCTTCATATAGACTAATCTAAATAAATTTCTTTTCATAAAATGGATGTTGTCTCAAATTGTATTCTAGTCATAAGTGTTTTGGTAACTCAATTTTTGATCAATGAGTTAAGATAATTCTCTTAAATACCTTTTATTAACATTGGATACATTTTACCCTTTATTTTTATAATGTGGACTTATATGTTTTTTCATTTTTACCACATAACCTCTTTTTCAAATATTTTATAATTCATGATGCATATTTCCCATAAAGGTTATTGATATATGAAATCAGTTTTCATTGAGTTTAATGTTTTATAATAACATTTTTCTTCAATTTTTAGGTTCTCCAATTATAATATTTTATTTTACTTTTTTTATAATACTCTATAGTAAAATCATTTTAATTATAAGATTGTATTATAAATATTTTTATATATGTGGGATTTTCATTATGGTAATTTCAAAGTATTCAAATGTATCCCTCTATAATAAAATTCTTAATATTTGGATTAAAAGTTTCTATAAAGGAGGTTATTCAATTCTTAAGGCTCCATTATTGAAGATTTTTTTAAATGTAAATGTTTTAAGTATCATTAAATATAACTATTGAAATGTTTCCTTTGAATGTGAAAATATATTATTATTTAAAAATAATTTTAAAAAATATTATAAATGATATTTAATGTTTTCACCTCCATTTCTATTTCAAATTCAAAAGGATTTACATATATCAGATTAATGTTACATGAGTTGTTATTTATTAAAAACATATAATTATTATTTGGTTGATTTAACTCATAGTTTCAAAAAATTATATTATTAATACATTATTATGTGATACCATCAAAAAAAAATTAGTACACATATGTTTTTAATCTATGTTATCATACTTCTATGATCTGTTGTTATACTAGGGGTAAATTGTTTAAAAACCATCCACCTTCCTTCTCTGGATAGTTTATTTAATGTTATTTTCATTCAAGATATGATACATCACTAAAATTTTGTTCCCTAACAACACTTATTTAATAATAATAATATTTATTCCTATTACTTTTTTGGAATTCTCTATTTTTCATTCATTTATTTGAAGTTTGTTGACATAAATTCCACATATCGATCATTCGAGAAAATTATTGAGTTTATCATATATCATTACTCCATATGGTTTTGACATGGTATATTATTACATATAAATCTATTAAATTTTTTTATTTTTGAGTTATGAACTTTTTATATTTATTATTTTGATGTATAGGTTTATTGATTACCCATACAATTTAACTAAATATCATTTAACAATAGAAATTCTTTGGATAAGTTGTAATCATGAAATTACTTTAATTTACATGTAGAAAATTATTGGACTTTAATATGTTTTTATTCAAAGAAATAGAATTTACTGAAATGTTGTTTATTAGTTTTTTACTCATTATCTCATCTGATGAATGCATATGACTCAATAATGTGATGGGTGGCACTGAAATTTGATGTCCCTTGATGCATCGGTAGGTCTCATGAGACAATTTTTTTATTTAGTGCATTCCTTACCGAATCAGTAGGATTTCACGACTATGTTCATTATGTAAAAAAATGTATCTTATCAAAAACCTTTACTAAGATAATGATGTCTTTGTTAAGGCCTTAACAACTAGGTCAAGATTCATGTCATTATACATTCCATCAAAAAAAATTGTAAAATTATTATCCATGAGATATATTTATTTTACTTGGTATTTGTGGATATATTATTCTCTTAGCATAAGTTGATTACGAAATTTTGGGGATTATTTATTCCTATAATGATATATATGCCATGTTTATACAATTATTTACAGATTTTATTTTTTTCCATAGTTAGCATTTGTGATCATCCATTTAGATGTTTCCATTTCTCCAAGTTATAATGTAAAGTATTACACATTATATGACTATGATAATTTAATGTGTGGAAGCTTTGTTAGAGGTATTTAAAGATATTATAGATTAATTTCATTCTTTTATATGATAAAAATAATATATAGTTATTGAAAAAGAAATTTTCGTCATTAGTTTATAGTTTATCCGAATTCAGTAATTCAATATAGCTAGAAGGTATTGAGAATGTATGTAATGAAATAGTTTCTTTATTTCATGTCATTATGGGATATTTTTTGTGATGGAATGTATAGTTGTAATCATATACAGCATGTAAAGTATTTGTTTTTTTCACTTGATCTATGAGTGCATTCTTGAGACACCATATTATTTTGTAGAGTCCCCACACTAAATGATAAAATAATAGATTACACTGACTTTTTTATTTATAAACAATTTATTCATATATATAATCAAATAAAAATGATAGAAACTAAATAATAAACATGAATTTTTTAGTAAAATTTACAATAGAAAAATAAATTATTAACTATAACATGAATGTTGTGAATTTTCCTGTATAAATATATATATCTAGAAACACCTAAATTAAATACAATTGAATGATTTATGAAGAAATAGTATAATGATAAGAGATTAAATGGTTAATAATAATGCTGATGTTGTTTTTCTATTAATGATCAAATATACTTCCAAGGGATTATTAAGAAAAATTTCATCTTTGGAGATACATATTATAGATAATTTTCATTAACTATAATATCTATTGATGAATATATCACTCTATATATTCAAACATATTAAAAACAAACAATTCTCTATATTTACAATAATAATTTAATAACTTTGGATGATAGTTCTTTTAATTTCCTCGTGATAGAGAGCATGGTAATATTTCTTGTACCATGAAAGTAGTAAGTGTCATCTTCTAATACACAGATATGATATCCCTAAGAAAATAATCTAAATAAAAATCACCATGATAATTTTTTTAATACTTGGAGTAGACTAGGGAGCATTCATTATATCCCTAAACCATTATAAAAACCCCATCGTTTTCCATTTATTTTAATTATTTTTTCATTTCCAATATGATTTAAATAGTATTGAAAAAACATAACCAATACAAGTGGGAAAGTTTTAATTTTTTTACAACAAAAAATTCACCCCACATCATTATTTGTATATTTTAATACTAGGATAACAGAAAATTAATTCATGATATTAGAATATATCATCTTTGTTATGGATCACTCATTCAATGTATAATTCATTCATTCTAATTCACTATTTTAATTCATCTCTTAGAAAATTATTACCTATCTGAGATCTATTTAACCAATATAACCTTTAAAACACTCTTAAATCCTAACCACCATAACTATTTAACAGTATATACTTAATCATATCTTCATGCTTTTTCTCTACATTGGATCTCTACATGATGAAATTTTAAAAAAATGTTGTACTCCTATTTTAAGAAAAATATACATACATTAATGGTGGGACCATCCATGATGGTAACATAGTATATTTTTGTATCTTCATTTCATAATAGAATTTTCCCAAGTTATGTAAATATTCTAAAACAAGAATACAATTTTTTATCAGCTTATCCAATGAAAAAAATGACACCATCCACTATATCAGATGAATATTTTCATCACATGTTTTGAGTTCTATATAGTAAAATTTCAAAATTACACATTCACTAAATATCGTCATTCCTTTTTCATAATTTGTTTTCAATGGATGCAAAATTAAATCATTATTCAATTAGATTTATTTGGGTATGCCATTACTCTAACTAAATTTATGATATAATATAATGTTCTATCATAAACACCCTACACCACCACTACAATGCCTTCTGTTATTTTCTGTGAACCATATATATTAAATGTGATGAACCCAACATAATTTAGATGAAATTTTAAAATTATGTCCTTTTATAATATTTATATATAATAATCTCCCTACAATATCCGGATGTATTTTTTTTATTTCTCCAAAAATTCACATATACAGTTCACATAACCTCATGTTTCGTTCCATACACAAGATGAACCTTAGTGAATTATTTAGTGGAAAAAATATCCATTTATCCTCTATTGGATATTGAAATAAATGATGGGAAAAAATAATGAATCGAATAGTCTAGAAAGCATGAAACAATTAATGAAATATTCCCTTATTCATTACCATAATGTTTAATAGTGAATTGGTAGAATTCCTTTTAAAATTTACCATTCATCCCCTTTAGTATTTTATTGGAGTCCCATTTCATACTCAATTTTAATATATAAAATTAATCAGAAATACTGATTATCTTCAAATAATTTCCCTCATGTCTTTTTTATTCTTCTATTTTTTTCCAATATTTATATCTTCACATGTCTACTTTACCTATTATTATACAAGTTTACTTTTTTTATTTCTATAAAACTAATTTTATTATTCGTAATATGATCCCAAATATCCTCATATTTAATGTGGTTAATTCCAAAGGAATTTTTCAATGTACTAATCATCAAATGACATGATTCTATATAAAATGGAAAAAGTATGAATTTCCACATTCCTTCAAAAAATATTACCCTAACAGATTTTGGTATGCTTCAAACTATATTGAATTCATTCACATGATCATCTATAGAACTTAATTTTATTATCATTATGAAAAAATATTCCCTCTCATGTAATAACTCATTTAGTATTAATATGTTTTCATTATTGTTTAAAAAGGATGAAATCAATTTGAATTCTTTATTCACATCATGAATTTGTATTTCCATGATCCATGATGACATCAAGTAAAAAACTACTATAACAATATTGTCATATTTTTTCATTCAAATTAGTTATTTATTTCAGCTTAACTTTAATTGATAAATGGAATTTGTCATTTTTAAGGATTTAGTCCAAAATCAGTATCTTGTAAAATCAAAAATCAAACTTAAAATAAATAAACCGTTAAATTATAGCTTCTTCCCAAACCTTCCTTCTAAATAGTGGATACAACAACTTGAAAAATATAACCGATTAGATACTTATTTATAGATGTTACCGATCATGATTTTTCTACCTTTTTAATTATCCCAAATACCATTTATTATAAAAAATACCTAGAAAAATATAAATTATTTTCTATAACCATTTTATCCAAACATTAACTTAGATATTTTAAAAACACGTAGACATCAATAGTGTATCTGAACTAAGAATATTATTACCCCATCCATGACTTAAAAAACTACCATTATAACTCGAAATATTTTAATAAAGAATATAAAAGAAATAAATCATATTCCAAAATAGAAAATATTTATAATTTTATTAAATAAGTCAACTCTTTTGTAAATAATTCAGAATAAAATTGATGAAGAGAACAATAGAAATCTTCACTAACATTCAATTACCCTAAATACCATATCACTTCTTAGGATAATAAATATTATAAGATAAAAAATTCAATATACTACTAATTTTTCCCAACTAATATATTAATTTAAATTTACCATGGAAACTAGCCGAATATATATATTATATCACTATAAAATTTTTATAGTTATTGACCACTTGATTAAGGACACCGTCACTAGAGTTTTTTACACCACTGGTTCCATTTTTGATTTTGGATAATAGAGAAATAATCTTAAAAACATATTCCCTCACCACACCCACATTTTTATTAAATTTATAATGCAACACCATTTACATTGAGTCAAATATTCTAGATTGAAAACAAAAATATGAAATCAATTCTATTAGGTAGTCAAAAACAAACTCTAAAAAATATTTTATGATTCCCGCCTCTTATTTATTTCAAAATGAATTTGAATCTAACACCCAAAAATTAGTCACTATGTTTAAAATTTTATGTTTACTTCAGAAATATATTAAATTTTTTAATAATAATATTTAAAATATTCTATTGATTATAATGAGTATTATTTAAAAAATATTAAGTTAATTATAACATATAGTGTGATAAGAAATCATCAATATTCAATTGAAATTTACTAAATATGCTTATTTTCACCCATTATAATTTAGTAATTACTATGAAGTGTTCTATTTATTTGAAAGAATAATCTATTAAAAAATATAATCCATGGTGTCTAAAAACCATGTCTTATACCTTTATCAATATAAAAGGTTCTAAAGTCATGTTTTATACAATCAATTGTATTTTCCCAAATACCTACACATCCACGTATGATTATAAATATACAAAGTTCTCATACATAATAAAACAATCCCAAATAACTCCCTAAAATTAAAAGATACATTTATTTAGTAACGAGGTAAATAAAAACTTGTCAATGAATAACTATAGAATATAATGTATTTCACAATAATCTGTGACAACTGACCAATAATCATTCACACTATCTTTCACACCTATTATCACATGAGGAAATGAAAAAAACTGGATTGATCTAAAAAGAGTTGGAAATGGTAAAAAACATCAATAATATAAAAGAGAGTTTTTAATGGATTATAAGCATGTCAATGAATTTGTTTTGAGAGAAATAGGTAAATTAAAAGTAACAAATACTAATAATTATTAAATAATCATTTTGGAATGAAAAAATAACATAACCTAAATTCAACTAAATAGTGATCATGATAAAAATTCACAAATTATGTTTGTTTATTCCTAATTAATAAAATCATGATTTATAAAACACAAAAATAGAATATGGGACATGTATATGAAATATAATCATAACATATATCAAGGATGTCCACCAGGACCACCATAACATAGTGTATTTGATTTACATCATTTGCCAATAAAAACGTGTATTTTTTCTCCCTGTACCAATAAAAATTATTATCTCAAGAGATTTAAATAATTAACCAATGAGTTAATTGCCTACACCAATTTTAAACCGCTAATCATCATAATGATATATATTCATATGTGTGATACAAGAATCTGAAAAAAAATCCCACAATGGTATGAATATAATTTCTTTAATAATCCAATGATGTAAAATGGGAATTAGATTAATTAAAATAAAATATTGGTAAATACCATATAATTTATACAATGAAACTTTGTGTATTCACAATTTATAGAACATAGGGTGCATGTCTAATTAAAAAAAATGCAATGAATATAATATATGGTTATCTATGTAAACACCTTTCGATCAAAATAAGGAATAATTGTGTATTCATAAGGTGATAAATTGGGGAAAATATATCCATTATTTATAACATATAATAAGTAAAAACAATAGATATGGATCATTTAACTTATTGATATTTAATGTCAAACACATTTCGCAAACATATCAACCAAGATAATGATTTAGAGGATTATTTTGAAATTGAGTACATATTTGATAATGATACCATTGAAGAGAATAAAACATAAAAACGTTAAATTGGATGAATTTATATTTTTATGATAGTGAAAAATAATTAATCATATGTTTATAAGTTACTATATATTTTTTTAATAAAACCACTACTGAGTTTTTTGTAAATTTTAAAATAAGTAATGTTTAAAATTTATGGAATGGAATAAAAGTTATATTCTTTTCAAAATATATTAAAAATAAATATATTCCATGTTATAGTATTTAAAAATAAATAAAGATAAAATTAAAATTGGAACTTTATGGAAAATTTTTAATATATTATTCATAAATTTTTTTCATGTTGTCATAAAAGTAGTGAAATTAATAATATTTATAATTTATTTCCACATCCTAATAAATAAATTTTTAAATATTATTTTGATGTCAAATTTTTCCAATAATATAACCCATAAATAATATAGAGTTATTATAGAAAAAAATTATTTTTGAAGAGATATATTTGAAAATATTACCTTACATAAATATTTTGTTTTAAAATAAATACGAAATAGGGAAATAAAACGATATTAGTATAAAAATGTAAAATGGTCTATAAAGAAAAATACTAATAATTTGATATATGAAAATGATGTAGAGAGTGATATTTTGTTGATTGAGAATATACTGATAAAAAAGAAAAGTAATATGAATGAATCTAATGAAAAAGAACTTGAAGGAATATAATTAAAAATTTAATAACAAAACATCTGAATATATCAGGGTCATTAGTGGAACAAAAATTGATCATTTTTTGTAATAAAAGTTTTCAAGTTAATGTATCAAATTATCTAGAATATGTGAAACCAAATTATATAAATTTTAATTGTTTTAAAGGTATAATTCATTAAAACCATCATTTTCCTGAATTTCGTCGCCAAAAAGAGTTCACAAGATAAACTTGTAGTGTTGGTTGAATGTTGTTTTGAAAGGGGGATTAGATTCATTATTGATGTTTGGAGTTGGATGGATGGATTTATTGGATAGGTAATATTTAAGATCATGTTTTTAAATGCATAAGAGGAATATCTAGAGATGTACATGATGTAATTTATCATATTCTATATGTATAAGTGATGTCAATTAATAGGGAATCTTTTGGTAGAATTATTAAGCTACAAAGGAGGTAAATATTTGTATGAATGTTAAATGTGGTGAAATTAAATTGTAAATCAATTTTGGATTTTTTGAAAGAATATTCAAAAGGTAAGAAAACATTTCTACTTCCAATGGTGGGACACCCCTATAATTCTGATGGTGGTGTGAACCATATCCCTTCATTGACTATACTACATTTATTAGGGGTGGACCACAATTATAAGAAAAAATAGAAAACATCAAGACTAAGATTATATTGAAGTTTCCCCATAATTTGGTGCAACCAGGTGAATCTATGTTTCATAGGATGAATTGCTAATGGTGGATCGTGAAGGAGAAAAGTGTAGAGATCTAAAAGAGCATAAGTGGTTCTTAAAATGAATGGAAGAAGACATGGTTGGAGTTTTTTTAATAGTCTAGGCTGGGTTATTGGAAAGTTTTTTTATTATAACCCACTTATTTGCTTTTAATTAGTTAAGATTTTTTCATTCTCCCATAGATATATGAAAAAATGTCTAAACCATGTAATCTCGTGTGGATTGTTCTTCTATATGCCCAAAAGCTCAACATAATAACATATTATTGTCTTTATTCTTCATTTTATGGAAGGAAATTATTGATGTGAACTAGGAATGGGATCTGTAACCATTAGAAAATGATTTAACATGGTGTCTTGGGGGATTCTTCATCCCATTTTTTGAGATTTAATTTATATGGGATATTTTTATAATAGAATTTGAAGAAGATATATTCCAAAAAATTAAACATTTTAGGGTAATTTTAGTTTTTTTAATGTGTATCATCCCGTGGTTTTATTTAATGGTGGTATAGTGAGGTGACCTAAGATTAAAAAAATCAATCATTTTAGATGAATATTCAACACATTCCATAGTAATACACCCCCATGTGTAGTAATGGTTTAGTGTTATAAAAGACGAGATACATAACCATCTTACATAATGAAATATATTAAACATCTCGTATAGTTTTATTCTACCATAGTACCCTTACAATATATATCCAACTTAAATCCTTCCATCATAACCTGGAGAAAAATGGGGGCAAAATGTAACTACCCAAAATTTTTCTTAATAAAATAACCAATGCATTAAAATTACCATTTTATTATATTTAATAATATAATAAAAAAGAAAGACTATTAAAATTCATAATAAAGTAAATATTATGAATTAATATTGACCATAATATATAGATATAATAATTGGAGGTAAAAATAGAAGAATAATGTTAACACTATGGTAAAATCATTATTTTTGACTTCTCAACTGAATTTTTATCTAGCTAAAAATAGGTTAAAAGGAAATGGATGAGTTAAGATTATTATATTCATTATCACTGTAATTGTATAACCATTAAAAGTGAATTAATATATGTTAAGTGACGAGAACAGTGGATATTATATTGGTTATAAATGGAAATATTCCATTAGGATCTGAATGTTAAATCATTGTTGGTCATTATGACCATTAGTAATAATGTTACTTTTAGAAATAGAGTATTTAAATGGAAAAGATAATTTATAATTGATGTATAATAGTGGATAAATATCCACAACCAGTAAGATCATTCCTTTTGAAACCCAATTACTAAAACATGGAATGGAGACAGTGTCACTTTGGTCCACTCATGACCATGCCCAATTAGATCATCAAGAATGCCTCAATCAAAATCAACTATAGAAGGAGTTCATGTTAATGTAGATATTCACTATATAATTTTTTGTAGATCTACATCATAATTGTTCTGCTATCTAATACCATACCCTTAGGGAATATGTTAGTGTAGTAAGGGGTTATATATTTAGACCATAGTTTTATTAATGTTTATATGTCTTGGTATAAATGAAATATATTTTTCTTCGATCCCAAATTCATTATAATTTTATTTAATAAAACACAGACACAGACACACACATATATATATATAAGACAAATATTATTAATAGATTTATGGATAAAAATAAAATATAATATCAATTTTAGAAAATATATACCTTATTATGATATATTTAGGTATTCTAAATAAATGTTATTTTCGTGAAATAAACATATAAAAATATTTATTTAAGTATAATTGATCATATAAACTACAATATCCTACGTAATGTTTCAAAATTTCAAAAAGTAATCAATGCAATTGAAACTATAAATATTTAAATAAATACATATTTTTGTTTAAATGTTTAAATTATAAAATATCGAAAAATATTTTTAAAAACTAAACATATTTTTAGAATCGTCACACTAAAATTATGTAAGGTGTAAATTATTATAATTTTTAAAAATACATTATTTTACATAGAAAAGTTAAAAAATTTCTGATTTTGGATTCTTTTGTGAATTTATAAATATTTAAAAATGATATAATAATTAGTAAAGTAAAATCTAGGAAACAAATTAGGTTATTCTATTAAAATATAGTAATTTAATTAATTAAAATGAATTTTCAATCCTATAAATCACTTTATAATGTCTAAAATAGATATTAAGTGTCTAAAAGAAATAGTTTTTTGAAAAATTATTGTCCCATGAAAAAATAATAATTTTTTTATTTTTTATGAATAATAATCCATTTAAAAAACGACTTATTAATGTCATAATGAATTATATGAAATTGTTTTCATAGAATTGTTTTTCATTTCTCTACAAACTTTACTACCAATTATAATATTTAAAATGTAATAAACAATCCTCCAATATTTTCAATAAATACATAACCCCTCGAAACAATATCATTTACTTCCAAAAACGTATTCACTAAGTCCCCCTCATATTATCTCTCTAAAAAATTAATAAAGAGTTTCTAAATCTAACAAAGATATATTTTATTAATAAATTTATCATTTTTAATGAATAACATTATTTTTATCTAATGTAGTTGTAGAGAAAACATACAGTACATTGGTTACTTATAAATGTTATAAAATAATGTCAATTCGATATAAAATACTATTAAGAATGTTAATTATTTATAATATAGTCATTGTACACTAAACATTTAGATTAGTATCTATTGAGGGTTGTGATAATTTATAATTGACACAAACAAAAGAAATTATAGAGTCAACACATATGATTTTACTATATGATACCCAATTATTAGAGCTTGTGATAGAGATGAAATCATTGGGAATTTACCTTGACTAAGTCTGGGACAAAATTCAATAACTAAAACATGAACCAATCCATTTATGGGATAATTTCAGGCTTATCAAGATAACTACCACAAAAAATGTTCATTGAACCACCACAATACATTTCCACTCTCGCACAACTTACCCTTAGTGCGTACGTTGGTGTAACAAGTAGTTATGTATCTAGAACCTAGTATTATGATTTTTTATTTTTTCTAATAAATATAATAATTATAATGTTTATCTATTTTCATTAATACTTTTTATATACAATTATATATAATTATTTGAAAAGTATATTTTTATAAAAAGAATGAAAATTATTTCATTGAAAATATATATTTTTGACATTATTTTTTAATAAATTTAATATTTTTTAATTAAATATTAAAATAATATAAAATTTTCATAAAATTTTATATTTTTTATATACAATTGATAACCTAATTTATTGTTGTCCATTTTAATGAATTTATGTTTCATAAAAATATTATTTTCATAATAATATTTATTTTATGGTAAATTGGGTTTTTTATTTAAAAATTAAATTCACATATTTAGAGAACAATTATCATGAAATTAATATTATTTTTGAAACCATAAAATCTAGAATGGATAATTTTTGAGTTTTTTTTATTTTCTAAGATATTCGAATTTTGGGTAAAAATTAAATATGAAAAAATATAATGTTTGTATAATGATATTATAATATTCCAAAAAAAATTGAAATAAAATCTAAAAAGGTCATACACATCTAAATATTTATTTTTCCCTTTAAAAAATATTTTTGGAATTGTTATATAAATTTTATAAACCATTAATGAATCCTACATAAACTATATTATATTTTTTGGTTTTAAAATCAATTCATTATCAAAATGACTCACTTCCACATCCCTAACGGTATTATTTTAAGATCATCAATTATTATCCTAATATAATATTGAAATCTATTCCTCTTTTTCAAACCCAATGGAAAAAAATTGAAAGATATTTAGTTTTAATATTTTATCATATTAAGTCCCAAACCAATGTTAACAAATTAATAAAGAATCTCACTTACATTGATATAGAATACCCACCCATCCTCCAACTAATTATCACTAAAAACCCATTAAGATTTAATTTTTCTACATATACCTCTATAAATCCAATAAAATTTGTTTCCAATCTCTTTAGATACTCCTCCTAAGAATTTAGAACTGTCTTCTCAATATAAGGGGATTCTCTTCCTCCTCCCCTTTCTTTATGTTAATTCATTATATAATACATTTTGATTTCCAATTGGTAATGTTTTTATATGTTTTTATACATCCCATTACTATCCTTATGATTCTAATGTAATGAAAGGTCACATTATAATATCATTAAAACCTTTTATGACATGTTATATACACCTGTTATGCTGCCAAAATTATCCTGCGCTTTTCAGTGAAAAAAATTTGGGTCCTGAATACACATACTGATTCCCACTCATGGGTATTCACCTTGATGTATGTAACATTCATTTATTGGGGACTCTAATTTATTTAACCCATTATCCTTTAACATGATATTAAAATTTATTAAAAAACATTCATGGGTTGTATGATGTATGTGGAACAAAAATTCATATACATGATATACATCTTATGGTGGGAATCGAATTATTTTTACCTCCAATGCATTGGTTAATATTTTCGTATAATGAGATGAATTTTATGACGAATATATGGTTATCCTATACACACATTGTTATGATGTATCTATATTTATCCTTGACTTATACCTATTATTTAATTTTTTATGATATTTATGAATTCATATGTTTCATTGATGTTATCATTTTATATTCTTATTTTGTTCATAATATTTCAATTTTCACCCCTTTTTAGTCACTTTGATATCCCTCATGAATCTTATGTAATTATTTAATCATTTTCTAATTTGATTATTTCCGTACTCGGGTTGATATCTAATTTTTTTATGTACATCCCAATGTTATCCCATCTACTATTAGAATATCGAAGGAATATTTGGGAATATTTCTTATTTTAAAAATAATATTATTATTCCAATGTTTCAGGTCATTGTTATGTATATATAGTTAAATAATGTAACTAGTCCTCAAATACCTTTTTTAATCTTATTAAGTGTATTTTTTATAATAAATCAAGAATTAAGGCATATTAATTACATGGGTTTTCATAATATGTATCAGAGAATTGTTTAGTTATTTTTAGTGATTCTATTTTTATATTTTTTGGGAAAACATACGGATAAGACTAAACATAAGAAAATATGCCAAAATGTTTGTAAAAAAAATAAATTTTGGGGTTTCCATGAAAATAAATCCCTATATGGATACTAAATGTTGATGTAGATCTGGTATAGAGCTAGGCGTAATAACCAAAAACTTTGTGCATTGGGTAATAACTCAATCATCACCTGGTGAAAGATGAAGGGGTTATCCTCGATGCCTAGTCTAACACACCTAAAAGTTATTATTTTGAAAATTCACATAATCTTTATGAGCCATTATGGAGGGAAAAACATAAAAATTTTTTGTTAGGAAATAATACACGGATAACATAGATTAAACCCTGAAATTCATAGGTTATGAAATTTATTTCATTTTTATTGTTTAGTTCAAGCTTCATAGTTTTCATTTTATATATTTCAATGTTTCAAAATTATAATCCCTATTTTATCCCTCTATTTTGGTCAATGGTGAGAAATTAGAAGATTCGATTCTAGAAACATTGTTTTGGGAAACATAATGACATCCCATATGAGATTCGCAACCTGGTGGTAGTAGAAGTTGTGAAATCCACAAAAATAAAATATAAATGAACACAAATTTTTAATAGATAAGTGAAATATGGTGGAAAACACACATCCACCTAAGAAATTGATATTTTCAACTGATACCATTATGCGGTAGAGATATCCAACATTATGGGTAACATCCAATCCATTAATAATTAAATACTAGACCAAATCCATTGAAAATATTTTTTTTGACCATCAATGGTATGAGAATGATAATTTCAAGTTGCAAATATATCATTTCATAGAAGAGTATGATCATTGGTGGACGTTGATAAGAATTATGAACCCTAATGAGAATATTGAAGTGATGGAGTTGAATTAGTTTCCCAAAAATGTATTTTGATATATATTTTTGTAGAAATATCTAACATAAAATAGGGATAGATTTTATTTTCCTTAATAAAAAGTTTGAAGATTGAATCTGGGTATATAAGGTGAAAATTAAAAGAAAATCATGATATGCCTCTTGATTTTTCATTGAACCCCAACGTTATGATATTTCATTATTTGTATGAATATATCTAATTCTGTGAAATGATTTAGCTAATTGATGATTTAATAGTTATATGTAAATTGATTGATATTCCCCCAAATTTGATATGGAGATATGTGAATCTTTAGGGACTCACGTGTTTGGATGTTTTAAGTGATGAATGGATTCCAGTTATTGTGGAGTGGTGGTGAAATATCGGGATGAAAAATAACCCCAATGTCATAATTTTTAAAAGTGTTAGTTGAAGAGTCCTTGAAATTTCGATAAGGGTACAAGGAAATTCATTAGAATTGGGAAAGAAGGTTACCTAACTTGTTAATACCAAAAAATAATCCCACTAATGAGATAGAAGAAAGAAAATCTCTTGTTAAACCTCAACCTACAATAAAATGTTTCAACTATAAGAAACAAGGAAGATATGTGAATTAGTGAACTAGCCAAGGGTTGTCAAAAATAACTCATGATATTAACCTCTAAGGCCTATAGAGAAATAGATATCTTATGAAATCACAACTACTGAAGTGGACCCATAAAACGACATAATGAAAATTATTATAGTTATTCATTCATGGATAGAGACCACACTAATAAATTCTAATTCAACACATTATTTCATATCACTCATGTTTAGTAGAACTATACAAATATCACGTCACATCAATGAAGTAGAGCTATTGGTGAAAATGAAAAAGGGGGAAAATTTTGCATCCTAATAGTATAAATTATCCCCAATAAATATTTTTGGGATTAATTTCTCATTTATCAATGTGATACTCCATTTAATTTAATTTGATCCTATTTTGTTAATGCATAAGAATAATTTTTATAAATCCAATATAAATTTACGAGAGAAGGAAATAAACCTCTATATAAAATTCACATCTAAATATATACAAGTGAACATGGGTGAATGAGTCACCACTAGAATCATAATCTAAATTATTGATATTATTGACTTGTGGAAAAGTATATATAGATGAAATTATTATGACTATGGAAAAGATAATCTTTGATGAAATGCTTATTTTTAGGGAATATGATGATATATTTCCCTCTTAGTTTATTTATCGATAATGAAAATCACTATCACACTATCAATTTCCATGAATCTATATAGAATGGACACTATTAAACATGAGGAGATGAAAAAATATATAACAGAAAATATGGATAATTGAATTTTACAACTATGTACTTCACCATGTGTTAAACCAGTCCTCTTCTTCCAGAATATAGATTGTTCAATGAACCTGTTTATTGATTATGATGAGCCTACGATGTTGATGATAAATAAAACTAATCATATACCATTGGTTTATATATTTTTCAATCAGCTATATGGATATCAGTAATTTTATTTTGTGGATATTTGGTTGGGATGTTATTAAGTAAAGACGATGAAGGATGATATCCCCCAAAATTATTATAATACAAGACACAGTAACTAAAAGATCATAGTGATTTCAATTGGACTCTCAAATATTGAATCTATCTTGATGGACATAATGAGTAAATTCTTTATATATGTAGAAAAAAATTCAATATTATATATACATGATATTATTATCCACTCTGAAATAAAGGGGGAACATGAGGATCATTTATATGTTGTACAAAAGAACATTGGGAAATAAAATTTATATACGATGTATAGTAGATAAGAGTTATTTATAGAGAAACTAATATTCAAAAGGAAGGTTATCCTCAGAAAAGGGATATCTATGGATACATAAAAAACAGAGGCAACTAAAGGATTTACTAGACAAAAATCTCAAATGGATGTTCTTGGTTTCATTGGATTAGTTGAGTACTATTTCTTTTATGAGAAAAATCTCACTAAAATTAATTCCACGAACCAATATAACTCTTAATGTAGTGTTGTTTTCCGAGACTATTGAATTTTAGGAGATATTTAAACATTTAAAGAAGAGGCTAACCAATGAACCTATTCTCACATTACCGACCAAAAAAAGGATTTTTTATCTAAAGTGATGCATCTAAAAGGGTATTAGGTTGCGTAATCATACAAGATGCCAATGTGAAAGCCTGTTCCTCCCACCAATTATAATCCATCACTACAAATACCTGTCACATGATCTAAATTTTTGCGTAGTGATATTCTCATTAAATGTTTGGTGAAATTATCCCTAAGGGGATAAATGTGACATATATATTGATTATAAAAGTGTCCAGTATATATTTACACAAATGTATCTCAACATTTAGAACAGAGGGTACATAAGGATGATAAAAAATAGTTATTTTTCATTCCATTTCCATCCAATGATGGAAACCATACTGATAGAAGCACTGTGTAGAAAATATCCTCAATCCATATTCATGAGGAGGATTGAATAGGATCCAATCATCTTTTATATGTAATGGATGTACATGTTAATAATAAACTGATCTTCTTACAATAACTAAAAAATAAAATCTCAAAAATCTATTCATGGAAAGATCAAGGAGGCCCATAAATATGATGAGGATCTATAATGAAAGGTAGAGAATATTCTAAAGTCATCTATTTCTAAACAAAGTTCTATAATATTTAAATCATGAATATATATCCCATTAAAATGATAGATAAAGATGGAACTTCTATATGATATGAAAATAAAATCCTTCTCTATTAATCAAGGAAGTACTATGTGGTATAGATATCATAGGAACATAATTATTGTGGGTTAACGAGAAAAGGGTGATTATAGAATTTGTATATGGATTCTCAGAATTCCAACTAGTCATGGTTGGATAAAAAAATTTAAGGGAATGATTTAAATATTTCCCATAATTTTATAGAAATTGGGAAAACATAACCATGGATTTCATATTATTAAATTCCATGACATCTAAATAAAATAATACCATATTAGTGGTAGTTTCTGCCTTACAATGTAAATTGATTTCATTACTATCGAGGAAGATTTATTCCTCGAGAAACCTGATTGGAAATGTATAAGGAATGTGGAAATATCATGAAGTTCCACTCTCCATTATATCTAATTGATATCTGATGTTTACCTTTTTGTTCTACAGGAGTATTAAGTAAGAAAAATTTGGTGAAAATATATTTTATTATAGCTTTTCATCCTTAGATGGATAGTTAGTTTTAATGGGCTATTCAAAATCTAGAGGATATGTTATGGTCTTGTTAGATGGATTTCAGATAATGATGGGATCAAAGTATTCCTATAGTTTAGTTATCATATAAAAAGTTAAATTGTATAATTCAATTGGAACCTTATGGTTATCTTTATTGGAATGTGTGTTATAGTCCAACATGTTGGGATAATGTTGTAGAGAAAAAGATTATAGAACATGATCTTACTAAACAGATGACAGATAAGGTTCACACCATTCAATGTCATATTAAATACACAATATTTATATATAAAATCTATCCATAAAATCTTTGATGACACTGGGAAGTTGAGGTCTTAGAAAATTCATTACATCATATATCACCAGCGAACACAGTCATGAGGTTTAGTAAGATGGGATATCTTAGCCCAAGACAAATCCGTCACTTTGAGATTCGTAACCACATCATAGATGTATCCTATTGACAAATAATGCCACCAACCCTATCTCATGTACATGATGTTTTAATGTAATCCCTATTGAGAAAGAAAAAATCAGGCCCTTCACATGTACTGAATCCATATGTGCTATACATAGAAAATGATCTTCCATACAATGAGCAATCGATGAAGATATTAGATCATAGAGACAATGTTATATGAAATAACTCCACTCACATGGTCAAAAAAATTTTGTGTAATATTGAAGAACCAACATTGGAATCAAAAGAGTTGTTGAAATATAAGTACTCATATCTATTTTACTCTATGAAATGAAATTTTGAAGGTGAAATTTATAAAGGGGTGAAGCATGCACTAAAATGAACATTTATTAATAAAATTAAATTTTTTGATTGTTTATACACCTTATTACTTAATGTCTTTATAGAAACAATATCTAGTTTGGATATTTTGTATAGTTATAAAATATAGTTAGTTGGATTTAAAAGACTGTTAAACATATTAACATCTAAAAATATAGTCTTCATACAATGACCACTATGATTAGTGTATATTATTATTTACGATAAAATCTAATTGAAAATTTTTAATACAAATATATGTTTGGTAACATTTCAATATTTTATAAAATATTTCTCTTCAAAAAAAATTATTTCTTATATATCTAGAATTACACGCAACACCTAGTTTAAATGAACAACGATACACTATTAAAATGTTATTATGTAAAAATCATAATAGATTAATCAATTTAGTGAGTATTTATATTATTAACCAATTTATCTAAAATATATTAAATTTTTACTCAATATTAATTTATCGAGAAGTTCTTGGTAAATAATTGTCTCAATTTTTAGTGAAGTTATTTGATTCTTCAAAAATACATCATTATAAAAAATGATTTTCTTCTTTTTGTAAAAAAATATTATATTTAATTTTTCAAAAAATTAATGATTTTATTAAGTATAATTAATATAATTTTTTAAATCAACATTTCAATTCTATCATACGGTGAATATTTAAATTTTTATTAAAACATTGATTTATCAATGAATAGTAAAAGAATATTGTGTTTTATAGGACATTTTATTTTTGATTCAAATGTTTTAAAAAATACTAATATTATATTAAGTGATTTAAAAGTAAAATAAATTATATTATTTTATTAAATAATTAAATTAATTTCATTTCAATATATTCTATGGTGGAATTTTGTATAACAACATGTTTATACCTAAACAACATTTTTAAAAAATCTAATTTTCATTACGTTTTACACATTAAAATTTAAATTATTTAATTTTAAATATAGGAATTAAATATTATGAAATTGAATATATTTTTTCTTTAAAAAATTAAAAATAATCCCATGATTCTTTTTAACATTTTTTGAACAAGATAACTTTTTTTATGAATAGTAAAAATATACGGTTTTTAGGAAATGCAGTTTCTTTTAGGATATTGTCAAAACCTAAAAATAATTTAAAAATTTATGACTCTCATAAAATGAATAAAGTATTATTTTATTGAAAAAATATTCTAAATAAATTATTATAGAAAAATAATTAGTATTTATTCCATATGAAATATGAAAATCATTTTCAGTGTTAACGGAGAGCTTGTGCAGTGCTGGAAATGTCAAATTGGGTTCCATAAAAATATTTCCATCTGATGGAATAAGACCTCGATAGAATTTTGTTTGCAATATTAATAATTATGGATTTTATTTGGGGTTTATAAAATAATTTTTAGGTCATTTAATTTCAAGGTTCTTCCTCTGTTTGGTTTTGATGGCACCTTCATTGATTGGATTAAAATCATCTTGGGATCTGCGCATATATTTGTGATTATAAATTGATCTCTATGTGGATGGTTTTCCTATTATAGTGGTTTCAGGTTGGGTGAACCACTTTCTACAAATATTTCTCACTTTTTGAGGACTTTTTCAGTAAGATTCTATCCATCGTAGCTGGAAATGGGAATGTGACGTAAATATGTGCTAGTAGAAGGATTTCTGCTCCCACTCATCTTCATTATGCTGATGATATTATTCTCTTCATCAAATAAGATAATAAGAAAATTAAGAATATTAAGAATCCCCTATTTCATTTTTTTCTGGTTTCGGGCTAATAGGTTCGTTGGAGGAAATATTTTTTTATTTTGGATGGAATATTACTACTTTCCGAAATGTTAATATTATTAGAGATTTGGGTATGAGAGAGGGTTTTTTTTCTTTTTGTAAACGTTGTTATTATGATGTCTTGGGGATGAAAAAAATCTTTTTATTTTTCTAGAATTGTTAGTTAGATCTTAAGTATGTTATCCTCTTATAAAGGAAAATCTATCTCTATGGAAGGGCATATTTATTTGGTTAAATTTGTAATCATTTTTAAATTCTTCTATTCTCTTATGATGTCAAATTGGTTCATGTATCAGATAAATTTTTTTACTGTTTATATCAAGAATTTCATTTGTAGTGGAATAATATTAGACATGATACTTACCATTGTTCCCTAGAATAATTTCTCTAAGCCTTTTGAAGAGGTGTTCGTGGAAAAAAAATCATAAGTTTTTTAATTAGAATTTGTAAGAATGTTTTAAGGAATCATGTTAATGTAAATTTAGAAACATGTGGATTATTGTGTTCTAGGATCATAAGAATGATTAACTCTTTAAATTTAAACCACTTTGACTCTTCATTATATCATTATTTCAAACCCACTTTTTCATCAATTGATTCTCATTATAGATGGTCAGTTTCTAGTGACTCTTCTCTTAATTTATGGACTACAAGTTGGAGTGGTGTTCAATTATTTAATAACCTCACTCATGATTCTTAAATATAGACTTGGATATTTCTATCAAATATCAGACCAATGACATGTAGGATATTCTTAATCACATTAAGGATGCAGTTTGTGATTAAGGGTTTTCATCTCATGATGATTTATGGATATGGGAGCCCTCATTAAATAGAGTCCTAACATTGTAAATCTTCTATCCCTGTATCTTTTTTTAGTTTTGGGTATGTAGTCGATAGGGAAAACGAATATAAATGTGATCAGACTATCTCATTTAAACCTTTTATAGAGGTTATATCATCGCAAGATCCCAACAAAAAATTTATTGCAGGTATGTGGAATATTTATATGATCTGTTTTTTTCATTTTCATTATAACTAAAAGGATATGGATCATATTTTTTTAAATGTTTTACTACTTCATCCATGTGGATGGATGTTGTAGATATTTTTCAAATTAAGTAGCCTTGTACATTATCTATTAAAGATTTTATTAAGGCCCAGACAAATCTCTTTCTCTCTCCCTATATTTTTTCTCTTCTAGGTTGCTAATATAGAATTTATTTCCATTATATGGAATGAATAGAATAAATAAATACATGATGGTGTTTCTTTAACTCCACATGTTTCTTTAGATCATATATTAGTAACATTAGAATGTTATAATATCTCGAAAGAGATTTATTGTAATATTTCAATTCATGATCTATCTGTCCATAGGAGAATTGGAATCAATGGTAACCATCTTCCTCTCTTTGGAAAAATAGAGGTTTTCTAGAAATCAGCCTTTGAAAGATTGATTAATGTTAATATAGAGGGATCATCAAAGAAAAACCCAAGTCCATAGGGGTATGGTTTTGATTTTAGAAGTAGTTAGAAGATGCCTTTGGTTTCATCATGGTTTATTTGGAGTCACTTATTCCCTTTAAGATGAAATTCATGGTGTTATTATTACAACTAAAAATTCTAGGATGGTTTTTTGGAATAATATTTGGCTAGAATATGATTCCAAAATTGTTGTTTAGGCAATGAAAACATAATCTTCTCATGTCATTTGAAAGTTAACTAATCAGTGGATCAGGTGATTGTATTGTCTATAATACATTGATTATATCATCACTCATGTCTATAGGGAGGCCCACACAATAGAATTTGGTCTTTCCAATAGAGGTTCAGATATAAAGGATCTTATTTGGTCTGGTAATTTTCCTATGCATCTAATTTTTCTTATTTAGGAGGACATATGTAATGATCTATCATTTAGACTCTTGATATCCTTTTTTTGTTCATGAAGGAGTCCAGATCTTTAGGAAAGGTTCTCATCTTTCTGTAATATTTTTTTTTGATAAATATAATAATTTTCCTATCAAAATGCTTATCCAATGTTTGTGTGTGGCCAAAAAAGTAAAATAACTTATCAAATAATTTCCCATGAAAAATATATGAGCTAAAATACATATTTAATGAAAATAACTATGTATTTTGTTAATAATAAACTTATTTTCAAGATATACATTAATTTTCAATTTTTTTAAATTTAATACATACCATAAATGTGTGTACAACTCTGACACACCATTTATTTAATTAGTAGAAACATAAAATGTTTTAATTAAAAAATCTAAAAAAATAAAAATTAGAAGAAATATTGTGTCCCTTGATTTTATTATATGAATATGATATATTATTTATGTTTCAGTGGATTATATTATAATATAAAATTTTCCATTATATTTTTTTTTTCTGATTAAATTAATAGTGTAAAATGTTACAATATTTTTAGTTTATCAAATTAATATTTTATTAAATGATATAAAACTGATAAAAATAATAAAAGTGGAAAATTAGAAATTAATATGGTAAAAAATGTCATAACATGGGAAATTATGAAAATATTTTCACTTTATATATAAAATTTCAACCTTTTAATATTAAAAAATATGTTACTATATTTATAGTTAAAATTTGTTAACTAAAGGGGTAACAATAAGATAAGGGTAAAAACCACTTAAACCTATCAAAATTCTATTGGATGATTTTATTAAAAGCCTATATTATCATTATTTCAAATCCATGTCCATTGGAAAAATATTTCACTTCAATAGTCTTATAATATTTAAATATTTTTATGAAATTCCAAAATATCCCCTCATGTAAATTATGAAAGTGAGCCTCATACCTCACATTATTACACCATCATGGTCAATATATCTAGAAAAAAACAAATAAAATAACATTCAATACTGCCCTATCCAAATCCTATAGTTTTTTGTACTCTCAAAAGACTATCCCTACATATGATATTAGGAAATCTAATGTAGCCATTTCGAAGAAGTGGTAATCCCCTTAACCAATCACTTTATTTTCTACTCTTCTTTACCTCCAAAAATATATGGTATTAATCAGAACATAATAAATTAATTTAATTAAATATTATTAAATTCTATTATGATAATAAAAAACCATTTTAAAACTTCTTTCCCATAAAATGAGATGTTAATGTTTCGCTCACGCGTACATGTGACTTACCGTCTATAAGTAGCAATACGATTCATTTTTCTTCACCATATTTTATAGATTGGTATATTTATAAATTTCATATTTTTATATTATATTTATGATATTTTTATACTTTTCTAATGATAATAATTTTTCAACCCACTTGTCATAATTTATTTGGGAAATAATAATGTCGCTCTGGTGTAGGAGTAGACTACCACCTCCACAAAGATATGTCATTATTTTTTCATTTATATTTTACTTGGATGGTAATGAGGATTAATTTGATGAATATATATGTTATACGTAATATAATTATTATTATTTAATTGTAAAATGTTATATACCTATCTTTTATTCTATTATTCAAAGAAAAATAGCTTCCATGCGTGCGTCTGGACTACCATCTCTATGAATGGTGTAATTTATTTTTTAATCAACAGATTTTATGGCTAATTATAAATACGTGTATAATGTAAATATATAATATGTATAAAATTATTAATATTATTAAAATGATGAAAATAATATCAAATTATGAGAATTGATATTATTAAACTGAAACATGCTTGGAAAACGTAGTTATCACCCAGAAAAGTGATTTTAATAATACATTATTAATAAATGTGTGATAAGATTCCATAAATAAATAATAAATTGTATTATATATATATGAATAATTTTCTGTTGTTAATTTATATTAAATCCATATTTATTATATCGTAGGATTGAATATGAGAAATAAAAAATGATACTCGAGGTAAGGGACTTATATTTCAATCTTATTTTAATCAAGATTGTTTATAATGGAATTTTGGTAGGAGTAAATTATAGGATCTTTATTTTATTAATCCTGTAAATTTTCTTAAACTTTTCTTATTTCTTGAATATAAATGCTTTTATTTCATTTTCCTCAATATATGTATAAATATACCACCTATATTTTATAAAGAAAATCATCTTCATTTCATTCATTGGTCAAAAAATATTTTTCTTATATATCAATGTTTCCTAAAAAAAATTTTGAGAGGGTTTTTAGTATTATCCTATAATTGTTTAAATCCATTTTTACCCATGTTTTATTTTTTATAAAATGGATTCAATTGAATATTTTTTTGTTTTCCAAATGAGGTACTTTGTGACTTATCTAAAAAACATATGGAAGGAAAGAGTTTTAACATATACAACATAAATGGAATTTCCCTCCATAATTATTATTAAATCCATTTAATATTACATTAAAAATTTGAAATGTTAATTTTAAACCAGGAAAATATTTATAGGAGAAAGTAATCTCTCGACTCTCAGCTTCCGGTGCCTCACCCATGATCGAGGTGGCCATGGATAGCTCCTCTTCCCATCCTCCTTCAATGAGAGAGGGGTTTTCTCTTCCCCTCCAACAGAAAAACCTTATTCTATTTTCCACCCACCTTTCTCTTTTCTTTTCCTCCTTTCCCTAAAATCTCAATTTTCCCCAAGGTCCCGGACCTCCACGACAGTTACCCTCAGCGCGATCTTTCGACCTCGGAATTTACCGATTCTTTTGCTCTTCTATCCCAAACATTTGTGTCTTGGTCACCTTCATTACACCATTCGGTTGACTTCTTTGAGAGATTTGTTTTTTCAAAAATGGGTTCTTCTAGAATGTACATCTGTCGGGCTCCTAGAAAATAGGCATATTGGGATTCAGTTCTCCTCCTCGGAAGAACTCATCACCGCATGGTTCGGGGCTCCTCGATCCTACACCGGATATCATTTTAATTTTCTAAAGTGGTTCTTCGATCTTCATATCAAGTGGGATGCTTCAAAAATGGTTTTGTGTGTATTCTTTCAAGAGCTCCCCCTACCCTTTCATAACCCTTCTATCATATGAATGCTATAGAACCTAGTAGGCCGCTTTCACTATTCAGATTCACAAACCAATTCAGTATGCAACCTGATCTCACCTCGAATCTCTGTTGAAGTCTATTTGTCAAGACCCCCAATTGAAGGGATTTGAATTTCGATAGGAGAGTAATTTATTTGGAAGCTACTGGTTCTGTTTGAGTCTTGGACAAACTTCTTTTCAATGTGTCACCACCTGAGGCACTTATCCCATTCTTACAGGTTTGGATGAAGGATCCAAGGGGGTCACAATGTCTGTTTCCCTCCCGTGGGAATGGATGGGATTATGGTTGGGTCTGGAGTTGATCCTCCTTCCAGGATCTATTGTGAGGCTATTAAAGTTAAGGGGAAACCATCTCGGTTTTCCCAATACAACCCAAGAGTTGCATATATTCTCTATCGGATGAAACAATATCTAGGTGTGGCATTATCGTCAGATGATGGTGTTGTTCTATTGCGTGATAGTGTGGTTTGTGTGGGACTTGATCTAAAAGGGTTTTTGAGGGATGAAATGGAGGTTTTCTTGGATGCATCTTAGGAATTGCAGCTAGCTCCTCTAAATCTAGTCAATGTTGATGAGGTGGATGAGGATGTCTGTGGGGATGACTAAACAGGTGTGGATTCCCAGTGTCTAGTTTCAGCTAACTTCTCATCATATTTCCAATTCATGGGTCATGTATTTTCCTAGACAGGAGCTCCAAAAAAGTTGCAACATGTATCACAAGCTATAATTTCTTATGTTTAGAAGGTTAATTCTAGAGGACTGATTTTGAACTCTTTAAAACGTTTTTCATTTTTGGGAGAATAGGATCGCCAAGTTCGTGAGGATCCTAAAGAGGTAGAGGTCACAATTATAGAGGATCCCTTGGTGGAAGGGTGTTCCTCTCAAGAGGACATGGTTGATGATTTGAATCCCACTATGTCCAAGGAACTGGACATTGCAGAGGAATTTCTTAGATCCTTATTGCGGAAGGGAAAAACATTATTGTAGATTCCGACAGCTTTATTATGGAAAATGGGATGGCATGGCCTTGGAGGGACTACTCCATACTTTCTAGTCCTCAAGTTACTTGATCTTCAAAAAAGGGTATTCTTCCCCCAAAGGCTCCTACAAATGCAGGTATCATTCCCTCAAGAAAGTGAAATGGTGACAAGCTCGAGCTGGCTGACTCCTCCATCGACCCCATTCCCATAGGATGTAAGGCAACTAGCCCATTCATCCCCTCAAGTTATAAGGTAATGGTGGATTCAGGTATGCAACATTAGATAGGCCTAAATGGTGAAATGGATGATGAAGCTCTAGCCATTATGGAATCTATGAAAATGGAGGCATTAAAGGAGAAATGGGAAGTTACCATCCATTCTGAGGAAGAGATGTTGGACAAATCGATTCCATTCAACATCTTGAAAGAAGATTGGGTTATGTTTTCTGAGAGAGCTCTTGAAGTGGAAACTAGCTGGATGTAGACAGAGTTTATTGGCAAACAAGATCGTATTTTGGAAAGAGGGTTTATTGTATGAATATTAATCATGTAAGAGTTGATATAGACATGGGACAAGTTTTCTATTTGGTTTGAGGACCTCATAAAAGATGATATACAATTAGAAGTAAATGGACTTATTTGGTAACTGCTTAGGAATAATGCTTCTAATAGGCTTAAACTTGATTTCAATGGTTCATCTATTTGTGTTGTTGTTTGATGCTTTTGTTTTATGTTCAGACTTGGGTTTTCACTTTTAGTTAAAAGTGTTGTTAATAAAAGAAGTAATTTATGATAAATAAATTGGATTCATTATTATATGTCTAGTATTTAAATTATAAAAAAAAGTTTTAAATTTGAAATTGTACATTCCTCAAAAATATTTTAATTATATTTTAATGGTATCTATATGTATCAATGACAAACAATAGTTGATTATACTTATTATTTACTCAGTTGTAATCCTCAAAGGAAAACACCCTTATTCATTATTTTTATTTTTTATTTTTATGATAAAAATATTTTTATGAGACATGTTCCCTTTTAAAATTGTTATACTATGATGAAATGTATATGAAAAAAGTTCATTTTCATGAGTTCTAATAAGATGCATATTTTATGATATTATGACACATATATGTAGGATTTCATTTATGTGATAGGTTTGACCTATGTATCCCTCCAATGAATTTGGTGAATATAGATATATCAAGAGTTAAATAAGATATATGTGATCCTAATTTAATATTTATAGTTTTATGCATGGACTAGCTTTTCATTTCGATAAGTTTATGTGCGGACCCATCTTTCATGTCAATAAGATAATGCATTGGCTTGTTCTCATGTTCATTTTTTCAAGGGCCTGATTTCATGTATATAAATTAATGAGTTAATTTATTCTATTTATACATGTTCAAAAAGTTATAAGTTTATGTGTATTCCATAATATTATGACTTATTCCAATATTAATCTCTCATGAGTAATTTTATTTGTTTGTTTTATTTTCCATGTCTTCTAAACTAAAATGGATTATTCCAAGACTCCTTATTATGATCTATGATATGTAGAGTGTATATTTTAAATTTTAAGACCATATTTGTACACCCTTATGCTCATGTTATGCTTATGTGATCATTGATATCTCTATTTATTACCCTTAATGAGTGTCTATGATCACCCTTTCTTATGATTCCTTTCGAAGGTTTATGAAGAAGAGTTTTTGAAATAATATTTATAAGAAGGGTTCTAGTTATGAAGAACATAGTGGGGGATGATATTGATCATTTATGAACCAGTTTTCCTTGTGTCAATGTTTTATTAAAAACAATATTCATAAGATTCTAAAATAGATCATTATGTTATAGAAATTATATACATATATTAAGATATAACATTTACTTATAAAGGGTCTTAGATTGAAGTAGTTGGTATTAGATAAAGTCTTATTTAACCCATGTAATATATGATGATAAACCATTATGAAGAATACAGGGCATTGATCTATGTATAGGATATCATCCTAGAGTTTTGTAAATGATCATGAATGGAATAGGTTAAATCTAAGGCGTCTTATAAGAAATTATCATAATTTAAACATCCTATAAATAATATTTCATGATTATGTGGTTTTCATGTATTATTTTTATTTCACACACTAGGATATTTGGTTTTTGTCAATGGATTGTACCTAAAGGATTCATGTCAACAATTAATGTGATGTTCAAAGCAAAGACTGTCAACATAAGCAACCAAATGCCTTAGTAGATGAGATATAATATCTTGTGACAACTCTCACATAACTCTCTTATTATATTAGTGGTAAACCTGATTATGTTGACCATTTTCACACACTATGGAGGGAGAAAAATGTTATGAAATAATTTATGCGATATCAAAAATAATCATTATATGAGTCTTTTAATAAATTATTTGGTGTGAAATGGATCAATGTGATGGAAAATATATATTTTTTGTTATTCATTGCTGAGACCATAATTTTTTTCTTTCTATTTGTTCTTTTTAAGTTGAAATAGAACAATGGTGTAATAATATTAAGAATATGAGGAAATATTAGTAAAATGGATACATGGAATGGGATGTTTAAGATTCATCCTTTTTACAGGTATGCCCCTCTTTGAGATTTGTGTTAAAATATATTTCATTGGGTTTTCCATTGTATTTTAACCTTCATGGATGAGTCTTGTTTAGATATAGATATATTGTCTTGGGGAAAATGAACAGATGTTATGGGATTTATGTTTGATTGAATTAATGGACTCTAAGTATAAACATTTTAAATTTGATTATAAGAGTTTCTCATGAGTCTAGAAGGCTTCATAGGTGGTTCAAGATCATTCACAGAAGTTGGTATGATAACTATCCCCTGGAAAATTACATGTCATTTAAAAATTACACGATGTTTAACTATCACCATTCTCATAGAGTGAATTGGTTCATGAAATGAAGTGGTTACACGTCATGTACCTTGTTCACATCATCTATGTTTTATATAGGGTTAAAATAAATCTGATGCAATGGGGTTTTTTATGTCACTTCTATGTAAGGATTACACGATGTGTACTGTACTAACACACCGAATAAGTCATTAAAAGGGTGGATTCAAGGACATTCATAGCACATATTTTTCAGTCATCCACTACAAAACATCCACATATCAAACCTAAGATGATTAACAAGATATTTTGGAGTCTTCACGTCATTTTTGGACATCCTAATCACACATTTGATCCTTATGAGTGGTTCTACTTTGGTTTCCCCTTCTCTTTCATTGCTCCATGTTGGGGCATAGAATATTTTTCCACGGGTTGTTTTGATTTTTGATTTGGTTATTGTTTTATCTTGGTTCCTTATTGTTGTCTTCCTCACCTCTATTCTTTTTGTTAATTATTGTTTGAAGCATTTCTGAATCACCATCTAAAGGTAGGGGTCTAACGTAACCCTATAGTCTGTTTAATTGCCCAGTGTATGAAATATTATGATTGTTCCAACATAACATGAAACCTAATTAATTTATTAATTGATTAATGGAAAATATTGGATTTGAATATTGGGTAGATCCATTTTTATTAAATTATATATTCGACAATGATTATGAATATTGTTTGAGTGAGAAAACCCTTGAATAATAATGACTTTTCTAATGGATTAATGTGAGTTTATCAAGACATGAGATTGTAGGTGGTTTGATGATATAGAATCACTTGGTAAATAGATTATGGGTGATTCGTATTGATATTGATAAATTGATATATTTATAAATTAATGAAAAATTGAACAAAATATGATAATTTCATAATTAACCATTAAGGATTATGATATGATAACTACAAGAAAATAAACCTTTAACAATGATAGATTTGGCCTTTATGAATTATAGAAAATAACTAACTAACGGTGAGATATTAAAATCCTTAGGATTTTATTAGTACTTATATAATATTTGATAAAGTATGACTTTATTCCTTCTTGTAGAAGTGATGATACATGCATCCTTTTTCAGCAAGTTTAGTAGTGTTGATGAAGTATCATGATTTAGTGTGTTGTAATCGAAAACTACATCACCTGAAACATGGCATACTACAGTGTGTTAAAATATAAAACAAGAGCACTCGAAATAGAACAAAAATTGAACAAAATCATATACAAATATATAATTTAAATAAAATAAAATATGCCTTAAAAATATAAGAAAAAAATTTTATAGAGAAAAATAAAACACCTACAAAAATTAAAAAACCACCCCTTATTGAGAAAATGAATGTATATATATAATAAAAAAATTCGTATGTTTTAAATTATAGAAAAAATACATTAAATAGAATGTGTTAATTTTAAACAAATCTTTAAGCCATACTAGGAACATTGTATATTGGATTGAGTTGTGGTTAAATCTTTCACATCACACCATTACTCATTAATAATCAAGAATTTTCTCTATGGAAATTAACTAAATAAGTATAAGATAAAAATGACATAGAAATTAATTAAGTAATATAAGATAGAATGAATACAAAAAAATATAGGTTTATTTTCTCAGTTTTGGTGAGATGATGCACGTTTTAAACTAAAATGAAATTTATATAATGAGAGGAAACACATGGAGACATATTGGTAACACCATGCATCTGATTAAGTTAAAAATGATACTTATATATCCCAAATGACTTGTGGATTGTTTTTCTAATGTATGAAAGAAATAATAATTGGTTTGATCTATTTTGAGAGAAACACATGTTTATTTACAAAAATGTCATTTGAAAATAGAAACACAGATATTGAGTCATACCGCCCACATTGTGAGTTAGTTATATTTGAGACTAATAAAGACATTCCAAAAATGTCATATGAATCATTTTAATAAATTATCAAGTAAATTTTAGCATGTTTTCTTTGTTTTCATTAAGAGTTAATTTTTTTAACATAAATGACAATTTTAAACTAATAACAGAAACGTTGAGTCGTGTCGGTAAAATAGTGTATCATATTGAGGGGAGACTTATTTGTATATATCAAAAATAACATATGGATCATTTTTATAAAGTATCAAAATAATCTGAGTGAACTCTCTCAGTTTTGAGTATGTTTGTTGTCTTTTTTAATAAAATTGTTTATGATTTTAAATAAAAAGATGTAGTTAGAGTCATACATACCACACCATCCATTGGATTTAGGTGAATCTGATTCCTAAACATCCCAAATAACATATGTATCATTTTCCTAAAGTATCAAAATAATCCAACTGTGTTTTCTAGGTTTTGAGTACATCATATTTTTTTACTAAACTCTCATTTGAAAATGGATACACACACTTTTAGTCATACCGAGAACATCATGTGATAGATTCACCTGATATCAATTCATATACATCACAATTTATTTATAAATAATCATCCTAAATTATCAAGAACATTTCATCATGTTTTCTATATTTTCATTCAATGATATTTTTAATTTTTAATATAAAGTCTAAACTGGTAACAGACACATTGAGTCATGTTGGAATCATCTAGTATTATATTGTGTGATACTTATTAATAAACATAAAAATTTAATTATGGAACTTATTCTTTATGTATCAAAACAATATAAATGTTTTTTATCTGTTTTGAGAGTGTTGGTTGTCTTTTTTACTAAAATTGATGGCAATTTTAAAAAAAATATTCACTTGGAGTCATACCAGTAACCATTAGTCAGATTGAGGTGTTGATTATTACTACATGTCTCAAATTATTTAAACATAATTTTCCTTAAGTATCAAAACAATATGAATGATTTTTCTTATTTTTATGTATTCCACTTTTGTTTTCCTTACTAAAATTCCATTTTAACATATAAAAACATACTTTGAGACGTATCAGTTATATTTTTTGTCAGTTTTACTTGAGACTGATTAATACACATAAAAATGACGTATGAATATTTTCCTAAATCAAAAAGATAATTCGAGAATCCATTCATGGATTTTAGTGAGTGACACTTTTTGAAATAAAATTTCATTTTCAAACTCATAATGGACACTTTGAGTCATTAAAGGAACAACATGAATCAGATTGAAGTGAGGCTAATTAATACACATCAAAAACGAATTATAGATCTTTTTTTTCCAAAATATGGATGTGTTTTCTTCATTTTGAATATAATAGTTGTCTTTTTTACTAAAATTAATGTAAATTTTAAATGAAAAGATTCATATTGAGTCATACAGATCAGACTGTGTGTCATATTGACGTGTGTCTTAATCCTATATGTCCCAAATTAAATATATATAATTTTACTAATTTATAAAAACAATATCAATGTTTTTCTTAGTTATTACGACGTAACATCTGTGTCTTACTAAAATTTCATTTTAAACTGGAGACATGGACTTTGAGTCATACCGGTCAAATCAGGTGTCGCTTTGATGTGAGATTTTTTCTTATACATTAAAAATGACTTATTAATCATTGTACTAAATTATTAGTAAAATATGAGTTAATTTTATTGGTATTCAATGAGTGATAATTTTTTAACATAAATGTGAGTTTTCAACTGATAATATACACTTTGATTCATATTGAGCACAATGTGTATTAGATTGCAGTGAGACTAATTCATACACATCTAAAATTATATAGGTATTTTTTCCCCAAAACTAACCTAAATATTAATATGATTTTTTTTTGAGTATGTGATGTATATTTTGAACTAAAATGTAAAAAATAAACTAAAAAAATATAGTTCAAGTCATATCTGCTACACCGTGTGTCATATTTACATGATGCTGACTGAGTATGTGATGTGTGTTTTTCTTTCTATCACTTAGACACTATCGAAAAGAAAGAAATGTTCCATTTTTAAAGTAGAAGAACCCCCATGCATCATGAAACACCACATCCAAAATCACCATGTTCACTATTTTCTAGCTTGTTATAGATGATTTAAATAATAAATATGACAATCTAAAAGATCTATGGTAAATTTTATTAGATAAAAATGATAAAAAAATTATATTAAAAAAACTAGATAAAATGCTGTAAAAATTAAATAAACAAGTTTTAGGAATTCACCTTTAAACGATGGTTTTATACATTGTTAACTCATTTAATTTTTTATCTCAATTGTATCCTCTATGTCTAATCACTCATGAGAAAAATATTCTTCGAACAAGAAACCCAAAATCAAGGAAAATAATGAACTTGTATCATAAAATAATTCTTAAGATATTAATACTAATATGAAGTAAATTAAAACTAGATATGAAACAATACATTAATAAATTTTAAATTTTAAACTAAAACCTCATAATTGAAGTCATGCTGGGTAGACCACGTATATCATTGAGGTATGGTTGATTACACTCTATCATTTTATACTACATGGAATTAAATAATTTTGGTTATATATTAATATTGATGTTTGATATCCTAGAATGTTGAATGCATTGGAGAATAAAAATAAAATGACATCATCATGAGTGAATCATCCTTGTTGAGTGCATGATAATAGTAAATGGGTGAATCATGTTTATTTACGAAGTCATTTATTCCTATAAAAAATAATCATTGTTTTAATCTTATTACTATTCATTTATTGAAATATAAAAATATTTACATATGATTTTGAATAGAACATAATAAAATCAATCTTTCCCTTTAAACATCATTGAGAGTAAAAAATATATAATAAACCATTTAACATATTTGATAGAAATAAATTCTATTTTACCCATTATGTATTTTCAAAAGACATTGAACTCCAATATAACTTTCCCCCTTTTGATAGAATTAAACATCTGTGCAGGCCTTCATAGATTCCAAATAAAAATAAATTCTAGTGAATACATTAAGTCTTCCTCGAATTTTCTATATATTAGTGTATCCTATTCAACTACCTGAGTGATTATAAACACTAACATAACATCATACATACTTCTTCCTCAAAATGGGAATATCCCAATTCTCAGGTATTTTTTTATTGATGATGATGATGAGTTTTTATTAATGAGATTTTCAATATAGATCATTTTAGATAATGAATGTTCACATGCATAATGAATGGTCCATGAATGGAGATATCATGAATTTTATATATGATATCATGCATAAAATTGATGATCTAATAGACCCAATAATTCCACCACCTACTAAAGTAATTCCATTGTATTGTTCATTTTTTAAAATTAATGATTTAGTCTATGAAATTTCATATTCCATTATTTTTTAGTGGATTTTTTCAAGATAAAAAATATTTTTTTAAATGGTTATTTTTTTTGGATTTATGGTACTTCAAAATTTAAATTTAAGCGGGGTTTTCAATTTTGTGGATTTATTCATAAATTGGTTTATTTTCATTTGATTCAATTTTTTCTTTTAACACTAGCCCTCCTCAATGAGAACAATCATTCAATGCTAGTTCTCCGCTAATAATTCTCTCATATACCTTTTTGCTTTGGTATTTGATTAAGAATTTACTTATTCAAACATTTAAGTTGTATTATATAAATTTTTAATGATTGTATTGGTGTTGTATGACTCTCAATTGACTACTAGATCCTCTACTTGAACCCTTTATTTATAGTGTATAGAATACATGAATAATGAAACTACATGCCCTTTTTTGTTATTTTTCATTATGTTTTGAGAGGTGATAATTTCATACATAAGCAATATTTGATACTAAATGTATTGTTCTAATAGAAAAAAATCCTATGATATTATGTTTGAAATAATAAGTGGTGTTTTTTTATTTCTGAAAAAATGCCTGCAATGGATTTTATCTTAAGTGAAAGGTTTTGCATGCACTTTTCAACAGTTGTTCACAAACACACCAAAGGTATGAACCCTATTCTACTCCATTTCCCAATAATTTTATTTTTTTCAAGATATCACTTCGTCTCCTCCATCAACTCAGTCTCTATATTTGACTATACCTCTAAATCCACATCTACCCTTGTCAAAAAAATACTTCACAGTACAACTCTTTTAAACAAATTAACTTCCTATATTATAATTGTCCTTGATAAATAGATCAAAAATAATATATAAGAATTCTGACTATAATTTTCACACCCGAAATATATTTCTATAGTCAAACTATACTAGAACATAAACCTGAAAGTTAATCACAAAAATTTATTGTCAGAAAACATTCTGACAGCATGTAAACTTCTTGGTCATCTCAATACAAATTTAATTCATCTTTTTATTATGAAGGTTATTGGAAATATTAAGTGTACTAAGAATATATAGTCTAAATATTAATAAATATATTTAATGGAATTGTAATTACCATTAAATTTTAACTGTTTGAGGATTCTCCTCTTTTCATGGCTTGGGATATCTCTCATAAATATGAAAACATAATATCCATGATCAGTTCCATTATCTTTCTTTGGATACTATAGAAACATTGAAAAAAATAAGTAAAATATTTTCAAATATGTTTTGATAGTTAAATATTTCTATATATACCTTCATTTTTTTCTTTTGTATGTTCATAAAAAGGCTTCATTACATTTTTTAACATATATTTAATGATCTCCCTATCATAAAAAAATATTATTAAAAAACAAACTGAATAATATAATTCGATGTTTATATATAAAATGTTGATTTGTAAATGTTATAAATTCACAAATTACATCTTGTGTGGTTATTTTTTTCGGATATCCATGCATTAGATCCAAATAATAAATATTTGGGGTATCCAGATTAACTACGATCAACATCCAATGTTACCTAAAAAAGAAAAACAAAAAAATACAGGTAATGAAAAAATAAAAATATATTTTTGTGATTAGATTATAGAGTTTTACTTCTATGTTACATGAATCAAAAATATTCTTTCATTTACCATTCTTTACTCAAATGCATCATGTAACTCATATCATTTCTTCTCAATTTAATTATTATTCAAAGTATGTTTTTTCATATAAAGGATATAATGATAAAAGAATCCAAGTCATTCTTCACATAGTTTCACCATTATATTAGAGTAATATAAACAACTATAGAAAATATGAATAGTTATTGAAGTGCCCAGATCAGTGTGAATCACTGAGAGGGGGAGGGGGTGAATCAGTGATCCCTTAAAACTTTTTACTAATTGATTCTTAATCAATTAAACCTTTATGGCTTGTTAAGGCCTCGATCCACTCTTCTTGTATCTCTCACCTTTCCACGAATGACGCAGTAAATGTAAAGGCACTGGACACAAGGATTTACAAGGTTCGGCACCAAAGGCCTACATCCTTGCCATGCTCTCTCAGCATGGATTCTCCCATTATAATCGGTTAGTATTACAATGGTCGATACAGAGTCCCACTGTATCTCTCCTGAGTCCCACAGGAGGGTCTTTATACTGCGTCCCACAGTGTTACCAGAGTCCCACTGGCCTGCTCCAGAATCCCACTGAAGACTTCTTCTCCCTGAGTCCCACAGGGTCTTCTCCTGGCTCCTCGAGTCGCACGAGTAGCTCTTCTTCACTTTATGTTCTTCAAGTATCCTCAGCAGCCTGGGATAAAGGCTGCTGGCCTTGCTCTTCTTCTGATCACTTGTGGTGAACAGGTCTTCTCATCTTGCTCGGGCTTTATCACCTTCTTCTAAGGATGCCCCGGCTTCTCTCCAATTACTGAATGCTCAGAAAAATAATATCTTTATCTTCGGTCTGGTCCAGTCTCAGTCCTGGTCTTGGACAACTCAAATGCACACCACTGATTTGGCTATGTTCACGTGTGCACGTGCATGCATGCATGCATGCACTGTCCTCTTTCTCTTCTTGGTGCAGTAGACCCACAAAGGGTGTAGTATCTTTAAGCACACACCACCTTCTCACTTCTTCACACACTTTATTCTCTTTTGATTACACACATAAATGTGTGTTATACACTAGTGTGAGTCTTCCACTTCTTTCTTCTTCTAAGTGTGTTTACTTTTAGTGCACACACCTAGGTTCGGCCACTTCTTTAATTTGCACACAATTATTTCACTTTAGCACACACATGAGTTGGGCCTTCACACTTCTTGTTGCACACCCTTAAATGGCCGTAGGGTGTTCCTCTTCAATTTGCACACACACACACTCAAATGACGTGTGGTCTTCAATTCACCCACACAAGGCTACGGCCTATTCAATTCTAACACACACACAAAGTGTGGTCTTCCCTTGGTGCACACAAGGCACTAAGGCCTTGGCCTTCTATTCTTTTGCACACACACAAATGTGGTGGCCTTCCTCTTTATGCACACACACGGCCACGGCCTTCCTTCTTTGTTCTTGTTTGAACATACACCCAAAGGGTGTGTTCTTTCACTTCACACAAGGTATGGCCTCGGGTTCTCTTGCTTTGCACACCTACTGCCCATAGAGTGTCTTCTTCTTCACTTGCCACTCAAAGGGTGCAAGGGCTCGGCCTTCCTCCACTATTCCTCCTGAATGCCAAAGGAGGCGCGCAAGGGTCTCACCCGCGGGCTTCAACCAAGGGCGCGCAAGGGGTGCGGCCTCTTCTTCTTCAACAGCTGCACAAGCCTCGGGTGCAAGGGGCAGCCGCGCAAGGCTCAAGTGTGCAAGGGTGCAACACTGCCGCGGGATCCTTCCTCCTGCCACGCAAGTGTGCGGGCAGAGAGGGTGGCAAGAGACTCGAGCGCGCAAGTATGCGGCTCGGCTCCTTCCTGTCGCGCAAGGGATACGCGCAGGGGACTCCCCTTCACTTCTTTCGCGCAAGAGATGCACAAAAGGAACTCACGAAGCCAAGGGTGGCTTCGGGCTGCTTCGTCGTGCAAGTGATGCACGCAGGGCAGATCTTCGCGAGGCAGAGCACTCCGCGGGACTTCGGGTTTTCAACAGAGCTTCAGCAAGCTGCAATGAGGTCTCGGCCTCTCCTTTTATAGGCAGAGAATCCTCGGTTCATCCGCGTGAAATAAATATCAAAATCCTGAGATCTTCGGATCTTTAAAAACTTTCCAAATCTTGAATTTGATCCTCGGTTCACGTGGGTTCTCTCATTTTTTTCTTTCCTCCTCGTGCATGCGATTTATAACGCATGCACGGCCTTTGTTTAGGCCTATCCATGCAAAAACACGAACACCGAATGGCCTCGCACCTCCGGTTGCTTCGGCCTCGCTCGAAATCCTCCTTTCATCGCATGCATGATTATTTTATTGCATGGTTATGTTCAGTAGGCACAGACGATCACAATGGAGGTTTCGGATTCGGAAATGGTGGCCGGGAGCTCAAGATAGGTCGTCGGGATGCCTCTGGTTCAGCGGCTGCTCGCGGGAGACTTCGGCTCGAGCTCGAGGAAGAAGACAGTCGCTGGGCCATTGGATCAGCCGATCAAACGACTTTGGACGGCCTGGATCAGATCGCGGCGCCGCGGATCAGATGTGCGGCGCAGATCAAGCGCGCGATGCGACGGACGGCGGAGATTTTCTCCCGGGATTTTTTGCGCGTCCCACATCGAAACGCAGCCCGGTTTATCCGCGGCTTATAACCCAGCCACTGCCCGCAACTCCTCAGTTGCACTTCTCCCCTCCCGGTTCCGCCCCGCACCGGGTTCTCTCTGCGGGCGCGCTCTGCGCCCACTCATGCCTCCTGCGGGCGCGCCACTGGCGCCCACTATGCTCCCTGTGACACTCCGGGCGTGCCCCTGGCGCCCATGCGGTTGTCTTGGGTGCGCCCCTGCCTCAAGGATGCTGCCCTGGCCTTGAGGGTTCCCCATGGGCGTGGTGACCTTGAGTCCCACATGTGCCTTGGGTGATGACCCTCAGCTGGCCTCCTTGGTGGCCAATTTTTTTGGCAAAGGAAGGATGAATCCTTTGTATAAAAACAAAGTACTCCATATACAAATTGCCAAACCAAGTGCCATTCAAGCCTTCTTCTTCCCATCTCTATGCTTCTTCTTCTTACGAATTCCTCCATTCATCCTCAACATTTATTTATTACTTAGGAGTGAATTCTTGAAGGTTCTCCATCAACCGAACGCTTGAATCAACATAAAATCTCCAATGTGCTTCATTGATCCAATTAGAGATCAAGTTGGATCACTTCCAATTGACATGTACTAAGAGTTAGTACATGGACTTCATTAATGCACATCATCCACTTAGTAGTTGTGGATGGAACTCCTTTCAACTCCTCATGCATTGTCACTACAATGCATGGTCTTCAAACAATGTTGTGACATTGTATCATCATGATACAAGTTCTATGAACTTAAAGATCAGCTCATCAATCGTCTGATTTACATGGAGAATGTTTCAACCATATTCTCCAATGCCACTTAGTGAATATCCTATGTGACACTCCTCTAAGTTCCATGGCCATTCTCCTTCACCACCAACACCATCACAACCTTTTTCATTCACATCTTGACAATCCTTGACTTCCATTCATTGTAAGACAACAACATGCCTCATTGACAACCTCATTGACAACAAATGCAACACAATGCACTTCAATCTCCCCCTTTGTATTTGTTGTCAATACACTCCTTCAGCACATATGAATGGGTCAATATGTGTGCCAATATTTCTCCCCCTTATTGGCAATCAAATGCAAAGGTGTGGTGTGGTTCTCTTCCAAAAATATCTTCCTCCCATTGAAAAGTATCTTCTTGAAAAACACTAGGAGAGGGATGATGTCACATGTTCTCTTTAGCAAAGAACCTTTAGTAAATCAGCTCTAAGTCTACTTGGGCTAACCCGGTGTAGAAAACAAGAGTGATATGACCAAGGAATTCAAAGCTGTCCAAAATTCACTGTACATGTGAGATCATGCTTCAGGGCTTTGAAATTATTTCAGATATAACAATGAATTGCTAAATCCTGCACATACTTCACAAAACACATTAGAATGTTCAGGTGAAAAGATAAAGCTCCCCCTTTCATCCATTTGTCTTCAATCCATACTCCCCCTTAATTGAAAAGATAAACTCAATTAAGAAACAAGGGGTGAATGTATGATTGGAATACCTTCACTTTTCTCAAGATGGTATTAATCTCAGAATATCATCTTCTCCAGATTGGCTCCCCCTCAAGGGGTGCACAAGATTCTTTCCAAACCATCCTCCAGTTGAGAATGATCATCATCTTCAATTCCCTGCATTGTTAGCACATGTAAATACCAATGTATAAGGGAATAAGATGGAACCTCTTTGGTTCATCAATGTGAACAACAAGGTTGAGAAGATTCTCTCAACCGAGATGTCCTATTTTCACCAGTCTTCACACTTGCACATTTGATCTTCATTGATGATTGTGCTGGTGTGGTTCTCAAAACATCTTCATGTGAAATCTTCTTCTTCCCTTTTGCTTTAGCAATTGCCAGAACTTCATCTTCAGCTCTTTGTAGATCTTTGGCAAGTTGCAACTGATTTGGCCATATAATTAGTAAATCTCTTGGAAGAGTGGCCTCAGTTTTGGAAGTTCTGCATGGTACTTTGGATGCTATCAAGCTACCTTTCTTAGGCAACTTGTTTTCAATCAATCCCATCTGCTTCTTCTGTATTGATTGTCTGTTTGAGTCCAGTCTGCTTCTATTCAATTTCATGGCTTCTTTACAAAGGTCCATGATGTGTCCTTTCTTTCCACAGTAGAAGCATTTCTTGGTGGTCCTTCTGGATTCATCACCCTTCTTGGATTTCAATTCCAAGGACTTCTCTTCATTCTTCAAACTCTTCTTGGGAGCATCTTACACTTTCTTCTGCTTGCTTCCCAAGGAATCTCTCTGAGCCAGGTTCTGTGATCTTTTCTTCTTTTGAGCTCTGGATACAGTTGGAGATTGACATGTATCTATTTGACCACTTTTGCAATCATCCCAGATGTTGCCAAGTAATCCAAATCTGTTAGCAGTAAACAGATGTCTCTGGACCTGTGGATGTTGCTTCTTTCCTTCTAGCTTGCTCCCCCTAGGCATGGGCTTCCTCTGTGCTTTGACATTCATTGGATTGTACCAACAATCCTTTGCACAATGCCCATACTTATTACAACACCAGCATTGACCCACAAATCTTGACCTCTTGAGTCCTTCTGATTGTTGGATACTTTTCTTGACCTGTTGTGCTGTTTCAGGAGAGCTCTGCTTCTTTACTGTCTTCATCCATATTTGTTTGGAATTATTCTTCCATCCTGCACTTTTTGTGGAAACACAATTAGAAGCATCAGTACAAGATGGTATGGATGGTACCTTCCTTTTAGAAGTTGTTGCCCTTTTATTAGAGGATGTCTTTCTTTTAGAATCATCCTGCTCAATGCATACTTGAGTAGCAACATTTCTCCTTTCAGCTGTCTGGGAGGCTTGGGCTTTGGGTGATTGCTGATTTTTCAATATCACCTCCAGTTCTAAGCATTTCATATTGAGGGAGTTCTTCTCATCCTCAATAGTTCTTAGCTTTCCTTCCCAATTCTCCACCAGTTGTTTCATCTGGTCTTCATGCACCTTCTTTAATTCTTGTAATGAATTGTCCAGCTCCTTCACCCTTTTTTGCTTTGTCTTCAAGTTGAGCATCTTTGACAACCATTGAAACTCTGTGCCTCTTTTCCAGTGCATGGAAAACATCTTTGACTATTATCATAAAGAATTCTTTCTCAGAAAGGCTTCTTTGCAATTCTTCAGCGATGTCTTCATATCTTTCATTGCAAAGAGATACTGTTTCATCTTTGGCATTTACCAGCTTTCTGAGAGTGTTGGTTATGCCAACCCTTTTAGCCAGCTGATCTTCCATAGCATTGGCTTCTTCTTCTAACTGTGATTTTTCTTCATGAAGATCATGGATTCCTGTAGCTATACACTTTGCCACTTCCATGGGAACTGTCTTCTGAAGATATTTGAGTGCACTCTGAAGATCATTCATTATTTCAACTTCATCACAGCTAGGACAGGCTTTCTTCATCTTCTTGGCCTGTTTCTTCTTTCTATTTTTCTGAGTCTTGGCAGATATCTCCATTTGAGCCTGGTCACTCATTTCCTCAAATCTGCACTTCATAAAGACTCCCTTGGATCTTTTAGAGGTAACCTCGCTCTGATACCAATTGAAGTGCCCAGATCAGTGTGAATCACTGAGAGGGGGAGGGGGTGAATCAGTGATCCCTTAAAACTTTTTACTAATTGATTCTTAATCAATTAAACCTCTATGGATTGTTAAGGCCTCGATCCACTCTTCTTGTATCTCTCACCTTTCCACGAATGATGCAGTAAATGTAAAGGCACTGGACACAAGGATTTACAAGGTTCGGCACCAAAGGCCTACATCCTTGCCATGCTCTCTCAGCATGGATTCTCCCATTATAATCGGTTAGTATTACAATGGTCGATACAGAGTCCCACTGTATCTCTCCTGAGTCCCACAGGAGGGTCTTTATACTGCGTCCCACAGTGTTACCAGAGTCCCACTGGCCTGCTCCAGAATCCCACTGAAGACTTCTTCTCCCTGAGTCCCACAGGGTCTTCTCCTGGCTCCTCGAGTCGCACGAGTAGCTCTTCTTCACTTTATGTTCTTCAAGTATCCTCAGCAGCCTGGGATAAAGGCTGCTGGCCTTGCTCTTCTTCTGATCACTTGTGGTGAACAGGTCTTCTCATCTTGCTCGGGCTTTATCACCTTCTTCTAAGGATGCCCCGGCTTCTCTCCAATTACTGAATGCTCAGACAAATAATATCTTTATCTTCGGTCTGGTCCAGTCTCAGTCCTGGTCTTGGACAACTCAAATGCACACCACTGATTTGGCTATGTTCACATGTGCACGTGCATGCATGCATGCATGCACTGTCCTCTTTCTCTTCTTGGTGCAGTAGACCCACAAAGGGTGTAGTATCTTTAAGCACACACCACCTTCTCACTTCTTCACACACTTTATTCTCTTTTGATTACACACATAAATGTGTGTTATACACTAGTGTGAGTCTTCCACTTCTTTCTTCTTCTAAGTGTGTTTACTTTTAGTGCACACACCTAGGTTCGGCCACTTCTTTAATTTGCACACAATTGTTTCACTTTAGCACACACATGAGTTGGGCCTTCACACTTCTTGTTGCACACCCTTAAATGGCCGTAGGGTGTTCCTCTTCAATTTGCACACACACACACTCAAATGAGGTGTGGTCTTCAATTCACCCACACAAGGCTACGGCCTATTCAATTCTAACACACACACAAAGTGTGGTCTTCCCTTGGTGCACACAAGGCACTAAGGCCTTGGCCTTCTATTCTTTTGCACACACACAAATGTGGTGGCCTTCCTCTTTATGCACACACACGGCCACGACCTTCCTTCTTTGTTCTTGTTTGCACATACACCCAAAGGGTGTGTTCTTTCACTTCACACAAGGTATGGCCTCGGGTTCTCTTGCTTTGCACACCTACTGCCCATAGAGTGTCTTCTTCTTCACTTGGCACTCAAAGGGTGCAAGGGCTCGGCCTTCCTCCACTATTCCTCCTGAATGCCAAAGGAGGCGCGCAAGGGTCTCACCCGCGGGCTTCAACCAAGGGCGCGCAAGGGGTGCGGCCTCTTCTTCTTCAACAGCCACACAAGCCTCGGGTGCAAGGGGCAGCCGCGCAAGGCTCAAGTGTGCAAGGGTGCAACACTACCGCGGGATCCTTCCTCCTGCCACGCAAGTGTGCGGGCAGAGAGGGTGGCAAGAGACTCGAGCGCGCAAGTATGCGGCTCGGCTCCTTCCTGTCGCGCAAGGGATACGCGCAGGGGACTCCCCTTCACTTCTTTCGCGCAAGAGATGCACAAAAGGAACTCACGAAGACAAGGGTGGCTTCGGGCTGCTTCGTCGCGCAAGTGATGCACGCAGGGCAGATCTTCGCGAGGCAGAGCACTCCGCGGGACTTCGGGTTTTCAACAGAGCTTCAGCAAGCTGCAATGAGGTCTCGGCCTCTCCTTTTATAGGCAGAGAATCCTCGGTTCATCCGCGTGAAATAAATATCAAAATCCCGAGATCTTCGGATCTTTAAAAACTTTCCAAATCTTGAATTTGATCCTCGGTTCACGCGGGTTCTCTCATTTTTTTCTTTCCTCCTCGTGCATGCGATTTATAACGCATGCACGGCCTTTGTTTAGGCCTATCCATGCAAAAACACGAACACCGAATGGCCTCGCACCTCCGGTTGCTTCGGCCTCGCTCGAAATCCTCCTTTCATCGCATGCATGCTTATTTTATTGCATGGTTATGTTCAGTAGGCACAGACGATCACAATGGAGGTTTCGGATTCGGAAATGGTGGCCGGGAGCTCAAGATAGGTCGTCGGGATGCCTCTGGTTCAGCGGCTGCTCGCGGGAGACTTCGGCTCGAGCTCGAGGAAGAAGACAGTCGCTGGGCCGTTGGATCAGCCGATCAAACGACTTTGGACGGCCTGGATCAGATCGCGGCGCCGCGGATCAGATGTGCGGCGCAGATCAAGAGCGCGATGCGACGGACGGCGGAGATTTGCTCCCGGGATTTTTTGCGCGTCCCACATCGAAACGCAGCCCGGTTTATCCGCGGCTTATAACCCAGCCGCTGCCCGCAACTCCTCAGTTGCACTTCTCCCCTCCCGGTGCCGCCCCGCACCGGGTTCTCTCTGCGGGCGCGCTCTGCGCCCACTCATGCCTCCTGCGGGCGCGCCACTGGCGCCCACTATGCTCCCTGTGACACTCCGGGCGTGCCCCTGGCGCCCATGCGGTTGTCTTGGGTGCGCCCCTGCCTCAAGGATGCTGCCCTGGCCTTGAGGGTTCCCCATGGGCGTGGTGACCTTGAGTCCCACATGTGCCTTGGGTGATGACCCTCGGCTGGCCTCCTTGGTGGCCAATTTTTTTGGCAAAGGAAGGATGAATCCTTTGTATAAAAACAAAGTACTCCATATACAAATTGCCAAACCAAGTGCCATTCAAGCCTTCTTCTTCCCATCTCTATGCTTCTTCTTCTTACGAATTCCTCCATTCATCCTCAACATTTATTTATTACTTAGGAGTGAATTCTTGAAGGTTCTCCATCAACCGAACGCTTGAATCAACATAAAATCTCCAATGTGCTTCATTGATCCAATTAGAGATCAAGTTGGATCACTTCCAATTGACATGTACTAAGAGTTAGTACATGGACTTCATTAATGCACATCATCCACTTAGTAGTTGTGGATGGAACTCCTTTCAACTCCTCATGCATTGTCACTACAATTCATGGTCTTCAAACAATGTTGTGACATTGTATCATCATGATACAAGTTCTATGAACTTAAAGATCAGCTCATCAATCGTCTGATTTACATGGAGAATGTTTCAACCATATTCTCCAATGCCACTTAGTGAATCTCCTAAGTGACACTCCTCTAAGTTCCATGGCCATTCTCCTTCACCACCAACACCATCACAACCTTTTTCATTCACATCTTGACAATCCTTGACTTCCATTCATTGTAAGACAACAACATTCCTCATTGAAAACCTCATTGACAACAAATGCAACACAATGCACTTCAGTTATTAACATTAATAAACATATTATATCACAATTTGGATTGACTTGTTATGAAAATGTACCTTATGTATGTATTCACAACTAAGGCTCCAAGAAATTCATGCTTTAGAATCCCATTTATAATATTTAGATGAATTAAATCTATCATGAATGATCCATATATTTTGTTTTCATATATAATGTAAGACACATTATTATCTTTAAATGTGGTCTCAATATGAATTTTTAATGATAGTAAACATTTCTATGGAACTGGTGGGGAGAAGGTACTCCAAGATGGTCATTTTAATTTTGTGTCCAATTCAATAGATTATCTAGATCTGACATTTTTTCCCTATTTCATTATCCATTTATAATATTATAACTCACTTTATACCATTTTTGATCAATTTTTAGATGTTCTCATATGATTTATCTTAAATACATACCTCATTTATCTATATATGATAGGATAGACATGCTATGAATGTTTTGATAGCTTCATTGATCATTTTAATATCTGAATCATCAAGTGGAACATGCAACTCGTTCGTCAACTCATGAAAAACCTCAATACAAACTCTCATGTGATTATTTGGGAGGTATGTTTCGTGTAGATTGTATTATAGGATATTATACACCATACCCCTCGAAACAAGGTGTGTGTGGGTATTGACAGATACAAATCACATACAATATACCCTATATAAGTTTAATAAAAATGTTATCATAAGTTGTTTGATTTATATTTAGAAGAAAGAGTAATGAAAGAAATTTATTTTTTGGGGTATGATATGTGGTTGAGGGGAATGAGAAGCCTAAAATATAGTGGGTTAATTTATTTTATTTTTAGATATTTATTCAACCATTTTTTCTCTTTAATCCTTCTCATACATTGGTCAGACAAACCAAATGAAACAAAAATATATTGCAGGGAATATTTTTGTTTCTATAATCATTTCACTATATTATACATATCAACATGTGGTTTTATCTTCCCATAATTTGTTTGAGGATACACTCAAGAACATAATCCTATAATAAGACAATATTGTTGTGACCACTTCAAAGCTATTGAAATTAGTTTTCTTATGGTATGGTTGTTGTTGATTCTTGTGTACAAACCAAATTCTAAAAATATAAACTTAAATAGATATTTTTTTGTAATAATATTTAATGCACACATAATAATTTTTATTTTATAGTTATACATGTTTCCTAAACTAATTTTGTGTTTTCATTAAGTAGTTGACAGACTTTATTTACAGAAGCAAACTTCCATAACATACGATAAGGGATAGAACCAGTTTCAGGTTTTGATTCATCAAAATTCAGATAAACAAATTAAATATTTTGTTTGATATACTAAAAATCATTTTTTGTTTATATAAAATACAAACAAATTTATGATACATTAAATTGTAAATCATCCTTATTTTGTGATAGGGGGACATTGGTTTTGCTAAAAATTATTTCTTTTCAATACTCTTATTTGTTTCATAAATTTACAATTAGGAATCAAAATGGTTAAAATAAATAATATCAAATAATATATCATTGACTACTATGATCCTAAAATGATTTTCTATTGTCATAAATAATGAAATAATCTCATATTTTTCGCACTATAATGTGTTCATCACAAATTGTTCGGCGAGTCTTTACATTCCCCTCAACATCCCAAAGATATAGCTTGGTAAGAAGAGTTTAGAAGACTCTGTGGGATTTTTCAGTGGCCATTAAGACATATTTATTACACAAATATTCTAAAATATATGAAATATACAATGGGAAATTATAGTTAAATCAATTTTTCATTGTATATTTTTTAGTAAAATAGATTTTTTATATCTTAACATTACCATTATATCTTTCTAAAGGGGTTACTTTGTTACATGTTATATGTGGTGCTATGAATGAATATAAATTGGTACATTCATACTCATTGTGACCTCAATGTAACTAATTAATACTTGTTTCTTGGGGTTAACAGGTTGGCCACAGTGATTTGAAGCAACTTTAAATTTTATACCCTTACTACTTTCCTTGATAATTTTATCCTGAATTGTGATAATGGGTCGTGGTTTTTTCCCATCAACATTATGTGGATCCATTAATAATTCTTTAGATTCATAAATAATAGTTTGTTCTTCCTCGGGATTAGTAGCATCATCATGTGAAGAATACATTTTTTCATGTGTAATCAACTATTTATTTTTTCATGAATAACAAAATTGTAAACACAAACAAACAATTTGAGAAGGTTCATATGCACGACCTATTGAAAACATGATGAACCATTTAACTCCATATTCATACCCATTTTCTAACCATTAATATTCATCTATTTTGTAGGAAATGGGTAGTTGAATTTATGAAATGAATTACTCCACAATAGTTGGTGTTATCCTCTAAATTCATACAAAGGTGAAAGTTGTAGATAACTATCATATTCATTAGCTTCATCTCCCAAATAGTTATTATTACATTTTGGTGGTTGTGACTCATCCACCATATCATGTCAACATTCACTAATGTTCCTTCAATTACTCTGAGAAGTTGTCATCCCATACCAGGTACCAATAATCATTTTAGATAACTACTAATTAGGGTAGTTACAATAACATAGATGTGATGGGGGATGAGTCAGAAGTGACAAAATGAAACCATAAATGTTCGGGAGATGGTGCTAGTGAGGATTCAAGTTGACTCCTTAAAACTATTTAAATTACAATATCATAATTTAAAATTTCAAATATCATCTCAAAATGAAAAATTTCCCTCATAATACAATGAGAATATCAAATCATCCCCAATGAGTTGTACATACTCAAATATATATTATGTTTCCTTTTCCATAACCTATATCTTAAATAGAAGAGCTCTATAATAACATCACAGGTACCTAGAGATTCAAAATTAGAAGCCTAGAATTCAATATTATCCCTGAGGGATTACCATCACATGTACTTATTGAATATAAATAATGAAATGGTATATCATAAACATTTTTACTAGAATTTGGATTTTAAATTAAGGGAATTGTTAACATAATTCGTTCTCATAGGATATGCCCACACAATGGGTGCCCCAATACATTATTTTGACCTAGACTCTGAAAAACCATACAGAAGAACAAACAACAACACAAATGTCACATAAACCTCACCCAACCCTCAATGAATCACTAACATGTCCATAATAACACACATTTTAACATACCATACCAATACCTCACATAATACCCATCATATTGTAACATGAGAAAGAATTACTTGTATCACATCCACACATGATTTTTTTGTAGAAATACACTGTAATAATACATTGAAAAGTTTATTAAAAATCTTGTTAAACAATATCAATTGATTATTCAAAGAAAATATTATAAGGAAATTTTTAACCAAATTTAACTAAAAAATAGATATATATTAAATTCAATACAATAATTTTAAAAAAACTAGTCTAGATAACAAATTATAAGACAAGTAAATGTTTTTTGTTCAGAAATCAATAGAAAAAGTATACAAATATATAAATAAACACTTAAAGAATGAAAGTTATAGAATTATTCCATTTCTTAAAATTTAAATGTATAGACAAAAAAAACATACATATTATAATAATTCATATAGTTCCCTCAGTGAAAAAAATATTTATAAATGTGTATTGGATGATTTTACAATTTAATGATTATTAAAACCATATTTTTGTATGATTACTTTCAACATATATATACTATGAAACATTTCATATGAAAATCAAAATATTGAATACATATATAAAAACTATAAGTAATATAGTATCATAATCATAATTGTTTTTAAGGAATAATAAACCATGATAATCAATTAAATATTTCGATTATTGAATGTGTAAAAAAAAATAATTATTTAAGATTCTATATAAGTGATGTTTTCACAAATCTAAAAAAATTAAAACCATTAACCATCAATGATTTTGTTAAAAATAATTCTAAAACCCTTATAAATATAGTTATTTAATAATTATTAAATTATTTATATCACAAATAAGTTATTTCAATGATTAATAAATAATAAGTGTTCAATTTTCATAAAATACTTGAAAATGCACACATTATAAACTCTTGTATATCCTATATGATTTAAGTACTATGAAATTAATATATATAAACTTATCCTTATAGGAAATCATGAATTAATTTATATATTTAATGTGAAACTATTTTTTACATCTAATTAGAAAGATAACTATAAGGAAATTTTTTTAAAAAAATGTATAACATATTATTTTTAAAAATATTTGTTTATCCTGCGTATAATCTAAAACCAATCATATTCAAAGATATCCTAAATTCAATTTTAATTATGTATTATGAAATATTACATATAAAAAATATGATTATTTAAATTTGACTGTTAAATTTTTTTCACATTTATAAAACTAACAGAAAAACATTAAAAATACCCTAAAATTAAATCATTGAAGGTGAGAATGAATATTTTTTGGAAAAAATTTTAATTAAAAAATTACATTAAATTAAATGGAATATAATTTTAACATATTTATGTAAATAATTATACTTATCAGTGGAGAATTATTTTTAAAAATATAAGGAACATGTGAAATACATGGTGGCCTATAAGAGTGTAGTTTCCTATCAATCCTCAATACACAATGGAAAAGAAAATTGAGGTAGATGAGTGGTCAATCATGCTTTCTAATTGTTTCCTAATTATTTTTTATTTGTTTCCTAATTATTTTTATTTGTTTCCTACTTATTTTTATTTGTTTCCTAATTATTTTTATTTGTTTCCTAAATGTTTTTATTTGTTTCCTAATTATTTTTATTTGTTTCATAATTATTTTTATTTTTTTCCTAATTATTTTTATTTATTTCCTATTTATTTTTAATTCATTCCTAATTATTTTAATTATTTCCTAATTATTTTAATTTTTTCTTAATTATGTTAATTTTTTCCTAATTATTTTAATTGTTTCCTAGTTATTTTAATTGTTTCCTAATTATTTTAATTGTTTGCTAATTATTTAAATTGTTTCATAATTATTTTAATTGTTTCATAATTATTTTAATTGTTTCCTAATTATTTTAATTGTTTCATAATTATTTTAATTTTTTCCTAATTATTTTCATTGTTTCCTAATTATTTATATTTTTTCTTAATTATTGTTTCCTAATTATTTTATTTTTAATTTTTTTCAAATTATTTTTTTCTAATTATTTATAGTAAATTAATTCTAATTATTTCCTAATTATTTGATGATTATTTTAATTAAATCTAACTATTTATCAATTATTTAATAATTATATAATTATTCCTAATTAAATATAATTATTTCTAATTATTTCTAATTAAATATATTTATTTCTAATTATTACCAAAACATCCTCCGGGGGTGTCGAACCAAGAGTGCAGCAAGGCTCGTTGTCGTGTAACAGGTTACCCCGAGTCAAGCTCGAAACACCTTGTCAGAGTTTTCACTCCTAGGTATATCTGTGCCAGAACCGCCTCTACTTGTTCGTATTCAGACAAGGACTATTTGGTACAACCACTTCATATAATTATACTATATAGCTAAATAAAAATTGTTTTAAAAAAATTAAAATTAACAATTAAAAATAAAATTAACAATTAAAAATAAATTAACAATTAAAAAAACTATAAATACCTTTGATATTTTGAAGCAGTTTATACCTCCTAACTCCTTCTATGCTCTTCTCGTCAGAAAAAATTAAAATAAAAAAAATACTTAGAAAAGAAATTTAAAGAGAGAAAGGAAAATAGAAAAAAACAGATCCGATTGATTTGAAAAAAATGGATGGGGGTATATATAGGTTAGAATATTTGAGACGGTCTTATTTGCGACGGTATACCGTCGCAAATACCTTCGCCCGCATTAATTACGGGCGGTAGTTAAAAGGGTTTTTGCGACAGGCCCGTCACAAATAGATTCCTGCCGATGTACCATTAGCGATTGGTGGATATCCCCGTCGCAAATTTCTATTTACCACCGCCAGTATTGGCGATGTGCCCCATCGCAAATACCTTCACCCGCATTTCATACGGGCGGCGGTTAAAAAGGTTTTTGCGACGGGCCCATCGCAAATAACTATAGGCCGACATACCACTAGCGACGAGCAGATATCACCATCGCAAAAGCCTATTTACCGCCGCCGGTATTGGCGATGGAACCCGTCACAAATAACACCTGCTGAATAGTGTTTTGTGACGGGGAATTTTCCCATCACAAATAGTATTTACCACCTCGGGGTACTTGTGACGGGAAGAAGGCCACCGTCGCAAATAGGGTTCCTGCATTTTGGCGCGCAAACCGCGCCAAACCTATTACGATGGGTCTTATATTCCCGTCGCAACTAACTGACCATTTGTGACGGGCATATATTCCTTTATAATTATATAAATACTTTTTAAAAAATAATTTTTATTTTTCTATCTTTAAAAACCTATAAATTTATAAATATATTATATATACATTTATTAATTTATTTATTTTTAAATACTCATTTAAAATATATTTTTAACATTATTATTTAATATATAATCATATATGCTTGCATCTAAAAATGTGTGAAATTGAATAATTACAAATGATTACACATAAAAAAATTGAAAAATGGATTTGTTTTATTAATTAAATATAAATTATTAAAAGTTTATATAGATTTATGTAAAGATGAATTCATATTGAATATACAAAAATCTTGTAAAAAATATCTATAAATAAATTATATAAAATGACTAAATTAAAAAAACAAAAAAAACAAGTAATATGAAAAATGAATAAATAATACCTATATGTACTAGTATTATAAATATATTAATAAAATTAAAAATTAAAAAAAAAATATATTAAATGTATCATGTTATAATAAAATGTTGTGACCCGACCCTAGAAAGCTCGGAGCCGCTGTCTGCTATCAATTACATTGGCATGATTATAGGGAATCAAATCCCAAATGATTGAAAGTTTAGTGGTATTTGTATACTAGATAAATATATGAGTCTTTTAATACTAATTAATATACTAATTACGACATTATTTTTTTTCTAAATAACATGAAGGACAACATTATTCTATCTGGTATATCCCTACATATCTTTAATAACACCCTTCTTGGATTTCTGGGGAAACAGAAAAAACAAGGCTGAGCTCAAATGTTCGGTAAGCATAAAGTATAGAGGAATCAATAATGAATCAATGAGAATTATAATTAGGTAATATTAAATAAAGGAACACGTATACCATGTAATCGAAAAACTGAGAATGAAGTTCATAAACAGTATGGAAAGGTAATACTACATTTCAAATAACTAGATAAGAAAAAATAAATATGGAAAGGTAAGAAACTAAAACATATTCCATTCAACCAATGAAATAAACATGAAATGAGTCTATAGTTATGTTGATGTAAGATATAAGGGATGACTAATAACTGAAGCTAAATGGGAGAAATGCTAATTATTTGATGCCATGTTTCCTAGGTACCCAGAACCATTGTCGTCAAGATCATGTCAAGACATTTTAAACTACTCTAAATTGTTGGAACCAGGGTCTTCTAAGCATGATTTGGCGTACGGTTTGTGTTTTTTGTCAATCCTCAGTGGATGTTCAGAATGTGTATCAGCAAAGAGATCATACCGTTCAAGCAGACAACAGTAGTGAATGTAGCGTCATTTCCCAGTGTTTTCCAAATTTTTGGGCCTGAAAATCGACAAATAAAGAAAAGTCTTTTTGGCAAAGGGACTTGCACGCCGAGATCTTGGAGGATAGGAAACTTGCATGCCATATGTTTTTGAGGTTCAGAACCTCAAAAATATGGAAAAGGGATAAGGGTCGCGCAAGTGTTGGTTAGGTCGCGCAAGTGTTGGTTAAGTCACGCAAGTGGACTTGCGCGCTGTGAATGAACTTGCGCGCTGGTACCTAGAAGGATTCGGACTTCTGCACCTATTGTTTTCCAAAAACATAACTTCAAAATTTGGCTAAGGAAAGAAGGTCGCGCAAGTATTAGTTGGGTCGCGCAAGTGAGTTGCGTGATAGAGGTTACGAGAGAGGAGACTTGCGCGCCAATGAGGGACTTGTGCGCCACCGCGCAGGGGGTCCAGTTTTCCTATAAATAGAGGACCACCCCGCCTCATTTCTTACGGAGTTCAAGACTTAGTGATTGTTCGAGATCTCGTCGCGCTGGTGGTTGAGAAGTGCAAGTGGTTGTTTGGTCGCGCAAGTAGAACTGGCATGCCAGTTTTTGGCTGCGCACCCAAGGCAGTTTGGGAGAGAAAGGAAGTGGACCGCGCAAGTTATTAGTTGGGGAAGGAAGCGTCGCGCAGGTTCTTTTCTTACAATTACACGTCGATTTGGACTTGCGTGCCCTATTGGGACTTTTGCGCTTGGCTTGGTGAAGCACGCCATGTATTGCTGAAGCCCGCCGGTCGGTTTGGAGCTGCACGAACACCGGGGGATTACCCGATACATTCGGGGAAAATTGATATTCATCTTCCGGTGAGAATTAGACTTCAATAGAGCATTTAAATACAACAGAGGATGCATACTTATGCAGTGATGAAGAGACCATCACGTCTATAAACTGAGTGGGACTTCAGCAACGATATTGAGCCAGGGGGAGTCAATGGGAGTGACCCGAGGGACGCAGTGAGCTATCCCTAAACATTTTTAAAGGTAGTGAGCCTGGGATATAGTGTCTATGCCCAAACCTTTGCAATCCATAGCTATTGAAGATTAGTGTAATTGGGTACGACCGACAACTTGTCGACGTATGCTCCTTGGACGTAGCCCTTAGTGGTGAACCAAGTAAAAAGTGATGTGTCCTCTCTGTGCATGTGAATGTTTGATTTCTAATCATAATCATCATACAGGTTCAACAAGTTCCTTCCAACGTGGGAAAAAGATCCACCACATTAAAAGAAAATGTTGTCACCCTGATTCACCCCTCCCGTCTCAGGGTGTCTCGGGGTCCTTCAAGTGGTATCAGAGGGTAAAGGTTGCTGGTGTTGAATCTGACCTTTTTTTCATCATGGAAAACGCGGTCAATATCAGGGGTGTCCTTCACTTGATGGAAGAAATTTCCAGATCTAGAAGAACAGAATGAGATCTCATCTAAGATCTCTTGGAATGGAAGTTCTCTTTTATACTGTGAAAGTAATACAAGTCACTTATCCAACAGGCCTAGCAATGAGTGAAACAGACAGCAAACATCTTGATGCAGATGCTAAAGCACAGAATGCACTCATTGCAGCCCTTTCTGATCATGTCTACCTAAAGGTGATTAATTGCACCTCAGCAAAATCCATGTGGGATAAACCTGAGAATATTTTTGAAGAAGATAGCAAAGTGAAAGAGGTGAAACTACAAGTGCTGCACAATCGATTTGATGATCTGAAGATGCATCCAGACGAGAATGCAGACTCATTATTCAATCTAATTACTGAAGTGGTTAGAGAAATTTGGGGTCTAGGCGAAGAAATCAAATACATTGATATTGTAAAGAAAATATTAAGAAGACATCCACCTCTGTATAATGCGAAGGTGTCAGCCCTTGAGGAAAGAGATCTTCCAAACTTTCTCTAGATGATCTACTGAGCAGCTTGGTAGCATATGAAATGAGTGTCAAACCAGAAGATGCTACGACTCAGGTGAGCAAGGAAATAGCATTCAAGGCCATGGATAAACTGAAAATCTCAAAGGACAGTAGGGGTGAAGATGATGAAGAAAAAAAAATTCTTTCTCTCATTGCAATGAAGCTCCAGAAGGGGAAAGGGAAATTCAAAGGGAAGTTACCTCTCGCATGTTTCCATTGTGGAAAAGTTTGGCACATTCACTCTCAGTGCTTAAGAAAGATCAATGATGAATATAGTGAAGATAAAAACTTCGAGAAGCCTCAGAGAAGGTTCTTCAAAAATGGAGACTTCAAATCTGGTAAGAAAATAAAAAGGAAGAGTTTATCTGTGAAGAGGAAGAAGATGATAATGAATTCTGTGATGAAGAAGAACCAGAATTCAAAACTAGGAACCATGCTTCTATGATGGTCACTGTTGAAAAGACAGAAGATACTAATGGAGAAAAACAACAGAGAACTTGTGTAGATCATGAGATGCAACTTAAGGATGTGGTTAGTAAGATTAAGATTAAATGTAAGAGCTGCAATAAGTGGAAATCAATTGTAGAAGAATCAACTGAATACGTTGATCAACCTGAAGCTAAAATTGAATAACTGGAAGAATTTGTGAAGGTACAGTCTCAAATAATTGAAAGCAACGATGATGTAGTAGATCTGATGATGAGAATTGAAGAGAAGGCAAAGGTCATCAATGACCCCACCTCTAGACTGGATGAAAAATCCAAGACTGCTAAGGGTCTTGAGGAGGAAGTTGTTACTCTGAGGAGAAAACTGGAGACTGAATCAGTTCCAAAAGAATCGAGGAAGAAAATACAATTTGGAATATTCTCAGATGTAGAATTACTATCAAGATCCAAGTGTGGTTGATATGGGGTTGGAAAAATCTTGAGTGATCAAAGACCCGCTTGCATGGGAATGAGTGGAATTGGCTGTGAGGCTGAGACATCAACTGCTGGAAGTGAAAAGATCCAAAAGAAAGATAAGATTAAAGCTGAACATGTTGAAATGTTACCTAGAGTGCCGAAAAAGGAACCCTCAATCCAAACTAAAAGGAGAACTTAAAATTATCCTCAAACATTCAGAAATGACAGACAGTCTAACTATTCTCCCAAGGAAGAAGGTATGAGGAGAAATTCAAGTGAGAAGACATTTCCTCTCATGAAGTGTCAGTTCGGTGGCTATCTAGGCCATACCATGTCTTATTGTGAGGAGGCAAGAATCTATCTGAATGGAGAAGATATAGAAGCTCAACAAAGGAGAACAATTTCATATCCTAATTCTTATATAAGAAATAATTTCTATGGATATTGTTTTCGTTGTTCTAACTTTGGTCATAAGGCCGATCATTGCAGGCAGATAAGGGACATGGACACCTCATACCAAAGTTCAAGACAAGTCAAGTCTCCTCAGCAAGACAGTGTTGCTCTTTCAAACAGGTTTTTACCTCTCAAAGAAGACTTTGACTGTGAAGAACCAGGGTATGTGAAAGAGATAATTGAAAGGCCATCAGTTCTATATACTCAATCTAATGTATCATGGAAGGAAAGGAAGAATATTGAGAAATCCAACCTTGCATAGGTGGCCCTCAAAGCTACAAAGAACAACAGTACCTGGATTCTGGATAGCGGTTGTTCATCTCATATGACAGGTAATGCCGGCCTACTAACGAATATCATAAGGAAGGTTGATGGTATAGTAAGATTTGGTAATGATGGGGCTCTAAAAATCAAAGGGAGTGGAAGTACCAAATTAGGTAATGGAGAACTAAAGAAAACTGAAGTCCTTTACGTAGATGGCCTACGTCATAATCTCCCCAGCGTGAGTCAACTCTGTGACTCAGGACTTATAGTTACTTTTAATCAGAAAGGCTGCACTATCAAGGGAAATACTGGAAATTCACTTATGAAGGGATGCAGAACAGAAGGCAACTTGTATCAGGTTGATAGTGAATAAAATGTATGTTACATGACTGTTGAAGAAGAAAACAATTTGTGGCATCGGAGACTGGGACACATCAATCAACAAGACATGGAGAAAAAATCAAAATTGAGAATTGTCATGGACATTCCCAACCTGAAGCGTGAGCGTGAAAAATCTTGTGATGCTTGTATTTGTGGGAAGTTGGTCTGTAGTTCATATCAGCCATAGAAGAAAAGGGCATCTCACCTTCTTGATCCGATTCATACTGATGTATGTGGGCCAATAAATGTTGTCGGAACTCATGGAGACAGATACTTTGTCCTTTTCATAGATGATTATAGTAGAATGGCATGTGTGATGGTCATTCACAGGAAATGACAAGTCCTTGACTGCATGAAAACATATCGGCGAATCACCGAGAATGATACTAGACGAACAATCAAAGTGCTGCGATCTGACAATGGAGGAGAGTACATGTCCATTGAATTTTAAAATTATCTGGAGAAGCATGGGATACAACATGAGGTAGCTGCGTTGAGAACTCCACAAAAAAATGGAGTTGTTGAACGTAGGAATCGACAAGTGAACAGCATGGCACGAACTTTGCTGATTGAGAGTCGTATTCCACAACATTTCTGGAAAGAGGCTGTTCAAGATGCAGTGTACATTCAGAATCGAACAGGACTTTATATTGGTGAGACTAAGACACCATATGAATTGTGGCATGGACGGAAGTCTTCTCTAAAATACTTTCGTGTCTTTTGAAGTAAATGCTTCATTAGGAACAAAGAAGGAAATCAAGGGAAATATGGAGACAATGCAAATGAAGGAATTTTCCTCGGTTACTCAATGAACAACAAAGCCTACAAGTGTTTCAACAAGCATTTGGGAAGGATTGTGGAAAGTAGTGATGTTAAGATAATTGAATATAAAACCACAAATGATTCAAGGATGTCATATACTGATGTGATAGAAAGTCAGGAACAAAGTGAACGTGAAGAAAATACAAATGTGGAAATAGAGGAAGTTGTTTAAAACACTCAGCAGTCACATCATGATGTCGACTCGGAAGAAGAATCTGAAGAAGAAACAATGGCCGAAGAGAATACTACTGAACCTCACAGGAGAAATCGAAGAGCTGAGATTGATCCATCCAACATAATTGGGGACAGGAGTGCAACCACTCAAACAAGAAGGATGAGGAATAAAACGCAATCTGCATTTCTATCAGTTGTAGAGACATCCTCATTCGAAGAAGCTGCAAAAGATGAATCTTGGGTGAAAGCCATGAATGATGAATTAGATCAGATTGAAAAGAATCAGACATGGGATCTTGCCTGATACCTGAAGGTCACAATGTGATTGGTACCAAATGGATCTTCAAAAATATGTTTGATGAGCATGGAAGTGTCATCAAAAACAAGGCACGACTGGTATGTGAAGGATACTCCCACATTGAAGGCATTGATGTTGAAGAAACCTTTTCTCTAGTGTCTAGACTGGAGTCAATCAGGCATTTCCTTGCCATGGAACTCCAAAGAGGATATAAAGTATATCAAATGGATGTCAAGACCACATTCTTGAATGGCGTACTATAAGAAGAAGTCTAAATTGAACAACCAGTGGGCTTTGTTTTGGGTACTGATGAAACAAAGCTCTACAAACTGAAGCAAGCTCTATATGGTTTGAAGCAGGCACCACAGGCGTGGTACTCACGGCTGGATTCATATCTCAAGAAGTTGGAATTGAAAAGAGGAGGAGTTGATTACAATCTCTATGTGAAGAATTCTCCAAAAGATCAATTCATGGTTCTAGTCTACGGGGATGATATCATATTTGGTGGCAGTAGGCAGAAATCAGTGGATGAATTTTCCAACCACATGAAATCAGAATTTGGAATGTCTATGATTGGGGAGATCACATATTTCTTGGGGCTGCAAGTGATTCAAAAGAAGGAATAAACTTTCATTTCTCAGAAAAAATATTCAAGAGAGCTGCTGAAGAAGTTTAATATGCAAGACACCAAACCAATGTCAACTCCGATTGCAGTTGGAACTAAACTTGGAAAGCATGAGGATGTGAACTCTGTTGATCCCACCATGTATAGGAGGATCATTGGAAGCCTACAATACCTGACAGCGACAAGGCCAGATATTGTCTTTTCCACATTCCTTGTAGCCCGCTTTCAGAGTAATCAAAATGAGGAACATATGGCGGCAATAAAAAGAATCATGAGGTACATTCAAGGTACACATAACTTCGGGTTATTTTTTTCTACAGGTAGGGATAGTGAATTATCAGCGTTTTCTGATGCTGACTGGGATGGTGATATAGTAGATAGAAAGTCCACTATTTGTGGAGCTTTCTATATTGGGAAGAAATGTGTTGGCTGGTTGAACAAGGAACAAGAAAGTACTTCTCTTAGTACTATTGAAGCTGAGTATATCTCTGCCAAAAAGGCATGCACTCAACTGCTTTGGATGAAGCAACAACTAACAGATATTGGTGATAAGGTGCAGCAACCAATGGAGATTTACTGTGATAATAAAAGCGCAATTGATCTTACAAAAAATCCGATTCATCATTCTCATACAAAACATATTGAAATACAGTATCATTTTATCAATGAAAAGGTTGAAAAAGGCGTGATTAGAATGGACCGTGTTGGAACTGATGAGCAAGTGGCTGATATCCTGACCAAGCCACTGTCCGTTGTTGTGTTTGAGAAGCATCGGTTGAACCTCAGTGTTCAACCACCTCCTACTACGTAAGGAGGTTCCGGAAAACCCGTCTCCCCATTTGTTATAACTGTTTTCATCTGTTTATGGATGTGATGCAGGTTTATGGGGGAGATACTATCCAGGGGGAGTATGGTTTGAGCGAAATGTTGAAAAACTTATCGGTCTTTTGATTTATTGTCAATGAGGGAGAAAGGAATAACTTCAAGGAGGGAAAGTAATGCATCTTTGATGAGAAATATAATCGGGCATCATGGCGAATTCCAAAAGCACTGGAACCCAATTCAAGGTGGTCAACTTATCGGTCTTTGGATTTATTGTCAATGGTGGAGAAAGGAATAAATTCAAGGAGGGCAAGTAATTCTTCTGTGATGAGAAATATAATCGGGCGTCATGGAGAATTCCAAAAACACTGGAACCCAATTCAAGCTTCCTCTCTTATTTTCTACACCGATCATTGCTCACGTATACTTAGAGTGTTGGCTAATTTGATTCTCACGTTTTTGAATTCTGCATGGATGGAGAGCTATTGAATTTATTTCTTGATTTATGACAAACCCAAAGGGGGAGATTGTTGGACCTAGGGTCTTCTAAGTATGATTTCGAATATGGTTTGTGTTTGTTGTCAATCATTAGTGGAAGTTCAGAATGTGTATCAGCAAAGAGATCATACCGTTCAAGCAGACAACAGTAGTGAAGGTGGCGCCGTTTCCCAGTGTTTTCCAAATTTTTGGGCCTGAAAACCGACAAATAAATAAAAGTTTTTTTGGAAAAGGGACTTGCATGCCGAGATCTTGGAGGATAGGAAACTTGCGCGCCATATGTTTTTGAGGATCAGAACATCAAAAATATGGAAAAGGGATAAGGGTTGCGCAAGTGTTGGTTAGGTCGCGCAAGTTGACTTGCGCGCCGTGAATGAACTTGCGTTCTGGTACCTAGAAGGATTCGGACTTGTGAGCCTATTGTTTCCCAAGAACATAACTTCAAAATTTGGCTAAGGAAAGAAGGTTGCGCAAGTATTAGTTGGGTCGCGCAGGTGAGTTGCACGATAGAGGTTACGGGAGACGAGACTTGCGCGCCAATGAGGGACTTGTGCGCCACCGCGCAGGGGGTCAAGCATGCCTATAAATAGAGGAACACCCCTCCTAATTTCTTACGGAGTTCAATACTTAGTGATTTTTCGAGCTCTCGTCGCGCAGGTGGTTGAGACGTGCAAGTGGTTGTTGGGTCGTGCAAGTAGAGCTTTCGCGACGGTTGTTGGCTGCGCGCCCAAGGCGGTTTGGGGGAGAAAGGAAGTGGACAGTGCAAGTTTGTAGTTGGGGAAGGAAGAGTCGCGCAGGTGCTTTGGTTACACTTGCGCATCAGTTTGGACTTGCGCGCCCTATTGGGACTTGTGTGCCTGGCTTGGTGAAGCACGCCATGTATTGCTGAAGCCCGCCGGTCAGTTTGGAGCCGCACGGAAGCCGAGAGATTACCCGATACATTCGGGGAAAATTTATATTCATATTTCGGTGAGAATTGGACTTCAATAGAGAATCTACATACAACAGAGGATGCATACTTATGCAGTGATGAAGAGACCTTCACGTCTATAAACTGAGTGGGACTTCACCAACGGCAGTGGGACAGGGGGAGTCAACAGGAGTGACCCGAGGGACGCAGTGAGCTATCCCTAAACATTTGTAAAGGCAGTGAACCTGGAACAGAGGGTATGTGCCCAATCCTTTGTAATCCACAGCTAGTGAAGATTAGTGGAATCAGTTACGACCGACAACTTGTCGGCGTATGCTCCTTGGACGTAGCCCTTAGTGGTGAACCAAGTAAAAAGTGGTGTGTCCTCTCTGGGCATGTGAATGTTTGCTTTCTAATCATAATCATCATACATGTTTAACAAGTTCCTACCAACGTGGGAACAAGATCCACCACATTAAAAGAAAAAGTTGTCAACCTGATTCACCCCTCCCCTCTTAGGGTGTCCTGGGGTCCTTCATAAATTTCACAACTAATTCATTCCATGAGACTACTGATGCATCAATGGGTTTCATGAAATGGTCCCTAACTGGAAGGTATTTCTTTAAAAGGTCCCTATCTCATGTATTGCATGTCCAAAGCATTCCTCATATTGTTTAAACATTATGTCGTATCAAATATCCATATTGAATAATGTATACGTATTTGTCAACATTTACCCAAATAATCAAATAACATTCAATGTAAACACTGGTAAAAAATAGTATATGTTTTAGGAAATGAATATATTCCATGGTATATGATATGTATACTTAGGGTAAATACGATTGATAATGGTCATATGAAATTGATTATTTAATGGGGGATAAAATGAATCAAGGAAGTGGATGTGAATATTATCATTCAAAAATCATTCATAAAACATCTAGAGGAAGATTAAGGATTGTAACTGTAACATCCTGGAATTTCCTTATAATTTTTTTAATTATATGAAATTATTTTTCGACTGCGAAATTTAACGGTGCGCGATTCTGAGGCCCGGATTGCCAAGAATGATCTGTCAAAGTATTGTTACTTTTAATTAGCGCGTGTAAAGAGTTTTCCTAAAAATATAAAATAACTCTTAAACAGTTTCCCCAATCAAAAATATGAGGACACCGTTGCATCAAGGATGGTAGGGTTACCCTAGGCACGACTTAAGCCTAGTCGGTGTAGGCTTTCGATGAGAAAAACCGAAAATGGCATAACTGTAAATAAAATAATGAAATAAAGTTATTTTATTTTTAAAATTCTTATAACTCATAAACTGTGAATCAGATTAAAAATACAAGACTACTGATGATCTCAGAAGGGTATGATTTCTTTAGGAAGACACTAACATTGGTCAGTGTGGGCCACCAGTGAAAATCATTTTTTGGCGGTAAATAAAATAATTAAGTGTCAATTATTTTATTGTAAAATTCATAACTTCTAGACAGTAACTCGGATTGAAAATCTGAGAGTACCATTAAGTTATTTGGGGTGTGTCCTCCTGAGGTGGAGCTTAACCTCGACCAATGTGGGTCGAGGATGAACGTTATTATTTTATTGAACTTTTTTTAAGGTACGTTCAGTAAATAAGAGAGGGGCATTTTCTAACTTTTGAATCGTTGCTTGGATTAAAAATCCCAGGGCATCGTTGAATCCACAATGCTAATATTATCTTAAAGGATACTTCAATTTGACCATAGTAGGTTTGGAAAAAAATTTATTTTTTGGGACTTTTTTAAAAGAAATGAAATGAAATAATTTTATTATTTTATTTTCTTTCATACCGCCAACGACAAATGGAGTGTTGGGCCAATGATGTGTCAAGACAATAAATGGAATGACCTGTGAATCTTAAGTAATGACGTCGTTGGAGAATTAGGAAGGTTCTTAATTAATGAGCTTCCATTAACTCCCCACGTCATTACATACACTATCAATCTCCTATATATATGGTGTTTGGGGAGGGGTATCGACATAACTTCACCATGCCATGAAGTATTGAATGAGTGCTGAGATGCCGAACCCATAGAATATGGAACCGATCTCAGTGGGAGTTGACGAGTAACCCTGAACCATGAACCGAAGGACGACGTACGAGTGCTGTCGTTGGGAACCGGTTTCAAGAACAAAGAAAACAATCCAACTTCAAGTGTGGGCACTATCTAATGGGTTTACGAGGTAGGAGTTAATTTCTCTACTCACTTTAAATGATTCCCTCTTTGATGTTCTTGAATTATACGAAGAACGCGGATCAACCGATTAACGTGTTGATCCACGATTATTTCATTTTTGTGGGAGGTTGTTACAAGGTATCTTTGTGGGGTTTTGATTGTTGTTTAATATAATAAAACTTTAAATCCTTTTTATCCTGTTTTTGAACACGAGCTAACACGGAGGGCACGGGCCTAACGAACCCAACCCGAACCCTCCACAACATTTCTACCCTTGAGCCCTCTGTGGATGACCACTGGCACGATGGTACCAACTTGCTACGAAGGAGGTGACATGGCAATGCACATTGTAATTGGAGGTCGTGACACGATGCCTCAGCCGTGAATGGATCAGCCGACACTGACCGAACACAGAGGTGGTGCGGTGTGCCGTCGCGTGCTTCTGGTGTGCATGTGGCCCCGACTTGTCAGCCACGACAGTCAGATATGGTCACCAGTTCATCAGCCGATCTTAGAAGGGAAGGATGACGTGTCGTCACGCGCCGCTGGTTAGCAAGAGGCCACGGCCAAAGCTATGACAGAGGAGGTCGAACCTGCACCTCTGGCGGGTTCCTCGGTGACCAAGTGGCACCCACGTGGCGTTGCCTCCTCACAAACATAAAGGCCTCCAGGACATTCAGGAGTTCGGGAGACTGGGGGGTCACACCCCCACGCTATCTTGGGCGAACCCCCTAGCGGGTCGCCGTTCTAGAGGGACGCTCCATATACGTGCCAAGCTTCCCCTTGCAGGCCCCCCTTTGCGGTCCGCCCCCATTACGGGTTGGGATGCCCCTTGCGGGCCACCCTTTTCTAGACGCCCCATTGCGGGGCACCTTTGTTGGACATGTCAGACCTCGGCCCAGCATTCAAAGCCCACCGTGGCCCTTCCAAGACCCAGTCGGGCCGGGTCTTTCTGACCAGGTCGGACCTGTTGTGGGACCAACTAGGCCCAAAAACACTTAAATGGCCATATCGTGAAAACCAGACGTCCATTAGACCAAATTTATATGGAATTGGGATCCTTATCACAAGGAGGTCCTTTTGAGATAATCCACATGTGTTTTGGAGAATGTTTGGGTATGGCTTGGTTAGATCAAACACAAATCCAACTGGGCCCTTGGTACTAAAATGCATGTATCTTTCCAATCGTGGATCCGAATGACGAGACGTTTGTGGGATTGACACTCTCTTGAGGAGATAGATCTTTGGAATAATTTATGGTGAATTCAATGGATAACAAGATGTGTCAAGTGGTTGTAGGAGTGGTTCTCCGAAGCAGACTATGTGAAAAACATTGCGGTTGACTGAGACCTGAAGACTATTGACCATGGACTCCTTACGACTCTACGACTGGCCCAACAGGAAGTGGCTATGTTTGACCTAGCATGCCAACAATACCCATTAGAGATGTGTTCCTTAGTATGTCCAAGGTGGCAAGCGGCTCTATGTGACCCAGTAGGCCCACAGTGGGAAGCTTCTCTGTGTGCCCTTGTACGCCCAAGGTACCCCTCATGGTTGAGTACCACAACAGTCCAAGGTTAGTGGGAAGCAGCTCTATGTAACCCCGTAGGCCCATGTTGGGAAGTGTCTCTTTGTGACCCAGTATGCCCATGGTACCAATAGGGATGAGTACCACAAGAGTCCAAGGTTAGTGGGAAGCAGCTCTATGAGACCTGACAGGCCCACGATGCTCATTAGAGGAGGAGTAGACCAGCATCCAAGGGCGCGCCCCACCCCTGCACTCCCAATGCCCGGTGCGGCGACCGATCCTTCCGCTGGGCATGCGGCCAGCGCCACCGTGTGTTGACTTCACACCTCTGTGCACCTTCTCCAGCGCCAGTGCCAGTGGCAGAGTGGTCGCTCGGCCATCAGTCATGCACTGCTGGCCTTCTTCCTGCGTTACTTGAGCCTACAGCCTCTTGGGATAGCGTTATTCATTGCGGTAGGCCCTGATTCGGTTTTTTACATCTTCAAAATGGGCGATCACAATAAACGCACATGCGGAGGGGCTCATTCCTTGTTCATGTTGGCCCGCGCCCCCATGTTAGAAAAATAAACTTGGGGTTTCAAAAAATGTTCAATAGAATTTCATGCCTTAATTTCAATCCCTATCCCAATGATAATACAAACCCACCCGCATAAATAAAAAAAAGATTAACAGATCAACTTGTTTATGAGTTGATATGTTCTTATCATTTTAGAATGAAATGTGGGGAAAACAAAATCAATAAACACAACCCCTACCTCTAAACATTGGAGAGAACTCATAATTGAGGAGATTTCACCGTTCTTCATCCCCGCAACAAGCCGCCCCATCGCCGCTCGAACATCAATTTCCGGTTTGGGGTTTTGGCATCACATGTCACCTTCTAATGGGATCAGCTCCATCCTCTATGTGTCAGGCGTCGTGGTTCTCCTTCAACACTTCGGTTCTTGGAGAATCTTTGTTGATACCTTCCCCCATGCTCCAAATATATAAGAGAGGAGGATGGTAAGTAACAGCGTCGAAATTTAATGGGGGTCATTAATTAAGAAGCTTCCTAATTCCCCAACGACGTCGTTACATGGGGTTGGTAGATCAATCAATTTATTAGCTTGACACATCGCTGGCCCTACCCCTTCGCTTATTCATTGGAGGGTATGAAATTAAATAATTAAATTATTTCATTTAATTTCTTTTAAAAGTCACAAAACATATCTTTTTCTCTGGACCTACTGTGGTCAAAGTAAATCCTACCTTATGCAAATACTGGTGATGTGGATTCAATAGTTCCCTCAGATTTTTAATTTGAGAAATGGTTCAAAGTTATAAAACACCACTCACGCATTTACTAAACGTACCCGAAAAAATGTTCAGAAATTAATTCTAAGAACTCTGGGCCTTAGAATCACATGCCATCAATTTTCGCAGACTCGTAACAATTCAATATATAAAAATTTCATGGAAAATTCGGTTATTTACATTCTCCCCACTTTCGGGATTTTCATCCCCAGAAGCCACAACATAGACTATGGAAACAAATGGGGGTACATAGCATTAATATAAGCCTCCCTCTCCCAAGTGCTCTCTAGGAGGTTCCTATGCTTCCAAAAAATGCACACCAGAGTTATTGACCACCCACAAAGGAATCACTCCTTTTGATCCTCAATATCTACTGGAACCTCCGTAAATGTCGCCCAATCGTCGAAATCCATCTCACCATGGTCGATGACGTGATATGGGTTGTGCACATATCTCCTCAGCTAGGATACATGGATGATGTCATGTACCCTCTCCAACAGTGGTGGAAGTGCCAAGCAGTATTCCACCACACCTATCCTCTGAAGTATCAGAAACAGTCCGATAATCCTTGGTGTAACTTACCACATCAGACAAATCTTTATAGCCCCCATCGAGGAGAGACTCGCAAGAATATGTGGTCCCCCTCTTAAAACTCAAAATTCTCCATTTCCAGTCAACATAAGACTTTTTTAGACTCTGCATAGTCTTCATCCACTCCTGGATGATCTGCACCTTATCATTTGTAGCCCGTACAAAGTTTGGACCCATAAATGCTGATTCCCCTAGGTCTGTCCAGCATAGAGGTGATTAGAAAGGTTGACGATACAAGGCCTCGAATGGGGCCATAACTATTTTGGATATGCGAACTCCACCATGGGAATGTGATCCACCCAACTTCGGCCAATATATTGGACGCATGCATGAAGAATGTCCTCCAGCGTCTCAGTGGTCCGCTCTATTCGACCATCCATATGAGGATGAAAGGTAGTGCTCAAACATAGCTGAGTCCCGAATTCCCCTTGTAATCCCTTCCACAACCGGAATGTGAAATGTGTGTCATGGTTAGAGACAATCATTGATGGAACCCCATGAAGTCGTACAATCTCATGTATGTAGAGGCGTCCCAATCCCTCTACTGATCCCTACTCTTGACTAGGTGGGAATTGGGCTAGCTTGGTGAGTCATTCAACGATCACCCAGATAGAATAATGTCCCCTGGACGTATGTGGAAGTCCTGTCACAAAGTCCATTGAAATTCCATCCCACTTCTACTTTGGCAACTCTAGTGGTTGTGCAAAGCCTACTGGAACATGATGCTCGGCCATCCCTTGATGATAATTGTGGCATCATGAAACACACTCCGCTACAGCCTTCTTCATCCCTAGCCACCAGAGCAGACGCCAAAGGTCCTGGTACATCATCTCCACACTTGGATGTACCGCCAGAAGTGACGTATGGAACTCCCCCAACACCTCCTCCTGTAGTGCCACAGATACTATGGTACGTCCATTAAAGAAGATGGAATGATCCCCACCTTCAAAAAATCCATCAGGTTCCTGTCATGAGGATATCTAAGCATGTCGAGCTTCACAGTGATTTTCCCCAACCTCTGCCTCCCTAACTCATTGAAGAAGTTGGGCGGGGGGGGGGGTGACAGTCATAGACTGGAGGTAAGTTGCTCCATCTCTATCTATAATGGATATCTACAACATGGCTAGATACTCTGTCGCCTCACTCATTAACTGTAGACCAAACCTGATGAGTGCATCTGCTACCATGTTTCCCATACCATGAGTATAAACTATCTCATAGTCATAGTCCTGGAGGAACTCTAGCCATCACCGTTGTCTCTAGTTCAGGTCCTTTTGAGAGAAGATATACCTGAGACTCTTTTGATCATAGTATACTATAAAACATTCACCCATCAAGTAATGTAACCACATCTTCAAGGCGAAGAACGGTTCTACTAACTCGAGGTCATGAGTATCATAGATCAACTCATGTTGTCCTTGATATCGTGAGCCACAGGCGATCACTACTCGCTCCTGCATGAAGACACACCCACGGTCAGTCCCTATTGTGTCGCAGTAGACTATATACCCAACACCCTCTTCTGGTAGCCTCAAGATGGGGGCACTCGTCAGTCTCTGCCTCAGCTCCTGAAAACTCTGCTGGCATCTATCCAATGACACAAAGGGCTTCCCCTTCTTCATCAATGCTGAAAAGGGTGCCACAACTCAAGAAAATTCAGGCACGAATCTCTTGTACTATCCAGCCAACCCTAGGAAACTCTACACCTTAGTCACTCACTAAGGTGGATCCAAAGCAAAAAACAACCTCTATCTTTGTTTGATCCACCACAACTCTAGCCTCTGAGATAACATTTTCCAAAAAGAGGACCTCTCATATCCAGAATTAGCACTTCAGGATATTACCATAAAGCTGGTTTTCTCAGTATCTAGAACTATTTGCAGATGATAGGAATACTCCTCCTCCATCACTATGTATATCAAAATGTCATCGATGAACAACACCACAAAGTGATCGATGTATGGATGAAATATATTGTTCATGAGTCCCATGAATATTGATGGGGTATTGGTAATTTCGAACATCATAACAAAGAATTCATATTGGCCATAACGACACCTGAAGTCCGTCTTCTGCACATCCTCATCTCATATCTTGAGATAATGTTAGCCTGACTTGTGGTCTATCTTTGAAAATCAACGATCTCCCTTCAGTTGATTGAAAATATCATCAATAATTGGAATTAGATACTTGTTCTTAATAGTCAACTGATTACAGAGCCGATAGTCCACACAGAGTCTCAAACTCCCATCTTCCTTCTTGGAAAACAAATTTGGGATTTCCCACGTTGAAACTCTGGGTATTATGAACCCCTTACACATTAAGTCCTCCAACTATACTTGTAACTCATGAATCTCTATGGGATCCATATGATATTTTGGCCTAGATATCGATGTCATCCTGGGGTATAGGTCGATGTAAAATTCTACCTCTCTACGTGGGGGTAGTCCCGGAACATCATCAAGAAAAACATCAGCATATTGGTCCACCACTATAGGATAGCTCAGACTCTCAACATCAACTTCGCATAGGGTAAGGCTAGCCAACTGATGTGTAACTGGCTGAAACCTCCTATGGGTAAGTCCATCCTGGACTGCAATGGATCCCTTCTCTCCAGTGAAGGAAAACCAGGTCCCATCCGTGCAGATACACCTCAATTTGTGCCAAATACAGTCGATCTGAGCATGGACTATGGATAGCTAGTCCATACCCAAGATGAAATCGTAAGGCATCGACACCACTATTTGAAGATCCCATTCAAATCTCTCACTTACTAGAGTAATCTCACACTACCGGAACCAATGTGTAATCATCGAATCTACTCCCGTAGAAGTCTTGAGCCGTAAGGATCGAGCCAACGGCTCCATAGGAATCTATGAGCTTCGAACAAGGGTCATGGAAATAAATGAGTGACTGGAACCTGTGTCTATTAGTACTGCAGCTAGGGTGTAATAGACACAAATCGTACCTCTAATCATCTCTCGAGCGCTATGGTCATTGGCCTCAGATACCTGGAGCTAAGCTTGTCCCTATCCTCATGCTCCATGTGGTCGGGGTGGACCACCTTGTGGTGGTGGCAGTAGAACCTCGAATCTCCACCCACTACCTGCTCCATGACCAGCTCTTATACCATGTACGCAAACCTGTTGAACTCCTCACTCAAACCTCTTCCTCTATCTCAATGGTCCCTCAAACCTCTACTGATTGTCGGTAGGATGGGTCGGTCATTCATGAGCCATGTGGCCCTGCCCGCTGCACTTATAGAACTGTTTGGCTCCCTACTGAATCCCTTTGGACTTGGAACCTCATACTGCCGACCCGGAGTCCTGGGGTCGCACTCTAGAAGACCTGTACCACTTGGGACCATGCGCCAGATGCTTGCTGCCTGCCGAGGACTCTACTATCTGGGGTCTGTTGGTGGCTCTAGCTGTCGGCGCCTGCTCCTCCAGGAAGCTCTCCGCAAGAAGGCCCCACATCAGCACTACATCCTATGTGGGGATGATGAGGGTCACTACTAAAGCCATGATCTCTCTCCTGAGCCCATAATCAAAGTTTTTTCCCTGATGAAAGGGCCTTTCACCATATCCATATAGTAGCGGGAATGCTCTGTGAACCATGTTGAGTACTCGGCCATCATCATGCAACCCCACTGAAGGTGAAGCATCTCCTGAATGTGCAAAGAGCACAACGTCATGGGGAAAAAATCCTGCCAAAAAACCCTCTCGAAGTCAACCCAAGTCAGGGTCACCTCATCCTGAACCTAGATGGTCAAAATTCACAATCTCCCAGCTGATCCCAATATAAGGCTTGCCACCAAGATCGCTATCTGGTCTAGCAGTGTCATCCCTAAGAGGAAGACCCATGTCACGGCCTCTAGCCAACCCTTAGAGACTCAAGGATCTATCTTTCCCCTAAACATGGGAGGTCTCTTCTTTTGAAACTCATGTAGGGTGTTGATCCTACGAACGTCATCTACCAGGACTACAGGTAGAAGGGGATGACCATCGAGTGGTGGTAGCACTGTAGAACCACCGGGTGGGACCATCTCAAACACTGGTCCCCAAAGGGATGCCTCATCACTTGAGGGATTCCCTCATGCATCTGGATCCTGGCTTGTCATCCTCATGGAGGAATCCTGAGATAAATCAAGGTAAGCCACAGTTAGAACATTATACCTATTAAGCTGAAATTAATTTAGAATCAGAAATCAAAAATGCAACCAGTATTCTCGTGCATTGAACCGAAAATCAGGACTCAGGGTTCCAATGTATGAATACATCGGCCGCCGCACCATCCCTGGACTTTCCAAAACTAAAGGCCAGAATCACAACAATTAACAATTTTTATTTAAAAAAACATAGACTCATGGTCTCTGAGGTAGAACCAACCACCTCTGATACCACTTTGTCACGACCCGTCCCCAGGGGCCTATTCCATGACTACCCCAAGCCCAACTCCAAAAAGATAGGGGCTGGAGACTAGCAACGAGTGCGTAAACCTAAAAGTGTAAGGTATTTTCCCGAATACCTATAAACACATAAAAACCCAACCATGTTACAACTCCCAAGAATATAGATATAATACCATTGGGAGAAAACTGAGTACGGTTACAACTGAAAGTAAAAGGGTCATTATACATACCCCAAAAGAAAGTAATTAAATTAATAAAGTAAAAGAGTGCCTTAATGGACATCAGTAGAAATCCACACCAAATCACAGGAATAGTGTAGATACTAGAAGATGAGGTAGTATGTCTCGTCTGTTGGATCTCCCTCTGGTCCACCTAGTCCAACACCAGCACGTCTGGCATTGAAGCATGATTTCATTGTTCATCGTCCCCACAACAAGACGCCCCCATCGCCGCTCGAACTTAAAACTCCACTTCAGGATTTCAGCATCGCACGTCACCTTCCGCTAGGGTATACTTTATCCTCTAAGGGTTTGGCATTGTCGTGATTCTTCAAAACACTGTTTCTTGGCGTATCTGTGTCGATACCTTCCCCAAAGCTCTATATATATAGAAGAGGGGGAGGGTAAGTAATGACAATTGAATTTAATGGGGATCATTAATTAATAAGCTTCCTAATTCCCCAACGACGTCGTTACTTAGGGTTGGAAGGTCAATCCATTTATTGGCTTGACACATCACAGGCCCCACCCCTTGGCTTATTTGTTGGAGGGTATGAAATAAAATAATAAAATTATTTCATTTCATTTCTTTTAAAAATAAAAAAACATAAATTTTTCTCTGGACCTACAGCGGTCAAAGTAGAGCCTCCCTTCAGCGAATCCCAGTGATGTAGATTCACTGGTTCCATTATATTTTTAGTCTAACAACGGGTAAAAGTTAGAAAACACTGCTCATGTGTTTACTGAACCAACCCGAAAAAAGGTTCAGAAATTCATTTCTGGCACTATGGGCCTCGGAATCACGTGCCGTCAATTTTCATAGACTTGTATTAATACAAATTAAGAAAATTACATGGAAAATCATGTTCTTTATAATAAGTTAGTGGAAGATCTCAAGGATGAATAATAATTGCTGCTAAATGTGGGAAATTCTTAATAATTGGATTCCATGTTTCCTAGGTATATGGAACCATTATTGTTAAGATATTCTCAAGATAATTTAAACTACATTAATTTTCACAAGTAATTCAACCGAAGATATGACTGATGCATCATGGGAATTTCTTTAACTAGTCCCCAACCCGTAGGGCTTTCCTTAAATGGTCCCTAACCTCTATATTGCATGTCCAAAGAATTTATTATATTGAATAAACAACATTCCTTATCAAATATCTATATTGAATAAAATATACATATTTATCAATATTTCCCTTAATTATCTAATAAATTTCAAAGTGCACACTGTATGGATAATTAAATATGGTCTAGCAAATGTACATAACCATGGTAGTTGATATGGATAATTAGGGTAAATTCAATGTTAAATGATCATAGGAAATTGAATATTTAAAGGTTAAAAAGGAATCAAAGAGGAGAATGTGAATACTATTCTTGGATAAATAAATCATAAAACATCAAAAGGATGATTAAGGATGGTATCAACACAACATAACCTAAGCAGACTAAAATAAAGTGTTGTGGTTTTTGGTGAATGTGAATATTTTACAAATGTTTTTTAAAAACATTCTTGAGGAAAATATCATTTTTTTAAAAACATTTTCAAATGTATTTTGAAAAAACATTTCATTTAAAATTAATTTTAAAAACATTTTATTTATAAATTAACCTTTTAAATAGGAAAGGGGTGCTTTTAAGTAATGGTGGCAGGTAAATTCATACATTACGTACAAGGTAAATATAATATTTCTTTTTTCCATTGTAAAAAGGTAGAAAAAGTATTTGTTTGGGAACTACAAGATGATTCTATTTAAAACATTATTACAATAATTTTTTTAAATGTATTTACCAAATAAATTGAAAAACATTGTTGAAAAAAAATTTAATAAAATATTGGGTTTTAAATATAACAGGTTCTCCAACTAATGAGAGAAATGAAGTCGGGTTTTCATAAAAACAATGTCTAAAACACCTCGGGTACCAAAGAGTGGGTAAATTATACTAATAATTGAACAAGGTCATGATTAACAAGAGTAGAGGAAAATAAATGGGTTATTGAATAATTTTCCTAAAATTTCCCTGAATGTAATTGAATGATCACTGAAATTATTCTTGAGGAAAATAATCTTTAAACATTCCCAAGTGTCACACACTACTTTGAAACATTTTAAATCATAAGCCTCATGAAGGAATAAAATTAAATGAAAGTTATAATATCATGATATTTAGTATATGCATTACATATCAAGTAATATGGAATTATATACAACATATAAAAGAAACTAGGTGCATAACAATAAATAATTCTCAACTGAATTTAAATTCAAATGAAATCCCTTACCTGGTGATTCCTTCTAGGATAACATCCTTTAACTTCCTATATAATTAAATTATGTTAATTATCTAATTTATTGAGTAAATTATCATGTTTATGATTTATTTTATTTTACTTATTACCACATTTTATTTAAATAATTAATCAATTTTGTTTATGTCCGATCTTTTGACCAAATTCTGTTTATGTGTCAAAAACAACTTTGGTAGGTAAATTATGGTCAAAGGGGTCATTATATAATACCTAAAAAACAATAATAATGACATGGTTATTATATTTATATTTAAATTATACTCTAAAACCAATAATAAAATATGGTTATGAAAAATGGATCAACTTTATAATCATGGAGACGGTAGGACATATGTACACATGAGTAACATTCTCATTTTTCAATAATGGATATGGAAAAAAGGTAAGTCGAATAATATCATACAATAATGATAATTATATCATAAATACTATACTAATTAATAATATAAACTTATATATATAATTTTTTTTATTTAATGTAATCACTCTTTGTCAGGGATGCGGGAGTCCACAGGTCCATGAATGAAATTATCACTTTTTATGTGTGTGTGGAAAAGTAAAAAAGAAAATGATTAATATATATTATATTTCCAATAAGTTAATTATTTCATGAATATCATATTGATTTTTTTAGGTCAAATATGTTTAAATATAACCATACTTTATATGTTCCATGTATAGTGTGAACGAATCACATCACATTGAGGATGCGATAGTCCATACTACCACAAACGATGTTATCATATTTTTACAAAATGTAATGTTTAAGAATATGTGTTTTAAAATAATTAAATAATAATAATTACATAATAATTATTATATATATCACATATAATTTAATCCCCATCATAATTCCCACCATGAGATGCGGTAAAGGAAAACGATCAATCATCGTGAGGTAGTAGTTCATCGTACACAGAAATGGTATGTTCGTTACTCATTAGATGGATGTGTGTGTAAGTTTAGATCAAAAAATTAACATAAAAATTAACTAGTATACTGAGGATACTATTTTTATTACACAATAATATAATCCAATGATTTTAGGTGTTGGATAATGGAAATAAAACTAAATATCTTAAGGAAAGATGCTACCTCTTATTCGGGTAACTTCTTTTGGTTTGCAACAAAATACTTCCTTGGATGGATTTCTAACAAAGGGGAGGATTCTAGGATTATGGGAGGTATCTTTCAAGGATGTTTTGGGAGATCTTTATATATCTAATATTTCTTTATAGTTGTGTGGAATTAGTATGAGAGGAGGTATTTTAATAGTGGATAATGATTGGTACTCTAATAAGATATTGAGAAAGGAATTCCTACCCCATTTTTCATGTTGAATGAAGATCCAATAATAGTAAAAGCTAGATAAAAGATATTATAGGGTCAATATATGTCCATAAAATATCTCTTGGATAAGATTATAGGTTGTTCTGGGCCTTGATGTAAAGTTTGAGTCCCTTATTAATCTTAATTTAACCTTAATCGTTGTTATTAATTTTAAACACTTTCACTAATATTTTTATTCTAAAGAAAATTTTGTATTATTATAAATTATGAATTTGTTGATTAAAAATTAGGATTCCATTTTTCCAAATTATAATCATAAATTTTGAAGAAATTGATTTAAATTTAATCCTGTAGGTGGGACGACAATGTAGTTTTTAAAGTAAAAATGTCTCAAAGTTGGTTTGTTTTTAATCAATTTCAATTTGAAATTGATTCCAATGACTTAAATTTTATTAATTATTAAAATATTATCTAATTTTAATTAAAAACCAATTACATTTATAATCTAAAATTATAAATAAATTAAATGAAAAATTAGTTTTCAACTAAAATTCAATATTTGTTTAATATTCATTAAAAAATGATTTGTTTCCAAAAAATATCAAAATAATCTACCTGGACTAATTATTAAGTTTTTCATTAAAATATGATGTTTATTTTGACGTACTAAATCAATTAATGTGTCAAAATAAACATTTAAAATTTTTTCTCTGTTAAAAGGCTTTAAACATGCCTTTATAAAAATATAGGTTTTTATGTATGAAATTGGGTTTGTTCTTGTCTTATGCCTATAAAAAATAATGGATGAATATAAAAATAATTTAATTGAATATATAACATATATATTTCATTAAAATAATTCTCTAATTTAAATTATTTATGTTTATTAAGACAAAAATATTTTGGAAGCATAAAAATAATAATACTTGTTTTTATTTCCTATTGGTTCTTATTTTCATTTTCAATTAATTGGTTACCAATGAATTAATTTTATATTTATATAAACCATACATTTTTATAGGTTAGTTAATACTATTCATAACCACTAATATAACAAATAGGTTATATCATATTATATTAAATAATATCATTTTAATAATATATTATTATTCAGTTAAAACTTTGTCTTGCATGTAATGAAATCTATCGTAGAAAGTCATTATTAGGTGTGTCACACTATAACTCCATAACACGTGTTTCAAATACTTGATTTTATTTCAAATTTATTTCAAATAGAAAATATATAGTAATGTCTGGGGATATTATATTCCCAAACGCACATGGTGTTGCGTATCATACACGTTATCAAATACAATGTTCCAATTGTAGATTTTTGGGGTGGTAAATGAAATTCTAAAAAGAATACCAAAATTTGGATAAATTACATAAATATTAGGTGTATGTGTTTCTATATAAAATTTCACTAATTATGTAAATATTGGTGTGCATCAATTATTTATAAAAATAATTTAATTGCATATATCTATGTGAAATAAATGTATCACACATTTAATAAATGATAAATTAAAATATAAAGCTACATTCAATTATTTCCATTACTTGATGCAATTAGTAAGTATTTTTAATAAATATTTACTTTTAATTATAAACAATTTTTCACTAAATATATTCATTATTTTATATATTCATAAATATTTTTTATTATGTAAATAATATTTTTGGAAATATTATATACATTGATAGATATACAAACATAGATATATATGAATAGATTTTTATATTAATTTGGTAAAATAATATTATCATATTAAAATAATTAAAAATGAATAAGACATTAATATGTTTTAAGTTATTACATTTTACTCATTTTTGATATATTTATATTTAATATATATTATTTCTTACTAATAATAATTAATATATATATAGTAAACAAAATCATTTTTTAATAATTGTTGCATTAATAAGTATATTTTCATAATTTGGTAACATATTCATTTTTTTATTTTTTTGGTTAATTATTACCATTTTTTCCTTTAATTTTTTTGGCTTAATTATTACAATTTATTCATTTTTATCTACAATTTTTTTATCAATAAAATATTTAATATTTTTCTTAATTTTCCAATTTTTAATTTTCATTTTTTTTATAATTTCATTTAATTCATTTTAAAAATATATATATTTAATATATATATATATATTAATAATATTTATAAGTGATATATATATATATATTAAATTTATTCATTTTTATCGATAATTATTTAAATAATAAAATGTTTAATATTTTTTTAATATAATCATTTTTTATTTTTATTTGATTAATTATTTAGATTCATTCAGGACCTTTATCGGCACTACAAATAAATAATTGATAAAGGGTACCCTTTATCCATGATAAAAATAAATTGTTGATAGAGGGCACCAATTATCATCGCTGAAAAAAAAGAATTGAGATATGTTACCCTTTATCAGTGCTAAAAAAGGTGCGGATAAAAGGTACCTTTTATTGTTTCCTTTTTAGCACTGATAAAACAAGTCATCTATCAATACTTTATTTAGTGCTGATAAAAGATCCCTTTATCAACACTTTTTTCTAGTGCTGATAAAGGCCAGTGTAGTTTAAGGTCTGTATTATAGTAGTGGATATTCTGATATCCATTTTGTTATGACTTGTTGATGCTAAATTACTTTCATATATTCTTTGAGGCTAAAAAGCTTATATACCGGGATTGGCCCACTGATACATATTGAAATGCTAATATAGAGGGCTTAGACAAGTTTTGCAAGCTAAAATGCTTATTTATCGGGCCTGTCATATTAATACATGCTAAAATGATTATATAGAGAGTTATGTCCAGTGACACATGATGAAAGGCTTATATATAGAACTATTCCAAGAGGCTAAAGTGTTTATAATTAGGGGTTTTTTAATATCTTGATTGTTCCATGGTTTAAGGTTATCATTGGAATAGTTGTTGTACATGATCAGAGACATTTCATCAAAGTGATAAATCTTGTTTATTTTTCTAAAGTGTCAATTGATAAATTAATACACCTATTTATCAATTTATTTTATTCACTTAATATTTAATAGGGTTTTATATACACAGTGGTTTCAACCAACTATGTATTACTCACACCATATTCGAGTCGCCGTATGGTTCCATCGAAGACTACATGGATGCAGGTTTTGATAAGGAAAAATAACCTTTTTTCATACTGTTTTTTACTGGATTGGATAAAGTTTGAAGATGGGATAGACATGGGATTCAAGACCGATGATTTTTGAGATTTTTTTGTATGTTGATTCTTTAATTTTTTAATGATTTTAGTTGGACATTTTGATAAATCTCATCTTATCATTACATGATTCTTCATTATTAGTTATTGGTTCCTTCTTTTACTTCCCAGTTGTATGTTGTACTATTGTCTCTAGGTCCATTACTCTAATTGTATTTATCAACATTGTTTATTTTTTCTTATATGTAACTCCATTTTTGAGGGTATAGTATCACCACTATATCATTACATCCTAGCTACTAGTCAAAAGCCTCTGGAATATGGGGATGTGCACTTGAGATCTTGTAACCAACCCTTTCTAGTCATGTGATAGAGTGACAGATCTAGGGATGTTATAAATTGGTATGAGATGTAACTTTTTCTTCCATATTTATTCAGTATTTGGTAAAGGTAAAGAGGAGACAAGGATGGGATGATACTTTGTAATGTGTTAGTGTGTGTGAGTAACTAACCCATGTACGAGGGACAATCTGAGTGCCCTGTATGTAACATCCTGTTACTGTTTTCGGTATTCCTAAAATAGCTTGTGTTAATTTTTTATTATGTTAAATGGAAAAAATGATTTATGAGTCAAAAATTGTGTTTTTTTAAACACATTGTAGAATGGTAACACACCTAATTAACACTCTCTAATACTTAATTAAATATTTTCAGATTTAAACACAACGTATGAGTTTTTGAGGCCCGCAATGGCGCAACAAAGAAGGAATAAAATTATTAAATAGAATATTTTAAGTGGGTACATTTTATTCAAAATATTTGAATTACTCCAAAATGATGCATTGTTTCAGAAATCTGAGATCACTGTTATGTCCAAAATATGGTGTTTATGCTATGAGGGGTATAAAATTCAAAGGAAACAGATATTTGGATGTCTCGCTCATGAGATAAAGTTATTAAATAGTATTTAATATATTATTTATTAAAAATAATTCAATATCTCCCACGTGGTGCATTTTATGAGAAATATGGGGGCACTAATGGATCTGTGATGAATGGTTTACCCTAGACGAGGTACAACATTTGTAAGCGTCAGACGTTTGGATGTCTCACTCTCAAAAATAACTCTTTTTAGTTTAATTAATTAATTATTTCGATTTTTAATTAGTAAATCATTAGTATCTCTCAGACAGTGCATCCTATGAGAAATCTGAGACCACGGTTGGGTCCATAACTAGGTGTTTACCCTATATGGGGTATAAACTTAATCCACAATGGATGTTTGGTGTCATTTAATTTTTATATTAAATAATTAAAATATAAAATATAAAAAAATGGAACACTGTTCAATCACACCTACAAACACGTTGTATCACACTGGACTACATTTTTAATGATGAAGGTTTTCAAAACCTTCATTTCTCATCCATTCTAAACTGTTTCAAACATCAATGACATTATTGTATGAAATAAATCACTCCATTATCAAGATTCATCTAAAACTATGGATTAAATAGGGGTTTTCAAATGTGATGACTGGAACACTACATGGGTAGTTTAAAATATCTGATCCTTTGGTTTTTAAGGTATTTTTTGAATCTTAATATCCCTTGTGTTCCAATGATCAAAGTCAAATTTTCATTCTTCTTTGGGTTTAATTATCCCTCTTCCAATTTCATGATCACTACTTCTTCTCCTTTATAGTAGTTCCCAGGTGATCTTCATGTTTTATTTATTTATTTATTTATTTTATCTAATTTATACCATTGTTTCTTAAACTCTAAAATTATGGAAATAATTGGTGGAATTTAAATTAAATAATGAAAAACCAATCTTTATGGAATAATTCTTAAACATATTTATCAAATTATTTCTATAAGAATTATCAGTTTTTGGTTAAAAAATTATCAGATGATAATTATATTAGATTGTGAGGGGATTGTTCCACTACTATAAAAAATAATTATTATTAAAAAATTATTAAAAGGATAATTTCCCAAATTATCTAATGATACTTAAAAAAATCAGTTGAATAAAATTATTCTACAACTCAAATTACGAATGAATAACTATGTGAATTATCAAATAATTGCTATCAAAATTTGGTTTCTTGAAATTGTTGAAAAATATGTGAATCATTATCTGAGATAATTATAAATAATTATCCAATGATAATTACATTGACAATTTATTTTGAGAATATTATATTGTTAATAGAAATCATAATTTGAATAATTTATTGAAGGAAAATTTATCAAAATTATCAAAGGATAATTAATATAATTATCAAATGATGATTTTTCTATTATCAATGGTTAATTATTAGTATTATTAAAATGATAATTTTGAGTTTATAAAAGATAATTATTCTGATGGATAATCACAAGCGTGTGCGTTGATATAATGATGAAATGAAAATTTCCATGAAAGATAAATATTATCGCATGTGATAATATATAAATATTTTTACACTTGACCTGGTGAGATAAATTATCATCACATGTGATAATTTAATAGATAAAAAACCAAATATTATCTAGGAGAGTGAAAATGTTATCGCATGTAATATTTTACTTCATTGTGAAATAAAATAATTGTTATTTCTAGGACCCCTTGATGAAAATTGAACATTTGTGTGGAATCACTTATGATAATAAGGCCTTGAGGAGGTGTATTGATCCACATTGGATGGATTATTGTTGCTGCTGACATCAACGACCTTGAGGTATGTGGTTCCGTCCGAAATAGCCAAATTGATTCACCTTGAATTGATTTATTTATTTCCATAATTGATTTAAATTTAGTTTCTTAAAATCTCTTTTAATTGATGTAATAAAATCTAATTGCTGTGATTTGATAGATTTAAAATGGTTTTGGCATGAGATTTGGAGAACCTCCAATTCCATTGAATTGGGGCATGTTTTTCGAAATTGGCTGATTTTAATTATTGAATTTAAATTATGAATTTGATGGAAATATATTCAACTAAATTTTAGAATTTAATTGAGAAAATGAATTTTGAAATGATGGAATTTGTTTTTAATGGACTTCATACAGTGGAAAATGGGTTAAAATGATTTGATAGAAACCCAGTGGTTTTATCTTGTAAAATAAGAATGTTTTTGAATAAAACTTTATTTGGTTTTAAATGGAAGGAAATTGGAACTTTTGAAATGGAATAGTATTATTGGTCATATTTTTAAGAATTCTTAAAACAGTTCACTGATCATGTATGAGCGCATGAAATATTTATGTAGTTTGTGAGTTATTTGAATAAATTATACACTACAAAACATTCTAGAACATACTTGTGGAGGGACACATCCTCAACAGGTTGGTGATGAGTCTCCTTTGGCTAGTTTCATAGGGATGTGTGTATACACATTTTTATGATTTCTCATAGAATGTTTGGAATCCTATAGGAGATTAATATTATCATATCTTTTGGTAGATGACCTTGTCGCTCACTTGTTTATTTATATTTGAGATATAATTGTATGTGAATTCTTTTGAACTGCTTTACATGCCTTCTGAATTTTTATAAATTTTTTTGTATAAATTTTTTATTTAAGCCATTGTTTTAAAAATATTCCATCATTTGGTGAAGTCCTGGCTTAAAGTATTTTTCTATCATTTGAATTGTATAACATGATTTGTATAATTATGCCTAAAAATTTCAAACCTGTTTATCTTTAATATTGAAAGCATTCATTTGGCTAATCAATTATTGGAATCTGTTATGGAATCTGTGGTGAGACCCTACTGGGATTTTTAGCTCACACTGTACTCTTGCCTTCAGGTGTTTGTCGACTTCCTTCTTCACGGTTCAATCAATGGGAAATGATCACTTGGAGGTGGATCCAGCTGTTGAACCTCGGTCTTGGTGAGTTGTGTCCTCTGGGACTTGGGTTGTGTTTCCCAATTTTTTTACTTGGGTTATAATTCTTTGGTATTTTTATTCTTTGTTGTATAATAATACTTCACTCCCAATGAAGTTTCTTTTGTTATGCATACTGCCTTGTTTTATTTTTCTTCTGCATTTTTGTGGAAAAACCGTTCCCACTTATATGTTGTATGATGCCAGTTGCTAGTCACTGACACATGGGGATCGAGAACACCCTTCAGGATATGTTATGTATGGAATGGTTATCTGGTTATGAGGGTACCCGGGCAGGTTCGTGACAAAGGGGTATCAGAGTTAGGTTATGCATCTTGCCTTAATGACAGTACACATTTGACTATTCTTGTCAGGACATAGGTGATAGTTGTGATTGAGTTCCTAACTATCTCTCACCACAATGAACCTTTAGTCACTAGGGGTGGTTATGGAAAGACAATTTGAGGATTTAATCTAGTATTTTCCCTATTCTAATTTGGATATAATGGAATAAAAATCTTGTTTATCCCTTCTATTATGAATAGTTTTCCCTATTACTTAGTTTTAGTTTTAATCTAATGTCTTTTTTTGATGTTTTGTTCCATCATGCCTCCGATAAGATGTGGGAATCGGATCCAGAACGAGGCTTCTTCTGAATCATAGAAAGCGAGTCCTGTTGTGGATCAAAGTCTAGTTGAGGTGATTGTTTACACTGTCCAAGCTCTATGATAGGCACCACCTACAGCTCTCGTTAAGGCTCCAAATATTGATCCTCATAGGGATATTCTCCAAAATCATTATCAAGAGATCCTATTCTAGAAACCCCTAGTTTTAAATGGATCCACTGACCCTTAACATGCTGAAGAATGGTTTACTAAGATTGAACATTTATTTGGGTTCTTGGAGAGACCTTATGCGATCGAGGGGAAGTGTGCAACCTTCGTGATGGAGGTTACAAGCAGGATATGGTGGTAAACGATGGTGACGTCTAGGAAACATGAGGGTTTAGAGTGGAACGACTTCAAGGTTCCTTTCACTAACCAGTTCTATCCAGAATCAATGTTGTTGGCTAAGTTTGTAGATTTTTTAATGATTGATCATGACAACAAAACCATGACTGAGTACTCAAATCACTTTGCTAAGTTGGTGCAGTTTTCTCCTGAGATTGTATCAAATGAGAATACAAAGGCTCGGCGATTTGAGTAGGTAACTCGAACAGATATCCTTTCTCAGGTTTTCATACTGAAGATCCCCACTTATGTTGTCGTGATGGACAGGTTGATGATAGTTGAGATGGACCTGGAAGGAAAGTTAGGGTTGAAGGGTGTTCCTTTTCCTCCTAGTGGAAGTGTTGGTTCCTTTAAAGGAAAATGGAATCGTGAAGTTTCTCATAGTAGTTCTCGATGACAGAGTCATTCCAGACATCCAATAGCACTAGGATGGACTTCATTGACTTGATATCAGTGAGGTAATCTAGGATATTCTAAGAAGGTTTGTACTGAGGTACCCAAGAAATGTAGCTCATGCAGACATTTAGGGAACTTGCATAGTTTCTTCCATCACTTCTCTACTCCATAGAGTTCAACATGATCACCATCACATCCAAAAACTGTGGGACAATCAAATCCATCATGTAAAAATGGTTCCAGCCACAAGCATCTAGAAAGACGTTTCTTCACGCAGTGGAAGTGTCACGAGAGGTAGTAGACACATTTCCTGCAACTATGAGAGGTACCATTAATATATCTTCATCTTTAGTGACCACTCTATATGATACCAGTGCATCTCACTCATCTATTGGAACTCGTATTTTTAATCTTAAAAATGTACCTAAGGAGATTTTATCTTGTGAAATGGATATTACTACACCCATTGGTACAAAGAGAGAGCATGGTCTCTTTAGTCCTTGTGTCTTCCCTCTATTAGATGTTGATCTAACATGGAGTATTTTGGTTCTCTACATGAAATCCTTTAATGTAATATTCAAGATGGATTGGATCATTTCCAATAAATCCCAGATCAATTATTATCCTCAATGGATCTACCTTAATACAACCAGTGGTGTTCATCTTGTCTTTCAAGTATAATTAGACCCAAGGTCAAGAAGAGTCATACCCACTTATCTGAAGTTGGGTAAAGTGATATTAGTGTTTTCTTTTGATCTAGAGAGGGATTCAAGGTGTCATTATATTCCATCAGTCATCGCTGAGTTTCCTGACATGTTTCCTTCTGACATCTCTGGTTTTCCACTGGAAAGGGAGGTTGATCTTTCTCCTGACTGAATTCCTGGTACTCAATTAGTTTCTATTCCTTCTTACTGAATGGCATGAGTTGAACTAAAATAATTTAAGTCTCAGTTAGACAATATTTTTTAGAAAGTATTTATACGCCCGAGTGTGTCACCTTGAACAGCGTAGGTTCTCTTGGCCAAGAAGGCTGATGGATTTCTTTACTTATGTGGTGATTATTGAAAGCACAATCGAGTTAAAATAAAGAGAAAATATCTTTTACCATGAATTTATGATTTATTGGATCAGTTGAAAGGGGAGAAGTGGTTTTCATAGATTTATCTTTAATTCGGTTACCATATATTGAGGATAAAAGAATATGACATTGAGAAAAACACTTTTTGAAGTATGTATGGCTCTTATGAGTTCTTTGTTATATCCTTAGGACTAACAAATGCTCATATAGTTTTCATGGCCTGGATGAAAAAGGTTTTCCATGAGTATCTGGATACCTTGGTGGTAGTATATGTGGATTAAATTCTTTTCTACCCCAAGTCCTAGGAGGATCATGGTCATCATCTGAGAACAGTTCTGAGTCTACTATGGAATCACATACTTTATGCCAATCTTTCAAAGTCTGGTTTCTAGATTCAAGAAGTGAAATTCTTGGGGCAAGTGGTGTTAGAACAAGGAATGATAGTTGATCCTAAGATGATGATGGCTGTTATATCTTGGGAACAACCATGAAATGTATTTGATATTTGGAGCTTCTTAGACTTAATAGGTTATTATCACAAATTTATTAAGGACTTCTTAATGTAATATTCTTTGATGACCGCTCTAACTCGAATGGGAGTGATGTTTTTATGGAATGATAAAATGTCAAAGTTATTTTTTTGAGTTAAAGTGTCTTTTAACTAATGCTTTGGTGTTAACTATTCCTGAGGCTGGGAATGCCTACATGGTCTTCTGTGATGCATCAGGTTTAGGTGTGGGATATGTCCTTATGCATGGTAATCATGTTGTTGCCTATGGATCTCATCAGATTAAGCCTCATCAGAAGAACTATCCTACCCATGACCTTGAACTTGCAGTGTAATGCACACACTTATGTGTTGGCAACATTACCTTTATGGATAAAGGTTTACTATGTATTGAGACCACATGATCTTGAGTTATATCTTCTCTCAAAAGGATTTGAATCTCTACTAAAGTCATTGGGTGGAGTACCTGAAATATTTCAAATTTGACATTGCCTATACCCTGGGGAAGGGGAATATCATTGCAGATGTGTTAAGAAGGAAACATCCAATACAATATGTGAAAGACTATTCGGAAGTGTGGAGTTTGATGGCTCTTTTTTCTCTGTTGCATGTTGGAGTTATGTGGCAGGGGGATGAGGATTCTCTAGCCAGAGTTCAATTGACATCTTCTCTTCTCTAGTATATTCTTCAAGAAAAATAGCATGATTATGTATTCCATAACATTAGGGACTCCCTTTATGATGCGGAGACCAACACCTAGTGTTCATTCTACAAAGAGGGTGTTTTTTGTTATTGAAACTATTACATTATGCCATCAATGGTCAGGAAGGATGTGATGGGGGATTTTCATAACTCCCAGTGGGTTGTGCACCAAAGAACCAAGAGGATGTTCTATGATATGCGGTGACAGTTCTGATGTCCAGTTATGATATGGGACATTTATGAGTTTGTATCATGTTTCTATACAAGACGGCAGGTGAAAGTTGAGCACAAGAAACCGTCGGGTTTTCTTCAACCACATTCAGTCCCGACATGAAAGTGGGATGAAATCTATATGGACATTGAAGGTATGTTACCTTGAACCTAGAGGAAGAGGAATGCGATATGGATTTTGATCGACAGCCAGACCATGTCGTCTCAGTTTATTCCCATTCGTGATACGACCAAAGTCAAGGAGTTGGGAAATATCTATGTGAGAGAAATTGTTCATTTTCACAAAGTTACAACTACTATAGTCTATGATAGGTATCCTTAGTTTACTTCTCGCTTCAAAGAGAGGCTTTTAGAAGGCACTAGGATCTCATGTCCATTTGAGCACGACTTACCATCCAATGTCTGATGGCCAGACAAAGAGAACTATACATATCATTGAGAATATGCTCTACACCTATGCTCTTGACTTTGGTGGGGCTTGGGATGATCATCTGAGGCTGGTTGAATTATATTGTAAAAATATTTATCAGTTCAGGATCAAAATGGCTCATATAGGGGCATTTTATGGCCTTCCTTGAAAATACCCTTTATGTTGGTCATAGATTGGTGAAAGTTCCATAGTTGGACTGAGCTTAGTCCATGAGATGATTGATAAGATACAGTTGATTTATCAAAGAATGACTAATGCACAGAGCTATAAAATTCATATTCTGATCATCATCATAGACCTTTGGAGTTCTCAGTTTGTGGCCAAGTGTTCTTGAAGGTTTCATTCCGATTAGGTCATTGACGGCTTGGGTTGCAAGGGAAGCTTGCTCCTTGTTTTGTGGGATCTTCAGAGGTTGTTGATCAGATTGGTAATTTTGCTTATCATCAATCTCTACCACTACAACTAACGTCGATACATGACATGTTCCATGTATTTCAGTTGTAATAGTATCTCTCTGATCCATATCACGTTTTGAGCTGGAGTGACCTTGATATTGAACCATATTTATTTGTGACTAAATGACCAATCATGATTGTAGATTCTGAGACCAAGGAACTTTGTGGGAGGACGATACCTATGGTATGTGTGCTATGGAACCATGGTTATGATTCTCATGAGACATGGGAAAGAGAGGCACTAATGTGAGAGTAGTGGCTTCATCTTTTTGACACCGTGGGTTATTTGATGGCGTTCTGGGGACAAATGGTACATATGGTGGGGAGGTTGTAACATCCCATTACTGTTCCACGTATTTTTAAACCAACTTGTGTTAAATTTTTATTATCGAAAATGGGAAAAATGAATTATCACTGAAATGTTTTGTTTTTTTAAATAAGTTACAGAATGGTAAAACGCCTATTTAACACTCTATAATATTTAATTAATATTCATTTGAGATAAAATAATGAGTAAGAATGATTTTTTGAAACCAAAAAATTCTTGGAGAAGAAAGAATAAAATTATTAAACAAAATATATTAGGTGGAAACTTTTTATTCAAAATATTTGAATAACTAAAAAATGATGCGTTGTTTGAGAAATATGAGACCACTTTTATTTCGGAAATATGGGTTCTACCCTATGAGGGGTATAAAATTATAAGGCACCAAATATTTGGATGTATTTATTGTGAGATAAATTTATTAAATAATATTTAATATATTATTTATTAAAAATAATTAAATATCTCCCAAGCGATGCATCATGTGGGAAATCTGAGACCCCCAATTGGTCCGACTTAAGGGGTTTACCCTGGATGGGGTATAACAATTGTATGCATCGGGCGTTTGGATGCCTCGCTCATAAAAATAACACTTATTATTTTAATTAATTAATTATTACGATTTTTAATTAATAAATTATTAATATCTCTCAAAAAATGCATCCTATGAAAAATATGAGACCACTGTTGGGTCCAGAATGAGTTGTTTACCTTAAACGGGTTATAAATTTGAATTCAAAACGGATTTTTGGTGTCATTTATTTTTTATATTAAATAATTAAAATATTAATTATAAAAAAACCAAAGGCTGTTCAATCACCCCTACAAACAAGTTGCATCACGATTGACTCCATTTTTAATGATGAAGGTTTTCAAAACCTTCATTTTCCATCCATTTAAAACTATTTCAAACATCAACGACATTATAAATATTATGATATATTAATATCCATATAATTTTCATTATTTCATGGGGAATATGATTCTACTGAATATAAAGTCTTAAGGGTTTATTTCACAGTGTCATTAATATTTTGGGCGGTTTATACAAAATAATATACTAGTGAATATTTATCATCCATTTCCATGTTTCTTAAAAAATATTCCAAATTACTTATACTATTATCTTAAAAAAATATGTCCTTTTACCCATGTTATAATTTTTATAATTTTTTAAAATGAATAATTTTGTTGTTTTCCATACAAGGTACTTTACGACAATTTCAAGAGAATGATTGTTTTTTTAAATTATATGGCCTAAGTGGATTTTACCACCATCATGAAGACTTATTGTACTTAATATTACTTTATATGTTTTCAATATTATTTTCAATGAAATTGGTTTCCATTAAAATTTTGTTCACTTTAAATAAATGATTTCAAAGTAAAAAATAGGTATTTCCCTAGATATATTTCTATATTTTTGTTACAGTTTATTCAACTATGTCCATATCCTTTGTTGGATATTTTTCTTAATTGAGGAAGATCTATTAGGACGCCATATACTATATTTTATTGAAAGGTTTATGATCAGTTTTACTATGGATGTGATATTTTGATACCATTTATGGTTTATGGTTGATGTATTCACATTTCTCATGCTAGTTTTTTCAATGTGAATCTTTATGTTGTTTATGTTTTACCCTATTCATGTCATAAATTCATTGGGCTTAGTTAGTGACGGGAGAGGGCTATATAACCCCTCGATGCATTGGTAGTAATCATGATACAAAATATTTTGGCTATTGGTTGATATATTACCCATTTATGTATGATGTCTTCATTGAATCCTTGGTAGTATGTCTATGATGTCTAGAATTATTCATTCCATCATTATTAGATTAGTTACAGTTTTTGTTTTTGATTATTATATTAGTAGAATATCCATGTGATTATTTATTTTTAATAACATGATTTTCATTTATTCCATCCATATTATGATCGAATATATATTTTAATGTCTTATGATTTAGGTATATACCTTAAATTAATGTTTATGTTTATTATTCATAATATAATGTTATCTAAAATAACCCTTTTTGAGAATATGTGAACACCCCTATCTTATGTATTATTTTTCTTAGTTCAAAAAAATGTATATTGTGATTGATATGATAGATTGATCTAGGAGAATATTGATTCTCTCACTATATTGACTATAATATATTATATAGTTTCAATTATGATGTAAGGTTCATGTATGTAATCTAGTTTCCAAAACAACTAAACTAGTCTTCCCATTGGGATTCAAATATTGTATCTATGCTAATATAAAAATGAAAGGCAATGGATCCGACCAACTTGGGGTGGGCTCATTACATTATCATTTTTCAAATTTTGGCCATCAGAGGGCTCAATGTATTTACCCAGCTTTGGAGGTCCATGGTTTTAGTTGGTTGGGCCATCTTCAGCTATTTTTTTAGAACATATCATAGAAAAACTATGGATGTGGATCAAGAAATTTACTGGGGACTGGGAAGAACACAGCTATAATTTAGAAGAAAGGTATACAGAATTCCATATGACCTTCAGGTCCAGGAAGGAGGTGTGGAAACTGACTGAAGGAATTTTTTTACAAGGAATAGTGGTTAAATAAAAGGAGTCTGACTAGATCCCAGGGAAGAGGTTCGAGTCATCTACACTCTATGTCAACTACTATAGATATTGTCGATACAAGACATTTTACCATTAAAGGTACCATTATGGAATCATATACCCCTTCTTGCTTTTTTTTTGGTACAGAAGCATACCATTTACTTTTATCAGATCATTACAAAATTTTTTTGGGCATAGGTGTGTATATAATGGGTAATTCTTTGACCATTGACACATTGTTGAGAGTGTAGTCAGAGATTTTCAATCATCGCATGATGTATTATCTAGAGATCATTTGTTACCATTTTTTGTGGGATTCGTTTGTGATGTAAATTACATTTTTCTATTTGATTATTTCTATGAATTGGTAACTCATATATTAGGCTCATGTTGACTGATATCGGAGGGGAGATAATTTTATTTATCCAGAAGTAGACAACTATTCTCACTAGGGTGAGTGGGAATTTTATGCGGGTCATGCAAAACAAATTCTTTGTAGATTGTATTATCTCCTCGCTCAGATAACAATTCTTATTTGTGATAATTGTGGATTATAGTAGGATTATTTTCTACCAGTGGAAAACTATTTTCAATATATATTTCAGGATGAGTTCTATGTCCTACCTCTCGAGTGTGAGGTCGAGTTCATGATGGAGTTAGTGTTGTTAGTAGAGCCAGTTTCCATTCTTCCTAATAGAATGGAACCAGATACCATTTTGGAGTTGAATGTATTGATGGAGGATCTATAAGAAAAAGGTTTCATATGGCCTAGTACATCTCTATGAGGTTGTCCAGTTATTTTCCCAAATAATGCTGATGGGACATTGAACATATGTGTGGATAATCAGAGATTTAAACTGTTAATGGTCGAGAATCACTGTCACCTTTCGTGTATTTAGGATATCTTAAATCAACCAAGAGGTGATAATATGTTCTCCAATATAGATATTTGATCTAGACACAACTATTTGAGGGTGTTAACATTAATAATATTTTAGACTATATTGAGGAGAAGGTATGGATTATGTGAGTTGGTATTGAATAAGTTGGATTGAAGAAAGGACTAATTTTTTTCATACCCTTAATGAATCAGATCTTTCTACCTTTTCTGGACTAGTTTTTGGGGTTTTTTTTGATAAAAAATATGGTTGTCTCATTCAATATATGATCAATCCAAAAATCTTGACACCATATTGAGTACATTAATAGATCATCGTCTTTATAAAAATCTAACCAAATATTGTTTTTGGATTGATAATGTTTAGTTCTTCGATCATTTAATCTCAGAGGAAGGTATATCAGTGGACCCATAGAAATTTATAGTCTTTGTATCTTCAGAGAATCACAAGAATGAATTAGTGTTTTTCGACATTTTTAGGTTTATTAAGTTAATATCAGTGCTTTATCTAGGAGTTATTCTATTTGGAAGCACTAATGTCTTGGTTGACCAAGAAATTTCAGAAGTTTTTCTAGTTAGATTATTATGAGGGTTATTTTAAGGAGTTGAGAGGCAGGATGACCTGAAAACCTATCGTCACAGTACCTATTCTTGGAAAAGTACCTACCTTGTTCAGTGATTCATTTGGGGTAGGACTTAGAGTAGTTCCGATGTTTGAGGATCAAGTGGTTGCTTATAGATCTAGACAACTGAGACCTCTGGATATAAATTTCCCTTTTCATGATCTAAACATTGATATTTTGTCACATTCCTTGAGATAATGGAGACATTAAATTATGGGTGATATTTTTTTGGTCTACACAAACCACAAGAGCCTTAAGTTAATTTTTTATCAGTGGGGAATAGACCTTCTAAATGAGAGGTGGGTTGATTATCTGTAGTATTTTGACATTGAGTTGTCATATAAACTAAGGAGGGCAAACACCATTATTGATTCATTGATCAAGAAGATGTAGATAGAGATAGAGAGTTTCATTATTCTAGATAAGAGATACATCCTAGTCTAAAATGGTGGGAAGACATTATCATGACGGTCTATTGGCATCAATAATTTTCTTCTTTTCCACGAATAAGTATGGATTCCTAGGGGCTTTTGTGAGGAGTTGATGAGAGAGTTTCATTATTCTAGATAAGAGATACATCCTAATCTAACAAAGATGTATCGTGATATCTTAGATAGTACTAGTCTGTAGGAATTAATAAGGATTTAGCTATATTAATGGATAAATGTTTAACATTACAAAAGGGGAATGATGATCATTATAGTCCAACAAAGATGTAGAATCCTATGCACATTCCATAGTGGAAGTGGGATGATTTCATCATAGAGTTTTTGTCAAGATTGACCAAGAAAACCATTAAGAATGATCTAGTATGTGTTATCATGGGTCTACTAAAAAATATAGACCACTTCTTTCCTATTAGAGAGACCTTCACTATTGGTGACCTGGGTAGTTTGTATGTGCACTAGATAGTTTGGTTTCATGTTGATCCATGGATTGTTTCATTTGATAGAGATCCCTGATTCATTTGGTGATTCTAAAAGGGTCTTCTGAATAATCTAGGATCATAGATTATTTTGAGAAAAAATTATCACCCTCGGACTATTGGTCAATATTATCCCACTATTCAGGTTCTGTAGGATATGTTACGAGATTATTTTTTAAATTTCAGTGTTTCAACAGATAAGCATATTGAAATAATCCAGTTTTTTACAACAATAGATTCTAGACATAGATCCAGATAACATATTTCAGGTATTTGTATAGATATTCAATTCATTCACCTCTTTATTGGTTGGAGGCTTGTGAGTTAGTGCAATTTGGGCCTAGTCCTGTAGATGAGAGATATGAGCTAGTTTGATTGAATAGGATGAGGTTGGTGACTACACAGAGTAGAAACAAATCATATGCAGACCATTGGTGACAACCTCTGTAGTTTGAGGTTGGTGATCATGTTTTCCTTCAGATATCTCTTAGGATGTTTAAATGTCATATCCAGAAATAGGGGATGTTAGTTCCTAGGTTTGTTGTGTTGTTTGAGATTGTGGATAATGTCAATATAATGGGAAACATATTATCCCTTATACTGTGATATAGTTTCATGCATGACGTGTTTCACATGTTGTAACATGGGAGATATTATCATGACCATTCTTTTGTTATAGATGTCGAGGACATAAAGAATTGTGCTGTTTAATACCCTTAGGAGAATCCAATAAAAAATTTGAACTATAGGGTGCAGTATCTCTAGGGTAGGACTATACCTATACTTTGAGTGTATTTCATGCATGGGCATATTCAAGAGGAGACTCAGGAGTAGAAATATGATATGTGAGAATAGTGTGAAGAATTTTTTTTATATAATTCCAAAATTATGCATGATGTAGTTAAAGGATAAGGTATTATATTATGGGGTGGAGGTAAGATCCTCATTTTTTTCATGTACATACTTCTTTTACTTTTGCACTAAAATTCCATTCATTCGGTTTTCTATTATCTTTAATCTTTTATGGTTGATTCTTTTTTAGATATAAAGATATTATTTAGGGAAAATGACTTCACATCCATAGATGTATATTTTTGTAAATTAATGGAGTCTAGGAATAAATATGTTAAATGGGGTTATGAGTGTTTGTTGTGGGTTTGGAAGGCATCTAAGATGGTTCGGGCACTTCCACATAAGATATTTTGAAAAATTTCAGATGGAAAATTACACATTGTGTATATGTTACACAATGTGTAACTATCTCTAGACACATGTTGTGAATTGTTTCATAAAATGGAGTGGTTATACATAATGTACCTAGTTTATGTCATGTATGTTTCTTGAAGCGTTAAAATTAAGTTAGGGTATGAGTTTCTCTAGGTAATACTTAATTAAGGATTAAACACTTTATAATGAACTTACATGCCATGTTAGTCATGGGATAGGCCGTTTTAAGGACATTTAACACATATATTTTTCATTCATCCACTACATTCCTTCCTCTTATCAACCCTATGAGGATTAACAAGAGATTTTGGAGTCTTCCCTTCCTTTCCATATGTCCCAATCATGAATCAGATCCCTGATGAGTGGTTCTTTATTGGATTTATCTTATCTAGTGATGCTCATTATTGTTGTGGTGGAATCTTTTGGTAGTAGTTTTTTTGGTGTTGATTTGAAACTTATTTTTATAAGGGTTCCTTCTTTTGATCTTCCTTGCCTCTTTAATTTTTGGTTATTTTTGTTGGAATAATTTTTTAATCTTTAGATAATGGTAGGTGTTCTAAACTAATTCTATAGTATGTTTAATTGTCAAGAATATTCAATATTATGATTTCCCCAATGAAACATTCTCTATGGTTAATTAATTAATTTATTAGAATTAAATCAAGGATTTGAATATTAGGTGGATCCCTTTGGATTCAATTGTTGATGTGAAACACCTTTTTACTACCCCATGGGTGAGAAAAAATATAAATAAAAATTAATTGGATAATGGATTGAAGTGTGTTTAGCATGGGATTATATTAAATATGGTTGATTGATATTGAATTAGTTGTGTAATATATAATTGGTTATTTATATGGCAGTTGATAAATTAATATATATAAAAATTAAAGTAAAATAGGAAAAAAAATACTAATTTTAATAATTAACCATTGAGTCTTATGATGTGATATTGTGATATTATTTCTATAATGAATTTTATATGTTGAAATTATTTTATATTTGGATTTTTTTGGAGTCCAAAATGCTAATTTAGCGGGATTGTAAGAGGGATACATGTTGAAATTTTTATATTATGGTCTTACCCTAGTCATACCTTCTAAAATGATTATATAGTAGTATTATCCTAGTGATACATGGTAAACATCATATATAGGTAGTCATGCACAGTGTCACATGTTATAATGATTATATATAGGGATATTCCTAGGGGATAAAAGGCTTATACAGAGTGATCTTAATAGTTGTTTGATTATGAAATGGTGTATGATTATGGTTGGATTATTTTTGATACATGCTCAGAGAAATTCTAGTGTAGTGTCGAAGTAAGTTGATTTTTGTATTGTATTAATTGATAAATGAATATAATCTATTAATATAATAATTTTAAACACTTATTATCAGATTGGATTTGTTAATACATGGTGTTTTTTAGCTAATGAGTTTTACTCACACCCTATTCAGGCTGCAATTTGGAATCTAATAATGTTAAATATATGTAGGTTTGGACAAGTGAAGGGGAAATTGTTGATGATTATTGTTTTTTGGATGGGATAGAGTATAGATATGTGACCAAAATGGGGTTTGAGATAGGGGTATTTTGAGATCTTTCTATCAAATTATTCTATTATGTTTACTATTTTCAATTTGACATTTAGATGCTTATTTTCTAGTCATGACATTATTCTTTGTTATTGGTTATTGGTTCCCCCTTTTAATTCCAAATTGCGTGTTGTACTATTTTTTCTATTCCCATTACTGTGATTATATTTTGTACATTGTTAATGTAATCTCCTAAGTAACTCTATACTAGGGTGTGTAGTCTCCCCAATATATAATCACACCACCACTTATAGTTTCCAGCCTATGGTTTATGGGTAGGAGAGCTTGAGGTCTCATAAAAAACCCGATCTAGGAATGTGAAAGAGTTTCTGGTCAAGGGGACTTACATGATGAGTTTAAGGAAATATTTTTTAGTAATAACATCCTCCCTTTATTCTATATACAAAAAATTGATAAGAAATTCCTTGATCTTAATAATAAGAATGATGATATCATAGGTATATATGTGGGAAATTTTATAAGACTTTTGAAGTTATTTTTGGGGTTTAATTATCTTCCTAGAAAGAAAAATTGATCAATTTTTTATGGTCTGACTCCAAGTCTTCAAAAGGAACTACCCCTAAGACACTTTGGTATCTATGAGGAAGTAGTTAAATGTGAACTAAAAGTGGAAATCTAATTAAGAAACCTTCTAGGTTCTGGTGATATGAAAAGGAAGATTTAGCATCATAGAACCTCCAATGAGTTTTTGCACGGGGGAAAGAAATATTTTCAACATAATACATTCCAAAAAGATGGGAAGGATCACTCAGGTGAATTACTGAAATGAACATGAAAATATTTCAAGTGTGGAAAGCCTATACATTGAGAAACATTTTATAGGATTCATGTAAAGGGGACATTAAATGGAATTAATGGAGTGATGTATCAACCAATTTCACCACCCAATAATTATTTCTATATGATTATAGTGTCTCATTTACATTCTAATCATAGTTTAATTTTGATAATTACTTAAACGCAATCATTGTTTTCTAAATAAATGTTTTTATGTGATTTATATTTAGTATGTCACTGTATTTATTTTATATAATAATTAATATTTATTGAATTATTATTGGGTTTATTCCATTGAAATGATAGAAATATTATGTTGATTTCATCAGTTAATGTAGAAATTTAATTCAGTTTTTTTATTGGTGACAAAATTCACTGAAATTGTTACAATCTATTCAAGTGACTGTTCAGTTTTTATCATAGAGTCACATATGAATTATGAATATAATAAATGTTATAGTGAATAATTTTTCATGAATCATAAACCATTGAGGATTTATGAAAAGGGATGATTTTGTACTGTGAAAAATCACTAAACTTACTCCAGTAGTTTTCTAACTCAACAGTCTACAGATATGGAATGATAGTGTTATTAACTTACTTAATGTGACAATGATATTTTAATCACTATCAACTGAATGATATGGAAATAAAAGAGTTTTATCTTGATTTCATCAATTTAAATTTTAAATTAAAATGGGTTTTTGGATGGTTAATAAATAATCCAATGTTTTGCAATGTTTTTTTGGAGATGCAGTTTTTTCTAAAATGTTCTTAATTTAATTTTTATTGATATTTTGGGTTGAGGGTGTCTAATTGAGTCACATATTTGGAAAGATCTTTATATTTACTAAATATAAGCCGCATAGTCATATGTTTGAATCCAATTATAATAGACTCTACCAAATCATTGATGTTTCAAATACTAATATACCTAAATGTTATCCCTACATTTGTTCAAATGTTGGGTTCATCGACTATTCATTGGAAACAAATGAACCATAAGATACATTAAATCCCTAAATTATCATTAAAAAAAATTATTTTTATACAACCATAATTTGTATCTAAATTATGTTCTAGGAACCATACATTGGAAGTGAACCATCCTCTATGTCATGTGTAGTGAACCTTATGTCTTCTAGTTCTACTATTTAAATCAACTTGTTAGACCACCAAATATAGTGAGAATGATGATATACGAATTTATCCAAATGATTAACTTTTATATAGTTGATTTTTTTTGGGTATTGGATTATTATCTATCATTTATAAGAAACTGAAGTTTGGAAATCCTTACATATTAGGAGAACACTCTAGTTTTCACGATGAACATAACTCATCCCAAGTATGAAGCTGATAAAAAGTATCTTTCATAATATTGAAGATCATAATGGTGCTAAAGAAGTAGAGATTAATAATTATTTATTTTACTACATGAGTAACCAAAAGTGTGTTTTGATCATCTTCATGACAATATATCTAATTTTTCACACATTGGTTGTACAATTCATCACAATCTGAAATATTGTAACATATAAAAGATCTTGTTAAACTGCTACTCAAAGAAAGAATATGTTAAGGGTCATTGAATAATTAAATTCATGCATTCCACACACCTATATTACCTCTACATGTTTTGAATATGACACTACATGAGGAGAAGATCATGTTAGACACTAAATTACTTGATGAACATAAGAGTTATTGAAGTGGTTTTAGTATATTAATTTTGTATGAAGTGATGTAAGATATTTTTAATATCAAGATTATTATCAAAATTTATGAACTATTGATAAAATTAATTTTAATTTTATATAATAAACATCAATAGAATACCTTATGTTGATATATTTCCCAATGGAACCTCATTGCATACATATCTCTCAACTACTAGTGGATGGAGAGGGAAAATTGTTCTTGGAATCAATGGATGTTTTTTCATCAGTTTCCTTTTACAATAATTTATAAATAAAACTAGAATAGAATTATTATACACAATGTGGTCATTCTAAAAAGAAGTATTTAAAATGTAAAATATACAGAAAACATAGTATGGAGTGTAAGCTCATTATAATACTCTATTTTACTTATTTATTGTTACGTAATGTTACTGTATTTTTACAAGGAATTATTTTAGTAGTTTACAAGTTATAAAATTCCAAATAAATTATATAGACTATTGTAAAAAAGTATTAAAATATTTTATTCCAATATTTAGAGAGAAAAAATTAACCATTTATTATAATGTGATTTTTCTAGTGAAGTCATTTGACACAAATTTATCAAATGAAAATATTTGAATTTACATTCAGTTTTTTATTTTATTTATGACGATTTTTTTTAATAAAATTAATTTTTTTTTATTATATTTAAATATGAGTTTTAAATTTTTCAATGATATTATGATTCTAGATATATTATTGTAGGATTTATTTAAATTTTTTAGATTTATTTTATTATAAATTAATTATACAGGATTAATGAGTGCAACGATGTTTCTTGGTTTTCTGATGGTTGGTTGCTTCGGGTGTTGGTAATCGTAGTGACCTATACAGAATAGATGTTTGGTGGTTGAATGTGATGATGGCGATGATGTTGACCTTCTTCAGCATCGACGGTTCTAGGATTTTCTAGCCGCTGTTTCGACCTACAATTGCCCGTTTTATTCTCTGCACTGGAACCAGGTTTCCCCCAATCACTATGAGGTGGATCTATGCGGTGGAGTTCAAGGATCTTTGGGATATGAGTCTGTGTGGTCAATATGAGGAGGAAGACGGTGATGACGGATTGTTCCTCGATGGCAATGAGATATGAATTTGAGCGGGAAACTTCTAGAGGATGAAGGTAATGATGGTTTGATCCCCGATGACAATGTTGAGTTTCACTCTGGTGATCTCGATGACGGTGATTGGTAGTGTCACAATAGTTGGTGATATCCTGATGAAGGCTGGGTCGCGGCCCGATTATGACGGTGGTTGATCTTTCAATTTTTTAAATTTGGATTTCTGAACGATCATTGGTTTTTCAATTTGAATTTGATTTTTGAATTTGGAGGGGGGGGGGGGATCTTGCGGTGCATGAAATTGTAACTGTTTGGAGTTGTTTTGGTTCACACATACCCTTTAAAAGTGTCATTAGAAGATAAAAATTTGTATTGAGGAGAGTGCAACGATGTTGTGATGTTATTCAAGATATTTATATAATCTCTTAATTCAATTTATTTTGAATATCAGATGGAAGATGTGTTATAAAACTGATAGATATTTATCACATATATATATATATATATATATGGAAGAATAATTATACATCCATAGAAGAGAGGATACGTGAGAATATTTAGAAAATAAAGTGTTGAAATATTTTTATTCTGTAGCTCGACATTTCAAAAATAGAATTGAAATAATTTGAATTCAAATTATTATCTCACCATTTTAAGAACAAGAAGACTATTACACCATTATACAAAGAATAAAAATATGATTTTTTCGTATTTTATAAAGAATAATAAGTTTTTATGACATTTTTGATAAGTTCGATGTTACTCTGCTTTGTTGGAGATCAAACACATATATCCATTCCAACTGCAATTGTAAACAAAATATGATTTCTGAATAAAATGAATTACTTTTAATTTATTTGAGTATCATATGATCTAACTCAGCCATGGTGGATTGTCAGGTTCTCATACTAAGCGGTGGATTTTTGGTTCCCTGTTAATGAACTAGAAGGACCTATAAAATCATTGTAAGGTTTTAAATACTTGTACTCACTTGTAATGGTCTCTGGATAAGTGGACCTAATACCGAAAATCACCATTCCCATAGAGTATAGTACTGGTAGAGTGGACTAGGGGATTTATCTTCCTTTAACATGTATACATCATCATGTTTTTTTCTTTATTTATTTTTGTTTCTCAATCATCTTTATGTGAGAAAAAAAATGATTTCTTCATTTCAAAAGGGAAATTTTATTTTTTTCATGATTTTAAAAACAACAGCCATCACCCCATCTTGTATCTTAATAATATCTAGTATCACACAACAAGTGGTTTCAATGGTTGGGATCTTTTGATATATTGAGGATTTATTTTGGATTTAAAAATCCCGATTTAATGATTCAGACAAATTTGAATCTCAATTGTTGATTTTAGAGAATCCATTTCAATGATTTATCCACCTTATTTTTAGGATGATAGTTATGGGTGATTCAAAGATCACATGACTATATATTTGATGAATCTTGGTTTCAATGTTTTTAGGAATATTTTCAAAACATATGAAATCCCTAGTGAACCAAAATAGTGGGATAATATAAATGAAGTTTAATATGATTTTAATTAGAAATACATGAATGAACTTATATGTGGAAATGGTTTGGATGAATTTAATCACGTATCAAAATGTTCTATAGCCTATTATACATGTTATATAGTCACATTTTATTAACGTTGGGAACTCTAATTTTAGTAATAGATCTGGTGTAATAAGAGTTTACTGAGATGTATATATCTACGACGCAATAAGAAATAGATCATAATATTTCTATCAGAAATTAAAATGACTCAGTACATGTTTTAATTGATAAATTTTTTGATTCTATTCATTAATGTTAAAGTGGTGAATCTACTTAAAAAAATAATCTCATCATGAAAATAGAAAGGTAAATTTATGTTTTTTGTCTCTCGATGATGTGGTAAAATCAACATACTCTGAAAATTATGATACAAATTTTTGGTCTGATTATTTACGTGATTTTTATTGTATTATGATTCATGAAAAATTATAATCCTCAAAGAATGATCTATTAAAACATAGACAATTTTATGATTCTTTTTTAATTAATAAAGATAATTTCTCTAACCAAATTCATATTACAGATATAATTATTCCAAAATTTCTTATGGTCTATATTTAACTAAAATTAATGAACTATTAGATGAATTCAGAACTTTAAATAAATATTCATGTATACTAATCAAGTAGAAACAAATTTTAATAAGATTATTAGTAGAAATTAAATTCACGAAGGAAATCCTGGTATTGGTAGTAATAGAGACAAGAAAAAATAATATAATAATTATTTTCTTTCTGGTTCATACATCAAAAGAATGTCCCCTATTAAATTTTATTATTATGTTATTAAAAGGCACTATTCTAATGATTTTTTTTTAGAAAAATTTAATTTTTTAGTGTCCATAATTTTTATCATTTGAATGCATTATGTAGCCTTAATTATATAATTATTGATCAAATTAAACATATTTGGATAACTAAATCTTTAATTTATAACACTGCAAAAACCAAATGAATATGGGTCCCAACATAAATTTTCATTTTATATTTTGTAATCGTGTTCCACTAGACTTTTTTCAATATCATTAAGTGGTTTCTCGAGAAATACGTAGATATTTCATTTAATTATTTTATTAAGGATATCCATCTTTGAATTAATTCATTATTTGAAATTTTTCATATAATAATAACTGTTAAACCCAAGAAGTATTCTATGATTTATTTTAATATTCAATTTATGTGCAATTATTATTTTACATGTGGAAATAAAACCCTTTAAAAGTTTTATATTTTTTTAATCCACATTTGATTTTCCTTATTATTAAACTATCAATGTTTTTCTCATTTTAATATATTTATGATAAATTAATTCCTTGATTTAATTTTTAACATGCTTCATGTTCTATATAATATTATATTAACATGTATTAATTTATGAAAAGTTATTTTACTTGTAATAATTTTTAAGGTCTTTCTATTTAAATTAAAAAGCTTTTCATATTAATCTACCAATATATATGGTAGATTATTCTACTAATAAATGAAATATTTCTAGTTATTTTTGAATTTTTTTGAAATCATTAATCCAAAAATTATTACTTTTTAATTAATTTAAAATTATTTAATTAAAATTTCATTGAGAATTCTTTATTTAAAATTATATGAAAATATTTTATTTCATATTATACGAAATTCCTTTATTTTACATAAAATTCCTTGAAAATATTTTATTTAACTCATTGAATATCATTTATAAATATTTGTTTTTGTTTTAAGGGGAGTTATTTTAATTTATTTGCATGTTTTTAAATGTTTCATTATTATGGGTTGAATTAAATTGTTTAATAAAATTTTTTAATCATTATAATCCCTTATTATTCATTGAAAAATATTTTATATGTTTTACTGGTTCTTGATTATATTATTTTATATTTCTAATGGAAGCATGAATTTAGGGAGAGTTTATATTGCTGCATGTTTTCCGAATATATTTTAAATTACATTCCCAATATCTCATTTTTTTATATTTTTAAAACAGGGAATACTATTTTGTTTTCAAATTTTAAATACATTTTTTTATCATACTACTTAAATTTTACATTTCAATTTTTTAAATATGGTTAAATACATTGTGTTATTTAATATTCTCAAAAACTCACCATTTGTTTCCTTACAAAAAGAGGAAGGAATTTTTGGTAGAGAATTTGGTTTTCATAATTATCAGAAATGGGGATAATGTTTACTGGATCCTTTTTATTCACATCATTGTTTGGTATTGACAATTACTAAAATCCATTCATTTTTTTGTAAATAAATTTTTTAAGTTTTTCAAACATAGTATGTCACTGTATTTATTTTATATCTGAATAAATAATGATCATATTATAATGGTGTTTATTCCATTGGAAAAATAATAATAATATCTTCTTTTCATCTATTTATGTTGAAATCCAATTTATTTTTTTAGATTGTAGAAAAATTCATCAAAGGTATTATATGTTGTTCAATTGGAAGTACCCTTTTTTTTAAATTCACTATTGAATTATAGTGATAATAAAGTATATATTGTATAGATTTATGTGATTATTTTACAGTTGGATATCTATGATATTTCTGTGAAAATTGTTAGCCAATGAGGAAGTCTTAATAGGTTTTTTGGTACTCTAAAAATTCAGCATTGTTTATGCAATAGTATAACAACTCTATAGTCTATAGATTTGGAATGAAAATATTTTTAATTTAATACATGTTAAAATGATATCAGAATCACTCTCAACCATTTTATATGTAAATAAAATATGTTTATATTTATTTCATTAGTTTACATTGAAGGCTAAAAATATTTTTTGGGTGGTTAAAAAATTATCCAATGTTTTGTATCGTTGTTTCCGAACTACAGTTTTTCCATAAATTTATTGATTCTCATTTTGAAGATATATAGAAAAGTGGATGTCATATTGAGTATAGTATTCGTCCCCTATAAATAGCATGAGATTTACTAAATATGATAATTCTTGGCCGAATATAAAATCCAATGTTAAGATCCTTAAAAATCTATGAAGTTTCTAATAGTATAATGCCCTAATTTTGTCAACACATTGGTTAAATAGTAGTGTTCATCTACCCTATCATGAAATAAAATGAACCATATGAACATAATTTTTATTCTAAAAAAATAATGATTAATAATTATGTATATCGTTTCATGCATAAGAGAGAGTGTGTTACGATCAACTGCATGACAACATATCGGGTTTTATCATGCACATGCTGTACAATTCTTCACAAGATGAAATGTTTAAAATTATATAAGCTCATGATGAACATACACTCAAAGATTGAATCATGTGAAGGATCATTGATTGGGGAAATTCATGCATTCTATGTCCATATATGACCTATCCTAGTTATTAATATAACACCTAATGGGTATAAGATCATTCGAGATTCTAAACTACATGATGAGCATAGGAGTTGTCAAAAGTGGTCGTTGCATATTTATGTTGTGTGAAGTGATGCATGTTTTTTATGATATCAAGCATATTATGGGAAAATATGAACTGGTGATAGTTTTTTATCTTTACAGTATAGGTAATAGGATAATACCTTATATAGATATATCACCTAATAGAACATCACTACATTCATATCACTCACTTACTTGATGTTGAAGATGATGAGTACTGTTTGGAATCACATCCTCATTTAGCATTACTGTCACTTCACAAATAAAAGTGTATGAGAACTAATACACTTTTCTATTTATTGGAAATATATATTTAAATGATGAAATATCTATAAATATTATTATAGAGTTTTTTTTCATTATGTTACTATGTTTTACTTATTTCTTGTTATTTAAATATACATCATTTTTACATGGAATACTTTCAATAGTTTATTAGTTGAAAAAAAATACAAAATTTAAATAATTATGATTGAATAAATTGAAATTATTTTCGTACAAATACATTGAAAAAAAATTACATGTTTATTCTAACTTCATTTTTCCTGTATGGTTGAGGGACTCAAGGTTATTAAAATTCAAATATTTGAAGGTATATTCGTATTATTCTGCCAATTTTTTGGAAATTTTATTACTATTTTAAAAGGGGGTTGATTATATTTAACTAGGAATTTTAAATTTTTCAATGCTTCTATTAATGTTGTGATATTATTGGAGTAGTTATTAAAATTATATTTAATTATTTTATAACAAATATATTCACGAGGATTAAAGTGTGCAACAATGTTGTTCTATTATTGGGGATATTTATGAAACCTATATAATCAATTTATTTTTAGTATCTAAAAGAAGAGGATTTCTAAAAGAGATTAATATTATTATATATATATATCAGGACGGAAATGAATATATACAAAAAATATTAAATACATGAAAACACTTAAAAAAAATAATGTAATGAAATATTTTCATCTTAATGCTCTACATATTGAAGAGAAAATTGAAATAATTTGTATACCCATTATTCTTACAATATAATAAGAAAAATTAGAATATGTTACTATTCTCCAAAGAACAAAAATACTTTATTGACTCTGTTTAATTAGGAAGAATAATTATGAACAACATTGAAGATTAGTTTTTTGTTGTTGTGCTTTATTGATGATCATACACATCTATCAGTTTCATTTTCAACTTTAAGAGAAATATATTTTCTCATTCAAATACATTTATATTGACTTACTAGATTATCAACAAGTTGATCTCTGTCACTGTGGAATTTAAACTTCTCTGACTAAGACATGTATTTTTGGTTCCCTATAAATTAACGATAAGGCCTTGTAAAAGAACAATAAGTTATCAACTACCTGAACACTATTTTAGAGGTATTTGGATAAGAGGACCTACTAGTGAAAATCACTAAGATCATGGAGTATAGTGTTTTTTGATTGGACTACAGAATTTATGTTCCTCGAACTATTATACATTTTCATGTTCATTTCTTTTCTTATTTATACCTCTCACTCATCTTCAAGAGATATGGAAAATATCACTTCATTTTAAGAGTAAAAAAAGTTTAATTTTTTAAAATATTTTTAAAAAGACACAATTCACCCCTCTTTTTTATTCATCATATCCATTCTGATAAAAAAATAAATGAAAATATTTTTGGACCATGCGAAATAGTTTCCTAATCCAAGGGGTATTGATGATCGTAATCCAAAATAACCACTGAAGTTAAGGAATAAAGGGAAACATGTTTCAATTAATTTTTTTGAATTTAATCATTATAATTATGAACACTTATTATACACTATAATACAGAATTATATATAGAATTTTTTTTGAATAATCCATATGAAAATCATATCATTTAGTGAAATTTCATGAGATTCTGAGAATATATTATCACTATATAAATAAACTTTATATTTATTTCTAGGATAAATAAATGTTATTTTATATTCTAAATCAACATATGATCATAAATTACTGAAGGGATAAACCTAAACATCCAATATAAGTTTTATGGATAAGATAAGAGCTTAATTAAATAATAAGTGTAGAATTTTATTTTATATAAAAACATCTTATAATTGTGATATTTTATGGAAATGATTAGTATACATTAGAGAATATGTTATCATGGTATAAATTTTTTTTAGGAGACTCTACGATTGATTAAAATTAGTGTTATTTTGATCATGGATGGATATGAGATCAAATCACTTTTTTGGTTTTGAAATTGGTTGGTAATATTATGGAGTTGTATATAGGTTAACTACCTGCAAAAATGATTAATTTGAAATTTGATAAAAAAAATTGAGTTTAATGTTTCATTTATCCTGACCTATACTATGTATTTTGGTTTTGGGAAATATTTATAGGTGTAATGAATGACCTAATGATATAATGATTAATTAAAAAGTCTTTTGGTATATAAATAAAATTCATCATGAGTATCAATCTCTAGGTTTAATAAATGAGGTTGAAATTTTTCAAAGCACGACTATATGATGATATTATTCTTATAAAATTAAAATAAATCATTTAATATTATTTTCTTTAGAGATTTAAATGGATTATAAAATTATTTTGAGGCATTAGAAAAATGACCTTAAAATAAAAATGTTATCAATTTAATTTTCTTAGCATGAAATCAATGGACTTTTAATCCATCAAAGATTTACAGTATTATGATGGTTAACTTTCTCCATACCATGATATTTATTAGATTCTATCAATCCATGGGAGTTTTTTTATTCCATATTCATGTTTTCACATTTAACCTATGTTCTACTATTTGGAAACATAGTTATGTTTTGTTATAAAAGGCCTTCATACTTCCCTTTCCCATTTTGTAGTGGATGTTTTCTTAACCCTATTTACAATGTTGTTTTTAACAAAATATTTTTTTTAATAATATAAATCCTTATATTGAAAAACACATATTCAAATATTGAAGAAAAAATTATTTAATATGGCGGAGATAATTTAACACCTAAAGAGTTTCGAAAAAAATCACTTAAAATAATTCTATTTCATCGAAATGTTATGTTATATACAACATCATCTTTAAAAGAACCAAGATACACTATTAAAATATTATTAAGTTAATGTTATAACATAGCCATTAATTTGGTAGGAATAAATATTTTTAAATACAATAATATATATATATATGTTTCCAACTCTATATAAATGTGTTGAAATATTCTTAGTAAAGAATCCATCAATTTTTAGTCAAGTTATTTTATCCTTCTAAAATAAGCATTCCTCCAAAATAACTATATTTCTATTTGTGAGAAATTATTATAATTAAAATATGCAACATTGAAATTTTATTTAAAAATAATAATATATATTTTTTATAAAATCTCATAATTAAATTATGGTTAATTATTAATTTTTTTCTAAAAATATTGTTTTGTAATGAACATTAAATAATTCTGAATTTTATTGAAAGTTAAATTTTTGTCAAGAATTCACAACGTACCACATTATATTTAAAAAGTCTCCAATTTAAAATTAGTTTGATCATACTATTCATAATTTATTTAATTTTAGTGTGATATATTTTATGGTTTAATTTGGTATAATAAATATTTTTATACTTAAAATGAATTTTTTTTCATAAAATTTGATTTTCTATATGTTTTACCCATTTGTATAAGAATTACATAATGTAACTTATAGTTATTTAATTCTATGAAATGTAAATTATATTTGGGTTCATATAGTTATATCCTAGTATTATTGATTTACATTTTTATGTAGATGATAAATTATGGTGAATAGTTAAAAATGTCAGTTTTTATGAAATACGGTATCATATATGATATCGCCAAGTCCAAAAAATAATATATAAATTCATGAAACATTTGGAATGAATCATGTATTATAGAATTATAAATTTTTTTTACAAATTAAAATAATAATTATAATTTGTTTCATGATATAAATGAAATTCATTTTCAGTGATGATTCAAATCTTGTGTAGTGCTAGGAAATTAAAATTTGTCACCGTAAAGATAAAAATTGAGATGGGATAAGTCCTTGGGTTAATTTATTTATAAATATTAAATATTAAATATTTTTTATTGTCAGAAATTAATTTTGGGGTTGTATAACTTTTGGAGTGTCCAAAATCTTTTGTAATGTTTGCGTAAGGCCAAAATGTCAAAAAACATATTAAATTTGTTTTTATGATGTTGATATGAGATAAAATAGATATTATATGAATATAAATAATAATTTTTAGAATAATGATCTGAATTTCATTATGATAATTTATATTTAATTTTTAGGTTTTAAATAAATACAATAATTTTTTTCAAAATGCAGACTTAACATTTATTTGAATAATAGAAAAATAAAATAAAATATTTTAGAAATAATAAGACTAATAATATTTGATATAATTAATGTTTCCCACAAATTTTATAGTGTAATATTATATTTTAGTTATCTTTAAATGGGGTATTTTATAGTTTAAATGTTTCTTTTATGTCTTTTATTTCAAATTAAATTAGTAGTGTAAAATTTGATAGTAAGAACAATTTATAAAATTAATATTTTACTAGGTTAGTTAAAATTTATAGGAATCCTAATAGTGGAAAATTATGAATCTATATGGTATAAAACTTCAGTAATCTTCCATTTATGATTAAAATTTCATCATATATCAAAAATTATGAAACTTTAAAAAAAAGGACATTAAAACAATTATTTTTAAAATAGGTTAAGGGGTTAAACTAAAGGATAATGTTTTAAACACAAAATAAACCTATAAATATTATGTTGGATGATTTTATTATAGAAATATTTTATACTAAAATAGAATACATTTACCTTTTGAAGAGTTATTATAAGGCCCCAGCCTTAAACCTTACTTAATCTTGAGTTATTACAAGAATACACATTGAGGATATTTTCGGGTTTAGAGTATTAGAGAATTAGATCATAAAACTTGCATTACATTCCACATTTAAACAAAGTGGTTACATAAATATAGTATTCATTTTTTCCCAACAACAGAACATATTTAAAATAAAACATGGATTCTTTCTGGACACTTTTTAGACACTATCATCATATCATGTACCTTTCCCATGACCTGTGAAAAACATTTAAAAAAAACTTGGTATGAGCATAAAAAGCTCATTATGGGATATAAAAATATGGAAAGGAATCATGAGTTCATATATACATAAGAATGAAATCATACTTTACCCATAAAACATAATCCCTTTAACATACCTCATCAAATCATGAATAAATCATATAAATCATAAGACATAAAGGTAACTTGAGGCATTCATAACATTCTTACGTAGGGAGTAACCCTCTTAGTTACATTTGGAATACACATCACAGTATATTCCCTAAATCTATTCGGAGAAACCTTAATGTTTCACTCCTTCACGTTACCCAATTCATTGGAGAGATATATCGGTCTCACCCGCCCTTAGTTTATCACGGAACCACCCGTCTTCATAATAATGCCCAAGAACCATAACATAACTCTATCACATAAAACATGCATAAAGGAAACATAACATTTCCACATTTCAATCCCAAGATATCAATACAACACATTGATATAATAAAAACATTAGAAAACCATTTTCAATACCAAAATAAAAGAAAAGTAAAACATGGTATTTATTTTTCTTTTAAAAAGAAGGTATGGTTTGTAGAGGAAGCCGAAACTCCAATAATGGTCATGGCGGCGGATAAGTCGTTGTCGCTGCATACGTACGACAAAAAAAAACATTCCCTTTTGTCGTTTAGTAAACGCTTCATATAAAAAAATTCCTTTTGAATAAACGTAAAAGTCAAAGGGGTTTATACGCCGTATAAAAGAAGGTTGTGTATAAAAAAAATACGCCTCAGTGAAAGGAGATTGAGACGACGTCCCATACCTCGGGTCCGACTTGACTCAGTCATTCTTTAATCTCCTGAATAATAATCTTGAGTTAATTTCTACTTGTTTAAGAACATTTTTCAAGTTAATTATTCCTTTTATATCACTTATTTCCATGTCATGAACACTATGTAATTTTTTAAGTTAATAACGGTCGTTTTAACGATCATTGGTACTTGAGTCAAAAATAAACCCTTTATAAATACAAGTTTTTCATGTAAACATTATATCAAGAATGGTATTCATGATTTAGATATCATATATATCATATATATCCAGTAAAATCTTGCATTTTTAATATTGTATAACATTTAGAGATAAGAAATGAAATGCACTGTTCATGGAGACGGTAAGCCGTACGTACGCATGAACGATTCTTCCATTTCTATTTCATATTTATGAAATGGAATAATAATGATATAAAAGTATATTATAATTCTAGTGTAATATCATATATAATATCATAACTCTATCCTTTATACATCCCACATATGGTATTAACGAATCAAATCACTTTGAGGGGGCGGTAGTCCGCACTTCCTTAAATGAAGATATCGCGTTTACCCATAATGGAAACCATAAAGGTATGCCCAAAATGAAAAATACAGAAGCTTAAGGAAATCATAAACATATTATATATCATATATAAATATATTTTCATCTTAATGACCACCTTTTAAGGTGTTAAAATAATGTTGAACAATCATCGTTTCGGGAGGCATAAATTCACCATCCACAGAAATAGTATGTTCTTTAACCATTAGATGTATGTCTGTGTAAGTGTAGCTCTAATCCTTCTGGTAAAAACATCCTAGTATATTGAAGATACTGTAGTGGTTACAAAATAAATGAATAAAAAGGGTTTAGGGGGTTGGAGAAGTAAAATAAAACAAAAGGACTCAAGTGAAGACATTACCTTAAAATCGGGTAACTCCCTTTGGTTTGAGCTCAAAGGCTTCCTTTGGAAGACTTCTGCCAAAAGTGAGGCTTCAAGGAGTAAGAGAGGGATGTGTAGAGACAAAATGGGCAGGGTTTGTCCGAGACAAAGGATTTGGAAGTGTGGGTAAGGAGGTAGCGGTGGGGGCCTTTTATAAGAGGAGAGGAGGGGCACTCTTGGAATGTAAAGAAATGTTACTTTATTTTAAAATGAGTTTCGGATTGAAAAGGTCCCACATTGATATAATTTGAGGGTAAGGTGATAAGGGTTCGAAATCCACCCATCCAATAGGTTTTGGACATGTGTAGGTCATAGATTTTACATTATCATTTCATTTTATTTAAATCCTTTATTAATGAGGTAATCACTGCATCATCATGATGTCACAAATAATTTAATTTATTTAATGTCTAAAAATTATAAAAAAAATATCATGATGTAGGAAATCTTTTTATATTTCTAATTAATATTTATAGTAAAAACTCTGACTTCTATAACCCCATTTAAAATTGTTTTAGTAAAACAACTCATGTTTGTGTCATTTTAATTTTAACATTAAATAAAAAGATATTAATGTCATTTTCATACCAAAGTGGCCCCATGGGGTCCCCACGTTGACCCATGGCTTTTCTCGGTCGGCCATGACACATAAAATAAGGGTAGGACATGTGTCTAGGTATTTTCATTTTATTATAACATTATTTTTACATTAAGTTACACTAATTACCTCTAATCGCGATTAAAAACATAAAAGTTACTATTCACCAAAAAAAAATTTTAATCCCATTGAACCACATTTTACTTCTTAATGACAACCATGTATGTCGGATTTTTGAAATTCAAAACACAGAGGTGGTAAAATTTCATTTAAATGAAAAATCAGTTTTTTAAGTACCACTTAGTGGTTTCACTATTCATCAAAAATTGAAGTTTTTTCAGAAAAATTCCAAAACTTCACCCCAAGCAATATTTGATATTCTGAATTCAAAAATGTTGTCTATTTTACAAAATTAAAAACATATAAGTTGCATTAATTAATTTAATAATTAATTCCCGCTGTCAGAGCAAATAGCGTGTTTTTATGAAACAATATGTATCAAAAGATTGACACTAGTTTAATTCCAATTTCAAAGTGAAATTAATTCCAATGACCACTATTGGATTAAATGGTAAATATTTATTCTAATTTAACTTTAAAACCAATTCAAAAGATAATATAATCATATAAATAAATTAGATTAAAAATCAATTTTGATGTAAAATGCAATATTTTTCACTATTCATTAAAAAATGAACATTGTCTAAAAAATACCAAAAATTCACACAAAGTAAATTTTGATGTCCCAATCATAAATAATAAGTTTATTTTGAAAAACATAGCTTATAAAATTTTCAAAATATAGATTTAAAAAAGGTTTGCCATCAAAAGGCAGTAAAACAATCTTTTAAAAATATTAGTGTATTCCATGCTTAAGATTGGATTTATTTTTATTTTAAGCCTCTAAAACACTCTCTAATTCATTAATAGACATAGATAAAAATATATATTATTCATTACTTACTTGGGATGTTACATCCTTCCCCCTTTAGAAAATTGCGTCCCCACAATTTATTTACTTATCGATTAAATGGGGGTACTTATCCCTCAATGCATTTTCAAATTCCCATGTTGCCTCTTCCATAATGTGGTTTTTCCACAAAACCTTTACCTGATTAATCACCTTATTCCATAACACTTTCTCCATGTGGTCAAGAATCTGGACCGGTTGTTCCTCATAAGATAGGTTCTCTTCCAGCTAAACTACCTCTGGACTCAAAACATGAGATGGATCTGGCATATACTTTCTCAACATCGAAACGTGAAAAACATTGTGTACCTAAGATAAACTCGGAGGTAAAGCCACCCGATATGCAATTGATCCAACTCTCTCCATAATTTCATATGGTCCAATGAACCTTGGACTCAGCTTTCCTTTCTTACAAAATTGCATCACACTTTTCCATGGTGAGACTTTTAGAAAAACATGATCACCTACCTCAAAAGATAGATCCTTCCTCCTGTTGTCCCTATAACTCTTCTGCCTGTTCTGAGCTATTATCATTTGTTTCTGTATCAGCTGAACTTTTTCTGCCTACTCTTCTACCAATTCTGGTCCCATCAACTTCCTTTCACCCACTTCATCCCAGAAAGCTGGAGTTCAACACCACTTCCCATATAATGCCTTAAATGGTGCCATCTGTATGCTGGAATGAAAACTGTTATTATATGAAAATTCAACCAAAGAAAGATGTTGGTCCCAACTTCCCTGATAATCCATTGAACAAGCATGTAGAATATCCTCCAAGGTCTGCATTGTTCATTTTGACTGCCCATCTGATTGAGGATGAAAAGCTGTAATAAAATTTAATTCAGTACCCAACGACTTCTGAAGGCCTTTCCAAAAGTTAGATGTGAACCTGGGATCACGATCAGATACAATGGAGAGGGGAACTCCATGTAACCTGACTATCTCTTTAAGATACAAACGGGAAAGTTGATCTAGGGAAAAAGTATCTTGTATATCAAGTAAATGAGCAGATTTAGTCAAGCGATCAACAATAACCCAGATTGCACTATTACCTCGAGATGTCTTCAGTATTCCCACAACAAAGTCCATGGATATATTCTCCCATTTCCACTCTGGAACTGGTAAAGGCTAAAGAATCCCTTTCGGTAACTGCCTCTCTGCTTTAACCTATTGACATGTCAAACACTTCACAGTAAAATCAGTAATATCTCTTTTCATTCCATCCCACCAGTAATACTCCCACAGATCTCTGTACATCTTAGTACTGCCAGGATGAACTGAAAACGGAGAACTATGAGCTTCACATAACAACTCTCTCTTCAACTGTGAATCAAAAGGCACCCACAATCTCTTCCCAAATCTCAAAACAAAATCATTATCAATGTTGAATTCATGCAACTTACCTTTCTGAACCAACTCTACCTTTTTCTGCAACTCACTGTCTTTCTTCTGTGCTTGCTTGATTCTGTCTGATAGAGAAGATTTCACTGATACCTGAAACAAAACAGAAGAACATTCTGCACCAAAAACATATATTCCAATGTTCATCAAAACCTTAACCAAATGATCATGTTCCAAACGCAACATTGCTAATGAAGCATTACTTTTTCGACTCAAATCATCAACCGCTTTATTTGCTTTTCCCGGATGGTAATGAATTGTACAATCATAATCCTTGATTAATTCTAGCCATATCTTATGTCTCATGTCCAATTATTTCTGAGTGAATATATACTTTAAACTTTTGTGATCGGTATATATTTTACACTTTACTCCATACAAATGATGCCTCCAAATTTTTAAAGCAAAAACAACAGCAGCTAATTCCAAATCTTGTGTAGGGTAATTTACCTCATGAGTTTTCAACTGTCATGAAGCATAAGAAATTACTTGATCATTCTGCATTAGGACACAACTAAGTCCTTTCAATGAAGCATCACTGTAGATAACAAACTCACCATTCCTGGAAGGTAGTGCCAAAACAGAAGCATTCACCAATCGTCTTTTCAACTCCTGAAAAAAATCATCACATTCTTTTGTCCAGATAAACTTAACACCCTTCCGAGTTAGTTTAGTCATTGGAATAGATAACCGTGAAAAATTTCTAAAAAACCTTCGGTAATAGCCTGCCAAACCAAGGAATCTATGACTCTCAGTTACATTTGTGGGTCTTGGCCATTCTTCAACAACCTTTGTTTTTGCAGGATCAATAGTTATCCCATCTTTAGAAACAATGTGACCAAGGAAAGAAATTTGTTGCAACCAAAACTCACACTTTCTGAATTTCCCATACAATTTATTTTCTTTTAAGGTTTCCAAAATAACCCTTAAATGTCTTTCATGCTACTCTTTACTTTTAGAAAACACCAAAATATCATCAATGAAAACCACCACAAACTTATCCAAGAACTCATGGAAAATTCTATTCATTAGGTCCATGAATACAGCAGGTGCATTGGTTAGCCCAAAAGGCATTACTACAAATTCATAATGGCCATATCTTGTACGAAACACAGTCTTCGGAACATCTGCTTCCTTTACCTCCAGCTGATGGTACCCCGATCTCAGGTCAATATTTGAAAAATACTAAGCTCCCTGGATCTGATCAAACAAATCATCGATATGAGGAAAAGGATATTTTTTCTTAACAGTGATGTTATTCAAGGCTCTATAATCAATGGAAAGTCTCATAGAACCATCTTTCTTTTTAACAAATAAAACAGGAGCACCCCATGGTGACGTGCTAGGTCGAATGAAACCTTTCTCTAATAAATCTTGCAATTGCTCTTTCAACTCTAAAAGTTCAATTTTAGCCATTCGATAAGGGGGTTTTGAAATTGGATTAGCATAAAGAACTAAGTCAACAGTAAATTCAACTTCCCGATCTGGTATTATTCTAGGAAACTCATCAGGAAAAACATCAGGATACTCATTTACCACTGGCACATCATTAATCTGAACAGTTCCCTTGTTTTCAACAATATGTGCAATGTAACATTCATTTCCATCTTTTACAAGTTTCTCGGCCTCTTGATAAGTTATCAACATTAAGGGTTCATTCTTGTACAAAAACTGAAAGTCATTCTGCAAATAAACTTCTTTAGCTCTACAGTCAATCTTTGCATGGTAAATAGAGAGCCAATCCATACCCAGGATAACATCAAACTCTACTAGAGGTACAACAATAAGGTTTGCAAGTAGGTTTTTTCCGCAGATAAGGATAGAAAGATTCTTTTAAATTCTTTTTGCCTCAACATTTCCCCAGGTGTTTTTACCACAAGTTTAGAAGTCATTTATTTAGATGGTATTCCCATTTTACTAGAAAAGGTTTCAGAGATGAAAGAATGCGTGGACCCCGAATCAAACAACGCACTGGCATAATATGAAAAAACAAACAAAGTACCTGATACAACTTCATTTGATGGCCCGGCATCTGCTGAAGTAGTTGCAAAGGATTTCACCACCCCTTTCTACTTGTAGTCTAACTGCTTCCCATCACTCTAGCTCTTTGTCAGACACTCGTTTGCATAGTGACCCATCTCATTGCACTTAAAACATTTCACTAACTGTAAATCAAATTTGGACCTACCATCACCTTGATTTTTTTCAGTGAAATCACGAGCCTTATGTCCCATCTTACCACATCGGTAGCACTTTCCAGAATTTAGGAGACATTCCCCAGCATGCCTTTTACCACATTTATCACAAATTGGAAACTTAGTTCTCTTACCATCAGACTTTTTTGAAGAATTCATTCCTTTATCCTGCCACCTCGGTCTCTTCTTCTGTTGGTTGTTATAGAACACTTGATCATCGGAAAACTCCATTTCCACCTTCTCAGCACATCGAACAAGCTTTTCATAACTTTTAAACTCACGAGAAGATAATACCCTTCGATATTTTGGTTTTAATCTTGAGTAAAAACGATTTATTTTACTATCAAGGTCTCAGATAAAATTTGGAGCATACCTTGCCAATCGAGTGATCCTTTCTTCATAGGTAGCCACTGAGTCGTATTCTTGCCCCAATTCCCAGAATTGTTTTTCCATCCTAAGTCGAACATCCTTAGGAAAATACTTCTCAAGAAACATACCTTTGAATTCATCACAGTCAAGAGCATCAATCTCATCGGTGTCCCTGATATTTTTAACCATCGACCACCACTGATCTGCCTCACCCTCCAAATGGTAAATAGCAAGACGAACATTTTGATTGTTTGAACACCCCATGACATAGAAAATATTCTCCAGTGCTTTAATCCTCCCTTCAGATAACATAGGGTCAGATGATCCTCTGAATGATGGGGGATGTTTCCTCATGAAATGTTCCACCACTGAAATGTTCCTCTGTGGTTCATTTGGCTGATCTCGTACATGGATACCACCACCATTTATCCCTTGAGTCAATTGTGCCATTACTGCAACAAACTGTTCAGTTCCAATTCCGACAATATCAGGATGCTGATTCGGAAGGTTATTTCCTTATGTATGCCTTCCTAGCACTGCTTCCCTATTTCCTCTGTGGAAACCCATTCTGAACAAACATGTCTTAGATGAAGCAACATGGTAATCTTCAAATGCTATATCATTTCAAAAAAAATATTTTTGGATAATCATTTAATAGAATTCTAACTTCTAAAGTTATCTAAAATGACCTCTGATACCAACTATAAGGTCCAAGCCTTAAACCTTACTTAATCTTGAGTTATTACAAGAATACACATTGAGGATCTTTTCGGGTTTTGAGTTTTAGAGAATTAGATCATAAAACTTGCATTGCATTCCACATTTAAACAAAGTGGTTACATAAAGATAGTATTTATTTTTTCCCATCAACAGAAAATATTTAAAATAAAACATGGATTCTTTCTTGACACTCCCTTGACATTATCATCATATCATGTACCTTTCCCTTGACCTATGAAAAACATTTCAAAAAAAACATGGGATGACCATAAAAAGTTCAGTATGGGATATTAAAATATGGAAAGGAAACATGAATTCATATATACATAAGAGTGAAATCATACTTTACCCATAAAACATAAGAACTTTAACATACCTCATCAAATCATTAATAAATCATAGAAATCATAAGACATAAAGGTAACTTGAGGCATTCATAACATTCTTACGTATAGAGTAACCCTCTTGGTTACATTTGGAATAACCATCATAGTATATTCCATAAATATCTTCAGAGAAACCTTAACGTTTCACTCCTTCGTGTTACCCAATGCATTAGAGAGCTATATCGGGCTCACCCGACCTTAGTTTATCACGGAACCACCCGTCTTCATAATAATTCCCAAGAACCATAACATAACCGTATCACATAAAACATGCATAAAGAAAACATAACATTTCCACATTTCAATCACAAGATATCAGTAAAACACATTGTTATAATAAAAACATTATGAAAACCATTTTCAATACCAAAATAAAAGAAAAGTAAAACATGGTATTTATTTTTCTTTTAAAAAGAAGTTATGGCTTGTAGAGGAAGCGGAAACTCAAATAATGGTCACGGCGGCGGAGAAGTCGTTGTCGCCGCATTCGTACAACAAAAAAAACATTCCCTCTTGTCTTTTAGTAAATGCTTCTTATAATAATATTCCTTTTGAATAAACGTAAAAGTCATAGGGGTTTATACACCGTATAAAAGAAGGTTGTGTATAAAACAAAATATGCCTCAATGAAAGGAGATTGAGACGAAGTCCCATACCTCGGGTCTGACTTGACTCGGTCGTTCTTTAATCTCCTGAATAATAAACGTGAGTTAATTTTTACTTGTTTAAGAACCTTTTTCAAGTTAATTATTCCTTTTATATCACTTATTGCCATGTCATGAACACTATGTAATTATTTAAGTTAATAACGGTCGTTTTAACGATCATTGGTACTTGGGTAAAAAATAAACCCTTTATAATTACATGTTGTTCATGTATCCATTATATCCAGAATGGTATTCATGATACAGATATCATATATATCATATATATCCAGTACATTCATGCATTTATAATATTATATAACATTTAGAGATAAGAAATGAAATGCATCGTTCATGGAGACGGTAAGCCGTACGTACGCTTGAACGCTGCTTCCATTTCTATTTCGTATATTATGAAATGGAATCATAATGATATAAAGGTATATTATAATTCCAGTGTAATATCATATATAATATCATAACTCCATCCTTTATATGTCCCACATATGGTATTAACGAATCAAATCACATTGAGGGGGCGGTAATCTGCACTTCCTTAAATGAAGATATCGCGTTTACCCATAATGGAAACCATAAAGGTATGCCCAAAATGAAAAATAAAGAAGCTTAAGGAAAACATAAACATATTATATATCATATATAAATATAGTTTCATCTTAATGGCCACCTTTGAAGGTGTTAAAATAATGTTGAACAATCATCATTTCGGGAGGTATAAATTCACCATCCACGGAAACAGTATGTTCTTTAACCATTATATGTAGGTGTGTGTAAGTGTAGCTCAAATACTTATTATAACAACATACTAGTATATTTAAGATACTGGAGTTGTAACAAAAGAAATGAATAAAAAGAGTTTAGGGGGGTGGAGAAGTAAAATAAAACAAAAGGACTCAAGTGAAGACATTACCTTAAAATTGGGTAACTCCCTTTGGTTTGAGCTCAAAGGCTTCCTTGGGAATACTTATGCCCAAAGTGAGGCTTCAAGGAGTATTAGAGGTATGTGGAGAGATAGAATGGGTAGGTTTTTTCCTAGCCAAAGGCTTTGGAAGTGTGGTTAAGGAGGTAGAGGTGGGGGCCTTTTATAAGAGGAGGGGAGGGGCACTCTTGCAATGAAAAGAAATGTTACATTATTTTAAAATGAATTTTGGGTTAAAAAGGTCCCACATTGATATAATTAGATGGTAAGGTGATAAGGGTTCTAAATCCACACATACTATAGGTTTTGGACATGAGTAGGTCATAGATTATACATTATCATTTCATTTTATTTAAATCCTTTATTAATGAGGTAATCGCTGCATCATCAAGATGTCATAAATAATTTAATTTTTTTAATGTCTAAAAATTATAAAAAAAATATCATGATGTAGGAAATCTTTTTATCTTTCTAATTAATATTTATAGTCAAAAATCTGACTTGTATAACCCCATTTAATTTTTTTAGTAAAACAACTCATGTTTGTGTCGTTTTAATTTTAACATTAAATAAAAAAATATTAATGTCTTTTTCCTACCTAAGTGGCCCCATGGGGTCCCCAAGTTGACCCATGACTTTTCTCGGTCGGCCATGACACAACCAATAAGGGTAGGACATGTGTCTAGGTATTTTCATTTTTTTATAACATTATTTTTACCTTAAATTACACTAATTATCTCTAATCGCGATTAAAAACATAAAAGTTACTGTTAACCAAAAAATTATTTTAATCCCATTGAACCACATTTTAATTCTTAATGACAACCATGTATGTCGAATTTTTTAAATTCAAAACACAGAGGTGGTAAAATTTTATTTAAACAAAAAATCAGTTTTTTAAGTACCACTTAGTGGTTTCACTATTCATCAAAAATTGGAGTTTTTCAGAAAAATACCAAAACATCACCCCAAGATATATGTGATATTCTGAATTCAAAAATTTTGTCTATTTTAAAAAATTCAAAACATATAAGTTGCATTACTTAACTTAATAATTAATTTCCGTTGTCCGAGCAAATAGCATGTTTTTATGAAATAATAAGTTTCAAAAGATTGACACTAGTTTAATTCCAATTTCAAAGTGAAATTAATTCCAATGACCACTATTGGATTAAATGGTAAAAATATATTTTAATTTCACATTAAAAATAATTTAAAATATAATCTAATCATATAAATAAATTAGATTAAAAAGCAGTTTTGATGTAAAATGCAGTATTTTTCACTATTCATTAAAAAATGAACATTGTCAGAAAAATACAAAAAATTCACACAAAGTAAATTTTGATGTCCCAATCATAAATAATAAGTTTATTTTGACAAACATAGCTTATAAAATTGTCAAATTATTGATTTAAAAATGGTTTTCCATCAAAAGGCAGTAAAACAATCTTTTAAAAATATTAGTGTATTCCATCCTTAAGATTGGATTTATTTTCATTTTAAGCCTCTAAACACTATCTAATTAATTAATAGACATAGATAAAAATATATATTATTCATTACTTACTTGCGATGTTACAGATATTTTTTAGAATATTGGAATAAGATTTAGATATTTTTCTAAAATTCCATAATGCCTCTCACCTCAATTATAAAGGAAACCTTATCACTCAATTATTCACACTAACTAGAGCCTTTTTTCCTTAGAAAACCATATGATCATTTATTATAAACATCCATAGAAACATTCTATAGGTTTTTATCCACTGAAAATTCTAACCCCATATCCCATTATATGTTATATAAAGGAATCGTTTCAAAGAAGATGTAATCGCCATAATCGATCACTTTCATTTCCACAATTCTTTAACTCCTCTAAATATAAAGTATTTTTCATAAAATAAAAAATTAATTATCTGATATATTTTTAAATTATATAGTTATTATAAAACATCATTATACTCCAAATATCTCATCAAATGAGAAGTTAATGTATCCCATGTTTGTACATACGACTCACTGTCTCCACATAATGATAAAATATAGTTTTCATCACCATCATTTATAGATTTGAATTATGTTGTGGATAATTTTTATATATAATATTTTTTAAATAATTATTCTTTTTTAAGGATAATATATTTTCTAAATTCTTATCATCTAATCTATTGGGAAATGATACTGTCACTCATGCATACGTGTGGACTACCACCTCCACGAAGCGATGTGATTCATTTTTTATTTATATATTAATTGGATAGTTATGAGGATGAATTTTAGGAATATATATTATATATATTATATAAAAAGGATTATGTAATAAATAATTATTATTTTTCCTTCTTTGATTCTATTAGTAGAAAAAATTAAAACATTTTTCATGCATATGCATGGTCTACCTTCTTCATGAACAGTGAAATTTAGTTATATATATTTATAAATTTCTTGAACGGTTATAAATATGTATATAATGAAAATAAATTATTATTATATCATGATTAAATATTTTTAAATGACATAACAATGACCAAAGAATGAGGATTAAAATTATTTAATAGAAATATGCTTCAAAAACATAGTAGTTATCACCGAGAAGAATGATTTTAACAAAGAATTATTAATAAACATGAGACAAGATGTCATAAATAAATCATATATGGTATGATAGATATGAATAAGGTTAGTAAATAATGTTATATTAAATAATTATTTATTATACACGATGGTTTAATTTTAATTAGGAAAGGCATATTTGAGGTAAGGGATTTATGTCTCAACCACATTTTTAATATGATTGTTTATACTTGATTTTTTGTTATGGAAATTATATAATAAATATCTGATTATTAAATTTAATTTAATAACCTTTTTTATTTAATGAAAATACCTATTTTTTATCTTTTTTCAAACTTTATGTACTGAAGATGCCTTTAAAGAAAACTAACTTTATTTCTCCCTTTGGTCAAAAAAAATATTATATATCAATAATTTATTAAAATGATTTAATGTTGATTTTTAGTATTCCCTTATAACTATTTAATGAATTTTTTAATCATATTTTACTTTTTTTTAAATATGCTGAATGGAATTTTTTTGTTTTCCAAATGAGGTACTTTGTGGCCTTTCTAGAAAATGTATGGAAGGAATGTTTTTCCTTAATTATTTGGTGTAAATAGATTTTCATGCCATCATGGTGGATCAATGATTTTAAGAATCCTTTACATGTTTAAAAGGTTTTATTCAAATAAAATTTGTTTTTATTATGTGTTCAATTTTTATATTTTTAAAAGCTTTTTTTTTATTTTTGAATGGGTATTTTCTTCAAAAAGGTTTTAGTGATCTTCTTAAGGTATCTTTATTCATTAATAAAAATTTCCCATGATTATAAATACAATTAATTGGGTTTATGATTCATGGATAACATCCTCATTATTTCCCAAAATGATTTATATTTATAATGAATTGATTTTGATGAAACCTGTTCACTTTTCCACATGTTATAGTTTTTTGAAATGTTATGAAGTATATTTAATTTCATGAGTTCAGATTGGATATATGTTTTGCGATATTTTGGAACACAAGTGTACTATTTTAATTATGTGATAGTTGAGACCTATATCACCCTCCAATGCATTGGGTAATGATTGACAACTCATGGGGTACATATTTCTTCCATCAATGAGATTTTTTTCCCAATTTTATATGTGGACCTATTTTTCATGTCCATAAGTTTATGTGGGGATGTATCCTTCATGTCTATAATATCAATTGTGGACCCATTTTCATGGCTATATGTTTATGTGAGACCCTGATTTCATATCATTAACATAATATGAGAATCTATTTCTGTTTATATATGTTTCAAAAGAAATAATTTTGTGTGTATGAAACAATTCCATGGCTTATACCATTGTTGTGATCTCATGACACATGTTATTTTATTCCTTTAGGATTCATGTCTTTTTAACTACTATAATTTTTTCTATGTCTCTAGGTATTTATCTTTGATATATAGGTTAGAGCTTTAAACTTCTAATATCATGTTATCAGACTGTTATGTTGTTTTTATTCTTATGTGATCATTAATATCTATCTTCGTTACCCTTACTAATAAATTATGCCCACATATTCTAATGTTTAATTTCCACAAAAAAGGAATATTGTTTTTAAATATGATATTTCTAAGAATGGTTCTTATTATGAAGAACTCAATGTGAGACAATATTGGTCATTCATGATCCATTTGTTTATGTATCATATTTTCTAAAATCTCTAGACCTATATGATTAGGAAATGGATCATTATGTTATGTAAAGAATATTCATCTCTTTGGATGTAATATCTTTCTACGAAATGTTTTAGATTGTTATATGTACTCATCCAGTTGTGTTGTTACTAATAAATTCCAATTATCATATATTCTAAGGGAGATGGTATCAATGTGATTTTACCTTGACAAAATAAAATTGATGTTTAATAACTGAATTATAAATGAAAACATTTACATGAGAGGTTCACGCTTATCGAGATCATGGCCAAAAAAATTCTCATCAAACAACATAAATATTGTTCCACCATCGCAAACCATCCTCTTAATAAATACTGTAACGCCCCGACCCTAGTTACCGAAAGTCGGTGCATTATTACATAACATTGGCATGATCAAAAAAGATAAAGTATCGAAAGACCGATTAATTTAGTTGCCTTGGAATCACTAGATACATTCATATAGTTTTCATTACATCATAAAATGAAAACTACAACAACATAGTCTCTATAGTACACAGTCATATCCCCTCAAACTATCCCTACAGGTCAGTCATAAAATACTTCTTCACATCCTTGGAAAAATAAATCATAGAAAGAGGTGATCTCAAATGCCCAGTAAGGATAACAATATAGCAGAAACATTCATAAATAAGCATAAACATTTAATGCAATGTATAACTAAAACAAAAGCATTTTAATCTTGAAATTCATCATAATATGGAAGAAATAAAATGAAATAATGTCATTTAATTATTCACATGGATATTCTACTAATCTAATAATCACATGCAATATCAAAATCCACTTTCATAATTATATCCATAATGCCAGACTATCATAGCCACATAGTCAAGGCCTTGTTCCAAGACTAAAAATAAGATTTTGTCAAGGCCTTGTGCCAAGACACTAGTTTGTCTCTTGATACCTACCGATGGATCGAGGAGCTATAGTGGGCTCCACCCATCACTTATGATGTCCAATGAATTCCTCATATGAACAAGTTTAAACATAACATAAACATTCATATTAAAACTATCATACGAAATGTCAATACTTTATCTATAAACCATAAATCGTATAAAAATAACACATCCACAGTCAAACATATCACAAAACCTTCAATACTTTATAGATGTTTTGTATCATAGTAAATTAACTTCAGATAAGCTTAAAATCCATCAAAAGATGTTGACATAAATGAAATCAAAACTTTTTGAGCGAAATATCTCTTTTTTTTAAATCATTTAAAAGTCACATAATTATAAAATAAAACATTTACTTTGAAAATATTCTTATAATCTTGTAAGGGAAGCCTCGACAATTTTATAATGGTGGAAAATAGCCTCACCTGTTGTATAAGTTAAACAATACATTCTTACCTTAATTCTGTCGAAAAGGATAAAAAGGACCTTGATTGGAAAACGACAAAAACATTCCTTTATAAACTTCTTATAAAAAGTCAAATAAGGATATAAATTACTTTAACCCATAGTCTGTAAAATAGTAAGAATGATTTGAAATACAATTTTTTAAACATGGATGTGGATGATAAAGAGGTCATAGTAGATAATTATGTATAAACAACCTCGGATAATGAAGAGATTGTAAAATAAACCCTTACCTTGTACTTTTCCATGGTTGAGGGTATTTTAACTTGTATAATGGTGAAATAGTTGTTATTAAATTATACAATAATCGTATACATTAATATTATATCATATATGATCTTTTAACATTGCTTTGTTAACAATATCTTAGTATTATCGTCGTTTCAGGTGTTAACTTACACATTTTCTTTTATATGTTTTGTTACATTAGTTGTGTTTGATAAGGATATGTTTTATCTTCTTCATATACAGAATGATATCAAGTCCTTAAAAATTATTTTTAATCATCAAATGAGAATTATAGTATAATGGATACGATGTGGAATGAATCTCATCATGTTCGTGGAGACAGTAGTCCGTACGTACGCACGAGTGACAATATCATTCTTTTGATATTAAAATAATATATAATTGGATGGTATATAGTATATACAGAATCATTATAATGTTATATTTATTATTTAATTCAATTACACATCATTATCATACCCATACAAATAATAACGTATTGAATAAAAAGTACACCACGACGTGGAGACGACAAGACGTACGTACGGACGTATGATGGCATGTCATTCAAAGGATGTATAGAATAATGAATATGGTTGTAAAATATTTATAATAACATCACGGTATATATAAGATACTGGAGTTATTATTTTAGAATGGAAATAACAAATAAAGAAGAAGTTGAAGAAGAAAGGAACTTGAAAGAGGGTGGTGAAAACATTACCTCTTCTTCAGGTTCTTCCTTTTGATTTGATCAAATGGGATTTTTAGGTTGGATTTCTGATCAAACTAATGACTCTAAGTTGAAGTCAGGGAAGTTGAGAGAATATTTGTTCATGGTTTGGCAGAGTGAAATTTCTTTTAAGGTATGAATTTGATAGAATGGGGAGTGCCCTTTTATAAGAGGGGTGAGGGGCACCTTAAGAAAAACTTAAAATATAATTTTATAATAAAATCATATTCGGTTTATAATGGCTTTAAAGTGACTTATTTCTAGGATAAGGTGGGTATGGGTCGAAATACTTTCAGCCAAAATATTTTATACTGGTTTGGGTCACTATATTATCCTTATCATTTATGTTTAACTCGTAGATATATAATTTGATATTTACCATGTCTCTTTGTATTTTTATATTATATGGTTAATAAACATACTATATACTTCCAAACGAACCCCATGTGGTTCATAAATGATACACCTATCATTATATAAGTCCTTTGGTCGAACCTTATATTTTAAGTAATATAATATTAATTAATAATATAATATTTGTTTTAAAAACTATTTTATGTCAATTTTGACAGTATTTGGTATTTTGTTTTTGCTAAATTAATAACAACATTATTCCTTCAAATAAAATTCATCTAACCAACCCTAATATGTTATATTAACCTTAAAAATTATTTTAATTCATAAAAAGTATCAAATTACATTTATTTTGAAATTTATAATATCAATTATTTTAATATTTCATTAATTAAGTAATTACTGCATCACCATGGTGTCATAAATAAATTAAATTATTTAATTTCTAAAAATTATAAATAAAATATCATTATTTATGAAATCTTTTTATATTTCTAATGAATATTTATAATCGAATTTATCTTATGTGTAACCTTATATTAAAAATGTTTTGGTTATATAGATTTTATTTTATCTCTTTTAACTCTTCTTTGAATTAAATAATAATAAATGTCCAAATCTAACCAATGTGGAGAAAATAGGTTCATATTTTATTCCTAAGGTTGTTTTCAGTCAAATTATACTTATCCAATAGAATTAAGACATTTTTTAGGGTAATAATAATAACATTTTACCCTTAATTACCCTATTCACATGTAACCGTTGTAAATAAAAGAAAAAGTTACTATTCACCAAAAATTATTTTAATCTTATTGAACCAAATTTAACTCCTTGATATTAACCGTGTCTATCATATTTTCTAAATTCCACTCACAGAAGCGGTAAAGTTAAGTATTATGTGAATTTGCAAATTCTTTTAGGAAATGGGTAAAAGACGGTGAAAAGTTCAATATACTTTTTATATATCTAAAATTATTATAAACAATGTTCAATGAATTAAATTGAACTTATATAGGTATTATGAATCTATTTTTACCTAAAATAAATTTAAATAAAATAAATAAATATAACAATTCAGTTTTATAATATAACTAAGTGTTTTTTTCACTATTCAGCAAAAATTGAATGTTTTCAGAAAAATACGAAAAATTCACCCTATGCTATTTTCGATATTCCGAATAAAAATAGGAAGTTCGTTTTGAGTGATAAAATTTATAAAATTTCAAAAAGTGGGTATTACTATTCATAACAGCTAGTTTAATTGGTTGTGGTGTGTTAGAACTCGAAGTTGCGTACAACACACACTACTATATTATTCAAAGGGAAACGTACCGTGGAAACTTGGGGTGTTACATTCTCATCTCCTTCAAATAATTTCATCCTCGAAATTTATATAATATTACTGCATAAAAAGACTTAGGTGGTTCTTCATCATATGTTCCTCAAGTTCCCACATTTCTTCTTCCATCGAATGGTTTCTCCATAGTACTTTTACCAGACGAGTCATCCGGTTTCTCAGCACTTGTTCTCCGGTATCAAGAATCCTGATGGGCTCTTCGCAATAAGACATATCGGGTTCCAGTTCCACTTCCTCATAGGTGAGTACATGCATTGGGTCAGGAATGTATTATCTCAATAGTTATACGTGAAACAAATCATGAACTTAGGAGAGATTTGGCGGCTTTTCCAAATGGTAAGCTACAACCGCAATTCGTTCTAGAATTTCGAAAGGTCTGATATACCTAGGATTCAATTTACCTTTCTTACCGAAAAGTATTACTCCCTTCCATGGAGATACCTTCAAGAAATCATGATCTCCTACCTGAAATTCCAAAACCATCATTCGGTTGTCAGCATAGCACTTCTGCCTACTTTGAGCTTCTTTGAAGTGGTTTGGGATTACCTTCACCTTTTCCATCATTTCCTCAACAAGTTTTGGGCCTACACGTTTTCCTTCACCAACGTCATCCCAACAGGTTGGTGTGAGACATCTCTTTTCATATAACACTTTATATGGTTCCATCCAAATACTTGAATGGAATCAATTGTTATAGGAAAATTCTACTAGAGGTAAATATTGATCCCACATACCTTGAAAGTCAAGTGAGCATGATCTCAACATGTCTTCTAAGGTTTGAATAGTCTGTTCTTATTGTCCATCAGTTTGAGGGTTTTTAGAAGTGCTCAAAAAATGTGAGTATCCAAGGCCTTCTGAAGACTCTTCCATAATATTGAAGTTAAACTGGGATCACGATCAGAAACAATCGATAGGGGTACTCCATGAAATCTCACAACTTTATTAATATATAGTCTTTCTAGACGTTCAAGTGGTAGATCTTCTCTTATAGAAATAAAATGTTCTAACTCGTTAAGATGATCAACAATGACCCATATTGCATCATTCTTTCAAGGAGTCTTTGGTATCCCCATGACAAAGTCCATCGTGATATTATCCCATTCCCACCCAGGTATGGGAAGAGGTTGCATGACTCCTCCAAGTTGTTTCCTTCCAGCTTTCACTTGTTGACAAACCATACATCTTGACACAAAATCAACAATCTCCCTCTTCATGTTGTCCCACCAAAAATGTTCCTTCAAATATCTATAAATTATGGTGCTCCCTGGGTGTATAGAGAAATTAAGACTATGAGCATCATCCAACAATTCCCTTTTTAAATCAGGTATATCAAGAACACAAAGTCTCTTCCCATATTTCAAAATTCCATCTTCATACAAAAATTTACTCAATCTCCCATCCTTCACAGCATTAATCTTCTTTTTAAACTCTTCATCATTGTTCTAAGAACTCTCTATCATTTCTAGTAAAGATGGGTTGGAAACCATTTGAAAAAGTATTGAGGTTTCACCTTCTATGGTGATTCCCATATCCATCGTTACTAGATCCATGTATATAGGATCCTTTTTAACTCTCATCTTGTTCAAAACTCCCTGATCCTTTCTGCTCAAAACATATTTTACCTTATTTTCCTTCCCCCGGGTGGTAGTATATCGTGCAATCATAATTTTTCAGTAGTTCAATCCATCTCCTTTTCCTCATGTTGAGTTCTTTCTATGAGAAAATATATTTCAAACTATTGTGATCAGTATATATCTCACATTTTCACCATAGAGATAATGTCTCCATATCTTCAAAGCAATGATTATAGAAGCTAACTCAATATCAAGAGTAGGATAGTTTTTCTCATGAATTTTCAGCTATCGTGATGCATAGGCAATAAAAATATCATTCTGCATTAGGACACAACCAAGTCCTTTATTTGATGCATCACTATAAATAAAAAACCCATCATTCCTCGATGGTAGAGTCGATATAGGAGAATTGACTAATCTTTTCTTCAGTTCTTCAAAAAATTCTTCACACTCTTTTATCCAAATAAATTTAACCCCTTTACGTTTGAGCTTCGTTAACGCGTTAGCCAATCGGGCAAAATTCTGGATGAAACACTGATAATAAACTATTAAAGCAATAAAACTATGTACCTCAGTTATACTCATCGGTGCTGGCCATTCTTGTATTGCCTTGGTCTTAGAAGGATCAACAGAGATTCCATACTTAGAGACAATATGGCCAATAAAAGAGATATCCTGAAGCCATAATTCACACTTGCTAAACATCCCATATAATTCATGTCTTCTAAGAGTCTTCAGGATAATGCACATTTTTTCATGATCTTTGTAGCATTTGGAGTATACCAAGAAAAAATCAATAAATACCACCACAAAATCATCGAGATATTCCCTAAAAACTCTATTCATTAGATCCATGAATACAGAGGGTGCATTAGTCATCCCAAAAGGCATTACTGTAAAATCGTAATGCCCGTACCTGGTTCGAAATGTTGTCTTCGGAATGTCTTCCTTCTTCACACACAACTGATGGAATCCATCTCAATGTTCAATCTTTGACAATTATTGAGCTCCATGAAGTTGGTCAAATAAATCATCAATGTGAGGTAGAGGATACTAGTTCTTTATTGTTATAGCATTGATTTCCCTATAGTCGATACATAACCTTATAGATCCATCTTTATTCTTAACAAAAGGATAGGGGATCCCCATGGAGAAACACTAGGGAAAATAAGTCCCTTTTTACTCAATTCCTATTGTTGTTTATTTAGTTAAACTAATTCTGCAGTGGCTATTCTATAAAGGGTCTTTGATTTAGGCCTTGAACTAGGAATTAAATAAATGGAAAACTCAATTTCTCATTTTGGAGGATGTCCAGGTAAATCATCTGAAAACACATCTACATTTTATTTCACAATAGGTACATACTCTACTTGAACATTCCTTTCCTCACCCATAGTTATTTCATTCTCTTCCACCAATATATATTAATTTAGTTGATCTACTAGTGTTGGATCTAGATAAGAATCAGGTGGTGATGATTCTTCTCTAAAGATAATGTGTTCTTTATCATCAACATAAAAAATCGTAACCCCCTTCTTCTTATAATAAATCTTTGCATCATATTATGCAATCCAATCCATACCGAGGATTATATCAAATTGAATCGTGAGTATGACGATGATATCGAAGATAAAAAACATTTATGTGCTCTAATGGGGACTGATTCACAAAACTTTGTTACCATGATACTTCCCTTAGGAGTTTTGACTGACAACTCCCTTGTTAAATCATATTGGAAATTTATAATTTTCTTATCAAATTTGGAAGATATGAAATAATGCGATGATCCTGAATCAAATAAAGCATTGGCTAAACTTGAGGAAACCATTAAATTACCTACCACCGCGTCATTCAGAGCATATACCTCAGCAGTAGTGATAGCATAAGCTTGGCCTTGATCCCTTGGCATTTTCTGAAGTAAGTTCTCCTGACGTTTAGGACATTCATTTGCATAATGTCCCATCTCCCTTCAATTGAAGCATTGAACATCGATAGCTTCTTTCTCCCCCTTACATTCACGAGTTTTGTGGCCTTTTCACCACACTTGTAATAGACTCTCATTACCTTCAAGAAAGTACTAGGGTGTTTCTTCCAACATTTACTGCTGAATAGATATTCAAAATTTTCCTTCTTCCCCTTATTTCTATTTCCAGAGTGATTAGCAGATCTCTTCTTCTCTTACATTTCTTTAAAGTAATAAGACTTAGAGAATTCATTTTCTGTCATGAAAGCACATGAGACAATATCTTCGTATGACGAGAAGGATTTTGAGATTATTTCTTGACGGAGAAATGGTTTTAACCCATCAAAGAAACAATCAATCTTACTTATTGTGTTATGTATATAATCCGTTGCATGCCTCGATAACCTTGTAATGTTAGCCTCATACTTTGCAACATTCTCATCCTCCTTTTGTCTCAGACTCAGAAATTGCCTTTCCATATCTGCTTGATGGTCACAAGGAAATTATTTTTCTAAGAAATGATCTTTTAACTCCCTCCATTCCATATTTGATACGTCATCATCCTCGTTTGTGTTTTGAATCAATGGCCACCATTGGTCAGCATCTCCAGTGAGGCGGTAAACTGCCATGATAACTTTTCCCCTTTCACTACTCCCCAAGGCATGGAATAATTTCTCTAAGGAATTTATCCATTTCTCAACTACTAATGGATTTGTACTCCCATTGAATTTTGGTGGTTGTTTCCTAATTAAGCGATCTAACATTGATCCTCCATGTTGCGGATCAGGGTGCTCCATATGGGTAAGGTTATTATTCATATCCTGTGTGAGTTGTCCCAGTATGGTGATAAGCTGATCTGCACCAGTTGCATCACCAGATCCACTATAATTATCTTGAGAAGGAGGGAAATCCCTACCTGGAGTGCATGCATTTATACGGTTTCCATTCCTTCCACTAGGCGCCATTTCTAAACAATGGAATAAACTAGATCAGTGTATGAATCAAAATACATTATTCCGAACTTGTAAAACACTTAACATAAATTGAACAATTTATGGATATAATCCATAATCATAAAAATGTTTTCTTTTAGGAAGTATATAATCATAAACCCTTCATAATGGTTTGTATATAAAATGAGAATTATCCTAAGCATATCCCTCGGGAGTGTTGTAACCAAGAGTGCAGCAAGGCCCGTTGTCGTGCTCCAGTTCCCATTCGAGTCTAGCTCAAAGCGGTGTTTTTGGGTTTTACCCCTAGGTACATTTGTGCCAGAGCCGCCACTACCTACTCGTGTCCAGACAGGGGTGTATTTCTCGGAATACTCAAAAAATCTCTACAATACCAAAATTCAAGAAAGTTATTCTATACTAATCCTCAAAGTCCTTCTTAGGTCTATGTGCTCTAATAAGAGTTTATCTAAATATTTCTTCCAAGGTTTGTAATAAACTTCCTCTGATACCAACTGTAACGCCCCGACCCCAATTACCCAGATTCGATCAATTATTACAAAACATTGGCATGATAAAAAAAGATCAAGTCTCGAAAGACCGATTAGTTTAGAAGCCTTGGAATCACTAGATACATTCATGAAATTTACACTACATCATAAAATGAAAACTAAAACAACATAGTCTCCATAGTCCACACTCATATCCCCTCAGAATATCCATACAGGTTAGTTATAAAATACTTCTTCACATCCTAGAAAAAATAAAACATAGAAAGGGGTGAGCTCTGATGCCCAGTAAGGATAAAAATATAGCAGAAACATCAATAAATAATCATAAACATTTAAGGCAATGTATAACTAAAACAAAAGACTTTTAAACATGAATATCAGCATAATATGGTATAAATAAAATGAAATAATTCCATTTACATATTCACATGGATATTCTACTAATCGAATAATCACATTCAATATCAATAACCACTTTCATAATGATGGAATGCATAATTCCAGACTATCATAACCACATAGTCAAGGCATTGTGCCAAAACTACAAATAAGATTTTGTCATTGCCTTATGCCAATACACTAGTTTGTCTCATGAAACCTTCCGATGCATTGAGGATCTATAGTGGGCTCCACCCTCCATTTATTAAGTCGAATTAATTCCTCATATGAACATGTTTAAACATAACATCAACATTCGTATTAAAACTAGCATAAGAAATGTCGATACATTATCCATAAACCATGAATGGTATAAAAATAACACATCCATAGTCAAACATATCACAAAACCTTCAATACTATATGTTTTGTATCATAATAAATCAACTCCAAATAAGCTTAAAATCCATCAAAGGATGTTGACATAAATGAAATCAACACTATTTGAGGGAAATATCTCTTTTATTGAAATCATTTAAAAGTAACACAATTATAAAATAAAACATTGAATTTGAAAATATTATTATAATACTGTAAGTGAAGCTTCGACGATTTTATAATGGTGGAAAATAGTCAGACCCTCCGTATAAGTTAAAAAATACATTCTTACCTTAATTCTGTCGAAAAGGTTAAAAAGGACATTGATTGGAAAACAAGAAAAAGATTCCTTTATAAACTTCTAATAAAAAGTCAAACAAGGGTATAAATGACTTTAACTCATAGTATTTAAAATATTAATAATTATTTGAAATAAATTTTTAAGAAACATGGATGCAGATGATAAAGAGGTCTCAGTAGATAATTACGTATAAACAAACTTGGATAACGAAGAGATTGTGAAATAAACCCTTACCTTTTACTTTTCATTGGTTTAGGGTAGTTTAACATGTATAATTTTAAAAGAGTTGTTATTAAATTATACATGAATCATATACATTAATATGATATCATATGTGATCTTTTAAGATTGCTTTGTTAATAATATCTTAGTATTATCTTCGTTTTGGGTGTTAACTTACTCGTTTTCTTTTATATGTTTTGTTACATAAGCCATTTTTGTTATGGATAGGTTGTATCTTATTAATATTCAGAATGATATCAAGTCCTTAAACATTATTTTTAATCATCAAATGAGAATTATTCTTGAATGGATATGATGGGGAATGAATCTCATCACGTTCGTGGAGACGGTAGTCCGTAAGTACGCACGAGGGAAAATATCATTCTTTTGATATTAAAATAATATATAATTGAATTTTATATCATATATAAACAATCATTATAATTTTATATTTATTATTTACTTCAATTACACATCATTTTTGTAACCATAAAAATAATAATGTTTTGAATAAAAATTACACCACGACGTGGAGACGGCAAGCCGTACGTACGGGCGTATGATGACATGTCATTGAAATGATGGATAGAATAATGAATATTGTTGTAAAATATTTATAATAACATCACTATATATATAAGATACTTGAGTTATTATTTTAGAAAGGAAATAACAAATAAATAAGAAGTTGAAGAAGAAAGGAACTTGAAAGAGGGTGGTGAAAACATTACCTCTTCTTCGGGTTCTGCCTTTTGATTTTATCAAAAAGGATCCTTAGGTTGGATTTCTGATCAAACTAAGGGCTCTAAGTTGAAGTGAGGGAAGTTGGGAGAATATTTGGGCAAGGTTTGGCCGAGCCAAAAGGCTTTGAAGGTATGAATTTGAGAGACGGAGGAGTGCCATTTTATAAGAGGGGTGAGGGGCACCTTAGGAAAAACATAAAATATTATTTTATAATAAATTCATATTCTGTTTATAATGGATCCAAAGTGACTTATTTCGAGGATAAGGTGGGGATGAGTGTAAATCCTTTCAACCAATAGATTTAAGACAGGGTTGTGTCACTATATTAACCTTGTAATATATATTTAACTCTTAGATATATAGTTTGACATTTACCATGTCTCTTTGTATTTTTATATTATATGGTTAATAAACTTACTATATACTTTCAAACAAACCCCAAGTTATTAATTAAAGATAAACCTATCATTATATATGTCTTTTGGTCTAGCCTTATATTTTAAGGAATATAATATTAATTGAAAATATAATATTTGTTTTTAAAAACTATTTTATGTCAATTTTGACACTATTTGGTATTTTGTTTTTGCTAAATTCATAACAGAATTATTACTTTGAAAAAAATTCATCTAACCAAACCTAATATGTTATATTAACCTAGAAAATTAGTGGAATTCATAAAAATTATAAAATTACATTTATTTTGATATTTATAATATCAATTATTTTAATATTTAATTAATTTTTTAATTACTGCATCCCCATTGTGTCATAAATAATACAAATTATTTAACGTCTAAAAATTATAAATAAAATATCATTATGTATGAAATATTTGTAGCTTTCTAATTAATATTTATAATATAATTTATCTTATGTATAACCCTATATTATGTTTTTTTAGTTATTTAACTTGGATTTTGTCTCTATTAACTCTTCTTTGAATTAAATAAAAATAAATGTCCAAATCTAATCCATGTGAACCAAAGAGGTTCATATTTTAATTCGAAGGGTTTTTTTGATCGAATTATACTTATCCAATAGAATTTGGACATGTGTTAGGGTAATAATAATATCATTTTTACCCTTAATTACACTATTCACATTTAACCATAGTAAATAAAAGTAAAAAGTTACTATTCACCAAAGATTATTTTTATCTTATTGAACCAAATTTTACTCCATGATATTAACAATGTCTATAGAATTTTCAAAATTCCACTCACAGAAGCGGTAAAACTATGTTTTATGTGAATTTGCAAATTCTTCCAGGAGATGGGTAAAAGACGGTGAAAAGTTCAATAAAATTTTTATATATCTAGAATTATTATAAACTGACTCCAATGAATTATATTGAACTTATATAGGTATTATGTATCTGTTTTGACCTAAAATAAATTTATATAAAATAAATAATTATAAAAATTCGGTTTTAAACTATAACTCAGTGTTTTTTTCACTATTCACCAAAAATTGAATGTTTTTAGAAAAATAACAAAAATTCACCATAAGATAATTTCGATACTCTAAATCCAAAAATCAAGTCCGTTTTGATAGATAAAATTTATAAAATTTCAAAAATTGGGTATTACTATTCATAACGGCTAGTTTGATTGGTTGTGGTGTGTTAGAACTCGAAGTTGCGTACAACACACACTACTGTATTATTCAAAGAAAAACGTATCGTGGAAGCTTGGGGTGTTACAAATACAATGGTTTCATAAGGGATTACTTATCTAGAACCTAGTTGAAATAATTGTTATGTTTTCTTTTCAATAATATATTTAATATTTTTATCTCTTTTCATTATTACTATATATATATTTATATACTAGTTTATTAAAATTTGGTTCTGATACCAAGAAAAAAAATAGTATTTTTGGATATTATGTAATGTCAACACACTTTTTGTTAATGTTAATAATTTTAAAATAAATATTAGATTAATATAATCTTATAATTAAATAATATTTATTTATATAAGAATTATAATATACTAAATTGATGCCCAATGTAATCTTTATAAGGGTCGAAACTTTTTTACCGATGTAAAATAAATATTTTATTATAAAAACGTAATTTTATTTACAAATGTAAGTTCTCATAAATTGATAATTAAAGTAAATACTATTTTTGTAAAAAAAAATTTTATACTGGCCAATGGTTATTTTTTGACAATTTTATGAGATATTCAAAGTTTTGATTAAAAATTAAATATGGTGTAAATATAAAGTAAGTATTATGACATACTAATGGCCCAAGAGTGATGTAATAAATTCAAAAAATGCATTCAATGACCATATAAATATATTTCCCCTCTAAAATAATGTTTTTATGTCATTTTATGTAGTTTATAAGCCTTTAACAAGTCCTTCAAAACCAATATTATAATTTATGATTTTGAAATAAATTCTTTCTAACCATGAATAAATTTCACATCACCAACAATAATATTTTAATATTGTTAGTACATGGAAAAATAAAATATTAAAAACCACTCAAAATTGGGTGAAACTAATGATAAAATCCAGGGAGAGTTTCTGAGTTTTATTTTTTATCATATAGAGTCAAAAAACTATGATTAGAAAATAATATAGTATTTCTATCTATTTTTCTATAATGATGCACATGTACTCCTACTCCTCTACACATAAAACCCACTAAAGATGAATTTTTTCTCCCCATCCCTCTCCAAATCCATCAAATAGATTTCCAATCTCTTAAAAATACCCTCTAATGATTTTAGAATAACCCACTCAATATAATAGGATTCTCTTCATCCTCACATTTATTTAGTTAATATATTTATATTTTTATATTTGATTTAAAATTATTCATGTGGTATTATTTTTTTATATATTTTATTATTAAACTTATTATTTAAATGAATGAACCAATCTGCATCAACAAAACAAGACACCTGAACTGACCCATTACATAATATAGGTAAACATGATAAAACTAAAGTATTCCTGAATATAAACAAAACAATATATACAACTAGAGTACAATGTGGAGACATATGAGATAACACAAATGTATATGATACAAAACAAACATAGGCTAAACCTAAAAGCAACTCAAGTATTCTTGTGACTAACAGTCCCCTCTAGACCAATATGAACTGAAATAACAACAACAAGAGAAGCTATCTTATTACAAGATGCTCTTCCATTTAACTAAACTTGGTAACAAACCATCTATAAATTACTAAAGGAAAAAATTAGGGTGTAATCAAAATCTTAGTAGGATACAACAAAAGTTTCTATACAATTTATAATATCCCTAATGCAATAATTCCACATTTTAAAACAAAAATGTTTAATAAATCATTTTCTATAAATCCAAACCATTTATAAAAAAAATTTAATTTTCCCTACTTTGGTTCTCTAAAATCCTTTCATATCCTCAAATTAAAAATATGAAAATGTATAATTGGAAAAACTATCCATGAAGCAATAGGTGCATATATCCATCAAATAAATTTCCCTGAAAATCGTTGTGATATATCCCCATATGAAAACCATGTGACCAACAATATACGATAAAAAGCATGTGATAAAAAACCATAATTGACAATGAACCCCACATATTGGGTATTGGCCTATGGGGTAATATATACTAGGAACTAAATAGAAAATCAATAAAATGTACAATGTTTCATCACATCGATATCGAGTCTTACCAGTCGATATCACAACAACCATTGAGTCCTTCCAGTTGATATCACTAAAAGGTACCTCTATGTGGTGTTGTACACACACTAAGGCTACCTGTGTCTCTTTCCTGACACACCAATGGTTCTAAATGTGAATTTTTATGATTTTCATTTCAAAACCATAGTCACAATTTGATAAAACATTTTCAAATCTAGGTAAATCCACTATAGAGTTTGAAAACCCATTTCCATATCAAGAAAATTCATTTTCAAAGAAAACCTAATTTTTGAAAATAATTTTCTTTTTCCAAAAAAAATTTTAACCACATATAAATTATAATCAAAGAAAAAAAGGGAGTTAATAAAAAACAATTTAAAATTTATCAAATTAACCCATTTTATAGAAACACATACCTGAACATGATACAAACCAAGATTCTTTCAAAAATTGTGACCATAAACCAAAATATTGGCGTTCTAAATACAAGGATCACTAAGAAACTAAAGAAAAGGATCACTAAGAAACTAGAAAGGATCGATAGAAAAAACTATCTGATCAAAAATAAAAACAATAATATATCTTAAGCAAAACCCATAACCACAACTGAGGAAGAACTAGAATGATTACAAACACGAAGATAAGAAATCCAACCCCAAAGGTGATCAATTGCTAAACAAATCGATCCTGAAGGAAATGAGTCACCTAAAATCACAATGGGAATGCTCTAGGTCAAGATAAGTAAGATTTCTAGTGGAACGAAATAAAAATAATCAATTAGCCAGTATAAAAACCACAAATCGTTTCATTTAATCAGTGTGTAAGCCCTTAACATGTTGTATAATTCATGAAGGCTGAAATCACCGAAAAACATGTCCCTGGTTATTAAAAACATGATATTTTACGTTACATGATGTGGAACTATTTCATGGAATATAAAACCCTCACAATGTGTATCTAGTTCATTGTTACTTCTTGACAACCATTACATAGCACGTACTCCCATAGCATGGTGTTTAATTTCTCAGTAAATAGAAAAATCATCAAGTGTTTGCTGAAAATTTAAACAAATACCTAGATTTACGATTACAATTATCCTCTGAATTTATATTTATAATTACTCATTCAATGAAAAAGGATCCAAAAAAGGTCAAAAGAACCCTAACAGAATGTTAGTGGGGGTGTTACAATCTTCCAACTATAAATATTTTTTACCCCTAGATATTCCTAAAGATCCTGGATCTACAAAAAGAGAAGGCCACTGTAACCTCATCAATGAATCACACTCTGACATCTCAGGGTTATCCTATCCACACATCCATATTACCCTGTCTAGTGGGATTTGTTATAGCACAATATCTTATCCTAGTTTTACATAATATGAACTAGAATCTAAAACAATTCGTTATTGGGTTCAAGATCCACAACCTCTAATATAATCACATGGTAAGGATATTGTTCATTTTTCTTGAATTAAAAAACATGAATAATGTCATGGATAGATATCAATATAGATATAAAGTCCAACTGATAGGTCACCCTCCATTATTTTCTAATGATCTCAAGGGTACCCACAAACCTCAATTCCAATTTCACAACTAACCCAACTTATGATGTACCAAGTGAAGTGAATCATAGAAAAAAAATAAATCACATACCCCAAAATCCATCAGGAAACAAAAAAAACATCATAATATTTCTTCAGACTCTATGCCATGATCAAACGCATCCATGTAAAATGCACCATCCCTATCATCTCTAGAACAAAGCTCTATCCCACCAGGGACATCTCTACCAACTAATCCAAATAATAGGGATATCTTATTGGATAAATATAAAAACACTCAAAGTTTTTCATCTTTATCGATGCTTCATAACTATTATTAGGAGAAATCACCCAAAATCGTATTATTTTTCCATGATCTGACAAAATCAAGTATACAAGCCTAGAGAATATCTTCAAGAACCTATATACCCCTCTATATATTCACATCCATCTTTGGATGATAATAATTTATTAGTTAAATATAAGAACCTATCCACCTATAATATTTTTGAAAACCTAGATGTGATCATTAGATTCCGATCAGAAACAATACCGAGGGAACATGATGAATTCTCACAATATCTAGGATATACAAGTCACCAAGACATTCCACATTCATTGTAGCCTAGATTGGCTAGAAATGTGCTATTTTTTTAAGTAGATAAATGGTCATAAAAAATCCTTCCTTCCCACAATGATTCCATGGAAACCCAATGATGAAATCCATGGAAATATCATCCCACTTCCACACAAAAATGTGTAAGGGAATAAACAACCCCAAAGAACATTGTATTTTGACCATAGTTATTTAACAAGTAAAACACCATCATACAAAATCCACTGTCAATCGTCTCATCCCCTGACACATCCACATATAGAAATAATGAAATCTAAAATCTTGATACATCTTGGTAGTACTTGGGTTCACAGACCAACAAGAATGGTAACAACAATCCATAAACTCTTTCCTAAAGAAAAATGAAACTACCAACCTTCAACGGAAGCATAAATCACTATCTGGGGACTAAGACAACTCACTCAAAATATCCCCACCATAGATTCTTTCACTAAATAATTGGAATGTGGGGCATGTCACTTTCTCAAGCTGAACTCCCTCATCAAAATACGAGTCATATTTTATCAAATCCAAGAAAACTGATCAACCAAACTATTCCACACCGAATCCCATCTATGAAACAAATATCTTCAAAGGACGCTCTTCAAATGATTCCTTTATATGTTGTTTTATGTATTTTCATATCAATTCAACAATAATGATTTTCCATTTTATAGGAGTGTATGATGTATAAAAATAAAGAGTTTTATGATACTCTTCCCAGTATCTCTATCAAAAATTCAGATCCCTCATAGTGAAAATATATTTTAGGCTCTTATGATCTGAATACACCACAATTAGCTCCCCAAAAAGATATTGACTCCATGTTTTTTTTCATGGATAACAGCTACTAACTCAAGATCATGGGTAGGGTTATTCTTCTTATGGGGGTGTAACTTGTGAGAGAAATAAGCTACATCATGTTTCCAATGAACCAGGACACAAATCAATCCTATACTAGAAGTATCAAAGAAAGCAACATATCCTGATTATAGTTCTATAAGATTAAAAACTGGTGATGAATTCAACCTCACCATCGAATCCCCAAAATATCTCTTACACTTTTCATTCCATTCAAAATTTACACCATTAGGGGTAAAAGCTATTAGTGCATATATAATCATTAAGAATTCATGAACCAACCATCTATATTAACCCTCAAAACCTAAGAATCTCTGGATCTAAAACACATTTATGGGATACTCTTAAGACATTACTTCTTTTTTCCATTTCATGATCTACTCAGATGACCCTCTCAAATATCACATTCCCTAAAAACCAAACATTTCGTATCTGAGACTCACATTTATAAATATTATAAAACACACAATTTTTTTTTCAATGTTTCCATAATGATATCCAAATTCTCTATGTGCTTCTCATCTAGCATGGATCACCAAAAAATATCATCCATGAACAAAACAAAAAAAATTGTCAAGGAAATGATGCTTGATACTGTTCATTAAAGTTATAGACACCATAATAGAATTTGTGAGACTCAATAGTATAATGAGAAACTCGAAATTACTATATTTACACCTAAAAACTATCTTAGGTATATCATTTTCTTGTACACTCAATTTGTGATACCCTAACCACAATTTAATCATATAAAACCAATGATCCCCTCTAATATAATCAATGATATCATTATCCCTTGTTAATGTTTATTTTCTCTTAACCATCACCCAATTATACTATCAATAAAAAAAATGTAAGGTTTCCATATACCTTATTATCAAATATAATTATAAAATACCATAGTAACACACTTCGAGGAATAATTCCATTATACTCTAGGTCCTAAAGATGAAACATAACTTCCACCAACTCAATAGGTGAAATACTATAAGACGCCATATAATTGGGAATTGTAATAGAGAGATGGTCTATTGTAAACTCAACCTATCTCGATGGTGTTAAACTAAATAAGTAAACTAAAATTACCTCAGGGTAAACATACACATCTTTAGGAATTAATCCACAAAAACAATGGTCATCAAAATCAAGAAACATCTTTGACAACTAGAATGATATATCCTCTACATAATGAACAACATACCCTAACCTTCTTAGTCTAGAGACCCCTCAACATAGAAATCATGAGTGAACCCATTAATAGATAAGAACTGAACATATCAGTGATAAAAGCCTATATGGGCCTTAATAATGATAATTCAATCCATTCTAATAATAAAGTCAAAGATGTTAAGATCAAGAACTATAAAGTCCCACTCCACCTCAAAGTCAGTTATTGTTAACCAATGCATGGTAAATATGAAACCATGTTTAGACCTATATCCCAATGTTTTGGAAAGATAATACATGAATGAAATAAGCTTTATACTCAATCCCAACATGCCATCTAACTTTGACTGTACATAAGAATGAGTATCACTTGTATCAAACAAAATCTCTCACCATAGAACATGATAAAAACATTGTACATAGAACATTAGATGGCCTTGCATTACATTACAATGGTGCACACTCCACTGCGTCAAGTTGTCTAATTTTATAGATATTAACATATCCCTTTTACAAATTATTATACCAACTATCCTTCGAATAATTTACCCAATACTCCAAACCAAGGGTGAGAGAGGTTCCTACCCTAATTCCCAGAGATATATTTTTTAAAAAATCATATAAATAGCTAAATAATCCAGAAATAGGAAAAATCTTATAAAAATGTGCATAGTTAGGATTGGTATGACCTCAACATCCACATGAGAAGAAGAAAAACTACTAATTCTCTATCAAAGACCCTGAAACTAACCTTGAATAAGACTAACCACCATTACACTTCCTTTTTTGGAAAAAAGATACACACTGTTTAACCACTCAACCAACTAATGATATGCCCAAGCATATCTTCTCATCTATGATTTCCTCATCTAATGATTCCTTGTCAACCACAAAAAAATCAGAATGTACAAGAGTGTCAACCTCAAATAAACATCTGACATTATCCATGCCTTAAACAAATGATCCATCACATACTCATTAGTAACCAACTCTAGTGGTAGAAGCACCAAGTCATCATTAATAGTTGAATAATTCAAAACAGTATGATACACTATCTCTAATATTGAAATAACCTAGGTATTCACTAAAAGATGCATCATGAGGAAAACATCTGGTTAAATAATTTCTTGAATAAAGCCTAGGTAAGATCCTCATACAACATATCTTGCATAATAGATTCCCACCATCTCCTTCCTCTTCCACCTAGAATATACATGGAAACCCCCACCTTAGTGTCCTGAAGAGTATTTATGAAGTTTATGGTCCTTTATATTTTTTCAATATACTCCATGGATTCATGGGGTCCTTTATCACCACAAAAATAAGGCTGGATACAGATTAGTAAATTCTGAGCCATGATCCACCACACGTCCTGGGATCCCAACACCCACCAGACCCATATTATAAATAGTGCATATAATAGATTTTACAATTTTGGGGTAGAATAGAAGATTAACATGTTGAATATATCTCACATCATTTTCTCATGGATATGGAAGAGCTCTTATCGAACAAATTTTCTAATAAAAGGAAAAAAAATTAGTCCTAAGAAAATTTTAAAATCATAGGAAAACAGTTTGGTATTGATAAAAAAAGATTGAAAAATTTAAAAAAATTAATATACCAAGAAATACCTTATATAAACAAATTATGTCAATTTAAATAAACATACCATTGAGTTTAATCAAATAAACTCAAATTATACACCCCAAACCTATTAAAAATCCTTGGCCACCCATGGTAACTCAGTTCTAGTAACAAAACTGAGCTAGTCATGCCTCTTTTCTAGGCCTACTATCTAAATTCTGATGGGACAAACTTCTATCTTCCCAAGATAAAGAACCAAAATTGGGTATTTCAAATACACTACTTTTGAGCACCCATTTGATAAAAATTTGTAATGAACCAACTATGGTCAACTGTATAATACACCCTAACCAACATGTCATGTAATATAGGTAAAATGGTATAATATATATTAGTCTTCAATATGAGAAAAAACTATGAAATATAGAATAAAAGTGTAAATAGATGAGATAAAAAAATACATTTGGTACAGTACTAACAAAAACAAAAACATAATGTAATTCAAATTCTCATGTGACCAACAATCACCTCTAGAGAAACTTGAATCGAATGTAGGAACAATAGGAGAAGAAAATATAGTATAATATTTTCATCCCTTTACATGAACCCTGTAATAAGACATCTAAAATCTCACAAATGAACAATTAGTGTGTGATACAAATTCCAATATGATATAACCATATTTTCTATACAAGGTTTAATATCAATAATTCATCAATTATATCTATTAAAACAAAATAGTTTTAAAAATAATTTTCATGAATCCAAACCATTTATAAATCATTTCCACTATTTTCACCTTTGGTTTTAATAAATTCATGTAATATACTAAAACTATAAATCTGAAAAGTATAATTAATCAAAGAGAAAATCATATACAAGAAATTATAAGTACGCATATCCATAAAATAATCTATCCTGGGAAGAAATATGATAAAACCCCATATAAAAACCATCTAAGAAAATATCAATGATAAAAACGATCATGAAAAAAAACTATAAATGAAAATAATCCTCACGTATTGGGATTTATCCTATGGGAATCAATGTAATAGGAAATACAAAGAAAATCCTAAAAAGGTACAATGTTAGATCCCACCGATATCGAGTCTTATCATTTCATATCACGACCAATATTAACTCCTTCAAATTAATATCACAAAAGGTTAACTGCTAGTGGTTCCATACAAACATAGAGGCTACCCGTGTCCCTTTCCTAAGGCACCCAAGGTTCCCAATGTTCATTTTTCCAAATTTCACTTCAAAACCACGCTCAAAATTTCATAAAACATTTTCAAAACTATTTCAATCTGCTTCCATGTTTGAAACCTGATCTCCATATCATGAAAATTTATTTTTAAAGAGAAACCCATTTTTGAAAAAAATTACTTTCTAGTTAATCATTTCTAACTGCATATCACCTTTAATGAAATAAAAAAAATTCAATTTAACAAGAACAATACAAAATTCATCATATTAACCCATTTTATAGAAATAACTACCTCGAAATGGTAAAAACCCTATCTGCCTTCAATCAAAGTCACCTGAAACCAATTGAGCATACTTTGAAATACAATTCACACCATGAAATAAAAAAGGATCAATATAAAACACTATCCAAAAACAAATACAAAAAACAGTTGTATGAAATATCACAAATATAACAAAAACCAATGTATAATCAAAAGTATTATATACTTAAAGACAAGGAACCAAACCCATGAGGTCATTAATTTCTAAAAAAAGTGATCTAAATGGAATGTAGTCACACAAAGTCTTCAAGGGTTGTCTCGGGGTTGATTGAGGTTAGGTTTTAGGTGGAATGAAATGAAAACATTCCCTACACCACCCTAAAAACCAAAATGTAGGACATTTACATGGCATGTAATCTCATTACCTGTTTTGTAGTCCATAATGGATGTTATCTTTATAACATGTATCATATGTTATTAAATAATATATTTCTCATTAAGTGATGTGAAGTAGTTAAACTATGTGAAAACCATCATGCTCTATATCCATTTCACATATTCTTCTCAGTATCCATTACTAAATATTTACTCCCATTACGCTGCATTTAATTTCCCAAAGAACCAAAACACTAATGGTTTACACTAAAAAATCAACCAAATCAACATGTTATATATTAATTTTATCCTACTAGTTCCATTTTAGCATTACTAATTCAAGAAATAAGGAAAAAAAATTCAAAACACCCCAATTGAAAGTTAATAGGGTGTTATATTCAACATATGATAAATCACCGATAACTTTCATTAATCCCCTGTAAGATAATTTATGTACACCAGTTATCCGGCCAAAATCATCCAGTGATTATCCATTCCAAACACATTGGTTGTGTATAGCTATCCTCATTTCAACCCAAGTATATACCCATAGATGTAACTATATTTTATTTATTTGTATCTCCCCTAAAATTCACCAACCCTTCTTGATCATAGAATTTCAGGTATTGAAATTTATTCTTACGTTGTATGATATAAGTGGAACTCAAATACAAGAAAATTATATAAATGTGGTTTATGGGGCCGAATTATATCCCTCTAATGTATTATTGAATTTTTTTGATAATATATCATTAATTGTTCAAGATTGGTAATCATAATAACATTATGTTATGATTTACTAGCAGTTATCCTTGAATTATTCTTATTTTGTAATGTTTTATTTTGTTTTTATATTCTTATTTTCTTTTAATGTTATCATCTTATATCATGATTCAATGATCAATATTATGATTCCCACCCCTATTATGTCACATTGATATGACTACTAACTCATAAGTATTACTTTCATCATGTAATGATTTGATTATTCCATTACATGGATTGATATATCACACCATTCTTACATATGTTCCAAGGTTATCTAATACATCATTTGAATATAGATGGAATTTAAGTCATGTTTGATGTTTTAAATAATAATTTTGTACCCAGGATTAAAGTGACTGCTCTATGTGCCCAATTACTCTTAGACACTTGGGACCACAATCTTATAAGATTTCATAAATTTTATTTTATGTAATAAATTGTTAACTAAGGTGTATTAAAGATATCTGTTATCATATTAAGGTTCCAAGGAACCCTCATCAAGATTTAAGAAGTTATTTCTCAAGGTAAGGTATTATATTCCTCTCTATTTTGTACATTTACTTCCATTTAGTTAGTTCTCTAATTTTATTTTTATTATATTCTCTTTCATTAATAATAACTTAATTAATATCCAAATATTTTATCTATTAATGAGGGATTTATATTCTCTCCCATTAAGACCATTCTGCAAACTAGTTTCAATATCTATTGTTATACCAAAATCATGTATTGATTTGATGTCCCTCTATTTTTTTGTTTGGAATACCCAACCATATTCATAATCTTAGGTATTAATATAGATATAATTATACTTCATTTTTTATGCATCACCATGTATAAAACCAATATTTCTTTCTCATTGGTAAAAATGAGGAAAATTTCATGTATTGAAACATTTATATTCTCAATGATTTTATATGACACTTATTAATCATTCTACATGGGTTTTTGATGAAATGAATTATTGTGATATATGATATATGTGGGAAACATGAATTAATATATATAAATTGTTCACACTGATAGTTCTCCATTTTATTGGGTAAAGATTTAACCAATAGAGATTTTGAGTTTATGATGCCTTTAGGAATAACATTGGTAATATGTTTTGCAACACCTTGGTGATGAAAACTGGTAATATGCTTATGAATTTTTAAATTTTAAAATTTAACATCATTTAAATTCTATGTATCACATACATATTATTATTCAATCATGTGATGTTCCCAAGAAATTAGGTGGAGTGACATGCCCTAAGATGAATAATAATGGTCTCATTTGAAAGGATTAAATAAATTTTATATTTATGGTTTACTTTTGTAATTTTTTTTATAAAAAACCCATTTTCCAACGTAATAAATTTCAAAAGGTTATTAGAATTTATTAACGTAATATCGTTTTAAAGAATTAGGTTGAAAATCTTATATTAAGAAGGAATGTGAAAATAGTTTATATCTATTGAAACGATTACTTATTTATGTAAATTTGGACTAAAAAATAGTAGTACGAATCCTAGAGACATGTCTAAATAATGGAAAAAATCATTAAACTTTGTTGAATTATAATGTGAGTGGTTTCCAAGAAATGAAATCACTATATCAAAACTGTAGATGGATGTGGATCCATCACAATTTTACTTAGGGTAATAAAAAAATTAGGAATTATTTATTACCTTTATCATAACCCAGTTCTTGAAAAATATTCCTTGTTGTAACACCTGGTTTGACACTCCTATGGAATGTTATTCATTTAACACATGATTTTTAAAATCATTATGAAGGATATATAGATACTATAATTTTTATGATATTAAATTATATCATTCTATAAATTATTGTTATAACATTCAGGATTAATTTTTCCTTTGAAATTATTATATGATTTAAAAGAGTAATAAATTAATCACATAGTAATTTTTTTTGAAAATATTACACAAAATAGAAGAACTCGTGTAAATACCAAATGAAATATAAAATAAGATAAAGACCTTCCCAATATGGATATGGGTAAGAGTTGAAAAATTATGATAATGTTGAATCAGTTATCTAGGCTTATGAATAACAACATAAAACATTTAAATCGTCCAACATCACCAATAATGGAATAACATGGAGTTGAATCCTTCAGGAATCAATAACCAGATATTTTTTTAGAGTCTCTGATCCAGTGACCACAGAAAAAATATCAATACCAAAGAAAATCTCTATTTTTATGATAATTACAATGTTGAATTTCAAGTATATAACTTAGAGGGGGAAACATGATCAATGGCGGAAACTAATTTATAACACATATCCAAATGGAGTAGAAGAGTTATCAGTTAAAATAGTTAGAGGAACCACTCAACCATAAACTATATATTGATATCTGCCTATTAATTTCGGTGAGTACAATATTTTCACAATCAGAGTGGTCATTCCAATGGTGTAATTTCACATAATATGTGGGTTGTATATATGGTTAAAGTAAAATTAAATGGTCAAATATATAGGAATGGATATTTAAGTTTTCATAATTTGAAAATGTAAAATAATCTAAAATGGAGAATGATCTAAGACTAAATCTTCCCAATAACCACATTTCGTTACCTTTTTTATGGAAAAGGTCAGAGAGTTAGTAGAAGAAAGAAAATGTATAATGATAGGAGTTATACACATTATTAAGGGTACATTATTTTATTTCCTGATGATTTACCTGATCTACCCAAAAAAATATAGGTATAATTATTAATTTAACTTATACTTTGATACATGAACATATCAACTACCCCATATTGAATTTTTTTTGGAGTTCTTGTAATTAAAAAAGGAACTGCATAATTTTTAGGGAAGGGTTTTATTAGACCATTTGTGTATCCTTGGAGGGAACCTGTTCTATATTTGTAGAAGTTGGATTGATCATGGTGGTTATGATTAGATTATAAATACTATATTGGGATAATATTTAATGGAAAATAACATCTTCCAAGGATTCATGATCCGTTCCACTAGCTTTTTAGTCCTCAAATCTTCTCCAAGATTTTCCTCCAATTGGTGTATGATCAGTTGGGGGAGATTAAATATTTTAACCCAAATAGATCATTTTTAATAGGTTTTAGACATTAAGAGTTTATTTTTTTTCCCTTTAGATTGACTAATTCTCATTCCATAGTTATTTATTGGATGTATAAGTACTTTATAGTCTTCCTTGATAACTTTTTGGTGGAATTTTTAATGATATTTTCGTATATGCCAAAAGTAACAAGGATCAAGATGATTATATTAGGGTAATATTGATAACAAAATGAAATGATAATCCTTTTTATTTATTAATTAAATTATAGTTATTGTAATAATAAGTCATATTATTTTGACACATTATGATCTGGGAAGTGATCTTTGTGGATCTATGATAGAAAAAGTAACAGAGGAGGGCCATGTCATACAATAGAAACTGATATTTTTAGTTTCATTGGAATTGTATGCTACTATAGAAGTTGTTTAATGAAAAATTAAGGGAATTGTAATAAAAAAAATATGATAACTAAAAAGGGAGTTAACAATATCATGGAAAATAAGTGAGAATAAAGTTTATATGAACTAAATAAGAGGTTGATAAATGAACTTTTTTTTATTTACCCTTACATGAAGATTTATTTTTCATTTATATAGTTGAATTTCTTATGGGACATGAATATGAACAAATAAAAAATGAAAAGCGATTAAATATTCCTTAATAAAGTTAAATCATCATGAACAAAATTATCTTACCCATGATTTGTTCATAGATTATATTTTATTTGAATTAAAGATATGGATACAATATATTTAAAGAGAAATGTTTTATATATAAAATGAAAAAATGAGTGTAATGTGCATATTAACACAATATGAAGTGAACATGGGACAAATTATATATTTGGTGAATCCTATGGAATATGTTTGTTCAATTCATCATCAATCTAGAAATGAAAAAATAGTAAATGATTCATTGAATAATGAATAAACTTGTTTTATTATGATGACGATGATTGAAGGAGACCAATATATCGGTGACATTGTAAATATGAACATTGAATTCATTGGGAAAGGACATCATAAAATCAATCGAAAATTATTTCACATACATTATTGCTATGGTTTTTCAAAAAAGAATAATGAATTGGTCCTATGTTACAAATTAATATAGATGTTTTGAAAATTAGGATTCTTTCTCGTTTAAATAATTATCATTAAATATTACTAAATTTTTTTACAAGGATGTGTATAACATTTGTTAAAAAGTTAAAGGGTGAGAATATGGATGAAGTGCATATATCTACAATCTCCATGTATCGTGTAAGAACATCAATATAGAGGGATCTTGGAAATCATATTTGATTGGATTACATGACAATGGATATTTCATAATATAAATCATGATGTTTTTTATTTTATTATTTGAAGGCTGATAGAGATCATCCCATAGGACTGTTTAAACTACTACCCATAACTATACATATGTAGGAAGATGTCACTAAGAAATATTTTATTGGATGCCCTAAGAAAGGATTTTGAAACCATAAAATATGGGTAATTATTGATAGATAAATAATATTAGATAATTTTATCTCCATATGAGATGATTTATCCAATGATATCCTTCCTAATATGTACAATCAAGAAGTGGTGTGACTTCATGGGGCACCATTATATTTTTTTCAGACTGCAATATTTGAATTACTTTGATGTCCTGGAGGATCCTTCAAAAGGATATGAATAATGAATTAAAAAATATTTCAATATGTAATCATCAAATATATGTGAAATTTTAGAGGATTATTCCATTATTTGAATAAATTTTATGGCCTAGAAAACATGATTTTCAAGGGTGTTGTTATAAACATATTATACATGTTGAAATATCCTTAAAAAATGTTTTCACTCTAGTATTCAAATGGATCAAATGGGAAGAGATTTTGAACTCCATCATACATGGATGAAGATAGAGAAGGAATATTATTGGTACCATAAATTTTTAATGATAGCAAAGAGAATATATTTGGGATTTAAAACATATCAAGGATTCATATATTTGAAAAAAAAAATTTAAATAAAAGGAAGGATGTATAGTTTTATTTTAGGGATCATGTATTCCAAAATATATCACCATGGAAATGGGTAATGTTGTTAAGAATTAACTGGATAATTTTATAATGTAAATTGGGCCATTTTATATTTTTTATCATGTTTAAGAAGTTTTTTAATGGGATGTACTAACATAAAAATTTTCAATTTCCAATATTTATTCCATGTGTCCTTATTAAGAATGTATTTTTCAAACAGAACACATACACTAGAAAAATTGGTATTGAATTTGATCTCAACCAATCATATATAAAGGAAATAATCTAGATTCATGATGAAAGGTGAAACTTTTGTAGGAATAAAAATAACATGACTCATGAAATACATATGGAGAAATCAAAATCTTATAGAAGTAACCATGGTTCCAGAATAAATAGTAATAGATAAATACCCCGATTTGTTTTGAGGTCAGAAAAAAATGAGGACATAATTTCTTATGGAGGGGTGTAGGATATGACAACCAAAAATTATTATTTAATAAATAAAATCATGTTTCAAATTGTCTAATATATTATGTTCTACAACATAAGAACATATAAAGATAGAAAAATTTTATAAGAACACTACATGTCATGATCTAATATTTATTATAACATCTTGAAGCAATATAGGGAGAAAAATGAAAAATAAAAATTCACACACATTGGTAAAAACCATATGTTTTAATTGTCAAATAAAAATAGATTCTACTATAAAAAAATATATAGAATAGTTTATAATATGATATTCATTGTCAAGGAAAGTGTAGAACCCTTGTAAAATATAAAATGAATGTTTTGTTAATGGAATTGAGGAGTATAAATATGGTATAAATGGAAAGTTGACGGTTATGATAATACTATTACATTACCATTGCTAATAGGACTATAAAGAATTATGATCATTTGTAATAAAGTTTATTTTAGAAATATTGCACATTAAATGTAATGATAAATGATAATTGATATACTAAGGAGAAATAATGGAAAAAACCAATATGATCTTTCATTCTTAAGGAATTTTTTTTAGAACAAGGAAGATATGTAGCATTATGGGGGTTTTCCCATGACCATGCCCATACAGAGCATTAACAAGTAACGCTCAAGCGGAATCAGTTATAAGAAACGTTCATGATAGGTGAGATCACCACTAGATAAATTTTAGTTGAGCCACTCCATAAATATTTCATGAAAATTCACATTAACCTTATGGAATATATGAGTGTATCAAGGGGTTATATACTTATATACTACCGTAAAAAATTGTTATTTTTTGATAAATTATATATTTTTATATAGAATCCCATTTTCATTATTATTTTTATAATAAAATTATAACACCTTGCTCCTACCTCATTGTCTTGAGGAGGAGGTGAGGGTTACTTGGCCTTAAGAGACATTACCAAGGAGCCAAAGGCTGGTAATAAATATTGAGGGCTCCAATAACAGACTGGGGAACGATTTTTCCTTAAGACAAAACCAACCAAACAATCCACAAACTATATGATGCATGTCAACAAACCCAACCAAACCATCCACTAACAAACAAGTTGTTCCAAAATGAAAACCAAACCAAATACAACTAGACATATAAACAACACATCAGAGTACAAAGTAGAAACTAAACATCCAAACACCAACAAGCCATGACACCCCCACAGCTCCACACCAAGCTCCAAGCTTTAGGCTCCACCATGTCATCACAATGCTCCAATAAATGAATGATATTCCTTAACTTTTTCCACATCACGGTACATGACATCTGCAAAGACACCATAGTGCCAATGCAGGGGGTGAGTACTAAAACACAATAGGATTTCTCCAAATGACTTCCCTACACACGCCACTAGGATAAAACCGTTAGCACATTTATATAAAAGAGATTATATAAATAATCACAAGTGCAACCATTACAATAAGACAAAAATTCCCTTACCAAGCCATCATACCACAACCAAGCATCCAAGGGAAAGCGAACCAAACATGCCACAAGTCATTTCATAATTTCCCATTAGCACCAAAATTTTCATCTTGCAAATCCATGCACAAACAACTAAAACAATCAAACGGTGGTGCTTCCGTCCAACCGTTCACCCATTCACAACTAGTGGCTCTTCCCATGCACTTATCCTTTGATGGTGGCCCTTCCGTCCACTATCCATTTCCCTTCATTATAGTGTTACTTCCCACCCACTTCCACATGAAATTTCAAACATTCACACCCAAGCATATGACCCACCAAGGACACAACATCATGCACTCAACCAAATTCCATTGCATATAAATCCACAGTAATAAATCACCCATTTATTGAAAACCATTCTCCATGCCAAAACCCCATTCCAATAAAACAACCCTTTTTATTGGATACCATTTCATATCAATCATTTCACAAATAAACCATAGCATTCCATTTTAAAATACCCATTTTAAAATTCACAACAATAACATTTCATCACAAAACCCCATTTTCCCAAATACCCCCAAATGGGTTTCCAACCAAATTCACACATGAACATACAATTAATTTCAATCACAACAAATTAATTGTAACATGTAACCACTAGTTCTAACTAAGTAGAGTCGAGAGAGAATCCACCTACCTTTAGGGTTCTCGAGAAAACGACCCACAGGCCACCGCACCTCAAAACCGGTGAACGCACCACCGAAACCTCTCTAGATACCTTTCCCTAACATTCACAAGACATAATATTAACATCCTAGGAAACCCCAACCCTAGATCTACACACAACAAGTTTATATCTAGAAAACTAAGAAAGAGAGGGATATAGATCTTGAGGAAACCACAAGTGAAACAAGAGGAGAGACTTACCCTGGAGAAATTTCCTTGAATCCACCTTGAAACCCCTTCGAATCACTTCCAAAACGTGTGGGAGAGCCCCTCCAACCCTTGAGAACTAAAAACCCCTAGTGAGGCTCGAGTTGGAGGAAGAGATGAGTGAAATGAGGCAATACCGAGTGAGCCTGGGTTTTAAAACCCTAACTTTAAGTGGCCGCACGGTTAGCCCGCACAGTTTGGCAAACCGTGCGCATGCCACTACCTCGAGAGCAAGAGTCCACACGGTTTCCATGCATGGTTTGGAAAACCGTGAATAGGTTGTGTGGAGCCTACTGTCTCCCCCTACATGGTTTCATGGAGCATACACACGATTTACACTAACCATGATCAAACCGTGCACCCCATTAAAAGCCTCCAAACTCATCCAAAACCATTCCAAACTCCCCAAACATCTTACCAAATCATTCCATGCACTTTAAACACATAAAAATGCATAAAAAAAGGCTACATACCTCAAACTGGGGGTTCTACAATGTACCCAACATTGGACTTTTCATCCTTGGAAATTAGTAAACCCGCACTTTGCTGAAAGAGCTCGGGACACTTCTCGAACATATCCTTCTCCCACTCCCAAGTCTCCTCTTGAATCTGCCCATGTTTCCACAAAACACGAACTAAACCGATGATTTTACCACGGATGACTTTCTCTTGCCTATCCACAACACGTACGGGTATGTGCACCAACGAAGCATCCGGTTATAGCTCAACATGATCCCAACGTATTACATGGTCACTATCTGGATGATACTTTTTCGACTGCGACCCATGAAACACATTGTGCACCGAACTAAACCGTGGTGGAAAAGCCAAATGATAAGCCACCTCACCAATCCGCTCAAGAATATCAAAAGTCACAATATACCTCAGAGATAACTTCCCCTGCTTCCCAAACTGATGATTTCCCAACCTAGGAGAGATCCTCAAGAACACATGATCACTCACCTCGAACGACAAAGGCTGTCGACAATGATCCGCATATGATTTATGATGACTCTGAGCCATCTCCATTCTCTTCCTGATCAACTTGATCTTCTCCATAGTCTCCTGGAAAAGACTTGGTCCAACCATCGTAGACTCAACCATTTCAACACAACAAAGTGGTGAACGACATGACTGCCCATAAAATGATTCAAACAGAGTCATCTGTATGGATGCCTGAAAACTGTTATTGTATGAGAAATCAACCAACGATAAGTGATCCTCCCATGAGCCACCAAAATCCATGACACAATCCCACAACATATCCTCCAGAGTTTGTATCGTCCTCTCGGATTGACCATCCGTCTGATGGTGATACATAGTAATCATCGTCAACTGCGTTACAAGGGCTTTCTGTAAGCATTTACATAAACGGGAAGTAAACCTCGGATCTCTATCTGATACAGTTAAAACTGGAACTCCACGCCTATTTACCACCTCCTGGATATAGATTTTGGACAGATCCTCCACCGTATGAGATTCAAAAATCGCGATAAAATGGCCGACTTCATTAGCCGATCCACTAACACCCAAATGGCATCATGCTTTCTGAATGTTCTTGGGAGACCTATGACAAAATCCATCGCTATCTTCTCCCACTTCCAAATAGAGATTGGTAAAGACTGCAACATTCATGCTGGCCTCTGATGCTCTGCCTTGACCTGCTAACAATTCAACCATCTCAAAACAAACTCTACCACATTTCTTTTCATACCAGCTCACCAGAATTTTGGTTTCAACACTTTATACATTTTCTGAATTTCTGGATGAACAACCCACCTAGAATGATGATATGCCTTGAGAAGATCCTACTAACAAGAAAATGGTACTACCATCGGATTCTAAAAATACAAAACTGCATATCCATTCAGTTTCCAACCCTCAATGGTCTCCCCACCATTGAGTCTTGACCCCACATCCACACACTCAGAATTGGATATTTGTGCCTCTCAAACCAAGACAACCAAGTCAGGAATCAACAAAACTGGAAAGAAGACCGCTCTATCACCCTGGTCCTCACATTCCAACCGCATATCAGCTATAACCGACATCAAATGCCACTGGTCTGATGCTTGTTTCACCATCTGAGCTTATGATTTTCTACTTAATGCATACACCACCAAATTTCCCTTACCTAGTGTGTACATCAAGTCAAAATCAAACATCTGTATATATTCCATCCATCTCCTTTTCCTGAAGGTCAAATCCCTTTGTGAGAAAATATGTTTCAAGATCTTATGATCTGTATATACCGTGAATTTATCACCAAAGAGATAATGACGCCATACTTTCAAATCATGGACCACTACTGCCAACTCCAAGTCATGAGTTAGGTAGTTCTTATCATGCACTCTCAACTGTCGTGAGCCATCCACAACCACATGATTCCCTTGCAAGATAACGCACCCCAACCCTGATCCCGATGCATCGCAATACACCACGTACCCTTTTCCTGGTTCTGGAAAAACCATGATTAGTGCTGATGTAAGACGGCCCTTTAACTCTTCAAAACACTGCTGGAATTATTAATTCCACTAGAATGGAGCATTCTGTATTTTCAATGCTGTCATCGGCGAATCCAAACGTGACAAATCATGATCAAAATGCCGATAATACCCAGCTAGACTAAGGAAACTCCGTATGTCAAACACATTATTTGGTTGTTTCCACAAGAGAACAGCCTCTATCTTTTCTGGATCCACTGAAACACCCCTTTTATAAATTACATGTCTAAGAAAATGAACTTCCTGTATCCAAAAGTCACAATTTAAAAATTTGGCATACAACTGATGATCCCTCAAGATCCCCAGCACTATCAACATGTGCTGCTCATGCTCCACCCTTGTCTTTGAATACACCAGAATATCATCTACAAACACCACCAAAAATGAATCCAAATATCTCTGAAATACACAATTAATCAATTCCATGAACACTGCTAGCGCATTTTTTAGACCAAAGGGAATAACCACATATTCATAATGTCCATATCTACTTCTGAAAGCTGTTTTAGAATATCATCCTTCCTCACCCGCAATTGATGATCTCCCGACCTGAGGTTGATCTAAGAGAACCACTGGGATCCCCTCAACCATTCGAACAAATCATCGATTCATGGAAGTGGTTATCTGTTCTTTATCGTAACTTGGTTAGGTCTACGATAATCAACACAAATCCTCAAAGTTCCGTCTACCTTTTTCACAAACAACACCGGCGCTGCCCATGAAGAGGTGCTAGGCCAGATAAACCTTTTTTTTCCAACTCTTCCAACTAGACTTTCAATTCTCTCATTTCAGCTGGTGCCATCCGATACGATGGAAGTCAGATAGGATTGGTCCCCGGAAAGAGATCAATCGTAAACTCCACTTCTCATACGGGAGGTAACCCAGAGAATTCTTTAGGAAAAACATCCATGAACTAATCCACCACTGCCGAAGGAACACTCTGATCAACACCGTTTACCGATTTCAACGACAATGCTACCAACTGATAGGATAACGTACCCACTGCTGGTGCTAACAAACCTGTTGCACCCTGCCTTTCATTCCTATCTCCTCTAAGAGATGTCTAACACCATCATGTGTCATAAAACCCACTGTCTGCACATCACAGTCGATGTGGGCCTTAAAATACACTAGCCAATCCATTCCCAGGATTACATCATACCCATCCATCTCAAGCATTGAGAAATTCCACACTATCTCAACCTCACCCACAGCGATACAATATTCTCTACACAAGAAGGATTCACACTCTTTTAGACCCAAAGGAGTTTGATGTTTGAAAATCAAGGGCATAATTTCTACTGTTAAACCTAGCAAATCAACCACACATACAAAAATAAAAGAGTGTGAAGCACCCATATCAAACAGCACTTGCATCAAGGTAGAATTTAATAGAATAGTACCTCACACCGTGGATGGTCCCAACTGATCATCTACCACAACCTGCTCAGCTCCGAACACATGCTTGGTTTCCACACTCTGCTATTTATTGCTCTGTTGTGGCATCATGGTATTCTGAAAATCACCATGACCCACTTTACTCTGCTATCGAGGGGTGTACTATTGTCCCCATCCATTCGAAGCATACAACGTCTGTGATCCCTGAGGAGTATCACGCACACCCGACCTTGAAGTATTCTGACAATAACGATGCAGATGCCCCATCTGCTTACAATTATGACATGGTCGAGGTTGTTCCATACAATCCTGCTTGATGTGGCCTGCAGATCCACACTGAAAACATCCCAGATTGCTCTGGGGCTTCGGGGGAAGATTCACCGATCCTGTCGTCGTATTATATGCCATATTTCTACCCTGGGAATATGTGTCCCTCTTCCGCTTAAACCTAGTAGTAGAGTTCCCACTATTCTCCATGGGTACCACCATGCTTCCTCTTCCCGAAGCGGCCAAAAAATCCCCCTTGGCTACTGAGGCTCTATTTACCATCTTTGTGTAATCATCTATACACAGCACCGCTATCTTTGAATGTATTTCTTGCCTTAACCCTGTCTCAATGATTATTTCCTTCAAAGATGTGCTACCTGCCACCTCAGGTGAAAACTACACTATGTTCATAAACATAGCTGCATACTCTGTCACAGACATCAGCTCTTGCTTCAAACTGATGAAATCAGTCGTACGCTGAATTCTGAACGTTTGTGGGTAGAATTGTTTGTTAAAAAATTCCTTAAAGCCTTCCCACATCATAACCTAGTCCGTCCCCTCTTGGACTACCAACTCCAACCCCTGAAGGGCAAGATCTTACAACATATACGTGTCCAACTTCACTTTCAACTCTACCGGCGTTCCCAAGAACTCAAAGATATTGTTCATTCTATTCAACCATGCATCTGCCCTGTTTGGCTCTGAATCACCCCTGATGATGGGTGGATTGTGCCTTTGAAACTAAACTACAAGATCTATATGCCTTGGTCCATCTATTTTATTCCCACTTCCCACAGCTTGGAAATCTTGCACTATACTTTGCACTAGCTGCTGGTTCACATGAGGCTCAGGTGCAACCACATTCTCAGTAGCCTCCTCTGGTTGGTCTCTACGACGCCTACCCAGTGCCATTTCTATAAACAGAAAACAAATAACCATGAGTCTCACATCCATATACATCATGAAATCCCATTTCAAATCACATTACACAACACTATCACTACAAGTCTTTCTAGAAGTACACATTTCCCATGTTTCGCCATTTTTGAAAACCAAACCATTTTCAAAATACCACCAGTTTCCATGTTTCAAATCCTTTTATTTTGAAACCCAGTTCAAATTTTTCAAAATCCACACATTCATATCATACAATTAATCATTATACCCCAATGAAATATGCATCCTATTGGTAATTCATTTCTACCATGCATGACATACTCATCTCATTGGCTACACCCACGACAATGAGATATCCAATACCTATAAGTGTCCCCAAGACACTTATGTAACCAACTTCCAGGTAACTGGATTTTCAGCATAAAAGGGTTAGCTACGTCCTTTTATGCTATACATTCCATGTTCCAACATTCCTACTCCTTGCTACCATCCCAACTCAAGGAATTTAACACAACGAATGTCAACACCAAATCTGAGAATCAACTCCAAAGGGCCGAACAAACTGATACCACTTGTAACACCCCGCCCCTACCTCATTGGCTTGAGGAGGCGGTGAGGTTTACTTGTCCTTAAGCGACGTTCCCAAGATGCCAAAGGATGCCAATAAATGTCGAGGTCTCTGAGAACATATTGGGGAACGATTTTCCCTTAATAAAAATCCAACCAGACAATCCAAAAACTATATGATGCATGTCAACAAACCCAACCAAACCATCCACTAACAACCAAGTTGTTCCACAATGCAAACTAAACCAAATACAACCAGACATGTCCACAACACATCGGAGTAAAAAGTGGAAACTAAACATCTAAACACCAACAAGCCATGACACCCCCACATCTCCACACCAATCTCCAAGATCCAGGCTCCACCATGACATCACAATTCTCCACTAAAGGAGGGAAACGCCTTACCTTTTTCCACATCACGATACATGACATCTGCAAAGACACCATAGTGCCAAAGCAGTGGCTGAGTACTAAAACTCAGTAGGATTTTTTCAAATGACTTCCCTACACACGCCACTAGGATAAAGCCATTAGAACATTTATATAAAACAGTTTATTTAAATAATCACACGTGAAACCATTACCATAAGACAAACATGCCCTTACCAAGCCATCATACCAAAACCAAGCATCCAAGGGAAAGCCAACCAAACATTCCACAAGTCGTTTTATCATTTCCCATTCGCACCACAATTTTCATCTTGCAAATTTATTCACAAACAACTAAAACAATCAAACGGTGGTGCTTCCGTCCAACCATTCACCCATTCATAACTAGTGGCACTACATGTCCACTTATCCTTTGATGGTGGACCTTCCATCAACTATCCATCCCCATTAATTATAGTGGTACTTCCCACCCACTTCCACTAGACATTTCAAACATTCACACTCAAGCATACGACCCACCAAGGACACAACATCATGCAATCAACCAAATTCCATTGCATATAAATCCACAACAATAAATCACCCATTTATTGAAAACCATTTTCCATGCCAAAAACCCATTCCAATAAAACAAAACTTTTTATTGGATACCATTTCCCATCAATCATTTCATAAATCAACCACAACATTCGATTTTAAAATCCCCATTTTAAAATTCACAATAATCGCATTTCATCACAAAACCCCCTTTTCCCCAAAAACCCCCAAATGGATTTCCCACCAAATTCACACATCAACATACAATTAATTTAAATCACAGAAAATTAGTTGTAACCTGTAACCACTAGTTCTAACCAAGTGGAGTAGAGATAGAAGCCACCTACCTTTAGGGTTAACGAGAAAAATACCCACAAGCCAGCGCACCTCAAAACCGGCGAACGCACTAACGAAACCTCTCTAGATCCCTTTCCCTAACATTAACAAGCCTTAATATTAACATCCAAGGAAACCCCAACCCTAGATCTACACAAAAAAAAGTGTAGATCTAGAAAACCAAGGAAGAGACGGATGTAGATCTAGAGGAAAACACAAGAGAAACAAGAGGAGAGACTTACCCGGGAGAAATCACCTAGAATCCACCTTGAAACCCCTTCCAATCACTTCCAAAACGTGTGGGAGAGCCCCTCCAACCCTTGAGAACCAAAAATCCTGAGTGAGGCTCAAGTGGGAGGAATAAAGGAGTGAAATGAGGCAATCCCAAGTGAGACTGGGTTTTAAAACCCTATCTTTAAGTGGTCGCACGATTTCGAAAACCGTGCGCTAACCGTGTGCATGCCACTACCTCGAGAGCAAGAGTCCACACGGTTTCCTCGCACGGTTTGGAAAACCCTGCGCAGGCTATGTGGAGACTACTGTCTCCCCCTACATGGTTTTTTGGAGCATACACACGGTTTACACTAACCGTGCTCAAACCGTGCACCCCTTTAAAAGCCTCCAAACTCATCTAAAACAATTCCAAACTCTCCCAACCTCTTCCCAACTCATTCCATGAACTTTAAACACATAAAAATGCATAAAAAGGCTACATACCTCAAACTAGGGGGTGCTATAAAAATAAACTTGTATATAATGTTAATATGATTAATGTACATTTATTTAAAAATAAACCATAATATTTTGTTGGAAAATATATTCACCTTTATGATAAATTTAGGCTTTCTAAATAAAATATATTTTTATGAAATAGATATATAATACACCATTTATTTATGTATAAATTATTATATAATTTTATAATGACCTGTGTAATTTTTACTAGGGTTTGAAAGATGACATGTATTATTAACTGATATTTTTTCAATAAATTAGAATTGTTATTTTATTGTAAAAATTATTATATTTATAATTTTTTGATATAATAAATTTCATATTTTAAATAAAAACACTAAAATTATATCTACATTAAATTTTTAGAATTTTATTAAAAACAATATTTTTCAGTGAATAATAAAAATACAGTTTTGTGTTTTATGTATGTATGATGACTTACTTGTGAAATTGGGTTAATTAATTGGTTAATTAATTGATGGAATATTTTAATTTTTTAATTGAATTTATTTTTGGATTTTTTAATTAGTCAATTAATGTAATAATAAATTTATTTACAATGAAGATTATTAGGTGTTTGGATTGACCTTAATGGGTTAATGGATTATGTGATTTAAGTATTGTAAAAATTGTTTGATAGTTAATTTTTTATTTTACTCCATGTTATTAAATTAAATAACCATATTTGTTGTTATAAATTGTAATAGTATACCATGATGCAAAATTTTAATAAAGGGGTTGATGTGGATTAACCTTGATTGATGTCATATATGTGATATATGTGTGGTTGATTGATATATGAGTGTGGGACAAGGCATGAAGCTTAAAACCCATATGATATTGACTAATATACATGTGTGGGACATGGATAAATGATTTAAAATCCCATAGCGGTACAAAAGTTATGGGATAAGGATGAATCTTCAATTACCCATGATGTTCTAGGCATGGATTTCTATTCCCCAAATGTTGGCATTGGACTACAGTTCGAATTGGATATTATTTGAATTTAATCAAAATGACAGTTGATAAAAATGGAATTGTGATATTTTATATCCCTTGGGGATAGTTTAGGCTCTAGTATGGTAAAAATTAGGTATTTAGGGTCTGGGTTTTCTAGGGAACCCATGGGTTATGGGGTTAAATAAAGAATAATTGAATATATATATTTGTCTTTATTGATTTTACTTTATTATTTATACAATGACATACAATATTATTGAATGGATATCTTTTTAGACGCTATTGGTGGTGGTCCACTGAGATGTACTCACACACTACTCAGACTACCTACTTTGTACCTGAATATACTTTCAGTTTAGAGGAAAATATAAGTGAAATATCCCAATGATATATGTTGATGTTGAGATGGAGAATAAATGAGGGAACCAAAATTGGTTTCGGCACCTACTTGACTGTTTCGAATGTATTTATTTTGGGTTTTCCATTTAACAATTAACACGTAGTTAGCTTGATATATTTACTATTTTGTTTTGGATATTGTAGTCATGTTTTAGCCATCATGTGATACTGGTTTTTTCTTATTGTTGGCTATATCATTTAGTTATTTTTTATTTACTTATTCCATTGTGCTTATTTAATAAAGAGATTTTAGTCTCCCCAAGATTGATATTAGACCCTCACTAATAGTTGGTAGCCTCTGGTATACGGGAGGCATGTGTGGGGTCATGTGACCGACCAGATCGGGGCACCAGTTTGTACCACCTAGTTTGGGATATTATAGGTAATATAAAAACCATTTAAAAAAATTCATATATAGTATTAAATAATTTAAATTGAGGTAAATATTACTTATATACGTTTAACAGTGTTAATTAAACATAAAATTAATTGAGAGAAATATATTAAATTTTATAAAACCTTGTAAATTAGAAAAAGGGATGTTATATAATATTTTGTACGGAAAGTATATGTTAGTGTTTCAAAATAATTTTTGACATAACAGATCTAAAATGTGTGGAGAGATTAAAAGAAAAATCCTTACTTTGGAATCCTTTTTTGTCAAACATGATTTAACAACCTATTTTATATATTTTAATTTTTTATTAATTCATATTATATCTTTACTTATGTTTATTTTACAAAATACCATCCATTTATATTTTACTAATACCTATTTAATAATAATCGATAGTTAAAATAAATGACAAGGTGTTAATTATTCTAATTGCTATATGCTTGCTCTAGTGTGGTGGCTTCAATCCTTACACATTCATCATGTATTCTACACCTCCATAACAGTCATGGATATTTTACAGATTCATGATAGATTTAATGGGTTCCTTGATTATTCCATGGAGGGTATTGTGACTATTTATAAATATTTGTCAGAAATCTTCTTTTGTAGATTTCAAATCAGTTAAAACATTTTATTTTATTAACAAATATTAATATATAAATTAACACTGATGTTTTATAAGAACATATTAAATTTATCATTATTTATAGATATTAATATTATTTAGGTTCTATTAGTCATTCACGATAAAGATGGTATAAAATCGTTCAAGTATGTTGTAATAACAATCCAAATAAGAACATTTTATAAGGAAATAATAATAAAGAGTAGGTTATTATATTATTATAATAATAATTTTAAAGAATATTAATGGTTTTAAATAAATGTAATTAAATTCTTAAATTATATTCTGTAATATATGGATGAAGGTGACTAATTAAAAAGGGAGAAATTATTTTTTACTGACTACATAAAAACATAACCTCCTTTGAAAACCATCTTTTGTTTTAAAAGATTTGGAGATCCTTCATCAGACTATTTAATTAAAAAATTCTTAATGACTTGTTATAAATATAATTTGTAAATATATTGGAGAGGATAATATATAATGGGTTTCAATTGAATTAGGCAGATGAGAGGTATATTTATAGTTGCGTTTGACTAGTATGTTCCAAAATATTTACTCCCTAATGTGGAAGAAATACAATTTTACAAGAAAAGTGGCTCCAAATAATAATATATATATATATATTTCAAGAAAAAACTCATCCAAAAAATATCTAGATAGTATTATGATTTATTGTAAGACTTTACTTCTCATTTTAACCCTTTATCCTCGTGTTACCATTTATCATGGTAACACACTTTTTCTTAAGTATATTGTTATGTCAAAAATTAAATTTTTCTTTATTACTTAATTTTAATATTATGATTCTAAACATGATGTCCAGTTTTAATTAATTATTTTTATAAATGTGATAAAAATCAATTTTTACATAAAAACACATGACATAAAAAGTTTTTTTTAAATTTATCTTTATATATAATATATGAAGTTATCTGTATTTCAAACTAGGTAATAAACATTATAAGGATGTAACATTAGTTATTTATATATATGAGTAATAAATTCCATTAAAATTGGTATTTAGTATTGGTTGACTAGGTTTATTAATAAAACTAATACAATAAACACTGAAAAAAATTCTACAACAAATATATATTTTGAAATTAAATTATTTTTTCCAATTTATTTATCTTATATTCATTCATTAAATTCATTAAATCTATTGGTTTTAAAACAATTATTTTAATTTTATAAATAATTTTTTTTAACATTTCATTTAAAATAAAAAAAAATCAGTAATGAATTAATATCCTTTTATTTTATTCCATTATTTATTTTGAGATAATTAGATATTAAATATAAAATTCATATCATATTTTCAAATTATAAATTCCTATTATAAAACTTTCAATATAACTGTTGGATAAATATTTGACTATTAACTATATATCGTGTGGCCATATGACCAACTGAAATATAACAAAAGACCATATTTCTCTTTATCTATTCCAATATATTTCCTTATATAATTTGATAAATTCACTCATCATGTTCACTCATTTATTTATCAATATGTTTATTATAATTATAAATTTTTATATTTCTTCTATAATTATAATCAACAGTATGATATTCTTGGGTTATCGTGATGGTGAATGTTGTAATATTGTATTACTTTTATTTATATATGGTATTATTCCTTTTTTATTTTTTAATATTATTTTTCATTAAGATATATTTTAATTTATTACTATTTATTTCATTTTACAATTATAACTTAATGGAAGAAGGATTTATTAATATTAGTTTGATGTTATGTGTATGTTGATGCCCACAAAATGAGCATATATAAATTCACAAAGGAATAAATACCTAGATATTGGTATTATATTCCCCACAAAATCAAATGAAGATGAAGGTGTCCAATACTCATGGATCGTACAAGCCTCTATGGGATACACGACATCATGACCATCATTAAGTCATGTGATGGAACCATGTGTAGCATATATCCTATAGTGGATCTAGTGGATCCCCCATGAAAATCCCTTTAACCCTTTCGAAGGCCCCCTAGACAACCAGTGGTCATGCTGTGATAGCCAGAGAATCTCCCCAGGGATAAGAGGTCATCAACCTTTGGATTCCTGAAAACCCATATAAAATTCCTTTTAAAATAGGAGGAAATTTTCTATAAGGTGGAGGCCTCTTGCGGGTATAGAACTCACTTGATGGGTCACTTGTGGGGAAAATTTTTGTCCTTGACAACATTCAAGAAAACTCACAAGACACCCAAGAGTTTGTAAAAACATACAAAGGAAATAATGGTGGGGAGGGTGAGCCTATCGTGGTCATAAAAGTCGCACAATTCACCCATGGAGATTCAAAAGACACCAAAACACCTTAGTGACATGTCTGCCTCATCTCTTGAAAGCCTGGAAGCATTTTTTTCTCATTAAAAGAATCCCCCTAGATATTTCCAAGCAACGTCGCACCACCCCTTTGTGTCCAATGGATAGATAGACGGAATTATTCCTGCAATTCTCATGCACCCCCATTGAGCATTTTGTAGTCATGTGGAGCATCACCGAGAGGCAAGGTTATTGTCCTCAACAAACCCAACCAACATCACAAACCCCCTACCATTGTAACATAAACATTGGAAATAAAAAGGAAGAGATGGAAGAAGCTTCTCACAACCATAGAATTATTTTGATTCCCTAAGGATGTCTGCATCTTAGTATCACAAGACACATTGACAAGTTGGTATGATCTTGAGAAATCCCCTAAAAAGGCCTTGAGCATCAAGAAAATACTCTTAGAAGGAATTCTGGTCTCATAATGGATTTTTTACATGCCAATATGACAATGTTGAATTCCTTCGGAATGAAAACAAGATTCAACAAGTACTTATTAATTGGAAATAATCTGATATATGAGGGATTGATGGGAGGGACTCATGGTCACTGAAAATCCAATGATTCCCTCAGAATGATTGACAATAGAGGCTTGTGAAGATTCCTGATGCCAAAACCCTTCGCTAACTCCAACATAGATATGAACAAGATACACAACACAAAGTGGAAAATAACTAGGGTGGGGAGACCTGTGAATCCCCCACCCCAACTAGAAAATGAATTGACCACGCACAAAGATACCGGCCACTACCACTACCTATCACGACCAGGATGAATATTCTACAGATCATGATCATGACCACTATGACAACAAGATCTCAAATCATTACATCATCTCAATAGTGAATTTATTTAATCAACTGGTTTCATGACTGAAACACATTCAATTCAAGTAGGATCCAAGTAATAGTTGGAGAAAACATGAAATATGTATAAGAACAAAACATGGTCACTCATAGATCATGTAAAGACCTTCTGGTAGGGAATTTAAATAATATCCACACACATACAAAGTCAGGTAAGATTTAATGCAACCTAACAATGATAAAATCTAAGTCATTTGAAAAATTAAGGATATAACAAAGGAAAAATGTGGGATACTTAAGAAAGGAATATATAACACTTACTCTCATGGACTTCGTGGGAACCTCCGAGGACATATGAAAGCACTAGGAAATGTTACTCAGATCTTGTGACACTCCTTTGGTGTACTATTTGGGTCATGCAAAGTCGTCTAGGCACAAAAATGATAGTAACATGGTGTCTTCTATACAATCCTTCCATGTCTCAAAAAATCCTATGGGCTAGATAATAAATCATCGTGATATCCTTTAGACGATTCTTTATACACATTAGTCAGCACCAACTCATGTCATCTTTGTATCACGGTAGCACCCAAACATGTCGTATGACTCTCACAATTTCCTCTAGAAATGAAAACTAGGTCTCACTATTCCCTTCATACATGTCATTCGGGACATGAGACACCCTCCAAGATATGTTACATTGAATCTGGTAACACCCTCCAAATTCTTTATGAAGAACATGTGATGAGACCATGGAAAGTCAATTTTATCATTCCACACCCTATGGAAAAGTTATCCTTGTCATGTGATGGCTTCCAGGATCAACCGGTTAGGTCTTGCGATGTGCTCCGAACAATCCAACCATGATCATGTAACAACCATCGAACATGCCATTCATATTATTTGATGTACTTCATAAAAGTAAACAAGATAATAAAATTTTATTTGAACATGTCTTGAAGACACTCTCTGATGTGACTAGAAGGAAATTAAGTCAGGTCGAGCAGAAAATCAACTCAGGTCATGAAATTAAGTGGGAATGATCCAAAGGGTATCCCAAGATTTTATTACCTTCTCCACCATTGATGTGAAAGCCCTAATTGTAAGTGAAACCTCATAGTGTAGTACCCGACCATGCAACATAATATGATATGTCATGATTATAAGAGAAACCTTAGTGTGTAAGCCCTGATCAAGGGAAATATGCTGACTACAATTCCTACCATGGCCATGATATGTAGGACACCTCCCTGGTGTTCGATCTCTACATTAATCTTCTTTGTTAAGTCCCAACACATAAGTCTCGCTTCTTTAATAATTGAAATTGATTATTTTTATTTCCTTGATTCTCAAAAATTGACATAGATCACGTGGGCATATGGAGTTTCAATAATCATTTAATATGAACTATAATCCTCTATACAGTCCAGGGAATCATCAGCTTGTAAACTATGATGACTCTAATTCCGTCCATAAGTACAATTTGTAAGCTAACTTCCTAAGGTCTGAGCCGGAACTTAGACAGTGATCCACCTCAGTTTGGGTCATGCCATGTCTCTAACATTTAAAACATTGGGACCCAATAATTCCCATGGGATGATCACTCATCCTCATCCAACATTAGAAAGAGTAATTAAGGGAACTACGATGACTCTAATTCCTTAAATAACCAGGATATATAGGACGCCTCCCTTAGGTTAGATCTCCATGTTAATCTCCTAAGGGATGTATCAGTACATAAACCCACATCTGTGTATAGTGAGACTGTTTACCTTTCATTCCTTGTTTCTCACACTGAGAAAAGATCATGTAGGCTTTGGGAGTCCCAATGGTCATATCATTCACCTAAAGAATCTATTCCAGCTAGGCCAGTGATAGTCTATAAGACCAAATGCGTGGAAAGATATATTCTCCTTTGTATAAAATAATCTACCATGGGACCATCCCCAAGGGCATGATTGAACTATAAGAAATTTTCATCATTCCATAACCAGGATACATAGGATTCCTTTCTAAGGAACGATCTCAAATAGACACCCACTTCGGTTTAAATCCCCTCATGTCTTCATCAACTAAACAATTAAGACCTAATCATTCATATGGTCTGATTACTTTACCTCATCCTCTAGTGGATTGAGAATTCAAGTGAACTATGAAAACTCTCATTCTCACCAAAATATGGATAAGTTGGATGTCGCATGAGGACTTGAGCTTTAATACCCAATGACTCAAAGGACTCATATATGTCTTTTCTATACAATGTTAAAGAGCGTTAGTTTAACAAACCAAGTGGTTTTTGATTCCTACAATAACAATGATACATAGGATGCATCATAATGGCTCAATACCCTCCTTGGAATATGTACCACCTCCATGCGTGGCAGAAAATTACAATTCTCCTGGTTATATGGATTCTTCACATAAGAATTTTTTAATTATAGGTAAATGGATGAAGAATATTAGATACATTCATATGGACTCAGTAATGGGATCTATGTCTTCAGTACAAAGAGATATTTAACACATAATCGTTTTTTTGGGTAACCATCCCCATGGCATAATTAGAAAGAGGTTCATGAAAATATATTAAGTATTTAAGAGAGTCATGGTGTACAAAAAAATTCCCCCCAACATGGTGTGAAGGGCCTGACCTCCCATCCTTTCGACCAATGAGATTCCCTAAGCATCATTGGGTCTAAAACCCCAATTTTCCTCCAACATTTAGAATGGAGGTATGTACCTAGTTATTGATTATGGTATCATTTAGAGTTTTAGTTAAGAAAGAAAATGGTGAACATACATTAATAATCATATAGGACATGAAACCCCCACAATCATATGACTTTCCCAACCAAACACACCTAGTGGTCATTTCTTTTTTGAAGAAACAAAAAAGGGTGAACTTGATGTGAATCTCTCTAATAAAAAAATGATTGGGTTATTATCCCTCATGCAATTTTTTCAAAGTATATGGAAACAATATGGTGAACCTGATGTGAATCTCTCAAATAACAAAATGATTGTGTCATTATCCATTGGTCTATTTTGTTTTCACGCTATATACAAAAAAATGGAAAACATGACCTGAAACTCACAAATGAAATAGTGATTAGTTAATCATACTAAAATCTACTTTTTTTAGTATACTACACAAAAAATGATGCTTATCCTAACATGAATCTTATAGCTAATAATCTATAGCCGGAGTTCTTGTAAATAAGTCTATGCTCACTTTGAAAATTCCAAGCGAGCAGAATGGACAGATCAGGATTAAAAGGAAAATTGTGTTAACAATTCATATTTTATTATCATATCGTGACTATGATATAACACTAATCAGTGATCATGTTTTTTTTCTGAATAATTGTAGGTATTGCTCTTATCAATAGCATTTGGATCCATGAAAATTTCTTCTTCATACCGAGATTTCTCTGGTAAATCACTTATGGATTAAACCCCCTTGTGTTTAAAAATGTCATCACTTTCTCTACAACTCCAATGTCAGGTGGTGAACATGATAGTTAAGGATTACCATCGATATGGTACAATCCTGACCATGGAAGCTCCCTATGAGGTTCCTTATGTATGAAAACTAGAAAATATGAATTTTACAAGGGAAGTTGAATATAATCCAGTGTCCTTTGAATCCATAACCAACTGCTTCATTATGTTATCCCCAGAATGTGAAAACATCCACTTTTAGTATCTAATGACGGTGGACCAGGGATTCATATTTGGCTCCCTTCTGGTTTAGATACCAATGATGAGGTAACCTATCAATCTCCATCATTATCACTATTCCACTGGGCCCACCAGTCACATGCTAAGGGTACCACCCGACATGCTACCACTTATGACGCCCATGCATGGGAATCAAGGAAGACACTCTAAGAGAGGAATATATTGGATACTAATTAGTGGTTTAATATCCCCATTCCTTATGAATAAGTATTCTGGTATATTCCTAAAGTAACCATGGAGTAGGATCAAATTCGTTCTCACTCAGAACATGTTTTTGGGAATATTCCCATAGAAGGTATGGGGAATGTGCATATCTCTACCACTGTGCATGAAGTCCATAATCATATCTCAAAGGAAGAAGGGGGAAAAATTGGGAATATACTCCCTCTTCAATTGAAGACATATTCCAGTATATAGTTGAGATGGAAAATGTAAAGGCTTATATCCCTACACACACTTTGCTAAAATTCTGTTGTATTATACAAGAAACTAAAAAATCCACTAACATATTCTGACACTAGTTCAGATATAGGGATAGAAACATATTCATATCTCTATATCTAGGATAGCTCAACACTCTGATCATCATGAACAAGTGGTCGTTCAGAAAAAATAACACACTCTTTTTCCCATCTAGGAGGATTATACAAATATTTCGAAAACAGATGAGGCATTATATAGAAATAATGATCCCATTCCAAACATGGTTCACTATGTGAGAGTAGTAAATTCTGTGAGACAGGGGTACATGCCTGTACGAAAAGTCTAGAGGTATATTCCAAAGGCCCAGGATCATGCTCAAATCGGTGTTCTGTGAGGGGATATCCATGTGAGAGGGGAACAAGCCTTAGCATAGGCTCATATATCTGTCGAAGAAGTCGAGTGACATTCTCCAAAGGCCTAGGATAAAAAATATATTCATGCTATGGATGAGGCCAACCATGTGATAATGGAACAATACTTGAGACATGCTCATATTCCTATCAATGAATCTTCCTATAATATTGCATTGGGTCACTGTTTCCGACGCTTTCGCCGGGGCGCGCGCATCCGTCCAGGGAGGACGCGCAGCTGTTGCCCTGCATTCCCGCTTTCCAAAGGTGGGCGGCATTCGTTCCATGTTCAGGTTCATCTGCTCCTTGATCGAAACGGGATGATGGGATTTCATTTCTTCCTCCTGTGGATTTCTCCCAGAACTCATCCCCTAGTCCGGGTCTCCCTCATAGATTTAATATGTTGTTCGTGAATCTCATTCCCGGTGCCATATCTTCATGGACGCTGGTTAATTACACTACTTCCGTCAAGAATTTCCATAGGGTCTTGACATCGTAGCGACCTTCGGTCGGAGTAGATGGCAACATCAGGTATGTCAGGGCATCTCTGGGTTCGTGGACATAGGGGAACTTGTATTCTTCCTCATAAGAGGGAATCTCAAGGGTGCAGAACTCAAGGCATGTATCTGAGGTTTTCCTCAGCTTCCCGTGTTTAACACAGGGTATGTTGCAAGATTAACGTCTAGCAGAGACTGTTACACCAAAGGCGTGTACCTGAGGTTTTCTTCAACTTCCCATGTTTGACACAGGGTATGCATCATGTTTAACGTCTTGCAAAGACGGTTACGCTAAAGGCGTGTCATCCGAGGTTTTCCTTGGGCATCCCTTATTTATAACGAGGTAGGCCATGAGTTTAACATCTTATGGAGACAGAATGAGGGCGATCAGAACGTCCCATAGAGACGGATCAGATTGGTACATCCCATGGAGGGAACACCTGGATGATTTACCAAGGGTATGGATCAAAACACCCAATGAGGACTGATCTGAGGTGGTGTTCCCCATAGAGGGGAGTTGTCACACCGTAATGGTTGATCTGAACACCACTAAGGACGGATCAGGGAAAGTGCACCCCAGGATGGGATACACCATGGATTACCATTGGTTGGGATTGAACCTCTTGGAGGTTTCCTACCTACCCTGTGTAGAGGATAGGGATCAAAACCCACGTAGTTTGAAGGGGTGATGAATCGGGGTGTACACAAAGGACAACGACCTAGAGATATGCTGGGGCTTACACGTGGAAAGTGGCCCATGCGCTGCTAGGAGTAGCGAGGAGGTGGATGGCATGATCCCACAGGGATGTGGCGGCCCGGGTGAGAATCAGGATGGGTGATGGATGGATGGATGAAGTGGAGGGGACATGAAATGGGACCATCGCAGAGGCAACAGTGAAGTTGGGCTTGAGCCTTGAAGAGGCTTCCTACGTATCCCCGTGGCAGGGAATCAAAGTCCGCATAGTTTGGGATGGTGCCGGTGAACCGACATGAAGGTGGACCTTGGCCCGATGGATGTCGTCAGCGAACCAACGTAAAGTTGGACCTTGGTCAGATGCGTCAGCGAACCGACGTGAAGGTGGACCTTGGTTCGATGGATGTCGTCAGCAAACCAACGTAAAGGTGGACCTTGGTCAGATGCGTTAGCGAACCGACGTGAAGGTGGACCTTGGTCCGATGGGCATCGTCAGCGAACCGATGTGAGGGTGGACCTTGGTTCAATGAGAGATGGGCTTGAAACTCTGGGAGGCTTCCTACGTACCATGCCTTGACATGGATCAAAGACCTCGTAGTTCAAAGTGTTTTATCGGTGAACCGACGTGAAAGTAGACTCGTGGGTCCACTAATGGTGGGCTTGAACCTTGGGAAGGATTCCTACGTACCATGCCTTAACATGGATCAAAGTCCTCACAGTTCAAAGGATTGATGGAATACAGTTTAACGTCATGCAGGACTATATTGAACCCTGACGTGAATGAACGATGGGCGGTGGGTGTCGGCGAACCGACGTAAATGAGGGACCTTGGTACCATGGGAGATGGGCATGAATATGGGGGTCTGGCACACCGACTAGGAGATGGTTTGGGACAATGATTGTTGGGATTGAACCTCAGGGAGGCTTCCTACGTACCATGCCTTGACACGGATCAAAGTCCTCGTAGTTCGGATTGGGGAATACATTTTAACGTCATGCGGGACGGGGGGTGAACTGACGTGAATGAGGTCGGAACGACCAGATGGTGGGTTTGAACCTCGTAGAGGCTTCCTACGTACCATGCCTTGACATGGATCAAAGACCTCATAGTTCGGGTTAGGGAATACAGTTTAACGTCATGCGGGACGGGGGTGAACCGACGTGAATGAGGTCAGAACGACCAGATGGTGGGTTTGAACCTCGTAGAGGCTTCCTACGTACCATGCCTTGACATGGATCAAAGACCTCGTAGTTTGGGTTAGTCACAATGGCTTTCCGTTGGACACGAATTGCAGTTTAACATCATGCTGGACATAGGTAGAACTCAACATGAATTGGATGATGGGTGGGCTTGAACCTCGTGGAGGCTTCCTACGTACCACGCCTTGACATGGATCAAAGACCTCGTAGTTCAGGTGGGAATGGGCGTGCAGTTCAATGTCATGCAGGACAAAAGGAGGCATACAGTTTAACGTCATGCTGGACGAGGGCATACAGTTTAATGTCATGCTGGACGAGGGAGAAACTCGACGTGAATTAACGATCGAGCAATGTGTGGCTTGAACCTCATAGATTCTTCCTACGTACCATGCCTTGACATTGATCAAAGTCCTCGTAGTTCGCTAGATGGGTCGTAATGGCTTGGCATTGGACCAGAATGCAGTTTATCATCATGCTGGACGGGAATGAGACCCGACGTGAATACATGACAGGTGGGCTTGAACCTCATGGAGGCTTCCTACGTACCATGCATTGACGTGGATCAAAGTCCTCGTAGTTCGTTAAATGGGGGTCAGGGTCGTTGCTCACTCTAAGCCCACGTGAGTCATGCTCGGTGTGAGAAACAAGAGGTTGCAAGGACCTGACGATCACGTCGCGAAAAATGCGTCCATGAGAAGCGAAGAGGGGCTTATGCGTTAGGTAGCCCATGGTGCTGGGACATACTCCAGGATGGAGGCCCATAACGGCTTACCGCTAAATGGGGTCGCAACGGCTTACCACTGGATGAGGATATCAAAGGCTTAGCACTGAATAAGGATGTCAACGGCTTACCGCTGCATAGGGTCACAACGGCTTACCGCTGATTGGAATCACAACAGTGGATGGGGCTTACGCGAGGAAGCTTCCCGGGTGCCGCTATGGAGCGGCCCTGGTGATTGAGGCTTATGCTAGGAATCTGCCCGGATGCTGGTGAGGAGCGGCAACGGTGAATGAGGATTACACTAGGAAGTTGCCCTGGTGCCGCTATGGAGCGGCACTGGTGAATGGGGCTTACGCTAGGAAGCTGCCTGGGTGCCGCTATGGAGAGGCAATGGTGAATGGGGCTTACACAAGGATGCTGCTCGGATGCTGGTGAGGAGCGACAACGGTGAATGGGGCTTACACTAGGAAGTTTCCCCGGTGCTGCTGAGGAGCGGCAACGGTGGTTGGGGATTACGCTAGGAAGCTACCCGTATTGTATTCCTCATGTCTGGCCATGAGGGCATCCCAACTTACTGGTGAGTTGGGGCCTTCATTTATGCACTAGTGCACAAGAGGGAAAATGCCAAGGGGCGTTGGAATCAGGCCATTGAAATCATGGCATTGAGCATCTTATGCTTGGAGCATAAGGCATCTCATGTTTGGAACAAGAGGAATCCTATGTTTGGGACATAGGGATTACTACAGTTTTGAGTCATGTAGGAAGGACTGTTGGCGTCTCATGCTAGGAGCATAAGGCATCTCTTGCTTGGAGCAAGGGGCATCCTATGTTTGGAACATAAGGATTACTATAGTGTAGAGTCATGTAGGAAGGACTGTTGGCATCTCATGCTAGGAGCATAAGGAATCTCTTGCTTGGAGCAAGGGGCATCCTATCATTTGTTAGATATGGAGAATACTACAGTTTAGAGTCATGTAGGAAAGACTATTGGCATCTCATGCTAGGAGCATAAGACATCTCACGTATAGGGCAAGAGGCATCCTATGTTTGGAACATAAGGATTACTACAGTTTAGAGTCATGTAGGAAGGACTGTTGGCGTCTCATGCTAGGAGCATAAGGCATCTCTCGTATAGGGTGAGGGGCATCCTATCATTTGTTAGATTGGGAGTACTACAGTTTATAGTCTTGTAGATAGGACTATTAGGCAGAAGGTGCCTAGAAATGGTTTGTGTTGGGACTTACGCAAGGGCGGCCTTTTCTAGTTCAACCTGTCCTAGGAGCCAAGTTATTGGGTTTGGAGGAGTTGCCTGAGGGATGGTTCGACTCAAGGTACTCAGGGAATTGATGATGAGAATCTTGACTCACGACATGGAATGAAACCCAGAGGAATATTTCGACTCTAGGTGTTCCACAGTGTGCGAAGGAGTGTATCAAATCATGGTATTCCATAGGTGGATGGTGGGAGCGCATAAGGGTGCAATGGAAAATCCCGGCATCCCGGCCCGAAAAGTTCGCGGTGCGACTCTCCATTTTTCATGGGGGTCAGTGACGGTAGCAAAGGGACCAGCCCGGAGGGCCAGGACTGAAGGCCGGGACTGTCCCCGAGCGGGGGTGCGGGGGGCGCAGCCCCCACGGTATGGACAGGCTGGTGCGAAGGTGGGATCCTCATGAAGTAGCTTCGCGGAGCAAAGGTCTCGCGAAGTAGCTTGGCGGAGCAAAGGTGTCGCGAAGTAGCTTCGCGGAGCAAAGGTGTCACGAAGTAGCTTCGCGGAGCAAAGGTGTCTCACGGAGCTTGGTCCCGCGGAGCAGCATCGCGGAGCATGGGCTCGCGGAGCTTGGTCTTGCGGAGCTTGGTCTCGCGGAAAAGCAACGCTCTGGACGCTGCTCGCGGAGCATGGCTTTGCGGAGCCGCAATGCGGAGCTCCGCTCGGCCGCCCAAGGGGCGAAGTGGCCGTGGTCGTCCTCCTGGAGAAGGGGGTGAGATGGGTATTTATAGGCAAGGGGCTCCGCGAAGCAGAACTCCCACGCCGCCTCAAGAGCTTCGCGGCACGCTCGCGAACGTCAAATTCGTTCGCGGAGAGGTACCGCCTCCGGAGCTTCACGGCGGGCTCGCGAACGTCAAATTCATTCGCGGAGAGTTACCGCCTCCGGAGCTTCGCGGGACCGCGATGCTCGGGTGCTTCGCATCAGTGCTTCGCGAGGTGTCTTCGCGGCGCATCGCAAACGTAAAATGGGTTCGCGGAGCCTCTCGCCTTATTACTTCACAGCGTCGCTCCACGATAACGGAAGGGGCTTCGCGAATGGGCTTCGCAAACCAGATTTCCAGCCAAACTTCAAACGTCCATAACTCCCAATACGTAGCTCCGTTCGGGCCCTGCGACCTACCAAATCGATGCTTAAGAAAAGTTCTACGATCTTGGATCGTGTATGGAAGCATTTGGAAAAATTTCAAGAACACGTTTTCCGGGGTCTACAGTCACGGAATTCAGGAACGTATTCCTACTTACACCGATGAATGACCACACCAGTATCATTCTGAGGAAATACCGGAGGAGGATCATATCCCGTCTCCCATTATAGAAGTCTGTTGGTATATTCTATTGGGGAATGAATAGTCAGGTTAGGATCATATCCTTTTTCCAACCGTGGCTCACCAGGTGAGATCTGCCCATGGCTCAGGGTGGGCTCATATCCCTACCGATAAAGACTAGCGGCACATCCTAAATGCTCTGGATTGGGATCATATTCGAATCTTGACCAAGGAACTCCATGGGAGAATGGAACATTTATCAGGATAGTCTCATATTACTATCATTAATTAGACATGTATATGGAATATTCCAGGAGCTTATCAGTAGCAGGTGATTATTCCTATAGCACCAGAAGGATAAATTAATGTTCCAACAACCGTCATACTATAGGCTCAAATCCCTACCCAATTTTAAAATGTCAGTTCACATATTTTGACCCTAATGCATATCAATCCCATATACGAAATATTATCAATGATAGTGTCCTTGAGGTCATTCAAGACACATTCCAAATTCCACAGGGGACCATAAACTAATCAATTGAAGTATAATATGATCATTACCACGATATTCCTCCTCTTTGTAGTGTAGAGATAGATATCAAAGAATCTACTCCTGAAATACATTATGGTCAATATCTGTATGATGATATCTACCACATACAAGGAAATCATCTCCTTTCCTTGAAACCTATATGTAGAAAAGGTTTAAAAAATATAATTCCTTTTTATAGAGGGGTTCTCAAAAACATTGGGGTCAACTGCATATGGTTCCCAATCAACTTCTAGCCCCACTCCACTCCAATCACCAAGCGACCCATAGAATCCTCTTCTATGGTCTGAATGGATGGAGGCATGTACGACTGATGAGGAGGGGGCTAAAAATTACATATAAAGAGAGTTAGCAAGAAAAAACCGTTTCATCATGTTATGTCCCCTCACTACTTATCACTATGAGATCCCAAATGAGATAGAAAAATAGTGGAAAACATATCTAAACCAAAATATGTGGTCTACTCATTAGTGAATGATGGATCTATAACTACATTTTCTAGGATACAAGTGTCACCATCATAAAATAAATATACTTAGTTGTCAACTAGACCTAGATACTATCTCCATGGCCGATGATCCAAATTAAAAAAGAATAGTGTAAATATGAAATATGGTTACAATCATTACATCATAACTCTTTTGTAGCTGATCTCCAATGCCACATCATTCATCCATATTTTATGATTGGGAGATTATATATACCATTATAATTTTCTGCACCCCTGGATCAATTGAATGCCTCAAAATCAAAATCTTGTAATGTTATAGTCTTTGGCGAGAGCATGGGATCAGGTAACTCTCCGACCAATTACTTACTGAAATGGAATGAACCTAATTAAATGATGAACATATATCATTAATTGAGGGATATGATATCCAATAGTTCTTCCAACTTAGCCCCTTGAAGAAATTGGAATTCATTTTAGACCTGTTGATCGATGTTGTGATCATCCAGACAACTTCCCATAATGAATGGTTCTCATCATGTGCAACCATCACACCCAGATCCTACATGATAAAAACTTCACCATATCAATTGGTTTGTAATAGTTGCATCCATAGTAGTCATCCAAGATCAGACGTGATCCCCAACTGAGGGAATATCTACCACCACATCCAACCCATGAATCTTCAATTCTTGAGTGGAATCATGTCACATCCTCAGTAGATGTAAAAAAAACCCATCCCACTGGGCTGGTTGAATATATATCTCAATCACCATCTCTAGGTTTGTAATCCCATAAGAGTGTCTTGGGGAAATAATAATTGATTCTAGATCACCAAAATCCCACTGGGATGGGGGAATTTATATCTCAATTTCCATCCATGGAATCATCTAATATCCAAATGGAATCATTGGATCCTCAATAAGAGGACAAATCAATGCCAATTGTGGCTTCGAATAACCCCAATCCATAGGGATCTATGAATTTTTATCATCATCATCACCGTATAGAAAATAAATCTTCTCCGGGTTGGGAGGACAAGATCAATGGTTGGCATCCCACCCATTCCTCCAACAGTAAGACAAAACTCTTCTATTTAGAGATTTTTTTGTAAGAATTACCAAAAACTACCTCAAGGTCATTACCCACATACCAAGAAAAGAGGAATTTATGGAGAATTAGGTCAAAACACTCACGGGTTGCAAGCCAAAATGTAACAATATATCCAAGGGTTTGATTAACGACCCTAATGAATGCAGTGTAGAATCAGCATATTGCATTGAAAGTAATGGCACAACAACCATTTCCCATCATGACTCTGTAAATTTCATCACTATTAATATGGTAGACATTTATGACAATGAAAAAAATGGAGAAGAATGTAATGAAAAAAAAAGGCCTTTAGTGGAGGGTGATCTTGATGCACCAACTAAGGTTGCACGCACCGAGAAGTAGGGAACGATCCAAAACATGGCACCTCAAAATAACGAATCGCTACCTCCATAGAGGAATACTTCCAATAAAAAATAAAAAAGGTGTGGAGACATCCCAAGAACCACCCAAAAGAGTTTTGGTTCCTCCCATGTAACAATAACTATCACAATATAAGAGTGAAATACAAACTCTCCAATAACTCAACAAGGAGCTACTCATGAAAAATATCCCTAATGTGTGTCATATTCAGGTTAAGGAAAATATATTTACTTCCATAACATCTAATACTCTATAACATTCAAATCTGAGTACCAAATTTTCTCTGGATATACATAGCTAGTCAACATAGATAATAAATTCCAAAATTATCGTGTATTTTCTCTATTCTAATGAAAACCTATCCCTCACCATGACAATCATTCAGTATTATAAAAAAAATCCTGAATTAGTGGGAGACGAATGAATGGACACCTCATCAACCCTCAGTTGTTTCCTGTATGAGGGAGGAAGCTCAAACGGTGGTACCCCCGGAGCTACATAACATCATTAATCCGCTAGCATATCAAATGGAAGCAATGGAGGGGTGACATGAACCAATAAAGATAGATAGGAAGCCGTATTCTGAGTGGGTGGACAACACTTTTCCTCAACCCAATTTCTATAACCCTACCTTCTACACCATTGATGGTGAAGTTGATCCTAAAGATCATTGCACACACTTTATATCCTAACATAGACCAATTGTGGGACCTCGAGATCAATAGGAGGAGAAAAATATTACATGTTTTTTTTGCAGGATTTGATATGGCCACACATTATTTGGTATAATAACCTGCTATCAGGATCCGTCACAGGATGAGAAGACCTTCATCATCATTTCCTTTATCAATTCAGTTCTCTGATGAGGAAAATGACAATCGTTGACCAAACGAACTACATAAAATGTAAAAATTAGAGGGTTTCTGACTTCATATCAATGTTTAATTGTCTAACCAACTCACTCATAATCCCTCTATCATACAGAAAATTTATAGAACTATGAAGAACTGAACTATTATACATAAAATTCCCCATTTGATTCCATTAAATGTATTATTATATAATATAAAAACATGCAATTATTTTGTTTTATTATATCTAATTGAATTTAAAATGACATTAAGTATTATTACCATTGATAAAATTATCATTGAATAGTGATCACATGATTAGTATAATTATATTGTTTTACCAAATTAAATTGACATAGAAAAAGTGGTAGCCTCAACCAGTAGGATCATACCCTAAGAATCCCTTTTATTGGTTCTTCTGAAGGGGATATCATCACTTTTCATTTCCCTTGACAAAGTCAATGTTGTGATCTATCAACTTAAGCATGAGTGAAACCATTTACCGGAGAAGTTCATGCTCATCAAGATCATATCCCAAACCATGTATGTCGAACCACCTAGTGAAATCCACACTATTGTGCACCTTACTATTAGGATGTTTTCTGGTCTATTAAATAGATATGTATCAAGAACCAGTCAATATTATTAAGTGCATTACTTTTTATAGATTAATTAATATATTTTCATCCTATTATTAGTACTTTTTAAATGATTTTTATTTCGATATAATAAAACAAACATAGTATTTTTTGTGTAATATTTAAATTCAGTTAAGGAATTTATTTTGTAAATTTTTTATATTTTCTAAATAAATAATATTTCAATAAAATATTATTATTAAATAATTTTTATTAAATATAGATGATCATTTAATTTTTCATATGTAAAATGTTATTTTTATAAGGAATTATAAATTGTTATTGTAAGAAAACATTGATTTCTCAATAAATATCAATTTCAAATTTAAAAGTCAAAATGAAAATATATAGAAAAAAATTTATATAAAAGTAATGTTTTTTTCGAATGTGAATATCAAAATTATATATTGGCGAGTTATTCATAATTTCTTAAGATAGTCAAATTTATGGGTTGAAATTAAATATCGTATAAAATTACTTTGTGTATTTTGACATCATAATATCACCAAAGTGTTGTAATAGATAATATAAAAGGAATCCATAGAAAAATATATTCTTTTACATTAAAATAATGTCATTTTATTTTTATTTTATTAATTTTATAAATCCCTTATGAATCATCCAAAACCTTTAATATATTTAAATGTTTTAAAACCATTTCTTTAAGAGTATGAATCATCTCTATATAATAAAGGGTATTATTTTATTGATTTTAGACCATGGAATTATGAAATAATGATAAATTCTCTCATTTTTTCAGAAACCATGGGCCAAAACCCTGGGATGTTTTGTGTTTTTTATTTTTTGTGGATTCAAAAACCAAATATAATAACAAAACCCCCACTTTTCTTATATAAACCCACCCAACATTCAATTAATCTTCACTAAAAATCCTTATAGAACATCCATTAACTTCCCTTTTATCCCTAGACTCCTCGCAAGGCACCCCACACACTCAAGATTCCCCCCCATTCATTTGGAGTCACACACTCAACTAAGGGGTACTTTCCTTTATCCTCTTTATTCATGTATATTAATTACCTTATGTCTTTTATCTTAATTTCCTTAACATAGGATATGTTATTTTACAACCCCCTTACTATCCAATTTATGTTCAAATGAAGACATACCCCTATCTATCTCATCAGCACATTTTGTGAATTTTTATGTGATGTCATTATGCTGCCTAAATTTTACTATTATTTTCCATGCCAAAACAATTGTGTAGTGAATACCATACTCATTTCATATCAAGGTTATTCAATTTTATACAATTACATATCTTTGAAATGGTACTTACTTGAATTTATTCTACAATTCTTGATCATAGAGTAAAATATGATATTGGATGAATCCATTTTCTATGATCAATGTGAAACACTTAAGCATGAGAATGAAATGAAACTGACGGGAGTGCCCATAATTATATAGTTCTATAATGAGTTGGGTAATTTTTAGTCCCATGAAAATACATTTTGGGATATGGAGTGATCCTGAATCCTTTATGGTACTTTTTCTACCCTGATTTCATGGAGGTTTGGCCTTGAACTATGTTTAAGATGCAGAATTTAATCTAGTTACGACATTTTCCATGATATGATTATCATGCTCTAACATGTTTCATTGTTCGTATTTATGATTCATTATCTTTCAATTCCCCGTTGATATTCTTATTATCCAACAAGTATAACCTTATGATATTTTTATTCCCTTACCAGTCTTTATAGCTCAACCCTCTCTTATTTTTATCCCCACGTTATGCCGCGAAGTTTTAAAATCCATGGAATTTTAGAAGCATGTTAGTAATTTTTTAAATAATGTTGTTGTATACCATGTTTAATATGTTATTATATGTACTTAATTACCAAATAAACTATACCTATCAATCTTTCAGGTTGTATTATGTTTAATTTTGTGTAATAAATTATGAATTAATCTATAATAAAGAATAAGTTTGTTATTGTTGGTATCAGAGGGAGGTTTAGTTATTTTTTGGATTATGATTAGAAAACTCTAATGAATGACTTATGGATAATAATAATCATATGAGAACATCCATAAATTTTGATATGTATAGATTAAGTGTTTTATCAAGAAAATGAATCCATGTTTAGATAATACAAGTGGATGTGGTTTTAAATAGATGTACCTATGGGTAGCAACTTTGACAAGGTGTGATGAGCATGACTCACTATAACCTGGTACAGGACAATGATCCTTAATTTTCTTCTATTTTGACATTCCCGTGGGATATTCTATGGAAGTTTCATAATCTCATTATGAACCATTATTAAGGGACAAAAAAATCTATAAGAATATATGATAGGACATATATCATGGATAACATATATTGATGCCAAAAATTTCGTATGTTAAGGAATGAAATGAATGTTATAAGTTACATATTTAATGTCATAAAATTAATTTTTATGTGTTTAATAGTTCAAAATTAATCATCCTTAATTTTCCATTTATTATAGTAAATGGAATGAAATAGGAGGAATCAAGCAACAATCAATGTGAAGGGAAATGTGATGACTGCCCTAAAAAAATTCCCAACCTAATGGGACCAGGTATCATGAACTTCATGAAAATACCATCTCCGTTGACATGGGTTTAAAATAGGAACCTAGATTACTAGGATCATCGAATTCCTCTTAAGAGAGAGTATTATGTGATTGAGACCTTTATGAAATAGAGGTCGTTGTCTTTCAATGGATCGTCTGATCCATTAATCGCAGAACAATGGATCAAATCCATTGAGAAGATTTTTTTATATCCAACAATGCTATGAGAAAGAGAAGGTTTTACTGGTTGTTTATTATATGGAGGGATTATCTAATATTTTGTGTATATTGATCAAGAATATGAATCCCGAAGAAGACATCGATGAAATGGGGTGGACGGAATTATGGACAATGTTTTTTGATAAATATTTTCCTTACACTATTCATCTTAAAATGGAAAGGTATTTCATTCCCCTCCATTATAAAGATGATTAATCTATCATGTATTACAAGGAAAACTTTACAATACATGCGCGATATGCCTCTGGAATTTTCATTACCCCCAAATGCAAGGTTTACTGCTTCTTTGGTGGGATAAAACATAGTCTACAAAAAGACAAAGTGATTTGAGAATCCGATAGCTACGAGGAAATTGTCTGATGTTGCCTCAAATTTGAATTGATGATTGATGAATATCAAGGGCATCATGGGGATTAGAAGTGGAAAGTGGATTTGAATTTTTTAAGTCTGATGTAGAAATATAATGGTGCCTATAAATTTCAACATCTCAGTTGTCAAAAGTGCAAAATGAAGGGGGACAAGGAAATGATTTAGGTGCATAAAAGAAGGAACCTGGATAGTTATTCCCAACAGGAGAAACTCACTAATGAGATGGAGGAATGTAATTATTCAGTCAAACCTTATCACATTTTTCATTTCATCAACTGCAAAGAACTAGGGAAATTTTCAAATCAATTCACTAATCTAATAGTTTTTTATGACAACCAACAACCACTAAGGTAGAAAAGGAATTAATTTCCATCACAACCAACAATGTGGATCCAAAAAATGATGTGGTGATAAGTATTCTATTTATTCATTAAATAATAAAAAACATACTTTTTTATTCTCTTTCTACTCATTACATCATATCATGAATATTGGTAGAACAATTTAAACACTGCCACAAATCATGGAATTATATATGTCGATAAAAATGGAAAATGGGGAAATTATTATATACCATGGATAAAAATCATACCCTATAAAAATTCTCCACTAAAATTCCAAAAAACCCTATTCATGCCCTATTTATTGAAATTTAATGTAATTTTGGGTATGGATTGGATTGCGAAGTATATGTCCAACATAAATTTCTGTGAAGAGGAAATCACTCTATGTATTGAGAATTGGCCCCTGATTTTGTAAAAGTTAAAAGAGGGGGATGAATATTTTTTACCACAAACCTCTCCATAATGGATTTCATTTCCTAATGATAAAGCGTAACTGAATAAAATTATTGAACCTACAAAAAGAACCATCCTCAAAGAAATGCATATTGTGAGGGAATACACTGATGTGTTTCCTGAAGAATTTCCAAGTCTTCCTCCTTTCTGAGTGGATGAATTTTTACTTGATCTTATACCTAGGCTGTTAGAATTAACAGATACTCTATATAGAATGGATATTTTGGAACATTAGGAACTGAAGAAACAACTATAGGATAATCTAGATAAAAGGTTCATAAGACCAAGTGCTTCACCACTTGGTGCACCATTCCTCTTTATCGAGAATAATGATGGGTCAATGTGCTTCTGCATTGATTTTCATGAGCTCAGAAATATCATGATAATGAAAATTTATCCTCTCCCACATATTGAAAAATTGTTCTATTAGCTATGTAGATAATAATACTTTTCTAAGGTGGATCTATGGTCGGTATATTCCCTATTTAGGGTGAAGAAAGAGGATATAACCATGAATACATTTCATACAAGGTATGGGAAATATGAGTCCATTTTATTACCATTACAACTCACTAATGATCCAGAAATATTCATGGGATTGATTAATAGAGTTTTCTAGATTACCTTAATAAATTTTTTGTAGTATTTTTAGATTATAGTCTAATATACTACAAAACCAAGGAGCATCTTGAGGATCACATGAATACTCTACTGATGTCCTTATGAATGAATAAGAATTATGAAAATTATAGAAAATGGGAGTTTCGGTTAAATAAAGTCTCATCATTTCAAAATATCATCATAAGAAATGAGATATATATGGACCCTTAAAAATAGAATAAATAAAATAATGAATGAGGCCGACACATGTGACATATATCCATAGTTTCCATGGATTATCTAGGTATTATTCGATTTGTGAGAAATTTCTCATGGTTTTCAATCCATCAAACCAATTTAACTAGGAATGGAACAATTTTTTTGTTGGAATGATGAATGTGAAGATATATTTAATGAGTTGAAAATGAGGCTTATCACTGCACATGTTCTCACACAACCCACAAGTAGAGATATTTTCATGGAATTCAACGATTCTTGGAAGAAGGGACTGCGTTGTGTGTTAGTGAAGTATGGAAAACGAATACCCAATGCTTCAAGGAAGTTGAAATTTCAGTAATAGAACTAACCTATGCATGATCTGGAGTAGGCTTATGTGATATTCTATTTTAAAATATGGCAGCATTAACTCTTTGGAGAGAAGTTTAAAATATATATGTATAATAAAGGACTCAAGTATATATTCAATAAAAAGCGATAGGTATGAGACCACAAAAATGGTTAGAGTTAATGAAGTACTATGACTAATAAATTCACTACCATCCAAGGAAACATAATTAAGTGTAAGATACTGTAATTAAAAAGGATCCAAGAAATTTTATCATTGATAAGAATTGAGAAGGATCTAATATTATTATACTTAAAGAGTATTGTAATGGGAATCATAATTAAAGTAACATAATCAACCCATTCTCCAATGAATACTCAACCATCAATTTGGGAAATGATAAAGGACTCCCAAAATGATTATGTGGGAATTCAAGAAGAAATTTTAAATAATAAGAAAATGTAAACCCTAAAAGTTTAGTGTTAATGAAGACAGAGTTGTGAGATTTGGCTCACGACTATATGTACCACCAACTATTGAGTTAAATAATTTATTGTAGGATGATGTACTCATACCAATAATTTTTTTTTGATATTAAGATGAGAACTTTCCCAAAACGACAAGCCTATTCAATTGGAAAAAGGAAAAAAGGAAAGCTTACAAGAGTTTGAAGACAGGAAGTTTACATTGATCCCTCTGAATAAGAGAGAGAAGGTCGTTAGGGATCATATCACACCATGAGAAGTCAATGCCATTGATACCCTTATTTGAAATACCGTCTACGATATAATTTTCCTCCCTATAGACATGAGTGATGAAATAGTTCATGGACGATAGATGATCCATGCATTTGTTCCACCGATTATTAAGCTTCCAAGATAGATGAGAATAACCAGTCCAAATGGAAAGGACAATAATGGTGGAGTCACATTCAATCCATATATTGTTCCAACCATGTTGGTAAACTTTTTCCACTACTACCACAATTCCAATCATTTCAGCTTTGAGAGAGGAAACAAAGACATAAGAACCATATAAACAGCCAAGGACATCCCCCTTGTGATCTTTGAAAATGGCACCATATCCAGAGGGACCAGGATTACCTCTTGATGCACCATTAGAATTAACTTTTATCCATCCCACAAGGGGGGGGGGTGATAGAAAACCTCAAGAATAATATGGGGGGATGAGGTGTACCTATAACACCAATCTTGTTGAGGACAGTGAAGTCATTTTTCAAGTTTGAGGAGTAGTGCTTCAAAGGTGGGCTGGAGTCCCAGACAGCAGCAAGTACTGCAGAGATGGAAGCCACAATAGTGAAGTGGAGGCTGTCATGAATCATCTTATTTCCGAAGGACCATAAGAAATGGATTAGTTCTTCTGCCGCAACCTGGAACAGGTCCTAGAGAAGGGGTGAGAGCACAAGTTCACGCCTTCTCATGAGTAGCTCAAGAATTAAAGAGACCTAAGGTAGGATTATAACGACCCATACTTTACATACATTGTAATTTCTTCAGAATTAAAGCACACTTATTACAACATATAACGAAACCAGGAAAAAGACTGTATAGGTATAGTGTCTTTAGAAACTGGGAAACATAAAGAAATGGTTCATAAATAATCTATATTATCTCCCTTTTATTTTATCATATCTAGAGTCCCTTTTGGAATATCTTACTTAATACCCTTCTTTCGGGCCTGGGGAAAAGAAAAAAATAAAAAAGGGTTAGCTCAAATTTTCAGGAAGGGTAAAAAAGAAATATCAATCACATCATATTCATAATAACATTATATTTTGGAAATCTTAACCTGCAAAAGTGATCATAATTTCATAACATGGGATAAATCGTAGTAGTGAAATGTAATCCCAATAATCATAACATAATACATGAAACTTTGTGACATACACACATAATCATAGAGAATAATTTCTTAGCAGTCAAGATTATTTCCCAAGATTATCTTAGCAGATAAAGTTTATTTTTGAACCGAGTTCACTCCTTGTTTCAGTCCTGTTTCACTGAACCGGTTTAACATGCCATTCCATCCATGTCTATCTCACGAGATATAAATCTGTACCCAATGAATTGTAGGGAGATATAGGTCCCACCCATCTCATAATGATACCATTATTATGTGTGCCACAAGATCATAAATCATACATCATAGCATAACCCATGTAATAAAAATGGGATTCTTAAATATCATGCCATCATAACATAATACACATAAGATAAAAGGACATCATAAAATATATTCCATCAAAACATAATAAAATCAATGTAAAAATAGGTATAGAAACAGAACCCTATATTATCTTAGATGGAAAATAACTTTGATAAAACACTTGAACTCCATTCTTGAGGAAAATATCCTTTCTACATCAAAAATATTTTTCCTTTCCTAAAATGTCATATAATTTTAAACTAAAAGAAGTTGATTAAAAATAAAATTGAAAACATTTAAAGGAAACTTCATGTAAATAATGTTCTAAAAATCCATTCATGCCATATAAGTTAAAAAAACATTCTTCTCGTACTTTTGCCAGAAAAGTCAAAAAGTACCTCGTATGAAAAACGAAAAAAGAATCCTTTCATATCAATTACTAAAAACATACCGAAGGGTAAAATTGGATTTAAACAATTGTAGGTGGATGGAAATAATATTACATATTGAGGAAACATGGATGTGGATGATAAATACACCCCAGTAAATACCAAAGTATAATCAATCTCGGATAAAAATGAGATTTTGAGATTTTCCCTTACCTTAGGTCCGATTTGATTCGTTAGTGTCCGAACCTCCTGTATAATGACTTAAATAATTTTATGGACTTATTACAGAATCGTATGAACTTTTATGATATAATATATGGTAAAATTCTTAGCTTCTTATTAGTAATATTTCATTGTAACTTGTTATTCGGTTGTTTATTACTTTTTTGTTCTTATGCGTGTTTTGTTGAATAAATTCTTATTATTATTTTTAGGTTATAGATACCTCATTTTCAGAATGGTATTATTGTAATATATATCATATTTATTCATTCAATGCATTTGTATAATCATTATGAATGTAAGATCATGTAGAACGAGTCGCATCACATCGTGGAGACGGTAGGCCGTTCGTACGCACGAGTGATGATATCCTTCTCATGATCATGGAATTGTATTTAAGTGAATGTATACTATTTCAGAATCAATTTCACTTTACAATAATCATATATAGTTATTATTTACACCATTATACCCATCCAAGTAAGGTGGTGGGGGAAAATAGATTACACCACGGCGTGGAGACGGTATTCCGTACGTACGCACGCACGGTGATTTCGTTTTCCGTAGGATGGATAGAAGGTGAAATAGGGTTGTTTCATACTTATAATAACATATAATTATATGAGTGACACTGATGTTATTACTTCATAATGAAACAACTAAAGAAGAAGAAGTAGAAGAAGAAATAAAGTTGAACGAATCGGTAACAAACATTACCTCTTCTTTGAACCGCCTCTTCTTAACCTTCTCTTAGGGCATTAAAGATGATCTTTTAAGAAGACCAGGACCTCTAGAATGTTTCTAGGGAAGTGGAGAAGAGAAATTGGCAGGGGTTGTCCGAGCATGAAGGCTCAATGTGGTGTGAGGAAGAGAGGGAGGAGGTGCCCTTTTATAAGGGAGGAGAGCGGCACCTTTGGAAAAAACTAAAAGTATTATTTTATTCTAAAGTCATATTCGGTTTTTAATAGATCCAAATTGATTTATTTATATAATTAGGTGGGGATGGGTCGCAATCCTCTAATCCAATATAATTTATACAAGTTTAGGTTATTATTATATCCTTATAATTTAGATTTAGCTCTAAGTTAAATAAGTTAACTTTTACCGTGTCTTTTTGTTTTCTTACACTATATGGATAATAAAATTACTATAACAAGCCAACAGAACCCCAAGTTGTTTATTATTAATATATATAATCATATATAAGTCATTTGGCCGAACCTTATATTTGTAGGAATAAAATAACAATTAATAATATAATATTGTTTTAAAAGCTATTTTTTGTCAGTTTTAACACTATTTGGTAATTGATTTTTGTGAAAATCATAACAGCATGATTAGTTCGAAATTTTTTAATTAAATCAATACTAACATGTCATAATAACCTATAAAATTATTTTAATTCATAAAAAGTCTCAAATTACATTTATTTGGGTATTTATAACATCAAGTATGTTAATATTTCATTAATAAGATAATAACTCAATCATCATTGTGTCATAAATAAAATAAATCATTTAATGTCTAAAAATTATAAATAAAATACCATTATTTAAGAAATACTTTCATCTTTCTAATGAATATTTATAGTCGAATTTATCTTATGTATAACCCTATATTAAAAATGATTTACTTATTAAACATTGATTTTAACTATTTCAACCCTTCTTTAAATAAATTAATAATAAATGTTCTAATCTAATCCAGGTGGACCTAAATGGTCAAATTATATTCATATGGTTGTTTTAGGTCGAATTACACTATTCCAATAGAATTAGAACATGTGTTAGGTTAATAATAATATCATTATTACCCATAATTACCCTATTTACTTTTAACCGTGGTAAATAAAAGTAAAAAGTTACTATTAACAAAAAAATTATTTTCATCTCATTGAACCTCATTTTAGTCCTTGATATTAACCGTGTCTCTCAGATTTTTGAAATTCCACTCACAAAAGTGGTAAAATTATGTTTTATGTGAATTTTCAAATTTTCCTAGGAGGTGTGTAAAAGACGGTGAAAAGTTCAATAAAATTTTTATATATCTAAAATTATTATAAAATGACTCCAATGAATTACATTGAACTTATATAAGTATTATGTATCAATTTTGACCTAAAATAAATTTAAATAAAATAAATAATTTTTTAAATAAAAAGTCGGTATTTAAATAGTAACCCAGTGTTTCCACTATTCATCAAAAATTGAAGGTTTTCAGAAAAATACCAAAATTTCACCCTAGGATAATTTCGATATTTCGAATCCAAAAATGAGGTCCATTTTGAAAGATAAAATTTATAAAGTTTCAAAAAGTGGGTATTACTATTCATAATGGCTAGTTTTAATAAAATTTTAAAAGCATATCATTGTTTAGTGAAACTCGGTATTACGTACAATGCAAGCTATCGAGGAAGGTCGCGATTGCGTGTAAAGAAATGCAAGAAAGTGTTGTGTGTAGTGAAAGATTACTTTGATGATTTATATAACATTAAAACAAAATATTTCTCATAAAATTCTCCGGTGTTACATTCTACCACCCTTAAAATGAATTTCGCCCTCGAAATTTGTTACTTTGTAACAAAAAGATGAGGATACCTCTTCCTCATCATATCCTCAAGCTCCCATGTAGCTTCTTCTAATTGGAGGTTCCTACATAAAACTTTCACCAAGAATGTGGTCTTGTTCCATAGGACTTTTTCGCTACGATCCAGAATCTCTATCGGCTGTTCTTCATAAGAATGATCTTTCACCAGCAATACAACTTCTGAGCTGAGTACATGTGATGGATCAGGTATGTACTTTCTCAGGAGCGTTACATGGAACACATCATTAACTTGAGAGAGATTCGGTGGAAGCGCCAATCGGTAAGCTACCGTCCCAACACGATCTAGTATTTTAAAAGGGCCGATACACCTTGGGCTCAGCTTTCCCTTCTTTCCAAATTTCATTACTCTCTTCCAAGGAGATTTTCATAAGAACACTTTATCACCCACTTCAAACTCTAGGTATTTTCTTCGGTTATCAGCATAACCTTTTTTCCAACTCTGAGCTACTCTATTGTGTTGTTGAATAGATTTGACCTTTTCTTCCATCTCATCAATAAGATCAGGTCCTAATAGCTTTCTTTCCCTAACTTCATCCCAGCATGTTGGAGTTCCGCATTTCTTTCCATATAGAGTTTCATAAGGATCCATCTAAATACTAGAGTGAAAGCTATTATTATAAGACAATTCCACCAAAGGTAGGTGTTGATCCCAACCACCTTTGAAATCCATAGAGCATGCTCTTAACATATCTTATAGAGTTTGAATTGTTCTCTCAGACTGACCGTCTGTCTGAGGATGATAAGTAGTGTTGAAACTCGACTCTGTATCCAGAGTATGCTCAAGACTTTGCCATAACTTCGAGGTAAACCTCGGATCTCGATCAAATATGATGGAAAGTGGTACTCCATGAAATATTACCACTTCCTTCACATATATCCTGGCAAGCGGATTCAGAGAAAAATCCTCTCTAATAGCAATGAAGTGTGCAGAATTTGTAAGATGATCAAGTATGACCCAGATAACATTATTGCCTTTGGATGTTTTAGGAAGTCTGGTGACAAAGTCCGTAGTGATGTTTTCCCATTTCTATTCGGGTATGGGTAATGGTTGTAACATCCCCTTAGAATTCTGTCTCTCAGCTTTAACTTGCTGACAAACCAAGCATCGAGAGACATATTCAGCAACATCTCTTTTCATGCCATCCCACCAGAAATACTCTTTCAGGTCCCTATACATCTTCATGCTTCCAGGATGAATAGGTAATGAAGAACTATGAACCTCATCCAACAGCTCCTTCTTTAATTCTGGGATGGGAGGAACACAAACCTGATTCCTGATCCTTATTATCCCATCACAATCTAGGTTGAATTCAGGAACATTTCTCACCTTCTTTTGTAACTCTACATCTTCTTTATGTGCCTCTCTAATCTTCACATGTATAGATGGATGAACATTCATTTGATAAAGATAAGATTTTTCCCCTTCCATTATAATTCCAAGCTCTATCCTTTGTAAATCCATAAATATTGGATCTTTTGTGATCCTCATCATGGATAAGCTATCATGGTCTTGTCTACTTAATGCATCTTCCACCTTGTTTTCTTTCCCAAGGTGGTAATGAATTGATCATTCGTAATCCTTAATCAACTCCAACCATCTTCTTTGGCACATACTCGTATCATTTTGTGAGAAAATATACTTTAAACTTTTATGATCAGTATAAATATAACACCTTTCACCATAAAGATAATGCCTCCAAATCTTAAATGCAAAGATTACCGCATCTAACTCCAAATCATGAGTTGGGTAATTTTTCTCTTGGATTTTCAACTGTCATGAGGGATAAGATATCACCATATCATTTTGCATGATAACACACCCTAACTCATTCATGGGTGCCTCACCGTAGATCACAAACCTTTCTCCACTACAAGGCAGTGTGAGCACAAGTGCACTGGATAACCTTCTTTTCAACTCCATGAAATTCTCTTCACATTCCTCTGTCCAAACAAACTTAACTCCTTTCTAAGTCAACCTGGTGAGTGGATTAGATAATCGTGAAAAATATTTCACAAAACGTCGATAACATCCAGCCAAAATAAGAAAACTTCGGATCTCAGTTACTGTTGTTGGTCTCAACCATCTTTCGATAACCTCTGTTTTTGCGGGATCCATAGATATCACCTCTTTTGAGATTATGTGACCCAAAAATGAAACTTTTTGAAGCCAAAATTCACCCTTGGTAAATTTGGCACAATGCTTCTCCTTTATCAGGGTCTTCAATACAATTCTCAAGTGATCTTCATGTTCATCCTTTCTCTTTGAATAGACAAGAATATCGTTTATAAAGACTACCACAAAATGATCAAGATAGTCTCTAAAGACTCTATTCTAAAGATCCATGAAGATAGCGGGGGAATTAGTAAGACCAAATGGAATCACTATAAATTCATAGTGTCCATACCTTTTACGGAAAACCATCTTTGGTATATCCTCCGTTTTGACCCTTAATTGATGATACCCAGAACAAAGATAAATCTTGGAAAAGTATTGAGCTTCGCGTAGTTGTTCAAATAATTAATCAATGCATGGGAGAGGATATTTGTTCTTGATAGTGATCTTGTTATGTTCTTGATAATCAAGGTAGGATCTCATTGATCCATCTTTCTTCTTAACAAACAGAACAGGTGCTCTACAAGGTGACGCACTAGGGCGTATGAATCCCTTATCCAGATTCTCTTGGAGTCGCTTCTTCAATTCCTGTAACTCAATTGGGGTCGTTCTATAAGGTGTCTTTGAAATAGGCAAAGCACCGGGTACGAGTTCTATTGAAAACTCTACTTCACGATTTGGTGAAAGACCCATCAATTCCTCCAGAAATACATCATCAAACTCCCGTACAATGGGAATATTCTTAATCGTGAGTTTCTAACCAACCATTTGAGATAAATATCCTTCATTTAGTGGAATCAAGACCCATAAGATGGAAGAAATTTCAACTTGAAGGTTATGTTCGTCCTTTCATCGATAGATGATCATAGATTGATCTAGAATATGTAATTTGACTTCCCTTCTTTGGAAATTGATATGAGCTCCATATAAAGAAAGCCAATACATGACATGAATCACATCAAATTGCACTATCGGATGGACCACAAGATTCCCAAGAAGCACTTTCCCACAAACTTCAATCTGATAAGAATTATAAACTTTTAATGTGACTGGTGTGCCATTAGGGGTTGTCATAGCTTACTCAACATATAATTATTGAGGTAATACGGAAATACCCTTAGAAAATTCTTCAAAAATAAAAGGGTTTGTGGATCCAGAATCAAATAAAACATTTTCTACTTTAGAGTGGATGGTAAGTGTACCTTTCACCACATCGTTATCATACTCCACATCGCTTATAGAAATTGAGAGAGATTCGGTGGAAGCGCCAATCAGTAAGCTACCTTCCCAACATGATCTAGTATTTCAAAAGGACCGATATACCTTGGGCTCAGCTTTCCCTTCTTTCCAAATTTTATTACTCTATTACAAGGATATTTTCATAAGAACACTTTATCACCCACTTCAAACTCTAGGTATTTTCTTCGGTTATCAGCATAACCTTTTTGTCGACTCTGAGCTGCTCTATTGTGTTGTTGAATAGATTTGACCTTTTCTGCTATCTCATCAACAAGATCAGGTCCTAATAGCCTTCTTTCCCTAACTTCATCCCAGCATGTTAGAGTTCGGCATTTCTTTCCATATAGAGTTTCATAAGGAGCCATCTGAATACTAGAGTGAAAGCTATTATTATAAGACAATTCCACCAAAGGTAGGTGTTGATCCCAACCACCTTTGAAATCCATAGAGCATGCTCTTATCATATCTTATAGAGTTTGAATTGTTCTCTCAGACTGACCGTTGGTCTGAGGATGATAAGCAGTGTTGAAACTCAACTCTATATCCAGAGTATGCTCAAGACTTCGCCATATCTTCGAGGTAAACCTCGGATCTCGATCAGATATGATGGAAAGTGTTACTCCATGAAATCTTACCACTTCCTTCACATATATCCGGGCAATCTGATCCAGAGAAAAATCCTCTCTAATAGCAATGAAGTGTGCAGACTTTGTAAGACGATCAACTATGACCCAGATAGCATTATTGCCTTTGGATGTTTTAGGAAGTCTGGTGACAAAGTCCATAGTGATGTTTTCCCATTTCTATCTGGGTATGGGTAATGGTTGTAACATCCCCTTAGAATTCTGTCTCTCAGCTTTAACATGTTGACAAACCAAGCATCGAGAGACATATTCAGCAACATCTCTTTTCATGCCATCCCACCAGAAATACTCTTTCAGGTCCCTATACATCTTCATGCTTCCAGGATGAATAGGGAATGAAGAACTATGAACCTCATCCAGCAGTTCCTTCTTTAATTCTGGGATGGGAGGAACAAAAACCCGATTCCTAAACCTTATTATCCCATAACAATCTAGGTTGAATTACGGAACATTTCTCACCTTCTTTTGTAACTCTACATCTTCTTTCTGTTCCTCTCTAATCTTCACATGTATAGATGGTTGAACATTCATTTGATAAAGATAAGATTTTTCCCCATCCATTATAATTCCAAGCTCTATCCTTTGTAAATCCATAAATATTGGATCTTTTGTGATCCTCATCATGGATAAGCTAGCATGGTCTTGTCTACTTAATGCATCTGCCACCTTGTTTTCTTTCCCAGGGTGGTAATGAATTGATCAGTCGTAATCCTTAATCAACTCCAACCATCTTCTTTGGCACATACTCATCTCATTTTGTGTGAAAATATACTTTAAACTTTTATGATCAGTATAAATATCACACCTTTCACCATAAATATAATGCCTTCAAATCTTTAATGAAAATATTACCGCATCTAACTCCAAATCATGAGTTGGGTAATTTTTCTCATGGATTTTTAACTGTCATGAGGCATAAGCTATCACTATATCATTTTGTATGATAACACACCCTAACTCATTCTTGGATGCCTCACTGTAGATCACAAACCTTTCTCCACTACAAGGCAGTGTGAGCACAGGTGCACTGGATAACCTTATTTTCAACTCCTTGAAATTCTCTTCACATTCCTCTGTCCAAACAAACTTAACTCCTTTCTAAGTCAACCTGGTGAGTGGATTAGATAATCTTGAAAAATATTTCACAAAACGTCGATAATATCCAGCCAAAATAAGAAAACTTCGGATCTCAGTTACTGTTGTTGGTCTCAACCATCTTTCGATAACCTCTGTTTTTGCGGGATCCAAAGATATCACCTCTTTTGAGATTATGTGACCCAAAAATGCAACTTTTTGAAGCCAAAATTCACCCTTGGTAAATTTGGCACAATGCGTCTCCTTTATCAGGGTCTTCAATACAATTCACAAGTGATCTTCATGTTCTTCCTTTCTCTTTGAGTAGACAAGAATATCATTGATAAAGAATACCACAAACTGATCAAGATAGTCTCTAAAGACTCTATTCTAAAGATCCATGAAGATAGCGGGGGAATTAGTAAGAGCAAATGGAATCACTATAAATTCATAGTGTCCATACCTTTTACGGAAAACCATCTTTGGTATATCCTCCCTTTTGACCCTTAATTGATGATAACCAGAACAAAGATAAATCTTGGAAAAGTATTGAGCTTCGCGTAGTTGTTCAAATAATTAATCAATGCATGGGAGAGGATATTTGTTCTTGATAGTGATCTTGTTATGTTCTTGATAATCAAGGTAGCGTATCATTGATACATCTTTCTTCTAAACAAACAGAACAGGTGCTCTCCAAGGTGACACACTAGGGCGTATTAATCCCTTATCAAGATTCTCTTGGAGTTGCTTCTTCAATTCATGCAACTCAATTGGGGTCGTTCTATAAGGTGTCTTTGAAATAGGCAAATAACCCGGTACGAGTTCTATTGAAATCTTTACTTCATGATTTGGTGAAAGACCCATCAATTCCTCCAGAAATACATCATCAAACTCCCGTACAATGGGAATATTCTTAATCGTGAGTTTCTAACAAAACATTTGAGATAAATATCCTTCATTTAGTGGAATCAAGACCCATAAGATGGAAGAAATTTCAACTTGAAGGTTATGTTCGTCCTTTCATCGATAGACGATCATAGATTGATCTGGAATATGTAATTTGACTTCCCTTCTTTGGAAATTGATATGAGCTCCATATAAAGAAAGCCAATACATGCCAAGAATCACATCAAATTGCACTATAGGATGGATCACAAGATTCACAGGAAGCACTTTCCCACAAACTTCAATCTGATAAGAATTATAAACTTTTGATGCGACTGGTGTGCCATTAGGGGTTGTCATAGCTAACTCAACATCTAATTATTGAGGTAATACAGAAATACCCTTAGAAAATTCTTCAAAAATAAAAGGTTGTGTGGATCCATAATCAAATAAAACATTTTCAACTTTAGAGTGGATGGTAAGTGTACCTTTCACCACATCGTTATTATACTCCACATCGCTTATAGAAATTGCATGTGACTTTCCTTTTTCTTTAGCCTTAAGAGTTTGTTGACATCAATCATCATAAAAAACCCTTGGATTAGGGAATGTATTAGAATAATGCCCCATTTCCATGCACTTGTAACATTGAAGTATAGGAGGTTCACTTTGTGTAGCCTTTTATTTGTTCACATCACTAGACATCTTCTTCCCATCATTGCGGCATTCAAATGCCTGATGACCCTCCTTTCCACATTTGAAACATTTACTCGTCCCTTTAAGACAACTCCCTCCATGTTTCTTTCCACACATTGAGCATAAGGGAAAACTCATCTTCTTTTCAGTGTGCTCTTTTGATTTTCCTTTGAATTCCATTTTCCTCTTCTTGTCAAATGCATATGACTGACAGGTTACTCCAATCTTCATGTCAAACTTAAGATCACATAGAACTATTTACTGGTAGCTATTGAAGTCCCTTATGGCTAACGCCCTTCGAAGACTTGGTTTTAAGCCACTAAAGAATCGATCGATTTTACTCTCAGGTTGGATAATAATACCAGAAGCGTACCTTTCAAGTCTTGTAAAATTTACTTCGTAGGTACCCAAAGATTCATCATCCTTTTTCTTTAGTTCAAGAAACTCTTTCCCCATCTTTGTTCGGAGAATACGAGGGAAGTACTTATTGAAAAATAAGTTCTTGGACTCGTCCTATTACATGGAATCAATTTCATCCCTTTGCCTCGTATTCTTGATAATATTTCACCATTGGTCAACTTCACCTTCCAAACGATAAAATGCTAAATGACTTTATCATGTTCAGAACATTGAATAACTGAAAATATCTTTTCAGTGGTACTGATCCATTATTCAGCCACTAATAGATCAGTATACCTACTGAATGAGGGAGGACGCTGCCTCATGAAGGACTCAACAGAATGTTGCTCCTTCCTTTTCTCATTTGGAAGTCCTACATGATTCATAGCTTGATAATGTTGTGTGAGCATGGCTACAAGATTTTTCATTCTAGCTCCCATAACGTTTGGTTGCTCAGGGGGACAATCATTGTATTGCCCATCAAATTTCGCATTAACACAGTTCCTTTGGGTTCCATCCATTGACTAAAACCAAGACGAATAGTGTGAGCAACACTAATTATAATAGGAAAACCACATAATCAAGAATAAAATTTCACACTTAAGGTCTTATCATAGGTTGTTCATGGCCATTTTTAAAACACTAATATTGTGTTCTATGCTTAGACTTATCCTTAGGGTTCTTACTAATTCTTTCACATCTTAGTTTCCAAAGGTTGACTATACCATTCCTCTAATACCAACTATAACAACCCATTCTTTACATACAATGTTATTTCTTCAGAATTGAAGAACACTTATTACAACATATAACAAAACTAGGAAAATACCATATAGGTATAGTGTCTTTAGAAACTAGGAAACAGAAACAACTAGTTCATAAATCATCTACATTGTCTCCCTTTTATTTTGTCATATCTAGAGTTCATTTTGGCATATCTTACTTAATACCCTTCTTCCTGACCTGGGGAAAATAAAACATACAAAAGGGTGAGCTCAAATGCTCAGTAAGGGTAAACAAAAGAAATATCAATCACATCATATTGATAATAACATAAGATTTTGGAAATATTAACCTGAAAAAGTGATCATAATTTCATAACATTGGACAAATCATAGTAGTGATATGTAATCCCAATAAACATAAGTCCATTTCTGAACTGAGTTCACTCCTTGTTTCAGTCCTGTTTCACTGATCCGGTTTAACCATCCGTTCCAACCATGTCTATCTCATGAGATATAAATCCTTGCCCAATGAATTGGAGGCAGATATAGGTCTCACCCATCTCATAATGATTCCATTCTTATTTGTACCACAAGATCATAAATCATACATCATAGCATAACCCATGTAATAAAAATGGGATTCTTAAACATCATGTCATCATAACATAATACACATAAGATAAAAGGACATCATAAAATATATTCCATCATAACAAAATAAAATCAATGTAAAAATAGGGATAGAATCATAATCCTATATTATCTTAGATGGAAAATAATTTTGATAAAACACTTGAACTCCATTCTTGAAGAAAATATCCTTTCTACATCAAAAACATTTTTCCTTTCTTAGAATGTCATATAATCATAAACTAAAAGAAGTTGATTAAAAATAAACATGAAAACTTGTAAAGGAAACTTCATGGAAATAATTTTCTAAAAATATATTCATGCCGTATAAGTCAAAAAAACATTCTTCTCGTACTTTTTCCAGAAAAGTAAAAAAGAACCTCGTACGAAAAATGATAAAAGATTTATTTCATATCTTTTACTAAAAACATACTGAAGGGTAAAATTGGATTTAAAAAATTGTAGGTGGATGGAAATAATATTAAATATTGAGGAAACATGGAGTTGGATGATAAATACACCCCAGTAAATACCAAAGTATAAACAATCTCGGATAAAAATGAGATTGTGAGATTTTCCCCTACCTTTGGTCCGATTTGTTTCGTAAGTGTCTGAACCTCTTGTATAATGATTTAAATAATGTTATTGACTTATTCAATAATATTAATCATTTTTATGATATCATATATGGTAATATTCTTATCTTCTTATTAGTAATATTTCATTGTTACTTGTTATTCGGGTGTTTATTACTTTTTGTTCTTATGCGTGTTTTGTCGAATAAATTCTTATTCTTCTTTTTAGGTTATAGATAACTCATTTACAAAACGTTATTATTGTAATATATATCATATTTATTCATTCAATTCATTTATATAATCATCATGAATGGAATATCATGTAGAATGAGTCGCATCACATCGTGGAGACGGTATGCCGTACGTACGCACGAGCGATGATATCGTTCTCATGATCATGGAATTGTATTGAAGTGTATGTATACATTTTCAGAATAAATATCACTTTACAATAATAATATATAGTTATTCTTTACACCATTATATCCATCCAAGTAAGGTGGTGGTGGAAAATAGATTACACCACGGCGTTGAGACGATATTCCGTACGTACGCACGCACGGTGATTTCGATTTCCGTAGGATGGATAGAAGGAGAAATAGGGTTTTTTCGTACTTATAATAACATATCAGTATATTATTGATACCGATGTTATTACTTCGTAATGAAACAACTAAATAAGAAGAAGTATAGGAAGAAATAAAGTTGAAAGAATCGGTAATGAACATTACCTCTTCTTTGAAGCGCCTCTTCTTAACCTTCTCTTAGGGCACTAAAGATGGTCTTTGAAGAAGACCAGAACCTCTAGGATGTTTCTAGGGAAGTGGGGAAGATAAATTGTCAGGGTTTGTCCAGGCCTGAAGGCTCAATGTGGTGTGAGGAAGAGAGGGAGGAGGTTCCCTTTTATAAGGGAGGAGAGGGGCACCTTTCGAAAAAAACTAAAAATATTATTTTATTATAAGGTCATATTCAGTTTTTAATAACTATAAATTAATTTATTTCTAATCTAAGGTGGGGATGGGTCTAAATCAACTCATCCAATAGAATTTAGACAATTTTAGGTTACTATTTTATCCTTATCATTTAGATTTAACTCTAAGTTAAATAATTTAACTTTTACCTTATCTTTTTGTTTTCTTACACTATATGGTTAATAAACATACTATAACAAGGAAAACGAAACCCAAGTTGTTTATTATTAATATATATAACCTTATCTAAGTCATTTGGCCGAACCGTATATTTTTATGAAATAAAATAACAATTAATAATATAATATTTGTTTTTAAAACTATTTTCTGTCAATTTTGACACTATTCGGTAATTGATTTTTTTGAAAATTATAACAGCATGATTAGTTATAAAACAGTTAATTAAATCAATAATAACATGTCATAATAACCTATAAAATTATTTAAATTCATAAAAAGTCTCAAATTACATTTATTTGGGTATTTATAACATCAATTATGTTAATATTTCATTAATAAGATAATTACTGCATCATCATTGTGTCATAAATAAATTATATTCTTTAATGTCTAAAAATTATAAATAAAATATAATTTTGTATAAAATCCTATTATCATTCTAATGAATAATTATAGTCGAGTTTATCTTATATATAATCATATATTAAAAATGTTTTACTTATTAACCTTTGATTTTAACTATTTTAACCCTTCTTTAAATAAATTAATAATTAATGTCCTAAAGTAATCCAAGTGGACCTAAATGGTCATATTTTATTCCTAAGGTTGTTTTTGGTCGAATTACACTTATCAAATAGAATTATGACATGTGTTAGGGTAATAATAATATCATTTTTCCCTTAATTACCCAATTTACTTTTAACCGTGGTAAATAAAAGTAAAAAGTTACTATTCACCAAAAATTATTTTTATCTCATTGAACCACATTTTAGTCCTTGATATTAACCATGTCTCTCTGATTTTCTAAATTCCACTCACAGAAGCAGTAAAATTATGTTTCATGTGAATTTCCAAATTCTCCTAGGAGTTGGGTAAAAGACGGTGAAAAGTTCAATAAAATTTTTATATATCTAAAATTATTATAAAATGACTCAAATGAATTACATTGAACTTTTATAGGTATTATGTATCAATTTTGACCTAAAATAAATTTAAATAAAATAAATAATTGTTTAAATAAAATGTTGGGTTCTAAATAGTAACCTAGTGTTTTCACTATTCATAAAAAATTGAACGTATTCGGAAAAATAACAAAATTTCACCATAGGATAATTTTGATATTCTGAATACAAAAATGAAGTCAATTTTGAAATATAAAATTTACAAAATTTCATGAATTGGGTATTACTATTCATAACGGTGAGTTTTAATAATATTTTAATAGCATATCATTGTTTAGTGAAACTCGGTATTGCGTACAATGCAAGCTATCGAGGAAGGTCGCGATTGCATGTAAATAATGGCAAGCTAGTGTTGTGTGTAGTGAAAGGTTACTTTGATGATGTATATAACATAAAAACAAAATATTTCTCATAAAAGTCTCGGGTGTTGCATGGATTACTTCAAAAATATCATCAATGACTTTCAACATTGAAGGTGCAGTAGAACAACTTAGGAATAGATGATTAATGTCATGTTTGTGTTGATGACAGAGAGCACATCGGGAGCTTAGAAAAATTTCAAATTCTTGTAGGAAGAAGTCTGTGGGAAGCTTCCCTTGTACCAGTATCTAAACATGAATTGAGAGAGAGGGTCACATAAAATTCCTGTTCATATTTCCCAGCAACTTCAAACCATGAGATTTACAGTTAGAGTGCTTATAAAATAGTTTCAAAGTGATTAATCCGTTGATATCGAGTTACCTAGCCCAAAAGTAATCTCTGTATGAGAAAACATAATTCTCCATAATGCAAACAATGTGATCCGGTAGGTTCTCCATACAAATAATTGGTCCTTTATATAAATGTCCAGATTCAAAATATTTTCCTCACCCAAATGATTATTAATTATGGGGGTACCAGTCGAATTCCCTTTTTCAAAATTGTAGGGAAGAGTCCCTAGAGACAAGTTATCTGGAATGTGGTTCAATAGATTTAAATACAACCTTAAAAAGTAGGCCACACTGATGAGAAACAATAGTTTCAATTTCTTGTCTTGAGTTTGTCCAGAAATCTAGCCTGAAGGAACCCAAGAGCTTCATAATTACTGTTCATGAGCTTCCACAAAAAAGTGGCCTACAGAGAGTTATTAAAGCGCCAATTATTCTTAATGCCTAATCCCCCAGAATCATAAGACATGCAACATGAGTTCCATGAAACAGTGGCAAGCCTTCTTTCCATTATGATAATACTCCAGAAAAAGATTCTAATTGAGATATTGATGCTTTTGAGGAGAGAACTAGGCCATTTATAAACTATAAAAGAGTAAAACATCTTTGAATTAATAACTGATTTCACCAAGCAAACACAACCAGGCATGGATAAGGATTTTCCCTTCCAAGAAGAGTGTTTTATTGGGATATTTCTAGTGATGTTAGAAAAGTAGAAGGCCTTCAGTCTTCCCAAAAACAAGGGGACCCACGATAGTTCAAGGGAAGAAGTCCCTCATAGATTCCCAAATCCCTAATAATGTCAAGCTTCCTATTAGTATAGATACCTCTTCCAAAGTAAACGAAATATTTTCTTCAGATGATCTCTTTTCCAGAGACCTTTTCAAAATGAAAAAGTGCTCTCTTGATGTTTCTAATGTTCCTTTTGTCCCATTTAGTGAAAATAATAATGTCATTAGAATACCTCACATGTGTGGGAGAAATAAGACCCCTACCAGCAGAAATTGGTCCCATTTTCCCATTTCCATCCATGGTGAAAAATAGCCTGTTGAGATAGTCTTCAGGGAAGGAGAAGATAATTATAGATAAAGGGTCACCATGTCTAACCCCTTTGGAGAAATAAAAGTATCCTTCAGGTGAACCATTAATAAGAATATAAATGTGTGAAGAACATAAAATGGATATAACCTAGGTAATGAAAACAATATCAAATCCAAATGAAGAAATAACACTACAGATACATTGCAAATTCATCATATCAAAGGCATTCCTGACATCATGTTTGAGCGCAATATTTCCACCCCTAGAGGGTTTCTTAAGAAAGTTGACACATTCTGATGCAGTGATAAGGCAGTCCTAAATTGATCTTCCTTTAATGAAACCAAACTAATTAGGAGACATATTGTTTAATGCAATAGGAGAGAGCCTGTTGGCATGAATTTTTCTAATGATCTTGAAAATGGTGTTACCTAGGACATCTAGTATAAAATGAATGATCTCATTAGTATTCTCCACTTTGGGAATAATTTCCACTTCATCATACAAATGGATACCTATGATTCCCATTATCGGAATAAGTATAGATCAAAAACATGTTGTGATGCTGTTGGGGGAAACAAATTTTAGGTCCTGAAATGGTCGAGGAAATGGTGGAAAAGGTTTAGACCATTCAGGAGTACATTAAATCCACTCAGAGTCGATATAATACCTATGATGGAAATCATCAATGATACCTTGAGTTTGATGTTGGATACATGGTATTCCTCTACAAATCTACAAGGAATAACGTGATGTGATTTGGGAAGAATGTAAAGCTTAGTCCAAGATACATCATCCCCTTCAGATCCTTGATGACATCATAGAAGTGGTCTACTAACTGGAACTCCCATCTATCGAATCTCGTGTACATGATATATTCCTTTTATCCTTCATGAGAACATAAATACTAGACCCCTCACATGTACTTAGTCTAGAGGTGGTACCATTAAAGAATGATCACTCATATGAGGAAAAGTTGGTGAAGATCATAGATTATAGAGGAAAAGGTATATGTAATAATGCAGTGGACCTAGTCAAAGTTTTTTTAGAAACCACAAGACTGAAGAAAAATCATGGGAACTAGGGGAAGAATTAAAACAGAGTTACCCTAATATGTTTTAGTGTGGGAATTGAAATTTTTTTGTGTGAAATTTCTGAAGGGAGGGGGGATTGTAATGCCCTAAAATGTTATAAATGAAATTCCCCATTTGATTGAATTAAATTTCTTATTATATAATGTTGTTATAGAAAACTCAAGAACTTATTTTGTGTTATTATATACTATTTTATTTTAAATAATATTAAGTATCATTACCATTGATAATATAGTCATTGAACAGTGATCAAATGATTATTATAAGTATAGGGTTTTAATAAATCCAATTAATATAGAAAAATGATGTGATGGCCTAAACCAGTAGGATTATACCCTATGAATCCAATTTATCAATGATTTTGATGGATATAGAATCATTGGGTTTATCCCTTGACTAATCCCTAGATATCCCCCACCAAATTAATCATGTGTGAAACTATTAATTGGAGAAGTTCAAACTCATCAAGATCACGAACCAAACCATGAATGTCAACCCGCCGTAGGAAAGTCTCACCATCACACACCTTAATCATTGGGTGTTTTCTATTGTATTAAATGGATATGTATCATGGCCCTAGGAATATGATTATATAAATTGTTTTGTATACAATAATTAATATAATTACATCTAATTTTTATTACTTTATAAATGATTTTTATTTTGATATAATAAAACACAAATAGTTTGTCTGGGTAACATTCAAAATCAATTAAGGAATTTATTTTACAGAATTAATATATTTTTGAAATAAATAATTAATTAATAAAATATTATTATTAAATATTTTTTTATAAAATATAAATGATCATATAATATTTATGATGTCAAATGTAATTTTTATATTGGTTTAAAAACTGTTATGATTAAAATAACCCAAAAATTCTCAATAAAGGTTGATTAAAAAATTGAAATTGTAAATTAAAATATTTGAAAAATTATTTAGATAGAATTAATATTATTTTGTAATCGGAACATTGAAATTATCCAAAGGTGAATTTTTCATAATTTTCTGAAGCTGCCGAATTTACGGGTAAAAATTATGTATCGTATAAATATACTTTGTGTATTTTTGAAATCATAATGAACCATAAGTGATCTAATAAATAATATAAAGGGTATAAACAACCAAATATATATTTTTATTTTAATATAATTTTATTTTAAGTTTATTTGATTAATTTTTAAAGGCTTTATGATTCCCCCAAAACCATTAAAATATTTTAAGGTTTCAAAACAATTTCTTTAAGAGTATGCCTCACCTACAAATAAATAATGGTATTATTTTATTATGATGAGACTTTAAACTTATAAAAAAATGAAAAATACTCCCATTTTGGAATATTCCATGGGAAAAAACAATTCCATACTTTGTATTTTTGTTATTTTATTATGTGGAGTCCAACACCTAAATAAAAAAGAAATACACATTTTCCAATAAAAAATAACACCCAATATCACATCTCTCTTAACTAAAAATCCTTTTTAGCATGTCCATAATCTACCCTTAACTCTCTATATTCCTTCTAAGTTACCCCAAAGCTCTCAAGAATCCCCTCCCAAATATTTAGAGTCACACACTCAAGCAAGGGATCTTTTTTTCTCCTGCTTATTGAAGTATCATCTTTACATTATGTCTTCTATCTTCATTTCCATATGATTGGATTTTTATTTCACAACCCCCATATTTTTTAATTTATTTCAAAATTATAAGATAAAACATTCACTCTCATCATCATATTTTATGAATTTTATATGTGATGTTGTTATTCTGCCAAAATGTCACCATGATTTTCCATGCCAAAACAATTGTGTAGTGAATACCATATACCCATTTCTTATCCAGGGTATTGAACTTTATAGAATTATATTTATTTGAATATATACTTACATGTATTTATTCTAAACTCTTTTATCATTGAATAAAATATTATGTGGAATGAAGATATTTTCTACGATCAATGTGGCACACTAAAACAATTGAATAAAATGAAAGTGATGGGTGTGCTCGGAATTATATAGTGATCCAACGCATTGGGTAATAATTAGTCTCATGATATGTCATGTTGGGATAGGTAGTGATCCTTATTCCTTTCTGGTAATTTTTACACCATGTTTTATTAATGTTTTATCCTTGACCAATGTTTATGTTGCAATGTTTTATGTTTACACCGCATTTCCCATGTTATGATTATCATGCACTATCATGTATCATAGTTAATTTTTATTATTCCTAAAATTTTTATACCCCATTTATATGACTATTTTCTAACATCTATCACTATATAAAATGGTTATTCCCTCACTGGGATTTATATCTCACCAATTTCTTATGTGTGTCCTCTGGTTATTCCATGACGTTTATGAAATCGATGGAATTTTAAGAGCATGTTATGGAATTTTTCATTAATGTTGTTGTATCCCTTGTTCAATATGATATGCTATTTACCTAATTTCAAAATTCACTATAGTTATAGATCATTAGTGTTGTATTATGACTAATTTTATGTATTAAATAATGAATTAATGTGTTATAGATAATATGGTCATTATAGGAACTCCATGCTGAAAATATTTGGGAGGAGCTGTAGACACCTCTGATCCCAATGATGAATCCAGGTGGGTTCCGTGAATTCATAGGCACAAAACAATGTATCAAAGATGACATGAAATGAACCAAATACAAATCTCAGATCGATTACTAATCACAAGGATAAAATGATAGTAAAAGCTGAAGTAGTAACTATAACTCTCAGGCCTACAACAGCGCCCATCCAAGCACCCATGAAAGACTTGAACCACACAACATTTCATGTCGAGTAAAAACAACTGTAGAATCTCCCTCATCCAAAATAAATGAGTAATTATGGTTATTCAGGATTTGAGGAATATATGAATAATGAACAATCCTTCTAAAATGAACTTTTCCTCGGCTATTTTCTAGCCTCCATGGATAGTAACCTTTTCAGGATTCCATAGCCTAGGAAGTCCAATGAGGTCACCCACACTGATCATCCTGAATAATTTTATTTCAATAGAACACTGATTCATAATATCAAATACCACTTAATCATCAATGATATCCATAAAGTCATGGTTTATTTTATACCAGTGGTGTTATATATATTTTTAGAGCAAGGGGCCTGCATAATAGTTTCCCAGTCAGAATAAGGTGATGGTTGGAAAAACGTTTTACCCAGGCATGCATAGAAGTAAGAAAACATGATAACTTAAAAAAATGGTTGATCGTGCTCATTAAACATAGAGACCGTAGATGTTCATACCCACAATAAATCCACCAACCAATGAGGAAACAATAAATATGATAGCCAATGGTGGGTATGACTACTATAAGTAGGAAGAAACAGAAGAGGAGGAATCATATGCTACTCGAACATAAGGTCTAACTCTTGGAGACAACTTACCTATGAAATATGAGGAATGGGAACCATCCCACAAAATGGGATCCTCATCATAAAAAATCCCATAATTAGTTATTCCAATGTTATACACTTGGAATACCCCTTCTTGGATGATGAATTTTTTTCAAAATATCAGTTCCTAGTATAAAAATGGGGAACAATATGTTTCATGCACAATAACCAAGGATGCAAGAGGTAACACAGATTTAGTCAGACTTAATATTATGGTCACATCCCCAAAAAAGACATATATGTAGCTGAGACCCTTTAAAAAGTGCTCTAGAGAGACTAGAAAAAAATGGAGGTGTCTCAAAACATTTTATCAGTTGTTCAAGTCCAATTATCCTACTTGATCTCCAAGCATGGATATGATTATCCAATCATCCAAGATAATAGGGAAGGATGGCATGACCAGTTATGCTTGTAGAAAATGCCCTAATGTCCTCTATAGGTGAACCAGGTGTGTCTTTTTAGAATACCTCAGTTCATAAGAATCATGTCCAATAGAAACACCAAATCCGGAAGCGTCGAACTCTAGAACAAAATTATGAAATTATTATGGAACTGTAGATAGTCCCAAGAAAACTCTCAATCAATGATGTGCTACATATTTTGAAATAAATAAAAGAGGAACTCATTAAATCCCTCTAAATACCACAGTAATTTTAGAAATAAGTCACTACAGCCGAGGTCTATTATATTGATACCATGCCAGCTGAATTCCATATTGTTATTTCATTCATAGTGCATGAACATGAAGAGGTTATCCAAGGACACATCCGGCCCCAATAACTTTTGGGAAGACTCTATAATGTCAAAATATGAATGTATCTGATTAATAATAGTTATTGGATCAATATCATCCAAATTATTACCCTCTGATGCTTAGGATACAGTGAAGGTATTTTTTTCTCCCACAAATTTGACCATTAAAGGGTGTGATAATTGTGATAAAATTCCTCTAAGAAACACAACATAGTTTGGGTAGCTCACATATGATGTTGTGTTTAAATTTATCTATAAAGACACCACATACAATGTCTTGACCAAAAGGCCTTGGATCCATAGCGACGTAATGGTACATTAAACATTACATCAATGTCTAAAATACCCCAATAACATAAAATATGGTATACTACATGGTGATAGTTCCCCCTTTCAAACTAGTGAATCCACATATGCTGAGGCAAGATTCTATAAAAAGGAAGGAAAACAAACAATGATAGTTGATGATGCACAAGTCGAATCTCATAATGGGTTAGGGATAGAACCTGGAAACCCCAGATTATGACCGAAAAAAACTATGTACTCGCCATAACTCTATTTGAGGTGATAGACCTTCTCCCTAACATCCAAAATCCTCCTTTATCAAGAAGCACTGTGAAAAGCAATCATCTCCAACATCACTCTGCAATGGCTCCAGTGGTAAGAGTGATAATGTCTCTTCTCATGGGATCCCTTACCCAAATAGTGATAGAGAAGCCCCTAAATCTCTGTCTCCATTATATAATGTCCCCATAGATTCAAAATTTGAGGAAGATTGGGATGACCTTAGGAATTCCCCTCATGCATTTGAGTATGGTGTCTCGCCCACCATCAATGTTTTTAGAATTATAAATATCTTAAAAAGTATGGCCTGCAACCTACACAGATTATTTTCTCCATTCCCTTCAAAGGGAATGTGATGTATTTTTCATTTCTTAGAAAAATTGTTATGTGTTGACTTGTAATTATATAGAAATTCCCATACTAAATCCAGATGTGTCTACACACCTACTCAGCATACCTGACAAGAACATAGCCTTCAAGTTGGAAGCCAAGAGGATTCATCCCTCTCATTCCCATAATGTAGATGTATATGATGACAAATTGATAAAAGAATACATTTGTTTTAGATGTGAAATACCTAAAATGGGTTTCCAACTTCATCTCAAACATCCAAAAGAATGGGCAGATTTGGTTCATCATTGATTTTAGAGACCTTAATCAACACATCCCAAAGTAAAATTTCTCATTACCAATAATAAAACTCTTTTTAAAAGAAAATATTGTCTTGAAATATCTTTCTATCATGGTTGAGTATATAGGGTACATTCGAATAAAGATTGACCATGAAGACGAGGAATACACTACCCTCAGTTCACCATAGAGGATCTTCTACTATCAGGTCATTCAATTTCTGTTAATGAAAAATGGAACCACATACCAAGGCTCCATGCATAATATCTTTAAATCATTCTTAAGAAGGATATTTGAATGTTACATCGATGTACGGGTTTTCAAATCACAATAGTTATGTGATCTATTATCATGGATATCCAAATAGTATTCACCAAGTTGTGATAGTACAGTTTGAAGATGAATCTTCTGAAATATGATTTCAAGGTAACATCAAGAAAAGTATGTGCCTTTATGTTACGCCACTGTCGCACCAAGGTAAACCCATAGATGACTAGTTCAATTTTAGTTCTTTGACCCCCTAAAATATCAAAGAACACAGGGGACTCTAGGGGAACCTTTACAATATTCGGTGATTCATAGCCAACCTGGTTGGTCAGGCTCGCCCCTTCACCAGCCTAATGAAGAAGGTAATTTTCTATTGATGGTATGATGAATTTGAAGAATCCATTTAAATCTGAATCAGTATCTACTGCACCCACCAGTTCTGATACCTCCAATGGAAGGGAGGCCACTTATCTAGTATGTTTCCACTAAGGAACGCCAACTAGGTGCCATCATCTCAGAGAAAATTGATTTGGGGGAGGGAGAATAGTCTCAACTACATCATTAGGATAGTTCTAGGTACTGAGACTAGAAACTCTGATCTTGATAAGAATAGCCTTGAAATCATTTTCATAGTGAACAATCTTAGGCATTAGATGAAACACCACAAAGTCCATACAGTCTCTCATATTGATCTATTAAAGTATATACATAGCCTCACTTTTTTATGTGCTTCTTGGAAAGATGGGAGGTCATTATACAACAATAAGACATTCCGTTCATATCAAATAAATTAGTGAAATGGAGATCCCAGAATGATTTCCTTGAAGCACATACTACCCCAAAAAATAAACCAGTTGACACTGAGCTTCCATATGAGGAGGTTTCCTATTCAAATGACACTACCCAAACATGGGAGTGGTATATCTATAGTTCCTCTTTAATTCCAATCAGAAAAAGGATGAAAAAAGTAAGGCTTAATCATGTTTTTCTAGGGATTATATTTGTCTCTCCATTCAAAGAATTTTTTTACTACACTTTCTCACAATCTGTAGGTTGTACAAAAAATGGTTTGGAATAACAATCCAACATCTCTGGGTTGGAACAATCCCTATAGCTTTACATTCCCCAACTGAATATCAAATGGTATTTCAAAATAGTGATAAATCATATCAATAAAAAGTATTCCATTGAGCTGGAAGAATGAGACCCTGTAACTGGGGACATAAAAGGATTGATGGAAGAGTTCCCTTTTGAGTCCACGTTGCATCATGTTCAACGATCAAAAAATGCTCATGCCACTGTATTAGCTAATGCAGTTGTCATCTTGGATGAACCAAATAATGAAGAAGAATTATTCTGTACCACACATTGAAGAATGGTATTATAAATAATCAAGTGTGGTATAGAAGAAATTGACCTGGTCAGCACCACCACAAATCATGTTGAACCAATGACCACCCCTAGATGGATGGGTCCCATAATCAGTTATCTCCAAAATAGGTCTATCCCAATAGACTGTGTTGGGAAGGGAACAAATTTGGCACCATGTAGAAAACATTACCGTGAAATATAGTGTAACTAAACATTTATACCCTTACAAATTAGAATTTGATAGAATCTTCCTCATATGTATAGAATAAAGGGAGATTTCCACCATCATGGAAGAATGTCATGAAGGATCATGTGGTGCCCATAAATCCAGGACCGGGCTCTCCCACCATATCAGAATGTTGGGATACTGTTTGAAAACAATTGTAAATGACTATGTAGAATACACCAAGAATTTTCATGTGTGCCAGATCCATGAAAAATTCATCCATTAACCTCAATATTTGGTACATATATCTAAATGTTCCTAGATGATTTTTTTTTGGGAATGGATGTTGTGGGGCCATATCCTACTACTAAAGCTAAGTAGTTTAAGTACATCCTTAATACTACCAACTTCATCTCTTTATGGGCTAAGGTAACACCGCTAAAATTGGTCAGGACGATGAAAATTAACAACTTCAAAATGTCCCATATCATCCCCAGGTTTGAGGTACCTCACACAATATTGATGGACAATGACGACAACTTATATTAGACATAATTGAAGAAATTGTACCAAGAGTACAATATCGAATCCAATCACTCATCCCACTATCATGAGGTGGAAATTGGATAGATATAGGCCTTTAAAAATAATCTATCAAATATAGTAACAAATATGATGAACAAGGGTAAAAAAGACCTGGAGAGACCTGATCCTCCATGCTCTTTGGGATTATGGTGCAACCATATTTACTACTACACAAGAAACACCATAATCACCAACATATGGGATTGAGGTAGTGTTACCCATAGAGTTCCATCTTCCTTTCCTCCAAATATCCATTTATAAAAAACTCCAAGATAATGATAAATAACAAAAATTGATGGATGAATTGGAAAAGCTCGATGAGAATAAGTTCCACCGATTACAAAACCTGAAGGCCCATCAGAATAAGATCACATGAGCCTCTAATAAGAATGTTATCCTATATTAACTCTAACAAGGAGAATTTTTTTTGGATTTTAGACCCCTAATGATACCTAGGAAGAAGCCTCGTAAACTGCAACCCAACTATGAAGGGACTTATGTACTACATAATTCATATCAAAATGGAGCATACTCTTCGGAAACCATGAATGAGAAGCATATCACACCACCCAAAAATGAAATATTTTTAAAGAAATACTTTTCATAACTTTCACCATGGACCCCCAAGTCCTATAATCAAGAATTTAAAATTCATGGCATCCTTCATCTAGAGCTTGTGCTGATAAATTGTATAGAGATTATCCTAACCACATGATGACAAACAGTAAATATATTGTCCTAGAATAAAGAAAATAAACAATGCAAGGCCCCCAAGTCCTAATAGAAAGTATCTAAACTGCATGGTATCCTTTATCCTTAGAATATGAAGATTGACTATACATTTATTTTCTTGGATAAATGATGTTAAATTGAATAGTTCCCCAAGAACTATGTATGGATTGATAACCTCCATTGTAGGAAATGTATTGACACTCGAACCTCTCATTTTTGGAATATCCCCAACATGACTTTTCTTTCACATCAAGAGATTCATGTACTTACCGCATGATGTTTAACTGCACATATAATTTTCTTTCCACATAAAATTAAACTGCATAAGATTTCTAGAATGATGTATGGCTTGATTAATATTTTCAATGAGATATATGGGGATGCCTCAATCCTATATCTTGTGCCATCCACCACATTATGTAAAATATCCATGTCCAATCCTTAATTTCCGCTACAATGTTATAACAACTCTTATCATTACCTATTTCTCAAAAAAAGAATATCTCCCATGAGCATAGGAATTTTAGTAAGGCATTCCCTTCATAAACAAGGTATATAAGCTTGTGACATGATCATATTCTTCTTGACTGAAATACCATAAAAGGACTACCATGATTCCTTCCTCCCCACATGACATTAAACTTCACAGTTAGTGTTCATTGCATGACATAAATTTTTTCATTCTAATGGACCTCAAATGGGAGGACCACCATTGCAGCTGTGGCTCTCCTACCACACCTCTATTCATGATGTACGTGTGACTAGATTCCTAGAATCACATGAAATTTAGTGCTTCCCAACACTTCAATATAAGGTACAGTCATGACCCATATAGAAATTCCCATCTTTATATATAGGATAAACACGAATTAGGATTTCATTCTTCAGTAACTACATGGTTCTTGATTCTCATATGCATGGGATGCGTAGTAACTCCCAAACATCACTCTTGGGTCCAGCTACAACATTTCCATACCTTCATGTTGGTTCATCTTCATCCTCAATTCCAGATGTTAAATTACATGGAATTTTGAGAAGTACATGTTCCTTGATTCCATTCATCATAGTATATGTAGTGACTTACAAATTCATAATATCAAGCCCATATATAATATAAATGGAAACAACACCCACTTCTCCACATATCCCAGACCTATTGAGTGTTTCTCATTCACGAACTACATGTGTCTTGATTCCTTTCATTATAGGATATGTCGTGACACCTTAATCTCCAACCTTGGGTCTAGTTGCAACAACTGAAAAAAATACTAACCCCAACTGCATAGGGATTGAGTCACACCAACTCATTTTGCATATGTACAAGACAGACCTGCATACATGTTTCTTGTGTACACAATATATCATGTACAAATATTCTACATTGACTCCCACATATTTAGCATAAGACCTTAAACTACATGGAAAATTTCCTGATCACATGATATTTGAACTGCATGGCATATGTCCTCACCCCATGACAAAAAACATCAGAGTATATGTCCTTACCAAATGAAATTAAAATTTATTGAAAATTTCCCCACTGCATGAAGTTAAAATGTGTAGACCATCAACCATATTTTGTTTCTCATCAAACGACCACAAGAGCCTTACTCTGATCATCCAGTTTTTGAGATGCTTCCATCATATTTTAAAAAAACTCAATCCATATAGCCAAGCATCATGTATTGAGTGCATCTGATCATCGCAACCTTCAAAGTCCCCTAGAATGGATACCTTGCTTCAAGGACCCTTTTCCTGACTCTACATGTTTGCCTATGGATCATGTATATGCGCCTATGTTATTTAACCAAATGAATCACTCTGAAAATCAGATTTTCAATCCTTGTGAAACTTGACATCACCATGGAATAACTCAAACCCTTAGCATGATCTGAACTACTCCTGGTATAATTATCAAATATCATTACTCACGAATAGACAACCTCGATCCATGATTTACAACAACTTCATTTCCCATTCAAGTGAATGTTGGGGTATTTTTGACCCATAGTATCTTAACTGGTTTCTGGTGTATCATCCTCTATATTAGGTGCATATGTGTCATGATCCTAAACTACTTTCACGTTTCTCAGTGCTTTAAAACCCTAAAAAATATCCTATAATGTTCCAAATTTCAAGATAGTAAACTATAAAAAAACAGGACAGAAACCTTGTAATGGTGAAAAAAATGAAAAGGGTGGTTTAGGAAGAAGTCAAGTCCTCACTCTGTAATATATTCATCTACAGAGTTTAGGAAAAAATAGGGTGTGATTGAATAAGTCATAAAGCTCATAGGGTCAAATATACACCCCTAGTTGAAGTTGAACAAAGATCATTGGACCCCCTAGTTCCGAAAAAATTAGTGTAATTTTTTTTCACATATCCTTGCTATGAATAATATGTTTTCTAGGTGGTGACAAAACAATTAGGGTGATTTTAACCTTCTTGGATATTACACTTTCCATAAGTCTCGCTTTATGATTTGTGTTTCATTGATCCTCGAAATCATCCAAGGCCCATGGAAAGGATATCTAATTCAACGGATGATTTTCATGACTATGAATTTATTACTATGGTTCATGTATATAGAACTATGGTCATCAACCAAATAAAGAAATATTAAAAAGGTCTTTAATCATCCTTGTGAGCCCGCACTTCGATACAACAAAACCCATCATCCCATCATGTCACATACATGAATTATTTTAATGGTAAATTTTATTTAATTTCCATCAATTATTTTTTTTGGGGGGGGGGGGTTCCCATGAAGTTTTTGGAGGAAAGGGTGTGTTTTCATGATTTGAGCCAAACCATGAGCTCATTAACAAATTTAAAAACCAATTCTATTTCTTTTATAACTATTTAATTTTTTAATATTTTTGTAATCATTCCACTTAAAAAATGGCCTACCCTAACCTATTAACACCACCATTGCAGTTTCAACACTTTAAGAATCCATAATAATGGAGGATTTCGGTTTTTACTTAAGGAATTGGGATAGCCTGAAATCCCATTTCCAGTTTTAGAAATAAATTTGGTTTATTTAATAACATATTTAGTTTTCACTACTTCCTAGTGATTTCACCTCTCACATGAAGCCAACGTCCCTAAGAACCACCCCATATTTGCTTATGCCTCTTTGGAGCTCATTTCCATTGTGGAGTAGGGAATGTATTCTCAAGATTTTTCAAATCTTCTAGATTTGAAGATGTAATTTGTTTCCACCATAACACTTCCATTTCTCACTCTTTTTCCCCAATTCAAATTCCTACATGACTTCCGCATCCTTTTTCGAACATCACACGAATGTTTGGATTTTTGGAGATTCAGATACTAGTGTATTTTGAGAGATTTCTTGAAGATTCCTAAAGTAAGTGGGTTTCCATATTTCTTGCTCCCATTTTTTAGGGTTTAATCCCTTTTTTTGAAGTTCCAAATGTCCAAAAAGAAGGGTTTTGAAATTTGGGTTTTATCTTGAGTTTCTTAGTATGAAATTCAGGCTTTATGTCTATTTTACCTTCCATGAGGTGCGGCGGTGATGCATTTGATTTTTTGCAAAAAGAATTCAAGGGTTTTCATTACATTGGTAGGTGATTCCATCTTGTATGAAATAATTTTGACCTAGCTACAATGTTTTTGATATTTTCATGTTTATTAAAATTTTATTATTTGTGAAAAAATTGGTTTTAGTGGCAATTATAATGCAAATGAATTTTATGTTCCAATTTTAGGTGAAATTGGGGGTTTTCATAAAAATATTATATTGGTTTATTAAGGGATTCCCTATAATAATTATTATTATTTATTTAACTTTAATATGTCTTTAAATAATGTTTCAAATGTTATTCCTCTTTGTTTGTTGCTGAAAAATTGGGTTTGGGTGACGTTTGTTAAGTAAATGATTTTCAGTACCATTTTGCTATCAAATTGGGTGTTTTACATGGCTATTCTATGTGATTCTTATTGGGGGTGTTTTATAACTCATGTAATGGGTTTATAGAAATGTTTTGGGTGTTTTAAATTTTGTTTTGGAAAATATTAGTTTGTACATGGTGTTCAAAGTGGGGTTAAGATATTTTTGTGTGGAAAGCATTGTTAGTTTTTTGAAGTTGTTTTGTTAAAAATAAAAATGTTTTGTTGTATAATTTGAGTGGTAAAAAGTGTGAAAAGATACTGTACTATTTGTATGTTAAAAGTAGTGGTGTTTTATATGGAAATGGATATATGTTTCATGCTGAAATTTTTTGAGCACAAAGGGGAAGCCAATATACCTAGGTGTGCAGATTTGTACTAGTATGGCTAGTGAACCAGATGGGTTTTGTCACTCATTCCCTTACAATTTGGATAACTAAAAATCTAAATCAAATATGTGGATGATCATTGGGTACCAATTGGTTATGGGTATGTTCCCTACTAGTGGCTTGTGCATGAGAACATATTTTTCTATGGTTACTTTACACCAAGGTATGAGGTACATAAGGCCCGAAACCATCTAGTTCATAGGGGTGTTCCCAATTTTTTTGCTCAATGGATTTATGGTATTTACCCTTTTCATAGGTTGTGTTTTTAAGTACATTAAAGTAGAAAAAAATTCTATTTAAAGGTGTTATCATTATGAAATTTTATATGTTGAAAACTGTTTTCAATTGAAAGTTGCATTTCTTGGAATTTATCTCCGCTTTTCATTGTATATTAAAACTGCTAGATTTTTCACCTTGTATTGAATTAAATTTTGAATAATTTGGGGGGGGGTATCATATTATTATTAGTATCACACAATACTTAGGACCCTTGTGTGTAAGTAGACTTGGTTATGTTTGACTCAGGAAAAGGTAATGTCTCGGGTGAAGGCGGGTCGTGCTGTTAGACCCCTCCTGTGGTGCGGTGTTGTGAAGATGGATCGGGGGTGACCACCCCCTTGTCATGTGGAGTCCTTGAGGATTTATTTTTGATTTATTTATTTTTATTTGGATCTCTTGTACTTTATTTAAATCCATGTTTTCGGTTCTTTATTTTTATTAGGTTTTGTTTGGCATGGAAATTTAAAATTCTTATTATTGATTTGTTTGGTGTTATATGCTATCATACTCGGGTAAATCATTCCCAACCCTAACGAACTGATACCTGTGCACTTGTTCCAGCCCATGGGAATATGAAATTCCCTTTGGGGCCTTGTCACGGGTTTGGTTTGGTGCTGATATTGGTGGAGACCAGATTTGGTTCGTGACAAAATGGTAACAGAGGAGGTTAATGTTTTTCGATTATATTGCACTTTTGGGATGAGTCAGGATAGATAAAAGAGAGGAATGTCAGGGATCAAGGTTTTGGTCATGTTTAGGGTGCCTTTCCTACACCTCTCATTGAATAACTTGATTTACCAAGAGATGTGGGAATTGTATGATTGACTTCACTTCCAAGAGAGACGTGTGGGTTGCAGACCACACATGGTCATCAAACGGGTGTGGAGTAGTGGTATCTTTTATTACTGTAATGTGTTTAGATTATTTATATTTTATGTATTTGATTAAAATTTTCAGATTTTTGTTATTGACTTTTTTCTTCTATGAATGTTGCATTTTGAAGCAATATGCCTCCCTAGAAAGCTCCCATGTGCCCACAAGAAGAATTCAGAGAGAGTTCTCCCACACCAATTGATCAGAGGCTAGTGGGAGGAATATTGCTACTATTTTTGATACTACTACCTCTATTTAAATCATTTCGCGCTGTTGTTTGTACACAATAAATTTACCAACCGAGTTGTTGTCTTTTGCGATGGAGTTGGTGATGTTGCTGGGAAAGAAGAAGGAGCATGGTCTCAAGTGGCCCACATGTGCACTTTCAGTGTTAGGGGATGAGATAGAGTGGGACCTCTTAGTACTAGATATGGAACTGTTTGACATAATACTTGGCATGGATTGGCTAGTACACATCTAGGAAAACATTGATTTCCACAGGCGGTGAGTGAGTCTCACATCACCTGATTGGAGTTGTCATGTTTTTCATGAAGAATGGGATCCTCGGTCAGGTCATGTAGGATCTCCACTCCCAGAATTGGTAAGTCTTATCTTCCAGTTATTGTCACTTCTGCTAGAGGATGATGATCTTTCCCCTGAAGGTACACTAACTCATGTAGTGAATGAGTTTCCATTGGTATTCTCAGATGATTTTCCAGGTTTTCGTCCAGAGTGGGATGTGGAGTGTTCGAATGATCTGACTGTAGGAAAACAACTGTTATCACTTCCCTCATATCGCATGGCCCCTACTAAGCTGAGTGAATTAAGTATATATCTACACGACTTAGAATCCAAATGATTCATTTTCCCAAGTGTCTCTCTATGGTCCACTCTAGTATTCATGAAAAAGGCTGATGGAACCCTCTAGTTGTGCTTTGACTAATGAAATCTGAATAAAGTTACAATTACGAAAAAATACCCTTTTCCTAGAATAGATGATTTTATTGATCTGTTGAATGGGGGAAAGTGGTTTTCAAAAATAGACTTTCATTTTGGATACCATCAACTCAGGGTGAGAGATTAAAGTATCACAAAGATAGCCTTCTGAAGTTGGTATGACCACTTTGAGTATTTGTTCATGCCCTTTACATTGACCAATGCTCCAGCGGTCTTTATGGAACTCATGAATAGGTTGTTCCACCATTATCTAGATTCCTTTTTTGTGTTGTTCGTGAATGAAATTATGTTATACTCTTGCTCTAAGGAGGAACACAAACCTCACTTGAGGGTCGTTTTGGGTACTTTGTGGGATCACCACCTCTATGAAATGTTGTCAATGTGCACTTTCTGGATCAGGGAGGTGATGTTTCTGGGGCATGTGATCTTGGTGTTGTGGGTTTCAGTGGACCCTGATAAGATCAATGTGGTTATGACATGTGAGAAGCTGAATAATGAATTTAAGATCAGGAGTTTCCTTGCCCTAGATGGTTATTATAGGTGATTTGTTGGGGATTTATCTCAGCTTGCTTCAACATTGACCACGCTCACCCAGAAAGGTGTGAAGTTTGTATGGGGACTAGAATGTCATGAATACTTCAAGAAGATGATGTAGTGGTTGAATACTGCCCCCTTGATGATTTTTTCTGAGGCTTGGATGGGGTATATGGTCTATTGTGATGCTTTAGGTATCGGTCATGGGTGTGTACTTATATAGGATGATCATGTTGTGGCATATGACTCTCTCCAACTACGACCACATGAAAATAATTACCCGACCAATGACCTAGATATTTCACCTATTATGCATGATTTGACAACCTATCGCCACTATCTCTTTGGGGTGAAGTTTTTGTTCTACTCCAATCACAAAATATTGGCCTATATCGTCTCGCAGAAGGACCTTAACTTGTGGCAGCGTCGCTGGATCGAGTACATGCATGGATTTGACCTTGATATTGTCTATACCCCATGTAAGGGTAATGTGGTGGCCAACACCTTGAGAAAAAAGGGTTCCAGTGTAGTATTTGAGGAATTCTAATGATGAGTGGACTTTTATGGGGCTCTTTGCTCATATACACGTAGAGACCAGGGAGCACAGTGGAGGTGTGTTCTTAGTGAGCATTCAGTTGACTAATTTTCTATTGGAGTTGATTCAGTGTGAAACGCCTAGTGATGATATTTTTCAGTGTTCAGGGCAGTTTCTTCATGGTGGGGAGATGTCCTCTGATTGGTTGTATTCTCCCAAGGGCATCTTTTACTTCAAGGGCCATTCAATAGTGATGTCGTTTCTACAGAAGGTAGTGATACAGTAAAGCCACCAATTTCAGTGTGTTATCCATACGGGTGACTCCAAGATGTATTATGATGTTCATCGGCTATTTTAGGGGCTAGGTATGTGATAGGACATAGTGAACTTCATGTCCAGATGCTACACATGCCAGCAGGTGAAAGTAGATCATCAGAGGCCCTCCAGTTTGCTTCATCCATTACCCATTTCCAACCTAAAAGTGGGACGAGGTCTCTATGGACTTCTTTGTTGGATTTCCTAATACACCTCAGGGTAAGAATGCCATTTGGGTGGTGATTGATCATTTGACCAAATCATCCCACTTCAGTCTGATCAAAGTTATAGCTAAGGTGGATGAGTTGGGCTGTTTGTATCTTTAGGAGGTGGTGAGACTCCATGGTGTTTTGTCAGTAGTGGTCTCAGATAGAAAACCCCACTTCAGTTCTCGATTTTGGGAATGACTTTATAAGGCCTTGGGGTCTCATATTAAGTTGATCATGGCATACCATCCTCAAATGGATTGTCAGATAGAGCGAGAGAATCATATTTTTAAGGACATGCTCCATGCATGTGTACTAGAATAGGAGGTTCCTTTGATAGTCATTTGGGATTGTTTTAGTTATCTTATAATAAAAGTTACCAATCCTCTATTCAAATTACTCCTTTTGAGGCTCTCTATGGTCGGCCTTGTCGGTCCCCCATATGTTGGGATATTGTAGGCGAGAGTTCCATGTTGGGACCGAGTCTAGTGCAGGAGACGTCTAAAAAGGTCAAGCTTATTAGGTAGCGCATAGTGACAACTTATAGTTTTCATAAATCATATGCTGACCGGAGGTGTCGAGACCTACAGTTATTGGTGGGTGGTAGGGTATTCTTGAAAGTGTCCCCTCATCTCGGTCATCGTCGATTGAGAAATCAAGGGAAGCTATTGTCGACGTATGTAGGACCCCTTGAGATTAACGAGCATATTGGGAAGGCTGAATATAGGTTGTCTTTAACTTCTTAGTTTACATCCATCCATGATTTCTTCCATGTCTCCTACTTAAAGAAATAGAACCTGGATCCGTCTCATGTGCTGAGTTGGGAAGAACTATAGTTAGAGCCTGACTTCTTAGTTTTTGAGAATCCAGTGAAAATTGTTGACTCTCAAGAGAAGGTGCTTCGAGGGAAGTCTATTCCACTAGTCTATGTTTTTTGGTAGAATGTTAGATATACACATGAGAGAGAGGAATAGATGTCATGAGTTGAGGAAGAGAACTTGTTCTTGTCTTCTGATCAAGATTTAGGTAGACATTCGGGGGTGAAACTTCTTTCATGGTGGAAATAATTGCCACATCCATGAATTATTTTAAAGGTAAATTTCATTTAATTTCTCTTAATTCTTTGTTTTTGGGATTTCCCATGCATCTTTTGAGGAAAGGGTGAGTTTTCATGATTTGGGTCAAACCGTGTGCTCTTTTCCAGATTTAAAAACCAATTTTGTTTCTTTTATAACTATTTTAGTTTTTAATATTTTATACCCATTACACTTCAAAAATGGACTATCCTGACCTATTAACACCACCATTTCAATTTAGACCCATTAGTAATCCATAGTAATGGTAAGTTTGGGTTTTTATTTAAGGAATTGGGTTAGCCCGAATGCCCATTTCCAGTTTTAAAAATAAATTTTGTTTTTAAAAAAATATATTCATTATTCAGTATTTTTCGGTGATTCCACCTTCCACTCAAAGACAACATCCGTATACCCATCCCAATCTGATCTTCTCCCACTTTGGAGCTCATTTACATCGTGTATTATGGAAAATATTCTCAATATTTCTCAAGTCATCCAGATTTGAAGAGGTGATGTGTTACCATCATAACTCCTTCATTTCTCAATATGTTTCCCCTATCATAGTTCCTACCTGACCTCTATATACTTTTTAGAACCTCACTTGAATTTATGGCTGTTTCGAGATTCATGTACTTATGAATTTTGGCATATTTCTTCAAGATCCCTCAAGTAAGTGGGTTTCCATCCTTCTTGCTCCCATTTTCTTAGGGATTCATCCCTTATTCCTAAAGGTCCAAATGTCCAGCAAGTTGGGTTTAGAAATTAGGGTGTGATATTTTGTTTCATGGTCTGAAATTCTGGTCTTAGGTATGTTTTACTTTCCTTGAGGTGTGGTGGTGGTGCGTTTGAGTTATCTCACAAAGGATTCAAGGGTTTTCATTAGTTTTTTAGGTGATTTTATCATGTATGAAAGATTTGTGAGCTAGCTACTATGTTTGTGATACTATCATGAGTAGTACATTTGATTATTGGTGAAAAAATTGGTATTAGTGACAATTATAATGAAAATAAAATTTAAGTTCTAATTTTAAGTGAAATTGGGGTTTTCTTAAATAAATCTTGTATTGGTTCATTAAGGGCTTCCCTATAATTATTTAATTCGTTTTATTGAATCGTATTGGGGCTGAAAATAATTTTTTTAATGTTCTTACCCTTTGTTTTTTGTTGTGAAATTGGTTTTGGGTGACGTTTGTTATGTAAATGATTTTTTTTGTACCAATTTGTTGTGAGATTGGGTGTTTTACATAACTATTCTATGTGATGCTTACTGGGGTTGTTTTATAAATAATGTCAAGGGTTTATAGAAATGTTTAGGGAGTTTAACATTCAGTTTTATAAAATATGAGTTTTCCCATGGTGTTCAATGTGGGGTATTAAATGGATTTTTATGTGAAAAGCATTGTTAGTTTTTGTGAAGTTGTTTTGTAAAAAATATAATTGTTTTCTTGTGTGATTTGAGTGGTATAGAGTGCGAATGTCTATGGAACTATTTTTATCTGACCAGTAGTGTTGTTTTTTATGTAAATGGATATATGTTGCATGCTGAATTTTTTTGATCCCAATGGGGGAAGCCCGAGTACCTAGGTGGGCAGATTTGTACTAGTACGTCTACTGAATCGGATGGGGTTTGTCCCCATTTCACTTATAACATGGATAATGAAAACTCTAACTCAACTTTTTGGTTGATTATTGGGTACCACTAGGTTATTGGTATGTTCCCTACTAGTATCTCATATACAAGAATATATTTTTCTCTGGTTACTTTACACCGAGGTACGTGGTACATAGGGCCCGAAATAATCTCGTTCCATGGGGTGTTCCCGATTTTGTTTGTCATTGGATTTATTATATTTATACTTGTATTAGGGTGTGTTTGTATGTAAATTACAGTAGATAAATATTATATTTAAATGTTTTAACATTCTGAATGTTTTATCCTGAAAACTGTTTTTAATTTAAAGTCGCATTTCTTGGAATTTAACATCACTTTTTTCTCATATTAAAACTGATTTTTTTTCACCTTGTATTGCATGAACTTTGGAATTATTTGGTGGTATCCTATTGGGATTAGTTTCCCACCCATATTACACCCATTGTGTGTAAGTATACTTGGCTATTTTTGATTAGGGAAATGGTAAAGCGTCAGGTGAAGGTGGTTCAGGCTGTTAGACACCTCCTGCGGTGCAGTGTTGTAGAGACGGCTCGGAGGTGACCACCCCCATATCATGTAGAGTCCTTGTGGATGCATTTTTGATTTATTTGTTTGTATTTTGACTTCTTTTACTGTATTTAAATCCATATATACAGGTCTAGATTTTTATTATGTCTTGTTTGGTATGGAAATTTCAAATTCTTATTATTGATTGATTTTTTTGTTTTATGCTATCATACTCGGGTAAATATTTCCTAAACCTAAAGTATTGATACCCTAGAACTTGTTCCAGCCCTTGGGGATAGGTAATTACCTCAAGGCCTCATCACGGGTATTAGTGGAAACCATATTTGGTTCATGGCATAATATGTTTTTGCTTATTCCCAGAACGACTGTCCCATGTCATCTTCCTGACCCATGCACCTTGGACCATAATTTATCATATTTGTACCAAAATATATGAGTTCATTTGACATCCATGATATTAAATCACTATATTTTGTACCCATTCTCAAATAAAGAATGTGACAATCCATTCTCATACCTTTTATGGCCCATCCCTCATGACTCGAAACCACATGGAGTAGGTCTTGAGCTTTACAATATAATTTTCAAATTCCCCAATGGTGATAGAATCCTCCCAATATGGCTTTCCTTCCATAACCAACCTCATCCTCTATACATTTGTGTCTTCTCAATCATTTCATAGACCTTGGAATGAGGTGTAGATCATATTTTTCTTGACCATTCTTGTGATGCATAAGGTCCTTGACCCCCCAAAAAAGGCATATCATCCTTGCAAGAAAGGATATTCAATCCTTTTGAGCCCTAGAAACACCAAATTTGAACCCCAAAACTCAAAGTGTTGTGGGTCATCCATGTTAGGTATGCCCCATCCCATATTCACAGACTCAAACATTTGGGTCATGAATTACATCATCCATGCTCCTACTATCCAGGAGGACCTAACATCCATGTTGTTTCTCCCTCAACCGATATTAGATCCATATGTCTTCTATATCCCCTAGAAATGATACCTAGTACCAAGGACCATTTTCCTGACTATTCATGTATTCCTATGGATCATGCATAAGTACAAATGGCTGTCAACTAAATTTTTCACTCTATAGAAAGGGACCTATGGTCCTTCTAAGACTATAGAACACCATGACAGAACCCAACATATTAGAATGTTTTGGGTTATTCCTAGAATGAATTCCCCATATTTAATGTCCTTAATCAGGTCCTAGATAAAACACCATAAACTAAATCAATAAAAGGTATAATATAGAAGACCCTAAAATAAATCAATAGAATGTCCAATCTAGAAGACTGAAAAGTAATGAAATAAAATTTATGAGATAAAAGACCCTAAACTAAATTAATATATGGTCCAAGATAAAAGACCTTAAACAGAAGTAGTAGATGGTCCAGGCTAAAGGACCCTAAACAAATGTAATAGAAGGTCTAACCTAAAATAATATAAACGAAAGAAATAAAAGAACCAATCTAAAAACACAAAACTAAATTGATAGAAGGTGAAAGTTAAATGACCATAAACTAAAGAAATAGAAGGTCCGTGCTAAAATACCCTTAACTAATGTGATATAATGTCCAAGATAAAAGAAACGAAACTAAATTGATAAAAGGTTCGAGCTAAATGATCCTAAACTAAATAGATATAATGTCGGATCTAAAAGACCCTAAATTACATCATAGCAATGATTTTAGTCTACAAGAGCTTGTGAGGAACACTATATAGCCTTTTAAAAATCATGAAATTCTTTCTGAGCCTATAATCTATGTATGAAGATTTTAAAACACCATATGGGACACATTGACAACCCAAATAATCCTTCTATGAATCATGTAATTTCAAGATAGATGGAGGAGATATATCAATATGGAATATCATGTTGGTTTGTATACATTAGTTTTTCTTAATAATAATCTACTATAAATTCAAAATTCAATTATAGGTGTTCAGGTTTTCTTGGTATTATGAAAAGGATGGGTTATGTTTAGGATTCACATTATATTAGATCAACAAAAATGACATGAACATGATGAATTCAATAAAACAAGAGAATAGAGATAAATGTTCAATATATTTATTCGCTAATAGCACACAAAAAAAAGGAATCTGCACAAATTAGTGACTCTCTTATGAATATAAGATCCTTAGTAAATTTTTTATATTGAAAATAAATCACAACATGTGCTCATAATAGTCCTTCAGTTAATAAATCCTCAGATTCATAAAAGAAAACTATCGACGTAGTCTGTCGATAGAGTCAATTTGTACCTCTGTAACCTTCTGAAACTCCTTTTCCCTAACAACAACATCTAGCCTATATTTCTCCACTGCATTGAGGTGTTCCGGCTTCTCCCATATGGTCTTACATAATATATGATGTTCATTTTGTAACTGAGATATTTTTTCTTAAAAATAAGAAATTTTGGATTAAAGACAGAAGAGTTTAGACTAAAGAGGGTATGTTCCAATCTTCTCATCAATGACTACATCCCAATGAGACGTTGACACAACTATATTGTTTGAAGCATCATTTACAGTTTTTTCCTAATTATACTTCATTGAAGAGGAGGCCTCGATAGGTATGACCCTTGATTTAGGGGCCATCTTTTTTCCCTCATGGATATCACCGCCTTCACCCAAGAGTGAATGGTAGAATAGTGAAAATCCTTATAACAAAGGGAGAAACATGAATCGATGATGACCCAATCTATCATTAAACTTTTCCAATGGGGTTTTTATGATAAAATCAAGACCATCCTCTGTATATGTTGTTGCAAATAATGATAAAGTGATCCAAAAGTAGGTCCATGGTCTAGATTTATCTTGGGATCGAGAATATATTCTGGGACAAGGCCACTCATAGTAATAGTTCTTCACACAATCTTCGTTGAAGAAGAAATAGAACCGAATTCTACATTAGTTTATCTTATAAAAGGAACCCTTGGAAGAGTAGGAACTATAGCCTCCAAACCATTGGGTGAAGGTGATATAGAAAGGGGAATAAGGTCGTATCACTCACAGTTTAAACAATACCGAATCACCAAGAATTCGGTGGATATGACTGATGTTAGAAACATACCTTTCTTGGTCATGTCACAAGTGACATACACTTTCCCAATGCCATCCTTTGGTGAAGAGGAAACTTATTCCAACGACGATTGGATTTTTAGAACCTCGAGACCTTTTCCTAAATATGTACTTCATTTACGGCAATTTAGGATTGTTGGAACAAAAAATAATTACAATATAGAGTGATATCGAACAAGTAAAAAAGTGTCATGTCTTGAAGAAGTGTTCAACTTATCCAAAACTAACTTCCCTAAAATCTAACGTAGTATTTGAATATATACCTATTTTAACATCATCCAAAAGTGATTCCACCCATGGGAGATAAAATTATACGCTCAATGAAATGTATACAACAAGAAACAGACATGATTAAACATATACCTCATCCACATCCACTTCGTGATAGGTCAGGCCCAATATAGAAGGGTCTTCTGAATCAACTAAACTCTTTCCCACATCCTTGAAAGAAGATACATTCTCTCCCATATGATCATGGTGGGGGCCTACGAATTTTCTTACAAAACATAATGTTTTTAAAAAATAATCAAATAATATAGAATATTGAAATACCACACTTACAGGAAGATTTCAAATAATAAGAACCTGAAAATATAGGTTGCATCTTTTTCTTCTTCTTCCTTTCTATGTAAGGATCTCTAAAAGGTGCTAGAGATGAAAATATTTCCGTAGAATCAATGATCACTGCCCTCATATAAGCATGTCAAATCAGAGAACCTTCATAATCTGTCCCCTTATCACTGCAAATTTTTCTCCCACAGTCGTACCATGGGGATTATACTCAGGGGAGAGTAGATCCAGATGATATTCATTTGAAACCCACAGTTTCAACATATAATGGTCTTTAATATAGTTATGATGCATCTATGACCATTTATAAAAAAACAGTGAGCCTGAACATACTGTCTCCTTGAGGATGTGATAACCATGTTCATCAATAACAATATGAAGCATTCCATAAACAACCATTAAGTGGACCAGTGAAGCATAAAATATCTTACCCTTGACACTTGTAAATACCATGTCAATGTCATTAAGAAAGGCCCTCACCTCCTCCATACGATCATTAAATGTGATACCAAGAGGTGTTGTGATATATGTGGATCCTTCAAAAAGTTCCTCTTCCTGGCATAATATACCCCGTATCTTGTCCTATAAGTTCTTAAACTTTCAAGATTCCCATTGATGAGATGCGATGAGAAAAAAATACGTCTAGTACAAAATCACCCTCCAACATTAAATTTCCTGTAGTCCTGTAAGCAGGTGCCTCTTCTAGAAATGTTAAAAATTTGATTACCATGATTGGAGATTTTGGGTCTGGTGACCCTTTGAGATCCACTTTATTTGTAGTCTTGGGATTGTGCTCCATAGACAGTGGTTGGGATGCATCTCTCACAAAATGGGATAATTTCACATGATGAGATGAGTGAATACAATCCTCAGTATAGGAACATGATAAACGAATCACGACATTATGAGGATGAAGGTTTATCTTATCACCAGTCTCCTCTATGGTAAAGATCGATGAAAATTCGAAAGATACCATCAGCCTATCCTCAACTAGAACATGAATAGAGAAATGAAATCATGATTGGACAAATAGTAATTGGCAGATGAACCAGTAGGGAACATACCATTTTTATATCTGTTCCTTGTCAATATAGGTGAAATAACCCATTCACGATGCAACATCACATAAGCCAGTGCATCAAGAATCACCTCGCATGTGTCCACAATATCACCAGCCAGCACTGGCATTTATGGAATAAAGTCAAAATGATATTAGAATCTCACATAATCCCTTACATCCCAATTTTTCAATGAAACTGGTCTCACCCCATTAATGCATTGAATGTATTTAATGAAGCAGATATTGGGGATACCCTAAGTGCCTGGATATTTGTAACTTACTAAGTGATACACTATCCAACCTCATAATACTTGGAATGGTCCACCATTCTTGAAAGGGGTTATTCCCTAATAAATATGGTGCAAATGATGATGGAGTCTCGCATAAATAGGGATGGATAGTCTAATATACTCCCCCTTCCATAGAGGTCTTTATATTGAAAGTGGAAATACTAACTCCACCTTCTTCCATCATTGGAAGTATGTACCCACATAGGTGCATGATGGGGAAACCAGCTAGTTAGACATCCCAATCAATACTAGGGATATCTTTTCATCACCATTCTCTAGATTTCCCTTCCACAACTAAGGGTCAATAAGCATTTTTTGCACCATGGGAGTCCTTCATAAGCCATGATTTTGGATTCTTAGCTTCATGATTAGTGGTAATATTATTGATAATTTATTTTGACAATGTCTTGAATATAATATATTCTTTGGGAAGAATATCCTTTCAGAGGGCCTTTTCTGCCAACTTAATCAGCTCCTAAGTTAGAGGAGGTATCCTCATTAAATCATCCCAAGTAGACTGTATGGGGAATAAATCATCATACATCCCATCCAATATAGATTCTCTATAGATATTCTCTATAACCCAAAGGCTGATTCCCACGTCACCATGCATCAGGTGGAAAGTGTTCATGTCTGGACTCTAATGACTGAACGTCTCCATCATCAAACCATTATTGTAGAAGGAAGATGTATGTGATATCCATAGAGCCTCATACATTCTGATTTTCCTTAATTCATAAGTGCATTTAGAAGAAATGTATCGAACCCATTAATGATATCCCCATTACATGCTAAAGTTACCTCCTGATCGGAATTTATAGTTGGTAACCCACTTGAACATTTTATTATAGGAGTATTTTATAATTATTGAGTGATACGTATGAATATTCTCATTAGATTTGTGATCAGTCCCATAAAATTCCTTCCGTAAATTTTTTAGTGTATTCCCATATTCATGGTCCCCCTAGGAGACAATGTATCCCCTAAAAGTGATTTTATTTCATGGAAGGTGTTGAAGGTTGTTTGGATCCATGAATATGCTATGAACAGTGACTTCGAGAGAGGAATGAGAGCATCATTAGTAAGACCAAACCTGTCAATGGGAAAGAAGTCTGAAAGGGGGTAGTCTGAAAATTTTATTCCAATCAATGTTAACAAACTCATTTTTTCTGAACCAATGTAATAGAGGAAAGTAGGATCCATGCACACCAATATAAAATCTATATAGTCTATCATTGATGTTTCCACTTTTGAATACTTGTGAGAATATTGAAGAGTACCAAAATCCATCTGAATAAAAGTAAGTGAAATATGTTAAAAAATGATAATATAAAATCTTATCAATGTGAAGACATAACAAATTGGAAGCATCATGAACATCTTATTAATCAATTTGGGATTCATTAATCACATAAGGATTTCATGAATTGCCTAAATATCAATTGTATCATGGGTCGCATAATCTGGAACGGTGTCATGAAATTACATGCCCCCTTGGAGACTCACGATCATGTATCTTGGACAGGGTGATGTGAATCACATTCTACCCAATTAATCATATGATTGAGTCAGCAGAACCTATAGAACCATCAAGAAAATGTCATCCTTCATGGATAATGTTCATATAGTAATCAAAATATACTTCATAGTTGGTTTGAATGAGCGCCTGACTAAAATAGATCTTTAAAAAAGTGCTTTTGAAATCTAGCTCGTGGAAGGGTCTCACGATTGTGTCTTGATAAGGGGTATTATTAGAAGGGAACGCGAAGAAATAAAGGATAGAGTGATATGGAGGAATGAGTATCTAGTGAAATGAATATCTTTCTGCACACCCTATTTATAGAGCTTCTCATGGATTACCAAGTTTCACATGGAAGACTAAAATTCTCCCAATACATTGATTCAAGATAGTTACAAAGCCTCAGGTGGGAATTTAATTTCTTCATAACTAATACCTTTTCCCCAAAAACATCACTTTTAAGGGGGTTTATTTGTTGAATCTCACCAATTGAGCATCTATAAAGTCACAATGGAAGAAATAATTGAATATGGGTATTATTTTCCCTACAAATGAAAATGTAGATGAAGGTGTCCAATACCCATGGACCACACGAGCCTCCAAGGGATTTCTAATTATGTGACTATAATAAAGTCCTATGAAGGAACCATGAACATAACTTAACATGCATAGGATAAAATAGAGACCCTCTTGAAACCCCTGTATACTATTGTGAATGTGCCCTGAACAACTATTGTTCATGCGGTGACATCCATATAATCTCCCCCAGGACAAGTAGATCATTAACAGGTGAATTCTTAAAAAACCATCCAAAATTCCTTTAAAATGATAAAAATCTCTAAAAGGCAGAAGCCTCTTGTGGTCATGAAAATCACAAGGATTAGTAATGAGAAAAATGTTATTCCTTGAAAACATTCCAGAAAACACACAGGAACCCCAATCCTTTGTAAAAAAATAAAGTAAATAATTGTGGGAGTTGTAGGAACCTCCCACAATCATAAAAGTTTTGCGATTCCTACCCGGAAATACACAAGAAAACACATGACCTCAGTGAAATATCATCCTCATCTCATAAAAGCCCGCATACATGTCATCGTCATCACGTCAAGAACCTAAGGAATTTTCATGAAATGTTTCACCTTCACATTGGCTCCCTAAGTAAAGACATATTTAATTATCCTTAATATTCCCTCGCACCTCCATAAATCCATTTTTGGTCACTGATTATTTCTTAATATGTAAGGCGATTGTCCATGAAAACACCTAAGAAACATCCTAAACTCCCCGAACATTTTAACATTAAAATAATAAAAAAAGGGGTAGAAGGTGGAAGCCTCATGTGGTTGTAGAATTCCCATAACTTTCCATGTTTGTCCACAACCCAATATCATAAGACCCCCTAAAAAGTTTGCATGATCTCATGAAATCCCATGGTCAATTCATCAAGAATCACATGAACACCTCATTGTAGGAATCCTAGACTCATGAGGTCTCTTGGACATGTCAATATGACAATATTAAATTCCATTGGAATATCTGCATGATTCAACAAGTCCCCATTAATAATTAATAATCCAATAAAGGAGGAGTTGATGGGAGGGAATCATGGTTGCTGAAAATCAAGAAACACCCCCATAATGATTCATGGTAGAAGCTAACGATGAAAAGTGATGTTAAAGCCCATTTCTGACTCTAGTTTGGATTCACGTGAGATAATCCATTCCATGTGTCAAAAAACTAGGGTGGAAATGCTTATAAATCCCACACAATAGCCTAAAAAATGACTCACCCACAAATAGAAAGACTGGACGCTACCACTACCAATTTCAACTCAGAGGACTTGTAGAAGGATCACGATCATGACCAATGTGAACATGATCTATCAAAACCACACACTAGTGAAATATCGTATTTCTTGAACTAGCTAATCTCACAACCGAATTATCTTCTTGTCATGTAGGGTTCGAGGAAAAGTCGGAGAAACCAGGCATCATGCATAAGAACTTCATATGATCACTCATTGAATATGAAATTTCTTTCTAGCATGGAATGCATAGAATATCAAAAACATCTTCTAAATCAAGAAATATTTAATACAAGTTAACAATAATAAAATATAAAGCATTCATAATATTGAGGTTATAAAAACACTAAAGGTTGGAGACTTAATAAAATAACCTAAAATGTTTGCCAACATGTGATTCACGTATACCACCCAAGACATTAAATAACACCAAGACATGTCGTTAATATCACAAGATGCTCCTTTTGTATACTATTTGGATTATGTGAAGTTATATAAACATGTCAAAGAATGTCACATGAATTCCTATGGACAAGCCACCGAAGCCTTGAGAAAACCACTAGGATGTTCTTTAACCCTCATGATTTCCATCACATGTGTCTCCAAACTGTTATTGTAGAACCGACTCATGCCAGATAAGTCTCCTGGTAGCACCAGGGTATATTGAATGACTATCACAATTCCTTCCTGTCATGCCATCAAAGTGTCATGATACCCTTTAGACATGTTATCCAGAACATGAAACACCCTTCAAGACACGTTGCATTGACTCTCAAACTCCCTCCATTTGTGTCATCAATCTCTTTTGATGGAACAAGTAAAATTTATTTGGATCCTAAAATAACCTATGGAAACGTCATCCAGGTCATGTGATGGCTTCTATGATCAATCAGCCAGGTCTTGCGATGTCCTCTTGACAAGCTAGCCTTGATCATTTGACAACCTTCAAACATGAATTATTGGTTATGAGGATTCATACAAATAAGTTAGATGGATCATAAAATTGTCTTTGAACATGTTAGGAAGACACTCTCTTACATTAATTACACGCCATTAAAAATTTTCTAGTGGAAAATCAACCCATGTTGGGAAAGAAAGTGGGACCAATACAAAGGGAATCTTAAGATCTGATAATCTTGACCATCCTCGGTGTATAAGCCTCAATTATAAGGAAAACAGTAAATTATAAGCCCCAAACAGAGGCCCAATATGATATTTCCAATTTATAAGGGAAAACATAGTGTGTAAGCCCCAATAAAGTGAAATATGAGGTCTCTAATTCTTTTTATAGTCAGGATACATAGGACACCTCCCTGGGGTTTGAGCTCTATATTAATCTTCCAATGGTAGTCCCAGTGCATAAATCCCACATCCATAAGAAATAAAATGTATTATTTGGTATACATTTTTTATCACAATGATCATAGAACACATGGTATTTTGGAGTTGCAATAATCATATCATCTTCACCATGAACCTCTATAAAGACCAGGGAAATGTCTGCATGTAATCTCCGATTGACTGAACTACGAGGAATCTAATTCCGACCAAAACCAATATATGTCAGATGCATTCCTAAGGCCCAAGCTCGAACTCATATGGCCATCCACGTCAGTGTGGGTCCCATCATGTTTAACACATTTTAACCATTGAGACCCAATCATTCCCATGGGCTGATCACTTTACATCAACCATCAGTGGACTGAGATGTTAAGGGAACTATGATTTCTCTGATTCCTGCCATGACCAAGATATTTATGAAGTCACCATGAGGATCGATCTCCATATTAATATCCCATGGGAAATCCAAGTACAAAAACATGGTATTGGTATGTAGTGAGAATGATTACTTTTCATCACTTGTTTCTCAGGTTGAGCATATCTCACATGGGCTTAGGGAGTCACAATGGTCATATCATTTGTATCTTGAATCTCCACCATCTAGGGAAATGTCAGTATAAAATCCCAAATGTGTGGTACAATATATTATCCTCCATATACAGACATCTACCTTTGTTCTATTCCTAAGAGTGTGATTGAAAAATGATAAACATGATTCAATTCATAACCAGGATATATAAGATATCTTTTTATGCCCCGAGTTCAAATAGACAGACACTTAGGTTCATGTCCTCTCATGTCTCCAATATCCAAACAATCAAGACCTGATCATTCCCATGGGAATATTATTTTACCAAATCCACCAGTGAATTGAGAAACCAAGTGAACTACATATAATCTGATTCTCATCATAATCAGGATATATAGGATGTCCCCCCAGGACCCGATCATGAATAACTGGTTCTCATTGAGCTCATATATATCATTTCCATACAATATTAAAATACATTGTATTAACTAAATATTTGATATTTGATTTCTATTTTAACTAGGATATGTAGTATGCCTCATAATGGATCAGTACCCTTAGAATATTAATTACCTCACTCCATCATAGAAAACTATGAAGCTCCAGGTTATACGGTTTCTCAAAATAAGTAGATACTCACTATTGGTAAAAGTATAAATAATATAAGAAATATATAGATGGATTCAGTAATGATATCTATGACATCTATACAAAGAGATATTTAATCCATAATCACTATGTTAGGGAAACTAGTCCCTTATTGGGATTAGGAAGATATCCGTGAACATGTCATAAATATATAAGAGATCCTAGATTAGGAAAAAATACCCCCAATAGGGTGTGATGATCCCGGAATTCCATCCTTTCATCCAATATGATTCCCCAAGCATCGTTGGGTCTGAAACCCTATTTAACCACCTATATTGGAATGTAGGTTTGTACCTAGTTATGGATGGGGGGACAATTGAGAGTTTCTATTAAGAATCGAAATGGTGGGGCACCATTAATGGTAGATTCGTACCCAGTTATGGATATGGGTATCATTGGGAGTTTCTTCTAAGAATGAAAATGGTGAACCACCATTAATGATAATGCAGGAAATGAACCCCCCCCCCACACACACACAATCAGCCGACAGGTCCACCCAAAGGCACCTTATAGATATATGTTTTCGAAAGAAACATTGCATCACAAGATATCTAATACACATGTTTTATTAAAAGCGAAATTAAAACATAAGAATTTAGGATGTAACATTTTTAATGGATTGTAATAAAGAAAATTAATTAGAATAAAAAAATAAAAAATGAATAACATAGAAGGAGTATTTGAAAAAAGAATAAAAATAAAATATAAGAGAATTTAGTCTTCAAAAAGGATATATGAATTCATGAAATATAAGAGTATATATTATGTTGGAAAATATACATTTAAATCAAACATGAAACCAACGTTCAGTCATGGAAAGGATTAATATGAAAAATGGGAATGATTTTTAATTTAAATTAAATAGGAGAGAGACACAATGGAGTTAATGTATATAGGTATTGAAAAAATCTGTACATAGAAAATATGATTAATGGCATGTAAAAAATACATTTTTCTAAAATTGTATTCCTATAAATTCACTACGATTTTTTTTATAAATAATTAGATTTTAACCAAGAATGTTGAGGTAAAAGATAATCTGGAAGATACTATAACGAACCAAAAATGAAAAGGTATGACTCTTACTTAAATAAATGTTATTATAAAAATATTTATGGTAAAAATATAAATTAATGAAGCACATCATGAGGTCATCCTATAATTAATTGGATAAATTTAGTAGTAATATCTAAAAAGTAACAAAAATGTAGATTTAGTGGACATTTTTTATACTATGGTTTATATATATATATAGATATATCAATGGACTATTGAAATGTTGTGAATTAAATGGTTATCGAGAATATAAAGATATCAAATAAACAATAATTCCCCAAGATTTATGGTTCTAATGAAAATATATTTAGTGGAACTAATCATATATATATATATATTATAGAAAAATATAATACTAGTTTGATATAACTGAATATATATTACTGATAAATAGATTATACAGATTATTAGAAGAGCAATATTAAATAATATATTATTTAGAAAATGATTCTATAGAAATATGTACAACATGATATTTAAAATGTTAATAATAAAATATATAAGGATTAATAAAATGAGAAAATAATTTATCCTATGATGAGGATATACAGAAAGAGGTAAAATTAACATGCTACATTGTTGGAAGTAGTCTCACATGGATGAGGGAACCAGATAAAATATAGTGGTTCTCTTCAATGTTGTATGCTCATGAATATGATTCATTGTGTTGTACAATGAAGATCAATGTACAAATCACTATATGAAAATAGATCATTATGTTTTGGTTTACAAAACCATAGCTAAATGTTTCATTTTAATTTTATTCTACAATGGTTTTATAAAATACTTTCTAAATTGGGTCTATTTTTTAAAATTATTTTGGAAATTAGTGGTAGTTTTTTAATGAAAATTAAAACCAATTCTAAATACAAAAATTTATCTTTTTATTTTTTAGTTACTTTTTTCAATGGTATAAAAAATTTCCACAACATTTCGTATTGTTATTTATATGTATTAATATATATATATATATTAATAATAGTTAATTATTTTCAATAAATATTAAAATTTTAAATTTTAATGACTAATAATTTGTATATATATATATTTAAATTTTTTTAAATAATTGTTCATTATTTACTATTAAATATTTCTTTTTAATTAGTAATTACATATGCCAGAAAATAATTTAAAATTATTCCTTATTAAAATAATAATTACCACTTAACAATTAATATTATTAATATGTGATATATTTTAAATATATAAATATATAAATATAAATATAAATTTAATGAATATAAATTTATAAATTGATGTAAATATATAGAGAGACATAAATATGTTAATACATCTAAATATACAATTAGAAATAATTATAAATATATAAGACTATATAAATAAATAAATGATTGTATGTATATATATAGATATATATAATTTTACTATTTTATAATTATTTAAATACTATATATTTAATTATATATGTAACTACATATTTTTAAACAGCATTAAATATACTCATATTTTTTTTATAATTTTATATACATATAATTTTATAAAATTAAATTTATTGAGTTATATATTTTTATATATTTTTAATATATATATATGTATATTTATTTATTTATTCATATATTTATACATATTTATATTTATTTATAATGAAATGCTTTTTATATTTTTTTTATATGCTATTAGATATTTATATATCGTCATATATATTTATTATTATTTATATTCCATTATATATATTTATGTATATATATAAATATATAAACTAATATATTTTCCTATATATACAAGCATGAATACGTACAAAAACTAAAAAAAACACACACACACTATATATATATATATATGAATGTATAATTAAAAATATTTATATATATTTTAGTATGCTTATATATTTTTATGTATGTTTATATATGTTTATATGTTTATATATTTATATATAAACATATGTATTTATATATATGTAAATAAAACTATATTTATTCATATATATATTTATAATTATCTGTATTTACTTATATTTATATATATAATAATAGTTACTTATATGATTATTTATTTATTTATTTTTATATATATAATATTATTTATATGGATGCATATATATATATATATATATATATATTTACGCGTGTTTAACTATATATATTGATATATAAGTATATTAATGTATATTTAATTAACAGGTGGAGGACTTGGTTGTGTGGTAAAGGCTTTGTAGAATAACCAAGATGTAATGGGTCTAAATCCTACCCATATTATAATTAAAATGAATTATGTAGGGTAATTCGAGGCTTGTTGGTCATGAAAAAAATGGTTTGTATCAAAAAAGATGTTCAAATGAGTCAGGATGGTGTTCCTGCTATGTTTGACACCTATAATGAGGGTGAAACATAAGCCTAAGGATATTAATCATAGGAAATTAGATGGTGTAATGGAAATTTGATGCATGAGTTGAAATGACCATGACTCGAATGGACCAAACAATATGAAGGTTAGGTCTCCACATGACCCCATGAGTTCACCACAATCCCTAGGTGTTTGATACCTACATTGTAGGCCCCAAAGTTTTGATGAGGATATGAATTCTAGGATGGACTTGAAAAAAATTTATAATGGAAAATAATTATATAAGAATTAATTGAATGTCATACAATAGAAGTCACATCTCTTGAAAAGGTATAAATACAATGGTTGGTCCCTAACACTCATATATAAATTTCCATCACTAAATCTGATCTACATATCTGACCCTAATTAGAGATTGATCTATACACACAATGTACATTCACAATGCAAAAATATAATCCTAGCATCAATTAGTAACAATAAATAACTATAAAACATTCCACTTAATTAATTTTCAACTGAAGTGAATATTTAATTTGTGAACATAACATAATCAAAAAGATAAACTATGATTTCAACATATATGAAATATCCTGAGGTATGTTACCTATATTAATAAAATCATTTATATAAATAATATGCGTGATATTTTTTACATAAAATCATCAATCAAACAAAAAATGGGCATATATTATCAAAAGAAATATGAATAAAATGCTCAAACAAAGTTACTCCCTATAACGAGAGGATCGTCACCAAAGTTCTACTACTTCAAGAGATCATAAACACTTATGTGTATTATATTTAGAGATTAAATATATAAAAATGTATTATAAAACTATCTTCAACCATCTCCCATAAAATGTATCCACACATAGTATCCTCCATGAAATATTTCTAATGCCCCAGTTTGATTCACCAGGTCTGGTATAGAGTGCCAAATAACATTAAGGTGGCCTCCCCATACCCAATAGGATATTAACATGTGGTGAGGGTGTAGAGAAACATGGGGATAATTTCTCCTTTGTAATAATAGTTTACATTGGCCACTAACAACATATATATAAACAAAATAAACATCACAATTTCATGTAACAAAAACAAATGATAAAACAGATATCATCCCAATTTAATACAAGGACTATAAAAGAGAGCCCAAATGTGTTAGGCCAAAAATATTATAGTACAACTGAACATAAATAAATGAAAGTGCGGTAGAAACCATCCAAATACATTCCAATACCACATCCTTCACCATACATTATCCCCTTAGTATCCTATTGTTAGGCCCCTTACCTTTCCTAAATCCTTGAACATTAAGTCTTCATATACATCCAAATTCCCATGAAGGGTGTGGTAATAAACCTAGTAAGACTAAACTAGGCTTTCCTTACTATTATTATATATTCATAAGGGTGTATTACATGATAGAAAATAAAATCATGATCCAGTACTAATCTATCATGCACTGAATAGTCATGCACTTACAAAACAACCTTGGGCCCCCAATCATACATGCTTCAACACCAAGGTAGAGGGAAAATCAAAATATATGACATGAACTAGGTTCAACGACATGTCCAAAATTTGTTTCTAATAGTATAAATAAGGTGAATATTAGTATCCACAAGGCTATCAAGTCTTAGGTAAATCCACAAAGTTGTAAATAACTTTCATAATCACATGTCAGACCATAATTTCATCATACCACTTGTCTACCTTGGTTCAGGACACTTTGTCATTATTTTTGAGAACTTCCTCAGGTCAAGCCTCAAGGATTTCATACCCCTTCCATTTGTATCAACTCATAATCGTCACCATCACAATGAAAAGTGACCCCCCCTAAGGGCTAACCAATCCTAGATAGTCTACTAATCATTTTCTATCATAATAAAAACCTTTGATGGCCATAAAACACAGATAAAATAGAGTAAATATTAGTATCCATAAATACACACACAAATGTGATTAAACTCAACATGAGCCTCAGGGGACTCACACACACACACATTTAATCAATAATAAAACATGGTTTAAATTAAAAAAAAGAGAAAACATCATATCAATAAAGAAATTATATTTAAGGCCTATACATGGTAAGGAACTTCCTAACTCAAGATCAACAATTCAATAATCAAGATTCATCATAGTAAGATACCCAAATTATTACAAAAACTGACCGAATCAAAACTACGTGCTAATGTTCTCTAGAAAAGAACGTAATCCACCAAAAAATGGATTATAATACAATATTCAAGAATATTTTATATCTAAGGGACTAGATCTACACCAACATTATTCCCCAGATCTTCCAACATATCTAGATTAAGTAATGATCTAAGGAATTCCACTAACACCCTTAATCTATCACTGATCTATTAATGATCCAAAATTTATTCATTATATCACATCATAATCCACTGATCTGAACATTAAATATCCAATATATTATTTGACTCAAATGGATGATGGGTAGATCTAATAGAAACAGGAGGAAAAGAGGTTCCTAAATCACATGCCTTAATTTTTTAACTACCACCATGCAGTGATCTACCAGAATTGAGTTTGGGAGGGAAGAAAATGATAAGGATATTCTTTGGAGAATATAGGTTTTATTGACTTTTGTTAATGAATAATAATGTGTAAAATCAAGTGAGATATTGAAAATTAATTTGATTTTTTGAAAATTAAATGACATGCACCTGGTTTGGTCACATTTTATGACAATCTATTCACAAACTGTTTGAGACTACTGCCGTCTCAGGACACCCAAAAAATCTAGTCCTATAGTTTTCATGATATTAATAAATAGTGTGAGGTTATATTCCACTCTTACACACCCTCAAGGGTCAGTATCAATGTTTTGTAAATGGTTATAGACACTGCTTCACTCCTCCTTCTCAAGAAATAAGGTTTCAAGTGAAATTATCATGGTTATCATCTACTATGAACTGACTATGTGCCTATAAATCCATATTTAAAAAACCATCATAGTTTTGGAGGGATACTGCACAATTTCCTCTAACCATGCACCAAATGCACAACCCCTTTAAAGCCCCTAAAACTGACTAAAAACAACAAGAAACCATTGGATATCATCTGAAACAATTCATAGTTCCATAAAACCTAAATAAAGCCTATATTTCACTCACAATTCACCTGATAATTATATCATCATTAAATTATGATCCATTAAAAATTCTTATCCTCAAGAAGCCTCTCTTAGATTATTACGTGAATATCTTTTATCACTAAGCCAGAAAATCTGATTCCCAGTCCCATGACTCTTCTTACACTCATCCATTATACCATATGATTTTATCAAGTAGATTGGTCTTCCTTCATAATTAATTTTTTCTCTAATCTGAGATTGACATTGGCCATTACACAAATAATGCATCAGGAACCATCTTGGCATCCTCGCGATTGAGCATATGAACAACATTGGGAATATTCCCCTAAAGTATATAAACATGAATTAAATCATGAATACCTCGATAAAATAGAGGATGATATCCAAACATGACTGATAATCTTGAATAATCCAAGAAATTGTGGATCTAGATTTATTTTCTTCTACAGCTGGCGATTCCATAGTCAAGGAGTCACCAACAAGATAACTCAATCACTCACAACAATCTCTAAGTGTTTCCTCCCCTATCACCATATCATCTATAAATACTATAAGAGTTGAATAAATGACTATATTTCAAATACGCTCTCTTAGAGGCCTCTTGTACCATATTTGAACCCTCAAATACTACCTCACCTACCTCTATCCAACACAATATTGAATAAAATATTCATACATAAATTGAATCAAAAGGTTCCATATAAATAGAGTCACATAAGTATTTATTTTAGGAGAATAAAATAAATTTTAGATGATCATACAAATATAAAATGAAATATGTAATGCATAACCACAACATATACTCTAATATCTGGATAATTCCCTATAACCATCTATCATCCTAGGGATAATACACTATACTGAGTTTCTTCTGTGTACCTAAATCATTTTTAAATATCTACTAAAAAAATCTAAAAAATCATCTATGACAAATACAATTCCTTAAGAAACTCCATTAAGGTGCACAATCTCACATATATACATATTTTTAATCTCATATACTGAAGTGGACTCTCGAATTCATATTAAATGAGAAGATTTATTTAGATAATCGACTATCACATAAATGGTATCACAACTCCTCAGTGTCTTAGGATACCTCTTCATGATTTCCATTGTTATGTCCTATTAATTACATGTAGGAACCAAAAGTGGATGATACAACCCACCAAAACGTGAATGCTTTGACATTATCCTCTAAAATTTAAGGTATCATGGCACAAGATTGGAAATTTATCTCTTCATAATGAGCCACCAAAACTATTATAGAATTTCACAATATATCTTCTCCAACCAATGAGAAATTAAAAACATTTAAAAATGAGGTTCTCTCATTAGATTTTCCATTAATGGAACTTCTGATATCAAACAAAATTTTCACATATGCTCAAGACATCACAACCTATACCTTCTATGGGTCCATCAAAAGCACTACTTATAAAATGACATGTCTATGGAAATGAACCTCCTAAATCCAAAATTGACACTCAGATATCACAAAATATATCTGATGTGATTGATGTTTACCCAACAAAACCTCATGGTTCCATGCATGAATAACCGATTTCTTAGAATATATCATGATATCTTCCATGAATATAGTGATGAATGAGTCAAGATATGGATGGAAAATCATGTTCATGATATCCATGAACACTATTGGATAATTTATAAAATATAAATTCATTATGGGGTAATGAAATATCACATATCTAATCTTGAACACTATATTAAATAAATCATACTTTATAACCCATAATTGATGTTATCCCAAATGAAGATCATTCCAAGAGAACCATTAGGATCCACATAACTGATCAAATTTATTGTTAATCCTAGGGAAAGGGAACTGGTTATTTACCATTACCTAATTATGTTTCTAATAGTTTAAGAAAATCCATACACTACTATATTCCTTGTAGGAAAAAAATGTCCGAGCTCCATAGGGTGATTTTCTCGTTCTCATAAAACCATCCACATTTGAATAATTGAACTAATCCTTGATTGACTTTATATCATATGTAAATATAATATATAATGAAATCAATATAGGTTTCACCTCTCACTGGATTTCAATCTCAATGTTAACCCCTCTATCGAGAAGATGTTTGTAGAAGTCTTTAGGAATGAAATCCTAGTATAAGTCCACTACAAGAGTAATAAAAGTGGATTCTAGTTCATCTACCTTAATAACTATGCTATCTATTTATTTTATAGTATCTCTAGTCTGTATCTTGTCTTTTTCCTACTCTATCAGCTCCAACATTCCACTCACTAGTAAAGACAATATCTAACATAGGTGTTAAAAAGGATAACAATATATGGTAGAAGTCGATATATTCGGCATACTTGACCGCAAATCCATATAAAAGATCTCATCGATAATAGTCATATCAAATATCATGAAGTCAGATAGGGGTCTATAATTGGTAAATACTATGGGACACTTTGGAAATCTCTAAATATGGTTTAATTTCATTCCCAAGGATGTTTCAAGTGACTCTAAATTATGAGTTAAAATAATAGGTAATTCAAGTACCATAATAATTTGACCATATATTAATTTATTGGGATCTCTCATAACAAAAAATGTAGTAGAAAATCATATATTTAATCTATACTGCACCACAAACATTCTATGGTCCCACAACACAATCAGTTGGAACCTAGTTTAATACATACATTCATCCTGCTTCTGAACTATGGAATTTCCACTATGGTTTGTGACACGCATGGTTCACTAAAGTATGTTGGATTGAAAATTACTACAGAAGAACCTAAGAAAACCTATTGGTTACAACCTAAATCTATTATTCACCTTGTTATAAACTATCTATAATTCACTCACATAGAACCGCTGATGATGAAATATCATACCACGCCAATAAAACATGGTCTGAGGACTTGGAATGTTTTTTGATAATTCCCACTCTATCCATAGTGGAAAACTAAAGACCTCCCTCTCCCATAAATTTTATTAAAGAACCCCTTATATTCTCTCTATATCTAGAGCCACATAGAATGCATCACTAGGTATTACACTAAGTTTTATATGACACAGTAATCCATGTCTTCCCCTTGACCATTTTCAATTTCCATGGCCACAAGAAGAACGTCTGTATGTGCAGTCAGTTCATAGTTTTTTAATGTGCATCTTAGATCCTGAAAAAGTAAAATCTCTATTATTTATCCTTTAGTGTCAATTTTTATGATTTTAGAGGAGTAAATAAAAGAAACATCATAAAATGTTCCTAGTAATATGTCACCATCAACGAGTACAGAGAAAACTCCATGAACACATTAGTGTAGTATATCTTTAGCATACCCAGAAATAAAACCTCAATGAAATAGTCTTTAAGGTCTTCTAAGGTATACATCCACATCTCCCTTACTTGTTCATTACACACCATCACCTCCTTGTTGGATCCTAAAGTACTAAGAAATACAAATTCACTCAATGGTCTTCTAGATTATATATTAGAATAAAAATCCCCTCAATTTCATCAATATATTCCTAAGCATCCTGAGGGACTCTGGTTCCCTAGGAGAATGGATTGTGGTAGAGAATAAAGTCCTATGAAAAATCAACCATATTCTAGGAAACTTATCCTCTATTAATAGACAAAAATAGGTAGACTCTACGCTAGATTGGACCTTTTTCCTAAAACACTAGAGTAGGTTCGTAAGCACTATCATACATTTCAAGTCATGGAATAGGGATATCATCTTTTATTGGAGAATGCATACCCACATCTCTATGGGATATAAACAAAAATCTTTGAGGTGGAAATATCTAAAATCCCAATGAATTATTATGAAGCCTATAATAGTTATCTTACGGTAAAAACCAAATAAATTCATAGGCACAATAGTGGATTATCTGGGAAGACCAATCCTAGGAGGATACCGACAATCATAAGGAATAACAGTATTAATTATACAAAATGATTATGAATAGAATTCCATACTAAAATGTTAGCCCCAATCGTATATATAACACATTTCCATGCTTAATATCAACCCACTAATTCCAAATAGATATATAAAAATAGTAGAGAATATAAATATATCACCCAATATTTAGAACAAATCAAGTAATTAAATTTATGAACTACGATGAATTACTCCACATGTATATATATGTCACGTGGTCCTACATGACTACTCGAGATGCATGAGAACACCCAAATCCCATAAAATGGTAACAGAAATCCCATCGCTGGTAACATGGAGGTCTGGTACAAATGATAAATCTAGGAACATGGAGATTCTCCTAGCCATGTTCCATGTGGCCTATATCCTTTCTATAATTACCCAAAAATAAAATAATGGAAACAATGGGCCTTTGATACTATTTTTTAATGCCCCAACCGGAATCAACAGGTCTAGGATGGAATGTCGTATAACCACATACACTCATCTCTATATGAAATAGTATGTTGACTAAAGATGGTTCTATAAAGTAACGTGGGGTGATTATACCCTATATTATCGTTGCCTTTAATGGTAACTCTCAACGAAAATATTAGCCAAATAGACATCACAGTATAAGGTAAATAAAATAAATTCCATAAAAATGGCATGCTAAGTCATACAAGGATAATAAAAAATTGACAATGTGGTAAGTCAATAGTATAACATCACAACTAAACATGAAGAAATAAAAATTTGTGGGAAATATCTCAATGCTTCCCAATACCAGATCCCTCCCCATGCTTTATCTCCTCATAATCTTGTCATTAGGCCCTATCTCTTCCCTAGATCCCTAATTATGAGGTCTTCTTGAGCATTGAGATAGCCATATAGGATGTTATTATAAACCTAGTATGACAACACTAAATAATTCTTACCATAATTTCACATGAATAAGGTTGTATGACATGATAATAAATAAAATCACAAGAAAGTAATAATCAATCATGCACCGAGCCTCATGCACTAACCTATCCACCACGAGCCCCCATCATACCTTCTTTATCACTATGCCAGAAGGAAAATCATTATGGAATCTATGAACTGGTTTCAACCACATGTCCCCCATATTTTTCTCAAATCACCAATAAGATTAATGACTCTTAGTGTCCATAAGGCTAATAACTCTTCGGTGGAGCAACCCAGTCCTCAAGCCCCATCATAAAAATGAGTTAGATCACTAGTTCTCTGTACCCCATACCTACCTTAGGTCAATACACATGGTAGTGTTATTATGGAACTACATTGGTATAAGCCACAAGGTTTTCATAAACATACCCTAGTTTCGAGTCAATTTTCTTCATCATCTCATGTCAACACACTCCCCCACTATGGTCTAACCGAGCCCCGACTATCCTCCTGTCATTTTCTATAAAAATAAAAACCAATCAAAGTCAATAAAAACATATAATAGTGAATAAAACATGTACGAATTAACTATAAAATCAAGAATCAATATCAGTAGAAAATAATACACATGCACACACAAATGTGATCAAACTCAACAAGGGTATCGTGAAAAAAAATGCACACACATGTTATCAAAATGAAAAGATGTTCTAAATAATAATAATAATTATGGATCATTTCAAGAAACCAATAATGTACAAGTCCAGTGAATGGAAAAGAAACTTCTTACCTCAAGATAAATGATGTCATTTTCATGGTTCATCAGGAGTTGACATCCAAATTATTCCTACACACTAACAGAATTAGGCCTACATGCAAAGTGTACATAAAACCATCCCAATCCATTATAACAAGGGATTATTGAATAGGAATCAAGAATATTCTATGTATAAGAGGTTATATCTATACCAAAATATCTATATAGATCCAATAACATTTCTAGATATGGGATTGATCAAGGGAAGGCTTTCAATGCACTAGATCCCTCACATATCATGCAATGGTCTAGGATTTCATCCTTAGATCACATAAAAATCCATAAATCTGACCGCAAAATTTTAAATCTATGATTCCTCTCAAGGTAATAAAGGTATATCTATAATAAAAATAAAGAACATATGTTCATGGATCACATTCTTTAATTCCATGATCACTAACAAGCTTTGATCCACTAGAATATAGCTCATAAGGGGAGGAGAATACTGAGGGGAGCCTATGGAGTCTCCAAGATTGAGAGGATAGAGTTTACAAATAATAATGAGTCAAATTAGTTGTGTCTTGTTCATTTAATATAATTTTTAGAGCATTTTGTGATGTACATATGGTTTGGTCATACGGTTAGAAAAATTGTGCACCATCACTGTATGGTTATAGCCTTTTGTAAACACCTTCATGGTTTAGGTGAACTATTTTTAAATACGTCAACCCATCATATGAGGATTTATATATCTCTTGGTCACCCACACAATTTAGTCACACATTTTTATAAACCATTCACATACCAATATTTTCTCTTCTTTATCAATTATCATGGTTTCTATGGGAATTGACATTGTTATCTCTAACCATGCGCCAATTTTGCACCACTGTTTCCCTTATATATTCAAGCTTCATGGTTACCCCTGACCATGAACCAACCATTCATCCCCTTTAAGTCCCATAAAACTCTCCAAAATTAACCAAAAACACATGGAACTTGGTCCAAATAATTCACAACTCATGAAAAAATGAATAAAGGATAAAATTAACACATAACACACCTATAAAATCCAAGGTCATTATAATATTATTATAAATAATTTCCTAGGGGATTCAGAAATAAAATAACGAGTGATCTAAAATTATCTATAAGGGTAAAATCTATCCATGAATAGTAGATATTTTGTTCATTGCCATACAAGAAAAATTAACAATGAAGAAATATATAATTAAAGGGATCACAGGATCATAAGAGTTGATCATAATAGATGACATCACAACATGGATCAAATCATTGACTATATGACCACAAAAGGATTACCTTGATAACATAACAAAAATAATCCAAGGAATGAAAATAAAAAATAATAATAAGACACATAAACATGACATAGGAATGTAACTTACACATAATCATAGAAAATCATGATATATTTTAAAGATCATTACCAAGAGTATCATTATATATTGGATAATGTATAACTATAATATTCCCATAAAATTGATTAGAAAACACAATCCACATCCTATAGTAATCTCATGAGATATAATGTCTTACCAAATGAATTCAGGGATATATCAAACTCACCTAGAAGATAATGATAAACCATATATATGTGTGTCACATGGATACAATAATATAACTTATCGTTAAAAATTCATGGAAATAATTTGGGTTACAATAAAATTTTAAATGGAATGGAATAAAATATAGATAATAATTGGAATGGTTTATACCAAAATATCTGAAGTGCACTGTGTTGCATTTGTTGGCAATGAGGTATATTGTTGTCAAGGAATGAAAGGATGGATGTCAAGGAGTTTCAATATGTGAATGACAAAGGATGTGATGTTGATGGTGATGAATGGAGAATGGCCATGGTAATTAGAGTCATGTCACTTAGGAGATTCACTTAGTGAAATTGGAGATTATTCTTGAAACATTCTCCACATAACATCAGACGATTGTTGAGCTGATCTTTAAGTTCCAAGAACTTGTATCAAGAGGATACAATGTCACACCAATGTTTTAAGACCATGCATTGTATTAACCATGCATGAGGAGATGAAGATGATCCATCCACAACTACTAAGTGGATGAAGTGGATTAAAGATTCCCATGCACTATCTCTTAGTGTATGTGAATTTGGAGAATTTGATCCAACTTGATCTCTGATTAGATCAATGAAGAACATTGAAGACTATGTTTGATTAAGTAGTTCAGTTGATGATGAACCTTAAAGAATTTTCCTCCTAAGTAATGAATATATGTTGAGGAGATTTGTGGAATTCTAATGAAGAAGAGAACGGAATAAATGAAGAAGAAGAGTTGTGGCATTTGGAATTTTACACTAAGTACTTGTATACTTAGTGTTTATTCAAGCAAAAAGAAAGCCACCAAGGGTTCAACCCCAAGGAACATGTGGGACTCAAGGTCGCAACGCCCAAGGGGGATCCCATGGGGCCAGCCCAAGAGGAGGACAGGGTCGTGTATAAGCCCTGGGGCCTCATGGTGATGTAGCCCGCACACCTAGGCGCATGAGCGCGCCCGTGAGGAAGCATGGTGGGTGCCAGTGGCGCACCCGAGTGGCAGGGGGGGCGCAAGCGCGCCCGCAGGAGAACTCGGTGTGGGGCGGCACCGAGAGGGGAGAAGTTCAATTGACATGGAGCGAGGAGTGCGAGTTTGATAAACCGCGGAAAAACCAGGAGCCGTTTCGATGTGGGACGCGGGATTTTTCCGCAGAAGTGATCCTGACCGCTCATCTGATCGCGCGGTCGATCTGGACCTCTCATCGCAACCTGCACGCGATCTTCTAATCACGGTCATCCAAGTTCATTAAACGCCAGATCCGACGGACGAGGAGTCGTCCCCTACCTCGAGCTCACCCGAGGCCTTAGCGTGAGCCACCATCGAACCAGGAGCCCTCCCGAAGAATAATTTCTAGTTCCCGACCACTGTTGTTTGAGCTGAAGGATCCATTGGGTTCGTCTCGACATAACGAACACGGTCATGCAAGAAAATGGGCATGCATGCAATGTTTGGAAGATTTCGAAGAATTTCGAGGCAAACGAAGTTGCCAAGGCTTCATGTGTTCGTGTTTTTCATGGATTGGATTTTTATAAGGCCATGCATGCATTTAAGTCTCATGCACGTAGAGGAAAAATAAAGGAAGAAACCCGCGTGAAACAGAGAGAAGAAAAATAAAGATTTCGAAAATCTTGAACGCCCGAAAATCTCGGGGATTCGAGTTGTATCTCATGCGGATGAACCACCTCTCCCTTGCCTATAAAAAGAGTGGCCTAAGAATCTTGGAATGCTTGCTGATCCATTGTTGAAAATTTGACGTCCCGTGAGTGTCTTGCCTCGCGAAGAATTGAGCTGCGCGCCCCCTGCTCGACAGAGAAGCCCGAAGCCATTTTTGGCTTCGCGAAGTCCCTTTTGCACATACTTGCGCAAAAGAAGAAGGGGAGAAGACCCCTGCGTGCCTTCCCCTTGCGTGGTATGAAGAACCCGGGGCTGCAACACCTTGCGCTCCCACGGTTGAAGCCCGCACTTGTGTGGCAGTTAGTGTCCTTGACAACATGCTTGCTCGTAGCTGTCCAAGGACCTTGCGCGCCCTTGTGCACCTTGAGGAATTGCGCGACTCTTGCACTAAACCCCTACACGGCAGTGGGAGAAGAAGAGGAGAAGACGCATCCTTGCGCGCCTCCTTTGAGTTTGGGAGGATTATAAGTACACCTACGGGTTAAGTGTTTTAAGGTAGTGAAGGCCACCACATCTTGTGTGTGTGTGCAATTGACGAACCCAAACCCAAGTGTGTGCTAGAAAAGTGAAGTCCATAGCCTTGGGTGTGTGCAAGAAGGAGAGGCCAAGATCTACACCAAGTTGTGTGTGCCAAGTGAAGAGGAAGATCACACCTTGTGTGTGTAAAGAAGTGGAACAAGGTCGAAGCTTATGTGTGTGCATTAAGAAGTGTGTACACATTTAGAAGAAGAGAAGAAGACTCTCTCACTAAAGTATAACACACTTTTAAGTGTGTGAAAAAATTGAACAAAGAGTGTGAAGGAAGAAGTGGTGTGGGTTCTTAAAGAGTGTTACACCCTTTGTGGGTTTATTGCACCAAGAGAAGAAAAAGGGGAGTGCATGCATGCATGCATGCACGTGCACACGTGAACAAGTTGAATCTGCTTGTGTGAAATTTGAGTTGTCCAAGACCAGAAGTTCTTGAAGATTATTGAGAAGCCATGCAGTCAGTGCATGATGAAGAAGAGTTGCCATGCACTCAGTTCATGAAGTTGATGTGAAGTGAGACTGAAGCCAGACTAAAGTTAAAGACATCAGTTTCCTGAGTTTTTAGTAATTGAGAAGAGCCTGATCAACTGAAGTGATCAGAATTTTTGAGCAAGACCAACAGACCTTATCAGAGGCTGTTGAACATTCTTGAAAAGAGAGGACAGGTCATCCTGAGAAGAAGGAGATAAATCCCGAGCAAGACGAGAAGACCTGATCATGTGATCAGAAGTGAAGAGAAAGGCCAGAAGTCTTTATCCCAGCCTGCTGAAGATATTTGAAAAACTTTATGTGAAGAAGTGATACTCGTGTGACTCGAGGAGCTAGGAGAAGCCCCCTGTGAGAGTTAAGGCGGAACAAGTCTTTAGTGGGATTCTGGAGCAGGCCAGTGGGACTCTGGTAACACTGTGGGACACAGTATAAAGACCCTCCTGTGGGACTCAGGAGAGATACAGTGGGACTCTGTATCGACCATTATAATACTAACAGATTATAATGGAAGAAACCATGTTGGGGTGTTTAACCGACATGGAAAGGACGTAGACCTTTGGAGCCGAACCTTGTAAATCCTTGTTTCTTGTGCCTTTACATTTACTGCATCACTCGAGGAAAGTCTGAGAGATACAAGAAGAGTGGATCGAGGCCTTAACAAGCCATAGAGGTTTAATTGATAAAGAATCAATTAGTAAAAAGTTTTAAAGGATCACTGATTCACCCCCTCCCCCTCTCAGTGATTCACACTGATCTGGGCACTTCAATTGGTATCAGAGGGAAGGTTACCTCTAAAAGAACCAAGGGAGTCTTTATGAAGTGCAGATTTGAGGAAATGAGCGACCAACCTCAAATGGAGATATATGCCAAGACTTAGAAAAATAGAAAGAATAAACAAACCATGAAGATGAAGAAATCTTGTCTTAGCTGTGATGAAGTTGGAACAATGAATGATCTTCAAAATGCACTCAAATATCTTCAGAAGATAGTCCCCATGGATGTGGAAAAGTGTATAGCTACAGGAATCCATGATCTTCAAGAAGAAAAATTACAGCTAGAAGAAGAAGCCAATACAATGGAAGATCAGTTGGCTAAAAGGGTTGGCATAACCAACACTCTCAGAAAGCTGGTGATGGCTAAAGATGAAACAATATCTCTTTGCAATGAAAGATATGAAGACACTATTGATGAATTGCAAAGAAGCATTTCTGAGAAAGAATTCTTTAATACTGTGGTCAAAGAAGTTTTCCATGCACTGGAAAAGTTTCACAAAGTGTCAATGGTTGTCAAAGATTCTCAACTTGAAGACAAAGTCAAATTGGTGAAGGGGCTTGACAACTCATTGAAAGAATTGAAAAAGTTGCATGATGACCATATGAAAGAGCTAGAAGAAAATTGGGAAGGAAGGCTAAGATTGGTTGAGGATAAGAAGAACTCCCTCAACATGAAATGCCTTGATTTAGAGGGGATATTGAAAAATCTGCAATCACCCAAAGCTGAATCCTCCCAGTTAGCTGAAAGAAGAAATGTTGCTACTCAAGTATGCATTGAGCAGGATGATTCCAAAATAAGGACATCCTCTAATAAAAGGGCAAAAAATTCTAAGAAGAAGGCACCATCCATCCCATCTTGTACTGATGCTTCCAATTGTGTTTCCACAAAAAGTACAGGATGTAATAATACTTCCAAACAAGTATGGATGAAGACAATGAATAAAGAGAGCTCTCCTAAAACAACACAGCAATTCAAGAGAAATGCCCAACAACAAGAAGGACTCAAGAGGTCAAGATTTGTTGTTCAGTGTTGGTGTTGTAATATGTATGGGCACTGTGCAAAGGATTGTTGGTACAATCCACTGAATGAAAAAGAACAAAGGAAGTCCATGCCAAGGGGGAGCAAGCCAGAAAGAAAGAAGCAACATCCACAGGTCCAGAGACATCTGTTTACTGCTAATAGATTTGGATTGCTTGATAACATCTGGGATGTGTGCAAAAGTGGTCGAATAGATACATGTCAATCTCCAACTGTATCCAGAGCTCAAAAAGAAGAAAAGATAACAGAACCTGACTCAGAGAGAATCCTTGGGAAGTAAGATGAAATTAGAAAATGCTCCCAAGAATATGTTGAAAAAGGAAGATAAGTCCTTGGATTTTAAATCCAAGAAGGGTGATGCATCCAGAAGGACCACCAAGAAGAAAACATGCTTCTACTATGGAAAGAAAGGACGCATCATGGATCTTTGTAAAGAAGCCATGAAATTCAATAGAGGCAGACTGGACTCAAACAGACGATCAATCCAGAAGAAGCATAAGGGATTGATTGAAAACAAGTTTCCTAATAAAGGTAGCTTGAAAGCATCGAAGGAACCATGTGGAATTTCCAGAACTGAAGCCACACTTCCAAGTGACTTACTTGTCATATGGCCAAATCAGTTTCAACTTGCTAGAGAACTACAAAGAGCTGAAGATAAAGTTCTGGAACTTGCTAAGGCAAAAGGGAAGAAGAAGATTTCACATGAAGATGTGTTGAGATCCACTCCAGCACAAACATCATTGAAGATCAAATGTGCAAGTGTGAAGAATGGTGAAAATGGGACACCTCGGTTGAGAGAATCTTCACAAACTTGTTGTTCACATTGATGAACCAAGGAGGTTCCATCTTATTCCCTAATCACTTGTATTTACATGTGCTAACATTACAGGGAATTGAAGATGATGATCATTCTCAACTGGAGGATGGTTTGGACAGAATGGAGTGCACCCCTTGAGGGGGATCCAATCTAGGGAAGATGGTATTCTAAGATTTAATACCATCTTGAGAAAAGCTGAAGGTATTCCAATCATACTTTCATCCCTTGTTTCTTAATCGTATTCATCATGACAATTAAGGGGGAGTATTGATTGAAGACATATGGTTGAAAGGGAAAGCTTTATCTTTGCACCTGAATTTTCTAATGAGTTTTATGAAGTATGTGCAGGATTTAGCAATTCATTGATATATCTGAAAAATTTCAAACCCCTTGAAGCATGATCTCATATGTATAGTGAATTATGGACAACATTGAATTCCTTGGTTACATCACTCTTGTTTTCTACACTGGGTTAGCCCAAGTAGACTTAGAGTTGACTTACTAAAGGCTCTTTTCTAAAGTATACATGTGACATCATCCCTCTCTTAGTGATTTTCAAGAAGATGCTATTCAAAGGGAGGAAGAAATATTTTGAAGAGAACCACACCACACCTTTGCATTTGATTTCCAATAAGGGGGAGAAATATTGGCACACATATTGACCCATTCATATGTTCTCTAGTGTATTTCCAACAAATACAAAGGGGGAGATTGAAGTTCACTGTGTTGAATTTGTTGTCCATGAGCTATGTTGTTGTCAAGGAATGAATGGATGGATGTCAAGGAGTTTCAATATGTGAATGACAATGGATGTGATGGTGATGGTGATGAATGGATAATGGCTATGGTACTTAGAGTCATGTCACATAGGAGATTCACTTAGTGACATTGGAGATTATTCTTGAAACATTCTCCACATAACATCAGACAATTGTTGAGCTGATCTTTAAGTTCCAAGAACTTGTATCAAGAGGATACAATGTCACACCAATGTTTGAATACCATGCATTGTATTGAAAATGCATGAGGAGATGAAGATGATCTATCCACAACTAATGAGTGGATGAAGTGGGTTAAAGATGTCCATGCACTATCTCCTAGTGTATGTGAATTTGGAGAATTTGATCCAACTTGATCTCTGATTAGATCAATGAAGAACATTGAAGTCTATGTTTGATTAAGGAGTTAAGTTGATGATGAACCTTCAAGAATTTTCCTCCTAAGTAATGAATATATGTTGAGGAGATTTGTGGAATTCTAATGAATAAGAGGAGGGAATAAATGAATAAGAAGAGTTGTGGCATTTGGCATTTTACACTAAGTACTTGTATACTTAGTGTTTATTCAAGAAAAAAGAAAGCCACCAAGGGTTCAACCCCAAGGCACATGTGGGACTCAAGGTCGCCACGCCCAAGGGGGATCCCATGGGGTCAGCCCAAGAGGAGGCCATGGCCGTGTATAAGCCCCGGGGCCACGTGGTGATGTAGCCCGCGCACCTAGGCGCAGGAGCGCGCCCGTGAGGAAGCATGGTTGGCGCTAGTGGCGCGCCCGAGTGGCAGGGGTGGGCGCAAGCGCGCCCGCAAGAGAACTTGGTGCGGGGCGGCACCGAGAGGGGAGAAGTTCAATTGACATGGAGCGGGGAGTACGATTTTGATAAACCGCGGAAAACCCGGGAGCTGTTTCGATGTGGGACGCGGGATTTTGCCATGGAAGTGATCCTGGCCGCTCATCTGATCGCGCGGTCGATCTGGACCGCTTATCACAACATGCACGCGATCTTCTAATCCCGGTCGTCCAAGTTCATTAAACGCCATATCCAACGGACAAGGAGTCATCCCCTACCTCGAGCTCACCTGAGGCCTTAGCGTGAGCCACCTTCAAACCAGGAGCCCTCCCGAAGATGAATTTCGAGTTCCCGACCACCGTTGTTTGAGCTGAAGGATCCATTGGGTTTGTCTCGACATAACGAACACGATCATGCAACAAGATGGGCATGCATGCAATGTTTGGAAGATTTTGAAGAATGTCGAGGAAAACAAAGTTTCCAAGGCTTCATGTGTTCGGGTTTTGCATGGATTGGATTTTAATAAGGTCATGCATGCATTCTAAGTCGCATGCACGTAGAGGAAAAATAAATGAAGAAACCCACGTGAAACAGAGAGAAGAAAAATAAAGATTTGGAAAATCTTGAACGCCCAAAAATCTCGGGGATTCGAGTTGTATCTCATGCGGATGAACCGCCTCTCCCTTTCCTATAAAAAGAGATGCCTAAGCATCTTGGAATGCTTTCTTATCCTTTGTTGAAAATTTGACGTCCCGTGAGTGCCTTGCCTCGCGAAGAATTGAGCTGCGCGCCCCCTGCGCGGCAGAGAAGCCTGAAGCCATTTTTGGCTTTGCGAATTCCCTTTTGCGCATACTTGCACAAAAGAAGAAGGGGATAAGACCCCTGCGTGCCTTCCCCTTGCGCGGAAGGAAGAACCCGGGGCTGCAGGACCTTGCGCGCCCACGGTTGAATCCCTCACTTGTGCGGCAGTTAGTTTCCTTAACACCCTACTTGCTCGTAGTTGCCCAAGGACCTTGCGCGCCCTTGTGCACTTTGAGGACTTGCACGACTCTTGCACTAAACCCCTACACGGCAGTGGGAGAATAAGAGGATAAGACGCATACTTGTGCACCTCCTTTGAGTTCGGGAGGATTATAACTACACCTACGGGTTAAGTGTTTTAAGGCAGTGAAGGCAACCACATCTTGTGTGTGTGTGCAATTAAAGAACCCAAACCCAAGTTTGTGCTAAACAAGTGAAGTCCATATCCTTGGGTGTGTGCAAGAATGAGAGGCCAAGATCTACACCAAGTTGTGTGTGCCAAGTGAAGAGGAAGATCAAACCTTGTGTGTGTAAAGAAGTGGAACAATGCCGAAGCTTATGTGAGTGAATTAAGAAGTGTGTACACATTTAGAAGAAGAGAAGAAGACTCTCACACTAAAGTATAACACACTTTTCAGTGTGTGAACAAATTGAACAAAGAGTGTGAAGTAAGAAGTGGTGTGTGTGCTTAAAGAGTGTAACACCCTTTTTGGGTTTGTTGCACCAAGAGAACAAAAAGGGGAGTGCATGCATGCATGAATGCACGTGCACACGTGAACATGTTGAATCTGCTTGTGTGCAATTTGAGTTGTCCAAGACCAGAAGTTCTTGAAGATTATTGAGAATCCATGCAGTCAGTGCATGACGAAGAAGAGTTTCCATGCACTCAGTTAATGAAGTTGATGTGAAGTGAGACTGAAGCCAGACTGAAGTTAAAGACATTAGCTGCCTGAGTTTTCAGTAATTGAGAAGAGCCTGATCAACTGAAGTGATCAGAAGTTTTGAGCAAGACCAACAGACCTTATAAGAGGCTGTTGAAGATTCTTGAAGAGAGAGGACAGGTCATCCTGAGAAGAAGGAGATAAATCCTGAGTAAGATGAGAAGACCTGATCAAGTGATCAGAAGTGAAGAGAAGGACAGCAGTCTTTATCCCAGCCTGCTGAAGATACTTGAAGAACTTGAAGTGAAGAAGTGCTACTCGTGTGACTTGAGGAGCTAGGAGAAGCCCCCTGTGAGACTCAGGGTGGAAGAAGCCTTCAGTGGGATTCTGGAGCAGGCCAGTGGGACTCTGGTAACACAGTGGGACGAAGTATAAAGACCCTCCTATGGGACTCAGTAGAGATACAGTGGGACTCTTTATCGACCATTGTAATACTAATAGATTATAATGGAAGAAACCATGTTGGGGTGTTTAACCAACATGGCAAGGACGTAGGCCTTTGGAGCCGAACCTTATAAATCCTTGTGTCTTGTGCCTTTACATTTACTACATAACTCGAGGAAAGGCTGAGAGATACAAGAAGAGTGGATCGAGGCCTTAACAAGCCATAGAGGTTTAATTGATAAATAATCAATTAGTAAAAAGTTTTAAAGGATCACTGATTCACCCCCTCCCCCTCTCAGTGATTCACACTGATCTGGGCACTTCAATATCAATGGCCCAAAAAATATATCCCAAGAAAAATTATCAGGTGGATAATGAAACAAAACACCATAAGATGGAGAACTTTTTGAGATAGATATGAAAATTGAATCAAAATTATAAATATAATTTTCTTAATGATTTTGTAATACTATTATAAAAAAAAATTTGTGACACATTTCTTATCCTTCAAAGGGGTTATTAGAAATCAGTTTAAAAATTATAAAAACTAAATACCAATAATAGATCAATAAAGATATATAAAAGTTATGTTAATGATATGTGGAATTTAATATACAAATTTTATGAATGTGAAAACAAAAAACTTTTTAAACTTTTAAATAAATTTTAAATAAATCTGCATTGATGAAAGAGTTATAAAATTATCTTTCAAATAAACAAAAAAATGTTAAATTTAGATAATAAAATAAGTACATTAATTTCAAAATAATATATTAATATATAAGGACAAATTAATATAGATTTGGATGAACATTTATTAACGAAATATGAGAGAACTTATTAGTAACAACATCATATTTTATGAAACTATAAAATCATAAATTAGGAAAAAAAAAATCATGAAACTGTAATTTTCCCATAAAGAAAGAGAAAATAACATTTCATAAAGAAAATATCTGAGTATATCAACCATGGAATAACATGGTTAAATAACAATGATTACGACTCATAGGAAAGATATTGAATCAAGAAAATCCATTACATTTTATTTCTACTTGATCAAATTTGATCTATAATCATGTATAATCAATTTAGGTTTTTTACAAACCCATAAAAAAATTATTTATTTTTATTTTTCTTAATATAATTTATTTATATATTATTATTTCCCATTTATTAATCATTCATTGTATAAATTAATCATTGACTATTAATTTTTTTTTGTTCCATACTTTCTTCAGTATGAAAATCCATGTCCTTAATCCTTGATTAGGTATCCATAATCTCTTGAATGGTTGTGGTTATAATATAGATTTTCATGATTGGTATTTTATGTTCCATTATTTTTCCATGATTTTATAGTGAGAGTTTATAAAACATTGTATGAAATTATCCATTTTGAGAACATTGTATCAATATATTTTAATTAATTTTATTAATTAAAATTTATATATATACTGTTATTTTGAAATGAAAATAAAATCTTGAATAAATCATTATTAACAAATATTAAAATTATTGATGTTTTCCAAATAAATCAATATATAGAGATTATAATATTATTTATGTAGGTGATAAAACCAACCAAAAGAGTGACTTTTTTCTATGGAATGAATGAGTGAGAATATATTGTAATATTATTTTAATATAACTTATATATAATAAAAATGATTCTAAAAAAATGTTTTTAAGTGTTAAATTTGAATGAATAAGATGTGGATGTATAATATATAAAAAAAATCATATTTTTATGTTTAGAATTACATTGAAGGAAATATTATTCTCTTAGAAAACCTTTCAGAAATGATGGATTTTTTCTCCTTATTGTGGGAAAAAGATCCCAAACATGAAATAGGATTGTAAGAAATGAAATTTGGGAAGATATTAGAGATGAAATTTAACATTAAAAATTTCTTGGATGGGTAATTTATGTACTTTGAGTTTGAAAATATCAGGTTAATTACAAAATTACCCTTTCTAAATCAATTTATATAGTATGGATAATAAAGAAATTACCCTTCCCAAATCAATTCATTAAGTCTCCATTTATTACTTTTCCTCTGTTGAATAAGAAGTGCATCATTACCAATAAATACATTCATATATATCTTGAGATAATATTTTATTGAATAATTTTTATATGAAATTAATATTAACATATACTAAAATAGATGTTAAAAAGTCTCTATAATGTTCCATACCAAATTAGATTTAAATATAATAATAATAATACGTATCATTTTACTTTAATTCAAACTCTTAGTATTAAAAGAATCATTAGTGTATTACTAAAATAAAAACTAATTTAAACTCATATATTGAATTTATAGTTTTATGTTTTAATATTTTTAAGTATTTTCACATTTTATGTATATTTACTGACAGTTCAGTAACATGTCGAGACACATGATTTATAATGGATTGTGGATTTTGATTCAAACTTAAGCAATCATTATTTTATAAGTAATTTAAATATATTAATAAACTAATAATCAAATAGAATTTTAATGTTTAAATATTTAATAATAATTCATTCTATGAGGAATATTTTAAAATATTTATTGTATTTATCAATTTTTAAAAAATACTATAGATATTTATAAATTAATATGTTATATTTTTAAATATGAAATTGAACTCTTTTTAACTAATAATTCAAATTGAAATGTATTAATAAACTTCTAACCGCCATTAAATTTAATGTTAACATTAAAAATAAAACCATTAAAACATTAATGAATTTATATTTAAATTAAGAGATCATTTACAAGACTTTATCATAATGTTTTATCAAACACTATGATTGCACATAACATTTACAATTTATGGTCTTATCTTGTTTTTATAAATTTATAATAAAATAATATCAGTATATGTTTTGTGTTGATCATTAAAATTATGTAATTCACCTTATTGAAATCATGTACTAACTATTAAATAAAAACATTAAAATAAAACTCATGATATATTAATATTAAATATATATTAAATAATTCATTTTAGGATGAACCATATTTTGGTTTCATACCATGATATAATTGTTTTTAAAGTTATCATAATAAAAATATGAATATAAATACATATAATTAAAATAAATATAAATTTCCTAAGTATATAATATTTAATTAATTGCCTAAATTGGTCAAAATAAGAATTCATGTTAAAAATGACTTAAAATAAAAAATATTTTATTTATTAGAGTAAACAAATAACCATAAATATATAATTAGTATATAAAAGATAATATTATGTTTAACAAGTATTATATTGAATAGACTATATTTTATTCCAGGAATGACATAATCTTTACATGCAAGTCATATACTAACATTTATATTATAGATACACTGAATAGTTATTTTGTACATAATATAACCATAACTAATTATCTGTATAATTTCTTTCTCCATTATGGTTATCATATTTATAAAAAACTTCATTACTTTTATAGTAATAAATGGTTGAATGATATTAATTGAAAACCAATATTATGAATATTATGATATAATTGTATTTTTATTTACTTAAAAATTTATTCCTTTAGAAGTTTTCTTAATTATGTTTCATATGTGTATATTGTAATTATTTTTGTTATAATTTTGTATTATAATGGAATAAGGATTTTATATATTTTTTAGGGTCTGTATATAAGAAAATATATTTGACATAGATAGTAATTTAAAATTAAATTCGAAAGTAAAAAATATTTGGTGTCACATTCTCCCTCCTTCATAAATTTCATCATCAATATTTATTTATTATATTTTAAATAAATGAGATTAATTTTGTCTCATTGTGTCATCATGTTCCCAAATTCCCTCCTCATACTAATGATTTCTATATAAAACATTGACCAAGTGATTGATCTTGTTTCATAATAATTTATATTTATGAATAATGATCTACACAAGTTTCTCCTGACAAGTAAGAGCATGTTCCAATTGAAAAACATCTAATTTAAATAAATTTAAAGGTATTCACTTCCTCAAAAGTGATACATGAAACAAATCATGTAGCATCTCACCTTGAAATCCTCTAAATGGTTTCCCATGATGGTTTGCGATATGACTTAAATTACAACTCCTTATATTCCAAGAATTTTCGACTTGTAGCGAGGGCCTAGGTTGTGTCCAAGGGGAGACTATTTCCTCATGATTGAGAGTATATCATAATAATAATCAATATATATTATCATTGAAAAATGGAATAACCAATAATTATCAAAAATAAAAATGATAAATCAACCATGATAAATATGTAGGAGGAAGATGAATAAAAAATAGATAAAAAATGACGATGATGATGATTTCATAAAGTTATAAAAAATGAATACACTGTGGTACATGAGAATAGAATATTCCACAATCTATAAAAAAACCAAGAAGACAAAAAAGCAACTACGACTAGTATTATGAACATAGGCTCAGTCCCATTCTCCTATCTCCACCCCAAAACTAAAAATAAACCATTTGAATCTATCCACTTCCCTTTATCTATACCTTCAATAATGTAGTCTTCTTGGGTACCAAAGGTGGCCTAAGAAGGCTGTGCGATATACTCAGTGTGCTACCACCAATGCTGTCTATATCAATCCAATTTGAGTGTATAAGATGAGGAGTGTTCTAATAATCTTAAAATGAAAGAAGTAGTAAATAAATACATCGGTTTAGGTTCCTCGGGGAGATAGTACCTATACCACCTCTTTCAGACTATGTTGGATGTCTCTGAACCATGGTGAACCTGTAGACATGAGATATAGGATATAATGCGTCGTTATAAATATATTACTAAAAGATGGAACATTCCTAATCATGTGAAAAGTCTTGGAAGATGAAACCCTTAAATTTCAGTTCAAAATTATTACTCTTTACTTTAAACTCCATATTTAGAATTTAAGTAGAGGTTCCCTATTCTCATCTAATGTGATCTGGAAGGAATACCATGTAATGATCCAGGGGCACTGCAAATGAAAAATACCGTAAGTGTCTGTCCTAGGTGATCCATAAATGGAATTCCAAGTACCAGTCTTATCATGGAATGTAATCAACATTTCGTTCCCATATGAGGTATCTAACGCAGGGGACCAAGTACCAATTTTGACCTACTCTAAGCATCTATCCACCAATATAATCCATAGTTTATCCCCTAGAAAATTGGTATTTCTCACATAGAGGTAATTTTAACCCTCAGTGTACCCATCCTAAGAATAAAGGGTATCACCAATGATATGCATAAAAATCATACCATGAATCATTTAAAAATCATAATGATCTCATCTAAGTCATCCTTATTTTGGGACCCCTGTATCTCCCTACAATATGATAAATGTAAGATGACTATCAATAGATCATATTATTTAGCTAGAAATTTTAATCAAGAAAATTTATAAAAGTTGTCTAGTTCATTTAATTTTTTCAATTTAGGATATGTCATAATTAAAAGGTCCTTACTCATATCCAAGCATTCTTTATAATTAAATTAATACTCCAAATATATTTAATATAATGGAAGACGCACATAAAAAGGTGATTAAACTCTCTTTGGTAAAAAGAAAAATAGGCCTCAAAGGAAGGAACACCCATGGGATGGCTCAAGTTAAGGAAATCAATCCATTATGATGATTCACCACTTTTTAGGTTTGTAAAGGCTAGGAATGACATTCAATTTCATTTATCAAATATTTTATCAGCGTTGATGGAGAAGTAAGACACAAGAAAAAATATCTCATAATATAATAGTGAAAAACAAGATTGAATGAAGATGGACCACCTACCTTTGGTTCATAGACTACAACTCATCCATTGTTGAATATTTAATCGATCATGAACAGGATACAATGATAATGTAGAAAAAAACAACAAAAATAGGGGAAATATGATCACTACAAAATTGAACAATAGATGGGATGAAAAATTAAGAATATAAGGAGGATGAGTGGATCATTTACCATTGTAAATCCAATGTGGATGATGGTGAAGGAAACCTATCTTGGATGGAGAAGATCTTGAAAAACCTAGCTTTGACAAGGAGGAGCTCCTCACGCTTCACTAATTCTAGAGGAAATGGGGATTCTTTTAAAAATGGAGCACCTATCCCTTAAAAAATTCAATCTTCCATTTATAGGGTGTGTAAATTTGTTACATTCTATGTAAAACTTGAGGTCCCTTCCCTTGGGAAAACCCATCTCATGAAGTGAAACATTTCAGGAAAACCCATTACACATCATGTACCCAATAAAATTCATTGATATTAAATATGTAGTGTGCATTCAGTACATGCCATGTACATGGCATGTATTTATCCTCAATCCCACTATAATCATTCTTTCCAAAAGGGAACGACCCCAATATTAGGCACTATTTCTTGGTTTTACCCAATCTAAAAAAGAAAACATACCACACTAAAATGCTGGGATATTACATCCTCCCCTACATAGAAAAAAACTTAACTGATATTTCCTTCTGAGGGGGGTAAAACATCATCTGATAAATGTTCTGAACATTGGGCATGCACATTAGACTATCCCTCCCTAGTCTCAAATTTTCCATGGTTGTGCTATCATATAAATTGAACAACTGGAACTGAACAGCCTCATAGATCCTTCAAGATAAGACCATTGATATGTATCAGATACTCATCAATGGATGAATATTCCTCCAACTCAATATCCTTAGGGTCAAACGAGTTAGATGGGTCAACACGATACCAGTGAAGCTGTGATATGTGGAAGATGTCATGTGTGGCACTGTACCTCAAAGATTGCTACACCATAGGCTGCATGACTAACTATATCTTCTATATCGTAATGCCCGACATAATAGGGAAATAGATTTCCCTGTATCTAAATTATTCTATGACCCATACTAGACAAAACACACGAAAAGGCACTATTTCCAACCTAAAACCCCAGAGGTCGATCACATCAATATGTATAATACATATTCTTAGATTAAACTATGGTCATGAATTATTTGAATCATCTGCACTTGCTCTAATGCCTCAATAATTTTATGAGGACCTAGTAGTGCGTTCTCACCTTCCTATAACTGTAATATAGGTGAATGACATTTCCTACATTAAAGTTCCTCAACAGAGACATCTATTCATTTCTGGAAAGTTATTGTTGTATGAATACTATATAAGATGTATATGTCTCTCTCTTGAACATATGAAATCATGGATACATGCCTAGAGCATGTGCTCTAATACTCGTATTGTCTGATTGGATATTCTATTATTCTAAAGTTGGTTCACTGTACATAAGAGAACTTATGAACCCTGTGCCTTCTGTAACCCCTACCAGAACTATAATGTAAATTGGACATCTTGGTTTGGAATGATAATATGGTGAACACCAGGATCTGACACTATCTTCTGAATATAAATCCTCCCAAGCTCATCAAATGGGAAGGTCTCCGAAATTGGTTGGAAGTGTGCGACCTTAGTTATCCTTTCAACGATCTCCCATACCACATTACTTCCTCAAGGGGATCTCAGAAATCCTATCCCAAAATCTAAGGTGAGGTCATTCCCTTTCCACTCTGGAATAGATTACGGTTGTAATAGTTAAGTTGGACACTGGTTCTCTACATTCACCTATTAACAGGTGGAACACATTATGATGAAACCCCTAATATATCTCTTCATACCTTACCACCAATACTAATGATGTATATCTCAGTACGTCTTGGTATGCCCAGGGTGAACTACCCAAATAGAGGCATGATATTCTCACATTATATCTTCTCATACATCACCAAGTACCCATATACAACCATAGAAGTATAGGGAATCACTCTCATCAACAAATAAACCAGACATTGGGTTCTCACATGTGACACTCTCCCACCAGATGAGTCCCTTAATATCTGATTGCTTTCTCATCCACACCCAATTCATATCGGAGGACATCACTTCTATAGTATTTAAAATATTAATCTTTTGATATTCTTGAACATCTAGGTGCATGTCAAAAAAAATTCCATCAACTCCCACATAGAGCTAGCCTCCCAGATGGCATGTGTCTGAGTTTTCTAGCTCAGCGTGTCAACTTATGCATTATCCATCCTGGGTGTATAAAAAAGATCAATGTAAAACTAATGTTGGTATTATAATCATATGTGATGTCTTAGATTCAATTATCACTATTTAGAGATGTATTTGAGACTGTTTGGATCCCTATAAACAACTAATCTCCCCCCAAAGGTCAATGCCTCCAACAACATAAATCATGGACCGTGATGGCTAGCCCGAAGCCATGAATAGAGTAAATATGCTTATGAGGTATCATCTTGTAGGACCCATATGACACAACAAAATCTCTCTAAATAATAAATGATCTAATCCTGATACCTTAAGCATTAATGAAAATAGTATATCTTCTTCCAGGATCTAGGAGAATCAGGATCTGTGCTAAATTATGTCTATCGTTTAAATCTTGAAAGGTTATCTCAAAAGTGTTTGAACATAAAAATTTCACACCCTTTTTAGTATTTCCCATGAGAGGAACTTATAGGAATGAAAATTAATTAATGAATCACCTATAATATCCAACTAAACCAAATAATCTGCATATTTCAAGTACATTCATGGGATGCTCCCAGGAAACCACAACGCTGACCTTTTCTGGGTCAACAGATACAACTTCCTATTGAATTATATTACTCAATAAGTGAAACTTATCGACCCAAAAGTCAAATTTTATGATCTTAGTATATATTGGATGCTTTATTAGTGTATTAAAAATGATCTCAAGGTGGTTGGTATGGTGGTTTTTGGTCTGATAATACGCTAAGATGGCGTTAATGATGACTACCACAAATCAATCCATGTATGGGTGGAAACCCGATTCATTAAAGCCATGAAAATTGCGGTGGGGGGGGGAATTCATAAGGCCAAAAAATGTAACCAGATTCCTCTACATGTCATACATTATATGGAACATTTTATGTGCTATGATTGATGGCCTCAAAAGCACCTGATAGTAGTCCAACCTCAAATCGATCTTATAGAAAATTTTTTCTCCTTGGAGATAGTCGAAGAGGTCATCATCAAGAAGAAACAGATATCATTTCTACACCATAATCTAGTTCAAAAATTTCAATTACATGTATAACCAAAGGTTACCATCCCCATTATTGTAAAAAAATTATAAGTGAACCCCATTTTGATGTTTTGGGTTGGATAAAAACGTTCCCCCTAGATCTTCAAACTACTTCTTGAGTTCATGGAGATCTCTAAGTGTCATCCTATAGAGAGGAATGGACACTGAAATCTCACCAAGCACTAGGAAAATACTAAATGCCACCTATATCACATGTGCTAAAACTAGAGAAATCATCAGGTAAGACATACCTGAAATGATCAACCAGTGAATTCCACAAGCCACATTCCTTGATCACACATAAGGAGAATATTTCTATGGGGTCTCACTCTACCTAGCCCAGTAATCTTGGGTCCAAATCCACATTCTTGGATACCCAATTCTCCCTTTTTGATGTATGCACTACCTTCGGGTTAGGAAAATGACACCCATGAATGATAGGTACCAACATGGTCTCAATAAGGAACTATCCAGTTCATATTGAGAATGACATCAAAACCATTCATCTCAAGAACAAAGAGATTCCACATGAAGTGATACCTACCTATCTCATGTGGGAACTCCTTTCACTGGTGTATATCATCTATTCAAACCCATAATGGTGTGACAAGATTCCTAACGCCATTGGTGTACTCAATTTCTACGCCCATACTTTCCATAATTTCAAAAGATAAAAGGATTGTGATCCAACTCTATAAAATGGGGAAAAAACCAAAGTAGAGGATTCCATAATAGTACTTATAACCACATAAGGACCTGAAATATTCTCCTCAGGAGTATATTTTTCTGCATAGATATTTCCCTAACCACATCCTTGAGACGAAACCTGGCTAACATGGGAAACTCCACTCTATTTATGTTGAAACTCAAATGTCTCACTACCTCAGCCATGACCACATCTTAAGTCTAATCATCCAGTATTAGACCAAATGATAGATAGATATGGGGCAACTAATCACAAACGGGAAAGATATATCAGCACAAATCCGTTATCACTAGGAACTGAAGATAATTTTCTGCAGAAATGCTAAAGGTGATTCATCTTATTGCAAGATCTGAACATGATCGTGTTCCTCATACAATGGGGAATCCTATTACCTATCCTTCCACACTAGTGACACATCATATATTTTTTTATGTTTCATACAGATTGAACTTGCCCCAGATTCAGCCTAGAAATTTTCCTTCCTTCCAACATATAAATTGTCTCTCTACCTAGAAACTAAAAGGCCTCAGACACATTGCCTCCTTCCATCAGGTTCTTCTATGTTATTAGGGCATAGTTCACTATTTATTTATTGGTTGTTATATAAAAAACAATAAATGATTATCATATGGAATAAAAAATTCCATCATCAAAAATTCTAATAGTCTATAGCTCATCACTGGTATGTGTTGATACAAAACACTAGAACTCAGTAAAATGACATGAATATTTCATCTCTGGCATAACAAACTACTGAATATTCATTAAATCATGATAATGGTCTTATCTCAATGTATAGAAGAAGAAGTTATCATTTAAGGATACATATAACACTGTCCATACCATGAACTGGTAAAATCTAGCCATGATAAATGAATACTACCAATATTTAGAAGAATTTCATAGCATATAGGTTTCGATATTTAAACTCTACTATAGAATCATTTCTAGGTGCTTTAAAATTGAAATTATGGATTCTTTCCAAGACATAGAAGCCTGAGGTCCTATATCCTTCAAAAAGGTTGGAGGATGTGGCTGCTATAATTAATGTGTCAGCTCTTCCATAGTAGGGTAAGGTCATAGATCCTCCTATATAGATTTAATAAAATGGATAAAACTATCTCAAAACTAAGAATATGTGTCTAGAAGAAGATCAACACGAGGTTCCTTAAGTGTCACTCTTTGAGGTGATACTGGTGGCATAGGGATCACTATCTCTAGATCGTGGTCATAACCACCCTACTGGAATAAAACATGAGGATGTTGAGGCCACATAGGTTTATAATTTCTTAGTGCACACCTTTGATCATATTTACAATAGATTGGTAAATAGGGAAAATAAAAAAAGGATCGGTGCATAACCTAACTTTAAATTGTCACACTTCACTACCCTCTATAAAATTCAGGTCTAGTTGATAAGGAAGATATCATGAAAAACCATGAGATATACTTTCTAATTCCCACTACTATGGTTGGGTTAGGGTTTATGTCTCATACAATATAGTTGAGGTTTCGAGATATACAGTGTCAATTTCATGGCTTATGGGAAAACACCCTTTATGTTTCAATTGGAATCCTATTTATAGGTAGCCATTATATTTTTAAAACAATACATTACTGAAACATAATATTAATTTTTTAGATATAGATATTTCAATCTAGTTAATACCATCACCAATTCCAAATTTATAATGGCCCATTCTATTTATAAATTTTAATTGACACGTCACGTAATTGCGACCAAACCTGTATGTATGGAAACAGGAAGTGATTGGCCAAGTATAGTGATTTTATTAATGAAATACCCTCCCCAAGTCATATATGTCCCTAGTGCATTTATTACCATTTCATTCATCAATGAAATCACTAATATTTCATCACGTTGAACCAGTAGTTCTTTGATTAAAAGTGGAATAATAAGATAATTAAGGTTTCATAATAAATCGATGAAGGAAAAATATTTTAGATTATTTTAAGAACATTAATTAATAATATCATGTCATCCATGCAATAATTGTTAGCATGTTTCAATACATTACAGTAATGGAACACACATCAATCACATTCAATATAGAAAATATAAGTAGAAATAAAGATATGTCATGGAATAATGCATGTAATTTGTCCTAAGGTTCCAATTATTATTCATGAGATGATAATCCTTTGTTTTATCAGGCCATGGTAAGTCAACCAGTCATCATAATAAAAAAATTAAAAACAATTTTATAAAATGATTGTGCCACCCTCTCGTGAAATCAAATATACTATAGAAGGAATAATCTAGTCATAGTGGTATCCCATCCATGTTAATTTGTGTTTCATTTGTACAAGGGTAAGATACTCCTAAGAATAGGCTCATTACAAAATCCAATACATCCTAGTCTTTTATCTAACACCCCAACAGTAAGAAAAAGGGAAAATGACCCTTTGATATAACTTTGCAGCATCCCACCCCAGAAGCCACTGAACGGTTCCCCGATACTGTCGGCGACATGACCTAAAGCATGCATCCCAAAATTGAAGAGGGTGATGAATAAAAAAAGGGCCTAGGGTGTGTCTATGTGGAGACTATTCCCATATGTGTCAGAGTACATCACAATAGTACCAACATAGAAAAGCATGAGAAAAAAATTAACCATGAAGCAGCAGGAATAAAAATAAAAAATAACCCAAGATAAATAAGTACGTGGATGATAAATAATAAATATAAACAAAATTATTTTTATGATAGTGTCATATAGTGCAACATAAATAAACACACTGGTATATAAGAGAAAATAAAAAATTCACATGCTATACAAAATACCAAAAGAATCTATAAGTTTCATAACATGCATAGGCTCGGTCCTCTTGTCCCATACTCCATCCTAGAATAAAAAATGAAGAATTATAAGCTCTAAAATTGACTTTAACTATATCTATAATCATGAAGTCTACTTGGGTACCAATTGCTTCCCAAGAAGGGAGTGAGATATACTCAGTAGGACACCACCAACGTTCTCTAGATCAGTTCATTATGTTCATATAAGATGAGTAGTGTGTTGATAATTATAAAATATAAGAAATAATAAATCAATCAATCAATCTAGCTTCCTTATGGGATAACCGAGCCATACTACCTCTTTCAACATTAGATAGATGTCTCTGAACCTAGGTGAACCTGTACACATGAGATACAAAATATATTGTGATGTTATAAATAGTGTATCAAAAGGCAGACCATGCCCAAGCATATGATTTGGATTTGCATACCCATCCCTAAAATTTTATTTACCCTTATGTATTCGTAATATTTAATCATTATAATTTAAGAAGAGGCATCCTGAGCATATACATAGAGATTTTGAAGGAATCTCAAGTATCTATCCAGGGGATCTATAAATTCCCAATACTTTAAGAGTCCGTCCAAGGTGATCCATCAATGGAATCATAAAAATAACTCATGGAATGGAATGTAATCAACCCTCTGGGCCCATCCCGGCTATTTCAAATAGGGTATTGAGTATCACCCATGACCTGGTCGGACTATCTTGCCACTGGTCTCATCCATGGAGCCTCCCCTAGGGAATCGATATTACTCACTTGGATATAAGGTAAATGAATTGTTTTTCAATCATATGCATAACTGGTATTTCTCCCACAGTTTATAAAAATTATAAGAAGTCTCATTTAAAAAGAAAATTGATCTCATCTAATGTGTCCTTATGTTGCGACCATATTATCACCCTGGACATATTATAAAAGTAACCAAGATATCGATTGATCATATTATTTAACAGTTCATTTTAGTCAAGATACTTTATTGAAGTTATTGAGTTTATTTAATTAAGAATTTCAAGCTTTGTCATAAATAAAAGTGCCAAACTCATGTCTTAGAATCCTCCATAATTAAATTCACACTCCCTATATATTTAGTAAAGGGTAAACACACCTCAGAAGGGTTTTAACCACTATAAGGTAAAATGGGAAATATACCACAATGGAAGACACACTCATGGGGTGGATCAATCCAACGTCATAAAACCGTGGTGGGGATTATCCTCTATCTAAGACCATAAAAGAATGTGAACCATTTAATATAATCCATTAAACAATTTACAGGAATCACAGGAGATGTCTATAACACAGCCAAATGATGCATTTTATAAACTCAACCAATATTGAGGGATATAATATAGATCAAATAGATTATGTTTGTTTGTGAAAATAGATATGTTTCGGAAAATTTAATTGATCTATAATGGATGAAACCAAGAAAACGAGAAAACCCCCAGATAATAGGGAAAATCATGTCATACCAAAACAAAATAAGATATGTGAAGAAAAACTATGACTAAATTGAGGCTAAGTAGAGAACTTTCCATTTCATATCCAACGTGACTGATGATGATGGAAATCAATTTTAGATGGGTAATATCTACTAGTACCTATCTTCGGTGTGGAGGCCCTCCTCGTGCATTACTTATCCTAGAAGAATTTTCTTATCTATTTAAAAGTGGACCCCCTTCCTCTTTTTAAAAATAATTCAAGAATTTACATAGAATTTAAATTCTTTACGTGTCATGTAATGCCCGGGGTCCCTTTCCCTAGGTAAACCCATCTCATGATGTGGAAAGTGTCTGACCAACCTATTACATGTCATGTACTCAGTAAACTTAATGTATTCTAAATACATTGTGTGTATTTAGAACACAATGTGTACTTGGACACTATCCAGACTCCACCCCCTAAAACATTTACTTACAAAATAAAATTAACCCTTCCTTAGGACTGAATTCTCGGTTTAAACAAGTCTAAAAAAACAAACATTGCTGAAAATCTGGGTAATTACCAATCGTGTACATGGGAGTGATTTAGTTAAAGTGGTAAAAGATAAGTAGCCATCTCTATGTAATCAAGAATATTGAAGGGTCTAATATAAATTTGGCATAAAATTCCCTTCTTTTAGAATATCTCATTTAACATTGAAGGTTATATTCAATGTAGTACTTTATCGCAAGCCCCAAAATCTAAATCTCACTAAAAATTATCAATATAAATATTTTTTATAAACTATGATGTGTTGATATGTAACTATATATTTTAATATTTTTTTATCATTTCAAATGTAATATAATGTCCCAATGATGTTATCTCTTCAGAAGCATCCGAACACATTATATTATAGCCTCTCTTCCAATTAGAGATTCATTTGGACCCATTTGAAGGAAGAGGTGGAAAATGTTGTTATGTAAGAACTCAGTCAGGGGAAGATGTTGATCGCTGACTCCATTTAAATCTATCAATCATGATTTGAGCATATCCTCCATTTTAGAAAGGTCCTTTTGGATTTACCATTAGTTTTAGGATGATAAGTCAAGATGAAATTCATCTATTTATTCAATGATAATTAGAGACTTCTCTAAAACATATATGTAATCCATGGGTATTGGTTAGATAACATTATATGTTGTTATACATGCTTCATTACTAATTCCTTTTTTCACTACAAAAATATGGATTTTACCAACAAAAAATTAGCGATACATAATAAAAGTATTGGTAAAAATAATTAATTCCAAAAGATATTATGTTTATTCCATATTAGTCTTAAGTATTAAATTATTGTTATAGGTATAGCTCTAGGTATTAACTACTAAATTCCAAAAAATATTTTACAAATAGTTAAACATCTTATATTTTCATATTAATACTAAAAATTTTCTACCAACTCACGAAACAATTATTAAAAACTATTATTACAAGAAGACATTTTATCATTATAAAAATTGGTTCCAATAAATATAATTACAAAAAATAATATAAAAAATAATATATTTATATATATTTATATATTTATATATTTATATATATGGTTGTGAATAAAAAAATAATTTAATAACAAAAATATATATTTTTACATTAAATTAAATCAATTTTCATAGGAATAATATTTGTTGAAATTAATGCAAGCATACACACCTGAACACACACACAAAGACACACACACAGATATATATATATATATTGCGTGTGTATCTATTGATAAGTTACCTGAATTTTTTATAACTCACACCTGATTAACGCTCAAGTCAATAATTTAGGGGACAAGATTAATCATATTAGTGTCAGTATAGAGGACCCGTTATAATTATATTTTTATTGTTATCATCCATCAAAGAAAAAATTCATAGGAAGCTAATTTCAAATCCATTCAAAATTATTTTATAAAATTATTTTTAAAAAAATATTTTAGAATAATAAATTATATTCCATTTAAAAGTATTAGTTCTTAGAATGAATTTAAAATATATTTTCTATAGTAATACAAATTTATAATTAGATAAAATAGGGGATAAAAAATAATTATTCTTCTGAATATTCTCCCCACACCTCCCTTTCCACCTTCCCACCTCCCTTTAATTCCTCCTCCCCACCTTCTAGTTATCGCCATCCCCAATCCATCATTCTCGTCAATGTTTCAAGATATTCCTCTTTAGACTATCACTACCACGACATGTGACTTCTCTTTTACTAGCCTCTGTTTATTCAATCCTCAATTTCTCTCAAATATTATACCCATATAAAATGATCAAGGAGTGTAAATATGTATCTTGGAAGATGGTTTGATTCATCAAACCCCCTTTATTTTTATGACACTTTTTTTGTTATAGAAAATTATTTATAGATTGACAATGGGATATGTTTCTTCCACTATTATCCATTTGGTCCACTCTATCACTCATATATTTTTGCATAAATAATTTTCTTAGAGGAATGGGAGAACTCATCAAGATTTATTTTAGAAACATGGAGCATCATTCAGGTGAGGGAAAATCAATAGTTTATATTCATTTATATTTAATTGAATATATATTGGTATGCTTAAAAATATATGGATTATCAAACATGGAATATAAGGTTTTAAATTACATTATTGATATTATCTTTATGGTGTTTTTACTTACTAAATTAAACTTTATTTAATAGTCACCATCCCAATGGAAATGCAATTTTTCATCATTATTATAGTGGTTAGAGAATACATTTATCCCTGTGATTCCTATTCAACTATTCAACATAGGGGTTTCTTTAAGAATACAATATAATAGTTTTCCATGTATTTGATAATTGTGGTGGATAAATTATACTTTTGTTTAGTTTTATATATGTGGGAAACCTTGATGGTTCTATAAAAGATTTATTCCATACATTATAACACTTAAGAGAACATGTTTATTTCATAAATGTAGAATATTGACATTATGATGTTATAACATCACTTAATGGTTTTTTCATTAAAAGGGAATGTGATGTTAAACTGCTAGTATGAATAATTGAACCTTACTCTAATTGTTGGTGCCTATTCGGAACGTTCAATTTGGTTCAAGATGTCACTGATACAAGATTATGAAAGAATTATATTATATTCAAGAGAGGAGATTGATGGGTATTGGTGTTAAAATTTTGTTTTTGTTATGAATTACCACATATATAATCACTCTATGTATTCCTTTATTACTTGGTGTTACAGTTTCCTCCCATTATGCATTGATATTTACTATAAGTTCTGGTTTCATTGATGTTTTCACTTGATTTTTTTAATCTAGAAGTATTTTCATTTTTTTTTCATGGTGTTATAAAATAGTATGCACTCTAGAAATGTTTGAGGGTTTTATCAATTTTATTTATAATATTATTTGGTGGTTCCTATTAAAAAGCACTTGAAACCCATGTATAAAAATACATGAATAAATTACTAAAGGTTATAATAATTTTGTATAAAAACATTTGTGTATGATTTGTTTATATTATTACAATATACAGTTACTTATTTATTATCTATGACATTTATTATTGTTTATGTTTTGGTCAACATCTTTAAAAAACATTTAGTGATTCTTCATAGGATTAAAATGGAAGGGTTTCACTGAATCAATCTTCTAGAATGGTTATAATTTCATCCTTTCCTCAAACTAGAACAAATTTTACTTCTATTTCAGACCTCGTGATTTAGAGTTTTCTTTGTGGGTTGTTGTAGTAATTGTTTTTAATTATATACAGAAAAACATAAATCATTTTTTCCATATATTTTTAGATCTTCCACTTACCTCGCATGATGCATTGAGTTCTAATAAAATTTATATTTTGATTAATATTTTCACTTCTTTTATTTAATATATATTTAATTTCGTATTGGTTTCCTCGTATTATAAATTATTATACACAATTTAATTTTTAGAGACTTTCCTTGTTGGGAATATAATTGTTATTTTATTTTTTCCACACACATACACTTGAAACACATGTATTTACACAGTTGTATGAATTAAAATATCCCTATAATATTTTTTATGAAAATTTGTTAGAAGGGTTTGCTTATCTTAGTGAAAAATAAATTTATTTAGTTGAATATTTTGACAATTAATTGTGTTTAGGGTGTGTTCAAAAAGATGGGAAAAACTATTGGTTAAGCCTGATAGGTAAAACATGGATCTTAATTCATGTATCAATCAACAATCTTGTTTTTTATGTCATCCTATCTTCCACCTGATAAGAGAAAATGATTTTGACAAACATGCTATGCCACATGGATGATTTGAAGCCTTCCCTACTCTAAAACATTATCATTTATGTATGTCATCCCTCAAATAACTGAATCTCAAATATTTTTTTAATCCCAAAATAATAATAATTAATTTTTTTGAAATTTCATTATGTTTTGGGTGTGTCAAATAGGTTTTTTGAAAACTTTTTATATTATTCCACTTAGTTTATTTTAGGGTTTCCCCACTCTAATCTATGAAATTAAAATCACATCCCATGTCAGTTCCTTAAAAATTGAACTTACACAGTTGAACACATTTTCTCTCCTAAAAAAATATTGTAAATCATTGTGTTTAGACTAGTTTTACATATATTTTGTTGACTACATAAATATATTTCATTAAAACAGTCCCTACCAACCTTTGATTCATCAGTACATAAATCATTTTGTTAAGTTAGAACATGAGTAGCCTCTATGATATTAGATTCTATATCTATAGTCAAATTATCACTAACATTGAGTCTTCTTAGATCATATTATATTCTTGAGTGATATTAATAGTTTAAACTAGCCCCCTATCAATAACCATATCACCATAATGGGATTTATTCTCTATATCCTATGAATTCTTCTAAATACTAGTGACCATTCCGGCTTCATTTTGAGGTAGAATGAAAGAGGAATAGATATGAATTATTCTCTCTAAAAATCAGATACATCAAAATATAATGTAAATAAATGAAAAGTTAATCAAAATCCATATATTGAGGGAGGAATAGGTCATACCTAGAGGAAAATCAAGTAATGTATTGTTATTTAAGAATCAAATAAATAAGGATGTATTAATCTTCATTATCTTTTCTCCACAATGGATCATTACTTATGTAAAACCAGGATAAAGATGTTATTCAACAACAAATTAAAATATATGATGTAAACCCCAGATGATATTTCAATAAAACATTTAAATCATATCCACATTAACAACTTAAATGGTGTGTATTTCAAAGATCACTTGATAAGTGGTTAGGAACTATGAACTGGTATCCCTTCAAACAAACTAATAGTATATAATCCACTATGAATATCATGAACAAAAATATTTAATATATAATTTTACACAAAAAATAATATAAATGATAACTATAATTCTATAATAATAAATATTTTGTCTATATAAATAATGGATCCCATACTTGGGGTGTTTTTTCATCATCATGGTTTGCATGCACATGACCAATAATCTAACTATATTTTTCTTGAATAAGTAGATATGTTATTTTAATATGATGATCATGTTATTTAGTTCTCTCACATTTGAAGTGTTTTTACATAGGTTTAGGTGGATTCCACTCCTTATTAATTATTATATTGTAAGTGAAAATAATATCCTCAATAAGTTACCATTTATATTAATTAAATTTAAAAATTTCATTCAAGGATATATTTATGACTCCCTCTATATTGCCTAATATTTTTCATTACACTAAATGGTTTTTCATATATTGAATTTTTTGGTCATTTTCAATTGAAAGGTAGTTCCATTATAAATTAAAATTAGCTTTATTAAATAATATAATTTAATGCAGTTCTATTAGATTATAGAATTTTGAGTTATTTTCACTCGTATTAGAAATCAGTATCATTATAAATGGGTTTTAATCATAGGGTAGATAATATTATTGTAATTTTTATATCATGAAATTTTATTTTAATTTTTTTTGGTCACCATTTATCTTCTGTTAATGTGGGAACATGTAAATATTTTGGGACACTATTTTTTGTAGTCATTTTAATGTTTTCTGATCAGTAGCTATTTTTATATCATTCATTATGGAAGACGACATGTTAATTAGTTATAAAATCATTAGTAGCCAATATATAGATAATATTCTAGTTGTTTTGGTCTCTAGTAATATTATCTTATGGTTGTTTTTTCCACTAGTTGTATAATCCTATTGTTGTGGTTATTTAATAATATTTCTATATCATGTGATATTTTTTATAAATCTTGAGTGTAAAAGTAAATTATTTGTTAATTGTAGTGTTTATGTAATAATAATGTTTATCCTGATGGTGCATGTATAGAATAGATATAGTTGGGTTAGTTTATGATTAAAACATAGAATAGTGGTCAACTATAATCAAAGGGATGATGGAAAATGTTTTCATATTTAGATCCACTATAGTTGATAATACCTCATGTGAAGTGATGGTGATTACAATATAGTGACATCCAATTGTATATGAGAAATATATTACAGATGAAGTTTCATTTAGTTTCATGAAAAGTTTCTATGTTTTTGAACAATATTAAACCCATTTTTAATATGTTTCTATGAGCTTATTTCCTTTAATAAAGTTTGAACTAGTATTTAAATTATATTTGAACATTTTTTATGATGAAGTCTTATTTTGATAGTTTTTCATATAAGTTAATGTTGTAATTATTATATAATAAATAAATATATATATTACATATAATTATATTAAAAAACATAATATAAAAATTTAACAGATATTGAAATACCAACACAAAATATTATATTGAAAATATAAATTTTAAAAAGATATTAATTATTGGTATAGGTTATAAATGTTAATAATATTATCAATAGATATATTAGTCATATCAAATAGTGGTTAAACATATTTACTAATATATGTTATCTTTTGGTACTATTATAATTTTAAAATAATTATTTTATCTATCACAATCAAATTTATGGATAGATTTTTTACTAATTATTTTGTGGTAGGGTCATATCTATTGGTAAAATTCATCACCCAAAGAAAATGTGCCTCTACCAATAGATATTACCATGTTGTAAAAATTAAATATTTTATAGTGTGTATATCTTAACTAGTTGGTCACAGGAGAAATATTCCCCAATAGTAATGATTTGTGTCGACATTATAAGGCGAACCACCACAACCTTGATCGAATTGTTGCCGTTTGGAGCCTTGAGAAGAAATATGATGGAGTATGTAGTCATTTTATTCCATTTTTCAATGACTATGAGTAATTTTTTCATGGTCCCCTTATACTTATTATGTTTGAACATCAGTATTGGATAGACCATGAACCAATATATATAATTTACAATCCTCATCTTCATGTTATCCCACTAGAACTTCACCATAAGATTTGTATACGTGTTTATTCTTCCATGAAGGATGGAAAATGATTTCTTATGCCTATCACCTAATATATCCTTCAATTTTGGTACTAATGTGACATATATTAATTCCAAAATTTTATAATTCCATCATTTAGAACATTGAAGATTCAGATTTTTTCTATCTTATTCTATAGATCCATATCATACTTTTGTTCATTTTTAATCATCACATTGATGGATTTTTGAGATGTAAATTAGGATAAGTAAGATTTCATTTATTTCCTTATAATTTCCATGTATAACTTTTTCAGATCCATAAATATTGGGTCTCTTTACATCCTTATCATTGATAAGGATGCATAATCTTTTCTAATAAAAGAGTTAGTTGCCTTGTTTTCCTTCAAAGGGTGGTAATATGTTTAGAAATACCAATCATTTATTAACTCTAACCATCTCAACTCGAATATTTTCAAAATCCTATTATTTGAATATATTATTTAATCTCTTTTAACTAGTATATATGTTACCCATTGCACCATATAGATAATTCCTCAAAATCATTATTCAAAAAAGTACCATTGTCAACTTTAGACTATGTGTCATGTAATTTTTCACATAGGTCATTAATATTCATGGCACATATGCTATATTTTTATCATTTTACATCAGGAAACATACTAAGAAAATTATTGAATCCTCATTGTATACCACAAACCCCTCTCCATTTCATGGTAAGATGCATACATGTTTATTAACCAGACTATTGTTATGTTCCTTGAAACCCTATTTAAATTATTCTCTTTAGAGAAAACATAGTCCCATAAAAGTTTACATGGTTAGAGGATTTCACAATCATGAAAAATATCTCAAAAAAACATTAATAGTATCCAGTTAACTGATGAAAATTATTAATCTTTATTAAATAAATTGTTTTATTCCAGTATTAAATAATATTTATATTTGAGGGATTGACAGATATACCATCAAACTTGATTACATGACCCAAGATTGTTTATTTTTTTAGAAGAAATATAAACTTTATAAATTTGGAAAATAATTTTTCATTATTTAGGGTCTCTTACCCAATCCTAAAAATATCCCCATCTTCTTCATGGATATTAAAATATATAATAATAAAATCTATAAATATTATGACAATTTTATGGAGGTAATATCTAAATAATCTATTCATAAAATCAATGAACATAGAAGCTGTATTTTTATGTCCAAATGGAATCACTATGACCTGATAGTGTTTATACTTTATCTGGGAGATAGAAATGTGAATATCTTCCTAATTTACTTTTAGTTGATGATATATAGATCAAATATCCACCATGGAAATGTATTGATCTCTTATAAGTTAAATGAGAAACTATTTTATGTTTGATGGTGGATACATTATATTGATCTTTTTTTTATTATGCTCACAATAAATAATGATTTGACACATTTACCCATAATTATTTTAAACAAATAGAACTAGATTTAGATATAAAGATGAACATGGGTGTATAAATCCATTTTCAAAATTATCTTGTATTAACTTCTTCAAATTCTAGAAGTTATTGGTGTACATTTTGTATAGACTCTTTAATATAGTTATAGAACCAAATCTTTGTTCAATAAAAAACAACACATTCATGCGACATAGTAAAAAAATTCTGAAATTACATCGATATATTTCCATATAATTGGAATATCATAACTTTTTACTTCCTCCCCAACATTTGAAATAAATATCCCCCATTATTTAGTATAAGGACTCATATTAAGAAAATATTTCCCAAGCATGTACATAATCAACTTTAAATTGATTTTTTGTCGAAAGATGATTTGGTTTGTTCAATGAGCTTTATCTATTAGAAAATTTAATAATAGATCTATATTGGGACGTATAATACATTTCCAATATTAGATAAAATTATACCAAGGTAAGAATAATAATATTTACAATAAGTATCCCCTCAGAAATAGTAATTGGGGAATATTGATATAATTTGGAAGAAATTGTGTTACCATTGGTATTTTTCACTGATAACTCAATATCCAATAATTAATTTGGTGAATTAATAATATTAGAAAACATGAAAGATATTAAGGAATGTGATGAAAAATAATCCAATAATACATTTTATGTTATTAAGTTGATAATAACTTTACCATTGACCTCTTTATAATTATGGTCAACTTCTAGAGTACTTATTGATTAATCCCTTCCATGATCCATTGGTTTTGAGGGTTATTTTTTTCAATTCACATCATTATCTATAGTATTAGTGCACTGATATATATAATTCCTAAACTCTTTAAATTTAGTTAGATGATGTTTCAGTGGTTCATTAATTGAGACATTCTTCTCAACTATAGTGTTAATTAGTCTCTTCATATTACAATAACAAGTATACGCATGATACAACTTTTTATGACAGCTCAAACACAACTATAATCATTCTTCAAAATATAGTTTGTTATTATTCCTTCACTTTTTTCATGTAAGTGGTTGAATCATCTTATCATCCATGTGATTTAAAATTTTAGTTTACTTAAAACACCATTTACCTTTTCTAATTACTAAATCCCTGAGAAACACATGAATCCCTAATTTCAATTTCCACCTTATAAACAATCCAAGAAACATATTCAGAGCTACCAATGTCCTCTTATAGAGAATTATTTGTCGATATTTTATTTTAAGGCCCTAAAAACATGTTTAAAGTTTTTTATCAAGATCGGTGTAAAACTATAGTCATACCATTTTATTCTAAGGAATGTTTCCACCTGAAAACCCATAAATTTATACTCAATTTACTTTAGCCCAAGGAATTATAACATCCGCTTAATTTAAAGTTTATAGGGATAATATTTAATTGTAAATCCTTTATTAAGCTTCTTCTCATTACATGGAGTTTATTTATTCATTTTGCCTCATGTTTTTATCAAGGCCCACCATTTCTATGCTTCACCATCAAATATGATAAATAGAAGAAACATCACTATCATTCTATAAGAATTCAATAATATAAAATATATTTTCAATCACATTGAACCATTTTCACAAAATAGTTGATCAAAATATACACTAAATGAGGGTTGTCTTTGTCTCATGAATGAATCGATTGTGAGTTACTTCTTCTTTAGAATATTCAAGAAATTTCAATTATTTATTTTATTTACCCTAACTGATGATGTGGCACACATATATATTTTTACTACATTTCACATCCTATCTAGTTACACATTGGGATAATCATCATATTTACTAATACTTCCATTGTTAAATATATTACTCATAGTTCTAGACATTTACCAAAATAAAAAGGGTTAAATTTTTTGAAAATCAATAATATCATATAAAATTAGTATTAAAAATAAAATTTTCATTATTAAAAATTCATCTCAACATATGAAATTTTTTCTTCAACCTTTGTTGATGAAGAATATTTTTTGTATGTTTCCTAACATAATATATAATAATAATTAAACGCCACTATAAAACCAATTGAAGTCACCCTAACATAGGTATATTTAAAGTCATTTATAGTTTTATTAGAGATTCATATCACAAATAAGTACACTTTAGAGATCCCAAGGATTAGTTATTTAGATATTATCTTTATAAACAACATATTACAAAATAATATTTAACCACCTCCCCAAAATTTCCCCATACATGACATTTACCTAAAAATATTCTTACAAATAATTTCATTGCGAACCATAAGAACAATTGGGATTAAATCCTTTTTGTGGGGAGAATATGATAGTGAATCATATAGGGTAAAATCAAACCCATTTTAGAAAAAAAATAACGGGGAAATGCCTGATTAAAAAGATAAAGGGATCATAACAATTGATTATTGTACATAAACCCACAATATAGATTATAGCATGGGGAACATAGGAAAACAAAAAGATTATTACAAAATAGTAGCAAAAGAATAACATTGAATTACATTATATTACACAAATCATAATTCATTGAAACATAACATCCAAATGTTTCCCAAACCTAATCATAGAAAATCATGAAATATGGTAGAGATATCTTCCAAGACTATCATTATTGAGTGGATCAGGTATCACTTCTTGTGTCCCATAACACAATGGATCAAGAAATACAACCCACATCCTGAAGTAATCATATGTGATATATTGAATTTCACATTTCATTGGATAGATATATCGAAACCACCCATCACATGATGGTAACCCATAAATATATGTTCCATATTAAATAAATCATATATATTATCAATAAATACATTTAGAATGATAACAACTAAAAAATGATTTTGAATTTTAGCATATAATATGTTGGTCAGTTAAAAGCATCATTATAAAAAAAATCCACAAGTTTAAAAAACACCCAATTAATTAATGTTGTTGGTGTGTCTAATAAAATGTTTTGAAATAAACTCTAAAGAGATTGATCAAAAATAGATGATAATAAATTAATATTATTATTTTCTTTTGGGATTACTCTACCCACATTAAATATTAGATATATCGTATGAAAGAGTCTGCGACTAAATTAATATTTTAGAAATGTGATTTGAAAAATATTTTCAAAATATAGTAAGTGAAACTTAAAACACTCAAATGAAACATAAAAAAGGCTCGGTATCAAGCTAGGACCTATTCCTCTCCACATGATAGTAATCCAAAATCAAGTATGTTTATTATAATAAATAGGGTGAACCACCAACATAGATAAATTATACAGTTTACATAAGAATGTATGATTTTCTACGCTGTCAAATAGTTTCTTCCACAGTTGTTGTCAGAGAACAACAATGTAAGAAATAGGGGAAAGGATATATGAGTACTCTTATATGATATAAAGTAGTATTTTCTTATTATATACTAAAATAAATTCTATATATAATAAAAATAAATATGAATCCATTATATGATTATATATATATATATATGAATGATTCATGGATAATTTGACACATATGAAAATTCATTTTTTCTTTGGTGGTCTCTTCTCTGCTCAATGTCTTCTATAAGATCTATGAGAATATATGATGAATAGAAAAATTTTCAGAGATCATGACATCTAGAACATAAAAAATAAAGAGTTGTGAGATGATTAAGATATAATACATGCATCATATCATTTTTCTCTGTGATATGATATTTGAAAATAGATCAATTCTTTTCTAAAATATCAGCTGAAGAATAATCATGGAGATCCTCATACTCATCAAGAAATATTGAAGAATTAAATGATTAAATCTTTTCATTTAATTAATCCCATATGGTTATTGGATTATATATTATTAACATTTAATTCCACATAGACAAGGTCTCTTGAAGTGTGTCATGTCAGATTGACCAAGTTTGGTCCAACACTTAGGTAGTAACTCTATTCAATTCCCTTGGAAGGTCATTTGGTCAATCCATAAAACATATTGTCACTTTATCTAAAATTGAGGTTACTCAAAGTCTCTATTGTGAATTTAAATTTTTTCTAAAATTCCATCTTTGTCATATGATCACTTCACAATATCATTTGGCCACTTTGATACTTTGTTATTTGGATAATATAACGAAAATTCCATGTGGTCACTTTACTTGTCCTTATGGTCTTTTAGTTTCTCTTTAATTAAATTAATTAGTTAGTGAAAATACCATCATTTTTGATCAATTAATCATATGTATGATCTACTTGATCAGGTGGTCAATTTTTTCTATTTTTAAATTCTTCTGAGTTCCAAAAATATTCACATGGTTGAATAAATCCTTCTTATGGTTGATCAAGTACTAAGAGAGTTTACCCTTCTAAATCATAGTCCCTTGTCCAGATTTACAATAAATAAGTTACTTAAGAACATTTTCAAAAAAACCATATAATACATTTTGGTAAAACAAAACACCAAATTAAATAATATAAAAAAAATTATTTTATATCATTAAAACATGGTATTTCTGGACTGATCCAGTAATTTCCCCCTTTTTGATGACCATAGATTATTTCACAATGTTAATAAATAATGGGAACTGATATATCATTTAAATAAATAACTTCCTCATAAAATTACACACAATATTTTATCCATACATTTGGATTATCCAAAAGACTTCATATAGGAGTTTTATATTGCTAATATAGAAATAAAAAAAATATTAGATGATGTTTTGATGAGATATAAAATCAAACCAATTTAGTTCAAAAAATAATGTGCCAAGAATGAAAAAATAGATTTCATTAGTCTTTAAAATTTTAGGAATAATTAAAATTTCCCTATTATTATAAATGTACACAATAATAATTCTTAAGGTATTTAGGTGTAAACGGTTCAATATGGTATTTCCCTTTATCCTTGGATAGAGTAGGAGAAGTTACTGGGATAGGATGAGGGGAAGAAGAAACATTACGAGTAAGAATTATTTCAGCCATATGTTTCATATGATGAATATCTTAAGTAATAATGAGACCAAAATGACTAACATTATATTTAGAGTCTAGTTTGGTTTTAGTTGATGTACAAGTCATGGGAATATCTAGAGGAACTAGGATAAATGTTTTCATTTTATAGTGATAAGGCTCTATAATCTGAGTTATGATAGATAAATCTCTTAATACATGATCAATGATCTATATAAACTCACTCTTATTAGTTATGAAGTGATCACTTAGATGATCCATGACTGGTCTCCTTTGAACAATGGAATTAAAGGATTGGGTTAAGGGAGGTATTTTCAAATCAGTAGTAAAATATTTAAACTCGAACTTTAAAAATGAATTAGTGATATTTTAGTAAAGATGATACTTTATGGAACCCATTATAACATTCTTATCCATGGTATTCTTAACTATATATTCTTTATCCATATCAAATATAATCTTACATGGAGTAGAAAGGTACATCTGTATCAAATTCATTTCATATTTGAAACTCTCAAAAAGTATTTTAATTTACTCATCCACATTTATTTAATTGACATTTTCGTCAATAGACACATGTCAAAGAGGAGCAATAGTTCTGGAAGAACATGTGATAACATTGAGATATATCTGATCAATATTAACAAAAATATCTACAAAATATTCCTAAGGAGCTCCAGTATGTTCTCTAAATCCTTAAAGATGATGAAAAATATGAACAACTATTAGAAATAACTTTGGATGAAGATGAGAAACAAATTTTTTGTTGATAAAGGTTGTATCATCCTTCCTACTATACTCAAAAGCACTGAAAACCCTAGAAAAAGTTATTTAAAAATCCCATATTTTGTTCTTAAAATGAAAAAAATTTGATTATGTAATGATTGATGTGTGAATTTTTTTGGTTAGGATATATCATGGCTAGGAGTTGAGTCATTGAAAAATAAAATAGAGGCTCTCAACATTGTTCCATCATTATCTAAAGATTCAAACATAGGATCATCAACATCCTAAACCAAACTATCTGATTCTTTGTGAACAACATTATCAGTTTGAGGTGATTAGTAAAAAATGGATATACATGAATAGAAACATCAGAATCATAAAATAGAGAAGAAGGTTAGGCTAGTTCAGTAAAAGTTTAACCAAACATATTATATAAAACATGATCATGAGAGAGTAATAACTTTCATAGTTAATCATGAATAGGAGATGTAGGTTCCTATGAAATTCTCACAAGATATTAGTTTAAAAATACGTTATGTCATGTCCATCATTTTAGGTTGGAAATTCATCATTATGATCACCCACACTAATGAATACAAGATCATGTATATCAAAATTAATGCGGGGGATCTCATGAGACATACCCCTCAAAGAGGTATGGAATAAAATATTAGTTTTCCTCCTAACACAAATATAGGTGTGATATCTATAGTTAGAGACTATTTGTGATCAATTATCAAATCTATATGACTATTTACAAATAACAATGATCATAGATCTGTCTCCGCCTTATGAGTTATTATTCTTCCTATGGGTCCTATAACTTTTGTGGCCACATGTTACTAAGTCATACATCATTCATAAGCACTAAAGGATTATTTTATGAGATCAACTTCTTTATCCTAGACACTTTCATTTGAATAATAGTCAGATTCAACAACTTGATCCTGTTCTAAATAGATATAAACCAAATATTTGGGCTTGGTTGAATTTTTCAGTGATTATAAAGATCATGCACCATATCATCATTAGCAACCCACATCTTTTTACAGGCATTAAAATAAAATTTCATCCAATTTCATGTGATTTTATTAAGAAAAATCTCACATGAGGTAGTAGAAACCCCCATATAGAACAAGTCCATTAATATATATAAGAGCTGAAATGAACTATGGACAGGGAAAAGAATTGAACTAAGAAATGTTCTTGTTAAACTCATCCTTTTGACTCATAAAGAACCAATGAATACTTATCTACACTAATATCACTACTAAATATATAAATAATAGGTATTTATGAATTATAATTTTGAATAATCCATTTATAAGTCAATTTGTGTGTTGAAAAAACCTAAGAAACATTCTACATTCACTACTAAAATAAATCGAATTTGACCAGCATGGACTAAATATTAGCATTAATTTATTACAACGATATTTCAAACTCAAAAATGGATTATAAAAAATGTAATATCATCGACAGTCCTCATACTCACTTTTGTGTGGTACTTTTAGTCATTTTGGAAATAAAGATAAAGAAATGATTTTTTCTAGTCTATTAATACATGTCCTAATATGATCCCATTTTTCTCTAGCTTTGAAAATCATATTCACATAGAACTATTTTTCCAAACAAGGATAAAAGCGCCTTCCATTGTCTATGTACCTCTTCTTCATCTTTTCTTCAGTACAACTCCAAAATATTAATGATCAACTTGATATAAACTACATTAAATACATTTCATTTTTTACAAATTATTTATAATATTTTATGAAATGCTTAATGGATTTTTTGATTCCACTGGAAAACTCTATTGTCTTTTAGAATTGACAGATGTTTTTAAGGTAGCATCATCTAGCCAATTCTACATATTATATAATCTCAACTGAGATTTAAAAGTTAGAAGGTTAGGTTTTGGTCTAAATATTATTTGGAAAAGGTTCATGGAGAAGTGTGATTATTTATATTATAATTTGAGGTTATTAAAATCATTCAGGTCTCTTCAAATATTAAATCATGGAAGAAATAAAATAGATTTAATAGAAACAAAATTACACACAATATGTTGAAATAAAAATTTGAATTAATAACAAATTCAACTGTCTGTATGTTCAGCATGAAATGTAACTTTATACTACCACATTAAATATCAAATAGAATCATTAGACAACCCATATAATCAAAATACATTAAATTTATTAAAATAAGATATATAAAATTAAAAATAAATGAACTATAAAAATTTATTCATCCCAAATTAATGTCTAATATAATTTAATCTCCAACCATCCATAGGCTTCGTAAATATGTTATTAGGATGATGTTTAGATCCAATAAATTCTATATTGATATTTCCTTTGGGATCATCACACCTCAAAATTGATATCTTATATCAATATGTTCAGTTATTTAATTGGATATACGATTCTTATGGGTATAGATAACACTTTTATTATCACGGTATATATATATATATGTCTAAACTGATATAAAAAATATAGAAATGTGTGTTTAATCCATACAATTTGTGTATAGTAATGTTCTATATCAATGTATCCATATTCACTAAGGGATAACTAAATATATTTCTATTTCATACTATACCAAAATTGTATCAACCCATGTTTTTTGGATTACTGTTTTCAGTAGAAATTTGAATTTTTGGCTTCAGAAGATTTTTAGGAGTAAAATGATCTTTTTCCATGAGAAGATGATCTTAGATAATTTTTATTACCACATTATTGGTCATGTAATAGGGTTTTTACCCAAGGATAGTAGTTTGGTAGAAATACGAGCCATTCAAATTTTGTAGGAGTAATTAATATTTAATTTTTTAATTAAATATTAATTTATTCGCACAGGTTCATTCAGGAATAACTTTTGAAAAGAGCATCGGATTGAGATTTTGTATTGTTCGTTGAGTCTATAATGGGGAGATTTTCTTAAAGACCGATAAACATGATTTGGATGATGGGGTCACACCATACCCTTTTTTCTTCCATTTCATTTTATTTTTCTTTTCTTTATTTTTCTTTATTTTTTCTTATTTCCGCATCCTTCTCGCACATTCCTATCCTACGGCTTCTACGAAACCTTTCAAATGAGGGAGAAAATGTGTACGGGAGAAAAGAGGGAGTGGGATGGATAGGTTGGTGCCATTGTGAATCCCTCGATGTGCTGAGTCCGTGTGTGGTGATCATGGAACGCGAAATCTTGCAATGCTTCAGCAGTTTTCACCCAAAGGAAGGCCTGTTTTTAGGTTTGCTGAGAAAACCCTTTTAAAGTAATTATTACAATTTTTTGTAGCCCTATTATGCTTTTATGTGGTCCCTGGTGGCCCGATCTGTTATTTATGGGGTGAAAACAAGCATTTTGGGCGATCTAAGGGTTTCCTGTTCGGGGAAAATAGGTAATATGGTGTGTAGTTCATGGTGAAACGATGTGTGTTATTCCCATTTAGGGAAGACGATGTTTTAAATAGTACACTCCATGTATGGTTTATACACACCGCATATTGGTACTAGTCATTGTGGTAGAGTATACATGCATGTATGCCCGTGCAGAGGTACACGACCGTGTAGCGTACACGTCCTGAACTTGTGTAGTGTAGCACGCTCTATAAGCGTACAAGGCTTGTCCAGGTAAATGAACATGCCGATTGAGGGACACAGGCATGTACCCCATGTGGGGTACGAGTTGTGTACCCATGTAGCACACTGTGTACCTGGGGCGTTACATTCCTAGGTCATCGGGAGTACATGCCCCATGTGGTGCATTGGGAGTACATGTTGGGTACTGGTCTACGCTTGTCGTTGATTGAAGTTATATGCGTCCCAAATTAATTACCCATTCTTTGAACTTTAGTATATCATATGTTCGGGGTCGATCCATAGGGAACCATAGCGTGCATGAATTTAATTGGGTTAATACTTAATTAGATGAAGTATGCAAAATTTAGAAACGATTGGGTTGATTTTTTTGGGTTTTGATTTAAACTAAAATGATTTACTTTGAAGAATGGATATAGTTTGAAAGAAAACAACGGGTAAATATAAATAGTTCATAGAAATGGAAAGAAAAGATGTGTTGGGGCTGTGGTGAATAAGGAGTTCTTATGCAGATTGTTTAAATGGTTGTAATGTTCATAATAATTCAATCATTCAGGATTTCAATTTTTTTACAAGATTTCCATGGTCTGGTTCCTCTTGTTTGGCATTAGAGCAGTTGACTCCTTGGTCTGGTAGTCGATGTCCTTAATTATTTATTACATCCAGTCCATTACTTTAATCGGTAAAAACCTTCCAATGGTCATGGATGTTTTCACCGTTACTTTTCTTTTGTATCGCTGAAAATCCTTCCCTTGGCCCGGCTAAGAATTCTCAGTTATATTTAGACAGTGGCTTAAGAAAATTAAGATGAATTACAATGATTCAAACAAAACTATATAAAACAATATACAAAATATGATCACATCATCTATAGCCCCAACACGAGGGGTTTAGTTACACATAGAATTTAGGAGATAAACGACACACGTGATACCTGATAGATTCATCGTGTAGGCGTTGAGGTAGAGTATCAGATGGTGGAATGGTGGAATAGCGGAATGACGGCACCTCGGTGGCTTCGGGAATGGTGGTAGCAGAGCTTCTCCCTCCTCCAATGGTTCTGAACTCCAAAATCCGTAGTCTAATGCCTCTTTTTAAAGAAAAATAAAGTACACGACGCATATAGAAAATACACGCCGTGTACTTTTCATCAACGCGCTTTGGCGCCAATTTATCCGCTGGCAGGTGGCCTAACACACCGTTCATGACTTTTTCACATGGCGCCACCTGCAAGTTGAGTGAACACGGCATGTAGCGCCATCATACACGGTGTGTAGCGCCCCCATCCCCTTCTAGAATAGCAGACACGACGTGTAGCGTCGACCCACACGGCGTGCATCTCTACCTGGAAGACATGGGCGTGTACTCCCTGCTTTGGTTCGTGTCCTTGTCTGGATGTACACGGCATGTATAGAAAGTACACACCATGTAGTTTCAAAAATTTTACAAACTTCCCTTGATCAGTGTATTAAGCCAGAAAGCTCTTGCAAGTAAACAGATTCACCAAAATCAAAGAATATGTTCATGAAACCACAAATATTTTCTAAAAACATGATTTTATCTTCAATTATATATATGGAAATGTATACACAAATTGGGTGCATCAAATTCCTCCACACATAGTCGTTTTCTTTCCCTCAAGAAAAATCTCAACTTCTAATTAAGAGAGCCTATACATTGAAAAAGAATGCATTTAGTTAATCAAACGTATAATTGATAAAGTTACTGAGGAAAAATTCTAAAAGGCACAAACAAATTCAATTCATAAGATATTAAAATCATGCCTCATATATAATGTAATTAACTACTATCATCCTCTTTCAACACATTGTTCAACCTTTCAAAAATAAGCATGCCACTTGATGATTTACCTTACCAGTTAGAATCACACTCCACACTCAAGATGTTTTTAATCGAAGTTATGCTCAATCCAAGGCATATACATTCTATCCATAGGTTTCCAAGATATCTTGTTCTCCACTTTAGAAAAATTGAATTTTCAAAAATCATGAGGGCTTTTTCAATAAGTTTTAGATGTTTCTGTGGCTAAGGGTTGGTAGGTTCAGATGTGAAAATAAATTCTGAGGCTTGAAAAAGGATGGCTAATTCCTTTAAACACCATTGCATGATAATCAAAGTAAAGCTCATTGAAAATACATCCTTCAAAAGCCCAATCAAATGCTTTTGTAATCGTTTCCAACTCCCTTAGGTAAGTAGGGTTTATGGGAAAATAAGTATAAGGTACGCTCATTGTTTGTTTGTTTCTTGTTGTTGTTTTTTTTAAAAAAAAATTAACAACAAAACACAAGGGCATACCTTATGAATACAATGAGTAAATGTTTAAACCCATTCTGCCCCCAAATAATCAAGAGGCACTCCCCCACACTTTATTTCATGGCTGTACAAAAATATTCCATGTATTGCCAACTCCCTCTTTAAAGCTTAAATGAATAATCAAGAAAAGTTTAAAAAGAAATAGGGTAGGAAGGGAAATAGGCTTGTAATGTGGCTTCCTATAAAGTTTGTACATGGATTCAATGGGCTTAATGAAGATGAAATGTTGGGTAGGTCTCAAGATAAAGGGGTTGAAACAATCTAATTCCTCAATCATGTTAAAGTAATTCAAAAATTTCTTCATATTTTTAAAAGAAAAACTTGCAAATTCTAGTGGTGATGCATTTCCTAAGAATCACTCAAGAAAGATGGTATTAGAAAAGAAATACAAAAAAGGGTTTAGAATACCTCTCAGGAGTGGAAAAATAATAATGGGACAATCAGGTCATGACATGCATATAAATTATTAGCCTAATTAATGTAATTTAATCAAGGATGAAAGGTTGTTATTGAAACTATATCAGCAATAATTTTAAAATACATAAAAACAAAGAAAAATCATGTAACCTTTCCAAAAGTTTCTACTGATAACTCTAGAATTTATAAGACTGATTAACAAAAATATCTTTACACTTACAAATATAGAGTCTAATAATGATGTCTCCTAGGTTAGTTTAAGGGCAAAGACTGCGGTGAAAGATATAGATGCTCCCCCACACTTAACACTGCACATGGTCCACCAAGTGCAACACCAAGGTAAAGGGTAGGAAGCAGGGAGAAACGGGGGAAAAATGAGGGAAATTAGTGGAAGAATTAAATCCAAAAAGAAAGAAAATAGAAATGAAAAAATACTCCCCTCGTGAAAAGTGATGCCCAAAGCGCTCCATGCCTGTACCTGTGACTGTCGAGAAAAAAGAAGACTACAAACATGCATAACATCATAGCACAGAAAATGACAGAAGAGATATATAAGATAAAGGAAAATGTCACTATCATGGGGTCGCCTTAGGGGAGGCATCATCCTGTACAGAAACGGCCGGGAGAGAGGACACAAGAGTCGTGGAAGGGTGAGGCTCTGACTCGGCATTGGGAAGGGTAACTGATGAAGTAGGAGTCGCAAGTGCTAGACTCGGGATTGGATGCTCAGCAGCAGGCCCTGGCCCGAAAAAAATGGCAGCAGTAGAGCACACTGGTGGAGCAGCAACATATAGGCCATGAACGGAGGCAGGGGCTGGTGGCTGAGGCAGTGGAACACCAAGATGTTTAGAAATATGTACCAACAGATGCTCCATCCGGTCCCGGCGGCCGTCCAGATGAATCAAATGGCGTGCAATGGTGTCCTGGCAGCTGATGATACGGGCTAACTTCTGCTCCATCGTGGCTAGGCGGAGGGAAATGGCCGGATCGACCAAGGGTGTGGGGGTAGGTGGGATGGGGGATGGGACAAAAGAAGGAAGGTCAGAAGAAGTGGGGTCAGTAGGAGGTGGGTCAGGTGGAGAAGCTGGAGGGGGTGGGGAAGGAGGTGAGGGGTCAGCAGGAGGCGTAGGGTCAGTAGGTGGCAGGGTTCGAGCATGAGCAAGGATGTAGGAACTCCCTGCTTCCGGACCAATCCCATGCGAATGACCATGAGGAAGTCCATCCGCTGGGGTGAACCTATCATGTCATGAGGTAATGAGGGCTTGAATACCCCCAAGTGGTGGACAAGACGGGTGGTGTAAAACCCACCGTTCAGGTTGCCCTGACGGCCGGTAAACATAGAGTTAAAATAGGAGGCGGCAAGAAAGGGGATGTCCGGTTAGGCATGCCAGATGACACAGGTAAGAAGCTCCATGTAATGGCCGATCACGACCCCCATATCCTCATGGTGGGGGAAGAGTATGGCGCTGAAGCACCAGTGGGTGAAGCAAAGGACGGGGTCAGCTATAAGAGTGCTCTTCTGAGAAGTGGGGGAGTACCGGTGATCAGGCCCAGTGATCTCCCGCCAGATGGAAATGAGGTCAGAGCGCTCGTGCCAGGTCAAGTCAGAAACAGGGGGTGGGGAGAAAGGATGGGGGTAGAAGCTGCACCCTCAGCCGAACTCTGTCATCGTCAGAGAAAACATTGGCCGCCTAGCCAGAATCAAACTACTGGCACCGCATCACCAGGTGTCTCTCGGTACTCCACTCCATCGAACTCAAAGGAGGCCACAAACTCCAAAATTATATATCTGAACACAGGAGTGCTGACCTGGAAAATCTTGAGTAGTGCGGTGTGCCCGAGAAGTGCCTCCGACTCCTCGCAAATACCGAGCCGCTGTGGAATGCTGCTGTCAAGGTACCGGCCGCTCAATGGTATCGGCCGACGAGAAAATCATTGGAGCCTGTCGTATGTGAGTTCGGTGACCGGGAATACCGTGCAGGGATAGGAAGCACCTGGTCTGCGTCGACTACGTCTCGAAATGGGTGGAAGCTACTGCTACAGATCACGACACAACCAAGGTATTCATAAATTTATTAAAGAAGAATATCTTTAACATATTTGGAGTTCCATAGGTACTGATCAGCGATAGAGGGACCCACTTCTACAACACATTGATTTGAGGAATACTGTCGAAGTATGGAGTAAAGCATTAGATGGGGACACCATATCATCCCCAGCCCAGAGGACAGGTAGAGCTCTCAAATCGAGAGCTCAGGAAGATCCTGGAAAAAATGGTGAACACTTCACGGAAGGACTGGTCCAAGAAGTTAGATGATGCCTTGTGGGCATATCAGACTGCTTTCAAAACACCACTGGGAATGTCCCCGTTCCTCCTCGTCTATGGCAATCCCTACCATTTTCCAGTAGAATTGGAACATAGAGCCTACTGGGTAGTCAAAGCCCTGAATTTTGATCTAAAGGCAGCTCACGAGAAATAGAAGTTCCAACTGTCGGAACTAGATGAGATCCAATTAGAGGAATACGAGAACGCCAAGTTGTACAAGGAGAAGACAAGAGCCATTCTAGTGTTCTCACATCTTTCCAAAACAAGCTCTAGGTTTCATAAACAAATGGTATATGATTTTCCATAAACGGGAAAATCATCCATGAATACCTCCAGGATTTGTTCCGCCAGGTCGTAGAAGATGGCCAGTAGACTGCGCTGGAAGGTGGAAGGGGAATTGCACATGCCGAAAGACATCTTTTGATAAGAAAATGTGCCGTAGGGGCAAGTGAAAGTGCTCTTTTCCTGATCCTCCGAAGCAATGGAGATTTGGTTGTAACCGGAAAAACCATTGAGGAAGCAATAGAAGTTGTGCCCTGCTAGCCTCTCTAGCATTTGATCCATCAATGGCAAGGAGAAGTGATATTTTCTTGTTGCATCGTTCAACTACCGGTAATCCACACAGACTCGCCAGCCCGTGATAGTGCATGTAGGGATGGGCTCTTTATTTTCATTTGAAATCACATCGATACCCCCCTTTTTGGGTACCACTTGGAGAGGACTCGCCCACATACTATCTGAGATGGGATAGATGATGCATGCATCCAATAATTTGATCACCTCCTTCTTTACAACTTCCTTCATGAGAGGATTCAACCGCCATTGTGGTTGCTGAGATTTCTTGGCACCCTCTTCAAGTAGCACCTTGTGAGTGAAAATGGTAGGACTGATGCCCTTCAGATCAGCGAAAGTCCACCCAATAGCATGCTTCCACTGTTTGAGAACCTGCAGAAGTGAATCTTCCTACTCCTGTGATAGTTCTGCATTAAGTATAACAGGAAAAGTTTGATTGGGTCCTAAATACCCATACTTTAGAGAAGATGGAAGAGGCATTAGTTCGAGATCAGGTGCCTTTAAAATCAAAGGCACAGGTGGATGCACCTTGTCCCGTTCCAAACTATCAGGAACAACTGCATGCTGTCAATAGTGGCTGCCCGGGCCTTCCATGAATTGCAAATTTTCTGGTGCTTCTTCTAATAGAATATCTAGATCAGTTAAATTATTCGAAATAAAAGAACATACTTGTTCATCCCCTTTGTCGCTAAAATGATTATCCATGGTGGACACTGCATAACATTCCTCATGCTCTGACAAGGAAGCAAGTTTGACAGCTTTGAGGACGTTATAAGAAACTCTTTCATCACCTACTCAAAAAATCAACTCTCCTTGGTGCACATCGATCAACACCTTCCTAGTTGCAATGAATGGCCTTCCAAGTATAAGAGGTGCTTCCTGGTCATCCCCCATGTCGAGGATGATGAAATCAGTAGGGATAATCAGCCTACCCACCTTGACCAGTATGTCCTCAAGTAGTCCCTTTTGGTGCTTGATGGATCGATCAGCAAGTTCAAGGGCAACACAGGTAGGCTTGAGCTCATGGAGCCCCAGCTTCTTGAAAACTCTGAGGGGCATAAGGTTTACGTTGGCCCCTAAATCGTAGAGGGTCTTCCCAAATTCATTGGATTCAATAGAACAAGGAATGGTGAAACTACCTGGATCATGGTGTTTGGGAGGAATGGAATGTTGAACCATCGTGGAGCACTCCTTCGTTAGTGCAATAACACCCAAATCCTCCATCTTCCTCTTATTCGAGAAGATTTCCTTCAATAATTTGGCGTATGTTGGAATTTTTGTCAGGGCTTCCGCAAATGGTATGTTGATATGTATCTTCTTGAAAACATCCATAAATTTTCTGAATTGGTGGTCCAGCTTCCTCTACATCAATCATTCCAGAAAGGGTAAGGCAGGCTTGAATGGTTGGATTACTTGCTTTTATTTATTTTGTAAAGCCTCCTTCTGTGGGATATTGGATGAGGAGGGGTCGGTATTGGTACCTTTTTCTTCAACAGTGGGTGTGGATGCACCTTTCTGTGCTGATTGGTTCTGGTGGAGCTCTTTTCCACTCCGGAGCATGATAGCATTGGCCTCCACCCTTGGATTCTTTTCGGTGTTCCCCTGTAGTGTACCGGGCTGCCTCCCTGAGAGTTGATTTGCCAACTGGACAATCTGATTCTCCAGGCCTCGAATCGAGGCTTCCTGATTATGGAACAGAGTCTCAGTAGTAGATATGAATTTAGCCATTAGATCCTCTAACCTTGATGTGTTCTCCTGCTGAGGTGGATGTTGAGCCAGTGGAGGAGGTGGATGCCGTGGCTGCTGTGGATGAGGGTTTTGATACACTTGTTGCTAATAAGGAACCTGCTAGGGTTGTTGCGGCCTTTGGAATTGGTTCTGATATGGAGGTTGGTTGTAGGTGGGCGGTCACTAGGGTGGAGGATTCTGCTGTTGGTGGCCCAAACCTGTGTTCTGTTGATCTCTCCATGCTGGGTTCTGGTACTGCTGGTACTGGTTGGGCCCTCGATTTTGGGCAACATAACTCACCTCGCTCGTCGAGGGGCCTCCAGCCGATCCTGGGCATTCTCCCATGATGTGGTTATCACCACAGTCGCCACATGCTGGAGGGTGCGCCGCATGAACTTGAGATGCTCCTTTGAGGTTCAATGTTTTGATTTTCTTGAACATATCATCCAACTGAGCAGCTAACATAGTGGTAGCGTCGATGTTGTGCATACCTCACTTTTGAGTCCCCCGCTCGGAGTGCCACTGGAAGCTATTGGCTGACAGGTCTTCCAGTAGTTCTAATAGTTCTTCGGGGGACTTCCTCATCACCGTACCTCTTCCATCAGCATCCACCACAGACTTGGTATTCGTGGTAAGTCCTCCATAAAAGGTGTGGACTTGCATCTAGAGTGGGATTCTGTGATGGGGGAATTTTCATAACATCTCCTTGAAGCGTTCCCAGGACTCGTACAATGACTCAGAGTCGTGCTGCTGGAAGTTATGAATCTCATTTCGGAGTGTCACCGTCTTGGATGGTGGGAAGTATTTGGACAGGAATGCCTGGGCTAGCTCCTCCCATGTGAGGATAGATTGTTGTGGAAACCCCTGATCCAGTCCTTTGACTTATCCCATAGAGAAAAGGGGAATATGCGAAGACGGATGGCGTCCTCGGACACGCCATGGTACTGAAAGGTGTCGCAGATCTCCAGAAAATTGGAGAGATGGGCGTTCGCGTCCACACTGGCCAGGACTCCAAATTGGACGGTGTTCTGGATCAACTGCATGATAGCAGGCTTGATCTCAAAGTGATGGGCCTAGATCGGAGGACGAACGATGCCCGTATCAGCTCCGTGAATCGATGGAAGTCCGTACTCCATAAGGGTACATCTTGGAGGTTGTTGTTGATGGGGTGGAGCTTGCATACACTGCTCCTGAGGGGAAAAGTATGGTCGTGGGAAGAGTTTCGGTGGCGGCCATTGGTAATCCCTTGGGAGGAATTCCATGAAGGCTCTAGGAGGTTGCTCAGGTAGACCAGCAACGGGAGGCGGCTGATCCTGGTACTAATGCTCAGTCGCAGCATCTACAGCTGGTGCTCCCTATTCCTTGTTCTCTATGGGTTGTGGTTGATGGTTGTGAGTTTTTGTCTGTGTACATTGATGATGAAGCAAGGTCCGTTCGATTTCCGGGTCAAGCAGAACTAATTCCGAAGACTCGTCACTTCTAAATCGTGTAAAGCATCGAAACATACACTTGAAATACTGCACAACACAAAAATGAAAACCAGGCGTAAAAGGGAAAAAATAAAAAAGAGAAAATTTGAAATGGAATTAGAAAAGAGATTTTTGATGATTTTTTATTTTTATTTTCACTTAAATCAATTATTAACACAATGTAAATCCTAGCACTAAAACCAAATGGGGATTCCCTGGCAACAACGCCAAAATTTGGTATACGCTTGTCATTGATTGAAGTTATATGCGTCCCAAATTAATTTCCCGTTTTTAGAACTTTAGTATAGAATAAGTTTGGGGTCGATCCATAGGGAACCAGGCCGTGCATGAATTTAATTGAGTTAATACTTAAGTAGGTGAAGTATGAAAAAATTAGAAACGATTGGGTTGATTTTTTTGGGTTTTGATTTAAACTAAACTGATTTACTTTGAAGAATGGATACAGTTTGAAAGAAAACAACGGGTAAATTTAAAGAGTTCTTAGAAATGGAAAGAAAAGACGTGTCGGGGCTGTCATGAATAAGGAGTTCTTATAAAGATTTTTTAAATGGTTGTGCTGTTCATAATAATTCAATCATTCAGGATTTCATTTTGTTACAAGATTTCCTTGGTCTGGTGCCTCTTGTTTGGAATTAGAGCAGTTGAATTCTTGGTACGGTAGTTGATGTCCTTAATTCTTTATTACGTCTAGTCCATTACATGAATTGGTAAAAACCTTCCAATGGTCATGGATGTTTTCACCGTTACTTTTCTTTTGTATCGCTGAGAATCCTTCCCTTGGTCCGGTTAAGAATTCTCAGTTATATTTAGACAGTGGCTTATTAAAAGTAAGATGAATTACAACAATTCAAACACAACTATATAAAAAAATATACAAATTATGACCCCATCATCCACAACCCCAACACGAGGGGTTTAGTTACACATAGAATTTAGGAGATAAATGACACACGTGATACCTGACAGATTCATCGTGTAGGCATTGAGGTAGAGTATCAGAGGGTGGAATGGTGGAATAGCGGAATGACGGCACCTCGGTTGCTTCAGGAATGGTGGTAGCAGAGCTTCTTCCTCCTCCAATGGTTCTGAACTCTAGAATCCGTAGGCTAAGGCCTCTTTTTAAAGAAAAATAAAGTACACAACGTGTATAGAAAATACACACCGTGTACTTTTCATCAACGCACTTTGGCGCCAATTTCTCCGCTGGCAGGTGGCCTAACACGCCGTTCAAGACTTTTCACACGGCGCCACCTGCAAGTTGAGTGAACACGGCGTGTAACGCCCCTATACACGGTGTGTAGCGCCGCCAGCCCCTTCTAGAATAGCAGACACGACATGTAGCGCCGACCCACACGGCGTGCATCTCTGCCTGGAAGAAATGGGCGTGTACTCCCTGCTTTAGTCCGTGTCCTTTTCTGGATGTACACGGCGTCTATAAAAAGTACACGCCGTGTAGTTTCAAAAATTTCACAAAATTCCCTCGATCTGTGTATTAAGCCAGAAAGCTTCTACAAGTAAACAGATTCACCAAAATCAAAGAATATGTTCATGAAACCACAGATATTTGCTGAAAACATGCTTTTATCTTCAATTATATATATGGAAATGTATCCACAAATTGGGTACATCAGGTTCCGAAGTTACACACTCTGTACTGCCCCTTTCCAAACCATTGAGGGGTTTTCTGTCCATCACACTTTATATCAGAGTTGGACCCGATAATAATCCATTATGAGTAGTTTTCCTTGTAGATCATGATGGTGGTACCTATGGAGCACTTTGAGGACACCTAATGGGTGTTTTCGGAATTATATCTAAACAGATAGGTTCTTCATCCAATTATATAATTCAGTTGTCTCCTTGGAGTGAGACTTGATGTGGATGATAAGTTCAGTGATCGGAACAACCTAGTTGATATCTTTATCTGATATGAGCTATGAGCTATCTCCCCAGACCTATGTTTTTTAGGATGTTTCCCTTGTGAGACGTTCCATTTTCGAATATGAGTCCATGAGACCAGATGCTTTTAATAATCCCCTAAGGGATTCCTTCTCTTATACGCTGATCTAGAGAGTACCTTATAGGATACCTTTTCAAGTGTATCGTTTAGAGTATACCTGATATAGGATGCCTCTATTGTTTACTGTTAGATGATCTTGTGTCGAATACCTCATTTATCTTTACTGATAATGATCTTGATTATGATTCATTTTCTCATGTTTACCTGGAGGATCTCAAGTAAGATTGATTTCAGTTCTTGGCTTGAGCAACCCAGTGGGTGTCGTTGTTTGACTGACCCTAATCAGTATGTCAGTTTTGGGTAGGCATGGTGTTCGGGTTTCACCAAGAGCCCAAGACAATCTGGTAAGCCCATGGGGTTGTGGCTGGAGTGTTGGAATGGGTATTCGGGTCACCCTCACACATAGTTTTATATCTGACTAGGATATTATGATCCATTAGTTTTTACTAGAGGTACTTCCGGGGTGGTGGTTGTTGATCTTGACCCAATATGTCTTTCTTTTTTATTGGGATTTCCGAACGTTATCTCCTGGGATCTAGCTTCTGAGCCATGTTTTCTGATGTTTTAATGGTACCCATAGGTAGTACCTGTGACTTGATTATTGAGCCTTCATTTTTATTTGTACTCCATGAGTGATACTTGGATTCCCCGATTTAGGAATGCCTTCGATGGACTCATTAGCTAGTGATATGTGGTGGGGATTATTATGCTCTCCTCGACCATAGACGACTAGGTGGGTATACCCATGTCATATGATGAAATTTTTAATAAGAGTGGGTATACTCATGTGTGATGCTTGAATGGTTTGATAGATTTCAGGGACTTATCTGCATTGATGTGGAATGCGGTGGTGGACGCCTTGGGTAGTGAATAACCCTTGGGTCATGATTTTGTGGGATACCTCAAGCCTTGCTACCCCATGGATCCAACTTGATTGGGCCCACATAGGATGTGTTATTGACATGCTCCTCGGACCCAAACCAGTTCCTAGACCGAGTTTTCACTGGGATGACCATGAGATTCAATTTGGATTCCTTGGATTAGTTCCTTGGATATGGCCCTTCATGGTGTTGAATTCTTATATGTACTCCCATGGCCTTAAATTTTATCAGTTTCTCTTATAGTCGGTTGAATAGTATGTGAAAATTATACCATCTTCAATAAATTTTCCATGTGGTCAATCCATGTGATCTTGCTAATTATTAGAAAAATATTATGAGATTCAGAAAGCTTTATTTGGTCAATCAAATCCTTCATGTGGTTGATCGTGTACATAGATATTTTACCCTTCAAACTAACAGTCTCTTTTATAGATTTATGGTTGGTCTAATACTTTTAAATATTTCATTTCAATTAATAAAAATATAGCTTTCTTACATAGAACATTTAATTCATCTATAATAATATAAATATTATTCGGGATCATCAAAACAAGTAATTTTTGGATTGATCCAACGTAGGATAATGTTATGAATTTGAGTGGTTGATACCATTATTTCAATAATATAAAAAGAAGTATATAATAAGATCGTTTTGGGAATGATTTATGGAACATAACTCTATATGATATAAGACATTCTGAGATTAAGGGAAAAGTTGAAGTGAAATAATCCAGTGAATTTTTTTAAATCCATTATAACATTTTCAAAAAAAGACTGATTTATATTACCTTCATATTCCTTATATGTTTTTTTATGAAATTATTTAGACACATTTTTTAAAAAAATTCCCTATATTGGATCCTTGAAATTAAATAAATGTTAATCTAAAAAAATGTAGAGTGTGAGATACAAATTCTTGGAAAGAGAAAGGAAATAAATTTTTATTATTTATTTTATCTTTTTAAGAATCAAACATTGATAAAAGATTTAAAAAATTCAATTTTGAAAAGAGATAAATAGATATGTGAAATTTAAGAAATAAAATAAATATTGAAATTAAGAATAAGAAAATAAAGAATGCATAGAATTAAAGAATCTGGACATTGAGGATGAAAATGGTCAATAAAGAGGAGGGGAATTTTTCATAACAACATCATATTTTATTAATCTAGAAATTCATCATAGTATAGGAACATGACATGAAAATTACATTACACAATAGAGAAATAAAAATACCATTTGATAAATATAATCAAAGAATATTGAAACCATGGATTATCGTTGTAAATGAAGAATGATTATGACTTAATGAAAAGAGATTGAGTCTAGAAAACCCATTGAATTATCTTGTATATAATAACCTTATTTGTATTTAATTTTCATAATTTCATTCTTTCATGTTTTCTTTTTACTTTTTTATTAATATTTCATAGTTAAAATTTATCAACAAGTGTTAATTTTTCTATTTGTTCCATGCCTGTTTTGATAAGATGGTTCGAGTCCTTACAACAAGATTATGTGTTAATCCCTTCCAGAATTTTCATAATGATAATATAGATATTTTTTCGTAGGTTTTTGTTGTTCCATTATAATTTCATGGATGTTAAGATGATAGTTCATAATGATTGGGAATAAAATATCATTGTCTTAACATTGGATCAATAAAAGGAAATGGTTTTATTAATGATAAAAATTACTTATGATACATTTAAAAAATTATAACAACATATTAATTTTATTTTTATTATCATATATTATTAGTATTTATATTTTATTATTTAGTCATGATGCATAGGTTATATCATAATTCATGTAGGTGGTAAAACTGACCCAAATAAGAACTTTTACAACATCTGATGTTATATTATTATTATAATATATCATTTATGGAATGTGAAAATATGGAATCTAAGTGGCTCGATCATGGTGCTTATCTTCCTCCTCCTTAATCTCTATCTAGTTATGATAACATGTTATTGTAATATCTCATTTATGGAATATGTGTAGCTCGATCATGGTTTATTCTCCTCCTCCTCCTTCGTCTCAATCCAACTCCCATTGTGTGAAGAATACTACTCCATCAGATGTTGGTAGTGCTCCTGGATCATTTATTTCTCTAGGGATAAAGCCATTCATTTATACACTTTCACACCCACTAATTGCAGAATTGAGTCTAGGATTACCCTCCATTACGACAATTCAAATACGTTATAACTTCCTTCATCTAGGTGGTAAAATTGACACAAACAAGAACTTGTACAAAATATGATGTTTTTTTATTATTACTATATCTAATTTATTGAATATGAGTTGATAGAATCTATGTAGCTCGATCAAGGGGCTTCTCTTTCTCCATCTTCATCTAGTTACGATAAGTTGTTATTATAATATCTCATTTATGGATTAAGAAAATATGGAATAGTTGAAAATCGGTCCTTGATCTTCTCTTCCACATCCTTCATCTCCATCCAGTTATGATAAGTTGTTATTATAATATCTTATTTATGTAATATGAATAGATGGAATCTATGCAGCTTGATCTTGGTGCCTTCTCTTCCTCCTTCATCTCTATCTAACTCCCATTGTGTGAATAATCATACTCTATCTGATGTTAGAAGTTCTCATGGATCATTGATTTCTCTTGGGGTTAATTCCTTCAAATATACACTTGCACGCCCATCGACTACAACTTCCAGGATCAAATTATGCTCCATTTTGACAATTCAAATAGGTTATAACTTTATTAATGAAGGCAGAAAAATCAACCCAAACTAGAACTTGTACAACATCTAATCTTTTTTTATTATTGTAATAGCTCATTTATGTAATATGGATAGATGGAAGCTCAATAATGGTGCTTCTATTATTGAATATGTGCAACTTGATCATGGTGCCTTCTCTTCATCCTCCTTCAATCCTACTCTATCAGATTTTGGTAGTTCTCCAGGATCATGATGCCTTCTCTTCATCCAATTGTACTAACATGGTTGATGGATTCCCTACGGTAGATTTTTATTGGTGGATGAACTTACTGGTAACTTAGATTGTCACAACTTTTTTGGTGGCTCATTTTAGTCATGATATGTAACATATTACATTTTTCAAAACATTCGTGAACTCTTGGGGTCTCCAACAACCATAAGTTGTCTCAGTCTTAACTAGTTCCACCTTTTTTGTTCACTTTCCTTCAGTGGATAACTTTGTTGAAGCGTGTTCCATGCTATACTGTCGATGTGGGGATTAGTGCTTTTCACTTCCATATATTCCTAGGATGCCCATTATTGATGGGAATCAAGTAGGGTGTCACTTTGGGTGAGGAATCCTAGTCTACCTCTCCCCATCCATAACCCATATATCATTCAATTTGTGGGAAACACGTTAGGTAATTACCTATGCTCAGATGAAGATACTCGGTGCTTACAGTCCTTTGTGATCCCTCATATATTTTTTAAACTAGATCATGATTCAAATCTCCCTTCTAGTGTTCTGAAGAAGGATGGGGATATATTTTTATGGTGGAAACATATACTTTATCATGCCCTACCCCACTTCTGTGTAGAATTCCGGTTTCGAGGTCACTCTTTTTACTTCTATAGGAGAAGAAATATGTGGTTCAAGGTGATGGGCCCAACAATCGGTTGTGTTTGGAGTGACCCAATGTTTGATGAGGATTTATCTACTCCTTGGGATTCTCTTCAGGTGGTGTTGAATAACTTGAAAATTGTTTTTATGGCATCCATCTCCTCAGTCGACCCTAATATCAAATTTTAAAATGAAGAGAATTTTTCTTTGGGGGAACTCCCAATTAGTGGAGATGTTACAACAAAAGGGGTCTCTATTGTCGGCAATAACCTCCTTAGACCTTTAAAGAACCCTACACAAGTAGTAGCCGACCATGAGGATTATTTCAAGGGTTGATGAACCGCCCAAAACCAACCCTTGACCATGTAGTTTTCATTCCTCTATTTTATAATGGGATTTGAATTCCATAAATGATCTTCTGTAATTTGGTGTTTTTATGAAATTTGTGGTGTGTTTTGTAATCCATCGATGAGACATAGAGATAAATAATATTGGTCATATTTCTCCCACGGATGTTGGTCATCCAATCTAACCACATTAAATCCGAGAGTTCTTCGATTTTATCTATTTTTGTGTGATTTGTGGTGCAACACACCTCTGTTGTGCCCTTACAAGTGGTATCAGAGGGATTTAGCGCGATCATAGTTGAAATGGAGAACCAGCCAAAAGATTTTCCGGTGATCTAAAAAATGGAAGTCGTCGGAAAATTTTTCTGATCCGAGATCAGTGAAGAGGATGACGAGATGATTCTAATGTTGCAAGGGGCATTGAAAATGGAGCTGAAATGAAGGAGATAAGCTCAGTCAATGTTTGGTCAAAATAGCGGACGAACATTAACCCCATGGTGGAGAATATGGTATCATTCACCATCCCGGAAAAACATTCAGCATGATTTTAGTAGATGCTTCAGCGTGGCTCATCATAGCCGCATCATCCCCACATCAATAGACGATTTGGACTATTTAATTTGGTTTGGTGACAACTCCACCAACCAGACTCTGATTTCGATGATCTAAGAGTCAATTCTAACTATTTTGACTATTTTAGATGCATTCATATGGTTATATTATCATAATTAGTACTCCATCAGGTGGTGTAAAAGTTGTGATTAATTGATGATAGTGATCATGTTTTGCGACAATGTAGATGACTGGGGGAGAATCACCACCAAAATTTTAGATTGATAAGTTTGATGGTTGGAACAAATTCGCCATATGGAAAAGAACGATAAAAGATATTAACGTGCTATATGACATGATTATAATTTTGATCATAGAAAATCCCGAGAAAACCAGTAACGATGATTGTGAAGAGCTCACGATGTGGGTCATCAGCACAATAAATCGGCTTCTGGAAAATGAGGTAAAGCACGCAGTGTTAGACGAAACCTCACTGAAGGAGATCTGGAAGAAGTTGGAGCCAATATATATGGTAAAATTCCTCACAAAAAAATTATTTTTGGAGACAAGGTTGTACCATTTGTGTATGGATGAGGGAATAAATTATTTGGATCACACAAACGAATTCAAAAAGACACTAACACAATTATTGTGCCTCAGTGTGATGGTTGGAGAGGAAGACAAAGAAAATTTTCTTTTTTCATATCTACCATGATAATTTGATTGAATTGTGACTAAATTGCTCAGGGGGATGAATAAATTGAAGCTGAATGAAGTGCTGGCATAAATTCAAGATTTGGAGGCATTCTGAAGACCAACGATGCATTCAGGAGAGAAAATAATGGTGATGTGAGATGATCAAGTTAGGGGGAGTTGATATCAGAATTCAGGAGGTAACAAATGGTAGTAAATATGACAACCCTGCTTTTATTACAAACTTAAACATTATTTATTAAATAAAACATCACTTGATACAACAAAGAAGATATAGAGGTTTGGTGTCTTTGGGGATTAGGATCATTACATAAAAACTTAAAATATGAAATACAACATCTTTATTGAAGACTTCCTTTACATGACCACTACATTCCCTCATACATAGAATTGCATGGGATAACCTGAGGACATGCATAAGAAAAGGGTGAGCTATAAAGCCCAATAAGGGAGTACACATGGAATAAAATGAGGAGTACAATACATGTTAGAAAATAGGAATATCAATAGAGCATAAAAGAAACATGAACATAAAGGCATGATAACGCATGATAATCATAACATGGAAATGTGGCAACAACACTTATCATGGAATTAGTATGAGCCAAGGCTCATTGCACATTGAGCATGAGTAAATCTTCATTGCACATAAAGCACGAGTAAACCCTCATTTCAATTGAATTATCATGAGTCAAAACTCATTGCACATGACATATCATGATACTATACTTTACCCAATGCATTGTAGCGCTATAAGGGCACACCCTTCTTAATAATTTCATTTCATGCATAAGTGTGCCACATGGATCATAAAACATGGATTCATAAAACATAATCATTTATTCCATGATAAAGGAATGTGAAATTCATACATGAAACTTTATAATCAATATATAAATGTGCATAAAGGTAAAAACCCTTGATGGAGAAATGGGCATGGTATTCACTACGTAATGACATTGGCTTAGAAAATCAGTGCGATTTCGGCAGCATAACGACATGACATAAGAATTCATAAAAATGGTTGACGAGAGATGAAGTTGTTCCTCATCATATTTACATGTAATGGACAGTAAGGAGGTAATATAGATACATGTCCCAATAGTTGTAATGGAATTTAGGTTCATGATACAAGAGTATTGCTTGAATGTAAAATAAGAGAGGGAAGTTCCTTTCAGAATTTCGGCATAGTAACGGGTGTACATGGGAGGCATTTAATGAGAGAGAAAGTGGTATCTCATCATTCAAACAATAAGAGGTCAGTATGGGGGAGGTTCTAAACCATACCACAACATTCATAATTGAAATTAAAAGGGAAATACAACTTAAAGATAATTGACAAAAATGAGAAAGGAAGAAAAAAACCCTTACTTGGAAGTGTGCTTTCAAAGTCTAGAGAGGGGCTTGTCAGAGGGTTCTTCGGAGCATGAGGCACCTTGGGAGGACTCTAGAGAGAGATGGGAAGAGGTTGGATGAACTCCAAAGGGCTTTGAGTGAAGAGGAAGTGGGAGCTTGGGTGGGTTATATAGGAAAGCTGAGGGAATTCTATATTATTTAGGTTTGGGTCCCCTTACATTAAATTAATCCAAACCACAAACCATCCCATGGTTTTTTCCAATGGTTTTTGGAAAAGGTAAGACGAAAACAATATTTTATAAGAACAAGGTCCGAACTTCTTAAAATATTAGGGTTTCTTATGTGGAAGTGAGTCACACTCCCATGGAAATTAATATAAAAAGGCAAGGTGTTGAATAAGTCTTGAGGGGTCCATTAATGCTTTGAAAAGTAAGTCAAACAAACCCAAAATCACATAATTTTAATTTTAAAACATATATTGGCCTAACATAAATATTACAGTATTTTATTACATCACTATGGGGTCATTATTATGTCATAAAACACAATATATATTTAAACGGTATTTAATTTTTACCCAAAAATTTGACTGTCTTAGAAAATTATGAAAAATTCACCGTTGGATAATTTCGACGTCCTGATTCTAGAAAAAACATTTATTTTATCTAAATAATTTTTTAAATATGTTTATTTTCAATTTTAAAATAAAAACATACATTTATCGAAAATTCCTGGGTTTTGACAGAAATGGCTTTCAAACTGTAATAAAAATTATAACTGCATTCATAAAATTATAAGATCAGTTATATTTAATAAAAAATAATTTAATAATAATATTATTAAATTATTAAAATATTATTTAATTGATAAAATCCCTTAATTTAATAAAATAGATTTCTTAATTAAATAATAACTAAAAACACCATTTGTACTTTAAAAACTATTTACAATGTATCAAAAATGAATAGAAATTATATTCATTATTATATTAAGAAAAATAATGTACATGAACATAGTACTAGTTATTTGTTACATAACCCCTTAAAACAGTCGCATAAGACGTAAGGGTAAGGTGTGCGATGGTGACAGACTCTTGGGGTGGCTCGGATAACATCGATCGAGTTGTAATTTCAATCAACTTCCACTTTTCCCGTAGACAGTCACGTTCAATCTTGACATGATGAAGCTCAGCTTGGGCTTGGTCAAGAGCGAAGCCCAAAGATGCCACCTCTATTCCGAGCTCTGACAAATGGGCCTTGTATGGGGAAATTCTACTAGATGAGGCCATCGCTTCATTTGTTTGAGTAAATTGGATTTGTTAATGTCCTATATTTATACTAATCATGTGATCACTGTTCAACGACTATATTAGCAAAGGTAAAAATTCTTAACATAAAACCAAGAAAGTTGACATTTTATAAAAACATAAAGAGACATTTTATTAGATCAATAGAGATTTCCCTTAATGAAACTTTGGGTCGTTACAATATTCCCCCCTTAATAAATTTCACCCTCGAAAGTTTTCTTTTCCAACACTAAAACAGATGTGGGTAACTCAGCTTCATCATTTCCTATGATTCCCAAGTCGCTTCTTCAAACTTTTTGTTTCTCCACAACACCTTGATGAGGGGCATTGTCTTATTTCGTAGAACTTTATCTATACGATCTAAGATCTTCACATGTTGCTCCTCATAAGAAAGATCATCTTCCAATTGTACCACCTCAGAAGAGAGTACATGTGAAGGGTCCGGTATGTACTTACTTAAGAGGGATACATGAAAGACATCATGTACTTTGGCCATGGAAGGTGCAAGTTCTAGTCGATAGGCCACAACCCCGACATGATCACGAATTTCGAAGGGGCTGACGTACCTTGGACTTAACTTTCCTTTCCTTCCAAACCTCAAGACCTTCTTCCACGGAGATATGTGTAGAAATACCATTTATCCAACTTTAAACTCAAGGTCTCATCGAAGATTATCTGCATAACTCTTCTGTCAACTCTGGGCTGCCTTGATATGCTGCTAAATGGTTTCCACCTTCTCCACCATTTTTCGACCATTTCTGGTCCAAACAGTTTACATTCACCGACCTCATCCCAACATGCCGGTGTTCTGCACCTTTTCCCATACAGGGCTTCATATGGTGCCATTTGGATGCTTGAGTGGAAACTATTGTTATAAGAGAACTCAACCAGAGGAATATGTTGATCCCATCCTCCTTTAAAGTCCATTGATCATGCTCTCAACATATCCTCACGTGTTTGGATAGTCCGCTCGGATTGGCCATCAGTTTGAGGATGATAGGTCGTACTGAAGTTCAGTTCAGTATTCAGAGCATGTTGAAGACTCTTCCAAAACATAGAGGTGAATCTTGGATCTTGGTCAGACACAATAGATAGTGGTACTCCATGAAACCTTACCACTTCCCTGATATATATCTGTGCCAGTTGATCCAAAGAGAAATCCTTCTGAATAGCAATGAAGTGTGCAGTCTTTGTAAGACGATCCACCACAACCCAGATTGCATTGTTGCCTTTGGATGTCCTCGGAAGTCCGGTGACAAAGTCCATGGTGGTGTTCTCACATTTCCATTCTTGTATGGGCAATGGTTGCATCATCCCCTTAGACTTCTGCCTCTCTGCCTTCACTTGCTGACACACCAGGCATTTTTATGTATATTCAGCGATCTCCTTCTTCATATTATCCCACCAAAAGTTTTCTCGGAGATCTCGACACATCTTTGTGCTCCCTAGGTGAATAGAGAAATTTGAACTATGTGCACAATCCAAAAGTTCCTTCTTCAGCTCCAGGTTTGATGGAACACATAGCCTTTCCCCAAACCGCACAATTCCTTCTTCATTAACATTAAACTCCGAGGATTTCTCTTTTTTGATAGCTTCCACTTTTTCTTGAATTCCCACATTATCATTTTGAGAATCCTTTAACCATTCCAAAAGATACAGTTGATTAATCATTTGTGAAATTATTGATGAAGTTCCCTTCTCTATGATTCCCATGTCCATCTTCATCAAGTCTAATAAGATTGGATCCTTCTCAATTATCATCATCGATAGAATTGATGGGTCATTTCTACTTAGGGCATCTTCCACCTTCTTTGCTTTCCCAGGGTGGTAATGTATTGAACAGTCATAATCTGTGATGAGATCTATCCATCTTCTTAGGAGCATATTAAGCTCTTTCTGTGTGAATACATATTTAAGACTCTTGTGGTCAGTATATATCTCAAATTTCTCTCCATAGAGATAATGCCGCCAGATTTTCAAGGCAAAGATCACACCCGCCAACTCCAGATCATGCATTGGATAGTTTTTCTCGTGGATTTTCAAATGCCTTGAGGCATAGGATATCACTTTATCATTCTGTATCAGCACACAGCCTAAGCCTTTCATTGAAGCATCACTGAATACCACAAAAAGTTCCCCACTTGTGGGTAAAGTGAGCACGGGCACAACGATAAGCCTCATTTTCAACTCCTTGAAGCTTTTTCACATTCATCACTCGAATAAAACTTTACTCCCTTCCGAGTTAGCTTGGTACGAGGGTTGGAAAATCATGAGAAATTCCTCACAAATCGTCGATAATATCCAGCTAACCCCAAGAAGCTATGGATATCTGTTACCTATGTTGGCCACGACCCTCTCTCAATTGTATCTGTTTTGGAGTGGTCTATAGATATCCCATTTGTTGTGATGATATGGCCCAAGAATGAGACCTCCTTCAACCAGAACTCACACCTGCTATAATTTTCATAGAGCTTCTCCTTGCGCAAAGTCTCCAGTATAGTTCTTAAATGCTCCTCATGATCCTCTTTGGTTTTGTAGTATAATAGAATATCATCAATAAAGACTACCATAAATTTGTTGAGGTAATCTCTAAATAATCTATTCATTAAGTCCATGAAGATTGCGGGATCATTGGGGTGTCCGAAAGGCATTACTATGAATTCATAGTGCCCGTATCTTGTGCGAAAAGTAGTCTTGGGGATATCTTCCTTCATCACCCTTACTGGATAATATCCCAACCGCAAGTCCACCTTAGAGAAGTATTGTGCTCCACACAACTGATCGAAAAAGTCATCAATTCATGGGGGAGGATACTTGTTTTTTATCATGATTTTTTTAAGTTCACGATAATCAATGCAAAGCCGCATTGACCCATCCTTCTTCTTTACGAAGAGGAATGGTGCACCCCATGGTGAAGCACTTGGGTGTATAAACCCTTTATCCAGATTCTCATGTAGTTGTTTCTTCAGCTCTTCAAGCTCATCAATAGCCATTCTATATGGAGTCTTGGATATTTGTAGTTCCCTAGGTATTTGTTCAATTGAGAAGTCAACATCTCTTCTAGGAGGAAGACCATGTAGTTCCTAGGGAAACACTTCAGCGAATTCCCTCACAATAAGAATTTCTTCAAAGATGGATTCTTCCATCGACTCAATCATCTTAGTCAGATACGCGTGCTCAAATGGCAGTAATATCCATGCTTGAGATGATGGAGATAAAGGAGATTCATCATCCTCCTTACACTTGTAAAGAATCTGGGGTCGATTCTCCATATGAAGTGCGATTTCCCTCTCCCGAAAATTTATGTTGGCTCTATATAAGGAAATACAATCCATGCCACGAATTGCATAAAATTCCACTAGAGGGAGTATGATGAGGTTCGTCGGGAAATTCAATCCACAAATTATAACAGCGGAGGACTTATATTCATGGGATGCAATGATTTCCCCATTTACCGTACTCACTGACATCTTCACTTCCATGATTTGTGGTAGTGTGGGGATTGTTCTACTAAACAATGGAGATATAAAAGAATGCGTAGAACCTGAATCAAAAAGTACGTTTGCTATTCATGAATGAATAACTAGCATACCTATCACCACATCGTTGTCGGGGTTTACTTCAGTAGAAGTGATTGCAAAAGCTCTTCCTTGCTGCCATGGAGGTTGTTGCTCACCTCCAAATACCCTTGGATTAGGGAACTGATTTGAAAAATGACCCGGTTATTTTCATTTGTAGAATTGAACAACACATTGAGGTTCGAACGGAGCATTACTCTCCTCTGTCGCATCTGTGGGTCTTTCTTGCTGACAATTAGCAGCTAGGTGCCCTTCTCTTCAACACCTGAAGCATTTTCTCTCCCCCTTAAGGCAATTTCTAGGGTGCTTCTTCCCACACTATTGGCAAGTGGGGTGCTGGATCTTCTTAGCACCGTTGGATTTATCCATCGGACCGCTAGCATTGAAGTCCACCTTACGCTTCTTGTCCCCATGATACCCCTGTGATTCCCCGATCTCCATTTTGACCTTGAGGGCACATCGGACAATCTCCTCATAGCTATCGAAGTCACGGATCTCTAATGATTTTTTTCATGCTAGGATTCAGCCGACCAAAGAAGAGGTCAACTTTGCATTCGGGGGTAACGACAAAGCCGGAAGCGTATCTTGCATGCCTTGTGAAGTTTGCCTCGTACGCTCCAATAGATTCTTCATCTTTTTGCTTGAGGGAAAGGAAGTCCCTTTCCATATTAAGTGGGAGGGTGCGTGGAAAATATTTATCAAAAAACATCTTCTGGAAATCCTTCCATTCCAACACCTTGATCTCCTCCTCAGGCTTTGTATTTTTGATCAACGTCCACCATTGATTAGATTCACCCTCTATACGATAAGCAGCCAGGAGAACCTTCTCTTGTTCAGAACATTGAAGCATGGAGAAGATCTTTTCAATGGAGTTGATCCATTGTTCGGCAATCGTGGAATCAGATGATCCACTAAAAGTAGGAGGCCTTTCTCTCATGAAGCTCTCGACAGCGACTTGTTCATTCTTGGGGGGGGGGGGGGTGGGGTTGAACGTTCCTCTTGAACCATGTTTCTATTCAAAACTTGAGTTAGCTAAGAGAGAATCATGACAAAGTTCGTGATTCCCGCTCCCATTGGATTGGGCATCTTATTAGTACAGTCATCACACTGATCTTCACAACGGTTGTTATCCCGAGTCCTCCTATTACCGGCCATTGGATTGAATAAAAGGAATGTTATGGGTAACAGATAAAGGGTAATCCAAAGAAAAAAGTTAATGACTTATAAATAAACTTTTATTTCCTTACTCAAGAGTCTATTGGCTTCAATCTGGGCTTTTCATGATCTACTTTCTAACATATATTCGTAGGGGTATTTTTTTAATTCCCTTAATTAGGGTTCATACTAAGCTTTTGAATTTATCAAAAAATATCCCCCGGGGTGTGTCGTAACCAAGAGTGCAGCAAGGCTCATTGTCATGCACCATTTCCCATTCGAGTCTAGCTCAAAGCAGTGTTTTCGGGTTTTTCCCCTAGGATACATCTGTTCCAGAGCCGCCTCTACCTGCTCGTATCCAGACAGGGATGTATTTGTTTGATAAACCACTTACTCAGTACTTACCAAAACTTAGGGATGTTTTTATTATAATTGATCTTGTATATAAGGCTTTACTAGGGTTTCATAATCCAAAAAATAACTAAACCTATCCTTTTATACCAACTTTGACAACCCTGCTTTTATTACAAACATAAATATTATTTATTACATAAAACATCACTTGATACAACAAATAAGATCGAGTGGTTTAGTGTCTTTGGGGATTAGGATCATTACATAAAAACTTAAAACATGAAATACAACATCTTTATTGAAAACTTCCATTACATGACCACTACATTCCCTCGTACTTAGCATTGCATGGGATAACCTGAGGACATGCATAAGAAAAGGGTGAGCTATAAAGCACAATAAGGGAGTACACAAGGAATAACACGAGGAGTACAATACATGTTAGACAATAGGAATATAAATGGAGCATAAAAGAAAAATAAACATAAAGGCATGATAACGCATGATAATCATAACATGGAAATGTGGTAACAACACTTCTCTTGGAATTAGCATGATCCAAGGCTTATTGCACATGGAGCATAAGTAAATCCTCATTGCACATAAAGCACAAGTAAACCCTCGTTGCACTTGAATTATCATGATTCAACACTCATTGCACATGACATATCATTATACTATACTTTACCCAATGTATTGGAGCGCTATAAGGGCGCACCCTTCTTAAACATTTCATTTCATGCATAAGTGTGCCACATGGATCATAAAACATGGATTCATAAAACATAATCATTTATTCCATGATAAAGGAATGTGGAATTACTACATGAAACTTTATAATCAATAAGTAAATTTTCATAAAGATGAATACCCTTGATGGAGAAATGGGCATGGTATTCACTACACAATGACATTGGCTTAGAAAATCGGTGCGATTTCGGCAGCGTAACGGCGTGACATAAGAATTCATAAAAATGGTTGATGAGAGATAAAGTGGTTCCTAATCATATTTACATTTAATGGACAATAATTAGGTAATATAGATACATGTCCCAACAGTTTTAATGGAATTTAGGTTCATGATACAAGAGTATTGCTTGAATGTAAAAGAAGAGAGAGAAGTTCCTTTCGGCATTTCGGCATAGTAATGGGTGTACATGGGAGGAATTTAATGAGAGAGAAAGGGGTCACCCATCATTCAAACAATAAGAGGGCAGTATGTGGGAGGTGTGAAACTATACCCCATCATTCATAATTTAAATTAAAAGGGCAATACAACTTACAAAAAATTGACAAAAATGAGAAATGAAGAAAAAAACCCTTACTTGAAAGTGTGCTTCCAAAGGCTAGAGAGAGGCTTGTGAGAGTCTTATTGGGAGCTTGGGGCACCATGGGAGGATTCTAGAGAGAGTTGGGTAGAGTATGGACGAACTAAAAAGGGCATTGAGTGAGGAGGAAGTGGGAGCTTGGGTGGGTTTATATAGGAAAGGTGAGGTAATTCTTTATTATTTAGGTTTGGGTCCCCTTACATTAAATTAATCCAATCCACAAACCATACCATGTTTTTTCCCATGGTTTATGGAAAATGGGATAGAAAAACAATATTTTATAAGTCCAAAGTCCGAACTTCTTAAAATAATTGGGTTGCTTATGTGGAGGTGAGTCACACTCCCATCGAAATTAATTTAAAAAAGCAAGGTGTTGAATAAGTCTTGAGGGGTCCATTAATGCTTTGAAAAGTAAGTCAAACAAACCCAAAATCACATTATATTAATGTTAAAACATATATTGGCTGAACATAAAGATTATAGTATTTTATTACATCACTATTGGGTCATTATGATGTCATAAAACACATTATAAATTTAAGCGGTATTTAATTTTTACCCAAAAAATTGAATGTCTCCGAAAATTATGAAAAATTCACCGTTGGATAATTTTGACGTCATGATTCTAGAAATAGAATTTATTTTATCAAAATAATTTTTTAAATATGTTAATTTTTACTTTTAAAATAAAAACTGACATTTATCGAAAAATCACGGGTTTTGATAGAAATAGCTTTCAAACCTTAATAAAAATTATAACTGCATTCATAAAATTATAAGATAATTTATAATTAATAAAAATTAATTTAATATTATTATTATTATTTTATTAAAATATTATTTAATTCAAAAATCCCATAATTTAATAAAATAGATTTCTTAATTAAATAATAACTAAAAACACCATTTGTACTTTAAAAACTATTTACAATGTATCAAAAATTACTAGAAATTATATTAATTATTATATAAGAAAATAATGTACATGAACATAGTACTACTTATTTGTTACATAACCCCTTAAAACATCCACATAAGACCTAAGGGTAAGGTGTACGATGGTGATAGACTCTTAGGGTGGTTCGGATAACATCGCTCGAGTGGTAATTTCAATCAACTTCCACTTTTCTCGTAGACGGTCACGTTCAAGCTTGACATGATGAATCTCAGCTTGGCATTGGTCAAGAGAGAAGCCCAAAGATGCCACCTCTTTTCTGAGCTCCGTTAAATGGGCCTCATATGGGGTAATTCTACTGGATGAGGCCATCGCTTCCTTTGTCTGAGTAAATTGGATTTGTTAAAGTCCTATATTTATACTAATAATGTGATCAATGTTCAAAGGATATATTTGCAACAGTCAAAATTCTTAACATAAAACCAAGGAAGTTGACATTTTATAAAAACATAAAGATATATTTAATTAGATCAAGAGGGATTTCCATTAATGAAACCTTGGGTCATTACAGTAAAAATCTTGGGGATGTGATCATAGTGAAATCACATGTTTATGGTGTGAGAAAATGGGTCACTATAAAAGCGACTGTGGGGAGAGAAAACTGTATGTTGGTGGGAAAGAGAAGGATGAAGAGAAGGATATGAGCATCATAGAATTATTGTCCAATTATGAAGTCTACGTGAAAACGGTAAGCTACCACTCAGATGAGAGATTTGAATGGGGAGAAATGTAGTGTCATAAATGCAAAAGATTCAGGCACATAATGCGGGAAATCCGCATATTAAAAAGGAAGAATGAGCGGCCTCAAAATCAGAAGTAAGACATATGAGTTTTGGATTCAGGGATCTCTACACACATATGTCTGACGAGAGGTGTGTTTCATACTTTTTAGAAGTTGTGAGATTTGGTTATACTTTGTGGTGGGTCAACATGTGCGGTTCGAGGAATCCGGATGGTAAAATTGAAGACAACTGATAGAGTAGTTCACAAATTGGATAATGTGAAATTCATTCCAGGGATGAGACAGATTCTGGTATCATTAAGTTGGCTCGATGTGAAAGGATTCACGATTTCCATAGAAAGTGGAGTGTTGGAAGTCTCATGTGGGGATGTACTAAATCTTACTGTAAAAGAGTCTCAAGGGTTGTGTCATTTCCTGGGGACCCCGGTCAGCCCGAGATCGATTGAATATGATGGAAGTGACACTTCATCTAGTTTGGAGAAGCATGTTTGGATTGCTGATGAAGTTTTCAACACCAGCTAAAAGACTGCAGGTGAAGCTTCTTCCACAAATTGGTCATGAGGGGGATATTTGTGGGGGCCACTCCCAATCAGATGAGATGTCGCAGCGGGAGGAGTCACCATTGTCGGCAACGACCTCCTTGGACCCTTGAGGCACCCAACACAAGCAGCTACCATGGACGAAGATTATTTCAAAGGCTAATGAACCACCCCAAATGTACCCTTGACCTTGATATTTTCATTCCTCTATTTTTAATGGGATTTGACTCCCATAAATGATCATGAGTAATTTGGTGTACTCTTTGAATCTGTGGTGTGTGTTGTTATCCTCTGATGATAGGGAGAGAGCAATAAAAGTAGTCCTGTTTCACCCATGGACGCAGGTTATCTGACCAAACCATATTAAATCTGAGATTTCATCTATTTTCTATGTTTTTGTGTGATTTGCAGGGGAATACACCTCCATTGTGCCCTTACAAGTGCTTTCATTGGGATTCGGAGAAAGTGGAGATGAAACAGGGAACCGACGAGAGGATTTTCCTATGATCGGAAAATAGAAAGTGGTCGGAAATTTTTTTAGAGCCTAGATCTGTGAAGAGGATGACGAGAAGATTCCAATGGCACCAGCAGCTTTGAAAACAAAGTTGAGACGAAGGAGATAATCTCGGTCAAAGATTGGTCAAAATCGCAGGTGAGCAGTAACCCCATGCCAGAGAAGATAATACTATTAATTCCTCTGGAGAAAATTCTGGTAGTTCCTCTGGCATGTCACATCTGCGCCGCATCATTGCCACATCAATAGGTGATCTGGACCATTGAATTTGTCTTGGCGATAACTCGACCAATTGGACTCCGATTTCGATGATCCAGAAGTAAATTCTGACTATTTAAACTATTCCAAACGCATCTATATGGTTAGATATTCAGAATTCATACTCCATTAGGTAGTTTTAAAGGGTTGATTCATCGACAGTGGTGATTGTGTTTTGTGACAATGACAATGACTAGTGGGGGAGCAATACCAAAAGTTGATATTGATAAGTTCGATGGTCGAAAGAACTTTTTCTTGTGGAAATACACTGTAAAAGATATTCTTGTTCTTAAGGGAATGATTAGACCGTTGAGAAGAGAAAAACCTAAGACAACCAATATCCATGATTTGGAAGAACATGAGACGCAGGTTGTCATCACAATTTGACTGTGTCTGGAAAGTGAGGTAAAGTACTTGGTGTTGGAAGAGACCTCACCGAAGGAGATCTGGAAGAAGTTGGAGCAGAAATATTTGGTGAAATCTCTCACCAACAAATTATTCCTGAAAAATATATTGTAACAGTTTCGGATGGATGAGGGAAATTTTTTTTGGATCACACCAGTGAATTCAACAAGATCCTAACACAATTATTGGGGCTCTGCATGAAGTTTGAGGAGGAAGACAAATCACTTTTACTTTTTCCATCATTACCATGTTCATCTCATGGACTGGTGATTGTATTGCTTATGGGGAAGAAAACATTGAACCTGAATGAAGTGATGGTGTCCCATCAAGACTCAGAGGCATTCCGAAGAACTCCAACACATTCAAGAGAAAAAATAATGGTGATACGAGATGATCAATATGGGAGGAGTTGATATGAGAATCCAAGAGGTGAATAATGGTGGCCAAAATCCATGGGACTTGATCCTAGAGAAATAATGCATTTATGGCGTGAGAAAAAGGGTCACTATAAAAGTTATTGTGGAGAGCACAAAATAGTATGTTGCTAGAAAAAAAAAGGTAAAGATAAGGATATGAAAATCACCAAGTTATCGGCCGATGATGAAATCTATGTGACAGAAGGAATCTTGCACTATGATAAGAGAGATGAATGGGGAGTAGTGCAGTGGTATTAAGGAAAAATATTAGGGAAAATGAATCAGGAATGCCTCATTTTAAAGAGGAAGAATGAGTCGGCTCAAAATCAAAATGAAGACGAATGATTTTTGGATTCGGGGAGCTCGACACACATTTGTATGACAAAAGGTGTGCTTCTTACTTTTCAGAAGGTGCAAGACTCGGTCAGACTTGGTGATGGGTCAACATGTGAGGTTCAAGGAACCAGGACCGTGAAATTGAAGACACCTATTGGAGGAGTTATTAAACCAGCTAATGTGAAATTTGTTCCGAGGATGAGATTGAACATTGTATCATTAAGAAGGCTCGATGTGAAAGGGTTAAATATTTCCATAGTAGCTCGGGTGTTGGATGTATCACATGGGAATGTAGAAAATATTACTAGAAAAGATCCCTAAGGGTTGTATAATTTGCAGGGGACCCTATTCATCCCGAGATCAGTTGAATATGGTAGAAGTTCCATGTCATATAGTGTGTAGATGCATGTTTGATTTACTGATGAAGTTTTCAAAACCTGCAAGGATACTATAGGTTCAACTTCTACCACAAATTGGTCATGAGGGGAATATTTAGGGCGGCCACTCCCAATATGAGGAGATATTATAGTAGGAGGAGTCTCTATTTTCAACATCATCCTCCTGGACCATTGAAGCACCCAACACAAGATGCAGCCGACAACGAGGATTATTTCAAGGGTTGATGAAACACCCAAAACCAAAAAAATGACCATGCTATTTTCATTCCTCTATTTATAATGGGATTTGAATCCCATAAACAATCATTTTTAATTTGGGGTGTTCTGTTAATCTGTTGTGTATGTTGTAATCCTCCGATGAGAGGGATAGAACAATAAAATTGGTCAGGTTTCTCACGTAGACATAGGTCATTCGACCAAACCATGTTAAATCCGAACGTTCTTATGTTTTCTCTATTTTTGTGTAATTTTTTATTCCAATCACCTCTGTTGTGCCCTTAAAATTTTCAAATGGGAAAAAGGTGTTAAATTTTTGACATTTTTTACGATGCTATGATAGATAGTTTTTCTACTTCACTGGGTAGTGTTATTGGGATCTATACTGTAAAAGAACCACGTTTCCAAGAGATTTACAATGTTAGAAGAGTAAGATGATACAGTGAAGGGTTATGTTTCCACACTTGGAAAGAATGAATGTAAATTGAAAATTGTTTCTTCAACAATGGATAATAGACACATTACTCACTCTAAGTCATGGGAATATCTTGTCAAATAAACTTTGAAGGTAGTCTCTTTTGATTGTGTGGTCAATAAAAATACTATTTAATGGTTTCCATTATCATGTAGAATGCTTGGGGTTTGGGAGTAGTGGTGAAGTCTACTTTTCTCACCAATGAGTCATTCCATCATCGAGCATCATAAATTTCTTGTTTAGATCCCAAAGAATCCTCTAATTATATTTCATCATTCTCTTGGAGTTTGGGGTTTCCAAAGTATCTACATTAATGTTTCCATGTATTATTATTTTTTAGAGGGATGATATATCAGTGGAACTCATCAGGTATTATTCACAATATATTACCACCAATGTCACCTTAAGGGGAAATGAATTCATTTTCTTATCTTTCATGTACATGAGGTGAAATTATATTGATACAATGGAGTAATGGATACTATTATCCTTGTTTTAACATACTGGATCCCCAAGGTTCATTAAGGGTGACTTCAATACTATCATGGTTTCCATAGAAAAGTGAGGATGAATTGCCTTCCCTAATTACTCCATGCAGGACGTCACTGAGTTCATGGACTCAAAGGGACTTGTTGATATTTGTTTTCATGTATAAAATACATGTGGTCAAACAATAAAAAAAGTAGTGGATGAGTTTGGAGTTGACTAGGTTAGTGTCTGACTAATATGGGGTTTGACGCTTTTGCGTTGGCCTTGGTGACCCACATTAATAGGTTCATATCAGATCATCCCCCTCTATTAGTAATATTAATGTAGGATTGAAGGAGCTATAAAAATCTCTAGTATTATAACAACTATCAATGATTATAGGACCTTATGTTGATGGAGAAAAGGACTAGGGATCAATCAGAAAGGATTACTACCTGGGTCGGGTTGGTTAAGTGGTTACAACCTTTGAAACACGATGCACAGGCTTGGTTTAATAAAAGTAATGAGGGAGATTTAAATATAAAAAAACATAGGGAGGACATGGAATGGATGAGGGAGAGCCTCCAAGAAAGATCTTACAAGGAACAATTCATTATTTTAACTGATTAAAAAAAATTTAATTTTGGAAAACACTCAGTGATTGAGATAGATTTCAGGGAAAACCCCTTATCCATTTGGATCAAAGAGAGATATTGTAACACTGCCAATTTTTAGTCATCCTAGAGGGTGATTAAAGTGACCGAGAAAAAAATATTAAGGTGCAGGACAGTTCCTTGAAATCAAATGTAGAAGTTACTGGGAAATTACTCTTGGACCTCTTTTTGAACCCCCCTTGTTGGCTAGAATATGGGTAGGATTGTTGGACTTATCAGGCCTGATGAGGAGGATGGTTTCATGAGTTTCATTTCCATGTTGATGGGAAATCATCAAAATAAGGTGTTAGTTGATCCTACATAGGAATAAGAAATTAATGACACTACCTTTAGCATGAAGTAGTATTGTTCCCCAAGTCCAGAGGGATTCCCTAGTGCCTTTTATGTGGATACATGGGAATTTTTTAAGACATAGGTAAAGGATATAGTTCTGAACTATTTTAGAGTTGGAGATATTATGAGAGCTATAAGTGATTCAATGATGGTTTGATAACTAATGTGAATGATCTTACTTTTTTGAACTAATATTGGCCAATCTACTTAGAAATTTTAGCAGCAAAATTATTTTCAAACTTATCTATAGGAGGATCAGTAGTTTTATCCCAAGTATCATATTGGAAGACCAACATGGCTTTGCGATATAGAGGAGCATTCAAGTGGGAATTATAATTTCAAAATAAATTGTGGAGGATTTGAATAAAAGGATCATTGGTTCAAATTTCATGATTACGGTTGTCATAAAAAAGCATATGATAAATTGGAATTGAATTTTATTTTAAGGTTCATGATGATGTTTGGATTGAATGAATGGTTTTTTTATTTATGGCCAAAATTTTATGCTTCTCCATGGCTCAGAATCTCCTTGATTAGAAGGGGATTTGGCTTCTTTAAATTACTCGGTGGTGTGAGGTAAGGAGATCCATTATCTCCTAGTTTTTTTATTTCGAATTTAGAAGATCTTACAAGAAAAATAAAAAGGGGACTAGAGGACAGGTGGATCAATCCATTCAAAAATAGTTTCGGAAGTAGTATGATATTCCAATAAATGTATGTTGATAACATGTTTTTTTTATTAATGGTAGGAAAAATTCAGTGAATGGTTTCACTAAAATCAGGGAATGTTTTGGCATTTTTAGTGGGAAATGCATCAATCGAAGGAAGAGAAACATTTATATATCTAAAAAATGATCATGGAGGCAAGGTAACATTATATAAGAAAAATGTTTCATGCAAAGGTGTCATCTACCAATGTAGTATCTCAGAGCTCTGATATCCAATAGAAGAAAAAAATATATATTTTTTATGGTGTTTTCTATTAGATATCAGAGAAGGTATGCAATTGAAAAAATAAATTTCTATAGTTTGGAGGAAGAATTAACCGCATTAATAATGTCCTTATATCTATGATGATGCATATCATCTCTATCATAAAACTAGATAAGGGGTTAAAAGCAAGGATGGGGAGGATCGTAAAAACTTTTTTATGGGATGATAATCAGACTCAAAAGTGAAACCGGCCATCCTGGAAATGTATGGAAAGGACAATAGAGATAGTCAGGATTGATATACGTAACATTGGAGAAGACATGCATGACATGCATGCCAATATCATGTGGGATATTATCACAGCTGATACATTATGGGAAAATTTCACGAGGAACTGATCTATATAAAGTTGAAATGTTTTCCATCTCTAACTATAAATATTACCAGCCTCACATGCAACATGGTTGTTCATATGGAGGTCTTGATTGGTAAGGATCGAGGGGTTATCGTCTGTGGAGATATCAACATCATTAAATCAAATTGGACAGGTGAATAGTTATTTTTTATGGGATTTCCAACCCCAAACCATTCTTTTAGATAGGCCACTAGGTATCCTACTTTTATCAATATCATTCTTAATCAAGAATATAAAATTGTATATGATAGTATTTTCATCAATGAAGAACTAGACTACGACATTTTTATGGACTCGACAACAGGAAACATTAAATTCAACGATTTCCGGAAAATGGTGAATCCTAGAAATGGGATAGATGAATGGGATTCAAAATTATGATTCATGGAGATTCCATGAAATATGAATTTCTAGGTTTTGATATTGAGGAGCAAGGCACTCCATATGGATGATAACATATAGAATAGAGACATCATTTTGGTGTCCAAATTCCATTATTGTGATTTTCCACAATAAGAATCATCACATCATAAATTACATTACTCTAAAGGAGTCCCGGAATAAGGGAATACATGGTATTATAAAATCATATATATTCTTCCAGGTTCGAGATAAGGTGCTTCTAGAAGAACTTGAGGCCTTTAATCAAGGTGGGTTATCAGCCCCTACATTTTGAGGGTTAAAGACGTGGCACTATTCTTCGTTGGATTACCAGATTAGAAAGCTAAGTAGATGGATTCAATGAAAAGCTCCTATCCTAGATCTGAAACTTAATGATTATGGATTGTGTATTTCAGGTAAGATCAGAGGTGGTAGACTTATGAGGGAAAATAAGAGTTTAGTGTTGTGGGGTTTTTGTACTTTTTATGGGGTATGGAACTCTATGGAAGTGGATTCTACGACCTTGTCAATCGGTATGATGCTATTCACGATGCCCGATATTCAAATAACTAGAGTAGAATCAGATTCCATTTTGATGGCGGGTTTTCTTCAATGAAAAAAATGTATCTTTAGAGGTCGACATATATTGTTAGGGACTATAAAAGTTTTATCAACCAGGAACCCAGGTCTGTAACACATGGAGAGAATGTAATATTTTGTCTAATGTGTTATGTAGAGAAGGGAACCTAGTTGATAATAATATAATTACTGATGGGATAGGGTCAATATCAGTTGAGTGTATGTTCTTTGTAAAAGGTGATGACCTCAGTCATCATTATTTATGGCCCCCCTGAGATGGGGTGTGATTTGTTCGCTTTAAAAATAATAAAAAGGTAAATTTTTGTCATTCGTTTATGGAATAAAGATGATTCCAAAAATATTTTAATAAATTGATTGATTAAGATGAAAAGTGATGGATAAAAAATATAAATAAAAATGATTAGGGAGAATTTAAAACTTATGTTTAAGGGTTAAATATTATATTAGAGAACCTCTAGGAATTTATGGATTTGGGGCTCCTTGTGACCATAACATGATAGAATATTATAAGAGGGAAAATTTGATACTATATTAGAGATATAAGAAAAATTTATACGTTTATGGGAATGGTTTAATTGAGTGCGCTTTTATTGAAAAAAATTGATGAAATATTCAAAATAATTCAATATATAAGGATTAAGAATTTCATTTTAAGTCATAGTTGGCTCATTAATGGGATGATGAATATATTTTAGACCATTAATAATTCCCACTTGACACATGATATATTTATCTACTTATTTTAATTTATAAATGAATTTCAATAAAAACATGCCCATTAAATTGATTTTTAGGCTCATTTTTTGAATTTTATATTAAATATGTAAATATAATTGTGGGATTTAAAATAAAATTTTTAAATCAATTAGTTATCATCATATTTATCCATTATGGTCATGAAATGACTTATCCTTTCCAAATATTATAATTAATTCACCATTTTTAACATTTCATATATTGCACAAGTGGTGCATCAACATTGATAAACTGTAACATCCTGTGTAATGATAGAATAAATAATTTTCAAATTTATTAACATAAATTGTAGTGTTATATTAGTTATAATTTTTTTAATTTTTAATTAAAAAAAATAGTTTTAACAAAATTCAATTCATGTAAGGTTTTATTTAAATGTTTTATTTAAAATTTTATAATTTAAAATTTAAAATATTAATATAATTTTTGAAATCAAAATATCAAAATTTACATAAGGTAATTTTTTTTTGATTTTTTGGAAAATAATAATTTTTTAGTTAGTAGTGAAAATTACTATTTTTTGTAAAAGACTTTTCCTTTCAATTAATTAATTAATTTAAAAGTTACAAAATGTTTTGAATACTATTTTAGGTAAATTATTTATAAATTATTTATATTTAATCAACTTAATTACTTTTTAAGCAACTTTATATTGGTTCCTAGTATAAGTTTGATTCCTAGTAAAAATGGGTTTTTTTCTAAAAAATATTTTAAAATGCAAAATGTGTCCCTATTTTAATTAATTTAATTAATAAATAACGGGTAATATTTTAAATTAAATTATTGTATTATAAATCAATTAATTTTAATTAAAAATCTTACAATTATCAATATAATTCATAGAGTTAATATAGAATCATCTTTTTTCCTGAAAAATACAATTCATAAAAACTCACTTTATCACCATGTCTTCAGGATTAATTTTAAATTAAAATATTCTACTTAAGTGAATGGAAATTGGAAAAATTGATTCCATATTCTTTATTTTCATAATTTATATTATCTAATAAGGTCAAAAATATTTTTGATCAAAATCAATAGTGAAAAGAGTAAAAATTAATTACTACGATAAAGCTAAAAATGGATTTATAGGTGGTTAAAATAAAAATATTAGTGTTTAAATCACCAAAAGAGTTATCCAACACCAAATTTGTGGATATATTTATACCTTACCTCCTCTATGTTTGATAATGGACTATTTTAGAGGTTTTTTCATGATACAAATGTGGGTATGATTGAATCTTTTATAAAAAAATCAAGTATACCACTCATCTCACTTTTAAATGGTCATCCACTATCCTCTCTTCATAACACCTAAAACATATTTGGTTCGACCCATACCTACCCAAATCAATTATTAACTTCCCTATTCTAATCGTAGAAGCCTTAGTTTGGGCAGAAAGCCATCCTAGGAAGGATTTTTGGGAAAACCAAATAAGGATACCTGAAGTAGAGGCAACATTCATCAAAGAGCGTTTTTGTTTAATTTATTCTTCCCCGTATTCAATTATTAGTCAACCATGATGATATAATAACTTCATTTTGTTCAATATAATTATATTTTTATTGTTAGGTTCAATACCTATAACCATCGCGACTTTCATCAAATGGGTTACAAAATCATCATTCATGTGTACGACGAATGACCACCTCGCGAACCGATGTCATTATTTTTCAATTACCACCTCTCACATATGATTATGACAGTGAATATAAAGTATATATATGATATTTATTATATAATAATATATGTTTAGACATTATATCATATATACCTTTTTTACATTCCATTACGTGGGGGATATGATAATGTCACTCGTGTGTGCGGCGGACTACCCCCTGACCACGTGATGTGATCCGTTTTTCACTAATGATTTATATGAAATGCGATAAGTGTAAAGTTAATTCATATATGTTTTATAAATTCCATTATTATTATATTGATTTATTATATATCATTCTGACAAATATATTATATCATTTTCTTTCTTTCACTAAAAATGATAACATCATTCATGGACATGTGGACATCCATCTTAACAAAGTGACATGATTCCTTTTTTATCACCACATCAGAGCAATGATATATATTAGTATATATAATTAAATAACATGGTATTTACTTTATTATGATAATTATATAAATATAAAATATTACTTATCTTCTTTCTTTAATGATCATTGAAAAATGGAAATGTTACTGAAGTGTATATACGATCTTCTACCTCTATTATCATACCATTAGTTCATTATTTATAACCATAATTAATTATTGGTTGTAAAAGTATAATTTATGTATAAACATTATAATTATTCCATGATTATTATTCAATATATCTTTACATAATGACATCATTGACGATAGTCAACCTACCAAAACCATTTTTAATATATAAGTTGAATATGGTCAAAAGATACAATTTAAAATTAATTGATTAAGTAATAATATATAAGATAATAATAAGTGAAATAAAATTTAATATGAACTTGAATAAGGTTATAAATAAATTAAATAATTAACATAACTTTATTATTCAGAAATATAAATACACATGTGACAATTCAGACTTAAGGTAAGGGACTTTGCATCAATTTTCTTTCATTGAGGCACACTTTGATGTAATGCACATATATTCTTTTATGACGTGTATATAAAAAACATTTATTTTATAATGTTATTATTTCATGGTTATTTTGATTTAAATATTTCCAAAGTGATCGGGGACTTTTCTTCTAAATAAGGACACTTTTTATTTTTTTCCATAATTTTGTTTTCACTTCTATGTTGGTGTTTTTAAAAAAAAATTTGAAAATTTTTAATAAGGACATAAAATAAATATGAATTTATTTTTAATTTATTTTCAATTATTTTCAAAATTAATCTTTTCATGTCTCTTATGTGAAATTATCTGATAAAATGAAAATGGAATATTATATTCTTAATATAAATTACGACAAAATTTGTTTCCTTTTTCCATGAGTTTTTTTATTTTGGTATTCCTTTATAAGATAACATGTTTTATTAAATAAAAAACCTTATTTCCCTTTGTTTTAGTTATTTTTTTATTGATTTTTGTTAAAATAAAATACAATTTTGATATCTGAAAGTGATTTTTAAACATGTTTAAAAGTGTATTTCATAAATTTTATGATGAAAAGGGAAAGAAATTTTTTTATTCATGTGGTTGTTCTTGGAAATTATATAATATGGCTGTTAGAAGATAGTTTTGGGTGAAACATTTATACCATATATGATAGGTGCGCCTAGATAGCACTTTAAATCATCTGATAATGATTATGTTCATTGGAGAATTGTACTAGAAGTTGGTCATATGGTTATTCCAATTTTTAATGGTTTTATAAGAGTTTTTAAGTGTTCTATTAGATTATGTATCAATTCAATTGCACTAATATTCTATACATTATAATTATTTCTAACTAAAATCAATTGTTTTCAAAATTTAAAAAAAAATCATCAAAGGAATGATAATTCCATTTCTAGGAAAAAGGTTGTGTATTTTAAGAAATGGTATTTAATTGGATTTCATATTTTCATTATACTAACAATTTTCTTCATTTTATATCCCCTACTGATCATTTTTTATTCATACCATGTTTTTAAAATATTTTATTAGAGGATTTAAGGATGGGTAAGGGAAAGGACGATGACAATTAGAATGTCGTGAATATTTTTCATGAAAATAAATCATGTTTTATTTTTAATATTTTATATAGTGGAAAAAATAAATACTAATCAGATGTGTACCATTTGTATTATATCGTTTTGTTATGTTTGAGTTATGAATTAATTATCTAAAATTGTAAAACTAAAAAGATCCTCGAAGTGAAAGAATGTAAATTCTCATCTTAAACTCAAGTGTATGTAACGTTTAAGGTCAAGTCCTTATAATTTATATCAATGGACAATTTAGATTACTTTATATGTTTGGTTAATGTGAATAGAATTACCATGAAACATTATACCTTATAGATATGTTAAAATGATATATCATTTTAAGATTACCATGTTCTTTCATCTAACCTATGTCTATTCATAATGGTTTTTAGTAGAGCAAATAGTGAAGCTGTAGTGGGACAGAATTGAGATGAAAATATCCTTCCAAATCATCATCCTAAGATGGTTATAATTTGAATAGAGAAGTATTTTTCAGTGATGGATCAGTTCAAAAAAGATATAAACAGTGGTGTCCATGCTAGAGTTGAACCCGATCTACCATAAAGGAACATGACTATTATTGAGAATTTCATGAGGAAATACCCCTATCATTTACTAGATCATATAACCTACTTGTATCCAAAAAATGGATCATTTCTCTAGAGAATATATTTGAAATCATGGAATGTTTGAAACATCAAAAGGTTACACTTTTTGTTTATTATTTTAAAGGTTTAGCTAATTAATTGTGATATTTGGTTAATAATTCTATAGGGAAATATGATCCCATTGTAATAGAATGAGAAAAATTTAAGGATCAATTCTTTGATAAATATTGACCCAAGGTTGTTCAACTCCAGATGAAAAAAATTCTTGAAATAAGAAAAAATACGAACCTTATATGGCTACATTTAAAAAAAATCAGATTATTGGTCAGGTATGTGTTTAACTCTATTCGAGACAATAATAGTAAAATTAATAGATCATGAATAAGATTTAAATAATGTTTAAAATGATATTTTTCCTCATGAAAATCTAAAATATATGTGATAGTTGTTTATTGTGCTGAAAAAGTTGAGATTGTACTTTCTGACTCATATAGCCTATGATGTAGAATGTAAGAAGTTGTCAGGATGGTAGGTGATGGTGAAACATACAAAAAAGAAATCTAGAAGAAAAAAAATTAACTTGTAAACTTGTGGTATGTGTGGTAATAATCACCGTGGATAATATCTTTTGAAATCAGGGAAGTTTTACAAATGTGTAATACTTGTCCATATGGCCGGTGATGGTAAGGAATAAAATCCTGAAGCATCAATAAAGAATGTAATTTATAACCATAAAATGGTAAGATGTTTTAGTTTCAATGAGTTGGGTCAATATTATAAAGTATTTCCTAAGTTAGTAACTTAGTCTAGAAATCAACAAGATATAAAGAGAATGGGTGTCGAAAAATATCCTACTACAACTACAGTTGATATTGGGCCATCAAATGAAGTTGTGATAAGTATAATAATTGGGTATTCAATTTATGAAAAATACCTTATTTGACTCTGGATCTTCACATTCATTTATTTTTTATAAATTTTCAAGTAAATTGGGAATATTGGAGTCCTCTTGTTTACATGCCCCAAAATCATGTAAATCATTTAAATCATGTAAATCATGTATCTTATGTAAATAATGTAAATACTATTTAAATATTATAAATAATGATTAATGTTCTCCTGTTATTTTTTATTATGATTATGTCTATCCTTAATCCATTTTGTGAGTATTACTTCTTAAGACAGATGGTAGATATTTGACTATCTTTGAGACACTTTTTCTATGATCACACAGTCTCACCGATTAGTCTAAAAAATAGACAATGTATCAAAAAAATATTTCCTCGACACCGTAACTGTGCCACCAGTTACACAATATTTCCAAGAACCATACAATATAACTGTTATATCGGTTCTTGAAAATGCAAAGGACTAGACACCATAAACATGCTACTGGTTGCATAATTTTCAAAGGACCAAACACTGAAACTATGGTATCATGTCAAGATCCTGTGAAGGACATCATTACTGACTATGGAACCGCTTCTAACTCACCGTGACTCTGGCACCATTCTTGACTCACCACCAACTATGACATCATTATTTACATAACACTTTTTATATCTTTTTCAATTAATATTAAAAGTTGATTCTAACTTTCATATTTGATTCATTTAATGACAATGACATAATTATTGATTTTTTTATAGACATGAACCCTGACAATATTAGGTACAAGTTATGGATATTGTGCTTCTTTTCGGCCAAGAAAAAAACACTCCATGATAAAATAAAATGTAGTGCATGAGTTGGATTAAGTGAATGAAAGAGGCGTTATAGTTAACATACATACATTCTAGAAAAGGATGAAGAATGATGATAAACCATAATCCTTGCTATATACCATCTTGTGAACATCCTTGTAGTAACAATATAAAGAAGAGAAGAAGAGAAACTCATTGAAATGAAAATTAGAACACAATGCTCCATGAAATAATGTTTTTATAAGAAGACCCAATCATCAAATCTACTACATCCTAGAAGTCTAGAGCTTCATAGAACAACACTTAGATCATTTCTAATCCCTTATATTTATTTTTGGTTCTTTTATGTACAATTTTATTTACCATTCTAGTAGTGTGTGTGTGTGTGTGTGTCTGTACTAAAAATACACACTGTCTCTTACAAAAAACAATAGGATAAAATATATCTTCACACAAATATCTTTTTACACCTTTTTTCACACACATATAACTATGGAATAGGTCATGTGTGACCTGGCTGTTATATTTTCCACGTAGAATTGTGGTTGAGGTCTTGTGACCTAGAAAGTCTTGTGAACTATTGTGTAAACCCTATCACATGGATTGTATCAATGATATATATATATATATATATATATATATCATGGTGTAAGGTGATCACCAAGTGGAGTGTATTGGATCTGAGATTGAAACTGATCCACTTGTTTTAATCTTCCATATTTTCAAATTTAGTTTATTCTGTTTTAACATATATTTCATAAAACTATGTTTCACTTTGATAGTTAGTCATGGATAGTATTTATAATTTTTTGATTTAGTAAATTAGTTTCAAAAGTTATTTTAGTCTTTTAGGTTGATATAACTGAGAAGTATTCAATCTCTTGATAACATAGTTGAATAGTCAAACTATTATAAATTTACTTCTTTGATTAACTGGTCAATTTTGTTTTTAAATTGTGGGATTTTCAAGAAATATTTTTGATAGAAATTTTTATTGCAAGTCAATTCACCCCCTCCCTCTTGATTGTCCTACTCCGACCAACATTTCGTATGAAAGGTGTTTTTTGTTGCCTTTTTAAAAAATTTAAATATGTTTTAGAATATTTTTCAAATATGATCTAGTTTTTTTTTAAATATCTGTAAATTTCTTGTTATTTAAAAGAATATTTATTTATCATGGATTATAGATAAGAAGGATCTACTAAAAATAGACCTCCCCACTATAATGGAGCAAAACATACCTAAAGCCACAATTTTATTTCTCTGTGGCTATAGCTTTCAAATTGCCATGGTTTAATTAAAACAATATGGAAATACCGCGTCTATCAAATGTTTTGCTTAATTTTGTATCGGGATCTTCCTCCCCCGATCCACTACTCACCTCGTAGTTCTCCTCCAGGATGACTTCTCCTCCCCAACCCCTTCTCACCACGACGTCCTCCTCCCCGACCTCTCATCCCTAACATCTCCTCACAGCAGCACCCTCCTCCACAACGAACTCTCTCACCACGACACCCTCATACCCGATTAACTCTCTCACAGTGGCATCCTCCTCCATGGAGACCTCTCTCACCATGGCGCCCTTCTCCCTGACGACCTCATTCACTGTGGCGCCTTCCTCCCCGAAGCATATAATTAATGAAACCCACCACGGTATTTATACCATATTATTTCATCAATGATCTGATTTTAAGGTTGTAATTTGATTTTAATTTCATGTGATGGTTATTTGGATCTCCCTTACTCTTGAATATAGGTAATATAGGGTTCATAAAATCCATCTATGAATGACTTATACCTACCCACTCACTGTCTATATTCCTCTTGGGATGAAGTAATTATCACCTCTCAGACACTGATTCATTCTGAGAACAAAAGGAATTGATTAAGTCGGGGATTATTGATAGAACAGTATCCTTATAATAAATTCATAAAGAGGAATAAGTTAGATAAAAATATGGATTTCATTTTATTTTTATATATTTTTATCCATATGGATCATGCTTGGGTTATCTCGAATGAAATATTAGTTGTTGAAAAAACAATGGAAGTTATTAATGATAGTCATGATCCTTGAGGGTTAGGTAATCTAATTTTATGTGAAATGGGTTTTCCAAATGAGTGGAATCTAATATTTATGGTTGATAATTCCCCTCTAATTCGGTGAGTTTACAAGATGGTATATATGGCCCATCTCCATGATGTATCACTTAATTGGAAAACCTCATCTATGTCCCTTAATATTTATTCTCTTAAAATTATCTATTTCAATTTCATATTCATTGCATCTATTCTCAGTGGAAAGAGAATGAAATAATTTATGTGGTGGGTAGGATATATCAATTAAATGTACAATTTATTTAGTTTAGGCCTTCCATATCAAGAAATATATAAATATTTTGAGGATCTCTAAGATATTAAATCTACCTCTTAAACCATGTGAACACCCAATCGTCATGTACTTTAGTGAGAACCATATTTTAGTTGTATATAATATCATTATGAAAATCCTTGTCTATTTCATGATATATGTCATCTACATGGATAATTATAATAAATTTCAATTATGTAATTTGAAAAATTGTGATCAAATTCTTTTCTGTGTTGTAGGGGGATTCATTTATATAATACTATTTTTAATTGGAAAAAACAACTATCATTGTTATTTTCAATTCTCTAATTCCATTTTAGATTATGATCACTACGAGGTTCCTCTCCCTCTCTATCTCTCATAAATGATCAATCAAAAGAGGTTTTTCATAGGTAAATGTGAGTGACTTTTCAATAGATTGCATTAAACTAGATCCCAATGGGGAAGGATGATCATAAGGTAGATGGATCCATGATAATTCATCCTATGAATTCCCTCATAACCAAGAGATGGACAAATAACTTTAAGGGGAAGGGTGTAATAATTATACTATCTATATGGGATAAGGTTACTATACCACCATTATGACGATATTTGAAGATGAAATGGTTGTACTTATATCCCCACAAATATGGGGTTGGGTTTCTCCTATAATAATACAGAGGTAGTTTCTTCCAACATATTCATTTCTTTTTTGGCTTCAACTAGGGAATGAGTTTGGGGTAATAAATTTTTTTGGGTGAACATTTCACATGAGTAGTGGATTCTTTCTGGAGGCATGTTTTGTTTTCCCTAAATTGGAGTCATGTTTAACCTTATTGGAATCTTAATTCATGAGTATATAAATTCATTTTCCTATTAGTTATTTTATTTCGATGATTTTAGAATTCTGTTATTCTTACACTTTAACAAACTTGAATATATGGATCTAGGCCTTGAGGCCTATTAGGGGGGGTGTAGTGTGCAGGAAGGGGGGTTGAGGGTGTAGGGGGAGGGGGCTATCCAGGAGGGGTTGTCTGGGGCGGGGGTTTGGGGTAGTGTGTAGGGGTGTGGGGGTGTAGGGAGAGGTGGATAGGGGTGTGGGGGTGGAATGGGGGAGGGGTGTCTAAGGGGTTGTGTGCAGGGAGTGTGTAGGTGGTGGGGTGGAGGGGGATATCCAAGAGGGGGTGGGAGTTGGGGGGGCAGTGTGCATGGAGAAAGAGGTGTGGGGGTGTAGGGGGAGGGGGAGGGCTACACGAGATAAGTGGTTGTCCAAGAGGGGGTGTATGGGGTGGGGATTGGGGGGTAGTGTGCAGGGGGTGGGGGTTATAGGGGGATGATACAGGTGGTGTGGGGATATGGGGGGGGGGGGTGTCTAAGGGGATGTGTGCGAGGGGGGCATCAGGTGCAGGGGGAGGGGGAAGGGGTGCCGAGGGAGGGGCTATCAAGGAGGGGGTGTCTAGGGGGTGGGGGTTGGGGGTAGTGTGCAGGGGGTATGGGGGTGCATGGGGAGGGGGAAGGGGGTGTGGGGGGTGTCTAGGGTGTAGTGTGTTGGTAGGGGGTAAGAGGTGAAGGGATAGGGGGCATCCCAAGAGGGGGTGGGGGGGGGGGTGATCCGGGGGGGTTTAAGGTGGGGTGGGGGGGAAGGGGGTGTGGGGGTCCATGGTGTATGGGTGTCCAAGAGGGGGGTATCCGGGGGGAGTGTGTAGGGAGGGGAGCAGGGGGTGCAGAGGGAGGGGTTTTCCATGAGGGGGGGGGGGGGGGGTAAAGGGGGATGGGGGAGCAGTTTGAAGGGGGCAGAGAGGGGGCCAACAGTGTGGCGGTGCAAGGGGAGGGGCTGTCTAAGGGGTGTCCAGGAGGGTGGGTGTCTAGGAGGGTGGGTGTCTATGAGGGTGTTTAGTTGGGGGGGGGGGTTCCAAGCGGGGTGGGGGGGATCAGGGGGGTGGGGGTGGGGGGCATCCATGAGGGATGTGGAGGGGTGTTCAGGAGGGAGGGGGTTTGCAGGTGGATGTCTAGGAGGGAAGGGGTTGTCATGGAGGGGTAGGGGGGTCCTGGAGTGCATGTGTCTAGAAGGGAGGGGTGTCCAAGAGAGGTGGTGTCCAGGAGGTGTGGTCTCCAAGAGGGGGGTTATACATAAGATAATTCTACCAATGAATGGATTATCAAATGAAGTAATAGTGTTTTCCTTTGGTCCAAATGATGTGGTAAGTGATTGTAAAGAAATTTTTTTCAATGGATTTAAATTTTTTATAAATATTTGTGCAAAAAAATGGAAACATAGCATGAAAGTGTCACGATAAGCACCACAAAATATTGTTATGCGAGTCAATTGGATCGAAAACCTCAGTTACAAAATATATCATTTTATTATGTTCTTGAAAGAATCATTTTATTAGATTACTGTGTGCATTGTCATGTCACAAAGATAAAATTTAAGTGGTTATTTTCAATGACATGACAATGAATTCATATTGACAACTGTGGATTTAGAGTGATTGATATGAATCGCCAACTTCATGCCAATGAACCTTATATTCTTGCGTCACTGGCTAGACAAGTTTTTTATGTAAGAGACCCATTTCAACATAAAATTTGGTGCTATTGTTGATGTCATTCCTATACATATTTCTTCCGAAGACATGGATGATAATGATTTTGTCGTTGGACCTGTTGGTATTTATTTGAATGTTTTATTTGATAACATAGATGACTCAATTGCTGGAACATATTGTGAACCAGAAATTGTCACAAAGCACACATAACGTTGATACATTGGTAAGTATATACCTGAAATTATAATAATATTGTATGTGTTTTTTATAATTTCATATATGATATCAAATTAGATATTATATATTGTACCATTATCGAATATAACACTACGTATACTCTGACCAATTTATCTTTATGCACATATATATTAATTGTTGAACATAGAGAAGTCCTGATATTTTATAAATATAAATATCACATTTGAAATGTATCTTATTGTTTTATGATACAATTGTATTGTTTAACAATTTGAATTATTTCTATTTATGTGAGAATATTATTTTAAATTTCAAGGTAAAAATGTCTGAATATGATGATACTAGAAGAAATAGAAGAATACAATGAAATAAAAAACATATGCCTAATCTGGCCAACACTGAAAGTCCAATTTATGTTTGAATATTATGGTTTTTCATATTATTTATCTTGTTATCGTTCATTTTATTTTATCATCTATATTATTTTAGGCTACTTCATTGAGGAGATGATTGGATTATAATACCGAGGATAATAGTATTGAATGGGGTATTAATTCTACAGTTGAGACTACTACTATGTTGCTTGAGTCACCAGGAGGTCATCCTCCCATTTTTCCACCTTAATATCATCTATACCCACATTTCCCATATCAATTTCTCTCATCACCCACATCAGATGGTAGTTCTTAGACTCCCATCCCTCATTATTTTCCATTCCCACCATCAACTTTATAGGGCGCTGTTCCCCTATATATCCCATGGCCATATCCATATCTATATCCACCCTTATCTGTTTAGGGTTATACATTGGGTTTTATCCCTCTATCATTATACTTATCATCATCTACCGTACAGAGTACTCCTACTGTAGATATGCCACCTACCACAGAGGATACCTCCCCTTTAGACGATGCACTTTCGGGGTCAGTAGATCCCCAATCTATTGGTATGTGCTTAAATATTACTTTAATTGATTAATTATATATTAATATATATTATCATCCTTTATTACTATTTGTCATGATTATCTCGAGCCTCCACCGGATGACGAAGCCGTATAAAAATGAGAGAGGATTGGAATCAACACATGCAAATCATGGTTGAATACAATGAGGATGGAGCTATAATTTAAAAAAATGGTACAGAATGTAAATTTTTTTTCGGAAAACATCCTAGACAGAAAAATGTCATTCCGATTCAACCAATAAGTTGGAGGGATGTTGGAGAAAAAATAAGCGACAATTCTTTGGTAGATATTTGGGTATGTAATGTTAATCACCTTATATATATATATATATTATTTTATAATATTTTATTAACTAATATTTTGTCCGTTGTAGCTCTGAAATAATTTTTCTAATGGAAAAAATGCCAAGGCTATAAGGTTAATGGATTTAGGTGAAATGCGACGGGCATACAAGTATGAATTATATCTTGGTTGGAAAAAGGGAGTTAGTATGGAGCTTAATGAAGTACTGGCGATTAATGATTGCCCAATATCATAATACAAAGATATGATCAGATATTAGAAGATTCTAGAGTTTAAGGTATTATATATATATATATTCATTTAATGAATTGAAAAAGAGTTTTATTTATGTTAATGAAGTTATATAATTATTTTTTTATAGGAGAAATCAAACAGAAAAAAATAAAAAAGAGTCAAATGTAACATGTTTATACTCTTGGACACACATCACTCCCAGGTCATGATAAAACATAAGTAATTTATTATTTATAGTGTTTATCTTCATTTAGTATAAATATTTACTTTCAATTTTGTTTTGTTTCTATGTTTTTTCAAGGAAAAAATCATTCAATATTGATGGTCACATTCCTCACTCTACTTTGTTTTTTATATTTAGAAAAAAGAAATATGGTATGAATCCAAATACTGACACTAAGAAAGTGATTATAAGTATATTTCAATTTCATTTATTTTGACTGAATTTAAGTCCTTCTATTTTTTATCATTTTAATTTATTATATATATCAATCAGCATAATTCATTGGAGAAATTTTTAGAAAAAGAACCTAACAATGTGGGCTTGAACGATCTTCTACATCAGGTATTAGGAGATGAGAATTAGGGACGAGTGTGTTGTCGACCTAGGAAGAAGATTGTAGAATATATACTATTCTACTGAAAACATTTCCTTGAGTACCAGTTCTGGTTTGGTCACAATCAAACAAATGAATTCTGCAATCAAAGAAGCTACTCAAAATGAAGAAAAGACAATATTTGATGATATGATGAAAGTTATGTCTGCAATTTCTTCTAAACATTCACCAGAAGTAGCTACAATAGTTGACACATGTTTGATGTTTATTAGTTTTGATAATGTATATTCTTATGCCGGAGCGAGACCTCGAGCTGGAGCTGAAGTCGGAGCCAGTCCCAGTGTCGGTGCTTGTACCGATGATGATGTTGGTGGCGTGAGAGGTGCTGATGGTGTTTCTATAGGAGGAATGGATGAGGGATGTCATGAATATTATGATACTGATATTGTGCCTCACTATTGATGTTAATTGTATTTTGGATTGTTAATATGTGTAATTTTTTGCAGTGATTTTTGATTATTTTAATATTGAATTGTGTGGTAGTGTTTCTGACTATTGAATTTTGATATTACGAGATATGTTTGTTTATGTAGTAGTTAAGTTGTATTATTATTATATTGAATTGTATCCTCCTATTATGTGACCATCATACCTCCTTGAAGACACTGCTCCGAGGCGGCCCCTCTATCTCATCTGGCACACCTCTGAAGTATGTAGTCTAATTTTACATTTTTTGCATAAGGTGGCCCCTCTATTAGTTTCAAAAAAAATACTATGAGTTTGATGACTTGTATTGGTATTAAAGATATAGATTTATCCTATGAAGAGAACCAACAAGAAAACATAGCTGATGCAAATGATTTTCTTCCACGACATGCAACCGGTATTGATGTGAATATAAAATTCTGGAGGTAATGGTTATTTTATACCATTATTTGCAAGACATTAGTAACCATTTATTTTGTTTTTTATCAAATTGACATGGCATAAAACATGATTTTAGAATTTATGATATCGAGTTTGTTCCTCAGTGTGTAATATTTGATCTTCTAGACATTGTTCTGTATCATGGTTGGATAGTTGATCCCCCGGTATGCACTGTTGAATCATGTTCCTTTATATTTTGTTTATAACAAATGATACATTATATGCGTACCTTTATCATATATATTAATTTGGAAAATATGAATATTTTTGAATTAAATATGTTGAATATAAATTAAAAATGGATATAATCTAATCTTATAACAATAGTGTATGAGGATATGAAATGAATGTATCTAGAAACTGTGATAAAACTATATGTTGTGTTATATATGTGACTATGATGAGGACCATGGAATCCTCTATGATATTTTTTTTCATGTTACCAGTTATGACTTAAGGACCCCTAGTAGGGTGCATCTCTTATGTAATGAACTAGGGAATCCTATTGGGTGCCCCAATGACTTACCAAACCTGAGTGGGTGTGTCACTAATTTGGTGAATATGGTATTATGTGCCACCTTAGAATCCTTAAAGGGCTTGTGATGATGCTAATGATTTAAAATTCCTTAACTTCATCCTAATTCATGGATTTCATATAATCTGCAGTGTATCATAAGAAAACCCAGTTCCATTGATTTTCTATTCCATGATTTCTATTAATTAGTTGATTTTCACGAATATCATTTTATTGGGTTTTCATGGAAATCTGGTGATAAATTGTTCATTTGGGTTCTAAATACTAAATTACATTAAAATATAAACTATATTGTTCTTTCACTGTTTGTTACATGAAATGTTAAAAAATGAGTTGTGAACCCATCAATTTTGTGGACTTATTCCTCCAATAAGTTTCACCAAGGATCTTCAGGTTAGCCACTATAACTATCCAACAGGGGGGGCTACTACAGGGGGGGATATTCAGGGTAGCGTGCAGGGAGCAGGGGTGGCGTGTGTCAGGGGAAATGGGGGTTTTCAAGGGGCTCTAGGGGTGTCCAGGGGGGTTCGATGGTGTAGGGGGTGTCTAGGGGGTGTCGAGTTGGCCTGGTCTTGCATACGATGAACTTGTTACTGTGTCTACATTTTAATAAATTTCTTAAGATTTGTGATAGGAAATGTTCTACTACTGAGAAACAACTTGAATTTGAACTCCGACATTCTGGAGGTGTCATAAGAAAAATTTCTCTCCCTGGTTATAGAATGCTTAATCGATTCAATTAGTAATGGTAAAATAATTTCCCTATTTTGGCTTCTTGATGGATTTTTATTTTTGATCATTTGTTTATTTTGATTACTTGTATTGGTATGAAGGATTGGTATGCATTCGATACAGAGAACCACAAACAAGACATATCCCATGCTTATAAATGTGAGCATATATATAAGGATCTTATTGTGTGTGGCTTGACTCCTATGAGGCAGAGTCATTCTCTTAGCCACTTTAATACGATAATTTTCTAACGTTTATTTAGAATCCTTCTAAATTTTAGTTATTTATATTTAATTGCAATTCCTGGTCAAGTTTTAGTTAAAATAATTTTTTCATTTGATAAACAAGTAATGGTGTTGTAACAAAACCCCTCCAATGGAGGTGCGATGTCTGTGAAAACACACGGTGGTAGTTTATGCTTATTTAGATTGTTTGAAATTATTGAATTTATGTTTTACATTTTAATTATTACCCCTTCTTCTCTCATTTGAGACACCACAAGCATCTATAATTATTTTTTTGACTCACATGGGGGTTTGAAGGGGGCAAGGGGTGTGCAAAGTTGTGTGGGGTGTATTGGGGGGTCTATCCAGGACGGGGGGGGGGGGGGTATGTCTAGGAGGAGGTCTTTCCAAGAATGGGGGGATGTCTGTCCGGGGGGGGGGGGGGGGTTGTCCAAGGAGGGGGTAGGGGGCTGTAGAGAGGTGGTGGCTATTGGAGGGGGTGGGATACTATAGAGGGGGGGGGGGACAAGGGGGCTGTCTAGGGGTTCTCAAGGGGGGTGTCTAGGGCATGACATGTGGTTGTATAGTGGGGACATGGTGGTGCATATGGGATATCTAGGGGGTGCAAGGGATGTCCAGGGGGTGCAATGGGGCTCTCCAGGGGGTGCAAGGGCTATCCAGGGGGGTGTAAGGGGGCTGTCCAGGGGGTGAAGGGGGATGTCTAGGGGCATTGGGGTGCATGGGTTCTGTCCAGGGGGTACAAGGGGGTTTTCTGGGGGGGGTGCAGGGGGTGTGAATTTTTGGTTTGTTTTTTAGGAATTCATTTTCTTTTTATTTAAAACTCTCCAACTTGTTCTGACTATAAACCTAATGATGGCTTAATCCACCGTAGGGTAATATTTAATCATCCTACATGAGATTTTAGGTTCATATTTGATCATTTACACTTAAATTATTATAGAAAATAATTGAATATGTATATATACCTTGATTAATTAATCTTGATAACATGTAATGACCAATTGCCTTAGTGAAAAAATTCCCAGCTACAATTCACTCTATTTAAAGTAATGACCTCAATAAAATTCATTCAAGAGGTTCACATAATGTTCTTCAATATTTTATTCAATATAGTACCTTCACAATATCGAATCACTTCTTCAAGAATCATCAAATAAATTTTATTAGTTACACTTAATCCATGGGTTGCATGGAATTAAAAACATTAACACAATTTTTTCAATATTAGGTCACATTATGTATTATTTAATAATTTGTTTTAGGTATGTAAATTATGATTGCATGATTTTATGGGTATTATGGAACCTTTTTATTTCTCTATTATTTGTTGAATTATGAAACGTTCATGATCTATGAAATGTTGTGCGATCTATTTACTATCTTTGAGTGAGCTATGTGTGGCTCAACAAATGTTTTTTCATAAGAATAAAGATACTTTTTTAGATATCAAGAAATTTCATGTGGGTAGTTGTCTCAATGTATTCACAAGAACTGTATTTTTTGTGTGTATGATTTCGCATGATAGGATGTGTCTGCGGATGTCTATCCCTCTATTTTGTTGAAATACACGGTGTTTCGTAGGTTCTCCTCAAACACCATTCATAACATTTGTACCTTTCAGGTTTCACATTTGTGAGACTAGAGGTATCATGGAATTATCTCAAACTACTTCACGTTCGCAAGAAAAGAATGTTGTGCAGGTGTCCAGGGGGTTTCTGGGGGGTGGGGTGTCCAGGGGGGTGTCAAGGGGGTGTCCAGTGTTAGGGGGTCCAAGGGGGAGGAGGTGTCCATTGGGGTCTAGGGGAGGTGTCCAGGGGGTGTCCAGGGGGTGTGCAGGGGTGTCCAGGGGGTGTGCAGGGGTGTCCAGGGTGTGCAGGGGTGTCCAAGGGGGTCTAGGGGGTGTTCAGGGGGTCCAGGGGTTGTCTGTGGGGGGGGGGGGGGGGTACAGGTGGTGTCCAATGGGGTCCGACGGGTGTTTATGGGGGATTCCACGGGGTGTCTAGTGGGTGTCCAACGGGGTTTGTAGGTGGTTTCAAGTTGGCATGGTCTTGCATATGGTTAAAATGTTGTTGTTTCTACATTTTAATTATTTCATGGGATTTTTTGTATATAATGTTCTACTACTGAGAATCAACTTGAATTTGAACTCTAGCACAATGGAGGTTTCATTGGAAAAATTTATGTCCCTGGTTTTAGAGAACTTAATCGATTCAAATAGTCATGTCAAAGTAATTTACCTGTTTTTGGATTCCTAATGGATTTGACTTTTCGATCATTTGTTGATTTTGATTACGTGTATTGGTATGCAGGTTAGGAATGCATGTTATGAAGAGAACCAGAAAAAACCCCCTACTTACGCATGTGAGAAAATATATATATAAGGATCCTCTAGTGCGTGTCTTGACTCTTTGTAGGTAGAGTCCCTCTCCTAGACTCTTTAATTCAAGAATTTCTTAAATTTCATTTAGATGCCATCTTGATTATTCTTGTTTATATTAAATGTCAATTATTGATCAAGTGCTTGTTAAAATAATTGTTAGGTTTGATAAAAAAGTCATGGTTTGGTAATAAAACCCCTCTAATAGAGGTGTACTGTCTGTAAAAACTCACAGTCGATTTTTATACTTGTATCGATTATTTGACATTATTGCATTTATGTTTTCCATTTTAATTTTCCCCCTTATTCTCTCATTTGAGAAACCAAAAGTATCTCTAAAGATTTTTTTTGACTCACAGGGGTAGGGGTTGTCTATCCAAGGGGATTTTTTAGGTAGGGAGGGGGTGGGGGTTACAGGGGCAATGGGCTGTCTAGGGGGTGCAAAGGGGAAAAGGGGGTTGTCTAGGGGGTGCAAGGGGGCTGTCCAGGGGGTGAAAGGGATGTCTAGGGGGTGAAAGGGGGATATCCAGGGGGGTGCAAGGGCTGTCTAGGGTGTGCAAGGGTTGTTTAGAGGGTGCACGAGGGTTGTCTAGGCGGTTCAAGGGGGTTTTCTAGGGGGAATGGGGATGTAGGTGGTTTTCAAGGGGGTGCATGGGGGATGTCTAGGGGTGCGGGGGGGGGGGGGGATTCAAGGGGGTGTTAGGGGGCTTTCTTGAGGGGTGCAAGGGGGATGTCTAGGGGTGAAAGGGTTTTCCAAGGGGTGCAAGGGGTTTATAATGGGGGGCATGGGGGTGCACAAGGGGTGTTCAAGGGGGTGCAAGGGAGCTGTCCAGGGGTGTGAAAGGGGGTTATCCAGGGGGTGCAAGGGGACTATCCAAGGATGTGCAGGGGTTGTTCACAAGGGTGCAAGGGGGTAGTCCAGGGGGATGTCTAGGGGGGCATGGGGGTGCGAGGGGGAGTGCAAGGGAGTTGTATGGGGGGGGCATGGGTGTTCATAGCGGTGTTCAGGGGGGTGTTTTTTTATGAAATTTGAATCCCTACACCAATGGTTTTAAACCGTGGATAAATCCATGTACTTGTGATTTTTAATCGTGGCTATAGGTCCTATGTGGGTTAATGCTCTACGATGGTTTAAAACCATGGATATAGGGATTTAGCCACTGTTTTAAAACATGGCTATAGGTCTTTCCCTATAGCCACACAAATACCAGCCATAGTCTATTGATCCATGGCTATAACCTATAGCCATGGGTTTTGGGCTTATACCCATGGTTTGAAACCATGGTTATAGCCTAAATTTCTAGTAGTTAAATTTTGTCTAGTCGTAAATTAAAATGAAAATTCACAAAGATAGTATGGGATTTGATATTTGGACAGTAATAGAAGATAAATATGAAATACCAAAAAAATCCAAGAAATACATGTTGTGAAGCTATAGAATCGTCATATAATAATAATTGTAAATCTATAAATGCCTTGTTTTGTGCTTTAGGGGATGAAGAATTTAATATAATTTATACTTGTAAATCTACCTAGGAAATTTGGGATACCATAGTTGTTTCACAAAGAGGAACCAATAATGTTAAATAAATGAGACTTAATACCTATACTATTAAATATGATAACTTTGAGATGAAGCCTAATGAACCTTTTTCATATATGTATCTCAGGTTCAATGAGATAGTCAATACAACGAGCTCTCTTGGGAATTTAGTGGGTGTCAAAGAACAAATCATTCATCTACTTAGATGTTTACCTAAAAGATAGAGAGAAACATCAATATCAATTATATAATCCTATGATATCAATAAGTTTCCATTCAACCTGTTGATAGGTAAGATAATTATTTATTAGGAAGAGTTAGAAGTCAAAAAACAAAGAGTAGGATGAACCAAATAGAAAGTAAGTGACTTTCAAAACCACTACATCCAAATATAAAGAAAAATAAAGGATAAAAAGTCATTCTAACAGTAAAAGTAATGATAATTCAACATGTAACCGTGATTAGGAAAAGTCTCAATTATATTTATGGTTTAAGAAGTTTTATAGAGGGGGTAAATTTTTCAGGAAGCCCATCTATAAAAGGAAGTATGATCAGAAAGGAAACTGGAAGAAGGACTAAAAAAGGAATGATAAATCAAATGAAATAGTCTGTTATGAATATAAGTGAAAAGTAAATGTAAAGTATGACTATCCCAAGATAAATTATAAAAATAAGTATGAGAAAAAAGATATAAATTACAAAAAATGAAATGAAAGAAACATGGAGTGCTTATGGGGAAACCTCAAGTGACATATAATCATCACATGATTAAAATTTTGAAAATGCCAATATGTATTTCATGACCAACACATGTGAGACAACTCTCGAGTATCCTGTATAAAATTCCTATTACAATGGAGAAGATAGTGATTATGAAAATTATACTAGTAAAGAAATGATTGGGTACTTTAAAATTATCTAAGATACATGTAATGAATTAAAAGATAAATATAATTCTTTGAAGAAGCAACAAGCTCTTACTTCTACTATTAAATATGATCATACTATAGAAATGGAAAAGAATGCTCAATTACATAAAGAGAACAATGAGCTTATATTATACAATGATCAATTGAAAAAGGACTTGAAATAAATTACCCATGGAAAGAATAATCTAACATAGATTCTTAGTAATTAAGTAGCTCCTCGGTATACTACTGGTATATGATACCAACCTAGATAGAGGAACATATCTAAAACTCATTTTATAACAAAATATCAAAAATATATCTTCATATTCAGAACTAAAAATTCTGCCAGTTCATGCCCTAGGAATCCATTCAATGCTTTCAATTTTCAGGACCAAATAATTTTTACTTTCCAATGCTTTTAAAAACTAATAATAGGAAACCCATGAGACAAATATGGGTTCCCAAATCTATTATTACTAATGTTACTAGACCTAAACAAATATGGGTTTGAAAATCATCTCTTGATTAATTATTTTGTAAGAAAGATGTTTGAAGAGATCATGTAGAATTTTATGGTACTTTGATAGTGGATGTTTAAGGCACATGACGGGAGATTACTCATTCTTCAATAATCTGATAAATATTTCGGGTAGACATTTCACTTTTGGTGATAATGCTAAAGGAAAATAAATTGTCCTTAGCTAGATTGGTAAATCTAACTCAATTTTAATTCCAAAAGTAATTTTTGTTTATGGATTAAAATATAATATTATTTGTATTTAATAATTATGTGATGATGGTTATCATGTTAAATTTGAAAATGATTCTTGTAATGTTTTTAATTCTAAAAATGATTTATCATTCTTTTCTTTTATAAATGAAAATGTTTTTGGTGTTAACATAGATTATTTATTTTTTCAAAATGTTTCTTATATGAGTGCCTTTCACAAAGTGTCTTGGCTTTGGCATAGAAGTCTAGGACACTGTAACATACAATCTCTTAGAAATCTTACTAGAAAAGGAATAGTCAAGGATCTACCCAAACTTGAGTTTCCAAATGAAAAAGTATGCAATCCTTGTCAAAAGGGTAAATAACATAAAATATATTTTAAACCAAATAAATAAGTTTCAACATCTCAACCCATCATGTTGGTTCACATGGACTTGTTGGGACTATTTAGAGTTTCAAGTCTTAATAGGAAGCATTATGTCGAAGTTCTTATAGATGAATATTCTAGGTATACTTGGAACTTTTTCATAGCTCACAAAACTGTAGCTTGTTCTCATTTTAACAAGTTTTCTATAATAATAGATATCTTGAGTGGTTTAAAAATTAAATCCTCAATAAGTGACCGTGGACATAAGTTTGAAAGCCAAGAGTTTGAATCTTTTTTATCAAAAAATGGATATAGTAATCACTTCTCTACTCCAAGGACACATCATCAAAATGGAGTTATAAAAAGAAGAAATAGAACCTTATAAAAAATGACAGGAAAAATGCTCAATGAATTTGACCTACCTATCATCTTTTGGGATGAAACTGTCAATATAACATGCTATGTTTTTAATAGAGACTTAATCAGACCAATTCTTAAGAAAACTCCCTATAAATTGGAGAAAAGTAGAAATCACAATGTTAATTAAATCAATGTCATTGGTTAAAATGTTTATATCCATTACACAAAGGAAAATCTTGAAAAATATTCCTCCAAAAGTGATGAAGTAAATTTATTAAGTTACTCAATCTCTAGTAAAGCCTATAGAGTATTTAACAAAAGAACCAAATGTGTGGAAGAATCTGTATATGCCAATTTTTTTGAAATAGATCCACATGAACCTGATAATTCTATGGAAAATGTTGAGGATGATTTGTCAAATTTAGACATAAAGGAAAAATATTTTGACCCTACTATCATGAAACTGGTGAAATTATCCAGTTCTAGAAATTCTCCAAACTCTAGTCATAATGAACCTGAACCAATTATAGAACCATAAATTACTAGCTCTTATTTTTATAGATCTAGTAAAACCATTAAGAATCATCCTTTAGAGTATTTTGTTGGAGATTTTGATAAAGTAACTCAGCCTAGTTCTCCTCTAAGAAATCAGTTTAAACATCAAGCCTTTTTGTCATAGCTTGAACCAAAGAACATCAATGATGTTATCAATGTGGAATTTTGGGTAATAGTTATGAAAGAAGAATTAAATCAGTTTGAAATAAATAAAGCTTAGAAAATTGTAGATATACCCAAAGACACCTTGAACATAGACACTAAATTTGTGTTTTGTAATAAGGTAGACGAATCTGGTACCATAGTGAGAACAAATCTAGATTAGCTGCACAGGGTTATACTCAAGAAGTAAGGATAGATTGTGAATAATTTTTTCACCATTTTCTAGACATGATGTCATTAGATTGTTTCTTGCATATGTAACATATCTAAATTTAAAACTATGTCAAATGGATTTTTAGAGTGCATTACTAAATGTGTATATAGTTGAAGATGTTTTTTCTTGAACAACCCCCTAGTTTTATAACCCCTCATTTCCAAATAATATTTTTAAATTAAAAAATTATTTATATGGTTTGAAACAAGATCCAAGAGCTTGGTATGATAGACTAAGTATTTTTCTTATTTCTAAAGGCTTTACAAAAGGTATAGTTGATCCTAATCGCTTTATAAGAATAACATATAAAGTTGTTTTAGTTGTTCAATTTTATGTAGATGATATTATTTTTGGATCTTCTAAAAATTCTTTATGTTTTGATTGTTAAAAAATGATGCAAAGTTAATTTCAAATTAGCTTTGTGGGGGAACAAAATTTCTTTCTTGGATACCAAATCCCTCAAAATAAGAAATTTATTTATTTGAATCAAAGTAAATATAATAAATATCTTCTAAAATGTTTTGGTCTTGATAGTACTAAAAGTTTTGATACTCCTATGAGTACCACCTTTAAATTTGATCTTGATGAAAATGGTAAATTTGTTAATCAAACCACTTACAGAAGAATTATTGGGAGTTTACTCTACTCAACTTCTATAAGGCTTGATATTATATTTAGTATGTGTGTGTGAGCTCATTTTTAAGGAAATTCTAAAGTGTCACATCTTCATCATGTTAAATGGATTCATAAACACCTAAAACCTACTACCAACTTAGGAAGGTCCTATCCTAGATGACAATCATTTTATCCAGTTAGCTATTCAGATGATGATTTTGGTGGTTGTAAAAACATAACACTTTTTGGGAAAGTCATTTGTATTGTGGTGTTGTAAAAAACAAAATTACATTGCATTATCTACTGTTGAAGCTTAATATATAGCTACTGGTAGTCATTGTGCTTAGATTTTATGGGTGAAACACAATTTTAATGATTATGGATATCAATTTAGACTTGTACGTATAAATTGTGATAACAAATGTGCTATTAACATCTCTAAGAATCCCATTCCTCAATCAAGAACAAAACATATTGATGTAAGAAATCTATTTTTGTGAGATAATTATCAAAACGGTGATACTACTTGAGAATTTATTGGCATTGAGCATCATCTTTCTTACATTTTCACGAAGACATTAAATTCTGAAAGGATGAGTTACATAATACATGAATTAGGAATGATTATCCTCAAGTGATCAGTTTACTATCTAAAAGTTTCATATTCACAATTTCTATCTCACAATGACTATCTCACAGTTACTGTGTCAAATTTATTGTCTCTCAGATACTGTCTCTCAGCTTGTTGTCTCATGTTTGTTGTCGCACTTATTACAGTCACACTGTTTAGAGTCACACCTCATTGTTAACACCATGATAGCTTCTTACAGACTCACCGCTATGTCTCGTAATTCTATTTTTAGAAGTATTTTTCGTGTATCATCATATTGATGATTAAATTTCATTTATTCCACATTTTTTTTATTTTGCGACATTTGAACTCCCTAAATGATAAAAACCTATCTCTTCACTTCTCTCTTCACTAGTTCTCTCTACTCTCGAAGCCAATATCTTTTCTCTCAAACTCCTCTTATTTCATTATCCCATATTGAATTCCTAGGATGAAGTTTCTATCTTCATCATATCTTGAAAAGAAATGGTCTTCAATGAAAAAAACTCTTGGATTTCCATGCATGAGAAACCACTAACCCCAGTTATTGAGAATCGTATAGTTGTTCCCGAGAAAGAAATATCTGTGAAGTGTCTCTTATCAAGTAATTTTCTTGTTCTGAATTTTTTTGTAGAATTAGGATTTTTAAAGTGGTTTACAAGAGAGAAAAGTCATATCTATCTGAATCTAGTTTTTGAATTTTATTAGTATGTTCATTTTACTTTCAATTGTAAAGATGATTTTGTAGTTAGAATCTGGGTGAATGGACAAAGATGTACATTTTCTTCCATGTTGTGGGATTCCTACTTAGGAATACCATATGAAGGAATTTTTTAGACCAATCAAGGATGACCTCCTCCCCAAGTAATTTTTTTAGCCTAAAAGAGCCTCTAGGTAGTTTGAATAGCAATAAAAATAAATAAATGCCTATAGCAGCTGAACTAGATGGTGATACTAGGTTGTTGTTTATCTTTAATCAACATCTAATATGTCCATGGAAAAGAGAATTTTCCTCACTCAAAATATCAAGATGTGTTTTTGATATATCTTTTGGTTAGTGGCCCCAAAATCAATTTGTGTAAGTATATTATTCTTCACATGTGTGACATGATCGAGAAAATATCAAAGTCAACTTCTCTTTTCTACTTAAGGTTTATCTCTACATGATACTATCCAAAGCTGTGGTTGGAAATAATGAAGAAGTGGTTGAATATTATGATCTTTGTATATATAAGGATACATATAGACGAATGAAGATCAGTTGGAATCTATTGAAGAGATCATGGGATAAAGACAATGACATATTGTATGATTATTTTAATTATGTGGAGAATCCATCAAGACCTAAGGATTTATCTAATCCTGGTTTAGTATATGATGAGATTGTAGAATAATCAGATGAAGGATTTGATGTTGATAGATATCAAGGAGAAAAATATGTTGATGAAGGTGAAACAGTTATGGATGAATCTCTTGAAACTTTTAAAATTGTTCCATCTAGAGAATATTCTCTCTCTAAAGGTTATGAAGATGTAGGTAGAATGGGTACATATATTGTTAATAGTAAAGTTTCTGAAGTAGAAGAAGAAAATTCTACTACTGAGAAAGTGAAAAAGGATGAATCTGTAAAAACCAAAGTCATTTTATCTATTGAAGAAATAATGGAACAAGATTTCTAGTTGGAAACAGAATTGGATGAATCAGTTAGAACACATGAAATTTAAATTGGTTAAGATATTTAGTCTCTTAGTCCTAGATTACATGCATCTGTTGAGGGGATCAAAACCCCATCTTGGGAAGATTTCAAGTTCCAAATCCTATTGACTCAAGATTAGTGGATACCAGGTATAGGTTTCACATTTATTTTGATGTTGATGATTCCCAAGAAGCCTCAATGAGGGGAATAGATCATTCAACCATGTTTTAGCTAAAACTATTCTCTGCTAAAGAAGTTGTCTCTTCTAAGGAACTAGAATCAGTTTCAATCCCTACACCTAAATCTGTTAAAATAGATACTAATTATGTAATTTGTGATTATATAAAATAGATTAGAGATAATATTTTGTCTAGTTTTGATAATATCATGAAGACTCAACTCTCTCCTGTAACTAATCACTTTTAAAGAGATGATGAATTTCTCCTAGAGAAAATGATATTAAAGATCCAACCCAAGAGGATTCATGAGATTTAGGATGTCCGGATAGAAAATTGGAAGTTGAGTGATGATGTGATATCTTTATGATCTATGGTTAAGGAAATGGGGAAGGACTTGCATGTTTTTCAATCCCCTATTTCTCATCATAGTGAAGGTTATGTTGATAAGATCTATAAGATGGTTGTATATCTGATTCAATAGAACTTGATTGTTGTGGTTGAAAAGGTTGTTGAGGAAAACACTAATTTATGAAATGAAATGCGTAAACTTGTGACTTAAATTAATGGACTGACATCTGAATTTAATGGATCCTTCCAGACAGTTCTAAAATGGATTAAAGCTATCCCCTTAGCTACTACAGCTCAGTCTACTTCTTCTAAGCCATCCCAAACTTTGGATACTAAAATGATTAGATCAGTATTTAGAGAAGAAATTCAGTCTATAATTAGTGTTACTGATCCCGAGAGTCTCAATATAATCAATTAAAACAGTGACCATGTTCTTGACCTGGTAATAATTCAAAAAATATTTCAACTTATGATAAATAAGAAATCTCTAAGAAAGTGGATTTATACTTCAAGAGGATATATTCCAAGAATGAGTTATCTAACCATTTCATGTATCTTGTGGAGAATTTAACATTTCCTCCTATAACACAAGCGTTAAAAAATCATGTATAGAAGATAAATGATTTCACAAATACTCTAGAGAAATTCATTGAAAATAATGATGACATTGAAAAGGCCATGTAGTATTATGGTGACATCATTAAGGATTTAATAAACGTTCTAAAACCATATTTTCATGTTTAGAGCACTACTATCGTGGATCCTATAGTGGCTCCATTGAGGAACGGTCCACCCCCTTCCACCTATCATTCTTTATCCACTTCATTTTACACTAGTAAAATGATTTTCTAGGATCTGAGCCAGATCAAACCTATTATTGATGAGAAAACTTTTCCATGGTCTTCCACTAGACCAACCCTTGGACCTTATATCATTAATGGAGTTCCATTACCTTCTATTACTACTTCTTCTACCACCTCAACCATTTATACTCGTGATTCCACTGCTAACACCTCTAAAAATGGAAATGGAAAATTTGATGACTCTAAAGAGAAGTAATAGAATATATTTGATAGGGATCTGTTGTATTTTTTTCATTATTAAACCGTACAATTTCATTTCATTCAATGAAATGTGTTCTGATAACTCTTATCCCCTTGTTTATTTCCATTAGTGTTTGTTTTCCCTTACCCTTATTCTCTTTTTGATAATCCCAAAATGGGGAGAAATAAGAAATGGATTTTAGGTATTTAGGGGAAAATATCTTTTATGGGAGAAGAAACATATTTATTCTATCTGTAACATATATGATCTAATACCTTGATATGACAAGAAATCTATTTATTCTATTCTGAAATGTATGGATTGTAAATTACATGATTTGTGTTCATAAGAAAGGGAATGATTTTTGGATACCTCTTATTTTAATGCTCAAAAATCATGTAAATCATGTAAATCATGTAAATCATATAAATCATGTAAATAATGAAAACCATGTTTAAATCTTATAAAATAATCATTAATATTTTCAATTATGTTTTATTATTATTATGTTTAACCTTAATACATTATATGATTATTACTTCTTAAGACAAATGGTAGAAATTTGACAGAGTATGTGACACCATTTTTGTGATCAAACTGTCTCACCAGTTAGTCTGAAAAATCCAAAAAGTATCAGAAATTGTTTCTCTAACCCCATTACCATGCTGCTAGTTCCGTAAATTAAAAAGGACCAGACATCATAAGCATGCTACCTATTCTAGAAATGGAAAAGGACCATACACCTTTACTATGCTACCAGTTACAAAATTCCAAAAGGACCACACACTGTAACCATGATACCAGTTCCAAAACTCGTGAAGGATGTCACTGCTGAATGTGGCACCACTTATGACTCACTGTGACTATGGCTTCGTTCATGTATCACCACTAACTATGACATCATTCATTACATAACTCTTTTTCTATATCTTTAAATTAAATTTAATAGTTGATTCAAATGGTCATATTTGTGTCATTTAATGACACGGACGTAATTAATGAATTTTTTGTAGACATGAAACCATAAAGTATAAGTTACAAGTTTTGTAGATAGTGCTTCTTTTTAGACAAAACAAAAACACCCGAATATAAAATACAAGGTGTTACACAAGCTGGATGAAGATACTGAAAGAGAGGTTAGAGTGAATATATATGCATGACAAAACAAGCATAGAATAATGATAAACTATAATGACTTCTATGTACCATCCGTCAAACATGATTGTAGCAACAACACAAATAAGAGAAGAAGTGAAACTCGTTGAGCTAAAAATTATAACATGAAGCTCAATGACACTCTGTTTCCGATTCTTCTTTCAGAAGAAGTCCCGAACATAAAATTTACTACATCCTAAAAGGCTATATACAAATAGAACAACACTCAGAGAATTTATAATCCCTTCTTTTATATTCTACTATATTATTTACTATTTTATTAATCATTATAACAATGTTTGTGTTTATACTAAAAATAAAAACTGTCTCCATCATGGTACTATAGGATATAATATATCCTCACACAAATATATTTTTACACCTTGCTTCACCCACGTATAACTCTGGAATAGGTCCTGTGTGACCTTGCTGTTATAGTTTCCATGTAGAACAGTAGTTTAGGTATTGTGACCAAGATAGTCTTTTGTACTTTTGTGTAAACCCTGATCCTTGGTATGGATCAATGATATATATATATATTGATTGGTGGAAGGTGATAACCAACTAGAGTGTATTAGGTCTCTGCTTGAGATTGAACTAGTTGGTTTAATCTGATGTGTTTTTGAAATTTAGTTTAATATTTTTTAACTCATATTTCAGAAAAAAATAAGTTTCACATTGATAGTTAGTCTTGGATAGTATTTATAACTCTTTGGATTTATTAAATTGGTTTCAAAAAATATTTCATTCTATTAGGTTGATATAACTAAGATGTAATCAATCTCTTGAAAATTAATTGAATAATCAAACTATTATAAATTTACTACATTGATTAACTACACAATTTTTGTAAAATTGGGTGATTTTCAGGTAATGTTTTTAATATAAATTTTTATAGGAAGTCAATTCACCCCCGCCCTATTGAGTGCCCTACTATGACCAACAGGGGATATCACCTACTGAAAGTAAGATATAACATTTGGTAAAAAAATCGGGTGGATGTATTAAAGAATCTATGATTTATAGGAATCTTCATGTTGTTATTAGTGTGATGGTCTTTCCGAAATATATAATTTAACTGGACATAGTAGATTATAATATCAATTTGGGTATGCATTGGCTTTCAGGTTATTTCGATAAGATAGATTTCAGTGAAAAGAAATTACTATTCAATGATTTCTTTCCTTTTATAACAAACCAAGAAAATGAAATTTTGATTAGAGATGGAAGGAAAAGTTACATGTATCACATTGTTGGAAAGAAAGAAAATGTCCAAATTAGTAATGTGTCAGTAGTGATGAATACATTGAATTATTTCCAGATGATTTTAATAGTATTATCCATGATTGGGATGTTGAGTTTATTGTTTACTTAGTACCTGTTACTAATCAAATTTCTAAACCCCCATGTCGAATAGATCAAGTCGAAAATTTTGAATTGAAAAATATATTAGTGGAACTATTAGATAAAGGCTTCACTCGACCTAGCACATTACTGTGGGGTGCTCTATTTTTTTGTTAAAACATTAAGATGGTTCAAGGATACTTTTCATTGATTATAGAGCCTTAATAACATAACTTTTAAGAACAAGTATTCTTTACCTAATATCAATGATTTGTTTCTTATCTCCAGGGAGTATGGTATGTTTTGGTGGTTGATATGAGGTCATAGTACCATCATTTGAAGGTGAGGGAGCATGAAATTCTAAAGATTATATTTTGGACTAGATATGGGCACTATGAGTTAGTAGTTATGCCCATTTGGGTTATACAACACACTTGATTTATTTACGGACATTACAAATAGGATTTATTTTGAGTTCTTAGACAGTTTTTTGGTTCTTTATTAATGAAATTTTTTCATATTTGAAATTTCAGGTGGACATGAAAGACACATAATAGTTATTTTTCAAACATTAAGAGAAAAAGAACAACCTGAGAAAATTTCCAAGTGTGAATTTTAGTTACAAAATACTTATTTCTGTGGAAATATTGTTTCTAAATATGACATAGCTCAAGACCAACATAAAAAAATATTCTAAAGAATGGAAAATCCCAAAAAAATATTATTGAAATTAATTGTTTTATTGGATTAACATGTTACTAAAAACGGTTTGTTGAAACATTTTATAACTTTTCTAGCCCATTGACTATTTTATCCTATAATGGATTTAAATTCATCTAGATAAAAGAATGTGGGTATGTTTTTTTAGAACTACAAAGAATATTGGTGAATTCTATAGAGTTTTCCATGCCTTCTAAAAAAGGATAATATTCATCTTCAATGATGCTTCTTCAAGTGGACTTTTTCATGACATAGAATGATCAAGTAATTTCTTACACAACACCCCAACTAAAATCTCACGAGTTAAATTACTCTGCATGTGATTTTGAATTAGATTTTATGGATTTTACTTTAAAAAGGATAGAGGAATATGTTTTATGGAGTAAAGTGATAAATATAAACTGATCATAAAACTTTTAACTATTTATTTAATCATAATAAATTGAACATTAGATTGAAAATATGGATTGAACTGAATAAGGTTTATGATATCATTATTCATTACCATCCTAGAAAATCAAACAAACTGGTTGATGCTTTGAGTAAAAAAAATAATTCAAAATTAACCATTTTACAATTCAAATGTTACTATTGGTTTAATGATTTGAGGAATTTTATCCTTGAAGTTGTGGATACTAGGTAATACTCTATTTTGTATCAGGTTTTAGAACAATCAACCTTGTCTGAAATAAATATGAATGCTTAGTAGGAGAATAAATATTTATAGGAAAATGTAGAAACTATTATAAAGGATATGTTTTCTGATTTTAATATTGATGAAAAAGGTGTTTTGTGACAGGGAAGTATATTATGCGTGTCATTTTATATCTAGTTGATGAAATATTTATTGAGTAATTCTCATAGTTATTCAATTTCCATTCATCATTGAAGATCTAAGTAGTACATATACTATCAAGAGTATTACTAGTGGGATGGAAGGAAAATATATATCATTGACATTACAATGATGTGTTTGAATATACCATAAGTAAAATCATTCTAACTATTAACTAAGGGGGTTATTTAACCTTTAAAAATGATATAGTGGATATAGGAAAATATATCAATGGACTTTGGGGTGGTATTTCCAAAGACATCAAGATGTAACAATGTGATTTGGGTTATTATTGATAGATTAACTAAATATGCCCATTTGGTTCCCATTAAAGATACAATTTATTTAGATTATACTTCTCAGTTATATCTAAGAGAGATAGTTAGGGTACATGGAGTGCCTCTATCTATTGTATCATATCGTAATCATTGGTTCACATCTACTTTTTTTAAAAGAATTAAAAATTCTAAGGGTACTCAATTACATTTTACTATAGCTTTTCATCCTCAATCAGCTGAATAGTCTAAGTGAATCATTAATACCACAGAAAGAAATGATAAATTCTTATTCAATGAGTTATAAAATACGTTTGGATCAACATAATTATTTGGATTAGTTTTATTATAACAATAGTTTTCATTCTAGTATAAATATCACACCATTTGAGGCATTATATGGAAAACGGTATTTGAAACCAGTAATTTGGGATAATGTTGGATAATGGAGGTTGATGGGACAAGATTTTTTATATGAAAGGGATGTTAATTTGTAGTTAATTCAGTATCTTTTGAGGACAACACAGATCTGGTAAAAAAGTTATTCAGATTACCAGAGGAAAGAACATTCTTTTAAGGTAGGTGATCATGTATTTCTTAAAATTTTACCATGGAAAAGTGTTAATAATTTGGGTAAGAAAGGGAAGATATTTCTATGGTTCATTAGAATATATGATATCCCGACGAATAGTGGATCATTTTCCTACTAAGTTTCTTTTCCTATGAGTTTATTTCAAGTACACAATATATTTCTTGTTTCAATGTTAGGAAAATATGTGTCAAATTTTTCTCTGGTTTTGAGCCTTGGAGTAATTTAGATTAAATAAAATACTTATTATGAAAAACTTAAATTTAATATTATTTACCATAAAGAGTATTTTTCTAAAAATAAGGTGATTCCCTAGGTTAATATTTTATTGAAAATCCATATGGCTGAAGAGGCAACAAGAAAATCTGAAAATGTTATGAGGGAAATATATCCCCACATGATTAATAAGTAAATAAAATAAAGAGGACAAGATTTATACAATACAGAAGGATATAAAAACCCATGAAATGATATAATAAATCATTTTCATATTTATTAATAATAATTATATATTTATATTAATTATAATGATATTAAGAATTTTTTTACCAAAAAAGAAATAATTTTATCTAAACTCTTTTCTAATAAGGTTTTATTAAAGAGAATAATTCCTAAATTTTAAAATTTTAAATTTAAAATACGTGTGTAATTTTTTCATATCAGAATATTAAAATTCACCTAAGTCTGAATTTTGGGACTTTTCAAAAAATATTTATTTTTCAGTGAATAGTAAAAAATATAGATTTTTATTATAAAAATGAATTTTATTTTAAATAAATTAAGTAATTTAAAAGTTACATTATCTTTTGAATATGATTTATGATAACATAATAATTATTTATTTATATTTTATCCACTTAATTAATTTTTAATCAACTTTATATGCATTTTTAGTATAATTTTGTTTTTCGGTTTAAAAATGAGTTTTTCTAAAAACAATTTTAAAATGCCTAATTCTTCTCTATTTTAATGAATTAAATTAATCCCTGATGGGGAATTTTTTAAATGAAAATTTTATATTATATATATTTTAATATTAGTTTCTATTCATAAAATTATTATTATTAGTCATAGAGTAAATATACAATAATATTTTACATGGAAAATACAAACCTGTTTTCTCGCAGTGTTTGGTTGATTAATTTAAAATTTAAATTTTACATTACTATTAATAGAATATGAAAAAATGGATTCAATATTTTGAATTATAAAAATTTATATTATCTAATATATTAAACATAGTTTTTTCCAAAATGAATAGTGAAAACAATAAAAATTAATTATCGCAGTTAATGTAAAAATGGATTTATTGCTGGTTAAAATAAAAGGATAAGGATTAAAATAACCAAAATTAATTTCCAAAACCCAATGTTTTCCCATATTTAGATATTAACTATTATATTTTATCTAATGGATCTTTTTTAGGCTTGTGGTATGATAAAAATATTTTTATGGATGAATATTTTCAAAAAATTACGAGTATGGCACTCACCCCACTTATAAAATTTCAGCACATATCCTCTCTTCTTGACACATTATAACCTATTTGGATCAGACAATACCTACTTTAATCACTTCAAAACTTCCATAATATCATCCAAGAATCCTTATTTTGTGCCTACATCCAACCTAGAAGTTCTTTTTTTGCAAACCTAAGGAGGATACCTGAAGAAGAGGTAACATTCATCAACAAGCATTTTTGTTTTATTTAATCCTACACCTTCTTATATTAATATTATACATTGATTATATAATATAATAACTATATTACATATACTAAGATGTTTTTATTATAATTTAATTACATAAAACCTTCCCCAATTCCATCTAATGGGTTACAAAATCATCACTCATGTATTCATCGGACTACAGCCTCACAAACTAATATCATTCGTTTTTCCATTACCACCTATCACAATTGGGTATTATAATGGGTATATAGTATATATATGATATTTATAATTTAATTATATATATATATCCATTATATCATATAATTTGTTTTACATTCCATTCAGTAGGGGTTATGATAATTTCACTTGTGTGAACAACAGACTACCACCTCACAGAGTGATGAGATTCATTTTTTACTATCATTTTGAATGGAAGGTAGTAAGGGTAAATATATTTAATATATGTGATATAAATAGAATAATTATTATATTTCTGAAATATTTATAATTTAATTAATATATTACATCATTTTATTTCATTCAATAAAAAATGATAATGTTGTTTGTGGCTGTGTGGACTACCACCTCTATGATGCGATTTTATTCCCTCTTTCATCACAACATAAAAACAATGGAATATATACATATATATGTACATATAACATTATAATATGGTATTTAGGATATTATACTCAATATTTAATGTCAAAATATTACTAATCTTATTTATATAGTGATCATTGGAAAATAAAAACGTTACAAAAGCATACGTACAACCCATTGTCTTCCAGATTGTAACCGTTGTTCATTTTTCATAAGCATTTATCAAGATTTCTTTTAAAAGTATAAATTATGTATAAATATTATTACTATATCATAATTATTATTCTGGATATTTTTAAATAATTAATTTTTTGACCATATTCAACTTACCAAAGTCATTTTTGACAAATAATCCGAATATGGTCAAAAAATATGAGGTAAAATTAATTGATTAAGAAATTTTATATAACATAATAATATTTAAAATAAAAGTAATAATAAACATTAAAATGGTTCCCAATCAAAAAAATACTTAAAATAAATTTATTTTTTAGGAATATAAATACACATGTGTGAAGTCAGACTCAAAGTAATGGACTTTATCTCAATCCTCTTTTATTTAGGCAAATTTTTATGTTATACACCTATATTCTTTTATAATGTGTATATATAGACCCTTGAAATGTTATATCCTTAATTTATCTATCCTTATGTTATTTAATGTTTTTTTAATGTTATTATTTCATGGATCTTATTATTTTAATATGTCCAAAGTGATATGTGAATTTTGTTTTAAATAAATCATATTTTAATGTTTTACTTCAACCTCTCATTCACTTACATGATCATGATTTCAAAATGTGTTTCTATTTTTTTATTTCAAATTAAAATTATTATACATTAATTTTTTAATTTTAATTAAACTACTTTCAAATGGGATCCTTTTAGGCGTTTATATGAAACTTTTGACAAACAACAAAAGAAATGTTTTATTCTTAACATACACGATGGAAATGAGTTTTTATTACCACTGTGACTATTATTATATTTTTAGTTTCCTTTTCAAGACTACATGTTTTCCTAAATAAAAACCACATTTTCCTTTTGGTATTTAATTTCATATTATTTTTTATAAATAAAATGGTATTTTCATATATGAATGTTATTTGTATACAAGTTTAAAATATTTTTTCATATGTTTTAGTATTCAAAGTGAAAGAATAAATTGTTTTTATAAATGTTGTGGTTCGTCGACATTTTATTTGATGGGTGCACCCAGATAGTACCGGGTGAGACCGTTATATCTTATGTGATAGATGTACCCAGATATTGCTCCAACGAATTTGGTAATTACAATGTTCTATATATTATTATATAGGACGTTTTTGATACGGTTATGACAATTTTTAAGGGTTTTTAAGGGTTCGATGAGGGTTTTATGAGATTATTTCCCAACATACCTATATGAATTTTATATTATTTCTAATGAGTTTTCTATGAAATAATTTTTTTTAAAAGGTAAAATAAATTTTCTTTTTAATGGAATGATAGTTACATTTATTGTAAAATAAATCTTTATATGAAAAATAATTTTCATGGGTTTTCATGTTTTTAATAGACTAACTGTTTTATTTTATTAAATCCCTTACTGAGTTTTTTATGCTCATCTCAAATTTAAAAAAATCACAGTACTTAAGGATTGGTAAATGAAAGGAATAAGTCCTTCTTAAATTACTGAATAGTTTTCATAAAACTAAATCATGATTTGTTTTAAAAGTTTTATTTCGGGGAAAATGGTTCCTAATAAGAAGTGTTCACTTTGTATTATATGGTTTTATTATTTGTGTGTTATGAATTAATTCTCTAAATCTCTAAATTAGAAAAGATACTCAATGTGAAATAAAGTAAATTCTAGACACAAACTTGAGATTATGTAATGTTTAAGGTCGGGTCCTATATAAATACATTCATATTTGTCTTGACATAAAATTCAAAAAAAATATATATATAAATTTTTATGTATATAATAATAAAAGACACCATAAATATCCTTATATAATGTTTAATTACATACCATATAAAATCTATTAATAATATGTATAATTTCACTTGAGTTTAAAATTTTAATTTTAAAAAGAGTTTCAAAATATTAATCAGTATCTCACATATTCAAATTCACTAGTTGAATTTAGAAATTTATTTTTATTCATTTTAATTATTTTCATTCATTTAATAGCTTTATTTGGTGTTCTATAACTTTCTAGTCACATATTTATTAATTCATTACAGAGTTAACTCAATATTGAGATGTCATTATTTTATAAGGAATTTAACTTTACTGATCAACATCTAATAAATTGAATCTAAATATGGAACTATAAAATAATAATGTTCTATATCATGAATATTCAAGAATACTTATTATATTGTACTATTATTCAAAAATATTTTAGATATTTATAAATTTATAAGTAATATAAATCAATTTGAAATGGAACATTTTTTCATAAATAATTCAAATTCAAATGTTTTTCTCACCATATAACCACATTTGATTTTGAATATTGATGTTCAAAATAATACTTTTAAAACAATAATTAATATAAATTTTAATTTAAATATCACCTATAAGCTCTTGTCATAACATTTTATAAAAAACTGTGATTAAACATCAAAATTAATATTTATAATCATAAATTATTTTTATAAATTCTTAATAAAATATTTTCAATGTCATTATTTTATTTAACATTATACTTATATAATTCAATTTATTAAAATTATATTTTAACTATACAATAATTACTTTAAAATAAATTCCAATATATATTAAAATAAGATAAATAATTTTAGAATAATAAATATATAATTTTATGTTGAAAATCACAATTTTTTTATATCATGAAATAATTATTCATATATTTTTTCATAATTGTAAATATAACAATAAGTATGTAGAATATATGTAAATATCCATTTATAAACTGTTCAATATGTAAATTAATAATTAAATATATCAAAATTATAAATCATATTAAGAAAACTATACTTAAAAATAATATATTTTATGTCATGAAGTAAAAATCGTAACAATACATTTCTATAGAGTATCCGATGGATCATATAACATTAACCTCATTATATAATGGGAATCTTATGTCTTATTTCAAGCATCATAAAATGACTAACCGCAATGGAAACCCCAATTGATATATATTGGCTACCATGATGGGTTATATTCTCCTAATATTTTACATTTATTACTTTTATATCTGATTTCATTTATTGAAATGTTTATCATATTTCAAAATATTTTCATACCTTATAAAGTTATCATAGGTAAAATTACCTTCATTACAAATCATGATAAATAATATTACAATATCTTAGTATTTTTATTTACATATGGTTTTATTTATTTTTTAATTTTTATAATTATGTTCCTTAAATATCATTTTTTATTATCATAAAACCACTTTGATGGTTATAATTGGAACCCATACATCAAAAAATCATTGAGAATATCACCACTTATCATCGTCAGAATCACCATAAAAATACGATTCAAATCCACTAAATGGGATGGAAGGTGAAAGAGATTGGTTGGTGTATCCCATCACCTTTATCAACATTCCTAACATCAGCATGTCGAGCGAACTCAGTCACATTGAAGTATTATTGGCCACATACCCATCAGAGCCAATATAAAACCCACTTTTCATTGGTAAAACCACCATTATAACAGATAAAACAATTCATGAGGTATAAAGCTACTAGAAATGGGGAAATAGTAATGACTAAGAGGTACATGATGAGATAAATCTCTACTAGAATAAGATAAGCAGAAACCCTAGAAGGGAGAAGTAAGATAAAGCCATAGTGTAAGAGAAGATTAGATGTCCATGAAGATTGTTTTATAAAAATTTTATTAATTAAATTCATCTATTTATTTTTTTCATTTTAGTAATATTCTAATACATATTTAATTGGAATATTATCCATTAATGGAATAAGGATTTTTTCTTCTTGGTTCATTGTTTTTATATAAGATAAGCTATTTGAAACATAGTAGTTATTTAAATGAAATTTTAAAATCAAATTTTTTGGTGTTACATTAAGGAATTATCACGGGAACATGACTATGTATTTAAAGGTGAGGCCAAATCCAGCCCCATAGATTAGGGAATGTATTATAAATATTCTAGACACTAGCTTCCAGCTCACCGCAACACCATGATCCAAAATGGCTAATGCCTACATAAACATTTCATATTGAAAGAACACATGTATATATACATAACCTTGCTATTATACTATCCATATATTGAATTCAGTATCCATGATCATGAACAATTAAATAATTAAAACTATCATTCTATTTTGACAAAAATAAATAGCCATGATTTAGTGACAAGCCCACTGTAAAAACCAATATAATTAGTAAATTATAAAGTAGACATGAAATCATATTTCACCATAGTTATCATATAATAAAACCTATTTTCAATTTATAAAATATATGTACATCACATTATGAATTTTATAAATGTATAAAAGCATCAAGATAAATATATCATAGTATTTAGGATATCATTCCTTTTATGATCCGTTTATTGTTAAACATTTCATATTCCAATATTCATATGGGGAGAGATTTTTTGTTATTTAAAACCAATAAATATAAAACTATTACTCAAGAATGGGAGGAAAAAACATTACATTAGTGGATACTTTATTATAAACAAAGTATATTAATTGTCCTAACTATAATATAACTGAATTAATTTAAATAAATAGTTAAGGATGGTGAAAGCACCAAATTTATAAAAATTAATTTAATGGTAGAATTCTTTTCAGAGTAGTTTTTTTATAATATGAATTTTCTTCATGTAATGTTCAATGAGCAGCATTGTTACATGAAAAAAGATCATGAGGGAATTTGTGCTTTTCATTTGGTTAGTAGATATTTTTGTGAAATGAGCCTCAAGTTGGGAACCTGAGCATTAGAATATTCCAAAATTGTGCTTTTATAGGGTTTAAGGTTCAGTGGAAGCCTCAATGGTTCATAATATAATAAAAGGAGGAACACAGTAGTAAGGAGTTCTTGTAGTCCATTCACACCATAATGTAATGATTCATGAGGTGAATGTTCTGCTACATAAGGAAATACCCCCACTAATAATGTTTATGTCCTAAACCATTGGTCCTACAGTGATGGTAAACTAATCGTTTTTAAAAATGATAAAAGGGGCTTATCCACCCATATATTTGGAATCAAAACTAGTGTGGGGAGGGTCTCTTAGCCAACACCTCCCCCTATCTTCCTCCAATATTGTGGGGTTATTAGATGGTTATTCTTTGTGTGTTTCTCCACTCATCTCCTGCAATTCTTTTTTATCCTTTTTTGTGCTGATCCAGCATGACATGTCATATGGTTTAGCAATGATTTCCCTAAGGCATGGTTATTTTTTGGAGGGATGATGGGGATTTTGTGAATTGTTACTAGATTATGTTTCATAATAATGTTTGTGCATCTTGTGTCAGTATTTTGGTAATGATAAGACACTACACTATTTTATTTAGGGTTTTTGGTATAATCAAATAAAAAATTTTTTTGGTTTGGTGTTCGGTGTTATGAATTTTTTTTGTGAAGGTTTTGGGAGTACACCATAGACATTCCATGGGGTTTTGGTCAATGTTTTAATGTGATGTGGTGCTCAATGAATTTTTTAATATTTATTCCTATTTGGATTAATTTGAAAAACGGATTGTAAATTTTTATAATTCATTATTTATGTTGAATTTTGTCAGATATGATATTAGGCTATTTTATGAGAATGGATGATACAAATATGGTCTTGGTCTTGGCGGTGTCGAGAAACTCTAGGGTGGTAACACCTTGAGGGTGTTAGGTGGTCCCTTAAATATAAATCCATAATCTTTTTATGCATGATTTCCTATTACATGTATGTTTCATGGTTTTGGGTATAGTTTTTATTTATAAAAAGTTTCCATGAGACAGATATGTGATGTTTTTCATCTTCCAATTCTGAAGTTAAGGGTTCTTGATAAATTTGAGTTCTTAGGATTTCTTGGTAGCTACATCTCCAAGGGAAACAATGACATTCCGGCTGATGATAGACCTTATGTGGTCTCAATATGTGAGATAAAATGTGGGTAGTATAAAACTGATTTACCAAGTGTTAGAAGATAATATATGAGTGGCTTAGTTCAAGAGGTGAATGTCAGGATTAATTTTTGTCTCATTCTAGATGAGGGGTAACCTCCTTAGGGGATTATAGGGCCCAATCAGCATTTCAGGAGAGATTATCCCTCTAGGAGTAGATGAGGTGTCATAGATAGGGGTTTCCTATAAACAATATCATAATATATCATTATTATGAGATGTGAGATGGGATTGAAATGTGTGTTATGAGATTTATTAAAGTCATCGAATCATGATTTTAATGGGACTAAATAATTATTACTTGGGATGGTACTTTGTTTGTAGGATTGGGAGATTCAATGGATATAGATTTGGAGGTAGATTGGGACAAGAGTTCATGGTTGGAGGAGCCTTTTGGATGTTTTTCTCTGCTGATTGATGAGTGTGGTATGGTATCAACTGGAAGAGACCAGGATGGGTCTAGAAGACTACAGGGATGACCTAATAGACTAGGTGAGATGTGTTATGATGAATGGTTAATTCTTGAGTGAATATTTCCCCGAGTTCATTGGGGGAAAATGTGATGGGACATGGTCCATGTGTGCTAGAATTTTCTTGATGGACCTCCTTGGAGTCTGTGGGGATGGTTTAGTGTGCTTGTGACCTCTCAACGGTTTATACAGATGGATTAGTGTGGTGATTTCCCTATGTTTCTTTGGTAATTAGGCCAGGGACCTTTACATGAGTTTTTTTTGGTTCGGTGTGATAATCATACCCAATTGAGGGTATTAGGTCAAAGACCTTTCCAGTCATGGTTTTAGTTAGTTTACATGAATACGATGTTTCAATAAGTAGTCTTGGGTCGAGGATCACCCGAGGGGATGGATTGTGGTATGAAATATGACAACACTAATGGACCCTCCATCATATAATGATTTAGTGGGCAGAGTTATGGATGAATGACTTTGGCTAGTATTTATGGGTATCAGGTAATAGTTTGGATGTAACCCTACTTTATTTTTTTGTGTATAGGTTAAGTATTTTTATAGTATCATTCTAATTAGAGGTGATTATCGGGATTTCAACCTAACATTGAAGCAGGTATGATACAGTGTTGTGTTTTCCTAGTTAGAACACAATTCCATGATGCACAAGCAGTCGTTGTAGTCTAGTTAGCACATTATTTTGAGGTACTTGTGTAGCATATTTGTTTTTCATCTAACATACATATATATGATGGTGTTTACAAGGGTAATATAGTGGGACCCTACATAGATTTATTTATCACACCCTTCATAGGCACCTAGGTTCCTCTTAAGACAATATGTATGATTTTAGGTTTACCATAGCTCATTTAGTGGATCTTCCTAGTGTGGATCAATGATTGTGTAGATTGGGTGTGTGAGAATTGGGGATAATAGTAGGGTTAATTTTTATTTGTTCTTTTTTTGGTCTTCTATTTTTTATTTGGAATTATCCTTGTGTGTTATCACTATATGTATGAATCTATATAAATATTTTATTTTCTTATAATATTATTTTTTATTAATTATATGATTATGATAAATATTTTTTTGGTTATATATTTTTTAAAAATATTTCATTGATTCAAATGCATAATCTCCCCACTGTATAGATTAGCAACTTACCACTTTTCAAAAGAATGTATCATATGGGGAGGCATGCTTGACTTCATTTGTTGATACCAGATCTATCACAACTGATTAGACAATGAATATAGAACTATAGAATGGTATCAACACCCCAATTTTTTATTATTTTGGTATATGAGAGATATTTGGTATAGGAATATGTTTAATATAGAGATGGACCCCACGTTGGTGAGTCATAAATACTTTTCTGGTAGAATGCACATGTTCCCAAGGGTACATTATTTTTTTTCTTTATGCTGATACTGAGTAAATGTTCATTTAATATTATGTGTTTAAATGAGGTTTTTATTTTTATTTTTTGAATATTTTTCTATTTGAAAGTTTCTATGTACTTCCATCCTGACTAGGCACGTAGGTAGAAAATGAAATTTTTTTACTATGTGTGGTCGGATTGTTTGTTAGGGGATCCAAATTTTAATGTTTCAATAACAACCTATACAATTATTTCCCATTTAATGTTTAGGTGGGATTCAATTTAACTAATCCCAAAATGTTTTATTTTAATTAAATATCATGTGGATCTTGGTATAAGAGGTTCTATATTGATGAAAATATAGCTCCTTATTCAAGGGATTCACGGAGGCCCTTAGTGGGTCAATACAGGTATTTGATTCCTTTATAATGGAAACATGGTTGTTTAAATATAGGAATTTTATATAAATGTAATTTGATGAGGATGAAAAATTACTTCCTTGTGGATTTGGGTTCAATTATTTATATTGTCAACTACAACTAATTTGGTCCATTACTATATAGTTTTTTGGTTGACTTATATTTAACCACGAACATGTTTTGTGTGAAAAACCTATGAGGTTGCAGATAATGGAATGAGTGATTTGTCTGAGATAAGAAATAAATCATGAGAGGTTATATTAGTATTGATTTTGGGGTTAAAGTGTAGGATTGGTGGGATGCATGGTGTTGTGGTGACCTGGCTACTCTTTGGCAGTATAGTTGGAACATGGGTTAATGGTTATAGCTCTAGAATGATTCCAATGTGGCTAGTGATTGTGTAGTACACCATGGAGTGAGTGATATGTCTTTGGATATGGAGGGAGAATGACATAAGTGTGTATAATAGTTAGGTGGTAAGGCATGTGAGATTAGGTTAGTTGGGATGTGACTCATGGGAGTGTGAGTAGGGTTGTGTGACCTTGTTCCACTAGAGAATTCATCTGTTAGGCTCAATTGATATGGGTTAAAATCATGGGTGTTAACCTATGAGTGGGTTCTCAGTGGATCACCCTTACTGTGAAGAAGAGTGATTGTTAGCATGAATTTTTGAGGGAAAAGTATTATTATGTTATGGAAGGTGTGAATTGTGTACGCATAGTTATTTGATTAGTTGTAAGTAGGTGAACAAGAAACATGTGGTTCCATTGAGAATGGGCATGTTTTGGATGAGGCTAATAAGTGTTTCAGAAGTAGTGATTTGGTGACATGGACATGTGAATGGTGGATCATAGGTTGATGTAGTCAGTAATTTCCCTTTCTGGTGATAGGTGACATCAAATATGGATCCATTGTGGTGGAACGGTCGATCTAGGATGAAACATGAATGTTGTTTCAATGATTGGTGTGGTGGATAAGAGTGTCTTGGGAGAAATGACATGCATGATGTGTTGGGATACACTATGGTTGGTTCTTAAAGAGTGGTGTATGGGGATCAATATGGTGGGGTGCGCCAATGAAAATTGGAGAATGTTTTTCCTAGTGATTTAGGAATGAAAATAGGTGGTTTTTGTTAATGTTTTCACTCTAGTATTAGTGATATATCTAAATGCAGTCATCAAATCTAGCGAGAAATGGACTTTCGGCCTTTTCGAATGACTTTCTGAGTACTTTAGGTAATGATAATGATACTCTTAGGGTGGGGAGAATTCTATAAGGCATGGGTGAATGACCATTATAGAGATGAAAACTTTAGATATATAAATATTACATCTTATTATATGAATGTTAATTAAATAACATTACAATACACGTTAGAACCATAAAAATTTATTATCTATGGATACATGGATATACAAAAATATGGCACATAAAAGATAAACATCATATCCCATAAAGTGCATCATAGATATCACCCTTCTTATACACATCATTTTTAAAAAATAATTAATAATCACTTGGGAAACAAATATAATAATGGTTGATATCAAAATCTTAATAAGGGTAAACATGGGAGATATTAATCAATGATCATTTGTAAGAATAATATAAGGATAAGGGAATAATTAAGAGAGATTAAAATTGGAAACTCATGCCCAATTTTTCATATATCATAATCATTAGAAAATTCTTAGGATGATCATAAGAAAACGATCATAGAAGAATCATAGATCATGAACCATGAGATCATAACATAATCATAAGTATATATTGAATAGAGTGGAATAATGTTTTTTGGAATAATCATAATCATATAAATCATATTTCAAGGGTACCCACCAAGACATTAATCACATGTTAGGCTTCAACTGACAACCCATGTACTTGCATTGGGATTTGGATAACCTCATGTTTACCCTTATTTGGGCATGGGATAACCACTTGTGTACCCTATTTTTTCTTGGTATAACATCCCATGTACCATTTGATCACATTAAACAATAATCTTTACCTAATTCATTTAAGGTCTATTACAAAACCACTCATTACATAATTATAACACATTCATGTGTATGCCATAATACCATGAATACATATATCATTTCATCATTACATAACCAATGGAAAAGAAACCCGGGTTCTTCAATATTTCATCATCATGATGATAAACCATACAAAGAAATATTAATTATGGTAACATTTTATCATATCTTCATTAAATGATAATAAACATTAAATTATTTTTATTTAGATAATTTACCTTTAAAATATCACCAAAACATTTTTTTGAGGAAAATACCCATTTAATTTTTAAATAACGTATCTAAAATATGAAAATTTATAAAATATTAATGAAATTTGTTTATTATAAAATAAATATGAAATATTATAATGAAAATTTCAAAACAATGATTATTTATGATGGTGATAAAATTTTTCTATGTGGTATAAGTTAAAACAAATATTATGTTCAAAACATTGGTAAAAAGTACCGTATTTATAAAAAAGGTATAAAAATTATTATGAAACTTTTTATAAAAATTAAAACATTGGTAAAAAATTAATTTAATCAATTATTGGATAATACAAAAAATTATTTCAATAATTTTAATAAAAATATAGATATAGAAGAAAACAATTCTTGTCCTACGTGAAAAATAATGCCAGTTATCTTTAAAAATATTTTTTTGGACTTTTGAGTACATAAGGGGGTAAAAGGAATGGAAAACATTAAATTTTCAGAAATAACATTAGGGTAATGAATTTCATGAGATTTATGAGTTATAGATCATATAATTTCATCCGTGTAAATTTAACAATAAATAATCCTGATAAAAAGATATATTGAAACAATAAACGCTTACTACATTGGTATCTTTTGAGACATAATTACCAAGGATAGAATAAAATTAAATGAAACATTAAATACAATAAACATAAGTATATTCATGTTAGAACATATATAAGGGTTAGTGGGCATACCTCATAAATTAATCTTGGTGTATAACATAACATATGTTCCAAAGAAGACAATTGAAGATGGTAAACCCTTGTCATAATAGTAACAAGAGATTCAAATCACCTTGGAGGAAATAATTTTAATTTTAACTTTGAAAACTATTAATTAATAATAATCCATGATATAAAATGTTAAAAGATCAATATATAAAAAAAATAAACAAAAATAGGTGCATAACATCATACATGTCTCAATGATACAAAGTTGAGAAGAAGTACTCTGGTATGATCCCATCTTTTTCCATGTACATCCCTCTTTATGTTTTTTTAAACCTATTTTAATTTATTTAGTTTTGGATTGAATCTTATTGACAAATTATTGATCTTTTTAGGTTAGTTTTGGGTAAGTAATGAAATGGTGAGGGAACTAGCATAAGGGGATCTGAATTTCGGTTTTATAATGAATTGAAGATTTGAATCCCCTTCACAATGTGAATTGTTTTGTAATAGAGAAATTCATGACATGCATCCTATTCTTTTTGTGAATTAGTCATCCCGAGAGATAAAATAATTCCTCTAGTGTAAGGAATTTTGTGATCGCATATTCCATTTTTCTCTCAAATACAACCTCTCATTGATGATATTTGGATCCCCTTAGTCCAAAAAGTATATCCTCTTTGGATATTACTGATATGGAATGGGATATCAAAGGTGGCCTTTTGATTTATATTCTACTTCTCAATCCGTTGTTGATGGAAATTATGGTTCTCAATGAAGGTATGGGAGAATCCTTTCACTACCACATATATGAGGTTTTGTTAATGTATTCCCTACATTTTAGGTGGGTGGTCTAAATAATATCTCAAATGTATGTTTCCATGAAACATAGCATTTTTAATTGGTACGATTGGGTTGGAATTATGTGTGTGTGACTAAAAATTGGAATAAATCCCTTTTTGAGGATAACCCCATGCTTAGACCATCCTATGGACTCTTTTGGGTCCTTTTCTTTAGAGACAAGGCCCTATAGCCTCCTGAAAGGGGTACTAGACTTAGGCCTTATTCAAAATTTGTCTATTTGAAATTTGATCCCAAGATGATTTTGTAATTTGACTATTCATTAGATTAACATAGGAATCGACATAATGCTTGTATTGTATTGGTTTCGTGTGATATAATTACCTTGTTTATAATTAATTAATTGGAAGAATAATATACATAGGTCCATGATTTAGATGAACTATGTTTGATATAATTATGGTGATATTTAGGAACCTTATTTAATGAAATATATTATGATAGATAAATGATAATCTGATCAATTGATTATTGTGTCTTACGTTGTTATATATGGTATGTGTATTGTTGGAATTATCATATGATTGAACATCCATTGTGATTATGTGACACTGATGTGATTTATGCCTAAGGGTGAGATGCATTGTGGCATGTTGATTTTGTCCTGATATGAGTCATGATTATGTTGAGCCAAAGGGCCAGGTCCATTATTTAGTATCACTTGTGGGAAAGGCACACTAATACCTGATGCCTAAGGGTGGATTATATTATTATATTAGATTCCTGAGGACCAAATAGATAGTCACTAATGCTTGAGGTCATGACTCTGGATAACTCGTAGTAAGAGGCCATTTGTTTACTAAATGTTTTGGGCGATTTTTCCTCGGTAGATGAATATACCAAATATTCTGTTATCTATCAAGATGTTGGGGGATCCATACTTAGATAGAGATGTCCAGTAGGGTGATGAAGTTGGTTGGGTTAGCCGTATGTTTCAACCTAGAACTAGATGGTTTAATATGTTTATTTTATAAAGAGTATTGATTTATTAAATCAATACCCCATTATTCTCTTTATTACATGCATAATATTTTTTAGAATATCTTTTTTTACAAACTATGCTTTCATCCTATAGATTTTTAATCACACCCAAGATGGGCCCCCATTTAGTACCCATATATAATTTATGGATTTAAGATTTTACAAGGGAGAAAGGGACCTATTATTGATTTTTTGTTTTCATGATGGTTAGAGCATAGAGATGGGATTGACATAGGGTTCAAGACCGGGGAAATTAACATATTTTTTGGGATTCTTATTGTTTTATCTACATGAATTTCAGTATTAATTTGTTGACCATCATCTTTTCAATTCATTATTATATTTTTTTTTATTTTTTCAGTTTTTAGTTTATCAAATTTGGTTGCATGTTTATTAATACAGATTGGTTATACTATTTATTTTGCTATGTAATTATTTTACACTATCACTATGAATCTCTACTAGATGGTATAATCTCCCCACTATATTCATTATACCTTCAAAATTATTAAGAACCCTATATCATATAGGGTGGTGTGTTTGAGGTCACGTATCCCACCAAGCTCAGTTGTGTTAGGGGAAACCGGGTTGGGGATGTTACAAAGTTTTATCATAGAATTAGGTTCCTTTTCTTTTGATTTAATATATAGGAATAGCATAACAGAGACTAGGATATGTCAATACGTGGTAATGATTTTGATCATTAGAGTACCTAACCCATGTATGAGGGAATAGTTGGGTACTCAGGCATAATATTTTTGTTCTTGTTATTCTATGGTTAAAAGTTTTATGTTATTTCACCTTGGGTAATTCACTTATTGTGTGATGTTATTGTTTATAGAGATATTTTTACTCATTCCCTGGTAGGTCATGTGATGAGTATCCATGAATCATTATAGACACATAGGGATATAAGTTGAGATGAATTGTTCTTGATTGAGATATATATATTTCACATGACATGTCTTCCCATTTTTGTGAAATGAAATCCATTGATATAACTACTATAAATGATGAACTAAACTTTTATGTTATAAAGATTCACATGCTAAGACAAGTGCATAATTACATGGAGGTAGTGGTTCTCTATTATTATCACTTATGGAGTTTTACATTCTTGTGTGTCCTATGTCCTAAAGAGTGTTTTAGTCTTTGTAGAGAAAATTACACCTCCTCATCATTAAATTGAGTTTCTGGAGAGTGCTAATAAGAATGCTCCAAAAAAACTAAGCCATTAATTCCTATAGATCTAGATAATTATATGAATGATCGGCTCCACAAAAACTTCCTAAGAGTCATGTGATCGATATAAAGTGAGACTATTCACACCTTACCTTAGATTTCAAATATGATGAGAGAGTTTTAGTTGAAACATCCACTTATGTTCACTGAAGAAGGATTTCACTAGACAACTGAGTTCTATATTGAGGCAGTTCAGTTTATATTTAAACACCTTTAGACATCTACAAATAGAAGGTTGAATATTTCTTCTAATATTCTTCGAGGACTGGCCATGTCTTAGTAGGATATGTTGAAGCAGGTTGAGATGCATGAGAAGTTATCATAGAAGGATTTCAAGGTGTTGTTTTTGATATACTACTATTTAGAGATGTTAAGGGATTATAAGGCTTGTGAGTTCATGTGTCTGACGTAGGATTCCATATCAAAAACATGCTGGATGTTTCACATACCTGCAAGGATTTTCTATATTATTAGAAACTAATGATGTAACCGGGACAAGATGTTTAAAGAATGGGATTCATTATGAGATCAAGTTATAGGTGAATGTATTTTTCTGAGGATCATTGTTGATGTGATGAATCAAGATATCAACATGGAAGGGAATCTAAGAGACACACTAAATGGTGGTCAAACAATTTTCATTGGGTAAACCGAGAGTTCTACTTCTGGTGGAGGGAAGCAGCATAATAGTAGTATCCACTAGGATAGGCAACAAGTTCACATAGTTTCCTCATCTAGTAGTACAGTTCAACATTTGTAGAATGATATTTCATACATAGATGTTTTGTGGGAGATTTATGTATAAGAGTTGTGGTATGGGATTTTGATAGGTACCAGAGTTAAGGAGGGACTTAGTTACTCATTAGCAGACCCGTTTCTAGAGTACCACCAATCATTCATGATGTGGTATGGGACATGGTACCCCAACGTAGGAGGTAAAATTACATTCAAAGGAAATAAAATAGGGTAGTAAAATTAGAGATCAAGTAAGATGGTGAGTCAGTAGCATGCTATATAGTTTAATTTGAGTAGCATTGATAAAAATTATTCTACGTTCATAGGTACGATTATTGTATAAATCACCCTTACTTGTGTTCTATTTGATTTAGGGAAAAAATTAATTTTTTTCATCAAAATTTTAATGTGTTTTGCGTTCAGTTAATGAGATCATGCATGTTGTTATGTTCATTGCCACACCATTGGGTCTTCAGTCATAGGGTATCAAATATTTCAAGGGGTATTCTATTGAAATTTTTGGCTATTGTTTCTTTTGGGATATTTTCATATGGAAAATGATAGGCTAGTATTTAATCCTTCATATAGACTATAAAGTGTAATACCATTCTCGTATTATCTATTATAAGAGGAAATTTAATTTCCTATTTCCAGAAGGAAGCATTTATTCTCACCAGGGAGAGTGGGATATTTAGGCTTGTCATACATGACCAACTTAGTGTAGATTAGATTGTATCACATTTGTAACAGTAATACTTATTCAAAATGATGTTGGAATGTATCAAGATACTTTTCCTCTAGTGGTAGACTATTTTAATTATATGTTTTCTTGATGTGTTCTACGTCTTATCACCTGAGTTGGAGATTGAGTTCATGATATTTTTTTTTGTGATGGGAGTAGAGATAGTTTCTTTTAAACCCTATATAATAGAATTAATAGAGCTTCATTATTTGAAATTACAGTCAGATGAATAATAATAAATGTTATTCATATAGTCTAGTACGTCTCTATAGGGGTACTCCCATGCTTTTCTCATAGAAGGTTAATGGGACCATGTCCTTATGTAAGGATCATAAAAGACTGAACTAGATAATGGTCAAGATAAAGTATCTATTTCAATTGGTCTATGATATTTTTCATCCCTTGAGAGGTTCCATGAAATTTTATAGGATCTAGTTAATGTTAGGGTTCCATCAATTGAGGGTGGGAACATCTGAAATACCCTAGATATCATTAAGAAGTGGGTATTATTTTTATGATTTTATGGTAATCATATTCAGGTAGAAAAATACACCAACAATATTCATGGACTTAGTGATCCAGATCATTCATCCATTCTTAGATCATTTTTTCAGATTCTTCGATGATGTTAACTTAATTTAATCCTATTCACCATTCAATCATTCCCAAAATCTTGGAAACATTTTGAGAACATTGAGAGCGAATTGCCTTTAGGACAAGATATCTAAATATAGTTTCTATATTGATATCATATACTTAATAGTCCACATTATATTAGAGGTTTGAGTAGAAATAAACATAGAGAATGTAATAACCCTGGTCTATTCAAAGTGACCCAATAATTTCATCAATATTTGGTGATTTTTTTGTAATTGGTTGGATAATATCGATGTTTTATCCGTGAATTCTCCCATTAAGAAGATCCTATGTCTTGAGTGAAAACGAAAAGGGTTTTGTTTTTTGGTCATATGCATGTGATATTGATTTCTAGGAGTTGAAGAGTAGGATGACCTCAACACAAGTCCTTACTTTTCATATTCAAGGAAAATAGTATACTATATACTATGAATCTTATGTCAATGGACTCACAGTAGTTCTATTTATAGAGGACCAAGCTGTTGATTATAAATCAAGAAAAATCAGATCACCTAAGATAAATTATTCTACTCATGATCTGGAGTTAGTAGTGGTGGTGCAAAAACTGATATGTTGGAGATATTATTTAACGGGGGAGAGGTTTTTGTTGTAAAAAGACCACAATAGACTCATGTAAAACTTTTCTCATTGAGACATGGACTTTTGGAAGAGGGGTGGATCAAGAATCTATATTATTTTGAGTTTTAGTTCACTTATACATGTGGAACATCATTTTTGAGTCATTGAGTAAGATGATGTAGATAAAGGTAGTGTTGGAGTGTTGTGATGAATCGAGGCTAATGACACTCCTTGTAGACATTAATCTAGATGATCTGGAGTCCCAGTGATAGGTAGATATGACATCAAAATCTGTTGTACCTGGTCTCTTGGACTAAATTAAGAAATATTAGTTATTTTTTCTAGATGTGTTAGATATGAGGTAATTCTTATATGGTCTAGTGACACTAGTAGAATGGTCTCATGGCAGTGGGGGTGTTCTTTTTCATGGCCATGTATGGGTTCCTACGGGCATGTGTGAGGAGACTATGAGGGAGTTTCATGATTCTTAATTGGTGGTACATACTTGTATGGTGAAGATGTATCATGATTTCTATATATAGTATAAGTTTCTGGGAGTGAAGAATAAACTATCAGGGTTTTTTGTGAAATGTTTAATATATAACTTGGCGAAGGCTGATCATCAATGGTATTCTTAGTTGTTGTTTCATCTTCCCATTATGAAGTGGATGTGGGATGAAACAACTATGGGGTTAATGATAGGATTTTACATGAAACCTCACAATAATGATTCTATATGGGTGATCATGGGTTGGTAAACACGGTATATCACTTCTTTACTATCAGTGAGACCTTCACCATTAATGATCTGGACAGTTGTTATATGTCTGTGATTGTTATACTAAACGGTGATCCAAGGAGTATATTTTATAATTGATATACTTATTTCATGTCTTTTTATGGAAGTGTCATCAAAATGAACTAGGATTGGATGTCCTTTTTAGTATATAATATCACCCAAAGACTGATAGCCAATCTAAAGAGAAAAATTAGATTCTTGAGGATATGTTGTGAGCATTTTTTGAGGATTTCTATTGTGTTTAGGAGGAAAATATGATACTTGAGTAGTCTTCTTAGAATAATAACTTTTAAGAATCAATCCAAATGGATAATTTTGAGTATTTTTATAGTAGTTCATTTCATTCACCTCTTAGATTGTGAAAGGAATGTGATTAAACACTCTTTAGACATAGTTCTATATAAGAGACATCAGAATTGGTTTAGAAAATCCAAAAGTGATTGGTGACCAAAAATATAAAAACATCACATTAGGAACATTATAGATGACTTATGGTATTCAATGTTGTTCATTGGGATTTACTACAGGTATGACCTAGCTGAGGGAAATGCCACATCAAGAAGAAAGGGAATCCATCGCCTAGGTTTTTCAATCTATTCAAGACTGTGGAAAGGGTTTGTCATGTGGAATTTAGTTTGGACTATCGAAAATGATATAATTCCATACATGTTGTGTTCCACATTTCACTCATTTAGATTTATCATCCTAATACTTCACAAATAATATAAATTGATGAAATAGAGGTAGATTTTGATGCATCCTTCAAGGAGCATCTTATCTACACTATAGACCATATTGTGAAGAATTTATAATGGAAGAATGTTCCACTATTATGAGTTCAGTGTCTACATGGGCATGTGCCAGAGGATACCTTGGAAAGGGAATCTAATATGAAACCACAATTTCTAGGATTATTCTCCAATGCCCCACATTGATTCTTGTAGCAACTTAGGGAAGAGGTGTTATATAGTGGGGATGTTGTAATATCCATCTATTGGTATGTACATCCCAATTTATGGTTTTTTAAACAACTTTGAGTTCTATTAGTTTTTATTGGAATTCTGGTGATTAGGCCTTGAGTTGTTTGGGATGGTTTTGGGTAACAACTATAGTGGTGTATGGAGTAGTAGAAGTATAGTGGAATTCAGGATATAGAAGAAATTCATGACATGAATCCTTTTCACAACATGAATTTTTTGGGATGGCCCTTTGATCCACACATGGCATGAATGGTTTTAGGAAAATCTATTAATATGGAATTCTTGTTACGTAATGGATTCATAATGTGAAATCTATTTATTCTACATTTTTAATCCAAGGTAATTATTTTTAGTGTATTCCGAAATCGATGAATTCCTAACATGAATCATATTATTTTCATGAATTAGTTTCCCAAAACCTAAAATAAACCCTCTAGAACTATGTGATTTGTGATCATGTATCCCTTTTTTTATCGAATTCAACCTCCCATCACCAATAATTATATCCCCTTCAAAATAAAATTAAAACGTCTTTGGATCATGGAATTCCAAATTGAGAGATTGAAGGTAAAGATTATAATTCTTCTTCTTCTTCATGGTCCATTTTTAATAGATAATTTGGTTCTCATTGAAGTTAAGTGAGGAGATTACCATTATCACTAATGTGAGGTTTTATTAATGCCTTCTCTACTTTTGAGGATGGTCTTCTAAATAAAATACCAAATGTCTATTTCAGTGATATTTAGTATTTGGAATAGGTGTGATAACACTAAAATATAGTGTACATGACCTAAAAAAGGAATGAATCCAAGTTTGATGACAACCCCATTTTTAGACATTCCTTTGGATTCTACTGGGTCAATTGAAATTGATTCTGAGACTGGTGGCCCCCTGATAGGTCTCCCAGCACCAGATCTTATTCAAACATGGTTAGTATGATATTAGAGAACTAATATAGTTTGGTAAAAAAAATTTGGTGGTTAGATTATTAATTTTCATAACATGTGGTTATTAGTGGTATCTTAGGATACCATCAACTTGTTTATAACTGATTAGTTTTCATGCTAAAAAACATAGGTCTAACATTAAGATATAGAAAGTTTGATATAATTATACTGATAACTGGAAACCATATTTAATGAAATATATTTTGATAGAAAAATGATAGTTTGGTAAATTTATTATTTTCACTTATGATGATATATATAGTATTTCTGTTGTTGGCATTGTGATTTTCTCACATATATTTTGTGTTTATGTGACACTAATGTGATTGATGCTTGAGGGTGCGATTCTTTGTCTCATGTTGAGTTTTTCAAGATATTACTCTTGATTTTGTTGATTCCTGAGGGATGGGTGAATGATTTAATAGTACCTATAGGCAAGGTTCACCGGTACAAGATTCACGAGGGTAGAGTGTATGATTATATCATATGTATGAGGACCATATGCAATATAATTGGATTTCCAAGGGTGAAAAATAAGATATCTTATGTGAAGAGGCTATTTATTGACGAGCTATTTTGTGTGATTCTTCTTTGGTAGGATAATACACCCCACATTGGGTGATCCATCATGTTATATGGGGTTCTTTCCCTGAAAAATGATATGCACCTGGGTGCCGAAGAATTTTAGTAAGGCTCTATGTTTCACCCTGAAACATAAGGTCCATCATGTTTGTTTTATATGCAGTATTAATATATTAAACTAATACCCATATTATTTCTATTATTAACTTCATTATATTTATTAGATTCTATTTGTTTAAACGTGGCGTTGTTGATCTAATTATTTATATACACACCATAGACGAGCCACTATTTTTTACCCAAACAAATTTCATGGATGTATGTTTGGAGTAGGGAAAATGGTATTGTTGTAGATATCCAGTTTATTGGATGGGTTAGAGCAATGAAATGAGACTGAAGTACGGTATGTACTGAGTTATTTGGATTCATTTATTAAGTTGTCTTATTATTTTATTTGTATTAATTTCCACCTTTAATTTGGTAATATTCATCTTGTCATTTTATTATTTATTATTATTTTGATTTGTTCAATTTTTCATTTCTCATTTTTTGTATCCTATTTATTTATTCATACTATTTCAGAATTTATGCTAGTATGAAATCATTTTATACAGTAATTACAACATTTTACCAGATTTAATATTCTCCCATTATATTCCTTACACCCGCACTAATAGTCAGATGCCTCTATTATATGAGGATATGCACATGATGTCACGTAGCCCACCTGGGTTGCTCGCATATGGGGGAACTAGGTCGGGGACATTACGACGCTTCACTTATATTAGAATTTATTCATATGTTCTCCAAAGTTAGTTATAGTAAATTTATATATATTATAAATCTATTATATAACCATTTTTACATTTATAATATTATATATGATCAACTTATCACATTTCAACACTAGTTTATTAATAAATCTTTATTAAAATCCTCATTTATATGTGATAATTGTTATGTTTTTCATATATGTTTCGGTTTGGTGGCTTTGGTCCTCACACTTTGATCATGGTTATATCATATCTAAAATCATAATAATGTTATATTTTTCATATTTAATCTTTGTATGCACTTTTATAACAATTCATATAATGTGATTATGAAAAATAAACTATGTCACATCATATAGAATGCCATCTATATGTAGGCACAATTGATGTATTCATTTATTGATAGATGGAACAAAATAAATTTAAATAATAATTCACCTTTATTAAATAATTATTATTTTATTTATATTAAATATATTAATCAAGTCTATCCTTATTACCATCCATGTAAATTGGAAATCAAAATTGAATCACATTGCTTTATGGAGGTTGTAGTGCACATGTATGCCCGAGAAAAGTTATCATTTTCCAAAACATTTCATGGTAATAAGGTAGATTGTTTATTATTATTAAAGGAGAAGAAATATATTATATAAAATTTAAATAAAACATAATAACCAATCATGAAATATGTTGATGGAAAGAGGTTAGAAATAGTTATTCCATCTTAATAATATAATAAAAAATATATTTATGATACTATATTCATCATTATATGATTAATATAATAGGTTTATTGAAGGTGTAAGTATAAATAAAACTGAAAGAGCTTATTTAATATTTATACCTCTACTTCGAGTCACCTCCTTTCACTTACACCTTATGACTTGAAAGATTGGTCCTAGGAGAATAAAATAAGCCATTGGATGAAGGGAAGTAATCTATTAAGTTTTTGTATCAGGTTTTTGTCTATATATAATGATAAAATATTTTTAATAATAGCTGAGAAGATGCTCTATTCTATAAGTGAGGCGAGGGAGAGACAAGTAATTACTTAAAACATTTCAATAATATAAGGCTAATTTCATGTAAAAGTGGAAAAAATCGGAAAAAATTGAAGTTAATAAATTATTGGATATAAATATCTGAAATAAATAAATATTATATTGGTTTATGTGGAAATCCTACCTTTATAGCTTTGTTTAACCTCGGGTAAACCCTTTTTAACCATAATTGTGGAAACATAATTTTACTATTTTAACTATTCCTTATGAACAAATATTTAGTTGATAAAATTAAAATATATTTATAATTATTTTAAAAAAATAATCTATTTTAAAAGATTCATTTTCTATGAGTGTAAAAAATTAATTTTAAAATATGCGCGTTAAACACAGCGAGAACCCATTTTTTGAAAATAGCATTTTGAACCGTAAAATTGAATTTATATACATTCATTTCCTGGTAAAAACTATTAAATAAAATATAAAAGTTTATATTAAATATTTATTATACTAATTTAAATAAAATTATTCGAAATTATTTTTTACTTAATTAATTTTTATTAAAAAATAGTTCAACCCCAGAAAAGAATTTACAAAAATGTCTTTTTAAGACGAAAAATTGAACTTAAATCAAAATCATGAATAATACCGATACACATGTGATTAATTAGATTATTTATAATTAAATTATTATTATATTAATTTTTTTATAAGATTTGAAAAACACAATTACTCTTTTAAATTAATAGATGAATGAAATGAAATGTCAGTATTAAAACAAATCATTATTTTTCACTGTTCCCAAAAAAATTATTATTTTTAGTAAAATCCTAAAAATTCACCTTAAGATAATATTGAAATGATTGCTATAAAAATGATATTAATAATTAAAAAAATTATAAAAATTTAATAATCTAATTATAATTTTCGTGCAAAAAATGCGTCAAAAATCATTTGTAATGAGAATATATTTTGATGCACAAAATAACTATTGAAAATTGAGTACTTATTTATTATGAATTAATCAATACATATACATTATATAAAAAACTTATAAATATTTTTCATAGTTTTTCTATTTATCTTAATACCTCCAATTTTATATATCGCTTAAAATGGTCACATAAAATAATATTTTGTCACTTTATCATAGTTCGTTTAAAGCTAGGTGTTGCACATTAAGGAAGCTATTAAATATAGTATTCTTTTATAATAAATTTAGGGTGTTCTCTATTATCACCACCTTAAATAAATTGTATCCTCAACATTTTTGTCTCATTAATCATTGGTTAAAATTTTAAAATAAATTTATTGATAACCAACATCATATACAAGGATATTAAAACATTATTTAAAAATGGGATGTGGTAAATATAAAGGATAACTAGAACATAAAATAATTAGGTTATAATATAAGGAGAACATTATCAAGGCATGTAAATATATGAACTGAGTACAAAAAATTTCCTTGTTTTTATAAATTGTCATAGTCAAAATGACCATGAAAATGTTAATGACCATGAAAAAATTAATTAGTAAGGGGTGAAAATATCATAATTTCATCACAAATATCGGTGAAAAGCTAATAATTTCATTTTCATTGTCCTTTTACATATAGTTGTGGAATTATTTTATAATATAATATGAGAAAATATATTTAATTTTCACCAAATACATTAATGAAATTTCAACCTTTTGTTGAATATTTAAATTAAATTACAACTATTTTTATCCCATATTCTATTGATGAATGAATTATATCATTTCTTCATGCACGAATCTCTAAAATAAACAAATAATAGTTCTTATGATCGATTAAATAATTACTATATATTTATCCTTTCTTAATTCCTGTATTAAAACCAAAAAATGCTAGTACATCCTATGATAAATATTTTTGTTAATTCTTGTTTTGAGAGATTAATGTCCATGATTTAAATAATATAAACTAAAATACTAATTAATTATTTCCACATATATTTAAAATCAAAACCCCTTTAATGAATTCTTATCCACTCTTCAAATCCCAAAAAATTATAAAAAATATCATATAATTTCTAAAATTAGTATAAATTTTAATCAAGAACAATATAAAGTAGCTCTTAATATCACATATGAAACATGTAAATACCTTGATCATATATGTCATAAAACATACTAAAAACATCAATCTACATGAAACTTCAATGAAATCATATATAATGTAAAAACTAACTTTATCCTTATTCATAATATAAAATCATAGACTACGAAATTTATTCCATAAATAAAAAAATGCAATAAAAATAATCATAGATATCATAAATTACACTATAACAAAATCACTATATAATCTCAAGGACACTGATACTATCCACTTTAAATTTTTTATATCAATTATCTCATTATCCAAACTATAAATTATTATCTCAAAATAAATCATTTTTAAGGTTTATATATCTCCAATTATATGTTTTCTAAAAATACCACCTTACCAGTAAATACATTTTTAATGTTATCAGTACCTTTCAACATCTCCTTGAAATCTTTAATGAAAAACTACTACAAAACAATCATTTCATTTTTCATAATTCTTAAAACCATAATATCTTTGATAATAACCTTATCTAACATAATTATTAAATACTAATACAAAAAATAAATCAACTATTCTACTCCAATATTAAACCATTCACCATGATTTATCATATTATTCCTTAATACATCCTACATTCTATATTAAATATTAATCATTTATTAAGATTCATCGACATAAATTTATTCATGTTTCTTATTTAAAACATAAGTAATATAATTAAAACAATTCATATCTTAAATATTTCATTTATAATCTCTTAAACATAAAAAGTAAAACCTTTACTCATTCTACATTGATGATCCTCCTCTTGAGGTTTCCCCCAAGGGAATCTATTTGAAAAAATGATCACACATTCCACATATAAAAAAAATTCAATGATACTTGATACATTGTGGAAACTATTATTCCAATAAATATAATTAACACATATTTTCATTTTTTTATAGTAATTTAATGCTTTATGAATTTTCTATCCACACATAAAAATTATTCCCATTACTTTGAGAAAATTACCTATATGATTCTTCCCATATTATAAAAATTTAAGAAGATACATATTAATTCCTCCATGGTATTTATAAAACTGTATTTTCCACTTTAATTATTTCGTGGTAAAACTCAATTATGTTTAGGATTTTAATCAAATATCGATACTTATGGTTATTTAAAAAAATTAATTTTTTACACCATATTATATCTCGATTGAATTTTGGTTCAAACAACCATTGTGGTTTCCATTGTTAGCTTGGTTCCTCCTTTTTCCATCTATTGACTAAAACCAAAATGCATAATCTGAGAAAATAATTTCATATTGAGAAATAATATGATCATGAAAATAGTTCAAAAGATTCGTAAATCATTAAACCTTAGGGTTAATATAAGTCATCTATGTCAATTCATTATTCCAATCTATCATAATAGTTCATAAGGTAAATATAAATTAACCCAACCATATCCCCTATGAGTTTCTATCCAAATGCGTAGTATTATGCCTATATATTGTGTACTAGTAATGATCGGCTAAATACCCAATCCTCCACATTTGTTGTTGCTACCCAAAAGGCCATATTTTCGACAACTACATCAACTTATTAATATACAGAAAGGCATGTATTTTCTATGAAAAGAAAACTCCATTTACCATAACTTATGATGTTGTTTTATACCTAGGATTATCATAAGGGTTATAAATAAATATTTTTAATCCTTATTTCAAAATATAAATAAACCTTACTTTGATACCAACTATAGTGACCCAAACATTATATATATAAATATAAAATATTGTTAGGTGAATATTCATTACACATCCTTATGTTCCATGATATAACTGAAAATGTATAGTGTCTTTGGAAACATGGATATACAAAAAACTTGTATATAAAATATCAACAACATCTCCCACTATGTTCTTCCCAAAAATCACACTTCTTAGATGTATTATATATAAAAACATTCCTCATATCCTAGGGAAAGGGAAACATAATAATGTGTCATATTATATTCTATGTAAGGGTAAACATGAGAGATATTAATAAATGACCATATGTGAGAAAATTATGAGTATTAGGGTGTTATAACATGAGCTAAAATTTTGAAAATAATACCAAAAAATTCAAATATCATAATCATAAAAATGGGATCTTGGAAGACCTTAAGATATAGATCATAAAATTATTAGATATCATGAGCCCTAATATCATAAAATAAATACAAGAACATTTTATAGATAGTATAATAAAAAATTTTGGAATAATCATTATCATATAAATATTATGTCATGGATACACACTAATACATTCATCACATGCTAGTCTTCACCTGACCACACATGTGTCTACTTATGTCTTGGGATAACCTATCGGGTACGCTCTATTGGGATTGGGATATCCTCATGTGTACCCTCTTTTGGGATTTATATGATCTCTCATATACCCTTTGAGCTCATAATATAAAAAAAATTCTATAAAATACTATATTTCATGATTTAATACAAAAATTAACATATGAAATAATGATAGAATATTGTGAATCCTAGTTCCATTGGGAATTAGGTACATTTCATATCAACTTGTTTCTTGAGTACAGAAAAATTATTAAAAAATTCTTTAACACACATATAATATTCTATATCTTCTAAAAGTACGTGAGAAAAGCTATAGAAATATATATATGAAAGGGGTGAGATATTAATCCAAATGCGGGAATAAACAATGTATAACATGATTAATGTATCAAATTTTAGTTAGTATTCATTTTAATGGGGTATAAAATCTGTGGGAATAATAATCTTGTACAATGAGGAAAGATACAACATCATAACATATAAGAAACATTGGAATGTGGAAAAATAATTAAACCTGACATCATATACATGGGTGAAGGATAAATTCCAAGAAATCATAATATTGTGGAAAAGTCCCATAATGGAATAATTTTTCTCCCTAATCCTATACATGATATCCCATGACACTAAAACAATAACCAATATATTGTAGATCTATATAATTTTGGGGGAAACCATTGCATTCATATCATGTCACATAGATCATTCATCATAGGATCATATTTAATAAAATGTTATTACAACATTACAGAGTGTGGAATTAATATATATTGGTACCCAATAAAATATGGAAAGGTATTTCTAGGTGAATACCCTTGAGTGAATGTGGAGATGGTATTCCCAATACAATAGTTTGGAATGGAAAAAACGCAGGATAGTTTCAGCGGCATAAAGGGGGTATATAATGAATCATGGGAGGGATTAATGAGAGTTAAAGGAAATATAATCACCACATCATAATAATTTATGCAATAGGTATACTTAATAATGTAATTAAGTATAAAAAATTTGGAAATAATTTTTCATAACATAAAGGTGGTGCTTGAATAAAGATGAAATGAGAGGATATCTTAGTTTTAGTATAGTAATGACTTCGGTAAAGGTCATAAAACTATTGGTAAAATTATTTCAAATTATTAAAAATATTAATTAAGAAGAAAATGTATGTTTATAAAGAAATTAAAACATAACCAATTGAGATTGAAAAGTATAATTATAAAGAAGGAGTTTGAATGTAAAATGATAGAGGAAGATCCCTTATCTTAAGAGGGTGTTTCCAAAATCTTGGGAGGAGATTATTGTGATATTAGAGGCACCTAGATAGGTTTTTATAGAGAAAATATTAAAGTATAGTTCCCATATAAATTTATTTAGTGAAAATATTTGGGATTTTAGGTGGTTTTATATAAGAAAAGGGAGGGGAGTTCTTTATTATTTTCCAAATTTTGGGTTTGGACTCTATATAATAAAGTAATAAAAATCCACAAAGCTTCCAATTTTTTCCCATGGTTTATAAAAAAAAGATAGGATTTAATTATTTTATAAGTCATTCAACCTATAATTTTAAAATAAAACCCTTGGTTATGTCGAAGTGAATCATGTTAACAAATAATTGATTTAAAAACATTAAAATATAATATCTGACTTGGAGGATTAATAATGGGTTTATAAAATTAATCCAATAACCCGTAAAATATATTATCTTATTGTTAATATATATATGGTCATGGATAACATTTATGGAATTTATTATAACACTTTTGGGACATTATGATTTCCTAAAACACAATATATATATATATATATGTGTTATGTTTTTAATTTTTAACCGAAAATTCGATGGTCTAAAAAATTATGAAAAACTAACCATTAGTTAATTTTTAAATGATGATTAAAAATATATTATACATTTTATCAATATAATTATTTAAATATGATAAATTATACATTTAAATTATAATCGATTTTTATTAAAAAATTATTATTATTGACAAAAATAGATTTCTTACTCTTATAAAAATTACATTCTCATATCATAAAACTATATTATAATTTAAAATTAAATGTATAATGAAATAATAATAATTTATTAAAATATATTTTAATTCATGAATTCATTAATTGTAATTTCTTAATTGAAATTGAATATTGCCCAAAAATAAAATTTTATTTTTTCATATTTACTGAATGGACTGAAGCCGTAATTTTTATTAATTTTTGAATAAACCGCATTTTAAGGAGAAAGGGGGAAACATCACATGACTTAAAAGACATGCATACATAAACATAACTCGGTCCAAAAACAAGTGTACTAAATGTACCCCTCCCCACCATCAACATCGTTATGGCAAGCCTCCATCAAAACATGACTACTCAGCGAGTTGTCCCAAGCAAAAAAATGCATGGACCTAAAACTGATGGCTAAGCCCTACCATTTCAATATTCTGAATCAGAGTAGTCACACATAGTGAAATCTACCTGCTCTAATCTACATCTGAAGCATTATTTAGGTGAAATTCTTGACCAAGCTGTCATCCAAAATACAAACCATCAAATGTTAAAATGACAAATCACGAATCCATTTTAAAATATATTTTTATCAAACTCATTACATAATAATTTATAACGTAAAAATTAGTAAGGAAAAATATATTGATTATCTTTCTGAGAATAAAATATACATATTCATACTTTGAGGGTTGATATACAAAACCCTTTATTAATCCAAACAACATTTTAAGGGTAAGGTGAATGACTTTGATATTTTTTTGGGGTGCTTTTACGAACATGATTTGGGACATAATCTCGTGGAGATTAAAATTCTCTCATAAATAGAATTAATTAGGATTTTGTTATTGAATATAGGTTTTTCTTAGTCAATATAAAATTCTAGATATGGAATCACCCTTTTAAACATTTATTAATGGTCTTGATATAATATGATCCTAATGGCCTAGACCATGACATCATTCATCTATGTTAGTTGGATTTATCTAAACCCTTAATATATAATAATAATATGATCATTTATTAATTACTATATTATCAATGTTCATCATTTTAAATGGTATTTTAAATATGTTAGGGTATAATAAAAAAATTTAACGTGTTTTCTATAACAACTTTACATAATAAGTCATTTAATTCAGTCATAAATGGAATTTCATTTATAAAGTTCAGGATCATTACATTATTCCACCTTCATAAATTTCACCCATAAATTTTTATTTCATACACTAAAATTTATGGGTACTTTTTCTTCATCACCTCTTCTAATTCCCATTATACATCCTCAAACTTGTTATTTTACAACAAAAATTTTACTAGGAATGTTTTCTTGTTTCATAGAACTTTATATCCAAGATCTATGATCTTCACTGTATTCTCCTCGTATGAAAAATAATTTTATAATGGTATCCAATTTAGATTCAGTACAAGTGAGTGGTCTAGTGTATCCATTCCTAAGAGGGATGCATGGAACAGATCATGAACATGAGATAAGTTAGGAGGGAGTGCTAGTAATTAGGCCCCCTATTTGATGAAATCATATATCTCAAAGGAGATTATATATATTGGACTATGATTTCCATTATTCCCAAGCCTCATGAATTTTTTCCATGGAAATATAGTAAGGAAAACTTTATCTCTAAACCTCAAACTGTAGGTCTCATCGTTGATTATATACATATCGTTTCAATCAAATTATCATATATTTTATATGTTACCCAATGGTTTAAATCATATCTATAATCTCATGGACAAGATTAGGTCCCATCAGCATCTTTTATCCAACATTACCCACCTTCTCCAAGCCTAATACTGCATCCCATACAAAGACTTTTATGGGGCCATTTCAATGCTAGAATAGAAACTATTTTGAAATGGGAAGTCTAATAGGGGTGAGGATGACCTGAAAAACATCAAAAATCAATTTAAAATGATCTCAACATATATTTCATGGGTTTAATGGTCCTTTCAGATTAACTATATATTATAGGGTCATAAAATGATTTAAATCATTGTTATGTATCCAATTATTGATTAATAATCCTACAAAACCATGAGGTAAATTGTAGATACTGATCAGATACAATAGAAATTGGAACTCCCTAAAGTCTTACCACTTCTTTTATATATATATTTGTGATTTAGTCAATTAAAAAATCTTACATGGTATTAATGAAATGTGATGACTTGATAAGGTGGTAGACTACTTCCCAATTGGTGTTATTACCTTTAGGTGTCCTAGGGATTACTACAATGAAATTCATGGTTATGTTTTTCCATTTGCATTCTGTTATGGGAAATGGTTGCATCATACCATTGACTTCCATCATTCCACTTTGACATTCAAGCGTACCAAGAATTGAGATACAAAATTCACAATCTCTCTCTTTATCTCATCTCACCATAAATTTTTTTTAATATGTCCATCCATATTAGTACTTCCAAGATGAATAGAGAAGTATAATCTATCTTTATCATCCAAAATTTCTCTATTTTGTTATGGATTTTTTGGGATAGGTGTCTTATTTCCAAACATTATAAATCTATCATTATCAAAGCTTAAACATGGAATATTGGATACCTTCTTTTGTAGCAACTCATCATCATTATATGACTCCGTTATTTTCTTAAGAATTGATTGTTGAATAGTTATTAGAGTATGATAAAAGGAATATTATTTTATTATTCCCATTTAAATACTTCTAATGTACAATAAAAATAGATCCCTTAGAGTCCTAAACATGGATAGAGTTATGAGATCCTTTCTACATAGAGTATCTACCCCTTTTTTGATGTTCACGGGATGATAATATATTGAACATTCATAATTGATGATTATCTCTAACCACCTAAATTGAACAATATTAAGCTCATTTTGGGTTAATATATAAATTAGTCTTTTATGGTCCATATATATATCACACGTCTCCCCATAATGATAATGACATAAAATATTTAAGATGAAGATCACCATAGAAAATTCTAGATCATGAGTTCAGTAGTTCTTATCATGGATCTTTATTTGACAGGAGGCATAGGCTCTCAATTTCTCATTATTCATGAGTATAAACCCCAATAAATTTTTATATTCATCACTATGGATCAAAAATCCTTCCCAGGTGGTGTATAATGTGAGTAAAGGTCTAGTGATAATCCCCTTCTTCAGCTCTTAAAAAAACTCCTCACCTTCAACATTCCCGATAAACTTGACTCATTTCTATGTTATCTTTCTTAGGGGGTTGAAAATAATCATACAATATGAAAACAAAATCATAACACAGAAATAATGAAAGTAAAATATGGATTTCCATCATAGATGATGGTTTAGTCCACCCTTAAATCATCATCATTTTTGAAGGATCCATAGATATCCCATTGCTTGTATTGACATGATCTAGGAATGTTACTTTCTCCCACTATAACTCACATTTACTAAAATTTTCATAAATCAGTTCATTCTGTAATGTCTTAAATAGAATATTAAAATTCTCCTAATGTTCCTCTTTTTTTCTAGAGTATATAATATTATCATTAATAAATAATACCACACACATTTCAAGGTAATCCATAAATATTATATTCATAAAATCCATAAAAAATGTTGGAGAATTAGTGAGTCCAAATTAAATCACTTTGAACTCATAGTTCCAATACCTTTTGTAAAAAACAATCTTAGGGATATCCTCCTTTATCAACATTACATGATAATATCTTAAATGAAGAACTATCTTAGAGAAATACAATGATCAAAGAAACTGATTGAACAAGTCATAATTCCACAGTAGAGGATAATATTTTATTATCATGTTCTTATTGAGATCATGATGATCATTGATGAGGAATATTTAACCATCCTTCTTCCTGAAAAAGAGGAAAAAATTCACCCCATGATGAATCACTTGGGCGTATAAACCCTTTTTCCATATTCTCTTGTAGTTGTTTATTTTTCTCTTAAAGTTATAAAAAATCCATTCTATATGGAGACTTGGATGTTGGAAAACCCCATGTATAAGATCAAATAAAAATTCAACTTTTTGTCTAGGAACAAGACTAGGTAATTATTCAAGAATCACATCATCATATTCCCACACATTTGTTGTGTCTTTAAGGATTATAATTTCCTTAGTCAAAATTATTTGAGATAGATATTATTTCCCATAGGGAAATATTATCCATTATTAGGATGTTTATATAAAAAATGATACATCATCCTCATTTTATTTAATATAATTTGAGGTCGATTCCTGATATATAGGGAGATTTCCCTATCCTAGAAATTTATGTCGGATATATATAATGATATCTAATACCTACAAAGAATATCATCAAATTCCACAAAATGGAGTAACCCAAGGTTCACTGGGAAGTCTATCCCATAAATTTTATAGAGGATGAGTTATATATTTGGGATGCAAAATTTTTCACTTTTTTTTTTGATATTTCAGCAACTATACTACCATGATTTATGGTGGATTTTTAATAGTTATAATAAAAATGTGATATATGAATGTGTTGATATAACCATGGATGATAATACTACATTTAACTATTTTATTTTGGTTATAATCGTTTACTTCATCAAAAATAAACATAGGGGTGATGATTTTAAAAATATTAAACACATAAAAGGAGAACAATGAAAATTATAGGGATGAATCCTAAACAATATATATTTCATAACCTATGAATTTTTTGGCTTCATTGTCTATTATCCATAATCTATTTCCCAATTTAAAATATTATGGACATTTTCTCTTAATAATGGTTTATAATGAGCTTTTGGATTTACCAAAGAATATCCCATTAGATTTTTAAACTAGTTGTATAGAAAGAACCATTGTCATTCACTAGTTATTGATCCATTCTAGATCAATATAGTGTTTTGGGGCTATTTAACCTAGGTACATCTGTTCCAAATCCAAATCCACTTGTCGTATTCTAGACATGGATATGGTTTTTTTATACATTCTATATAGTTTACCAAAATTTTGGTATATTTTATTATGCATATTGTTATCCCTAATACATTGTATATAGTTTTTAAATCATAATCCAAAAAACATAAATATTTTCCTCATATACCAAATATTATAATTGTTGTCGTTAAGACACCTCATTTCATAATTTAATATGTAAAGGTATACATAAAAATCCCATAAGATCATAATGCCCAGTGTATTTGGGAATTGGGTATATAACATATCATATTTTTCAATGGGAATAAAAAAATTATGGAAATCATCCTCAAAATAATTCCTATATTCCTTATCTTTTGAAACTATATGAGATAATCTAGGGACATACATAAGAAAGCATTGATTAATATTGCCCAATAATTGAATAAATAAAGAATAAAATGATGAAAATATTACATATTAATCAATAAAAATTTCCTTAGGACACAAAATGGGTGAGAATAATAAAATTTAACAATAAGGAATGATATATCAACATTTCATAAAGGAAACATGGGAATAGGAATATTAGTTTGGGTGGGTTTATATTATAAAATAATGGGGAGTTTATTATTATTTCATAAATTTAGGTTTTGGACTCTCTACAACAATGTAATAAAAATAAAAAACCTTACTATTGTTTTGGCCCATGGTTTCTGGCAAAGGGGATTGGGTTTCCTTAATTTTTAAGTCCCTGGATTGATCACATTCGATTAATACCATTGGCCATGTGTAAGTGATTCATTTTTACGAAGAATTGATCATAAAACCTTAAAATATAATATTGATTTTGAAGTATTTACGAAAGGTTTATAAAATTAATTAAATAACCTTAAAGGGACATTATTTTAAACAGAAAATACTTATTTTGTCTTGGATTCCTTTTAGGTAATATATTACACCAATTTTTGGTCATTAAGATGTCATAAAACACATCGTATATTTATACCGTATTTACTTTTTAGCCCGAAATTTGGTTGTCTCTTAAAATTTTGAAAAATTAACTATTATAGTATTTTAAAATTTTTATTCCAAAAAAAATATTTATTTTATAAAAATAATTATTTAAATAAGGTAAATTACATATTTAAATTCTAATACAAATTTATTGAAAAATTTTGTTTTTTACAAGATTTATTTTCTAATGCTTATAAAAATTACATTTTCACTTTGTAAAATTATATAATCAGTTAAATTTAATATGTAAAATTTAATAATAAAATTTTATTAAATATTCATTTATTTAAGTAATTCATAAAAATTAATGTCTTTATTAAAATTGAATTTTAACGAAATATAAAATTCATGTTTTTTCGTATTAAAATCTAATTTTTATCAAACTCATAAATCAATCCTTTAAGATTTAAAAATAAATAAGTAATAAAAAACCTTATTTTACTAAAAATATAATATACATATTCATAATGATAGGTTCGATATACATATCCCTTTATAACATCACTGAATTCCCTAAGGGTAAGGTGCACGATATTGATCTCTTCTTTGGGTTTTTCAGTGAACATGGTCCGCATTGTGATCTCAATGATCTTGACCTTCTCCAATAAATAGTTTTTCTAATTATTTAGTTTTTTAATTGCATCTTTTGATTAATTAAGGAAAAATTACAGTGATTCTATCTCCCTCAAAATCATTGAAAAATGGGATTCATAGGGTACAATTATATTGGTTGTGGCCATATATTCTTTCATCTATATCAATTTTATTTATTTAAAATATAATAATCATGTGATCACTGTTAAATTAATATATTATCAATGGTTAGGATACATAATGGTATTTTAAATCTTATAGGATGTTACTATGGAATGGAATGTGTTTTATATAACCACTATACAAAATAGGGCATTTAATTCGGTCATAAAAAGAATTTCATTTATAAAATACTGGGTTGTTACACATAAAAAGGTGGTGTATACCCAATAAACTAGATGGTTATAATTGGACTACTAATTAATCAATCATAATCTATTCATATGCATGCCATGAGATCATGAAACCATTCAAAATTTTATTATAACATAACCCATGTAAAAGAAAACATGTTTCATTGATATTTCATCATCACAATCATAAAAAATATATTAAAAGAATAAATATATTAATATCTAATCACATCCCAGTTAATTATAAAAAACATAAAATAAAATTTTTTATATATGAAAATAACCTTAAAATATCACTAGAAATTTTTTTGATAAAAACTACCATTTCATTTTGAAATCACTTCTTTAAAATATAAAAATTTGAAAAATATTATGGAGAAATTATCTTTGGAAATTAACATTTAAAATTTTAAGATAATACATAAAAAAAGAGTATTCTATATGGTGGGAAAAAATTCTTCATGTGGTATATGTTAAAACAAATATTCTATTCACATCGTAGGTAAAAAGTACCTCATTAGTACAAAGAAAAGAAAATTCTCTGTAAACATTTTTTTGAAATTAAAACACAGATAAACATGTATTTTAAAAAATAAATTTATCATAGTAGAAAAAAATATTGAAAATATCTACACGGAAGACAAACATTCCCAAATGAAAAGAAAAATCTAGGTCAGTTTCCCTTAAAAACATTCGTTAAAACTTTTGAGTTCTTAGGGTGATAAAAATTAAATGAAAAATTTAATATTAAGAAATAAACATCTATTAATAAAATTAATGTAATGTATGAGAGATGTATCATATAATTTCACGATCAGAAATTTAATCACAAGGAATCTCAATGAAAAGTGATATTTTAATATTAAATAATTACTCTATTCATAACTTTGGATTTCTAATTCCCATAAAACTAATAATATCAAAAGAAACATTAAATATCATGATAATAATTATATTCTTGAAAAAAATCAATGTGGTACTATATAGAACATAAAAAATAAGATATGTTAATAGAATATGATATGTCACAAAGAAGATAATTTGAGATAGTAAACTATTAACACTTTAGTAACTTTCAAATCAAATACCTATGGATGAAAAAAATTTAATTTTTACTTTAAATAAAATGAATTTAGATGTATCCATGATATAACTTGTCACATGATCAGTATATATACCTCATAAAAACAAATAGGTTGATAATATCAAACATGTGTAAACAAAACCAAAATGAGACGAAGAACCCTTACATTATATCAAAATTGATTCATAAAGAAGTATAACCTCCTATATAATAAATTTATAATTATTATAACTAAATATAAGAACAATTTTCACATTTATAATACAATATATAATTAAATTATAACATTTCAACACCTTTTTATTTATAATTATTTACTGAATTTCTCTTTTTTCGGTGATAACCATCTCATTTTTAATATATGTTTAGGTTTGGTAGTAATGGTACATGCACTTTGATCATGAATCCATCATATAAATCATATAAATAATGAAATTATTATAATATTTAATCATTATATATACTTTTATTACCATTCATATAAATCTGTATTGAAAATTAATAACATTACATCATCGAGATGATTTTTCATACGTACGCATGGGGGATGTTTACACATTCTGATTGATGGAAAAAATAAAGGTAATTAATAATTAAATTTTAAATAATAATAATTATATAATAAAATATATATATATATATATATATATTCATTAAATATATATTTATTGTCATCCATTTAGATAATAAATGAAAATTTAATCACATCACTTCATGGAGGTGGTAGTCCACATATACGCATGAGCGATGTAATCATTTTTTAACATAGGGAAGTTCATTAGGTAGATAAGATTATATAATTACAAAAAAAAACAATGTCATAAATAACATATATAAATATTTAATACATTATAAATTCCATTCATGAAATATATTTATGGGAAACAAATCATATTGCTATGTGGAGGTGGTGGCCTACACATACAGTTGAGTGACACTGTCATTTTCTATTTGATGGGAAAGAGGTGGGAAATGGTTGTTAAGTCATCATAATAAAATCTAAGTATGTTTATTATACTAGATTTATCATGATATTACTGATATAATTGGTTTATATTAGGATAGGTAATAAATATAATTAACAGAGGTCTGTAAAAATTTATGCCTTTTCTTTGAGATACCTCCTCTGGATTACACCTCAAGCATTCAAATATTATTGTTTTGATATGAAAATATGTCTATTTAAAAGGTAAGGAATGTAATAAGGTTTTAGAATAGATTTTTTGATATATAAGGATAGATTTTTTGGAATTAGGTTGAAGAAATGTTTCCTTTTATAAGTTAGAGGAAAGACACAAATGCTATATTTTTAAATATTTTAATAATATAAGGTCCTTATCATGTGAAATTAGATAAAAATGGTTAATATATAAAATATAAGATATAATAAGGTCTTATTATACTCAAAAAATACTAATTATATATATTTATATGGAACCCTAATCTCTTAATTTAACCCCCGGGTGAACTCATTTTGACCTCAAATGTGGTAGACATATTTTACTATTTTCCCACTTTTTTTTGGAAAAACAGAAGTTGTACCTTTTAAATTATATTAATTATCATTATTAAAATTATTTAATTACTTTTAAAATATTTAATTTCAATAATTTTAATAAATTAATTTTAAAATAAATTCATTAAACACTACGAATAACCACTTTTTGAAAAATACATTTTTACACCGAAAACAAAATTTACTCTCATTCCTTTCTGGGTAAAAACAATAAAATTAATATTCAAATACTTTATTGAATATACGATCTATATATTTAATTAAATAAATTAATAACTATTGTATTATTTGTTAAATTTAGATAAAAACACATTATACAGATAAAAGTAGATTTTTAGAAAATGTATTTTTAAGACAAAAAATGAACTTATACCAAATCATGTTTAATGATCATTAGATTATAATTATATAGTTTTTTTATAAATAACAAGGACTTATGTTAATTGAAGATAACACTCAAAACAAAATGGGACTTCCAAATTTTTTATTTAGTGAAATGAAATAACAATTTTACAAAAATCAATATATTCACTATTCACAGAAAACATTTTTAAACAAATATAAAAAATTAATCATAAGATAATATTGAAATTATAATCATAAAATTATATTAAATACCTAAAATAAAATTTCTTATTTTTTTATGTATTTATAATGTTCTCGTAGAAAATGAAATAAAATCATTCTTTAAGAGAACGTAGTTATGAAGCATTAAAAAAATTTACCAAAAAGTGAGTACTTATTGATTATGAATTAAACAATAATTTTTTTTATAAAAAATAATTATAACTATTTTTTTAAATGTGGTGATTCCTATTCATGGAAAAAATTTAATTACTTTATTATTACTATTGTGTTAAAAAACATGTTTATAATATATTGAAATTATCTAATAGCACGGTGTTGCATGCTAAGAAAAATATAAAAAATTGTATTTTATTTAAAATAAATTTTCATGATATTACAAACCTCATGTTGGAAGGTTCATGGTTGTCGTTGAATTAGTTTTTATATGATCTAGATGACAATGGGGTATCCGTGTGTATTTAGATCTAGTGATATCTAGTTCCTTAGGTAATTTCATATATGTAGTTCGGATTGAGTAATGGTTGGAGTTAGAGCACTATCATCAGGGTCATGGTGGATTTAATGCAATATAATGGTGATTCACGGGGTAATACATGATTCATCATATTTTTTAGTGTTGAAACATAGGTTCATCATGTGTCTCCATAAGAGGACAATTGATTCATTAGATTGTTCAGGGGATGAACATATTTTTTCAAATGATTTGTTGGGTGAAACTATTTCATCACATGATTCGGGGGGTGAATCCCTATTTCATTACATTGTTTAGGGGGTGTATCATGCGAATAAATATATAGAGAGTTTTTGTTGGTACTAGAATTATTATAAAATCAAAAAAATTTGGTATCTTAAAATGGGCATCAATGGAACTTTATATGCAAGAGTTGTTATTGAAAACACCAAGTTGGAGGCAAGTGTTATTTTAATGTCAAGTTTGACGGTACGATCAATAATTTCCTAGAATTTTAACTAGGGTATCTATAAAATCTATTTTTTCATGATTTTTAATACAGTATGATGGGAACTTCTCTCTATGGCTATCCTTTGCAACATTACTGAGATGGTCTGAGGATTAGACTGGGGTATTTTTAGGGAAAACTTTTGAATCTTGGATTTGTGTTTGTAGTTGCATAGTGGAAGTGTGTTTGGAATCTTGAGATAAAACATGATGAGTTCCTAGTGCCCAAAATCCCTGGTTGTTTAGAATATGTGGTTTAAATATTACCTAGGCTTCTTAAAGTTGATAAACATTATGGTGAGTAATTTATAACAACCCTTGTTATTAAGGGTTGGAAAATCAAAAGGGAATTTTAGATTTTTGTCTGGTGAGTGGATAATTTTGTGAAATGGTACATGCTTTGGGAACAAAAGGGTTTAAATGTTCCAAAATAATGTTTTTTGATGGGGTTTATGGTTTAGTGAATTCCCCAAGGGTTCAAAAGTGTATCCTAATAGGAATAAAGTGGTTAGCAGCAATATAGAGATAATATCAACGATTCACTTCACGAAGTAGGGCTCCATGACATGAATGTTTATAGAAATTGGTAATTACCAATAACTATGAGGTTATAATATGGAACAATTAGATCATGAAATCAATGTTCAGACATGAGTTCTTACCAATTGTTTGAAAAAGGGATTGACCCCCAATCTCTTTTAGATAGACCGTGGTTTTAGGAAGTACCATGTGACTGATGGTTACACCTATCTTCTAGTCTTTCATTAGGGTTGATTATGAGTGTGATCAATCTATGAGACTTTTTTCATTTTTTATCCCCTATATACCATGTTCTTGTTTCCATTTGTTTCATGCTGATTCAGTCTAGTTTTCCTAGGTCATGACAACAATTTCACTAGAGCAAGGATAAATCATCTGATGATGAGAGGGATTTTTTGAATAGTGGATAGAGGATATTCTGGAAGTATTTCTAAACATATTTCACCAATATTTAAGTGTATTTAATTGAATTCATTTTCTTATGTTGGGTTTTGGTAAAATTGAAATGAAAGTATTTTTTGGTAGTGTGTTTCATGTTAGATATTTCTATTAGGATGGTGTTGGGAGTATTCTATAGACCATTGATGGGTGGTTGGTGGAAGATTCCATGTGAGGCTAGTAATTAGTGAGTTGTTTTTATGGTTATGGATATTTGGTTTACATAAAAAATTTATTATAAATTTTTATAATTAATTATTTATGTTGTATTGAGTGAGATAAGTGCATGTGTAGTGGTTTGATCTTGAATGTCTAATGGATGATATTTTTTTAGGTTGAGTGGAGAAAAAATATGGTTGTTAACTCCTTGATGTAGTAATAAAGTCCATCTGATACAAATCCATATTATTTTTATGAATGATTTTATACTGTATGCATGTCAAATGTGTCTGTGCACTAGTATTATGCACCAAAGATGGAAAAGAGATGGATAAAGGAAAAAGTTAGACCTCCTATGCCCATGGTAAGTGCTCCATAGCACATTGAATTCAAGGGATCACTTGGTAGATGTGAATCCACGGTATGAGGGTGAATATAAATTTAATGTGGAAAATTTGGTATTATTAGGGCTTGATATGAAATATGGATAACCCATAATGGGTTTCCAAAGGGCTATTTGAGATGGTACGAGATTATATGGCCTTATAGAGATGAGTTTAATGATTGTTTCTCTATATCGTAATGAGTGACCCATTTATTGGGGTTATCATTGGCCCAATAAAGAATTTCCCATAAGATGAGTCCTCCATGACAAGACAAGGTGTGACAAAGATGAGTTTCATTTAAGTGATGGTGTGAGATATATCCCTTAGGAGATATGAGATGGGATGCTGGTGAGGTTCCTTGGAGTTTTTTTAGGACTATGTATTTTGATTCCAGGAGAATTAGAGTGTCATGACATGGTATGTTCCTTGGGTAGTAGGATCAGGAGTATTAAGGGATCGTAACTAGGACAAGGATCAATACACATCATCTTGGTTGGAGGATCCTTTAGTGAGTGTTATCATTGAAAGTGGATAAGTGTGGGATGGAATTTATAGGAAAAGATTCTTACTAGTGTAAAGGACATAACGAAAGCCTAACAGGTGAGGCAAGACATGTTTTGATGAGGGGATAGGTCTCGAGTGACTAGAACACTCGGATTAGTTTGAGATTTGTGTGATGGAATAACGGAATTTTGTGATTTCATGTTCTTGATGGACCTCCTCATAGTATATAGGGATTGTTTGGTGTGATGTAACCTCCCTATATCTTAAAGGGGATGGTTAGTTTGATGATCACATCATCTTCTATCAAGAGTTGGGTTGAGGACCTTACCATGTGTGGTTTGGGTTTGTGTGATGATTTTGTCCTAAGGAGGTTATTAGATTGATTATATTTATAGACATGGGTTAGATCAATGTAAGAGAAAAGGAAATTAGATTGATTAGGATTGGATCACAGACCACCCTAAATTACCGGTCTTGCTATGATGTGTGTTGAAACCAATGGACCCCACCTCCAGTAATGTGACAGGAGTGTGAGTTATGAATGTGTGATCATGACCAATGTCTATGGGTATTTATTAAGTTATGGATACATCCCTATAATGATACTTGAGGTATGTGATGGTATTTTGTACATTGGCATGATATGATAAGGAAATGATGTGGATTATGGCATGGTGTTGAATCTAGTTCCATCTAGTTCCCTAATGGCTCAATTAACACATGGTGACTAGATTGAAATTGATTTATGGTGTCTTATTTAACGCATTGTATATGAGGAACATACGTGACTTTTTTTGTTTTCATCATGCATAAATGTATATGATTAAGTATAGTAGGGGAACCAGGTGAGACCATATTGTGATCTATTTCTCAAAACTTTTATGGGAACCTTGATTCATGTGAAGACTATTTTACCACCTTTATGTTTTACATAGGGAATGTAGTAGACTAGCATGGTGCCGTCTAAGTGTTTTGGAGACACTATGTGTGATACATAGGGATGAAAATAGGACCAGTGTGTATGTGTATTCCATTTGGACATTTCTCTAATTTTTATTTGAGATATTTCTAGAGGGTGATATGTGTATATATTTCTATATTATAGAATTTAATTTTGTTATAAAATTATTATTTTTAATTTATTCAAACTATGATAATGATGAATATTGTATTTGGTTATTTATTTGTTTTTGTACGAATTAGATTTGTGGTAGTGGTATCCCAACTATAAAGATTAGGCCTTATCCACTAGTGTATATACTTTGACATGCAGGGGGTGCACTTGAGGTCACTTGGTAACCCTTGAATGGGCATTTTTGAGCATACCTAGGCTAGGGAATTAAAAAATAAATACATTTGAGACTAAATTTATCCAAAAATTTACTTAAAACATTATTAATATATGAAAAATAAGAATAAAAATATTTTCTATAGAATTGATGGTTCGGTCAAATTAAATTATGATGAAAAAGTTTTTTTAACCAAAAATAACATTAGCACAGTAAACAAAAGAAGAAATTGAGAATTTCCAAAAAAAATATCCATTTTTAGAACAAAAAAAAATAAAACAATTTTTTTTATATTTTACATCATTATGTTGAACATTGAGTGGTATTATTTGTCCCATATCAATCGATATAACTTCTGATTGGATTTATATTTGATGTTTTTAATTATATCTCATTTATATTAATGTGGAAAGTAATGATTTTATTAATATTAAAATTTCAAACCACATGAAGGTATATTTATATTTAAATATTAGTTACACCACCAAAGCTTCTTGACATACACTACTTAGGTGGGTATTCCCATAATAGATTCAGTTATATAAGGCTTCAAGAGGGAATCTAGAAATTATATGGAAAATTTCACACATCTCAAATATTTTATTTAACAACATAAAACCTGAGAGTTTTACACACTCCTAAGAATATGAGTGATGTTTCCCAAAGCCTAAATAATGGTTTTTAAATTTATAAACAACAAGAAATACAATAAAATATATGGTAAAATATAATCACATTACAGGTCCCATTTAGGATCAAGGATATCCATAATTATTCTAATCTCTGTAACTAAATATAATTTTAATCACATTATCTACATTAATTTTTTGGTAACATCAAGAGGGTATGTCTAGGGAATTAATTTCAGATATTATAGTTGTATAATAATGTAATAAATATTAAACATTATATCAATATTAACACCACCTAAAAAAATATAATTTAAATACTATAGTTAATTCATTCATCACAAAGAATTAAATCATAAATCAGTATTAGGGAATGAAATTTATCATTTCGTTTCAAGAATCAAATGTGTTTTTTCTAGAAAATTAATTTGAAATTATAATGATGATTATCAGTTAATACATTATGATTTATATAATTACAAAAAAAAAATCTAATTATGATTTATTAGTTTATGAAAATTTGTTTCAGACGATTCCAAATAATGCCTTATGAGATTTCATAGGAGTTGTAACAACCAACTTATGTAATATCCTTGATGAAACCTCCACTTATATCCAATGTTATCATATAATCTAATAATTAACATCAAATCATAATCTACATGCTTTTCAAGATGTCATCAATATATCTTAGATAAATTTATTGAAAAAAATACAACTAAAACCCTAATATTTGTAACACCATGAAATTTAAATATATGAAATTATTTAAATGATCCAATTATGTTTGATATCCCTGCCCACATGGACCACAATATAAACTAAAATGTGATATTTTTATATAAAATTCACACATTTAAGTATGAAACATACAACCTAACCATTATGGGGAATGAATATGAGTAACCATAATATGAAATATATGTATAATGAAAATAAATGCTACTTTAATATGAATATAAATTCAATTAATTTACCAAAAATGACTTCTAAGATCATTTATTTCTTAGAGTATTATTTTTCTAAAATTTTATTTTTTGTTATTTGTATTTTTATTTCAAGAAATTTATGACTAATTATAATAAATTACGTGTTATATTAATATATTTTAACACCTATTTAGTTTCTAAATGACATTAAATACTAATAATAAATAGTTAATATTTTAAAATGTCATTTTCTAATAAAATTTTGTTTTCTTTATATTTTAGGATTTCATTATAAAATTGAAATTACCAATTTAAGGATATAACTTTAAATAATGAACATAATTTTTGGATTCATAATTACAATATAATCTTAAAAATATATTTTTTAGGATTTCTCAAAGATAAATTATTTTTATGTTCATATTGAAAATATATATATTTTTCTAATAGATTTCACACTTATGATATTATCATAATACATGGATAAATTAATATTTCTTTGAATGTCTATTCAATAAAAAAAATATATTATTATATTTATAAATAAAGTAAATCATTTAATGTTTGTATATTTCTTTTATAAAACCCATGTATATAGATTTAGAAACATAAGTATTATTTCATTTTAAAAACTATTTTTATTCACTTATATTAAAAATTAATTTTCCTTGCCAATAAAAATTAAATATATTCAGATAGATATCATATTTTATATTAAAATTTTAATATTATTTTATAATTTCAAATTCAATTTTTGTCATAATATAATAATTTCTATGATTTATGTTAATGACATTGATAATGGAAAAACTGTTATTTTTAAGGAATTATATTATTAATTTTATATAATGTTATATTCTAAATTAAATTAATATATTTAAAATGATACTATAATATTATTTTTAATCATTTACATAATTTTATCAACACGAATTCAATTGGTAATAAATAATAAATATGATTAAGAACACAGAATTGTTAAATGTCAGTTTTCTATAAATATCGTATTTATATTATATATTTAAATTTAAACGTTGATTTACACATATATAGAAATTTTATTATTCTACATGGGGATTAAATTTAGGTTAATAAAATAAAAAATTATTAATATGTTTTACCTTATATATTTAAATTAAATATATATAACACAGTCAAAAACTAGTTACCTTGGTAAAAGTCAAAATGTTCAAATGTAAAAATATTTTGTAAAAAAATAGAAACATGTATAAGAAATGTGTTTAATGTATTTTTTCTGGATTTAGTAATATAATACCACCAAAAATATCTATTATTATTTGAAATTTTTGAGTCCCTTACCATGTAATAGCGTAAATATATCAGAAAGTGTAAAGGGTATTCCTAAAATCCCCTTCTATTCACTTATAAAATGGGATGTCACCCACCCCTGCAATTTTAAACATTATTTAGTAATTAAATTTGAATAAATAATAATAATACCTATAATAGATATCTATAACTCAGATTTCATCCACCAATCTCTAGATTTTATCTTATGTGTTGGACTATTAAGGATATCTCTATGAGAAGATCAAGCCTCCACCGTAAAGATTACATTCATCCTAATATGTACTACATACTCTTCCTCTTACAAATATCTTATATCCATAACAATATTATTATATCATTATCATTATGGTCATTATATGTTATTATATTATTATACTAACCATTTTTTATTCCTCTCCATCTATTAAGAGAAACAAATGTGTCATTAGTCTGGTGCACAGATTATCGCATCCACAATGCGGTGTATTCTGATTTTCATATATGCCTTTCATGGTAGTTTTTATAGATGGGATTGAGTAATAAATATTATATCTATAATATTATTTTTAGTAATAAATTTCAAATTATCATATACTATATTTCCATCTCATTCAGCGAGAAAAGGAAACATTAATCATGTGTATGTGCGGACTATCACTTCCATGAACATTGAGTTTAATTTTTCATCACCACCCATTATGGATAAAATTAAAAAAAAATTAATACATAAAAATTATATCTATAAACTTTTTAATATTATAGGTACAATCAAACGATCTTCTGAAGCATTCTAATATGGTCAACATATATAAGGATTTATGGTAATATTGATAAAAAACCTCAAGTAATCGATGTAAGAAAAAAAATATTATAAAATAATAAATATTATATATTAAATAAATTATAGATGAATATGTTTATTAATATGATATATAATATACTTTTTTTGTTATTCAGTATGTTTGGCTCATGGGAAAGACAAATCTGAAACGTTGTAATGGTTTTCATCCCACAGTTATTTATTTCAGACATGGTTGGTGTTCTGATCCAAATTTCATTTATATGATGCATATACTAACTATTATATATATATATATATCATATAATGAATTATATTTCATTATTATTATTTTAATTTTGATTACAATCCATCTCTTTCAAGGGGTTTTGGTCAAAATGTTACTTAAGCAACAATGGTTCTTTATCTTTGACTTTAATTCCATTAGAAATGTTTATAGTATACACCATGATATTATATAAATGGTGTATTAAATAATAATGGATTTTTCATTATAATTGAATTATTCATGGTAAATACTTATCCAAATCGGTTTATTTTCAATAAATGGATTTTATTCAAATTTTTACCGCTGTTTTAAAGCTTTTGGTAACCAAATTTTTATTTATAGACATTAATCATCCTCTTAGACATTAAATTTTGATACATTTCACAAATAGATAATATTATGTGGTATATTTTATAAAAATTTACATTATTACAAGATAATACACCTTTTTGAATCATATCATACATCAAGGATTATATTTCTCATAAGGAATATTGAAAAATCATGTCTTCTTTCCATGGGTTATATTGTTTTATCATGAACTTCATTTTCCCAGGCTTGGGTTCTACTAGACTAATATTTAATGATATATTAATTTCCCTACTTCTATTATGAAAAATATTTTTTTTAAATATCCTTTTTTTACACTTTCTACAATGTGAAATTTTAACAAATTTGTTTTTTAAGTTATTAACATGTGTTTTTCCTTTCACATCTATATGTTTTATATTCCTATCCACATTTCTACCAGAAAACCTTATTTATTGTCAAGGCACCATTTTTGAAAAATAATTTAAAAATTAATGGTTTTAAATTAGTTTCCAAATTTCGTTTTTAAGAAAAACTTTTTGATGTTACCCATAACATCATTTTTTACAGTAACGTTAAATTTTTTAAAACAGTATTTCATGTTTTAACATAAATTTCCCTTTTTATTTTTAAATTTATTTATCCTATTAGAGTTTACTTATCCCTATTTATAATCTAATATATATATATATATTGGGAATGAACTCTTGGAACCAAAAAACTCAATTACAAATCTCTTATTAGGTGGTATCATTCAAGAATTATTTTTCAATGAGGATTTCCATCAATGTCAACACATATCAATGTTTACATTGTTAGAATGGGGTTATATTTTCTTGTAACTATCCAACTTATTCCTCTAGATGTGATTGTATCATGTTATCCCTTTTATTAATGATAGTAAATTCAAAGGTATTCCATATTTTTTTTCCTAATAATGATTATTATGGGAAAGTTGATTATGTATTGTTTAACCATCCACCTTCTTCCTTAAGATGGGTTATGATAATTTTATCCATTTTATTGACATGGGGGAAATTTATTGACCTTTTTTATATTGATATTTCAATATTAATGTTTATTAAAATTTAGACTATTTATTATTTGACCATCAACCATCATTCCATAGATAGTTCATGATCATGTTATCCCTTTTATTAGCTAGGTTATAAGTATTAACATATTTTACTATTATTGATTTCAAAGATAGGTTGATTATTAAATTAAATTTTATATTCTTCATTATATGGATATCAATATTTTTATTTAGTGAGAGGTTACTTGGGTAAATTTAGGAAATATATTTTATACTCTTATGGTGAGTGAATTGGAATTAAACAGGTAATGAGTTGGGCATAGATTTATATATCCCCTCAATGTATAAATATGTCTCTTGAGATAAAATACACCGTTTTATGGTGCATACCTATCCCCATATCAGTATAGTGTATTTGAATAATTCCATGAGATCATGTTTTTGAAGAAAAAAATTATACATTCCATTAATTTGTAATCTGTAATTATTGATATCCATGTTTTCACTTATTTTCATAGATATTAAATGCTCTATGTTTTATTCAATTATGGAATTTTTCATATTATTTACTCATTCAATATTATTTATTTCATGCCTATATTGATTTAAAATTTAGTTATATACTTTTTTACCATAATTTTGATCTCACCCTTTTCTTATGTTTCAATTATCTAGGTTATGAAAAAAATTATTACATGTGACATGTTTAACATTATAAAACACGTGGAAGAGTTTGTGGGAGATATTAAAGACTTACAATGTATTATGTAGTTTCTCAAATAGTGAAACAAAAACCATTAGTTGAAAAATACACAACTTTTTTTATTTATGTTTTTTTTAAAGATTATATACATCTTTAAACCTATATGATCTTAGGAATGTATGTATTGAAATGTTTAATTATGGGATAGTTATTAATTGTAATATATTGTTGGTATTGAATCTAGTAGGTCAAGTATGAGGTTATGGAACAAGATCAAGGATTTTGAGTCTGTGGCATCACAGTTCACATCATATATGGGTTCATATAACTTTAGTGATTAGTATATATGCTAAGATAAATTTAATGGTTGATAAGTTAGGGTTAATCATAATTTCAAAGCTATAAATAACCCTTTTCTATAGTCTATGATTTAATACAAAGGTAATAAAACAGATTTTATTTATGGATTAGGATAATAGAATATTCGTGAAGACCCTAGGGAGGAGACTACAAAATATTTATAATTACAGTATCACATCATAAAATTTTATCACATTTTGATTATGTGGTTTTCATAGGAATTACATCATTATATGGATTCAGGAAAGTGAATTTCACTATAAAAAAAATTAATCTAGGGGTAATCATCCCAAAAATATGTATTTATAATTCAATATATATTAAATATATTTAATGGTGTGTGGGCCTAAGAATTAACACCTAGCTATAAACTCTTAGGTGATTCTATTTTATCAGTAACATTCTCTTAATAAACTGTTATGGGGGATTTAAATATGTTTAGGTTAGATAACTATATAAGATAATGGCCATGGAACAAATATATTGATATGTATATATTAATAAGTTATGTTAAATATTATTTGATATGTGATTTTTTGGAAAATAGATATGTTATATTTTGAGAGCATATATTTTAATGATACATGGTTTTAGAAAATTTTATGAAATTCCCTGGTAATATGGGATCTTTATTTTAAGGATTAGGTTAATAATTATGAGAGAATCAAACTCAATGTAACTATGTTCCAACCAAGATGTAAATATGATAAATTGAGGATGATATCGGTTTATATATGTCTAATATAAGGTGATCTGAAATAACTATAGGAAAACATTATAGCGTTATGAAGTAATACATCATGAAGTTACATTTTCCAATGTTTATTAATGATAATTATGTTCTAATGGACACCTTTCTTATTTAATATTTTGGTTTTAGTAATGGAAGAAGCCCAAAAGAACCAATCTGAAAATTTGTTCCATAGATAGCGTGAAAACTGTCCAAATAAACAATGTGTTGGTTTAAGGGATAGAGATTGTAATCCTCTTATTATTCCAAAAATAGCTATCAAGATTTATTATTAACACCAAAAACATAGTTGAAATTTCAAACACAAAAAAGAGATGGAGGTTGAATTCCCCTATAAATTTAGGTGATAAAAATGATGAAGGATTGAACATTTAGTCTCCAACATGACACAAATGTAGGAATAATCAAGGTAGAAATTACTTTAATGGGACAAGTAAATTCAATAAGTATAGAGATAATTTTCATAAGAATCACATTTCTAAGGGAAATAGATAATGAAACAACCCTAAATTTTATCAATGGAATTTTTCCCTCATTATAATTATGTTATATTATATAAAACACATACATATCTTAGAGATCCCAACAAAAAAATTATCATAAATGAAGAATTAATTAACTGATATTATAGAAATTAAGGAACCTATATCAATGGAATAATAACCTAACCATTTGAATAGTAACATGACAATTAGGAACAATAATATAGAAAATATAATAGTACCCTCAACTATGAAAGTATAAGTAAAATTTTGGCATCCAATAAATGAAAATATGATATACTTCTGTCATACTACAGGCAAATAATTTTTTTTGAAAATGATAAATTAACTGTTGGATTTTTTGTGAAACATAACAATTTATGTAAATTTTTATTATTAATTTAAGGAAATAAATTAATTTAATAAAATTTATTTTGAAATTAATATATTTTTGTGTTATAATTATTATAAAATTTTATGAGATCTTAATTATTTTTTCAAAGTGTCAAAACATCAGTTATAATATTAATATCTTTTTCACTGAAAAATAGTTGATTTTAATTAAAAATGGAATTTCTAATATTTGAGAAATTATATTTATAAAATGGATTACATTTTTCAATTCTAATCATCATAAAATGGTTATGGTGAATTTTTATATTTTTCTAAAATAATTGATTTTTCGTGAATAGTTAAATATGAAAATTTATGATATAAGCTAAAAACATGAATTTTGTGTCATGGTTGATGTATGAATGATGTAGGAACCATAATCTCAAACAATCAACCATTACTCAACCTATTTGGTGATAATTGTCAACCCTACTGATAGTCTTGATCAAAAATAATAAAATAACGAATTTAATAATCAAATATAGCCCTCTCCTCCCCCATTAAATACCACCCCACCACCTCTTCTCATCACACCTTCAATGTTTTTTATCTTTTCTATATTATAACTAATTCCATTTCCAATACTCTTTCCCATGTCCAAGAGAATCTGGTCACAAAAATTTCCAAACCCATGATCCTTAAGGAGGTTCTCATGGAGAAGAAATATAAGTGGTGAACTCTTAATCTGTTCAATTTTAATTTCTTTTCATTTATTATCCTTTTCTCCTCCCTTAATATAAGTGGATTGATAAGTACAGAATATTATATATACTATATTTTTATTATTTTAATGGAATATGCATCATCAAACCTCTTATCCAATAAGGATATAAACTTAAACATTAAAAAATATCGACCTTTCGTTGAGAAATTACATTCTTTCATATTGGGGATCTTTTCAGTTTTAGAGCATTCCAGAATTAACCCTTAAATCAAACATAAAAACCCTAAAATAAAATTTTCGAGATTCCAATTAGTATCCATTTCTTCTACCATATAATACTTTTTATAAAATAAAGGAAGATCTCTTTTAAGAATACCCTTCACGAAATTAAAATTGGCTACTTCCAATCTCTAACTCTTCATTAAATCCTGTAAAATACATTTTAAGACATAGGATGATCATACAAATTTCAGAAAGGGAAATAGAAATAAGGAAACTGTTAGTGCATTGATAGACATTAAAACTCGTGAAAACACTTTCTTAGAAAAATAACATTTTACCCAAAAGGGGAATATTATTTTATAATAATGATTATTTATTTTACATTTGAAAAAACTTATTTCCATAAAATATCATTACAAAACATAGGACATTAATGTCGGTATCATGGAAGATCACCACATTGAACAATTATGGAATCCTTATAGAACCCTTACAGGTTGGAATAACTATACATACAACTTCTAATATAATTCAATGGACAATATTGTCATTACACAATGGATTAGAGTACTATTTTGGTTCACCCATCATTTAAGCTATAACGGTCTCTCATGGTGCTATTTGGGATCAGACGTCATTTATAATTTTCAATAACCAAATCATGAAATAAAAAATTTCATCATTTTTAAAATTCTTTTAAACACATAATAAAATCACAAGAAGATATTAAAAAACATTTTTCATTCAAAAAGACCATTTTAAATTTAGAAGGAACATTTCTTTTGAAAACCCCATTTTCATTACCAAAATATCTAAAAAATAATTAAATAAGGTTTTAAATTTAATAGAACATGAAATATTGTAAATAAATTCAAAAATAAAATTATTTCCATGGAAGTGGAAAATTCATTGTTGTCTTGTACATTAATAATAGAACAAACCTTTGGTCATTTTTCAAAAAATTCGGTATAAAACATATAAAAGTAATACTTATTGAAAATAATTTAATGGAATTCAAAATATAAATTAAATTTTCTTTATAACCCTTTCATATCCATATAAATAAATTTTTTAAATTATATCATAAATATTGACATGGTGAAATGATTTTGAAATTAAATCTTTAAACATTCAATGTGGCCATAGCACTTTGAACAGTTAAATCAAAATCACAATGAAATATAACCATTTAAAAAACATTAAATAGAATGGTAAAATAAAAAATATTAATAAATAATTTAAAAGGGGTTGTATATACATCTTTGAAAAGAATAAATGTGCATATCATTAAGAAATGGTTCAATTAATGGAGATTGAGACTAAATTCCATACCTTGAGTCTTACTTGTAACATGTGTCTTTATATTCCTAAAAAATAAAATTATGAAAATTACTTAGTTTACTCAAAACCTTTTTCAAGTTTTTCATTATTTTTATTTCACTTATTAAATTTTTTAAGGAACTACTTAAACAATTATGTTTACGTCTGGTGTTTCGACCATATTTGATTTATGTGTCAGAAATGACTTTGGTAAGTCAACTATGGTAAAATGGTTCACTATATAAACATCTCCCAAAAATAATCATGAAATAATTATCATATTTATTCATAAATTATACTTTTAAAACCAATCATGTAATATTATTATCGAAAATTATCCAACATTACAATCATGGAGATAGTAGTTCGTACGTAGGTATGTGTAGCATTCATATTTTTCAATGATCATTATGGAATGAAGTTAAGTATCATTTATCGATCCATAATGATCATTATTTCATAAATTAAATTTTATTTAATCGTATATATTTATATAAATAATTCATATGATGTAAAATGAATCACATCATGTCGAGGAGGCGGTAGTCCACGCGACTGCGAATGACGTTATCACTTTTTCCATGTCTGAATGGGTAATAAGGAAAATGATTTATTATATTTACAAAAATTTAATTATGTGATTAATATAATATATATATCATTTATAAAATATATTTTTAATTAAACTCATCCTTAATACATTCCATGTAATGTGTGAATTTATCACATCACATTGAGGAGGCAATGATCCACACGTAAACAAACAATGTTATCGTAATTACACAAAATTGAAAGATTGAAATTATTTGTATATAAAAATTATGAAAGTATGTATACATAATAAATATCATATATATATCATATAAAACTATTTTTTTCATCATAATTTCTATCCATGAGAGGTGGTAAAGGAAAAATGAACGACGTCATTACGTGAGGCGGAAGTTCGTCGTACGCGAACGATAATTTCATTACACATTTAATGAATGTGTGTGTAGGTGTAGTTAAAAAACATTAAATTAAAAAATATCAATATATTTATGAAAATAATTTTATTATATAAGAATTTATTAATATGAAATTATGGGAGTGGAGAGGTAATCAAATTAAAAAATTAATGTTAGTGAATGTTACCTCTTCATCTAGTGACTCCTTTTTGTTTTCACCAATGGGCTTCTTGGATGGATTTATTCCCAATGTGAGGTATCTAAAATGATGGGATATAGGTTTGGAAATTATTTGGGCTATTTTATGATTAGATAAATCATCTCGTGATGTGTGAAGAAATTATATGGATGAGTGACTATTTATAGGGTGGGAGGAGTGACATTCTTTTAAATTTTTTAAAAGGGAATTCAATCCACATTTATCACATGTCATGTGGATCTTATAATTGTAAAAATTCTATAAAAATGTAGGATAGAGAACAAATTTTAATATCCAATGGTTTTTGGTGAATTTTATGCAAAATTTTAGCCCTTATGTTTAAGGTTTAGTTCGTTATTAATTTATTTTTCTTTTTAACCACTATAATTAATATTAATTACTTTCAATAATATTTATTGTCAAAAACTAATTTTTAAATATTATAAAGTATAAATTATTATTATTATTAGAAATATGGAATCAATTTTTTCAAATTTAAATCATAAATTTGGTATAAATTAATTTAAATTTAATCTCAAAGGTTGAAGGAAAAAAAGCGTTTTTAAAGTAAAAATGTCTAAACGTTTGCAAAGTTTTTGTATCTAAATTCAATGTGAAATTTGACCCAATTACCTATATTTTTTAAAGTATGTAAAAATTATATAATTATAATTTAAAAAAAATTAAAAATATAATTCAACTATGTAAATAGATTTCATAAAAATCAGTTTTGAACTCAAATTTAGCATTATTTACTATTCATCAAAATTTAGAAGTTCTCAGATAAATACTACAAAATAATCCAAAGTAAATTTTTATATTTTTAATCCAAAAAAGGTCTTTCATTTTTTATATATAATTAAAATTTTGTAAAATTTTATATTTAAAATCTGGGGATCCATTAAATGGTGGAAAACCCAACATATTAAACAATAATATTAAAAGTATATTATTGTTCGGTATAACCATTTATTGCATGAAATGAACAATTTTATTGAAAAAAATTGTTGATATTCAGGTTTTAAATTAAACATAGCATAATATTTTACATTAAATTACTTTCTAATTCATAAATATTAACATATATGGAAAATTACCTATTCTATAATTACATAGGATGTCACATCCTTCCCCCATTTAGAAATTATGTCCTTGCAATTTTATCATATGATCATTTAAGTGGGGAAGTTTTTTGCTCCTATATTTTTCATATACACATGTTTCATCCAAATGAAAATGGTTCTTTTCAACCACTATTAAAATATATTCTTATTTTTCTAAGAATGAAACATAGTGCACATCTTGGGGTAGATCTAACAAGAGGCCACTTCCACACATGTATTTTCATATTCTCAATGCTATAAAGTAACTAATATCAAACCAACTTCAATAATATATATAAGGGATTTTAAATACATGAAATATATATATTATAAATATATAAATTAAAATTAAATATAGAATGAAGTTATAAAGAAAGAAATAAGGTGATTTTCTTGGGATTTTATGGTGATTGATATCATTGTTGTTAAGAATCTAAATAATCAATTAAATATAGTGATCAAGACCTATCACACCACACCCTATCATTTGAAATCTCAACACCCCATATCGATCCCTCTCAATACAAAGAAGTTATATTTCTATTATTAGCAAGGAGACATATTTTTTGACCATCAATACTCATTCCATGCTCCACCATATACATTAAAAAATAGTGAAGGGAAGGAAAATGATAAATGTGAAAAAGAATTTAAACGATGAAGAAAATGGGTTAGCCAACCACCATAATAATTTTAATCGTCTCCAAAAATCCCAGAATTGAATATAATTAATGAAAATGAAGCAAAATAAAACTCAATCCAAGCATTATTCCATTCATAGAATAAGAACCATGTTTAGTTATTTTTTTATTGGAGTTAAATAGGGGTATATAGTATGAGAACACATATAATAAAAGAAATGTAAGAAGAAGGTTATGAAGAAAACTGATACACTAATATATATTCAAATTATAATGAACCATTAAAAATAAATACTCCATCTCATCCCCGTGAAATTTTCATCCATTACAATGGGAGAGGAGGTCAAAATTTATAGGGAAAAGGGGTGAGAAATTATCGCTCAAAATTTGATCTTTGAATGTATGTTCATGGATGAGACATTAAAAAGATAAATTTGGAATATTTAGAATCCTGAAACTTATTACCCATTATATATTTTATTCACCCACAAAAAACCATCCTGGTTTTCCATAGGATGGTGATGTTATGGAATATTTTCCCCATAAAATTTAATCTTACAAGTTCACTATTTATATCTCAAAACTTCAACTTCCAATTCCATAACAACCTTGAAACCAGAAGAGTATCAAGTGAAATACCTTATTAAAGTTTTTAATTTATTATATATCCATATCCATTTCAATAGTTTTCTTTATTTGACCATTAATTTTCTTGAAATAATCTCATCTTGTCATGTGTCCAGATCTGTGCACAGTTTTCAAGGGATGAATTTTGAGATAGTTATGGGCCTCCAAATGATGGATGGATCATTGGGTCTGAAAGGATTAAATGATTCCCAATATGTATTGATACCTAAAATAAAATAATTTAACAATTTAAATTATCTTATAAAATATTATGGCCAAAATATAGAATAAAAAACAGTTAAATTCCAAAATTTTGCCATTTTCTATTTTATGATCATAATTTCATAAATATATATAAATATGAAGATTTACTATAAAATAACATTAATTTGGTATTAATAAAATATAATTACAATAAAAAATATGTGAAATTGTTATATTCAAAACTCCAACAGACTTAACCATTACACTCTTAGATAGTTATCGTATTTCAAAACTAGAATCCACACAACAATAAAAACTGAGAAAACATACATGATCTTAATTAAAAAAATACATCATATATTCAATATGAAAAAATACCTTTGATTGTTATTCCAAAAATGTATATTTTTTCAAACCAAAAAAATATATCCTTGTACTAATCACAACCTACCTCACATTGAATTTTATGTCACTCTTCTCTCAAGAGAAATTGAATATGGAGTTATGATCATAGTTTGAAATTTCATGTATCAAAATAAGCTTAGGAAAGTTATAATTTCAATAGAGTGTGAGTAATGAGAAATAAATAAATATTGAGGCTTTTTTAAAGGTAAATTATATGTCTTAGGGTTGTTGGTAAAATGGTTTAACAACATTAAGGCTAAAAGAAGAGGTTGGTCTGTTATGTACAATGCATGAATAATCATTTGAAAAATAGGAAAATCCTCACTCAACCCCCCATAAATATATGAAGCACAACACCAACCCTTTTTTATGATGTGGGACACGATCCATGAAATGATTAAAATTAATTATATCATTCATGTTATCACCCCTTTTTCATTTTTAAAGCTCCATCAAGGAACACCATTATTCTCTTTTTCTTTTTTTTCTTTTTTTTCATAGAGGATGAGATGAAAATGAAATAAAATGAATCAATGAATATTAATTACATTGATTTAGAGAGCTAAATGGGTCATGATAGAATTTAAAATGATAAATTCAATATCACCTACATTTTTGTTTCATTTTATATTTTTTTCCTTTCTATTGTTTTCAAAATTTTTTAAGGAGAACATGATGAAATAAATAATGAACAATGAAATTATGGATCAATCCCGATATTATCATTATACACGTCCCAAAATGGTTACAAACACCTAAAAACACTAAAATATGAATCAAATCCCAAATACCATACACAAAAAGCCCTTACCCCACACTCAAACGTGAAATATACATGCAAAAATACTAACAGTGGGAGTATGTAAGAATAAATTAGCATGTAATGTGGCTTAAACCTATATGAAAATTCATGGAATATAAGGGTTAGATGAGGATATATGTAAATTTGGGTGTCAATAAAAATTTTTTCTAGTGAAATAAGTTCCTCAATACTATTTAAAATAATCCATGGAATCCAAATAATTGAATGATAAAAAGTCACAAGTTCTTGTTCTCAATAAAAATCCATGTTTGTCTAAAAAAAATTTCAATATTAGGTAGAACATTTAAAAGGTTTTCCAAATAAATCATATGACTATATTTTTTTATTTAATATATTATGGGAATGGATTTCAAAAATCGGTCAAACTCATAAAAATTATTGAAAAAAAATTATAGAAAAAATCTTCTCACAACCATAATCATTTAAAATACTTTTGTTCAAAAATCATATCAATTTTCTCAAAATCAATTGATGTGTGAAAATTGATCAGAATAATCAATATAACTCAATGTTCTTAAAAATTAAAAAGAAAAATAAAATTCAATCATGAACTATGTAGGTTGACACTCTACCACACATAGATTAAACTACCCCTCATTCTCTCTTAACAAAAAATAAATAAGGGAATAAAAAATAAAGAGAAGGAAATATACAACCAAGATTTATTTTTAGTGGGATATTTGAGTTATGCTCCTATATACTACCATTAGACTTATAAACCATGAAATAAAGAAATTAATAATAAAAATAAATATATAAAATAAGAAGGTAAAAGATGATAGAACATGGTTTGGACCATTATGTGGGTGCTAGGTTTTTATTTTCCCTAGTTAAGAATTTGGAGTGGTTTAACCCCAATCTGAAGTGTGTGATGTTTTTTCTTAAAAACCACTATAAATTATTTCTTCTAGTAATATTAATCTTGAAATGGTCATGGAGGAACCAATTTATAGAGTACTACTTCTCCTCCCCCTTTGCAATGTATTATAGATTGGGTAGTGAGGGAAAGAAGATGAATCAGTCCTCCTTATCTTGAAACCAAACTATGATGACTTAATCCTGGGAATATGTGTGTGAATCTGATGAAACCATAATATTATGAATGGAAATTCCAATTATAGTTTTATTTTAAGAGAATTTAAATAATAATATTCAAGATTGTAATCTTCTACTTTATTTAAATTAGTTTGATTTTTGATCTCTTCATAAAAGACCACTGGGAATTATGACTTAGTATGGTCTTCAGGTTCAGATTATTCATTGAAAAATATTGTAGGATGGAATTCTTTTTTTCCTCAAATAATATTTTGGCAAAGTTAATCAAAAAAATGTTAATACCCGATCCCGAAAACTGGGTTTAGCCCATACAGATGTTATGAATTTTTATTTAAAAAGAGAATCTTGAATAAATAAATAAATTAAAAAAATAGAGGACCTTTAACTAGGATATTTTTTTTGGAATATTAGAAACAAACATCACATATTTATCCGAGTGCAACATGCATAAAATTAAACACCCAAATTACAAATTCACATCCATGCGGTTAATAACGAATACACCAACTTTAGACTTCAATGTGAACGGTGAAAAATAATTTTAAACAAGGGGTGAGAATTAGATATACCCAGTAAAGAGTTTTAAAACAAGACCATTAAGAAATAATTTTTCATAAAAACATTTCTTTAAACCAAATGAAACTTAGTTTTCTCATAACACGTCGTCATCATTTTCTTGAGAGATTCTGAAACATATATTAGGATGAACTAATGCTCATAATTTCTAAACTTATATAAGAGCTTCAAATATATTTAATTATTAAATTATGCACGTGATTGAATAGAAATTCATGAAAAGTCACTTATAATTTAAATAATTACCATAACTAATTATGTATGGCATGCCAGGTGTGCGGGCACAATTTTTCACATGAAATGTTACTTCTTTGTATTTTCATAGAAAACAACATAAAAACACATGTATGAAATCCATGAAATGATAGATAATATAATAACCATTGTTTATGGATTGGAATCAAAAAATTATCCCTTCATCATAAATGATATACATAAGTATAAAACATTATTCCATATGCACTTAAAAATGTATAAAAGATTAATACATGTTCATAACAGAATGGTTCTTAACCATGGTTATTCTACTAGTGTAATAATCACATGGTATCTAATTTACTAGATTCATAAAGAGGGAATTCATAATTCCAGACAATCATAAACATTTTTTCCAGGCCTCGTGCCAAGACCATACATAACCATTTTGTCAAGGCCTTGTGCCAAGACTATAGTTTGGAGGTCATCGATTTTTGCAGGTTTCCCTGTGTTGTCTTGATCTCAATCATGTTTTGGATTTTGGAATTGGTCTCACCATGCTGATTTGGAACCCTCGGCACTCAAATCCCTGCCCTAACCTCTAGTTTTTCTGCTTCTCATCGAGTCGGATCTGAAGCGGTGGCTCCTTGGAGGTCTTGGGAGGTGGGATTCGGTGTCTGACGGTGCTCCTCGCGCAGTCTATTTTGATTTTAGGTAAATTCTTGTTCACTCTTTCATTAGAGGTCGATCTGATCAAGGATTTCTCAGTGAAGGTTCTTTTGAGCTTTTTGATTTGGTTGTGTTCTGTTTTACTTATGGCGGTGGCCTTCGGTGATGTTCATGACGGTGTCGTGCCATTTATTTCACAGTCTGATGTGGTTATTTCATTTTGTACCAGTGATTTCGTTATTTATGGTTTACGTCGACACGAGTATGTTGTTTTATGATGGCTATGACAGTCTTTGATGATCTCCGACAACTGGTGTGAAGTTCAGACGGCGAGGTTGTGGTTCTCTATGATGATCTTGACTCCTTGTGGCTCATTTCTCTTCTTACTCTACCCTGGCTTTGTGTGTCGTCTCTCTTCCCCGGGTCGGTCTGGCGAGATGGTTTCCATAGGAGCTTTGGGTGGTGCTATTCTAGGGGATTTAAGAGTTCCAAGAGGCTTGATCCTCACTCGATGGTGTTGACAGTGTCTGTTGCTATTATTTCTCAGGGCTACGCCGGAGTCTATCAGTTTTCAGTGACAGGTGATGTTTGTTCGGTGACGACAACGACTATGTTGGTTTTTTGGCGATTCAATAGTTCTTGATGGGCTCCAGTACTGGTTGGCGATGTCAAGGGTGGTGATTGGATGGTGACAGCGAAGGTTCCAGTGATGATGTTGGTTAAAGATGATAGGATTTCGACTAACGGCTTGGTGATGATGTTCTATGGTATGCTTGGTTGGCGACTAGTGTGATGATCTGATCGTATTGGGTTCTATGTATTGCCGGGTTCTTTTTGAATTTTGAATGTGGAATGTTTTGATTTTGTATCATTTTATTTTGTATCCTACTGATTACTGCTCTTCGTTAAAGTGGCTTCTTAGAAAATCAAATAAACTTTATTTTTGTGTCAACATTTAATCAAAAATTAATATAATGTTTTATCTTCACAAAATAATCTTTTACAATAAATAAAAATGTTCTTCACATATTATTATGAATAAAACATTCCCATTATTTATGAAATACATTTGCTTGATAATCTCGAAAAAATTGTTTGAAACCCTGAGTTTATTATGAATAAATGATGTGTCGATGTTATGCTGGATGCATGCCCAAGATTGTTTGCAAATGAAACATCCAATAGTTTAAAATTACATGATGAAATGTTATGTGATTTTTTTTAAATAAGATTTTAATTATTATAAGATATCAATAAAAATGATATCATGTATATGTATTTATATATACACACACATGGTATTTAATTATTTTCAATTTATAACAGGTCAATAAGTATTAGTTGGTTTTAATTGTTTTCAAATTTAAATATACATGCATTTATATCACATGTTGTTTATAATACTTGACTTCGTAGGATAAATTTATATTTAATGAGAACTTTGATAAAAATATTCATATTTAACAAGAGTTAAAACATATCCTGATATAGATAAAAATAGCTAGCCTCATAAGAACATTAATGACATCAAGTGTGTGTGTGTGTGTGTATATATATATATAAACAAAAAAATCATACATGCACTTATACTACTATATATATATGTATGTCATTGAATCTAAAATACTCTTCATTATGGAATAAATTATTGTTGGAGAAAAACATTGATAAATGATTATATCAATTGGAAGAATTAATATGAAATCAAATTAAAAAATAATCTTCGATAATCGATAATATCTGTTACAATAGATTTATCATGAACATAAAACATAGTTTTTATAAACATAATATACTCATTTAATGCAACATGTCGAAACATAAGAAAATAATTAAAACCCACATACATTAATTAAACCTGAATTCATAATTTTAAAAATACATTATAATCATGATCTTAAAACTAACAATATATAATCTCACATTTTTTATATGTTCTGAAAATTATTTTTGTTAGATATATATATATATATCTATGTGTGTGCATGTGTCTATATGAAATAAATATTGATAAGAAGATAGTTTAAACCCTTTTCACAATAATAAAAATTTACATATATTCTAAAAATAAAATATGATGATGGATCTAAGTGCATTTATATATATATATATATATTCACAAAATAAAATTTAAATATTTAAAATAAAATAAAAATCTTTAACATGCACATATATATATACACCGAAATATAATAATTTATATATGTTAATCTATTTTCATATATAAATAAACATTTATATGTAATACGTTTTATGATGAAAAAATTTAATCGAACAATTAAAACCTTTCAATGTAATAAAAAATAATATATGCCTTACAAAATCAATTCAAAATAATAATATACCTTAATTTTTTTTTGGAAACCAAAGGGGAAAAGGAAACCTAATGATTTCTTAAGAGCATGAACCCAAGGAGAGGTGTGATTCGTGGCTTGTGACCATAGAGTAGGGGTTCTCTTATCACTTATTTATTAAAAAATGTAGGTTTGAAAGCTTCTTAGAGAAGCTCAGTTATTATATATATATTTTTTAAACAAAAATAAAGAATGATCCACATCATCAGTCATCTCTACTTTTATTATCTATATAAAAAAATTATATATATATAATGGTATATTATTAATTTTATCTTTTTTTTCTATTTGTTCATAGTTGAATTTTTTTGGTCTTTTATTTCCCACGGTTCATCACGGTCTTTATGTTTTTTCATTTGTTTTAAATGTTTTTTTTTCTCTTGTTGTCATACATCAACACATTTTTACTTATTTTTTTCATCACGTATTTTTCTATATTTTTTTCATCTAACATGTCTTCATTTTTTTCTCCCCTAATCATTTATTTTAATATATTATTATAATAAATATATTTTAATGATTTTTTCTTTTTTAACAATCATCTCATTTTCCAATTTTTTTGATTCACGCATTAATCTTTTAATTTTTCCTTATTTATAGTTTTCATTATTATTTTTTGTTCTTTCTCACATTAATAAAAATATTACATATATTGAATTTTAATTGAAAAGATAATATATAAATTTAGAAACTTATAACTATAAAACACACACACACATACAGTTAAATATATAAATGGAAAATATAATTATCAATATTTATAAAAAAATAATTATATATATTTATTAAATCACATTTTTATATATATAGAATAACTGTATATATTTGTTAAAGATTTCACACATTTTTTACATATATATAAAAGTTATTTTTTTGTAATATAATTATATGTAAGTATAGTTTTTTTATATTATATTTATTTATAACTTCAAAAATATCATAATTCCAATATTTCTGGTATTTATATATATATTTTTTAAATATGTTACTATAATATTAACATTTAATATTTATATATTTTAAATCACCTCAAAATTTTAATACCGTTAATTAAAAAATTGTTACTAAAAAACCATTTTACATTTTAATATTAAAACTTATAATACTTGAAAATAATAATTTATTTAATGTAATCAAAATATGATAAAATAATTAACATATTATTTCTATCATCGAAAAATAAATAAATTTATTAAGGATAAAATTAAATACATCCATTCAAAATATATTATTAAATAACTTTTTGATAAATATTGTTATTCAAACTCTTATAATTATCAAATAATATCTCAACAAAAAACATAATGTAATACAATATTTGTTTCTTTAAATTTAAAATAAATTAGAAATATATAAATAATAAATATAATTATTTATAAGTATTAACATATATTAAAATTAATTAAAACACTTAATTTTATAATTATTTTTAATGAAGGTTGTTTAAAAAAATTTATTAGTTGGTTTTAATTATAAACAAATCCATTTAATAGAAAAATTATATAATAAAATTAAGTTAATAATTTTTGAGATGTTACCTTGTCCCCCCCCCCCAATGAATTGTGTCCTCATAATTTGTTTCATCGTACTAAATATAATTCTTAATTTCCATCATTAAGATTAAAGGAAACTAGGACTGATAAACTCTTAGACTCGACAACATCTAATCTCCAAAGCTGTCTAGACTGTTTCTCTGATACCACATGTAAAGGCCCAAACCCGAATCCTAGGTTAATCCCTTACAAATACTATGAATTTTTTTATAAAGAGTAGCATTAATAAATACACATCATTAAAAAAATAGTGGACCGTTCACCAGTCTTGGTTATAGAGTTTTAGATACAAACGTCACACATTTATTAGAGTGCAACATGCATAAAATAAAACAAAAAGAGCCAACATTGTTTCCACATAGGAAAATATAAAGAAATCCAACTTTGGACTTCAAAGTGACCTATGAGAAATAATTTTAAACAAGGGGTGAGCATTGGTTTTTCCAAGTAAGGGGTTTTAAAATAAGACCATTAATAAATAAATTTTCATTAAAACATGTCATTAAAACACATGAAATTAACGCTTCTTATGACACGTCATCATCATTTTCATGAGAGATTCTAAAATAGCGTATAGGATAAACGTATGCCAAAAATTGATAAACTTAATTGGGATTTTTAAATAGAATGCATTATAAAAATATGCACGTGCTTTAACATAAATGAAATAAATTTCATTTATAAGTAAAATAGTTGTCATAACTAATTATGTATTACATGATAGGTGTGCAGACACAGTTTTTCACATGAAATGTTACTTGTTTAGAATTTCACAGAAAACGACATCAAAACATATGTATGAAATCCATAAAATGATAGATAAGATCTTAACATATGTTTATGGATTGAAACTGAACAATTAAACCTTATTAATAAATGTTACACATAAGTATAAAACATTATTCAATGTGCACATGAAAATGTATAACAGATTAATACATGTTCAAAAGAGAATTATTATTAACCATGGTTATTATATTAATCTATTAATAACATGGAATCTGATTTATTATATTCATAATGAGGGAATGTATAATTCCAGACAATCATTAATATTTTGTCATGGACTTGTGCCAAGACCATTGGAAAGACGCGTAATTTCCATGTAATTTATTTCTGAATGTATGGAAATTTTACAAGCCCTCAAAAATTGAAGCCATGTGATTCCGAGGCCCGGAGTGCCCGGAATAAATTTCTGAACTTTATTTCAGGTACGTTTAGTAAACGTGTGAGTGAGATTTTCTTACTTTTGAATCAGTGCTTGGAATTGAAATCTGAGGGCACCGTTGAACACAGAGCGCTATTATTCACTTAACGAGACCTTCACCTCGACCATAGTGGGTTAAGGGTGAAAGATAATTTTGGGGTTTTTTGTTGAAATAATAAAATAAAATAGTCACATTTTATTTTATTTTTTAAAACCTCCATGTGGAAGTTGGTAGTGGGGAGCACCAGACATTTACCTCCCATGAAAGGTTATAGTGGTAGGGACCACCCGAGCTTAACCTCCCATGAGATGTTATGGTGGTGGTGACCACCCGAGGCTGAAAACCTCTTGAACACCCCTCTTAATGAGGGAGAAACCTCTCAACTCCCTCGTTAATGTAGAGGACCCTATTGATCTTCATGCAATTTTAATTGTGCCATCCTATGAGATTAATTAACCCAATTTGAATTTTATGCCAATGAACATAATAGATCACATAATATATTATTTTGGGGCTACCATTTCGTTTTGGTGGAATAGGGAGGGGAGGAGCATTGGTATAAAATATCTCCAATGAAGAAAATCAACTAAGAATGCCTCTCCTTCGACGAATTCTTCTCCAAATTCCGTAGATGGATCTCCAACGACACACAGACCAATGATCGAGGAAAACGCCGATGACACCGGCGTCCATATTTTTCCAATGATTGTCTTCTTCCTTGAGACCTTGTCGACGTCATCAAGCGAACGAGGTTGGGTTTTATTTGCATGTGAATATTTTTTCCCATATTCTTACCTTGGTTTCTTTTTTGGTTTGGGAATGAAACATTGAGGGAGGTTGTAAAGCTTGATGTTCTTCTTCCATGTTTTTTTGAGCCATAGGATACCACCCTAATGTGGAGGGTACGAGCCAAACCAACATGGCCCAACCCTTCCACAAATATTTTTGTGTTCTTACCGAAAGAGGAGAATGACATCCATCCATGGTTGGGACACGAGAATGGCGTTCGACACCACCAACGGCCATGATTAAGGCGACGACGCCACCCCGCAGCCTCCGCTCCGCCACGCAGGTGGACCACATCCCCACAGCCGGACCGCCGCCCCCCAGCCGGACCACCACCCCGCGGACAAGCCACTCCTCAGCACCCACTACAACTGAGCCATTGGTGCCGTCCGCCGAGCCACCGCCGTCATCCGCTGGCCAAGCCTCCCGGCCACGCTGCCCACGGCCATCTATGCCGCCTTGGTCATGCTACCCTCCTGGCCGAGCCACCCTGGCTGAACCACCATCCCCGACCTAGTCACCCCGTGGCCTTGCGCACTCGCGGCACCCTCCGCAGCCACCCGTGGCCCTCTGTAGCCCCACAGGGCCTACCGGGCCAGACCCAATGGGTTGGCCCAAGCTGAGTCGGGCCGGGTCGGTCTGACTTGACCTGATGCCACTAAGACCCATTTACTTTCTTTTGGGCCATAACATTGGAATCAGACTTCCGTTTGACGAACCATAAGCAGCGCTGGAAATCATGGAGCGAGACGATCCCTTTAAGTATACCCCACTGTATTTTTGGATTAAGATGGGGAATATCCAGGTTGGATCGAGAACAATTCCAACCGGGCCCCAGTGACTAAAAGGCTAATAACTCACAGACCAGGCATCTGGTTGACACGTCGTCTATTGCGTTAACACCCCTATGACGTGGCAGTCCTTTGAGATACTTCTTCATGGGACTTCATGGATATTGGACTATCGACCAGTAGCTTGTGAAGCGGATCCTCCCGAAGACGAGCGAGCATAGTGCTGGAACCTAGTGGCTTGCTGAGACTTGAGGACTGTTGACTGTTTCGACTCAGAATGACTTGATAGGCCCAGTGGGGAGGATCTTGGTGACGTGTGAGACCCACGATGGGGAGCGCCTTGGTGATGTGGAAGAACCACGATACTCGACAGGAGGAGTACCTCAGCATGCCATGAGGGGGAGCGCCTTGGTGACGTGGCAGACCCACGGTGGGGAGTGCCTTGGTGACGTGGAAGACCCATGATACTCTACAGGAGGAGTACCTCAGTAGTCCATGGTTAGTGGGAAGTGACTCTGTGTGATGAGGTAGGCCCATTATACTCGATATAGGAGGAGTTTTCAGGTAACTGAGGTGTTCGACGTTGTGACTGGGAATGTTACTTTATAATGCCCCTATGAATAATTCATGGTGTGAGATGAGTCAGTACCACTGTGGTTTCATCTTGATTGAGATGGATTACATGATAACTTAGGTATATGTATAGTAATATATCTAAGTATGGTTATCTTTTGATTTTATACTTTTCGATTTATCCTTGATTTATTTTCTGAGACCTAGACGGTCTTGGGGTCCCTACTGAGTATCTTTATACTCACCCCTGCACGGGCTATTCCCGCACCATGTTGTGTTGGATGCAGATGACAGACATCACTGACTAGGGCTAAGAGTACCAGGACTGGACCGTACCTGGAGGTGGATTATACAGTGTGTCGGTACACAGAGGAGACTGGAGGACGTGGAGTGCAGAGGAGGTGATTAGTACCTACCCTTCATGTAGGAAACACAATGGACAATCTAGTAGCTTTCTCTTCTCTTTATTTAGTTTTATTTTATTACAGTTGTACTTGTACCTTTACTGTTGGGCTTGTATTCTTCCCCCTTTTTTACTTTCAGCAGTCTTTCGGTTATATATTTTTCTTGTGTATGTATCTTGATGTGTTCTTTGTTACATAAGTTTGATGGTTATAAAGGCAATTCCTTCCCAGTTTTTGGGAATACGCCTTCGGTACAAGTTTCCAGCCCATGGCCTATGGAAGGCGGGCTTGGGGTAGTCACGACACGGGCCCGAGGGACGGGTCGTTAAAAATTGGTATCAGAGGAGTTGGTTGTACCGTCAAACTATGAATCTGATATTTTCTTTGAAGAAATAGTGTTAAGGGTAATGAGTGCGGTTTTTAGTTCATGAAGTCCAGTGTTGGTGTGGCGGCTGGCGTATCCCTTCACCAGGACCCTGAATTCTGATTTTTAACTCAGTGCAGAAAAACACTGATTGCGTGTGTGATTTCAAAAGTTTTCTTTTTGATCTATTGATTTAGCTCACCATGTATAACTTATTAACCGTGGCGCACCTATTCTATTTCAGGATGCCTCTATGCAAACAGCTAGCTAGAGTTCCGAGGGTTGTAAGAAATGATAGCCCACCGAGCGACGAGGCTCTGGTGTAGGACCCTCTTTTAGTAGAGGCACTAGCGGAGGCACCAGAGATACAATTACCCGTTGGGCCACTGATGCCACCATTCCCTACAGTAGAGAGTGCACACCTCTTGGGCGCTTTTCATGAGTTCCAATGCCAGAGGCCACCCAGGTTCAGGGGAGAGATGAACCCACAGGCAATTTTGGATTGGATGGAGGTTGTTGTGAGAATCTTTCGACTCATAGGTACCCCAGCCGATCTCATGGTGATTCCTTCCGCCAGCCTTCTACAAGAAGCAGTTGGTAGATGGTGGAGCTTGATTCTCCAGGTTCATGAGGAGGTGACCCTTCTCTAGGTATACTTCAAGAGCCTATTTTGGGCAGATATTGTTCCAGCGACTCTTTTCACAGTGCGCATTCAGATGCTACATCATCTGCAGTAGGGGAGCATGACTGTGGATTAGTACTCAGCGATATTGACTGACCTCTCATGCTAATCCACAGATACGGTGCATGACCCTTTCTTTAGGACCAAGACCTTTGACAAGGGGCTCAAGTGGGAGATCATGGCTTCAATGATCTGACTCAGCATCCCAACTTAGGATGGGGTGTTAGAGAGACCCCTCTTGGTGGAGAGTTTCCATACCGGCTAGTCACCGGCAGTGACACCCACTCCCAGTCATCACATAGTGGAGAATTATGTAGATGGTAGTAGACAAACATCACAATGGTCCAAGAGGACCATACCTACTGGTGGATGACCGCATGACATAGGATCGGTTGTGCGGGGCAGCCAAGGCAGAGCCAGTCATTCCAGGAGTGGGTAGTGTTTTACATGTTGCGGGCAGGGTCACATGGCTCATTACTCTCCGACCCACCGTACGGATGATCACCTGACGGTCGAAGGAAAACCTAGGCAGAGATAGATGTTCAACTGAGGAGGTCCACAGGGAGCAGGCAGACATGGTAGAGGAGCTGGCCATATAGCTGGCTGTGGGGGACGATTCGAGATGTTACCACCACCACAACCAGGAGGTATACCTTGACCACGAGGAGTAGGTGGATAGGGGAGAGCTCAGATCCAGGAACATTAGTCCTACGATCATGACACTCCGGAGATGATATGAGGTACCATTTGTGTCTACTCCACCTTAGCTGTAGAACTTATAGACATATGTGCCATTCCTTCTTTTCTTTCCACCGCCCTCATTCAGAGCTCAGAGATTTTGATGGAGTCATTGGCTCGATCCTTACGACTAGAGAATACTTTGGGGGAAGATTCGTTGATTATGAACATGTGCCGGTAGTGCGATAATACTCAAGGAGGTGAGAGCTTCAGATGGGATCTCATAGTAGTAGCATCGAGGCCTTACAACAACATCTTGGGTATGGATGGGTTATCTGCAGTCTATGCTTAGATAGACTATATTAGGCGCAAGGTGTGGTGTGTTCACATGAATGGGACCAGGTTTACCTTCACTAGTGAGAAGGGAGCCTTTATAGTGTAGGATGGACTTACCCAGGGGAGAGTGCAGCCAATCACTCATAAGTTGTCTAGCCTTACCCTTGGAGCTGTTGATGTGGATAGTTCGAGCTATCCTATAGTGGTGGACCAGTATGACGATGTCTTAACTGATGATGTTCCGGGTCTACCTCCTCACAGAGAGGTGGACTTTTACATTGACTTTTACATCAGGAAGACACTGAAATCTATAAAAGAATATTGGATGGCTCTTGCAGAGCTTCCTGAGTGGCAGGTACAACTGGAGGACTTGTAGGGGAAGGGATTAATCCAACTGAGTGTTTCACCATGGGCAGCCCCAATTCTGTTCACCAAGTAGGATGCGAGCTTGAGGCTTTGTGTTGACTATCAGCACCTAAACCAGGTGACCGTGAAGTACAAATACCCACTCCCGAGGATTGACGGCCTCTTTGATCAACTAGAGGGAGCACAGTGGTTCTCAAAGATAGACCTCAGTTCAGGCTATCACCAGCTCAGAGTACAAGATGAGGATATGCAGAAGATGGCCTTTAGGTGTTGGTACGACCATTACGAGTTTTGGGTTATGCCATTAGGCGTCACCAATGCTCCTTCAGTGATCATGGGAGTCATGAAAATTATATTTCATCCATTACTTAATTGCTTTGTAGTGGTCTTCATCGACAAAATTCCAATCTACACGACTATTGAGGAGGACAATTCCTATCCTTTGCAGGAAGTACTGGACACACTCCGAGACCACCATATGTATGGTAAGCTCTCGAAGTACCAGTTCTGGATCCGAGAGGTTCACTTCTGGGGACATGTCATATCCGATGATAGAGTTGCAGAATATTCATCAAATATTGAGGTTGTACTTGCTTGGGATCCACCCTGGAGTGTGACAGAGGTATGAAGTTTCTTGGGTTTGGTCGGATATTACTGGTGGTTTGTGCCAGATTTCTCCAGAATTGTAGAACCACTATCATCCTTGACAAAGAAGGGGCATCCCTTAGTTTGGTCAGATAAATGCCAGCAGAGTTTTCAGGACCTGAGGCATAGGCTGACTAGTGTCCCCATTTTGAGGCTTCCAGAGGAGGGCATAGGGTATGTAGTTTACTACTACACATCAGGGACTAGACTTGCATGTGTCTTGATGCTGGAGTGAGAAATGATCACATATGGTTCTCAATAGATGAGACAGAATGATCAGAACTACGCTACCCATTTTCTGGAGTTATTTGTAGTGATCTTCACCTAAAAGATGTGGTGACACTATCTGATGGACAAGTGTTTTACAGTGTACACTGATCACAAGAGTCTCAGTTATATCTTCTCTCAGAAGGACATGAACCTGAGATAGCGACGTTGGCTTGAGTTCCTCCAGGACTACGACTTCGAGATAGTCTACACTCCTGGGAAGGGGAACGTTGTAGTAGATTCACTCAATCGGAGGTCTAGTATACAGCTGGTTGGTGAGGCGATGGAGTAGCTGGCCACTTTACCGATATCCTTTGTGGATAGAGAGGGATTAGCATTTCTACAGTCTCTTATAGTAACTCCCCCACTTCTTCAGCGAGTCAGGGAGGTGCAATGTGGGGACGCTGACTACAAGGTACGACGTGATCAGATATCCACAGGACATGCACCTAATGGATTTTCTAATGGTGGGGAGCACGTCATCCCCTTCAGAGGATGTACCATGGTACTAGTGTCACTTCAGATGGAAGTGTTGAGGGAGTTCCACACATCCCATCTAGTGGTACATCCAAGAGTGGAGAAGATGTACCGGGATCTCCAACGACATCAATGGTGGCCGGGAATGAAGAATGAAATAGGAGAGTTTGTCTCTCGATGCCTCACATGTTATCAAGTGAAGGCAGAGTATCAGGTACCAACAAGCTTGGTTCAGCCTTTATATGTCCTAGATTAGAGGTGGGATGAGATATCCTTGGACTTTGTGACTGGACTTCCATGTACATCCAGGGGGCATGACTTGATTTGGGTGATCGTCGACCGACTCACCATGTCAGCCCACGTTCTACCGATCAGAGAGCAGGTTTCAGTAGAGAGCTTGGCACACCTCTATGTGAAGGAGATTATGCGGTTACATGGAGTACCTTCGATAATTATCTCTGATCATGATGCACATTTTACTTCCTGGATATGGAAGGGGTTTCAAGAGGCTTTTGGGATGAAGCTTCATTTGAGCACCGCCTTCCATCATCAGACAGATGTCCAGACAGAGCGGACCATTCAAACCCTCAAGGACATGCTGCATGCTTGTGTCCTCACCTTCGATCGCAGCTGGCAGGATCACTTTTCTTTGGTGGAGTTCTCATACAACAACAGCTATCACTCCACCATTGGGATGGCACATTTTTAGGTGTTATACGGGATACCTTGCAGATCTCCTTTGTGCTGGACTGACCCATAGGAGTCAGCACTAGTGGGACCATAGATGGTGCAGACTACCACAGAGAAGGTGAAGATCATCCTAGAGAAGATGAATACTGCACAGAGCAGAAAGAAGTCGTATGCTAACAGAAGACAGAGACCTCTGGAGTTCAAGGATGGCGACCACATCTTTCTATGGGTCTCACCTCGAAGAAGCTTACAGAGATTTGGATGAGGCGGCAAGTTATCTTTGTGGTTCGTTAGACATTTTTAGGTCCTCAGCAGAGTTGGCGAGGTGGTGTACTACTTAGCTATTCAACCTCAGTTGCACCGGGTGCACGATGACTTACACATATCCCAATAAAGAGATATGTGCATGACCCTTCCCACCTCATCGACCATGGAGAGATAGATGTCGATGATGGGGAGACTTTTAACGAGGTTTCAGTAAGGCTTGAGGATAGATAGGATAAGGTCCTTCATTGATGGTCGATACCTCTGGTGCACGTTTTTTGGCAGTTTGGGAACCTCCCGGAAAGAACATTGGAGCAGAAGGCTCAGATGTGTGCTCAGTATCCCCTCTTGTTCCCTTAGTTTGTGTTGTGGCTTATGGGGAAATAAATCCCTAAGTTGGGTAGAATGTAATCACCCAAAATTTCCATGTAATTTTTTTTAAATATATGGTAATTTTACAAGTCTGTGAAAATTAGCGGCCATGATTTCAAGGCACGGAGTTCGCGGAATGAATTTATGAACATTATTTCAGGTACGTTTAATTAACGTGTGAGCAGGAATTTCTAACTTTTGAACCGGTGCTCAGAATTGAAACCTGAGGGCACCGTTGAACTCGTAGTGCCAGTATTCAATTAAGGAGACCTTCACCTCGACCATAGTGGGTCGAGGGTGAAATTAAATTTTTGGGTTTTTTGTGGAAATAATAAAATAAAATAATCACATTTTATATTATTTGTTAAAACCTCCATGTAAAAGTTGGTAGTGGGGACCACAAGACCATAACCTACCATGAGTGGTTATGGTGGTAGGGACCACCCAAGCCAAACCTCTAATGAGAGGTTATGGTGGTGGGGACCACCTGAGGCCTAAAACTCTATAACTACCCTCTTAATGAGGGAGAAACCTCTCAAATCCCTCAATACTGTGGAGGGGCCTCTTGAGCTTCCTACGACTTTAATTGTTCCAACCTATGAGATTAATTAACCCAATTTTAATTTTATTCCATCAAACATAATAGATCACACAATATATTATTTTGCGGCTACAATTTCATTTTGGTGGAATTGGGAGAGGAGCATTGAGAGAAAAGCTCTCCAATGAAGAACGCAAATGAAAAACGCCTCTTCTTCAAAGAATTCTTCTCCATACTATGTCGTAGGATCTCCAAAGACGCATGAACTGACAATCGAGGAAAACTACGATGAAACCAACATCCATCTTTTCACAACGATTCGTCTTCTTCCTTGCGACCTCATCGATGTCATCAAGAGAACGAGGTAGGGTTTTATTTGTGTGTGAATATTATTTCCAATATTCTTACCATGGTTTCTTTTGCTGTATGGGAAATAAACTTTATGGGAGGTTGTAAAGCTTGACAATATTTTTTCATGTTCTTATTGATCCATATGCTACCACCCTAACGCGGAGGGTATGGGCCAAAAAAACATGGCCCGAAACATCCAATAATCTTGTTTTTTTCTTTGCGATGGAGGAGGATGGAAACCATCCATGGTTGGGGCATGAGAATAGCGGCCGACAACACTATTGTCCAAGACTAAGGTGAAAACGCAATGGAAACGCCCCGCGACATCCGCACCGCCCCGCAGCTCGACCACCACCCCTATAGTTGAGTCTCTCTACGGTGCCCATGGCTCCCGAGCCGCCACCACCATCCACCGAGATGCCACCTACGTCTGGCGAGCCCTCTCTGCCATCCGCCGAGCCACCGGTCGAGCTGCCACGTCCGCGCCGCTCGTGGCATACCGAGTCTCCCAGGGATGAGGCTCTCGCGACCCACCAATCCGCCTCAGCCACACCGCTCACGAACTTCTGAGCTTCCCATGGCCGAGTCGCCCATGACCCTACGAGCCACACTGGCCACCCCGCCCGTGTCCTTCCGAGCCACCCCGGTGGTGCCGCCCTCCTGGACGAGCCACCCTGACCAAACCCCCATCCCCGGCGGAGCCGCCCCGCAGCCTCGCGCCCTCGCGGCACCCTCTGCAGCATCATGGCCACCTGCGGCCCTCCGCAGTCCTTCACAGCCTACCGGTCCAGACCCAACGGGCCGGGCCAAATCCAACGGGCCTGGCCGCACTGCGGGCAGGGCCGGGTCTGTCCGACCAAGTCGGACCAGACCCGGGCTCACTACGACCCATTTACTTTCTTTGGAGCCATAAATTTGGCACCAGACGTCCGTTTGAAGAACCATGAGTGGTGCTAGAAATCATGGAGCCAGATGGTCCTTTGGATTATATCCCACGAGAGTTTTGGATTAATATGGGGAACAACAAGGTTGGATCGAGCACGAATACAAACGGGCCCTCAGGACTAAAAGGATAATAACTCACAGACCGAGCATCCGATTGACACACCGTCTATTGTGTTGATACCCCTATGACATGAAGGGAATTTGAGATACATCTTTTTGGGACTTCTTGGTAGTTGGAGTATCAACTGATAGCTTGTGGAGAGGATCCTCCCAAATACGAGTGAGCATAGTACGGGAAACTAGTGGATGGCTGAGAATTGATGACTGCTGACCATTTAGAATTATAGTTACCTAATAGGCTCAGTGGGGAGTGCCTTTGTGATGCAGCAGACCCATGGTACTCGACAGAAGGAGTACCTCAGCAGGTCACGAGGGGGAGGGACTTGGTGACGCGGCAGACCCACGATGGGGAGCGACAGGGTAACGCGGAAGACCCATTGTATTCGATAGGATGAGTATCTTAGCAGTCGCGGCAGGCCCTATGTACTAGATAGAGGAGGAGTTCTCCAGTAGCTAAGGTGTTCGACGTTGTGATTGGGAATGTTACTTGATACTATACGTAGAATAAATCCTAGCGTGAGATGAGTTTGTACCCTTGTGTTTTCCTCATGATTGAGATGGATTACTTGATAAAATAGGTATATGTATGGGTATAAACCTAAGTAGAGTTATCTGTTGATTCCATACTTTTTGATTTATCCTTGATGGATTTTGTGAGACCTAGAGGGTATCGGGGTCCCTAATGAGTATCGTTACACTCACCCTTCCACGGGCTATGTCCGCACATTGTTGTGTTGGATGGAGAAGACGGACAAAACTGATTGAGGTTGAGTATACCCGGAATGGATGGTACCTGGAGGTGGACCATATGCTGTGTCGGTACGCAGAGGAGACGGCTGGACGTGGAGTGCAGAGGATGCTATCTGTACCTACCATTCAGTTAGGAACCTCAAAGGAAGATCTAGTAGCTTTCTTTTCTCTTTCATCAGTTGTATTGTATAACATTTGTACGTTTACCTTTAATGTTCAACTTGTATTTCAGCCCCCTTTTTACTTTCAGCACTCTTTTGATTATACAGTTTGCTTGTGTCCGTATCTTGTTGTGTTTTTGGTTACATATGTTTGCAGGTTATAAAGGAAATGACTTCCCAGTTTTAGGGAATACGCCTTCGGTGCTAGTATCCATCCCCTAGCCTATGGATGGTGGGATGGGGTAGTAATAGAATGGGCCCTAGGGGACGGTCGTTACAACCATACATAACCATTCTATCTAGGCCTCATGCCAAGACCATAAATATCATTTTTTCATGGCCTTGTTCCAAGACCATAGCTTGTCTTATTAGACCTAACGATTAATCCAGAGGCTATAGTAGGCCTCACCCATCACATAATAAGTCCTATGCATTCCTAATATGTCTAATAAAAATATGTCTTTAAATGAGAGTGTCTCATACTACTTTTATTAATTTAAATTTTAATAACAGATAAAAAATTATCATTGATAAATTATTGAGGTACATATTCTTTAAACAGTCCAATGTGTCCCATAAAACTTTGAAAAGATAAATTCGTAATCCATATAATATTATAAAAATATTAATCCCTTATCTCAAATAATTTTCTTTATTTGTAAGACATAAATTAAATGAGTAATGAAATAAATTCACATTTAATCGAAAATGCATATATAGTTTTGTCTTCTGAAGATAATCTTTTACAATAAATAAATATGTTTCACACATAAAATCATAAAAAAAATATTTCAATTATTTATAAATCCATGTGCTTGATAATCTCAAAAAATTTATTTTTAGCTATAATTTTATTATGAATGAAATATGTGTTGATGTTGTGCTTGATGCATGAGCATGACTATATGCAGATGCGACATCCATAAGTTAAAAATAATGTGACAACATGTTATGAACATTTTTTTAAAATATGATGTTATTTATTATAATATTTCAATAAACATAATATCCTTTGTATGTGTGGGTATATATACAGTCATGGTATTTAGATTTTTTTAATTTATAACATGTCAATAAGTATTAGTTAGTTTTAATAATTATATATTTATATATATCACTTGGTATTTACAAAACTCTAATTCGGGGTATAAATTTATATTTAAGGAGAACATTGATAAAAATATCCATATTTAAAAACAAGTAAAACATATCTTGATACACATTAAAATATCCATTATCATAAGAAGAAAAATGACTTCAAGTGTGTGTGTGTGTATATATATAAACAAACAATAATCGTATATACAGTTATATATATATGTATATACATATGAAATTTAATCTATAATACTTATCATTGTAGAATAAATTCTTGTTTGAGAAAAACCAATGATAAATTAGTATATCAATTGGAAAATTAATATGAAATCTAATTAGAACATAAACATCTATAATTGATAATATCTATTCTGAAAGATTCATCATGAGTTTAAATCATTAATTTTATAAACATAATATGTTCATTTAATGCGGGATATCAAAACATAATAAAATAATTAAACCCCCAATCATGAATTAAAACATGAATTCATAATTTAAAATAGTATTTACAACTATGATATAAAAACTAACATTATATAATCTCTATTTCTTTATATGTTCTGAAAATAATTTCTGTTAGACACACACAGACACACACACACACACACATATATATATATCTCTGTGTGTGTGTGTGTGTGTGTGTATAAATGTATTAAACCAAGGTTGATAAAATGATAGTTCAAACCCTTTTCACAACAATAACAATTCTCAAAGATTCTGAAAATAAAATTAGAGGACAGATCAAAATTCATATATATATATATATATATATATATATCATCGCAAATTAAAATTTAAATCGATAAAATAAAAACATAACCCTTAACACACACAGAAATATATACCAAAAAATAATAATTTATATATGTGAATCTATTTAAATATACAAATACACATTTATATGTAATAATTTGTATTACAACATAATTTGATCAAACAATTAACGCCTTATAATGTAGAGAAAAATAATTCTTCCCTTAAAAAATCAATTGAAAATAATAAGATCCCTTAGTTGTTTTTAGAAAACAAATGGGAAAAGGAAACCTTCTAATTGCTAAAGAGGTTGAGCCCATATAGATGTGTAATTCTGAAATTGTGACCATGGAGGAGGGATTCTTCAACCACTTATTTATAAAAAATGTAGCTTTTCAAGCTTCTTAGTGAAGCTAGGTTATTATATTTATATTTTTTAAAAACACCTAAAGAATGACCCACATCACATGTCATCTGTACTTATTATTATGTATGTCCAAACATTATATATATAATGATATATTAGTATTTTTATCCATTTTTGACTATCTATTTGTGGTACGATTGTTTTTTTGTCTTTTCTTTCCCATGGGTCATCACAGTCTCTTAATTTTTTGTCATTTTTTTTAACTCTTTTTCTCTTTCTCTTATTGTCACGAATCAACACATTTTTTATTCTTTTTTTCATCACGTGTTCTTCCCCCTTTTTTCATCTCACATGCTTTTATTTTTTTCCTTAACCATAAGTTTTAATATATTATTATATTATATATATTTTAAAGAGTTTTGGATTTTTTAACAATCATCTCATTTTCAAATTTTTGTGTGTTTCAAGCTTCAAACTTTTCATTTGTCCATATTTATACTTTTTATTATTATTCTTCTTTCTTTCTCAGATTATTAATAATATTACATGAATAAAATATAAAAATAAACGATAATATATAAATTTAGAATCTTATAACTATAAAACACATAGACACACATAGACACACATAGATATAAATATATAAATATGAAAAAAACAATTATTAATATCTATAAACAAATACATCTATATATTTATTAAATCACATTTTAATATATATAATAACTATATATTTTTATAATACATTTCACAGATTTTTACCATATAAATAAAAGTTCATTTTCTTAACATATAATATAATTTATTAAAACACTTAATTTTATAAATATTTTTAAATAAGGTTGTCTAAAAAAATTTATTATGGGGTTTTAATTATAAAATAATCTATTTAATAGAAAAATTATATAATTATAATATGTAATAAATTTCTGGGATGTTACAAAATATGTTGATCCCCCACAATTGCATTAGTTTTAATGATGTCTTCAAGAACCTCTTCAATAAATGGCTAAGGAGAGACAATTAAATCTTCAAGTTTAATATTCAATTTCTAAATGGGATAAAGAAGAAATATAATCTTATATATTTTAAAAATATAAGGAGCTATTACAACATCGACACTCCACCTTTTCCCCTTGAAATGGATAAGTTTTTTAAAAGGAGAGGAGGTGACAATTTATAGAGAAAAGGGGTGAGAATTTATCACTCATAATCTGATCTCCAAAATTAGGTCCATGTATTAACCATTAAATTGAATAATTTTGATACGGTTATATATTTAAAGTTGTTAACTTTTATATCCTACTATCAGCCTAAAAATATTGGTTTTATTTTACCCTGGATGGAGAGGATATGGTATATTTACTCTAGAACATTTAATCTCGCCATGTGACTGTTCGTATTCAAAAACTTCAACATCCCATCCCATAATGACCATGAATTTGTAGGAGTATGTCATGGAATAATTTATTAATGTTTTAAATTTATTCTCTATCCAAATCCACATTTAGTATTAACTTCATTATACAGGTCCTATTATAGATACAATCCCATCTTAAAATGTGTCCAGATATGTGCATAATTTTCAAAGCCTAGATTGTGTGCTGGTTATGGGACTCTAAAATATGGATTGTGCTTTGGGAATGGAAGGATGAAATGAGGCCCAGGGGGTATGGATTCTAAAAATAAATAAATTTAACAATTTAAATTATTTTATATTATTATATGGGAAAATTATAGAATAAAAATAAAATGGTTAAATTGCAAAATTAGGCCATTTTTCATCTAAGTAGAAAATTTCCTAAAAATATAAACATTTGACAATTTAAGATAAAATAAATCTATGGTTAATTAATAACATTAAATTATAGTATAAATTATGTGAAAATTTTAGTTTCATCCCCTCCCTAACCTTATGGGTGTTCCATAAAACCTTAACCTGATGAATTACATTATTCCGCAACACTTTCTCTCTATGGTCAAGAACCTAAACTGGTTGTTCAATATAAGGAATATTATCTTCCCAATGAACTAATTTAGGTATCAAAACAAGATATAATTCAAGAACATACTTACATGGAATCAGAACGAGAAATATATTAAGCACTTGGGACAAACACAGAGGTAAATCCATTCGGAAGACAACAAGTCCAAGATTCCTTATGATTTCATACAGTCTAATGAACAATGGACTCACCTTCCCCTTTTTACCAAAACACGTCACACTGTTTATAAGAACCCAGCCTTAAACATTACATATTATAGTTCTTTTAACTATATGTCACTTCTTACATTACCAATGATATTTTCAGTTTATATTTTTTGAATGTTATAACATAACTCATACATATCAACCCACAATCAGACAATGTGTGTACAATTAAAACTGTATCCATTTTTTTCAAAACATAAATTTTCTAACACTAAATAACAATATGATTTTTTTTGAAAAATATTCATCACATTTAAATTGACAATCTTATTTCTCTTACACATCCTTATAGCCTATTTAAATCAATTAGAAACATAGAATGAGCATAAAAAGAGCATTAAGGGATATAAAAATAAAGAAAGAAACCAATAGTCCATGAATGATTATAAAAATATGAAATAATTTTCAGAAATACATATGTGTAACCCATAAAGTATCAAATAAAAACTTTGTGAAGCATGAAATTAAAAAAAAATCATAGAAAACATAAATAGAGAATAAGGGTATATTGGGTCATTAATTGAATAATTTTGTACCCACCACAAATACCTTATGATTTGTAACCCTCAATCCTACATTACAATGTAACAGTCACAACTACCTTATTGTGTAACCATCATAGGTACACTTTGAGTAACCATTCAACCGACCTCGAACTTACACCTACCAAATGTGTAGTAAAGAGATACAGGTCCACCCTTAATCATAAAAAATGTCAAAAAACAATAACATTATCATAAAACATGAATATTTTAATAAAAAAATTCTTTGGAATTTCATAAAATAAGATTTTAAAAGATGATTTTTAAATAAAATACCTTTACAAAATATCATATAATTGAAGTTATAATTAACATAATGAAACTATTACGTTTATACACCATAAATAAAAATAATACATCATAATATAAACGAAATTCATTAAAAAAAATCTCATTAGCCCATAATTAATGAAGTAGAAGGTGAACACAATGAATGGAAATTGAGGTAAAAATTCCCTAACATCTGGTGTTCCTTACTTGAAACTTGTTTGAAATCCTATATAATTGTTAAGATAGTGTTATTAATATTTAAAAAAACATATTGATGTTTCTAACACCTCATATGATCATTTTATATCATCATACCATACATTAATTGATAATATTTTGATCTTTCCACTGTTTCAAGTTCATTATTTACCGGATTTCCAAGGACAGTTCATAAAGTTTTTTCTTGTCGAATGGAAGATAAACTCCAGAAGTGGAATGAAATGGTATTGATATGTTTACATAATATTTAATTATTCGATAAATCATTTTGGTTATATGGTGTGAGGATGAATAATTAGATATATCGTTAGAGATATCTGTTTAGATAATTTTGGAAGATCTTCGATAATCACAAAATAGTTTCATTATATAACATAATATTATGTATATATGATAAATCATGAACCTGAAAGATGATGTATCTTACACTTTTAAATATTTTTCAACCGTTACAATGGTTTTATAAGTAATTTTGAAGGATGTAATGTAAATTGAAGACACATCATCCACAAGATTGATAAATCGACACATCGTATATGGTGTTTTTGTTTTTAGAATTAGAAGAAGAGGATAGGAAGAATGATGATCAATTTTCCATAAACATGACATAAATCCAGAATATATATAATAATAAAGCTTTAATTCCTCTTGGATCAGAGGTGTATATGAGATTATAAGGAAAATAATTGAAAACAAAACACAAGAAAATGAAATAGGATCTTTACCTCTTTATTTCTTCTCTTTGAGATCCTCTTTAAGGCCCTTGTTTAAAGTTTTTGGTGGAACCACAAGGTAGTTCATGTGGGGATTATAATTGGGAATGGTATTGGAAATAATTTAGACAATTATAAAATCGTGGTAGGTGTGAGAGAAAGAGGCGGATTAGGGGGTATTTATAGTGGAGGAGAGGAGGGGTATATCATTATTTTAATCATTATTTTAATATTTTGGCTCAAGAAAATGAATAGTCATGATTAATATGACCAAAAATATTAATTATATCATGTGAGTTTTTACAAAGGGATATTATATTAGACATGATACTAGTAATAGTGTATTTAACTGATAATGTATATATAAGGTATATTACCATATTTTACTATTCATCGGAAATTTAAGAATATCAAAAAAATATAAAAAATTCATCAAAACAATTTTACAATGTATTGAATGAAAAAATGAACACTATTTATTGAAAACAATTTTCTAAATACCATTCATTTTTATTTTAAATAGAATCATAGTATATTCTAAAAATAATAATTTTAAATCCTTGACTGATTTTATATCACCTGGAAAAATTATTCAAAATCTCATTATCTTATAACTATAAGAAAATAAAATAATAATATGATTTACTATTAATAAGGATTATATTAATTTTCATATTAATATTCATAAGGGTATGTTACTATTCACTAAAAACATTTGGCTCTATCTTACTCCAAATTAGTTAATGATCACAACCATAGATATCCATTTTTTGAAATTCAAATCATTGAAGCAGAAAAATTATGTTTATCGACTAGTTTATAACTATCTCCTTAAAAATGTTGTATTATGTAGAGATTCAGAATTATATGAATTTAAATTTATTTTTAAAACCTGGAGGTGTAACATTCTCCCCACCTTCTAGAAATTGCATCCTCAAAATTTTATTTACTTGTTAAATAAATGAGGGTATCTTTATGTCATATCATTTGAAGAATCCCATTTTGATTCTTCAAGCATGTGGTTTCTCTAAAAAACTGTTACACGATTGATTACCATATTCCACAATACTTGTTATCTTTGGTCAAAAATCTGAACATGTTTATCTTCATCAGAAAGGTTCTCGTCCAGCTAAACAAATTCTGCAATCAAAAACTGATATGATTTTGGCACATACATTCCTAACATAGAAACATGAAAAACATTGTGAACCTAGAATAAACATGGAGTCAAATCTAGTGGGTAGGTTACTGGTCAAACTATCTCCAGCAGTTGATAAGTTCCAATGAACTATGGACTTATCTTTCCTTTCTTACGAAAATGAATAACACTTTTCCATGGTGAGGTTATAAGGAAAACCTGATCACCTATCATGAAATAAAACTCATTCCTCCTATTATCGGCATAAATTTCTCCCTGCCTGAGGTTTTCCTCATGTGTTACTGGATTATATTTACATTCTCAGCCACTTACTCTACTAATTCTGGTCCCATAAACTTCATTTTCGTTACATCATCCCAAAATGCGGGAGCTCGACACTACTTCCCATATAATTCTATAAAATGTTCCATCTATATACTGGAATGAAACTATTATTATAAGAAAATTCAACTTAAGAAATAAGATGATCCCAACATCCCTAGTAATCCATCGAACAAGATCAAATAATATCTTCCAAAGTATGAATCATTAATTCTGAATGCCCATATAACTGAGGATGAAAAGATATAATAAAAATTTAATTCTATTAGCAACGTTTTCTAAAGGCCTTTCCCAATGTTGGAAGTGAACCTAGGATCACAGTTAGTTAGAGTATAATGAGGAACTCCATGTAACTTGACCATATCCTTGAGGTATAATCAAGAAAGATGGTATAAATACATAGTATCTCGAGAAGGAAAGAAATTAGTAGATTTAGTCAGTCGATCAATAATATCCTTGATTTCATTGTTACCTCAAGGAGTCTTTGGTATCCCCACAATGAAGTCCATGGATATATTTTTCCATTTCCAATCTTGCAAAGCTCAAGGCAGAAGCATCCCCTTTAGTAAGTTCTTCTCTACTTTAACCTAATTTCATGTCAAATATTTCATGGTAAAATCTATAGTATACCTCTTCATTCCATCCCATCAGTAATACTATCGAAGGACTCAATACATCTTTGTGATTTTGGGATAAACTGAAAATGGAGAACTGTGAGCTTCACAAAACAACTCTTTCTTCAGCGGAGAATCACCAGGCATACACAATCTTTTTCAAAATCTCAAAACACAATCTTTATCAATGTTAAATTCTGACAACCTATCCATTTTAACCAATTCTACATTTCTTTTAACTCCTTGTTTTCCTTATGTGCTTGGTTAATTCTCTTTGACAAAAATTACTACACTAAAAGATAAAAAATAGTGGAATTCCCTATACCAAAAACTTCCAAGAAAAAATTAATCAAATCATTCATTAAGGGGTCATATTCGAATCAAAACATGGTTACCGATGAATGATGTTTTCAACTAAATGAGTCTGCCACATTTTTTTTCCACATATGGTAATTGATAATGCAATCATAATCCTCTATCAATTCAAGCCATCTTCTATGCCTCATGTTTAGTTCCTTCCATGTGAACATATACTTTATAATGTTATGGTTGGTATATATTTTACATTTTTATACGTATAAATGATGCCTCAAAAATTTGAAATAAAAAACCATAGCTACAAATTCCAAATCATGTGTGGGGTAATTTAACTCATGAGGTTTTAGTTGTCTCGATGTGTAAGAAATTACAAGATCAATCTACATCAAAACATAACCAAATCCTTTAAGTAAAGCATTGCTATATATGAAAGACACACCATTTCTAGAAGGTAGGATCATAAATGAAGCAGTCACTAATATTCTATTCCATTCCTGAAACAATCATCACATTCATGTATCAATTTGAATTTAACTCATTTTCTAGTTAACACTCTTAGTAGACTAGATAATTGTGGAATGTTTTCAACAATCATCCAGTAATATCCTATAAAACCAAGAAAAATATAAATCTCAGTTATATTTGTGGGCCTTGTATATTCCCCAAAAACTTCAATTTTAGCATAATCAACAGATATAACATATTTTGAAACAAAATGACCAAGGAAATAAATTTGTTGTAACCATCATTAAAACAATCTGAATTTTCCATACAGTTTATTTTCATTTAAGGTTTTCAAAACAACCCTTATATTTTTTTCATTCTCAAATTTACTTATAAAATATACCATAATTTCATCAATAAACACAACCAAAAACTTATCAAATAACTCATGAAATACTCTATTTATAAGATCTATGAATAAAGAAGGTTCATTAGTTAACCCAAATGGAATAACAACAAATTAATAATGACCATATCTAATTTGAAAATCTGTTTCTGGAATGACATCATCCTTCACCTTCAACTGGTGGTACCCAGATCTGATTTCAATCCTAGAAAAATACTGATCTCGCTAGAGCTAATCAAACAAATCATCGATGTGAGGAAAATGATACTTATTCTTACTATTAATGTTATTAAAAGCTCTATAATAAAAGAAAAGTTTCATATAACCATATTTTTTCAAGGAAAACCCAGGATCTCCCCATGGAGAAGTTCTAGGATGAATGAAGCCTTTATAAAGAAACTAATGTAACAGATTATTCAATTTAAGAAGTTTTATTTGTGCCATTTGATAAGGGGTTTTGAAATTTTCATAGCATCGTGAACTAAGTCAATTGGGAATTCGACTTCTGGGTCTGGTACAACACTGGGTAACTCCTCAAGAAAAATATTATGGTATTCATTTACTACTGAGACATCAATAATATGAAGAGTTACCTTATTTTATACAATATGAGACTGATAACTTCATTTTTCATCCTTCAACAATTTCTCATCTTTCTGATAGGTTATCAATTACATGGGTTCATTCTTATATAAAAACTAAAACTCACTTGAAAAAACAACTCCTTTAGCTCTACAATAAATCGTAGCAAGATAAATAGAAAGCCATTCCATACCTAGAATGACATCAAACTCTACTAATTGAAAAACAGAACAGTTTTCATGTAATGTATTTCTATATATAACAATAGAAATATTCTCAAAATTCATTTTTTCTATAACATTTCCCCCTTGGTGTTTGAAAAATAAGTTCTGTTCTCATTTGATGAGGTGATATTTCCAATTTACAAGACGATTTCTGAGAAACAAAAGAATGTGTAGACCCTGTGTCAAATAGGACTTTAGAAAAATATGATTTAATAAAAAAAAGTAACTGATAGAAATTATTTGGATGGAATGACATCTACTGACATAGCCATGAAGGATCTCACTAAACCTTTCTTTTTATCTTCAGCCTGCTTTCCATCACTCTGATCTTTCTTTGGGAAGATATTTTCATAATAACCCATCTCACAACATCTGAAACACTTTATAGATTTCTTATCAGGATTAATCTTATGATCATTTTCATTGCAATCAATGGCTATATGTCCAAACTTACCAATTCAAAAATACTTCCCAGTTTTGGTATGGCATTACCTAGGGTGCTTTTTACCACACCTTTCACAAGATGGAAACTAAACATTATTACGATTATATTTCTTTCATCTCTTACCCATTGCATTCAATATGGACCTATTCTTCACTTTGTTCTAAAAGTACATGTCACTAGTTCAGAAAACGTTTTTTCTTCGGTTATTTTTCATTTTTTACGTCGGTTTCTAGCCGACGTTAATACGGGCGACGTTATAAATAACGTTTTTGACGTCGGTTATTTAAAAACAGACATCAAAAACATAAAATCGGGATGTTTATGACGTCGGTTATTTTAGAACCGACGTGATAAATAAAATGGGAAGGGTTTATCACGTCAGTTATTTAACAACCAGCGTGATAAAAGGCCTGGAAAATGGTTTATCATGTCGGTTATTAAAAAACCGACGTGATAAAAGGACAGGGAAATGGTCTATCACGTCGGTTATTAAATAACCGACGTGATAAAGCGGGGGGCAGGGTGTTTATCACGTCAGTTATTATAGAACTTTCATGCTAAACCGGGGGGGGGGGGTTATCACAGCGGTTATTAAACAACAGACGTGATAAACCGGGGGACGGGGGCTTTATCACATTGGTTTTTTAATAACCGACGTGATAAACCGGGGGGAGGGGGTTTATCACGTCGGTTATTATATAACCGCCATGATAAACTGGGGTGAGGGGGGTTTATCACGTCGGTTATTATATAATCGCCGTGATAAACCGGGGTGAGGGGGGTTTATCACGTCGGTTATTATATAACTATCGTGATAAACCGGAGGGAGGGGGTTTATCACATCGGTTATTAAATAACTGACGTGATAAACCATTTTTCCAGGCATTTTATCACATCATTTATTAAATAACTGACGTGATAAACCATTTCCCAGGCCTTTTATCACATCGGTTATTAAATAACCGACGTGATAAACCAATTTTTAAAAAAAAATTGAATGCAGTCATCTGCTCTCCACCAGAATCAACTAGAAAACAAATCAAGAAATTCTACCACAAAAACCGAAGTAGATCAAAATTAAGCATGTACATTGATATCATATAAAACATACCCCCTAGACAGCCCCCACCCTCATGTATACCCCATGGACAGCCCTCCCCACCCCGTTGGAGCACTCACCCTCATGTATACCCCTAGACGGCCCTCCCCCTCCCCATTGGATCTCCCACCCTCATGTATACCCCTTGGACAGCCCTCCCCCACCCCATTGGAGCCCCCACCACACTCCTGGACTGCCCCCCGACCCCCGAACAACCCCAAACACCCCTCGACAACCCCTCACCCGCCTGAACAGCACCCCCTCACCCCACTTGACAGCCCCCACCACACCCCTGGACAGCCCCAAACACCCCTGGACATCCCCCCCCACCCTCATGTATACCCCCACCCATGGACAACACTCCCATAACCCTGGACCGCCTTCCCACACCCCTGGACAGCCCTGCCACCCCCCTGGACTGTCCCCCACCCCACCAGACAGCCCCCCAAGACCGCTGGACACCCCCAACCCCACTGAACACACCCCCACACCCTTGGAACCCCTCCCCCACCGACCCAAATCCATACCAGAAAAACCATCATAAGTAAACCAAAACAAAAAGTAGAGAAAAATTAAACATTCACTTATATAACATTCAAAGCATACACTGTTAACTTCAAAAAAAACTAAATCCATCCTAAACAACTACCAAATACACAATTACAATGGCAATATTCAAAATTATATTTTACATTATAAACAACTAAAATTCAATCAAACCTGTAAAATAATTTGACCACTCCACTTGTAATTGTTTGATGTCTTCAGCAGTATAGGGTTTAAGGTCATCAAAAAGCTACAAATGAAAAAGAAAGTAGTTAACGTGTATAATGAATAAATAAAATTGAAATATTATGGCAATTTTTAAGAGGAAATCATACCCGGTCAAAATTCACAACTGTCCCAGTTGTTATTATTTCATACATAAATCTTAACATATAATATCTGCATTTGATGAGGCCTTGTTGTTCATGAAAATTCTTTTTGAATGAGTGTAAATTCAATATTTTATTTTTATGTAATAAATCAAAAAGTACAAATTATAAATGGATATTTTCCTTCGCATTTACATAATTGATCTTTGCACTTCTTTTCTTTGCGTTTTTTCGAAAGTAGGCCCATGCACTGTTAGAAAATAATACGAATCGGGTAAATTTAAAATTCATTATAAAATATACAACTATTGAGAAATTGAAACTTACTTTTCCAATATATTCTTAAATATTTCCCGCACATCACCATGGACATAGAATATCCAATAAAGGGCTTTCTCCCTTGAGAAAAAAACCCCTAACATCCAATGATCACTGATAAAAGGAAATTTGACGTTAGTGGGTTTTTTTGTTAAAAGAAAATTAACTCTTTGAGAGAAATGTGTTTCATACCTCTCACAAAAAGGCATCATCCAACATTGTGTGATTATATTCTTTTCAAATCTTTCAGCAATATAAACCATTCAATGTTCTTTATTCAATGCCCATGCTTCAGGGGAAATCAATTATGGGTCCATGAATCCATATACTTCTGTCAGCTCATTCCTCTCACAAATTTTATAAAGATACATAATACAAAACATACATAAGTATACATTTTTAATAAATATAGCGCAGGAAAAAGGTGTTAAGACTTACATGGAAAAAATTTGCACCACATTGATGCCCAACTTATCTCCAGTAACAAGCTCCATGATACAGTTTTTATAATCCCCACTCTTATTTCACGTCCACAAACATGAGCTTTATTGTAAACTCATAATAACCCGACAAAAAATGTGAATATCTTGACAATCTGTCAAGACCATTTGAATCTATATCTGATGTCATAGCCATTTTTCTTTGTTGTTGTCTATGTAATATTTCTTTACCTTTAAAGTATTCCTGTAAAAAAATTGAAAAATATATTAGTTTTCAAATGATAAAACAACTTTAATAAAAAATAAAATAAATGATATAACATTCATACCTCTATGGTAATGAGTCGAAGATGTCTGGATAGCCAAATTAAAAAATGGATGATACTCTTTCCAACTGTCTCCACCTCATCTGTAGGTATTGGTACCCTAGCTGATCTATCTATAATGTCTTTTATAGTGACCCTCTGATTCTCTACCTCTAATTGTTGATGATGAACTGTATCTCCTATACAATATACCAACCCATATTCTACTATATGATGTTGAGAATCATCAACATACAACTCGAAATAAGTAGGAAGTTGTGGCAGAGGCATAAGATAAATAATGGGGTCCGTAGGCTGAGGTGGGGGAGTGGGAGCTACTGTTGGAGGTGGAGGATAAATAATGGGGTCTGTAGGGGGAGGTGGAGGAGTGGGAGCTGCAGTCTGAAATTGTCTTTGCATTTCTGCAAACATAGACTGCACCGACTCTCTAATCTTTTCCTCCATCGTCGCATTAGTATTATGAACATCAGCCTCCAAGGATTATATTTTTTTATAAACCCCCTCAATGTTAGAAGTTGAAGAACGTGGAAACACTTTTCTTACCAATACACCTACTGGATATCCTCTTACACGGCCAGGATGTTCGGGCCTTCCCAATGCTGCAAATAAAATATCTTCCCTCCAAGTAGCTGTAAATGTCCCCTCTGAACTCTGCTCCTCAAGAGAGTCATGTACTAATTAATTGAACATTTCTGTAATGATTGAAATTATATGAAGAAAATAGTTAACTTAAATAAATAAAATAGATATCTTACAATCCTCTCAGCTACGATTCTCGATTCTTCCGAAAGATATTGCCCTTTTTTCCCTTCCGAGCTCTCTTCAATTTTTCATGTCTAGATGGAGGGGATGGTGGGGACACCTCTCAAGATCTTGAAGAATAAGCTCTTTTTTGTTGACACTTTTCCGCCATCATTTTTTCTTCCAATAATGCATACCCTCCCCGAGATAAACTATGAGGGTATACATTTTTAGATTGGATCTCCTGACGATCATTACTTGTTTACTGTAATTTAAGAATAAGAAATCATTAACAAAACATTAATAAAATCATTTATATTAGAATGTTTATAAAAGTTTACATTTCCCTTACCAGAAATGACTATTTTCTTCTAATTTCAAAAAACTATCTCCATTTGTCTTCATCTATAAAAGGATATATACGACATGGATTTTCATGACTCCTATAAACATAAATGAAATTAGATGAGAGGGTTGATTTGAAATCCCTCCATCTCCTGGTAGCCAACGATAAGCATTTCTTCCTGACTCCTCCACTGTCAGTAATATCAAAAGTCCTCTGATAAAGAAGAGGTTAAATATATTATATATACTAGAAACATTAAAAGAATAGTCAAACAATGACAAACGATCTTACCAAAAGCGTCTCCCACAACTGAGAGATAATCTCTTTATCCACACTTCTCCAATCATCATACAGAATGCTTACTTTGCTCTTAGCCTAGGTTGCTAAAAAACTCTTAAAATCTTTTGCATTCGGACCTCTAGGAATATCAACATCATCAAACTCAATGACTATCCTCTGATCCTGCATATGGGCAAGTGATAATTTTGGTAAACGTGTGCACCCACATTTACCAACCTTTGAAATCTTTGTCGTAATAAGAGAATGTGAATGTTCATCCCCAGAGGTATGACCATCAATATGCTCCTCTCCAGAATCATGTGGTTGATCATCTGAATGATCTGTAATTATCCTTCAAATCAAAAAAACAAACATCAGTTCACAAATATACAAATTCAAATAATTTAATACTACTGTAATCAGAAAATGGAAAAGTGTACTCAGTTACATAATAGTAAACATTGGTAATATGGTAAGCATGTTAAACAATGGTAAAGATGGTAAAGATGGTAAAGATGGTAAAGATGGTCAAGATGGTAAAGATGGTAAACATGGTAAAAATGGTAAACCTGGTAAACATGGTAATGTAATTGTCAGTGAACAAAAATAATAGATATATAATTCATGTAATGGTTATAAACATGATAAAGTAAACTAATCAAACTTAAAACAAACAAAAACATATACATATTTTTTTTTTAAACATGGTTTAATAAATAAAAAAATTACAATATCTAACATTTATGGAAAAAATAAATGTAAACAAGAAATAAACATATGTTACCTGTAATTTTGGGAATGTACAAATGGATTGTTTTCCCAAATTCCTTCGTCGTGATCGTTCCTTATGGCATAAACTATGTCTTCCAGATGATCATCATTATGTTCTGTTAATCTTTCCATGGAAGTAGGGATCTCACATAAATCTGCATATTCATCAATTTCATCCTCGCCAACATATTGTTTTTCCCTTGTAAAACAATAGCCCACTGTATATCTGATTGATCTACTACATAGAAATTTTTTTTCATGTCTTTCCATTATAAAAGAATCAAATGTGTCTTCCAATCTATTCAGATTGACAAGTATCATTCCAAATTCATCGTGTCAAACACTGTTGTTACCATTAAACCATTTACAGTTAAAAACAGGAAATTTAATATTAAAGTAATCAACCTCCCATATGTCTTCAATCACTCCATAATATGCACTTGATGCAGAAATTGGGTTTTTGTCCTTAACACTCGAAAAATACATTGCATCTGCAAACACCGATACACCACTATTCTGAACTGCACTTCTGTTGTCCTGAGCTTTCGTATGAAATGTATAACCATTAATGTCATAATCGGACCACGTTATCACATTTAAACATGGACCACCCACTATCCATTTTAATGTCTCTGATACATCTAATCTACCAAGAAAAGTATTTTTAATCCATGACAAAAAAGTTTTGTTGTGCTCATTCAAAATCCACATTTCTTTATTCTTTGGATGGCATTGTTTCAACTCATTAACATGCAATGTGATATACGGTTGAGTATTAGCTATGTTATTCAAGATGTATGATTCTAACTTCTTCATCTGTTCAGCTGACAATGATTCGACTTTCAAGCCGCGAATCCCCTTTCCCTCATTATTAACTCATTCATGGAAAGATGGAGGCAAACCTATGTGTTTCGCCGCAACCAAGTAGCTCGTACAAAACTCTGATTCCTCCTCAGAAATATACTTTTCAATAATAGAGGCTTTAGGTCGATATAGATTTTTAACATACCCCTTTAATATTTTCATATACCTTTTAAAAGGATACATCCATTGAAGATATACAGGTCCACAAAGCATTATTTATCGAACTAGATGAATCATTAAATGCACCATTATATCAAAAAAAGTTGGAGGAAAATACATTTTCAATTGAAAAAGTATAAAATTGCATCCTTTTCCAAAATTTTCAAAGCATTCACATCAATCGCCTTGTTACAAATTGAATTGAAAAAATAACACAACTTCATTATAGTCTTTCTGACACAAATGGGCAATATTCCACGCATTGAAACTGGTAGAATTTCTTGCATCATGACTTGACAATCATGTGATTTCATACCTATCAACTTCAATTTCTTCAATGAGAAAAAATATTTTACATTAGAAAAATAACCTTGAGACACTTTGGTATCATGAAGACACTGACAGAAGCTAATTTTCTCCCTCTTAGATAATGTATGAAAAGTCAGGGGAAGAAATGTTTGTCTTCCTTTAGGAGTGGGAGCTAACTCCAAATGTATTCCCATTGATAGTAAGTCTAATCTTGCATTCAACCCATATTTAGTCTTTACTTTAATATATAACAATGTTACAATCAATGAATCATAGATATATTTCTCCACGTGCATGAAATCAATATTATGTTTAACTTAATGATACTTCCAATATTGTAGCTCAAAAAAATTGACATTTTCTTCCAAATATGTCTATCATTACCATATTTCTATGTCTTTCCCAATGTCACATCAAGGTTTTTCACCCTCTCAAAATATAGATCAGGGTATAAAGGTATTGTAGCAGTATCAAATTCTTGTGAGCCATTGAATGCCTTTTTTAGTCTTCTATAAGGGTGTTCCATAGGCAAAAACTTTCGATGACCCATGTACAATGTTTTCCTCCCATGATGCAATTGACAATATGATGTCTGTTGTTCGCAAATTGGACATGCTTTATGCCCTTTAAAACTGTATCCAGAAAAATTTCCATACAGTGGGAAGTCATTTATAGTGAACATAAGCACTGCATGAAGTTGAAAACATTCCATTTTTTAAGAATCATACACCCTAATACCATCATCCCATAATAGTTTTAATTCATCAATCAATGGTGACTAGTAAACATTAATATCATTACCGGGTTGCTTTGTACCAAAGATCATTATACTCTACATGAAATATTTGCACTTCATACAAAATTCAGGAGAGAGGTTGTAAATTACCAATAAAACAGTCCATGAACTATGTGTGCTACTGAGGGTTCGGTATGGATTCATTCCATCTGTGAACAACCCTAGTCTAAGATTTCTAATTTCATTTCCAAATGTAGAATACTGCGCATCAATTTTCTTCTATTGTTGACAATCAGCTGGATGACGTATGTTTCCATCACATACCCGCTCTTCAGCATGCCATCTTAACCTTTTTGCATCATGTGAATTAGAAAATAAACGTTTGAAACGATTAATTATAGGAAGATACCAAAATACCTTTGAAGGGAGCTTTGTAATCTCTACACCAGCCTGTGATTTTTCTTTCACCTTATACCGTGATGCCCCACATTTAGGTAACTCTAACAGAAAATCATATTCCTTCCTATATATAATGCAGTCATTCGGACATGCATGTATTATCTTGTATCCCAATACCATTGGGCACAATATTTTCTTGGCTTTGTAATGTGAATCTAGAAGATCGTTATCTTTTGGAAGAATGTCTTTCATCAATTTTAGAAGCTCTGTAAAACTTATATCACTCCATCTATGTTTCGCCTTTAGTTTAATCAATCTTAAAACCGCCGAAAAAACCATAAAATCTGAACAACCAGGACATAATGGTTTTTCAGTATCACCATATAGACGCGCAACTGTCGGTTCTATCACAATTTGTTCTGCTACAATATCGCGAATCATTTCTTCAATTCCATCGGAGTTACCATCTTGCGAATCATCATCATCAGTGACATTCCGTCCAGTTTCACCATACCAAATCCATGTCCTATAACTCGGATTAAATCCATGAAAAATCAGATGATCTTTTATCTCTCTACTTTTCAACTTCTTCATATTCAAACATTTCAGGCATGGACAGAAAAAAATGTCACTACTTGGAACATTTCGTTTTTCCAATTCCATAAAGGCATCAACACCTTTCTCAAATTCATTGCTCATTCTATGTGCCGTAATACAACTTCGACTCATTATTACCTATAACAAATATCAACAAAAAATATATATTTTTAAGAAAAGACAAATATATGTTTATATGAAAAAAAATCATAATTTGAATGTAAACCAATTTAAAATATAAAACAAATCTATGGGTATTTAAGAAAATATGCTTGAATATTATTTTTAAAACAAAATATATTTAGATATAATAGTTTTAAATTTCATTGATTCAAAGAAAACCATGCCGCCTACATAGTTGATTGAAAATTGGATAAAATGGAGTAAACCTGAGAATCACCCCCACCCCCGGACAACCCCCAAAACCCTCTGGACAGGCCCCCACCTCCTTGGACATCCCCCCCACCCACCCACCCCCTTGGACCACCCCTGGACACCCCCAACCCTCCTGACAACCCCCACCCCTCTAGACAGCACCCCACCCCTCCTGGACACCACCCCCACCCCTACCCCTTGAACACCCCCTGGACACCCCCCAACCCTCTGGACAGCTCCCCACCCCCCCAGACAACCCCAAAAACCCTCTGGACAGGCCCCCACCCCCGTGGACAGCCACTCACACCCACCCACCACCTTGGACACCCCCAAACACCACCTGTTTCCACATCTTTGATATAACATATATTTTTTTAAAACGTGACATTATTAAAAATGTTTCATGAAATATGATGAAGAGTCCAATCGTATTTCTTATGAAATTTTTCTTACTAGAAAGGGTCTTAGTATTGGATATAATAATAAATAAAGTGGCAAAAAACAGAAATATAATCCTAAATAATGCATATAATTCATCATAAATATTTGAATAAATATGTTTGTAATCAACCATCAAATCCAAAAGGTGTATGAGAGAACAATTAGAGAAAAACTGGCAATGAGAGGTCATAGTCATTGAGGGGGGATGGTGTCAAAGGAAAAAAAAATCAAATAAACCAAGACCACTTTATGAAGTAATCCATGAAAAAGAAAAACCTACATCAAATAAAATCGTGAAACATCAAAAAACAAACAAATACCCATTTGAAATAGAATCTAGTATCTTGATTCAGAAACTCTAAAAAATAAATAAATCACAATCTCATTGATTGAATCCTGAATTTCTAAAATAGAAAAATACACTGGTTTCACTTTGGTTGGTGGTGCAATTATTTGTTGTATTCGATCATCAATTAGTTTTGTGACATAAAATCAAAAAATCTTGTGAAATACATATAAGTAACATTCATTATTCAATTTCACATTCTTTTTATAAAATTAATCATGTCTGTATTATCATTAATAAAAAACATTATCATTATTCTCATCTAAAATCATGAGAATTGTGATATTCACATTTTTATAAACATATATTAATGATGTTATGATAATGTTTGTCATAACTAATAATATAAAAAATGGTATAATTATCTATAGTAGAGTCCTATAAGACAAAATGGATGCACGATATTTCTGTGACATTTAGATTTTTTAAAGGGATATAATGATGTTTAATACTTCTCAGAAGGGTGAAATTATAAGGGAGTTTAGTGTCTTCTAAAAATACAAAGTGGGTAAAAGTGAATTTGTTTCCATTAAAGAAAACAAATGGTTTATCATCGATTTATGAGACTCTATGAGGGTGAATGATAAATATTTATATTATTATGTTCCATTATAACTCATGTGTGGATATTTATTTTAGTTCAATTATTGAATGATAAATGGTTTACATTAATGGTTTTTGTTTTCTAAAAAAATGACATCTTCAATATGGATGATTGATTCCTATTCTACGATAAGACACTCAACAAGGATGATTCACTATATATGATGATAGTTTATTTTAATTATCTAATCACATAAACATTATTGGTTATCCAACTAAAAAATTGTTAGATGAAACTGAGCATTAAATGAAATATAGGATAAATGGAATGGATGAATCAACCATACCTAAAATTTCTTTTTGATAATGAAATTCAAATCGGTCAAATCAGGAAATATTCCAAATCTTTCCTTAATCGCGCCATAGTCCTTCAATAAATAAACCCAAATATGTTTCCAACATATAAGGATTTTGAGTCATTAAATGCATGGTAATATATCAAAATTTATTTTATAATGAAATACAAAAACAAGACACTCAAGATAAAAACGAATTTCCGGAGCCAACGATATTCAAAAAGATGTAATAGGGTTTGAAATGGAAGAATCTAACCTAGTTTAAACAAAAAAATTACAAAACATAAATATAGACTATCCGAAAAAAAAACGAACGAAATAAATTTGTCGAAGGATTACTTGAGTATTGCGAGTTGAGATGATAGATCCGAAGAGAGTAAAGATGATAAACGATGAAGCCAAAATGAGTTTAACGCAGGTCGACCAATGAGCCGATTAGGGTTTACTATGCGAGAGAGACGAGTCGGTGGACTGTCGATCGAAAAATCGTAAATACTAGTCCACGGGGCTTTAATTTTTTAAATGTTTTATAACATCGGATATATAATAACCGACGTTATAAACTATTTTTTAAATTTATAAATTTGGATATTTTAAAACCGATGTAAAAACCCCCCGTGCTTTGGTTTGTTACGTCGATTATTTTATAACCAATGTAAAAAACTTGTAGATATCTCATTTTTTACATTGGTTATTTTATAACTGACATAACAAACCCATATATAACTCATTTTTTACGTCGTTTATTTTATAACGGACATAAAAAACCCCCCGCGCTTTGGTTTTTTACGTCGGTTATCAAATAACTGACGTAAAAACCCCCCGCGCTTTGATTTTTAACGTTGGTTAATTTATAACCAACGTAAAAACCGAACACACGCAATTTGTAACGTCGATTATTAAAATAAACGACGTTAAAAATATACTCAATGCATTTGTTACTTCTGTTATAAAATAACCGACATAAAAAACAACGTTTCACAGATTCTCATATCGGTTATATATAACCGACGTAAAAAATGGAGACGTAAATAACATTGTATGCACTAGTGTGTGATCATCAAAAAACTCCATTTTTAACCTCTCAACACTTGGGATAAGTTTATCATAACTTTTGAATTCTCAAGGTTCCAATTCCCTTCGATATCTTGGCTTCAATCACGAGAAAAAACATTTGACTTTGCTATCAAGATCCATAATATGATTTGGAGAACACCTCATAAGTTGGGTAAAGTTTTCTTTAAAAATTACCACTGAATATTCCTCCTCCAGCTTCAATTCATGGAATTGATTCACTATCCCAAGTCAAAACACCTTTCAAATATAATTTTCAAGAAAAATATTTTTAAATTTATCCCACTCTAACACATCAATCTCCTTTCTATCCCTGATATTCATGACCATTGACCACCACCGATCATGTTTACCTTCAAACCGATAAATTAAAAAGCCTTACATTTTAATATAATGAACATCCCATAACATAGAATATATTTTCAAGGGAATTAATCCATCCTTCAACTGCTATTGGGTCAGAATATCCTCTAATTGAAGGATAGTGTTGCCTCATAAAATGCTTCACTACCATCATGTTACTTTGTGGATTCTCTAGTTGTTCTCCTTCCTGGATTCCAATGCCATTTATTTCTTATTTTTTCTGAGACATTATTATCACAAACTACTAGGTTCCAATTTTCACTATTTCTAATTGTGGATTTGAATAGATATCATCCTCTCGGTTCCTTTGAAATTCAGCTTCCCTGTTTCATCGACAGAAAAATATTCTAAACAAAAATTTATTAGATAAAGAGACATGGTAATATTTAAATGCTATACCATTTTGACATAAACATATGGTAAATATAATCTATGGTATTCTATTAACATAATCCCAACCCTTAAAGTTATATAAATTGTACCATGATACCATCAATAAGTATGAAACCTTGAAGATTACATATTCTAGTTATTTCAACTAGATTTAACTTATTAAATTTCCAAGGACTTTTTTAGTTTATAGTTTTATATAGTTTTCACATAACTCATATATATGAACCCATAATCATACAAAGTGGGTACCATTAAAAAATATCCATTTCTTTCAAAAAATAAAATTGTAAACACAAAACAATAACATGATTTTTTTGAAAAGTATTCATAACATTTAACTTGACTTCTTTATTTATCATACACATCCTTATAAATAGTTTAATTTATTTAAAAACATGAGATGAGCCTAAAAATCTCAGTAAGGGGTATAAAAAAAAAAGAAAAAACCCATTAATCTGTGAATATTTATAAACAAATGAAATCATTTTCACAAAGACATACTTCTCACCCATAATGAATCATATACGTACTTTGTGAAACATGAGATTTCCATAAATCAAAGAAAACATAAATAGAGAATAAGGGTATATTGTATCATTTCATAATTAATTTTTTAACCCTCACAATTACCTTATGATTTGTAACTCTCATGGATACCTTGCAATGTAACCCTCACAACTACCTTATGTTGTAACCATCACAATTACACTTAGAGTAACTATACCACCGACCTCCAACATATACATAGAAAACGCATTATATGGAGATATAGGTCCCACCATTCATCATAAAAAATTCACATAAAACATAACATAATCATAAAACATGAATATTTTCATAAAAACATTGCTTTTGAATTTCGTAAAATAGAATTAAAAAAGTTATTTTTTAAAGGAAAGTCCTTAAAAATATTATAATTGAAGTGAAAATTAATATAATAAATGTATTATGTGTATGAACTATAAATACAAAAAATAAATAATAATATAAACGGAAATAATTACAAAAAATCATCTCAGTATCACATAATTAATAAATTAGAAGGTGAACCTAAAAAATGAAAATTGTGTTAATAATTCCCTTACCTCGTGTATATATTACTTGAAAATTGATTCAAACTACTATATAATGGTTCAAAGAGTGTTATTAACATCTTAAAAAACATATTGTTTTTTATAACACCTTATATGACTATTTTATAACATAATTACTCCCATTAATTAGTAATATTATGTGCTTTCCATTATTTTGGGTTCATTCTTTACATGATTTCCATGGATGGTTCGTAAAATATTTCCTTATCAAATTGAAGAAAAACTCTAGAAGTGGAATTAAATGGTATTTATATTTTTCAGAAATATTAAATGATTTCATAACTTATTTTGGTTATATTGTATGAGGATGATTTACTAGAAAATGTTTTAGTGATATTCGTTTAGATCATTTTGGTAGATCTTCGATAATCAAAAACAAGTTTCAATATATAAAAAAATATTATGTTTATATGCTAATTCCAAAACATGAAATAAGATATATCAGACAATTTAAAACCTATTTCAATAATTTAAATAGTTTTATAACAATTTTTTATGGAATTAAAGGAAATTGAAGACACATCATCCATGATATTGGTAAATCAATACATCACGAACAATGTTTTTATTTTTAGAGTATGGAAGACGAGAAGAAGAATGACGATCAATTTTTTCATAAACATTATAAAAATTCAGAATATAAATAACAATGTATATTTCCTACATCTGAGAAAAGGGTATGATAAGATTGTATAAGAAAATAAAATAATTTAAAACAACACAGGAAAATGAAATAGGATCTTCAACTCTTGATCTATTCTCCTTGGGATCCCCTTTACAACCCTTTATTTTGACCTTTTGGTGAGACTAGAAGGTCTTAGATGTGGGAATGAACCTTAGGAAGGGTATTGGGTAGAATATAGACAATAAATAATGCTTTCAAGGTGTGAGAGGAAGATAGGGGTGAGGGTCGTATTTATAGTGGTGGTAGGAGGGGTTTTCCATTATTTTAAGAATTAGTTTAATATTTATTCTCAAGGCTATGAATATTATTGATTCATGTGACCCTAAATAGTAATTAGAGCATGTGAGATCGAAACAATGGTGCCTAAATCATCCATGATACTAGGGATAGTGTATTTAACTAATAATTTAAATATACGGTATATTATCGTATTTTACAATTCATAAAAAATTCAAAAAATTTAGAAAAATCCAAAAAATCCACCCAAAGAATTTTTTGACGTGTATAATTTAAAAATGAACTCCATATTTTGATAAAAATTTTATAAATTTTGTTAATTAAATATTTAAATAAAAACATAATTTAGTCAAAGAAAATAAATTTTAAAATTATAACTGATTTTATATCATCTTGAAAAATTAATCAAGATCATATTATATTATTACCATAAGAAAACAAAAAATTTATACAATTTAGTACTCAGAAGTGTAAAATTACTATTAATATTAATATTCATAATGTATGCTATTCTCAAACAAAAACAATTTTATTTCAGTAAAACTATAAATAAGTTACTCATCACAATAGTATATATCCATTTTTCAAAATTCAATTCATTGGAGAAGAAAAAGTATGCTTAGTGAATATTTTATAACTATAACATTAAACAAATGTTTAATTATGTAATGATTTATTGTTTTGTGCCTTTAAATTTATTTTTGAGACCTAGGGGTTTTACACTTTTTCATGGAAATGCTTTAAAAATACATGATCACCTAACTTGAATGAAATAGCATTCCACTTGTTATCAACATAACTCTTATAACTACTAGGAGCCACTCTCATTTGTCACTAAATCAACTAAACTTTCTCTTCAGTTTCTTCTACCAACTATAGTCCCATTAACATAATTTCTCCTACATCATCCAAAAAGGATGGTGTACAACACTTCTTCCCATATAATTCCTCAAATAGTGTCATATATCTATTATAATGTATATTTTTATTATAAGAATACTCAAACAAAAATAAATATGATGATCCCAACATCCCTGGTAATTCATTAAGAGATAACAAATCATATCCTTTATGGTATGAATCACCCACTTATACTATCCATAATATTAAGGATGAAAAGATGTATTGAAATTTAATTCAATAACCAATGACTTCTGAAGTCCTTTCCAAAATTTGGATATGAACCTAGAATTACGGTCTGATATAATGGTGAGAGGCTCCCCTTGTAACCTGATAATATCTTTTTGATATGTTATAGAAAGCTGATATATAGACATTATATATTTAATGGTAATAAATTGTGAAGATTTAGTTAATCTATCAAAAAGAACCCAAATCATATTATTTCATTAATAAGTATTCAGAAATACAATAATGAAATCCATTAATTTATTTTCACATTTCCACTATTGCATTGGTAACAGTTGAAGAAACCCCTTTGGTAACTACTACACTTCTTTAACCTCTAAAAATTTCAAAACAAATCACTATATATTAAGAAATATATATTTACATTCCATCCATCCAATAATTATCATGATGGTATCTTAACATCTTAGTGATGCCCATATAATTGGAAAATGGAGAACTATGAGATTTAGTCAAGGAGTATTTCCTCAAATATAAATTGAAAAGGTAGGAATAATATTTTTCCAAATTATAAATCACCTTCTTTATAAATATTAGAATCAAGAAACATGCCACTCTTAATATAATATATCAATTCTTGCAATTATTGATCCACATTCTGATACATCTTAATTATTTCAAACAATGTTGACTCCATTAAATCCTAGAAAAATTGAGTATCTCCATGTATCCAAAATATATAGGAAAAAATCATCAAATAAGTATCCAAACAATCATGTTTCAAACATAATATGGTCAATGTTGAATTAATTTTCTGAATCAAAGCATCATCTACCCTGTTTTATTTTCTAGGATGATAATGAATCTTGCAAACACAATCCTTGATTAATTCCAGCCATATTCTCTATCTCATGTTCAACTCTTTCTAACTGAATATAAACATCAAAAATTTGTGATCATTATATATTTCATATTTTACTGCTCATAAATGATTCCTTCAAATTTATAAATCCAAAACAATAGCAGCTAATTCCTAGTAATTTGTAGGGTAACTTAACTCTTGAGGTTTTAACTAATTTAAAGCATAAGAAATTAAAAAATCATTCCATATTAGGTAATAACCAAATCATTTCAATTAAACATCACTATAGATGATGAATTCATCATTTCTGAAAGGCAAGGAGAAAACAGGATAATTCCCTAATATTTTTTTATTTCTTTGAAACAATCATTACATTATTTTGTCCAGCTAAACTAACCACATTTTCAAGTTAACTTAATCAATGGGATAGAGAACTGATAAAAAATTTTAATATACCACTGAGCGTAACCTGCTAATTCAAGAAAACTATGAATATTAGTGATATTTTTTTGTCTTCACAATTCTTCAAAAACATTCATTTCAACAGGATCAACAGTAATCCAATATTTAGAATCATTTTCAGAAAGGAATGAAATTTTTTTATAACAAAAATCAAACTTTAAAAATTTATGATATTGTTTATTTTATTTTTAGGTGTTAAAAACAACCCTTAGTATCAAATCATGATCCTCTTGGATTTTTTAAAATATAATAATATCATTAGTAAATAAAACAGAAAACATATCCAAGAACTCTTGAAAAATTCTATTCATAAGATTCATGAATACATATGATTCATTAGATTACCCAAATGGGAAAAATAAAAATTAATATGGCTATATATAGATCAAAATATTATCTTTGGAATGTAAAATTCTTTCACTTTCAAATGATGGGACACTAACCTCATGTAATACTTCGAAAATTAATGTTCTCCTACGAAATGATCAAAATAATCATTGAAATGATGTAAAGGATAATTGTTCTTAATTTTGCTGTTATTAGACGATCCATAATCTATTAAAAGTCTCATTTTTTTCTTTGTTTTTAATAAAAAATACAAAATCACCCCATGGTTATGTTATAGGTCAAATGAATCCTTTATCTATTAAATCCTTCAATTTATTTTTCAATAATTAAAGTTACACTTGATACATTCGATAAGGGGGTTTAAAAATAGGTTTAGCATCAGGTATATTGTTAACAATAATATCAACCTTTTGATTAGGAATAACACAGGGAAAATCATTCGAAAAAACATCCATGTATTAGGTTACTACTAATAAATCACTAATTTGAATAGTTTCTTGATTTTCAAAATTTTTATCTAGGCACCTTTCATTTCCATCTCTAATCAATTTCATAGCTTCTTCGTATGTTATTAAATCCATGAAATCCTTGAACAAAACATCTTTAGCACTATAGTCAATTTTAGCATGATAAATTTAAATCCAATCCACACCAATAATTATATCAAACAATATTTTGAATATTAAAACATGATTTGATGGAAAGACTATCCCACATATGAAAATAGGAAGATTCTTATAAATATTTGTTTCTTTAATGGATCCACTTAGATTTTTAACCAAAATATCGAACTTAATTTCATGAGGTGATACATCGAATTTGATTGAAAATTTTTCAGAAATGAATGAATGGAAAGACCTAATGTCAAATACGGTATTGAAATAATACAAAAACACAAGTAAAATACCTATGAACACTTAATTAGATTTCCTGACATTAAATTTAGTTGTAGAAAATAACCTCTCTACACCTTTCAATTTTCAATCATGGAGATTTCAATCCTATGCAATTAAATTTAGACATGAATTTTCAAAATGACCCATATCCTTGATGATAAAACAACTTATCATTATATGAATATGGGTTACTACATTATTTGATCCCACAATATTCTTTTCCTTGCATTCGTAGGCAATGATGCCAAATATGCCACATTAGTAACACTTGCTTGTCTTTAAAAGACATTCTCCGTGGTGATTTTTACCGCACTTAATACAAGATTGGAAAATTATTTTCTTACCTCTATATATCATTTTTTTATTCTCCCCATTACTTACCAACTTCAAAACTTATTAATTTTTTCATCATGAGGCATGTAAGAGTCATAAATCACTATAACAACCATTTCATCACAACAAACAATATTCTTATAGCTTTTAAATTTTCATGTTGCCAAAGCCCTTCATAGAATTGGTTTCAATCCTATTTAAAACTGAATAATTCTTATATTATAGTCTGAAATAATATTTGGAAAATACAATTCCAATATTTTTAAGTTTTCTTCATATGCACTTATCGAATATTAATCTTTTGGCCTTAATTACAGTATTTAATTTACCATTTGGAGTAAAAAAACCTTAGTGAAATATTTTTCATAGAAAATTTCCTTGAATTTTTAGTATTACATGGAATCAATATCATCTTTATATCTAGTATTATTAACCAAATACCAATATCGATCAGCTTCACCATTAAAATTATAAACATCACGGGTTACCTTTTTATGTTCTGAACATCCCATCCCATCAAATATCTTTTCCATGGAATTATTATATAATTCAGCTAACATTAGGTCAAATGATAAACTGAAAGATGGGGAAAGTTTCTTCATGAAATGAACCATAGAATACATGTTTAGTTGAGGTGGATCAGATTTCTCTCTACCATGGATACCACCACCATTTATGACCTATGTTAAATGAGAAATTATCATAACAAACTATTCTTCTCGGACTTTTACCATCTGAGGATACTGATTTGGAAGGACATATTCCTCTAGGATCCTTCCCAATACCACTTCCCAATTTCCTATGTGTAAAACCATTATGAATTGTAATATTTTAGATGATAAAACATGGTAATCTTCCAATCTTATTACATTTTAACTTGACCATAAGGTAAAATCTTTCAAGGTAAAGTTATTAATATTATTATAACCTCTAAATATATCTAAAACAACCTATGATAACAATTATAAGTCCTTGAACATAAACATTACATAATCTTGAGTTTTAGTCAGCAAAGTATTTTCTTTCCCATTAAGGATCTTTTTAGGTTTTATAGTTTTTTAGAATGATGCTATAACTCATACATAACAATACCATAACATAAAACTTAGACTCTTCTTATCAATATATATCTTTTCCACTATATTTGTCTATTGAAAAATAAAGAAAGATCCCTTTTTTGAAAACTCATCACGAAATTTAAATTGAACTCTTCCAATACCTTAGTCATCATTAAATATTATAAAACATATTTAAAAAAAGGACAAGAATAAAAATTTCTGTACTTAATATAAAAATAATTAAATTGTTCGTTCTTTGATAAATATTAAAAAATATGAAAAAAAATTCTCAAAAAATAACATGTTACCCAAAAATAGAAATATCATTCTTTAATCAAAATAATTTATTTTACCGTATGAAAGAAAATGAATTCCATGAAAGCTCAACAGTAAAATTGGAACAAAATTTTGGTACCTTGGGACATCATCACATTGATCCCTTACATAACCCTTATCGAACCCTTAAAAATTGGTATAACTATACGACCAACTTCTAATGTAATTATATTTAGAATATAATCATTACCGAATTGATTGGAGTGCTATCTGAGTGCACCCATCATTTAAGCAATAATGGGCTCACCTAACACTTTTTGGGAACACCAATCATTTTTAATGTCCATGAACCACAACATGAAAGAAAACATTTTATCATTTTAAAAAATATTTAAAACTCATATGAAAATTACATTTATATATTACAAAAACATTTTCTTTAAAAATCCCATTTACATTACAAAATGCATCTTTCTTTTGAAAAAACATTTTCAATACCAAAATACCTAATAAATTATAAGGGGTTTTCTATTTAATAAAACAAAAAATCTTACAAATTAATCCAAAAGAATAATTTCTAGAGTGGAAGAAAAGTCAATGTGACCTTGTATGTTAATAATAAAACATTCATTTTGTCGTTTGTCAAAATATTCTATATAAAACACATAAGAGATTAAATATTTAAACATTTTAGTGGAATTAAAAATTTACATAAAGGTTATTTATAACCATTTTATATCAATATAAATAAATAATTATAATAATTTCAATACTAGTGTCATGGAGAAAATATTTTGAAATTTAATCTTTAATCATTTAAATTGTCACAGAACACTTTGAACATAAAAATCACAATCCCCCTAAAATATTTTTTTAAAAAACATTAAATTACATGATATAAGATAAACTATAGATATATAATGTTAAATGTTCTATATATACAAATTAAAAAAGAATAATGGTTCATTTCATCAAGAACTACCTTAATGAAAGGAGATTGAGAAAAAATACATTACCTTGAGTTTGACTTGTCATGTGTGCCTTTGTCTTCATTAATTTTAAAATCATGTTAATTATTTAACTGATTATGAAACGTTTTCAGGTTTATAATTAATTTTATTTCAATTAATACAATATTTTAAATTACTACATGAAAAATAGTTTTAAATCGGGTGTATTGACCATATTTAGATTATCTGTCAATAATGACCTGCGTCGGTCAACTATGGTCAAAGGGGTCATTGTCTAAATATCACCAGAATAATAATAATGAAAAAATTATTATATTTTAAATTCAGTAATAATTTTAAAACCAATCATGAAATATGGTTATGAAAAATGTACCAATGTTACAATCATGGAAACGGTAGGCTATACGTATGCAAGAGTGAAGATCCCATTTTTCATTAATCATTATGAAAAGAAGGTAAGTAATGTTAATCAGTTTAGAATGATCATTATATCATAAATTTTTTATTTAAACATATATTTACACACACACACATATATATATATATATATATTTATTGGGATGTAAAAGGAATCACATCGTATCGAGGATGTATTAGTCCACGCATCCATAAATGAAATCATCAATTTTTCTGTGTCTAAAAGGCTAATAAAGAAAATGATAAATTATATTTGTAAGAAAGGTAATTTGGTTTTGAATATCACATATGTCTCATTAATGTCAAATATGTTTATTTAAACCCATCATTAATACATTACATGTGATGTGTGAATGTATCACATCTTTTTGAGGAGGTGGTCATCTATACATCCACAAACCACGCTATCATATTTACAAAAAATAGATATCATGAAAATATATTTATATAATTGTTCTAGAATTATTAATAAATCATATATATATATATATATCATTAATAAATATCATTTCCATCAAAATTTTCAACTATGAAAGAGGGTAAATGAAAAATGAATGACATTATTTTGTGGGGCGGTAGTTTGACATACACGAATAGTATTTTCATTACCAATTTTATGGAAGTGAGTTTATGTGTCCATAAACCAATTAATATAAAAAATATAAATATACAAAACCTGTTGATTTTATTATATAGTAATTTAATAATAAGGAATTAAGGGAGTGGATAACGAAAAAAAGTAAAAATGCCTGTTGATGAACGTTACCTCTTCTTCAAGTAATAAAATTTTGCTTGCACTAGAGGGATTCATGGTGGGATGTATTCCCAAGGTGAGGAATTTATAATGAGGGTAGGGAAATTTTATATTATATTTTATGGGTTTGGATAAGTGAAATTTTTTGGAGAGGTGGGAAGAAATGAGAAGGGTGAGTTCTTTTTTATAGTTGAGGAGTGGCATTGTAGCAATGTTTTGAAAAGTTAAATCCATCCACAGTTTTCCATGTCATGAGGCTCCAATAATGGTCCAAATTCTACTAAATGAAGTATATTGTAAAAATTGGTATATAAAATGGTTTTTGACAAGTTTATAGGACATTTTATCTTTTATGTTTATGGTTTTCCCTTGTTAAACTAATTTTCCTTTTAATCACTATAATTAATTTTAATTACATTAACAAATTTTTTTTCAAAAATAATGTTGACCTTATTAGACATTATAAATTATTTATATTCCAAATATTTAATCCACTTTAAAAACTTATAATGAAATAAGTGGAAGAAATTAATTTAAATTTAATCCCACTAATGGGAGACAAAGCAGGTTTTTAATACAGAAAATTTTCAAAAGATTACTAAGATTTTTGTATATAAATTCAAATTGAAATTTATTAGAATGACCTAAATTGGTATGACTGATATAGAGATGACCAAACAAAAATTTAAAACTAATTAATAACATAATTTATATACATAAAAAATTTATAAAAAAGATGTTTTGATCTAAAATTTAGTATTATTCACCATTCATCAAAATATGAAAGTTCTCAGAAAAAACCAAAAATTCACCTAAACTTATTTTTGATATGTTTATTTCAAAAAATAAGTTTATTATTAATATAAAAAGTATAAATGTCTAAAATATTTTTTTTAAAATAGGTGCTCCATTAAAAGGCTGCAAAAATAGTCATATTATATAAGAATATTAAAAGTATATTGTTGTTTGTTATAATTAGTCTTGCGTGCAACAAAATATTTTAGATGAAATAATAATTTTTTTTGGGTACACTATTTGACATAGAAAACATTTATGATTAAATTAATATATAATTAATAAATATTAAAAAATATATAAAATAATTATTCTATAATTACCCAGGCTATTACATCTCCCCTCACTTTTATTCTGAAAATAAAAACATATTTTATAATGTTTCAATTTAGCCTCATCATGGATGATGCGTTTTAATTTTTCATTACCAGATTCATGTTATATCATAAAACTATTAGTATGGATAAACAATATTTTATTATACATATTATATGTCATATTAGTTTTTGGAACTAATATATAAACATTATATTAAATATAATGTTATATGTTTGTAATGGTCACAAAACCAGCAAAATAAATTAAATCATTTTGATTAAAATATTATCTAATGAATCATCCTCATACCATATATCCAAATTATATATAAGGTCATTTAAACTTATATAAGTTCATTAATAACATATAATTTTAATTTTGGATAATTATTCTCATTTTAGATGAACTTCTATACTTGTATATTGGCAAACCAATCATGAAAACCCATAAAATGAAGTATCCTAGAATAAAAACATTTAACTCTATATGTCATCAAAATTTCCATAAATGAACACAATAATATTATAATAAGTAAAATACATTTTGAAAACGTTATATATTTATTAATTAATGAATCTAATTTGATAGTATAGGATATTGATTTGAAGAAAGCATTCAGACATAATGTTAGGGGATTCTCGAACTAAACTCATTTTCTTGGGGTTATTCCTCTTACATGTAAAATTTCATTGTTGATGTTCTTTTAATATTCCTCAAATATAATTTTATTTTAATTAAATTTTATTTTCTGTGATATAGATACTTCCAAAAAAATTTCATGACTAGTTCTATGATTTTTCAAAACAAATCTTCATTCCAAAACACATTTTTACATCTATTGATTTATTTCTTCTTCACTCAATAATTATGAATCTTATAAAAAATATGATTTTTCATTTTCATTCAGGAAGCACATGTTTTTTCATGATTGGTGAAATCCTTATGAAACCAATTCTATTTTATGGGTTACTTCATGACATTGATTGACATATGTTATATGTGGCTTGCATGATTATGTAAATGATATAATGTGATACATGTGATGGAAATTATATATTTCCCCAATTCATTGATAAATATGGTTTATACTATGATATGATGTGTATTATGAATGAACAAGATGCACAATTTGTTCAAAATCACTATGTTATGATTATGAAAATAGGTAATGCACGAAAACTAGTCTTGCTTTTTTCATAACTATGTGTGGTATTTGAAGACTAAGACATGATGATTCCTTTTTATACATTTCCTTATTCTCATCCATTATCTAGCACTTCTTATCATGATTATGATGATGATCATATGATTATGTTATAATAATTATAATTATGGTCACTCATTTTATATTGATTCGTGTGTCTTATTCATCCTCTTACTGGGCATTTAGCGCACCCTTTTCTTTTATGTATATCATCATCTATCTACCTGTACTAATAATAAAGTGATATTAGAAGGATAATGTATAATATTTATTAAAAATTTCCATGTTTCATTATTCATAAGTTATGTTTGGTCCTAATTTTTCCATGATACTAAACCATTGGATCCCAGTTTTTATTGATTTTATATTATTTATATTTTAAATAATGTTGTAGTCAAGTATTAGAAAGATGTGTAAATATAGGTTGTATGAAATAATGGTCTTGTTAATTTTTGATTTATGACTAGGGAACATTTTTTGAAATACCTTAGTATTGGAATAAGTATATGTAAGCACTTACGAATATATATATTTAGTAAAATTCTAAATATATTGATCCCACAATATATTCCTCCAGAGATAATTTTCTAAAGGAATAAAATTATGTATTCATAACATGGTGATAGATGTTTTTTCCAAACATTTTCTCTCCTAGAAAATGATGGGAAAAAATAGAAACCAATCCAAGAGCTCAAACATGGGACAATGTAGTGACCGCCCCAATGACATCCACAATCCCATGGGAGGTGGAGTTAAAAAATTCATGGTGATTATTACCCGTCTATCTTAGGCTATTAAAAACCCATAATAATGTAGAATTTCATCATTCACCATAGAGGGATAAATTTGGTATCGAATATTTTATGCTGTAACGACCACCAAAATTTAGTGTATCTTATGCGCCTATTGCTGCAGAATAGTCGGTTAACTCAATGGATAAGATCTTTTCTATTCTCTATTATTCTTGAATGGGAATGTGACATTATAAATCTATAATTTAGAAATATAGGTTTATCAATTGTGGGAATTTATTAAGAGTACCAATACTAAATTATGAAATTGAAGTGATGGAGTGGGAGACATTAATAAAACATTTCTTAACAAGTATTTCCCTCATACTCTTCATGAGAAGTTAGAGAGATAATTCGTTGTGATGAAGTAAAAGGAAGGTAAACCTATAATATATTACGAAGAAAATTTCACAATTCTTTCAAAGTACACCTTGAGTTTTGAGATCAATAATGATATAAAATTAGATAGATTCTTTAGTTGTTTAAAACCACAACTTCAAAAGGATCTTGATATTCAAGTATTTGACAGTTATAAAAAAAAGTTGATATATATCCTCTTAAAGTGGATATAGATTTTGGAAAATGGTCCCATGACTATGGATATAGGAAATCAAAGATGGAGTTTCAATATGGGGGATCTAAAGAAAAAGGTGGAAAGAAATATCAACCACTCACTTGTAAAAAATGTGGAAAGAAGTAGCATGGGAACTACCTCAAAGGGACATGGAAATGATATAAGTGTGAGGTATAATTCCATAAATGTCACAAATACCAAATATACAAGAATAATCTAGATAATTTGATGGAGTAAAGAAGAGCACCACACATAGTTCAAGTCTTCAAATCCAGGGAGAAAGGGAATTATTCAAAATAGTGCACTAATTATCAACTCCTTGAGGGAAATCAACATCAAAATCCACCAAAGAAAATGGAGAAATGAAAATCTTATACCTTCTCTACTAGTAATGTGGAGAAATAAAATAAAGTCATACAAGGTAAACCTACTATTCACTCAATAATAGAAAAAATATTATTTGATTCCAATTCTATGCATTCTTTTATATTTTAAATGTTTTCTAGAACTATTGAATGAAAGCCTCGATATCATGATGTTGAGATATCCATAAAACACCAAGTTATGTGATCACTGCAACCCAAGTGTGGGACTCTTCTCTTGATAGCGTATGTGGGTTGATTCTTCCAAAAAATCGCATGATACTTCCCTTGCTATAATGTGATTCTCTACTAGGGATAGACTAGCTCTCATTATATAGAACATATATCAACTATTTGGAAAAGAAAATATATTTTCAAATTGAAAACCATCCCAATCACCTATATAAATGGAAGGAATACCATGGATATCCTTTGAAAAATTGCTCAATTGTGTGGGTTTTTGTGACCTATAAAGAAGAATAAATTTCTCAAATGGATGAGTCAAAGGAAGGTATCAACCTATATGAAATACTCATTATGATTGAATTTAGTGATTTATTTCTTAAAGAGTTACCCATAATTCACACAGAATATGAGGTAGAGTTCTTAATATAACTTATACCCTGAACTAAACCTATCTTATAATGTCCCTATAGACTGGCCTCTATCGAATTGGAGGTGTTAATGAAACAGCTGTAGGAGAATTTGGAAAATGATAACATAAGCTCATGTTCATCACATTGGATGTTCTATATATCTTTATAAATAAAAAGGATGGTTTAATGTGACTATAAATTGATTACAAAAAACTTAACAACGTCACTATGAGGAATAAGTATCCCCTTTCAAGGATTGATGAATTGTTTGATCATCTTTAACGAGCTCAATATTTCTCAAAGTTTGATATTCATTCTATATGTCATAAATTGAATGTGAAGAATGAATATATTCAAAATAATTCTTTCTGTGCAAGCTATGAAAACTATGACTTTCTAGTGATGCCCTTATAACATACAAATTCCCCTAAAATATTCATATATTTGGGGAATAAAGTCTTTAGACACTTACCTTGAAATTTTATTATAGACTTTATGGATTATATTCTTGTATAATCCTAGATAATGGATGTATATGAAGAACATACGAGGACTATACTAGAAACATTGAGGAATAAGAAATTGAATTGCATATTTAGAAAGTGTGCCTTTTAGTTGTAGAAAGTAGCATTTGTGGGACATGTGATCCTAAGTGAGGGAATTTCTATAGACCCATCAAAAAAATAAAAATAAGGAAAAGTTCAGACCCACTAGTTTCATGGAAATCCACAATTTTATAGATTAGTAGGGTACTATCAATGTTTTATGAGAAAATCATAATGATTGTCTAGACCAATAAATAAGTTAATTAGGAAAGGGGTGAAGTATTCCTAGATTGAAGATTATGAGGAAATCATTGATGAAATAATGAAGAGGTTGATCACTACACATATACTCACATTACCCATAACTAGAAATAAATTTATGATATAAAATGATGATTCAACTAAAGGTTTGGATTTTCTACTCACGTAAAATGATAAAGTGGTAGCCTATGCCTCATAGAAATTAAAGATCCCTAAGTAGATCTACCCGATGCATGATCTGGAGCTAGTAGCCATGTTTTTTCCTTGAAAATTTGGTAGCACAACCTCTATGGTGAAAATTGTGACATATATACCAACCACAAGATTTTAAATTTTATATTCACACAGAATAAACTCAACATGCATTAAATGATATAGGTAGATCTAACCAAGGACTACGATTTCTCTATTAACTATCATCCTAGGAAATAAAACAAGGTATCTAATTGTCTTAAAAGAAAAGAACCTAACACTATATCCATGATGTAGATTGATAAAGACAATATCATCATGGATATGCAAAGGATAGATCTCAAAATAAAAACAGTAGGGAATACAACATACCTTTAAAAAAAATTCTTGACCATCTATCCAAGGGAATATCAAGGAAGTATAAAGGGATGATCTTGATATTCAAAAAAAGGTTAAAGAATAAATGAAAAAGAAGGTACATGAGTACTACATCGATGAAGATAATTTGATTTAGATTGGAATGAGAATGTTTGTTCCTTCATCACCTGAGATAAAGAAGGAGCTATTGGACAATTCATATATCTCACATTAACCAATCCATCTTCAAAATTCGAAGACGTACTGTGTTCTTTGAGAAATCTTTTTGGTGGGATAATATGATGAAGGAGATTGTATAGTATATTTCAACATGTATGGTATGTCAGAAAAATAAAAAAGAGTGACAGACGTCTAGAGGAATAATGCAACCATTCCTTATACCCACATGGAAATGTGAGGATTTCAGTCCAGAATTTTTCCCAAGTGTCTCGGATACAACCAAAGGCAACAATATGATATGGATTGTGGTGGATCAACGAACCAAGACTCCCACATTATCACTATAATTGAAGATCTATCACTCAAAAATTTCCTAGGATATATGTGAAATAGGTGGTGAGGCAACATGGAGTTCCAAATTATATCATCTTTAATCATGATCCTCAGTTCACATCTAACTTCTAGAGAAGTTTGAAACATACATTGAGTACTAAATATAATTTTAGTACAATCCATCACCCCCAAACTAATGAAAAATATGAAAGGACTATTTAGATGCTTGAGGAAATGAAATAATCTTACTCAATTGAATTCAATGGAGGATGACATTATAATATCACATATGTTGAGTTCTCATACAATAATAGCTTACACTCGAGTATTCAGATGGCTCCATATGAATCTCTATATTGGAAGAGATATATAACTCCGACCTATTGGGATGATGTTGCATAATTAAAGCTACATGTACCTTAAATTGTTAAATATACGATATAGAAGGTTCAATCTATATAATGTTATATCAAAACTTCTCAGTGTTAGAATATTATGCATGGTAACAACCGTTGAAGGGACTAGGATTACAATTTTGGAGAAAAATTCTTCTTTCCAATATCACCATGGAAAATATTCTTGTTGTTTGGAAATAAGGGGAGTCTTAGCCCATAGTACATTGGAACCTTTGATATACTCAATCTCATAGGTGCAGTGACTTGTTGGCATGAGAAACCAACAAAAATAGATTAATTTTGTGATGTGTTCACCCATATCTCCCAAGGAAGTGCATACCTGATCCCACAAATGTACCGAATCTAGAGGTGGTATGACTAAATAACGACCTCTTGTATGAAAAGCATTTAGAGAAGATCTTGGACCATAAATACAATGTCCTAAACAATAAGAAAACTATTATTTTCATTGTTTTTTGGAAGAATCATAAGTATGATGAAGTGACATGGGAATCTTAATAGGTGATAAAATAGATGTACCCTCGCCTATTTTCACCTTAGTATGTAAAGTGAAATTTTTAGGGTGAAATTTCAAAAGGGGGAAGAGTGTAATGACTAAAACATTAATCAATCGAATTTTTTCCTTCTTATAATTATGCCATACGATATAAAACACATAATAGCATAGAGATACTAATAAAGAAACATTCTCATAAATGAAGAATTAAATAAATAACATTTATAGAAATTACGGAACATATACCAGTGGAATAATAACCTAACAATTGTAATAGTAACATGGCCATTCAAATAGTAATCCGGCGAATAGAATAGTAACCTCACATATGAAATTATAAATAAAGTTTAACCATATTATAAAGGACAATTTTATATAATTATATCATTGTATGAGCAATTTTTTTAATAAAATGATAAATTAAGTCTTGGTATTTTGGTGAAACATAATTGTTTTTTTACTATTTATAAATAATATAAGGACATAAAATATATTTTTTCATAAAATAGATTCATAAATTAATATCTTGTGTAATTATAATTATATTATAACTTTATTATACCGTAATTATTTTTTCAATGTGACATAAAATTAGTTATAATATTAAAAGTGTAATTTTTTAAGTAAATTGTGATTTTAATTAAAAACTACATTTATAATATTTAAAAATAATAATAAAATTGATTCCATTTTTCAATTCTACATATCAAACAACGGTAAGGGTGAAATATTTGGATTTTTATAATATAGTTGCATTTTTGGTGAATAGTGAAATATGATAATTTACGATATATGCTAAAAATTAAATATTTGGGTCATGGGTGATGTATATATGATTTAAGCACCATAATATAGAACAATAAGAAATTATTTAATATATTTTGTGATTAGGTTCAACACTATTGATTGTATTTATCCAAAATAGTAAAATAATGAATATAATAATAAAAAATACCCCTCTCCTCCGTCTATAAATATTATCCCTCGCCACCTCTTCACATCAAACCTTCCAATACATTTATATAATATAATTTATAAGCAATTCAATTCCCAGGAGTCTTACCTATATCAAATATCTTCTCATCTCAGAAAAAATACCAATCCTAGGTGCCTTAAAGATGTTATCAAAGAGAATAATTTCCAGAGGTAAAATCCTCTTTCGTTTTCATTTTTTAGCCTCTCATAACATCCCCTTATACAAGTGGAATGATATACATAGTATATAATATATACTTTAATGATATTTTTTAATTTAATATCCATCATATTACCACTACTCCCATCCCTTTTATTCTAAATAAGAAAACATCATATGTGATGTGTTGATTTACTAGCATCATTGACGGTGCGTTTTCATTTTCCATTATGGCCTTAAATCCTTGTCCTAATACCATTATTATGGTAAAATAAGATTTTTATTATATATATTATAATTTATATTATATTCTTCAACCAATATATAGACATGATATTAAATAAAAATATATAATTTTGTGATGATTGGGAAAAAGGCTAGAATAAAATAAATCATTTCAATTAACATTTTATCTAATTAATCATCCTCATACCATATAAAAATGTCCATTAAGGCAGTTTAAAATTATTTAATTTCATTAATAAAATATAATATATATTCTAGAGAATTATTCTCATTTTACATGAACATAAATACTTGTATACAAGTGAAGTAATCACAAAAACCAAGAAAGAAAACACTCCTAGAATGACGGAATTAAACTCTATAATACCTCAAAATGGCCATAAAAGAACTTACGTAAATTAAAATATATAAAATTCATGTATTACAGGTTCTCAATTTATTATTTAATTAATATAATCTTATTAACTTGGATATTAATGTGAATAAACAAACCAGTCAAAAGGTTTGATGATTCTTGAACCCAACACATTTTTTTTGGGTATTTCTTCTTTTATGCCAAATTTCAGTGTGGATATTATTTTAATATTCCTAAATTATAATTTAGTTGTCCTTAATTTTTTTTATTTTGTATACATGTTTATAATCCTATTTTATGAAAAATACAATGATTTCCAAAATAAATCTTATTTCCAAAACCCATTTTGACTTATCTTGAGTTGTCTCTTCTTCAATCTTGAATGATGAATCTTATACCAAATATGTTTTTACATTTTCATTAAGTAACACTATTATTATTCATTATTTATGAAATAATTATGAAATTCATTCTTTTATTTGTATTACTTTATTACATTGATTGATATTTATCTTATGTGGCTTGCATGATTAGGTAAATGTTATGATGTAAATGGTGCATCTGGAATTATATTTCACTTCAATGCATTGGGTGATGTGATGTATCTCATGAGATAATATGAACTATGCGTGAACATGATTATAGTTTTTTCACAATGATTATGTTTTTATTACGAACATATGTTTGGCATGGATAAGATGATATCTTCTTTCACAACTATGTTTGATATTTGACCCCTAAGATATGATATTTCATTTGTATGCTTTGTTACATTACCTTCCTTTATCAAATGCTTCGTATTAGGATTGTGATGATGAAACTATTGTTATTTTTTGATTATGATGGTTATTATCACCCATGTTATATTGATCATTTATTTTATTCATCCTCTTAAAAAGATTTTATATCATCCCATTCTTTGATGAATATTCTCAGGTGATTACATGTACTAAGGAGAATGTGAGCTTTAGAAGTATAGAGAATATGATTTTAAACAAATTATCATGTTTTATTATGTATAAGTGATGTATGTACCTAATTTTACCAAGATAATAAACATTTGGTTCCTAGTTTTTTAATGATTTTTTGTTGATTATCATTAATATGATGTAATAGTATTGTAAGAAAAAGTAGGGCCGATATAGATAAGATACAAACATTTGTTTCTTTAATTGCTTGAGATTTTGGAATTATATGACCCAATGTCCAAATCCAAGGGATGATGATGGATATAGTCACTAAATACCATGATAATAAGTAAAATAATATTAAACTACTACTAATTTTGTATATAGTGAGTTTTCAATCATGATTTTCTATTTTCACATTTCATGTAGTTTTTTTCCTACTAATAGATAGTGAGTAATAAATAAAAACCCATATTGATAGGATTAAAATATAAATAGTCTAAATGGTTTGTGATTAGTTATTACTTCTATATTTAGATATTATTAAATTTCTATAATTTAATGTGAAATTAGAAATGTGTTATCATTTTAAATGAGGTACTTATAATAATTTTTTCATATTGGTAAATATTATTCCATGTAGTAAATAAACCCACGATCATCTAGAAGTGTATGATTAATTATGTGTTCCTTATAGAAATTACTATAATTTTATGAGTCAAATTTTTAGCACACAATTTATTTGAGGGGGGGGGAGAATGTAACATCCCAAAATTGGAAGATATAAATTCATTTTAACGAGCCAAATTTGTTTGATATCTTTGTCCACATGCAACACCGATCACAAAAAAATCCAAGATATATTAATAAAAAATATAAATATTTAAGTATGTGCATTAAAAACTATCCCATGAATTATAAGAAATCAATAAGTGAAAAAAAAATGAAATATGTGTATAAATAAAACAAATCCTTCATTTAATATGAATAAAATTCAATTACGTTACCAAACATGACTAATAAGTTCATTTAGTGTTTAGAAAATTATTTTACTAAATATTGACTATATGTGATATGAATCTCTATTTTAAGAAAAATATAATTAAGTAGGAAAAAATACTTTTTCTATTTGTAATTGGTAAACACCAATTTAGTAGGTAAATAATATGAAATAAGAATAATAATTGTTAGTATTTGAAAATGTTATTTTCCAACAAAAAATGTTATCATTATATTTTAGGATTTTATTATAAAATGGAATTTATGAATTTGAATAATTTTATTTTATAAAAACTAATCATATATCATTCATTAAGAATAAATTATTTATTTTAATCTGAATATTTTATTTTTTCTAAAATTATTTGTTTTTATGTGTATAGTGATAAAAATGATCTTTCTTAAAATTTTCACTCTTATGACATTACCATAATTCTAGAATGATTTAAATTCTTTTCAAACATTTTTACATAATTGATATATATATATATATATATATATATATTTATAACTAAAATAAATATTTTAAAATTACTATGGGGAATATGTAAAATACAATTATTACAACTTGGAAACATAAGTAAAATTTTATTTTTAAAACTCTTCTTATTTACTTATATTAAAGATTAATTTTCCTCACATGTTGAAATTAAATCTATGAAAATGGATTTAATAATATCGATTAACATTATGATATTATTTAATAATTTTTTTTTTCAATTATGGGCATGAATATAAGATTACTATGATTTAAATTAATGACCACGATAACAGAAAAAACTATTATTTTTACAAAATTATTTTACTAATATTGCACAATTTTTATCTAATAAATCTAATAAATTTATTTTAAATTAAAAACATAATATGATTTTAATTATATATATAATTATATTACCACTCATTTAATTGGTAATAAAATCTAAATAATATAAAGAAGAAAAATTGATTAAAAATCATTTTCCAAAAATAATATTTATATATTTTTTAATTTAAAATTTGAATTCATCATTTTTAAAAATAATATTATAATTTGTGAATATTAAATTTATGATCAAAAAATAAAAATTATATAATATATTTTATAATATATTTTTAAATGAAATATAAATTACTTAGTAAAAAACTAGTTATCATGAACCACTAGAAAACTAGGTTTATCCAGCACTAGGATTTATTAGTACTAACTAAAAGTGATGATAAACGGGGGAATTTATCAGTGATTCCAAATACTAATGATAAAGGGGGTCTTTATTAGTGTAAGTAAAAACTATATGATAGGGGGGTGTATTATCACCTCTTTTTATAGGTGTGGATAAAATCCCACTCCCCTTATCAATGATTTTTTTTCAAGCATTAATAAAGGGTATATTTAATAAAAAATATTATATTTCTAGAGAAATAATATATTTATATATAAATATATTAATATTAATATATATATTTTAAATTTGTTTTACCTATGGAGAAATAGTTATTTACACTTAGTGTATAACATATTTAGTGAAAATAGATTTTAAAATAATTTAAAAAAATTACTAATTAATATTATGATATTTAATATCAATTAATAGTCATTTAGTAATAGTAGGATGACATAAAATTTAAATGAATTGATACAAAAGTATAAGATAAGTTGAAAACGTGACTTGAACTTCAAAAGGCCGTAAATTTTGATATCGGTGTATGTTTGGGCTCAATGTCATATTAAATTGAAGCGTGAAATGATCACTGTGACGTAGTGACCCGGTGGAACCCCAAGTCATGTTTTTAAAGGATATTAATGTCCCATAAGTCTTTCAAAACTATGTTTTTAGTCAGTGTATCCCAATTTGTAAGAATTCGATGAAAATTTTGGCTTGTTTAACGGTGTCTTATTGTCTTTTTTTGGTGGAGACTAAATTTATTCCTAGTTACTACATTAATATTGATATATTGGTTTTTAATTTTTATCCTTTTTTCACAATTTAGTTATATTTATAATTTAAATATGCATATTTTTATATATTTACTTATAATAAACCAATTATGGAAATAAATATATCAACATTTTAACGTAAAACTGTATATATATATATATAAATATTTATTATTCATTTTATTTGAACTTAAGAATTATCCTTTTTTATTTAGCTTATAAAAATGGGTTAATATTTAAATCTATACCTATATAAGTAATAGTTATATATAAATATGTGTTTTTTAATAATAAATATATTTGTATGTACATTGTAATATATGAAAATAAATATAGATTCTAAAAATGTATTTCAAACAATATCTAACAATTTTTTACATTATAAAAATATATGAATTTATATATATATACACACACACTTATACAAATATATATATATATATAATGTTTATACATACATGTATGTGTGTATTAATAAACATATATATATTTATATTATATATTTGTATATGTAAATGAATATAATACATAATATATTTAAATAAATACAAGTATATAAATTTCACACGCACAAACATATATTTTATAAATGTATTTAACAATAATTCTATGAATATATGAATGAAAATATATGTACATATATTTATAAACAAACACATGTATCATAAAATAGACAATAAAACATCTTGGTATAGTGATAATGGTGTTTGAGTTCTAACTGAGAGGTATAGGGATCAAATCCAGGCATATCACGAACCAACCAGAGTCCACCCTGAACCGGTCACAAGGGAAAGCCCACGACAAGTCCCGAAAGGCATTACCGATCCTCTCGGGATGGAGACAAGCACCGAGGGAATCAATAGTGTGCACAAAGGGAATGATTTTTCATAAATATAATCAATCAAAAAATAGCAGAAAGAAATGGAAATCCCAAAATACATTTATATAAAAATTGAACTGAACATTATTTTTACATGAAACTCAAAATACAAGTAAACCAACAACTCAACTGACAAAACCTGATAGCCAACCTACTCCATGGGACCACTTGGGTCACTCTCCATCATAATGAACACACATCTCCCAAGGTGATCAACCCCACGCTTAAACCTGCACAAGGGCTAAAAACATGAGAAGGCTATAGGCTTGAGTATTAAAACTCAGTAGGTTAGCCTGATATTATATTCCCAGTGCACATCCTTTAAAATAAAAGAAATATCAATTTAAAGTATTAAATACAAATATAAATATATGTTTTCCAAATTATGTCCCATGTTATAAAAAAATTTCCAAACAAAACTTTCATGTTTTATAAATAAGAAACCTAGTAACAATTTTCAAATAGGTGCAACTTCAAAATCAAAAATAGTTATTCAGAGTGTTGCTTTAAATAATTTAAACTTTTTAAAAATTCACACACACTGATGAATTCACCACCCAAACACACCGTATGCTGATGGTGTGTACAAAATAGCCAATGAGCATAACTCATAGGAACAACCCTAGGCACTAGTGAGTTGTGAGCCCGAGGTACCTCATATCTCTGTGAAAGTAACCAAAATAAATATCGCTTCACATGCAAACAAGACACTAGTAGGGAGAATAAAGATAACCTATTGGCCCCCAAAATCATCATCACCAGAGTTTAGATAGTTTTGTCACCTTCAAACTTGCTACAAGAAACCGGTGTCAAACCCCACGGGATTACTAGCATACTAGTACATGTCTGCCCACCTAGATATCTGAGATTCCCTTTTGTTCTCAATAATGTTACACATATTATCAAATACACATTTCATATCCAAATTCCATTCCCAAATCATAAACGCACAAACTTCCCAAAAACTTTCTTCGCATTTCATTCACGAATCAATAAACCACTAAACTTTTTTGTAAATTAATTTCAAGGAGTGTATTGAGGATTTGCACATAAAACTCATTTAAAACCAATCATTTAAGTATAAACATACAAAAAAACCATACCCAAACATATTTTTAAAATATAAAAACATTTAACAAAATCATTTCATGGACCATAAAACAATCTTAACTGAAATAACATGGTATATACATGTATAACACTCAATCATCAGTTTCAGGAAAGGCCAAATGGTCCATTAAACATTTTATCAAAACCAACATTTGAAAAAGTTATGCATATAAATTTTATTAAGGAGGTGTATACACACCATTTTCAGAAGAAAATCACATCCATAATTATCTTAAAACACTCAAGTAACATATTCAAAACACAACAATTTTCACAAGGATAAAAAATGAGCCATTTTCCAGCAACCTTTGCCAAAACATGATGTAAACCAAGACCCATTTGATTGTAAAAATAAATACAATTTGTAAATCCATTAAAGGACCCAAAAATACAAGTTTTCATTCATATAATGAATTTATAAATCCAAAAAAATAATTTTAAAATAAAACATAAAACATTAAATCTAACCGGTAAATTTACCGACCACATGACACGCCCTTTTGAAACAAAACAATTTATTTTAAGAACTTGATTGGGAATAAAACCCCAATTCCATGCCATATTTTATACAAGATACTATAAAATATTCAAAATACCATAAACCAGGTTCTAAACATCATAAAATAGTTGTGAAATATAGTGGAATATTTAAATAAACACTTGGTGTGCACTTTTATGACAAAACAACACTACCTTTAAAAAAAGAAGACATAAACAAAAATTTGAAACACTATGAAAAATATGAAAAGGATGAAAAATAATAATAAACATATATATAAGATGATAAAAATAAGAAAATGATGAAACTTAAGTGATAAAGGCATGTGCAAGGGATATCCTACCTCAAATCCTTGGCGTGATGGAAATGTACACCCAATATCGCCATACAAGGGTTTACAAACCATAAACCTATGATGAACACCCCCAAAAAAATCAATCCATCATAATGTTATAATAGTACCCCAAGCCTAACATGACTAGGGTAGAACAGAAAACCAAGAAATAATGAATGGAGGAGGAAGATGGAGGAGAAAGGAGAAGGAATCTCACTTTTCCACCTAGAAAAATATCTGTATTCTATAAGATTTGTACCCTTAGAGAAATGTGAATGGCTTAGAACATCATGGAGTGGATCCTATGGTAGGTACGAACCAGGGAAAATATATATTTTTGAAAAAGAATACTAGATGAATTATTTATAGATTAAACAATTTACCTTCTCAATTCTATATGTTTTGAGGAAACCTGAGACTGTCCGCCCTAATATTTTGATGCAAATGACCTAAAAAGAGGTAAAATAGATAATGGGGGTGCGAATTGCTTTATTTTCTTTGAATGAGAGGTGTAAGAAACTAAAAATACAAAAAATAAAAATGATATAAAAGAAATAATTTATTTTTTGTAAAACTGGAAATGGGCCCACAGCCTGGCCCAATGCCTTAATAAGTAACCCAAATTCACCATGGTTATGAATTTGTAAGTGGTAAAAAAGAATATGGTAGTTTTAATATGTTAGTGGAGGATAGGTGGGAAGTATAATGAATGAAAATTTTTAAAAACTAAATGATTTATAATAGAAAAAATTTGGTTTTAAAATTTCGAAATGGGCTCACGGTTGGCCCATATCATGAAATAACAACCCTTTTCCGAAAACTATTAAACAAGCAACCTGGAACCAAAATTAGGTTTATTAGACATATATGGTAGTTCAAAGCTCAAAATTAATCTCACCCAAAACCCAGTAAATGGTTATTGATTTTCAATGAACCATATCAAAACCATGACATAAAAAGAAAAAAAACTGGGTGTGACGATTCTCCCCACCATTAAATATTTCCACCCTCAGAATGCTGTAACACTTTTCAATTGACAGAAAAACACATAAGGATTATCTATAAACATAATAAAGCCTCTAAATCTAAAGAAATTTCATTCACCAACAATGTATCTTAACACTCTTTCCCAAAAAAAATAGCAACTCACAACCACTTCTAGAAAATCAATGGAATGATCAAGCCACCACCTCCACAACCAAGCCAAGAACATGATTGCAAGGCCTTCCCCAAATGAACCCAATGATCACTCAAACTATAGTTCGCTCACAAAATCCAATGACTTGGGGTGGAGGGTAGAATGGGATTTCCACCATTAAATGAAAACTACTATCTGAAAAATCCTAAAGGAAAGATCGTTGAGACCAGTAGTGGGTCTCCCCACCAATAGAGAACAACTAGAAATGAAAAAAAAATTAAAATGAACAAGAATTGGGACTCACCTACACAGGACCACCAAAAATCCCCCAAAAAAACCTACAAACCAAATTAAATAGGGTTACAACTTGAACATCTGAAGCAACTACTTTCGAACAGAGGGGACAAGAACTAGGCCTACACATTCGACATGGATCTAGACCCCCACCACTCAAGGAGGGGAGAAAAGGGGACCCAATAATTGGGCCACTGAAACTAAAAAAGAAATAAAGGAACTACCCAACACTATCCACCTATGAACATGTAACTCCAACACCACAACTGATTTTCACAGGCGGTCCACACATGGATGTTGATCGAAATCCCATGTTCATGAAGGCATAACCCTAGAAACTGTGTGAGGGGTAAGTCCACTATTCTTGTTGAGATAATGAGAAATTCACAGTAATGAGGACCAAAAATAGATACATTGAAACTACTATACCGCAATGGTGGAGGCAGAAGCCTATTTAATCTCCCCACACCTCTTGACATTTCCTGACTGCGTGAAATACTTCACTCCAAGGCTTATGGCTAGAGCCCTGATTCTTGGAGCATCTAATGCACTGTAGTTCGGTGCTAAAGATAAAACCACTCATAAAAACACACATTCTCAACAAAAAACCTTCATATAAATAAGAACTCATAGATACATATCAAATTTCTGCTTCACTCTGAAGAAGAAGCATAATGGAAAAGGAATATGGTGAAACACATCAACATTGCCGAACACAACTGCTATGTCCAAAATAATTATCACGACCTGAAAGCACTTTAAATAGATCCCAAAAAACACTCTATTCCAAAAAAATAGGCTGAGTAATCATTAGAAGTGGTGTATTTAACATTTAAAATGAATCCATAGGTTGATCAATAGGAAATATTTCCAATCGAGAACTATCCAAGGCCACATAACAACATCAAACACGTCTTTAGAAACCCAATGAACATTACTCTAAAACTGAGCCACCAACAAGATCTTATCTCAAGAAACAACAAGATTATCGCTTCAAGATCACAAGGAAGCTTACTTAATAAACAAATATTCTAATATATAGAAAAAAATATCCACATAACCATTGGTTTATAAACAAAGGCCCCAATTTTTCATCTCAAAACACTTTTGAAAAACAAACTAACTTGGTGGGTTTTCATATTCACCAATTTTGTTTCATAAAGTCTCACCCACATGCACATTTCCATGCCACCCCAAGCACACAAACACCATACAATTATAGCCCATTCATCAAGATATCAATAAAACCATCCATGTGAGCACCCATGAAAACACCAAAGGCTAAATCAAAATAGAATCATTCCAAAAATCATGTACCTTTTAAAGGAACACCAACCAAAAAGTAAAAAACCATTTTCATATTTCAAAAAACAAACTGAACTTCATCAAGAACCATTTGCTTAAATACCTACCCCTTTTCATTTTTAACATATTTTAAAAAACCTAGATACTCCAAACAACCCCTTCCCATTTTCTAAAATTCAGCAAGGTGTATTTTCATAATCTGATGGCCATTGAGACCTATACCCTTTCTAAGAAAACATCAACCACTCAAAACCAATTTCCAAAACCAATTCATCAGATTCAAACACTTTTTAACATACCAAAACACTCCATTTAAAACAATGATTCAAAGTCACCTAAAAATTAATCACACATTCATAACATTTTATTCCAAAAAACCACAAGTTTATATTTTGGAAAATCCGATCCTATTTAATCATTTCCACTTCCTCCCAAGACATTCTTAAAAAACACACAACCTTCCAAATCCATTATTATATTTAATTTTTGAAAACCCTTTTCCCCCTTTTCAAAATCGAATCCTTCCTTTTAAATCCATTCCCATAATTCTCACATAAGTATTTTCAAAATAAAAATTCAGATTTCAAGAAAGGTCTAAGAAACCCACAAAAGGGAACTAGTGTCGGTGGGTGACTTGACCATAAGGATAGAGGCAATATATCAAACACAACGCCAACATAGAGAGACTTATTAGGAACATGACCCATCTCCACATGGCTGGTCTGGCCCTGCGAGCTCATGGTGGTCATTATTCAGACTCCCTTTGTCATATCCCAACATCAATAAATGGACAAGAATAAAGGAAAATAATAAAACTAGACAACCTATGGAAACTCAAGGATCAGAATGAGAAAGAGTTCACGAAGCTTTACCTGCACATTAACCTCAAGTACCAAAATTCCTACTCCATCTACCTTGGCATCCCCCAAATAACAAGGGTTCTCTAAAAAAGGTCTGCTAAGATCTGACATCCTTTGATACAATTTTTTCACGATCCAGCCAGACTTGACCCTGAACTGGTCACAAGGGCCAGCCCGCGACAAGTCTTGGGAGGCATTCCCGATCCTCCTAGTATGGAGATAAGCATCTAGGACATCAATAGAGTACACAAGGGAATGATTTATCCCAAATATAATTAAATAAACAAACAGAGGAATGAAATGGACATCCCAAAATACATTAACATAAAAATTGAACTAAACATTATTTGTACAAGAAACTGAAAGTACAACTAAACCAACAACTCAACTGACCAAACCTGATAGCCAACTAACTCCATGTGAACTTCTATAGTCACTCTCCTACACAATGATAAAATGTCTGACAAGGTTATTGAACATAAGATGAAACCTGCTAATGGGATAAAAATAGGAGAAAACTATAGGCGTGGGTATTAAAACTCAGTATGTTAGCCTGATATTCTATTCCTAATAGACATCCTCAAAAATAAGAGAAACATCAATTTCATGTTTTAAATTCAAATATAAAGGTATGTTTTCCAAATGAGGTACCATGCTATAAAAAAATATACAAAACAAAAACATTCATGTTTTGTAAACAAGAATGCTTGTAACAATTTTCAAATAGGTGCAACTTCAAAATGAATTTTTTTTTCAAGAGAGATTATTTAAATAATTAACACTTTTAAATAAATAACAAAAACTAATTAATTCATCAACCAAACACAGTATATGACAATGTTGTGTAATAAATATCCAATGATCACAACTCAAGGGAACACCCCTAGGCACTAGTTAGTTTTGATCCCCAAGTACCTCATATCTCGGTGAAAGTAACCATAATAAATATATGTTCTCGTGAACACGAGAAACTAGTAGGGATTATACCAATAACCTAGTGGTCCCCCAACATTATCATCATCACAGTTGAGTTATTGTTTTCATCATCAAACTTTCTAGATGAAACAGGGGTCAAACCCCACAGGATCACTATCATACTAGTACACGTCTGCCCACCTAAATATCCGGGATTCCCTTTATTACTAAATCAGGTTACACATATTATCAAATAATCATTTCACAACAAAATTACATTCCCAAAACATAAACACACACACATCCCACAAACTTTATTCACATTTCTTTCACAAATCAAGGAAATACCGAATTTTATCGTGAAACAATTTCAAGGAGTGTATTGAGGCATTGCACGTAAAACCCATTCAAAAACACTCTTTTAATTATAAACACACTAAAAAAACATAACCAATCATATTTGGAATATCTAAAAACAATTAATAAACACATTTCATGGGCCATAAAATAATATCAAATGACGCAACATTGTATATACATGTAAAACACTCGAACCTCATTTTTAGGAGAGGCCAGACGGGCTATTAATCATTTTCTCAAAACTAAAATTTGACAATGTTATGGATTTAAATTTTATTAAGGAGGTGTATACACACAATTTACAAAAGAAAAAACACATTCATAAATCCTTTAAAACACTTAGGTTACATATTCAAAACATAACTATTTTCATACGGATGTGAAACATGCCATTTTCCAGCAACCCAGGCCAAAACATTTTGTAAACCAAGACCCATATGTTTGTAAAACCAAATCCAAATTATAAAGTCATAAAATGACCAAAAAATAACATTTTTAATTCTTCCAATGCATTTCTAAATCCAAAAAAATAATTTTTAAATAAAACATATCACATAAAAGCCAACCGGGCAATTTACCGAACACATGACACACCCTTATAAACAAAACAATTTATTTTAAGCACTTGACAAGGAATGAAACACAAATTGAAAGACATATTTTATAATAGATACTATAAAATATTCAAAATACGATAAACCAGGTTCTAAACCTCAGAAAATAGTTATGAAATATAGTGGAACATTTAAACAAACACTAGGTGGGAACCTTTATGACAAAACAACACTACCTTTCACAAAACAAGGATTAAACAAACACTTTTTCACATTATGAAAACTGTAAAAGGCTAAAAAATTATAATAAACATATATATCAGATGAAAAAAATAAGAAAATGATGACAACAAATTGATAAAGGCTTGTGCAATGGATATCCTTCCTCAAATCCTTGGCATAATGGAAACACACACCCAATATCACCATCCAAGGGTTTAGAAAACCTAAACATATGATAAAAAGCCGCAAATGAGCAAAACCCCAATCCAAAATCATGGGATAACATAACCCTAGGTCGAACATGACTAGGGGATATTAGAAAACAAATAAATAATGAAAGGAGGAGGAAGAGGGAGGAAAAGGAGAAGGAATCTCACCTTGCCACCTTGAAAACTCATCGTATTCAATTAGATTTGCACCATTGGTGAAAATGGAATGGCTTGGAACTTTTTGGAGAGGCTAATAAGGTCTAAAAAATCAGGGAAAGAAGATATTTGTGAAAAAGAGTAATAATTGAATGATTTGTGGATGAAATAATGTATCTTCTCAATTTTGGGCGTGTTGAGGAATCCCATGAACTTTCACCCTAATATGTGATGAAAATGACCACCAAAGAGGTAATATATATAATGGGAGTGAGTATAGGTATGTTGGATTCTAATGGCAGGTGAAATCACAGAAAAATGTTAAGAATTTAATATGATATAAAAGAAACAAATTATAATTTTTAAACTATAAATGGGCCCACGACCAGGCCCAATGTCTAAATAAGTAACCCAAATTCACTATGCTTATGAAATTATAAGATATCCAAAAGTATATGGTAGTTTTAATATATCAGTTTAGGACACATGGGGAGTGGAGTGAATGAAAAATATTGAAAATAAAGGAGTTATAAAAGAAACAAATTTGGTTTTTAAATTTGGAAATGGGCTCACGGTTGGCTCAAATCATGAAATAACCATCCTTTCTCAAAAACACCTAAAAAAGAAATGTTGAACCCAAATTTGGGTGATTAGACATATATGGATGTTAAAAAATCAAAATAAGCTCACCCAACACCCAAGAATAGGATCAGTATTTTCAATTAATCAGATAAAATCCATGGCATGAAGAGAAAAAAACTGAGTGTGACAAGGCACATGTAGGAGGATAGAATTTCACAAATCTCTAAAAAATGGGGTGGGGAAGCGATGATAAAGGGGTGTATGGTGATTGATTGAAATTCATTGATAAAGAGGTGAATATAGTACTGTTAAAGGGAAAGGGAATATCTAAAATGGTACGGATCTGATTTGTCTAAAAATAATAATCTCCCCATTTATTAACAATTAAAAAATCACCAATAAAGCATGGGCTTTAACCTAACTTTGGTTGTTGGTTCTTTATAAGAGATAATAAATGTGCTTTACTAGTGCTGATAAAAGTCAATTTTGTGGTGGTGATTGTAAAAATTGGAATATTAATATGATAAAATATATGGTAAATGACCCGAAATATATTTTAAAAGTTAATGGAAAGTCTTGGTTGATAACTTAATGAACCAGTAACACCCCACAATCCATTATTATGAAATTTTGGAGTCATTGACCATGTAATAGAGTAATAATATCATGTAAGTGTAATGGTTGTCAAAAATGGTTCCATTTTCTTCGCATATAAAATGGAATCACTAACACCCATTAAATGAAACAATTACCATTATAATTTTAATTATTCCTCTATAGAAAAACCTATCATCGAAATCCCTTTCTCATTATTAATCTTTTTATCACTAGATGTTAGCTTTATACCTTCATATCTAACAATATCTCTCAGAGAATATCAAGTATCAAATGTTATAATTACATTCTTTATAATATTTTCTCCCAAATATTTCTCTTGGAAATTTACTAAATCCATAAAATATAATGAAATACATATAATTATTCTATATAGATGTTATTATTTAAATTAAATAACAATTATTTATTCCACTCACTCTACTAAAAAACCATTGTGTCATTAGTGTGTTGTAAAAACTACCACCTCCATGAAGCGATGGATTCTGTCTTTGATAAATGCTCTAAATGGTGGTTTTCATAATTACACTGAGGATATGTATAACATAACTATGACAAAAAAACTTTAAATTATCATATACTCTATTTTCCTAGATTTCATTAAGAAATAGAAATATTAATCGTTCCTACGTGCGGACTACCACGTCCACGAGCAATGATTTTGATTTATCATCACTAATTGTAATATATGGATTTAAAAATATAAGTAGTTTTTAAAAATTATTTCCACCACACTATTAATATTTTGGAAACATTTAAATTATTTTATGACACTTTATACCCTGGTTAATATACATAATTATTTTTAGAAAACTCAACCAAATAAACTCATCAAACAAACATATCCATGAAAATTATATAATAAATGAACCTTACATGATATAAATGGTATATATTAAATAATATATAGAACAATAAATATCCTAATAAGGTATTGAATAAGATTAACTTCATTTTTCAGGAAGTTTGATGCGTGCACAGAATGAATCTGGAACAAGGAAAGGGGCTTTATCTAAAAAATATCTATTTGATATATTTATTATATTATAAACCTAATTTAATTTGTGTGTTTTATATAATACCAATTTGATATTTAATATCATGATGTATATTTTAATCATGGAATTTTAATTTCAATTAAATTCCTTCTCTTTGACGGTGTTTTGATTAAAATTTCACTCAATTCATAAGGGTTCTTTGTCTCAAACATTAATTCCATGAGGCATATTTATTTTATTCACCATGTTGTCCTTTTAAGTGCATATACACTACCCATGAATCTATATTTACATTATATTTTTATTATTTTTGGGTAATTCTATTCTAAATTATTTTCTTTTCTTCAGATGGATTTTACAGAATTGTTACACCATTTTAATGCTTTTGGTAACCCATTTTACATTCATTGAGTATGATTATACATAAAATATGTTACATTATACCAATTAATTATATTATGTGGTATTATATTTGTTTATATGAATTAAAATTTTTACCAAATAATACTCCTTTTTTTAAAATATTCCTTACTTCAAAGAGTATGTTGCATGTAAAGAATGTTAACAATTCAAGTCTCCTTTCCTTGAGCTATATACATTCAAAAAAACTTATTTAATCCATTATTGGGTTATCCATCCATAATATTTTTTTTACATTAATTCATATAACTATAGATAGAAAATATATTTTTATAAAATATTATGTTTTTCTTACTCTTTTTATAATGTGATTTTTGAACAAATATATTGTTATATTATTAGAAAGTGGATTTATAGTAACTTTCATATGTTTTTTATTCCTATATAAATTTATTTAAGATAAGTATGAGGCCTTTCCAAGGCCCTATTATTAATTTTATTAAAATAAAAGGGTTTCAATGCGTTTTCCCTTCACCTTTTAAGGAATGACTTTTGAAAGTGACAGGTAACATTATCATTAACCTCAATGAAATAATGGTTAATAAAATTAATTATAAAATTCAAATTAAATTATTCTATTAACTCTCAAAAATAATATAAACTAATAGGTTTTATTTTTCACTAATTATAAAATTATATAAATTTATCTTTTCGGGGAATTAACTAATGGTATCAAACAATCCGATTATGGATCTCTTTATGGGTGGTATTGTCCAAAAAAACTTTTGTGGTTGTTTTTCATATATGTCAACATATATCTATGTTTAATTTTTTACACAGTTGTTTTACACTTTTAAAACAATCCACAATCATCTAATAGATGGGTTATTATCTTTTTATCCATTTTATTTACAAGGGGAAAGTATTGGTGTTTTTTATGTTATTATTAAAAAATATATGATTATTAAAATTTTGACTGAGTATTATTTAACTATCCTCATTCTTTCGTTTGATGGGTTTTTATCACGTTATCCCATTTATTAACATAGGAAAAAAAATTCATTCTGTATATCATTATTACAATGTGGATAATTATTGGAATTGCGAATTTGTATTGTTTGACCATCGAAGCTATTTATCTAGATGGGTTATTATCATGTTTTTCATTTTATTATAATGGAGAAAATCATTGAATTTATTTATTAAAATTGAGTTCTATCATATGTTGATTATTTAATGAAATCTATATTCTTTATTATATAGGTGACCATGTTTTAATTGAGGCATTGTATCCATAGGGAATTGAATGAAATTTCTTTTTTAATATTATAGTAAATGAATTGGACATAATAAAATGAAGGATGGGGTATATAATTATATATCCCCTTGATATAAGGATGGGTCTAATGAGACAAAATAGTTTTTTTGGTTTATAGGTCTCTCTATATTTGTATAGTGGCTCGGTATAAGGTTTTTACAACAATTTTTTTCACATCATTATTAATTCCATTATTCCAAGATTAGTAGTTATTGTTATCCATGTTTTCATTTATTATATATGATATATAACTATCTAGTTTTAGTAGATTATGTAATTACTCAGATTATTTTTACCATAAATATTATGTATGTCATGCTTATGTTATTGAAATATTTAGTCGTATGTTTCCCTTATTGGGAAATTCATATCACCCTTTCTAATATATTCATTCACTAGGTTATGAGGAAAATAAGTAAATGTGGTATGTTTAAAAGGTTACCACATGTGGAATAGTTTTCAGGATATATTGAATAGTTACTATGTATTATGTTGTTTCATATAATGTGGAAAAAAATATTAGTCAGCAAAAATAGAAATAGGTTTTTTCTATTTATGTTTGTTTCTAATTGTACAAATCTCTAAATCGAAAAGTTCTTGGGAATTTATATATTTAAATTTTTGTTTTATGTCATTAAATTTTAGTATTGTTTTGTATGAGAATCATTATTTGGTATCCAAAATATTATTAAAATTATGTTCTTATGGAACTAGATATAGTAGTGTGGCTCTTGAGAGTCACACAAATAACCACCTAAATCCTACGAACCATTATGTTTATGATAGATCCAATTTTTTATAACCTAAAAATCAATATGTCATGGTCTAAAAAAGTAACCATAAATAAATTCATTGTGAAGCATAAGAGTATAAAAGTATCAGTCAAGGTATGAAAAAGAACCAATTTATTCTTCTTTGTACTGAATAATTTTGAAAATAAATAATTTGTGATGAATTTCACCATAAACATGGTGAACTCCATATTTATTGAATCTATTTTATTTAAAGGAAAAGAAGAAAGACAATACAAGAAGGAAGGAGAGGGTTATAGATAAACTACCTAAACAAGAAAATGATAAAACCCATCCAAAACAAATATTTGATTTTCATGATAGATGAGAATAACACAATGGAATGTAATAGGGTGCCTAATGTGGGGATTTGAGAATATAGAATTAATGGAGAGCGGTGGTGAGGTTGAGGTTTAATGGGGGACATTGAAATTTAATGTCTTTTGAAAAAATAAGAATAAAATAGAAACTTCTCAGGATGCCTACTAGATACCAGTTCAATTTCCATCATGTGTCTAATCAACTTATAGGGGACCCCCTCATTTCCCAATACCATCGAGTACTTAGTACCCCACACTAGGTACCCAGGGAAACCTAAATTCTTAATACTACAAGTGGTTCCACACAAGACCACTCAAACCTTCCTCTAAAATATGAAACTTTTCTTGAAACACCTATTAAAACATATATAGTGACAAAAAATAAAACTGAAATCCCAGAATAAAAAATGAACCCTAAATGATAATTTAAAATTTAAATTCCCCTATAATTAAAGAAATAATACTCCCTAAAAATGAAATTACCAAGGTCATAGACATTACATGGATGGAATGAATCTGAATTATCATAAGTGTAAATATATTTTAAAACTAACAACTACCTTTTTTATTTTAAAATGGATAATCTCAAATCCTCGCCTAGGATTTTAAAACTAATAATTTTGGGAGAGACTCAGTTCTCACAGAAATATTATAGATATGAGAATTATCAAAATTTAAGTAAAATTAATATTATATTTATACATTCATAAAATTATGTGGGTCTTTTTGTGTGTGATGAATAGTTAATTCATAAGATTAATTTTATTAAATCAATGTTATTAATATTACATTTTAGATGTACACAAGAATTTTTTAAAATTTCTGATAGAATATTGGGATGATAATTGGAGAGTTTATGATTTATTGAAAATATATTAAACCTCAGTCCTAATGTGATTTATTTTTTGTTATAAACTATTTTTAAATTATATAATTGAATATTATAGGAAATTATATATTCAGATGTAGTTATTTATATCATTATATATATATGTGTATTTTAACTATGATAGAAAACTATACTTGATGGAAATGGATTGGATATGTAAAAATGGATAATATATAATTAATTTTAGTTTTTTTATTTGTTAAATTGATCTCTAGCCCAAAATAGTATTATAAAACTAATGATGAAATTATTTCTTAAGTAGTTATTCATATTAAGATTAATTTATGAAATAAATTATGATATTCAACCGATTGATGATTAAAAAATACCAATGATGGAATTAATTGAATTTGAATATCAAAGTGGGAGAAAATATTTGAACAAGTTGAAAATATAATAAATGGAGGTAATTATTGAACCCAATTGATTGGTTGTAGTTGGATTTTTTTATCAACTATATACTTAGGATTACATTTCGTTCTAATTTTACTTCAAGCTCATATTTTTGTTATATATCAACCATGGATAATGTAGTGTCAATTTTATGGAAAAATATATTATACATTAAAAGATAAGGATATGTAAAATAACTAAATTAAAATGAACTCCTATAATTGGTATGATAGATTTTTTTAATTTCTTAATGATTTATGATAGATATAATACACGGGGAATGGAGGATGAATTATAGATTTCCAAAAAACTGAAAAATTCAGTATCCTATAAAAACCTACCAATGAAATAATGATTGAAGCTAAAATTCATTAGGAATGTCCTTCATCCAATAAAAATAATTATAAAATAATTATAATAATATTCTTAGGACCAAAGTAAACATGCAGTAACTGAGAAACAATATATATATAATTTTACTAAGAAACTATATATATACTGAAATTTTTTCATAGATAAATAATAATATACAACACTTTAATAGAGTGAGGTATTTTCTTTAACCAAAAATGAATATGAAATACTGATACTTGACTTTAGACATCCAAGATTACATAACTATATTTAGATTTATCTTTCAAAACCCTTGATTCCTTGTATTAGCATAATTATTAAGACTTATGTATTTCTTATGGAATCCTTCATTCCCACATGATTATAATGAATTCCTAACCTATTCTAGAATCCATCGATCTCAGCTAATGAAAATAAATTATACCACCATAGCATTAGGATCCCTTAATCTCATATATTTTTGAAAAAAAAACCAATGAAAAGTGATTAATATCAATTACAAGATATCCAATCACATGGATTATATAAAGGCAAAACTCTATGAAAATATTACAAATTAAATCACTTGGAAAATATAATTTATAGACTTGAAAATATAATCCTCTTCTAGAGAGTTTTTACATTCTTTTCTTCTTCACCTCAAGATCAAATAAAAATTTAGAAACATTGGTTTTAAGTTACTTTTATATTCAAATTTTTTTATTCATGAGTTTAGTTGATACTAAATTAGAATATTTGATACTCATTAAAATGGATTCACTGTTATTATATCTCTATCAATGATTTTTTTATGTTACTATACAACACTCCATTCGAAAAATAAATACACAATGAAACTTATTCCAAAAAAATTATTAAGAAATTACCATTCAAATAATAATAACATAATTAAGAATTTTATTCCAATAAAAATAAACATGGAATTATTATTTTGATAAATATTAAGGAAATTAAATTGAAAATCTATTTAACATGAAAAAATACAAAAACATTATCTTGAAAACGAATATAAGATAATGATATGGATTGTTATTTACAAAAGTAGTGTACAAATAATTCATTCAAAAAAAATCTCCCACATTATGAAAATATCAAGACAGAAGCATAAATAGAAAACATAAAAACCAATTACTAAAACCTATTAACTCATAATTATAAAACTCCAACTCTAAATAAATATTTTTTTCTATGTTTTTATCCACATTTTTTTAAAATAACTCAATGGTAATAGAAAATGAATGTATGAAAACATGAAAAAGGTAAATAATTTCGTTTTGAAAATATAAAACACCTTTCATAAAAGTATAAATTGAACTTAAAATCGATAATTATAGTAGAAATAAATTGAACATAAAATATGGGTTAAAAAATAGGTTTATTCAACCATTTTTAGTTTTTTTTCACTATAAAGAGATGATTAAAACAGGTATTAAACTAATGGTCACATTATATTTATCAAGCCTATATTTTGTGTAATATCATCAAATCTTACAAATTACTATTTTTTATAAATATATCATCATCTTGTATTTTGATGGAATAAAGAATAATATCTCATTTTTTTATTGATCCCAAATGATATGTTGTATTATATATATGTGGTTTTCTTATGAGTGATGTGGTGGGTTTTCAGAAAAATCCATAGCACTAGTTTAATCATAAATAATTTTAGTCTTAGTGAAACACATGAAAACATCAATGAGTGTTTCTTTCATCCACAACACTTGGGTGAATTAAATTTTAGATACAATATGTTCTTATTACTAGTAGAAATTTAATACGAAATGTTTCTTCATGCAAGACTAGTACAATAAATATTCAACAAAAAAATAAATGTTTTAGATATTATTTTCCTATCAAATTATGATCCAAAAAAATCTGTTCCTAAGTTCAAAATCACTTATATAGGACTAATATTATCATATATTTTATGTACCCTTAATGTAATTTAATAATAATTTAAAAAATTTATGATGGGATTCTTTTAAATTGTCTTGAAATATCACACGCAAGAACACATAAAACTATAATTTTTTCAACTAGTTGTGTGATAAATTAATAATCCAATCACCCCTAAGAATAATTTGAGAAACTAGTTCACCATATTTCTCAAGATCATTATTTTTTGATGATATAATAGGTGTAATTAAAATCTTATCATTATCAATCAAAAACCATTTGAGTAATTTGTAGTCGTATTGTGTTAAGATAAAATAGTTCCTTTTAGTTTTTTAGAAATTTGAAAACTACGGAAAATTTGTACTTCAAACATCATTACCATTTAAAAATAAAATTTCATACATTTAAAAATATCAGAAATAGATTTTTGAGTTGAATGAAAAATAATGTCATTTTTATAAATTTGAACAATGATGGTGTCCGTAAAAAGATACATTATAAGAATAATTTTATTAGCTTTTATCTTAAAATAATAATTCTAAATTTACAAAATAAAATCTTATCATACCCTTATATTGTATATTATTTAATCCCATATTGTGATTTAGAATGATTTTATACATGTTAGAGAAATTTTTTATTTTCAAAACCTGGTGATATTTCCAAAAATAAAATCCCCCTAAACATATACGTAAAAAATATAACACTTCATATCCAATTGATAAAGTGTAAAATTTAGATGAACTAAAAAGGAAATAATTATTTTAATAGATTCAAGCACTGTTATGGGTGTGAATATTTATTAATAATATAGTTCTTCCTGTTAAAAATATCCCTTTATAATATTCCTTGACTTGTTCCTAACCATAATTCCATTTTTATCACATTTGTTTAACACAACCCACTTAATTCAAAATATAGGAATATATTTAGGTTATACTATAAATGTAAAAACCCTATTCTATTTTAATTAATTGATTTTATCTTTTATTTTCCTTATAACACCCTAATAATTGAAGATATATTTCTTTAATAATAATTTTAGTTTATTCGATAGCTTTACATGCATACAATAACAGGTTTAAATGAAACATGATACTCTATTAAAATATTGTGTAAAGAGGAACACAATAACATATCTGATAAATTCTCAATTATGAATATAGTTGAGTAAATTATTAAAACCAAGTAGTTTACACATTTTTATTTGTTATATATTTATTATAAATAATAATAATAATCATTTTAAATAAAAAAATGTTTTCTAAAAATTATTATTTGTTTCTAAATGATGGTTTAGTAGTGCTTTATGATCATAATAAAAAACATCCACTTCTATAAAATTTATTTGACAAAATGAATGTAATTTTGTAAACTAGAACAAGAAATTTATCCTAGGGTGATTTTTTTGGATTTTGATACAATGTTTTATTTTTTGATGAATACCAAAAAATATTGAGTTTTAATTAAAAAATAAGTTTTCGATTAAATTTTTTATAAAGATAAATTATATTTTCAATCAGTTTTAATATAAAATGAGTTCAATTATATATCTATAAATCCAATTTAGTTCATTTAAATCATTTTGAAATTTAATTTTTATATAAAAGTATAGTAAACTATTGAATATTTCTTCTTTGAAAACCCTCTTTCTCACCATGTTTACATGAAGAATTTTAAATTAAGATTTTCCTTTTACGGGTATGGAATTTTTATAAATTGATTCCATATTTTTTATAAGAACAATTTATTTTATATAATTACTTAAAATTTATTTTTATCTATTATGAAATTAAAAAATAGTAAAAATTATTTACCAAGGTTATGGTAAAAAAGTGTTAATGGGGTGTTAAACTAAACAGATAAGTGTAAAATTGGCCTAAAAACATGTTTAAAATATAATTTGTGGAAATATTTCATCCCTAAAATTTTTAGGTCTCTATAATAATCTATGTTTTACCCTTTTTTAATATACAACATGTGGGTACACCATTTTCTTCTCAAAAATTACAAGTGATCCACTAATCTCACTTATAAAAGGAAAACACTTATCCTCTCTTATTCACACCTTCAAACCATTTTGGTTCAATTAAAAATATAAATATAAGAACAAAAATTTCATTCCCTAATTATATAATCATTATTTTGTTAATAAACCTAACCTATCAAGGTTTTTTTTGGATGCCTAAGTGGGTTACTAGAAGAAGAGGTAACGTTCTTCATTGAGCATTTTTATTTTATTTCTTCCTCCACCACCTTCTGTAATTTTTAAACTATAATGATTTAATAAACTCGTAATCTAACATATACATATATATATATTTATTTTATGATCATGAACTGAAACCATCCACACATCTATCAAATGTTTTAGGAAATAATCATTCGTGTGTACGGAGGACTACCGCCTCACGAATCGATGTCATTCATATTTCCATTACCACCTATCATGGTTGGAAATTATGATGGATATAATGTATATATATTATATTTATAACATCATTATAACTATGTATTAATTATATCATAAATATGTTTTTTAATTTTCTATTTCATATGGGATACGATAATATCAGTTGTGTGTACGGTAGACTTCCACTTCGCGAACCGATGTGATTCTTTTTTTACTAAAACATTACATTAAAATTATAAAGATAAAATCAATGATTATATGTGATATAAATGACCTAATTATGATATTTATGACATATTTATCTTTATGAAATGATAATATATCATTTTATATCTAACATTTTAACTCATTGAAAGATGATAACATCATCCGTGTATGTATGGAATACGGTCTTCATGAAGCAATGTGTATCCCTCTTCATCACCATAAAAAATGTTATATATATAATTATATTTAATAATTAATATAATATTTATTATATTATTATAATTATTTAAATATAAAATAATATTTACCACTATTCGATAATGATTATTGAAAAATAGAACTGTTACATGTGCGTATGTATGGCCTACCATCTCTATGATTGTAACATAATTAATTTTAATTACCATAATTCATGAGTTTTTTTAAAATTATAATTTATGTAAAAATATTATAATTATTTCATGATTAATATTTTTTGATATCTTTAAACAATGACCACTTTGATTACAGATAACCTTCCAAAGTCATTTTTAACATATAATGCATATATTATTGAAACATCTAATGTAAAGTTAATCAATGAAATAATAATATATAAATTCGTAATAAATAAATTAAAAACTAAAATAAATTTTAAATTTTTATTAACAAATTAAACAATTATCATAATTTTATTATTTTGGAATATTAAGAACGTATATGATGATTCTGACTCAAGTTAAGGGACTGCTGCTCAGTTTCAATTCAATGATTCCAATTATAATGTTATGAATGTAATTTGTTTTATATGTTGTGTATGATTTCTCATTGACATTTAATATCATTATTAATTAAATATTAATAGTACAATATTTATCAATTTGAATTATTTCATCTAAGGTGATTTGACTTGAAAATGAAAAACATTTAAATGTTATTCCACAATCAATTTCCTATGATCATTTTTCATTGTAGATTAAATTTATATTAAATATAAATGTTTTAATGTAATAGATATGATTATTTCCTAAATTGTATACCATTATTACATACTATGACCACTTTTACAATTATTGGGCTATATTAGGATATATTGGTAAATTTGTATCCTTAACTCAATAAAGATATTTTATGATAAGTCACATCATTACTAAATTAAATAGATTATTCTATATATGATGAATTATTTGGACAAGAAAAAATAGATAGGTCCCAGTTATAGATAGACCCTTAATGCATAAATAGGTCTAATGAGACCAAACAGTTGGAAAAATTAGATTGGTTTTTACCTAGCAGTTTTAAACTATTGGGTAGAAAAATATTTTTGGTAATGGTATCATGATGATTAGATCATGATGTCCAATAAGTACGAATTTGATTTATTGAGAATCTAGTTATTATAATTATACAAGATATTTTTTCTATGATATTATCTCTGAATGAATTTCATTCTTAGTTATTAATTAAATGGATTTTTTAAGTCATTTACATTTCCATGTTACTTATTCTTTATCATATCTTGATAGTAATGTTTTTTAAATGGAATGTGTTTCTAGTTACATTTCCATGTTAATTATTCATATTTATTCACAATAGATTCTTATATACTTAACCCTTACTGAAAATTTTACCTCACCAATATTTTATTTCCTTTCTCATGGATATGAAGAATAATTCATTGAACGTATTTATGGATGAAATCATTTTCTATTTACATTCATTATATTTCATATTTCCAATATAAAATGGGTAATATATATAAATACATGGTTATCTAAAACTTATAAACTGACTAGTCCTTTAGTTTATGATGCTTTATATGCATTCTAATGTAATAAAGAAGACACACTGTCACACCCCAAACATGGGATTCCCTTATTTATAATTATCTTTCAATATTGAATCTTTGGAAGAAGTTCAGGTTTGGGTCTGGGATTAAAAAATTTTATGGTTGTTGACCTTGTTGGGTTTCAGGCCAATGAGCATACATCACATGGTCATAAGTAAACTTCCAGTCATCTCAGACGACCGTGCGAATGGACAATTCATAAAATGAATAAAATTTTATAAACATTTATACCTTAATAATTATAGTATTATTGTGTAGATAATAATAATTATATTATTATTATTTTTAATTTTTAATAATACTTTTTTATTAACATTGATATTAGTCATATTACTTTTAAAATATTTGTTAATGTGATGATGATGATGGTGGTGGTGGTGGTGGTGATTATTATTATTATTATTTTATATGGTTTCCTTTTTTATATGATTTTTATCTTTTTTTGGAACCCTAAGGTTCCCACCCTCTTCTCCCATGGTGCACCAACGCTCCCCCTCTACTCCCCTTGTGCACGTATGAACCCTGAACCCAGCACTGACATCTATCTGGCATGCTCCAATGGCGATGACCTCTATCTGGACAGTTTCCCATTCATCAACCCTACCACCTCATGGAAGCAACTTTCTCCCAGTAGCCCAAATTAAAAAATGAACCATCCTACTTCAACCTACAGACCTCATGTCTTGTGACCTTCTACAGGTGTGACCCTCTTGAATGGCGGCCTACTCCAGAGTAACCCCCATCCAGTTCTTTTTGGTGTCCATCACTCGCGCCATTAGTTCTATCTCTAATATATTTTTCTTCAAGATTTTGTGTTTTTCATTTATTTTGGAGAAAAACTGAATTGTTGGGTTTTTATTTATCCATTTTCTTTTTTATTATCCGTGGTTGGTCCATAACGTCTCGATCTTCCTTATATTTAAGTTCCTTTCTGTCCGCACTTGATTTGAGGAAGGCGTTTCCAACCTTTCATTTCTAGAACAATCTATGAGCACTTGTTTTTTTTTCTATAAATTTTAAATGTTTTCACACCTATCAAATAACTACAGATTTATTCAAATGGTTTTCTTGTGTGGGTATAATTGTCAAAAAATAGTTTTCTAAAATGAATTTTGTGAAATTTCTAGGTTTAAGGCACCTAGTATTCTTGTTTGAAATGATTTTGGTATTTTAAATTGTAATTAGGTCTTTTATGAATTATTTAACCCTTATGATGATGTTTTAGCATTTATTTTTTTTGTGATCTTAGTGGGGTGTGTGTAATTTGATAATGGAATAATTTGATAAGGGTGTTAAAAATGTTTTGAAAAAGTGTTTTATGCCTTTAAGGTGATGGGGTGTGTTATTTTAATGACATGAATGGTTGGATATAGTTTTAAAGAATATACTAGTTTTGTGGGAATGGTTTTTTTGGGAGTCATCTCAGAATTTTGGTGTGCGATTGGTTGTTGACACATCCATGTGATCATTAGGTGCACACATTGATGTTCCCACAAATGAAGTTGGTTCTTAAAGTTGGTGTTTTAATGAAACCTTGTTTTCCTAAATGGTACTCATCTTCAAAATGGTTTTGGGTCTTCATTGTGGTTTCCTAATGAAATGGTTTTAAATGTATTTCTCATGGTTTGTCTTGTATGGTCTTGAAAAATGTTTGGAGTGTGTAAGTTAAACTTAAGGGGATGTTTTCCATGTTTTATAAAAATTGCATGTTTTTTTCAATAAAGATTTTAAATACATATTTTACGGTAATCTTCTAAACCCATTGTTTGTTTTGAACAATCTATTTTAGCATCATACAGTGTTTATGAGTCCTCAAGATTGAGTGGATTGGGTTACAATCATTTTTTGTAGGTGCAAACACATATTCCCAAGTATGGATATATATATATATATATATATATATATTTGTGTGTGTTCCCTCATGGAACATGGAACATGTGCATTGGTTTAATGATATATATATATATATGTGTTAGTATATATATATATGGATGTGTGTGCGTGCGAGAGGGCTGCCGATTGAGTAAGGAAGCTTTGTCTTGTCCATTCATTGAGGTAATATCTCTTTTCATTGACCTTTAAATTTAATAATCATTTAATTATTGCATTTCACACATATTTTTCTATTAATTATCAATATAGAATTTTTGGTAAAAATGATTGTCTTGAATATTAGTGGTTTTCTTCTTATAATGTGTTTTAATTAATGGTTTGATTTCTTTTTTGACATCATGGCTTGATGAAAATCATATATGGACTTTATAAATGCATTGCTGATTTAAAATGGTGACTTTTGTTTCATAACTGAGTGTCCAGGTGAATTTTGGGTCATAAAGGTTGTGTGCATTGGTTCATTTGAAAGGATTTAGTGATAAATGGTTAGTTGAGGCCCATTTGGTACATTAATAATATAAGTTTCTTTGAAAACTCTCTTTTGGATGCACCCCATACCTTGTTGGATTTTGATGTGAATGGGTGGTCCTCGGATGGTACTTCCTTCAAGTGTAGATGCTTGAAGGCAAGAGTGGGGAATTTCCATTGGAGTGATTCATGGGTGAATGTTTCATGTGTTTCTTATGTGTGGTTCATGTATATGTGGTGGATTTCTTGTTCGAAATTATCAGCTCATCCCCCCTTTTTAGTCTAAACATGAGAACCTAGCATAGAGAATGAATTTTCAGTGAATTATTTCTGTATTTTTTCAGATTATGAAATGGATAGAGGAGCATATAAGGGGGTTATTTTGTTATCATTTCAATGGGATTGGCCCCCTCATTCAGGCCAAGTACGATGATAATCGGGCATTATTTCATCATTAGGTAGGGCATGCCTTCAGGATGAGTGACAAGTATATTTTAATATAGACTATTAATGAGATCCTAGGTTCTCCCATGTTTTCTGGTACTAGGTTATATGTTGAATATGATTAATATGCATGTGAAGGTTGTTTACTCGTTTATAGTATTTTACAATTGCTTGTATTGTATGTTTTTCGATCTTGTTTCCGTGCACAATGTATCATCTTGCTGAAAGTGATAAAATGGTTTCAAGTGTTTATGGAAAAAGGTGTTGAAAATATTTCACAATTCCTTCCTCCCTTTTTAGTATAAACATCACCTCCTTTAAAATGATAATGTCTTCTTTTTAAAAAGGGAATCTAGATTTTAATTTAAAAAGGTTAATTTATTGTGATTTGTTTTTTTGAAGAAAATGTGTGAAAACCTAGTTTTTTAAATTTTATTTTAAACATGAAATTAATGGATCATTTATTTAAATGAAATTTATCTTGGAATATATTTTTTGGGAATGCCAACTGAGTATTAATACTCACACATATAGTTTTATCATTGTTTTTAGCATCGAGTGCTACACCTTTCTTGGATTCCATCACCATAGTGTGATGTTGGTTTGATGTCGGTGGTGACCCATGGGGTCACTAGGAGGTATGTACAATTTTATTTTCACACTTCTTCAATTTTTTATTTATTTATTTGTCTTTAATTTTTTGTACAAATCACTTCCAATAGCTTTATTTTGATGTCTGACACTAGTTGCCAGCCCAAGGGGATGAGGAACACCCTTCGAGCCTTGCCACCGACCGACATAGGTGACCGGTTCAGGATTGACCTAGATTAGTTTGTGACAAATGGTATCTGAGTAGGCCTTTGATATTTGGGGTTTCTTGTATATGGAGATTATGACCCTTGAAACATTGGAGGTAGGTGTGGAAAGGGCATCACGAACTCTTTCTCGCACTGATCCTTGAGTTACTAGGTGTTTTACAGGATTTGAGTTTTTTATTCTTGTTTTATATTTAGGGATGAAAAAATTGGTGAGTTGGTGTAATGTTGTGGCCTTGCATGGAGTAGTGAACCATGTGGAGTCCATGTGCCCAGTTCAAGGTCCTCCTAGTATTATGCCTTACATAGGTCATGGCCCACTTCTATATCACAAGGTTAGATATAGGCATTAGTTCCTCATTCCGATAATTCATTTTTGGATATGTTTCATTTATGTTTTTTTGTGTGAGTATATTGAAAAAGAATGTGTAATTTTAAATGGAAAATAGATTTAAAAATTGAGTTGTTTTTTAAAAAGTGGTTTTAAATTGGTATTGTTAGGTTTTAAAATTGAATGTATTTTGGGTTTGAGAATGTGGAATATGTTTGACCCCTGGTGTCCCTTATGAATGTTTTCATGTGTTTAGGGTACGTATGGAAAGTGGGTGGGGGAACTTGATCTGGGATGTTGTGGATGAAAAATGGATGGACACACATGTAACGGGTCATAGGATTACATTGGTGGGGTTTTGTATTTAAATTTTTGACATGGATATTCTATAGTGTGTTTGGATGAGAAGCTGATTGTGTTAATTGGACTAGGAAGAAGGTAGTTTTAAAATTTAAAACAATGTGGTGATTTTTAAAAGAGAAATGAAATTTTGGGAATTAAATTTGGTTTAAAAAGAGGTTTCTAGTATTTTGAAAGTCTCTTGGAAATGATTCGATTTTGAAATTTAATTCGAAATGGGTTTTTTGAAAGGATATTTTTTGTTGTGGTTTAGTTTTTTTGTCTTCCGAGAAAATTGTTTTGAGCTCAGGGTATTTCTTTTGATTCTTTTTTGGCATGATGTTGGTTTCAGTTTCTATTACTCGTGTTTCTTAGGATGTACTTCCCAAAAGGTATCCAAAACCTGGTATTGAGCTATGACCAGTTCTAGTTAAAATTGATTGGTACTTATTTATCGAGGTAGTCGAGGTCTGTTAGAGTAAGTTGTGTTGTTTGTGGAATTAGAGTGTGTCTTCAAGTTGTTGGGAACCCCTTGGTTTTCTAGAGATTGGTTTGTCTCAGGTTTGTTTGGGCATATATTTATGTACCAGTGGGGCTGTTCCTCCTCCGTCAATATGAGTTGGGGTGACATGCAGAAAATTTTGACGCCACCATCGATCAAAGTTTCATGCCTGAGGTGGTGATGATGATGAAGAAAGAGTTTTGAAAGAAGAGATGAAAATGTCTGATAGTGAGTCAAGATATGATTTAGCCATCAGAGCCCCAACCATACGTCTTGGGAAGGAGCTCGCGTAAATTAAAATGTTTCCAAGGGGGTGTGAATCCTTGGCCCTATTTTCATTTTAACTAACTAGGATGGAAATATACAAACATTCCTTGTTATATTTTTATCTCCATTGTAATTCCATCCACGTTTTGGTGGTGTGTTAATCTTGTTCTAATGTAGTCCTAGGGGCCTAATCTGCTTCAGATGTGGCTTTTAAATCATTCATATTCCATGAAGGTTTTATGTATATTGAGTGAGTGAACGCATTATATTTTTGGGTTTAGTTCGTGTAGTGTTCGTGAGGAATATGTTTGGGCTATGGAGTTGATGGGTAGTGCTTCTGGGCCCATTCCTAATTTAGGTTCCTTTTCCATGAGTTTTCCCCTATTGTTGAGAGGTCAGATGGAGTGAATAGTCATCAATTCTGGTTGTGTTGTTGGTCACCCTTGTGTGGAGGGTTTCAGTTCTTGTAGAGGATTTCTCCATTCTGGTGTCCCATCATGTCGGGTTTCCGTGTAATAGTTTTAATCATGGTGGTGGAGTAATTCCATTATTTTTGACGAAGTGGGTTGAGTTTAGGCTAGGAATTTCCTATTCCCCTGTTGTGGAGAGGGTTTTATTCAGTTTGTTTGGGATGAATTAAGCTAATTACCAATATTTCTTTTAAAGGATCGTTTCATAGAAATCTTCTATTTCAGTCTTTGGGGTGTTGTCTGGTCCAAGATGTCACGACCTATCCCAGTGGGGTCCACGCCGTGACTCCCCAAGCCTACCTCCAATAGGACAGAGGCTAGTGACTAGCACCGAGTAGGAATATTACTAACATGGGAGGCATTTCATAAGTACCTGTACACACGCACACATCTCCAAGACCAAAAATGCTGAAATGTAAAAAACGCTAAAGAAAAAAAATTCATGAATACAACTAAACCCAAGTAACATAGTACGACTGGTAGAAAAGTACTGAATGTAAACTGGTCCAGAATATAAGCCCACCAAAAAAGAAGTCTGAAAACTACAAATTCAAACCTGTAAGAACAAAAAGGTACTGGGACTACTGCTCGTAGTCATAGGAACACGTCAGACAGTAGGGAACTCATAAATCTTTGTCATGCCGTGGTCCTCCCTAGACTCTATCAAAAAGATGCTCGTCTGCACAAGACATGACATGTGTGGGAGAATTTTGTGCATGGGTGAGTATATCAATACTACGTAGAGGACCCCAAAAACCAAAAAGAAATACACAAAGTAAAGGTATGGTCATATCTACACAATATATGTCTCGTAAACATATAATAGGTGAACACAAACTTGATACACTTAAAAGATTGACCTGTAGTCTAGAGACAAGTCACATAACCTCATTCCCCCACTAGGGATTTAGTTTGAAGATTCCATGAAGCACTCGTCTGGGAGAACTCACTCCATGAGTCTGATAGCTCTGATGATGTCCATATGAGAAGTACTGTCTGTCGGGAAAAGTCATGAGAGATAGATACACTCATTTTCGGAGAACACACTCATGAGTAGGGAAAGATCCCGATACACAGATGAAGATCACTGCCAGGGCCTTGGTGGATACCACAACTCATTCGGATTTACCTGATAGGTAGAGGATCGGTGCCCTGTGGGCATAGTGACGTCGATACCTGACTCTAACTAGGGTCAAGAATGGATAGAGGATCTCCCTCTAGGCCGCTCGGAGGGATACCTGACTCTATCTCGGAACGTCCAGCTGAAGGGATCACACTCCTTAAAAAGGAAATGATACATGACCTACAAGGGAATGAGAAATTTGGGAACTAACCTAAAAGAAACATGTCTAAGATATGGTGTAAAATAAGATCAAGCCATATACTGAAAAGTACACGACATGTAGAAATGTCACACACCATGTATTCTAACCTAGATTACTTCCCATGTACAATAGGCCATATCGCAAGGCTTGTCGTGTAGAAAGGCTAGTAAACGACGTGTAGTACAGATCACCCGCTATGTCCGAGTAACTGAGGTTAGATTCATGTACGCGGTCATGTGCCCGTACACGGCTTTATCCAATGTGAGCCATCCCGTGTAACTGGTACATCGGGGTAACCTGTGCAGCTGTCCTGGTCTGGTCGTGTGGTGGAGTACACTGATGTGTACTCCATCCCATGTTCGTGTATCGCCAGGGATTCTCACCAAGTCCACATAAGGACCCACATGTCATGTTCTTTGGGTAACACGCTATTTCATCGCTCCGTGCATTGCGGATCCCAAGTCACCACTGAGCCGGTCCCATGTGGCCTGTTCTTAGGGACACATGCCATGTTGTTCGGAAATTTCCCAAAATGATGCACGTCACTGTCGCACCCCGGTTTCTCCTCCCGACCTTCATCTGGCCACCCGATCACCTCAAAACTCAATATTAGAGGACTTCCTGCCATCACGATGCCGATTATGTGGGTTTTGGACCTCTTATCAGCCCTGAAAATGCATTCAAATTCACCAGCACGAAGAACACTCGAAGAATGAGAATTCCCAAACTGTGTTTATTTGTATGCCACCACCGCCGTTTAACCTTTGCTAAGTTTCCACGATGTCGGATCTCTACTTTGGGATCATTGTGTTTCGAAACAGATGCACAATGATCCATTGTTCAAAACCCCATGAAGAACGCGAAGAACACGGGGTTAAAAAAAGAAGGATGAAAACCCATAAACAAAGGAGGAACGCACCTCCGCTGACGTTCATCACGAAATTGCTATGCTCCAATTAATATTTTTAATAGGATAATCCAAATGAAAATCCATGAATTATCATATAATCAATTCTTGATTCAGAGACCCTAAAAGAAAAAGAAATTGATGCCCTCCCGCAAGAACACCTAATCCGTGGATCACCATGTTGGTGGGTTGATCTCTATTTGTCATTTAATCCATGAACAGGGAAACTAAATAATCAAAACTAAAAAACCTGTAACTTAGTGTTAACGAATAAGGAGGGTGATCATTGGTCAAGATTTGATCTCACTACGCCACAATCCACGCGTCGTCGTTCGTTAGTGTTCATCAAAAAACCTCCAAGGTTGGCTCCTCTTCAAATCTCTAGAAGATTCTAGGGAAAAACTCTAGGGGTATGAGTATTACCCTGGGCTCCTACTCATTTAATGAAAATAATCATCGTTTCTTTGTGGAAACATTTTATAATAAATTTAATCATTAATTTATTTTATTTCATTCAAAATGATTCTTCTAAAAGGCCAAAAAACTAACTTTTCCAGCCGACCCATGCCGGGCGATGTTAGGACTTACCTAAGGTAAAGTTGATTTTATGAATGAAACGGTGCCCTCATATTTCTGATCTAGGAACCCGTTTAAATGTTATTCCACTTTTATAGGAAAACCACTCATGTGCACTATTTAATGTTTAAATAAATTCAAACATTTATTCTAGGAACTTTGGGCCTCAGAATTGCATTCCATCAAAATGTCTGGTCTCAAAATAATTTCATATAATATTTAAAAATAATACATGGAAAATCAAAGATATTACATTCTCCCCACCATGGGGATTTGCGTCCCCAAATATCCAAAACAAGGCTACTCAAAAAGATGTTGGTACTGGGCATGGATCTGAGCCTACTGCACCCACATTCTCTCCTGAATACTCCCTTGTTTCCACCGAACGTGCACCAAGGGAATCGATCGCCCACGAAGGATCCTCTCATGCCGATCCTCGATCTCTATAGGGTACTTAGCAAAGGTCTTAACCTCGATGTCCAGCTCACCCAAGTCGATGAAGTACAATGGGTTATGCTTGTACCTCCTCAGCTTCGACATGTGGAAGACATCATGTACTTGATGCAACTGTTGTGGTAGAGTTGGGTTATACACCACCTCACCAACTCTATGAATTATCTATAAAGGTTCGACGAATCTTGGAGATAGCTTGCTGCCCCGACCAAATCTTTGCAACCCTCGTCATGGTGAGAAACTAAGGAAGACATGGTCTCCCTCCTCGAACTCTAGAAATCTCTATCATCTATCGGTAGTACAGTTTAGATAGATTTGTGCAGTCATCATCCACTCATGGATAATCTACACCTTCTTGGTAGTATCCCACACCAACTAACGACCCATGAATGCTGACTCTTTAGGGTTGGTCCAGAAAAGCGGTGACCAACAGTGTCTCACACATAAATCCTCAAACGGTGCCATTCCAATGGTGGTGTGGTAGATGTTATTGTATGGAAACTCCACCAGTGGTATGTGGTCCTCTAAAATGTGAACAATTTCAAAGATACATGCCACAAAACATATTCTCCCAAACTTGAATGGTCCTCTCCATCTGACTATCAGTCTGAGGATGGAATGTCATGCTCAAGCGTAGATGAGTCCCAAAAACCTCTTGTAATCCCTTCCATAACCTGTATGTGAAGAGGGAATCACAATCCGAGACTATTTTCTATGGGACACCATGAAGCCGAACTATCTCCTGCATGTAGAGTCATCCCATGCTCTCTACGGAACATTTGTCCCTAATAGATAGGAAGTGGGTTGATTGGGTGAGTCATTCAATGATCACCCAGATGGAATCATTACCCTTGAATGTTTTTGGAAATACCGTCATGAATTCCCTTGATATTCCATACCACTTCCACTCTAGAACGTCCTCGGGGTGAGCTAATCCCACCGGAACCTGGTGCTCAGCCTTCACCTACTGGCATTTAAGGCATCAAGAAACGAACTCTGGTACTTACTTATTCATGCATGACCACCAAAACTAACGCCGGTGATCCTGGTACATCTCCGCCATTCCATTATGTATTTCCAAAGGGGATGTATGAAATTCCCTCAAGACCTCCTCCTGCAATGCCACTGGTACAACAGTGCATCCCCTAAAAAGGACTATGTGCTCCCCTCCTTGTGAATATCTATCAGAAGCATGTCATGTAGATAACTGAGCACGTAAAACCTCACAGTCAATAATCCCAAGCTATGCCTCACTAACTTTCTGTAAGACGGTAGGGGTGAAAACAATTGACCGAAGGTAAGTTGCATCCTTTATTTTCATGAAGGATAACTTTAACAAGGCCAATTGTTCCATCACCTCACTTAGATGTTGTGATCTTGATCTCCTACTAAGAGAATGTTCCACCCTTTTCTCCTTCCTAGGAGTATAGATGATCTCGAAATCACAGTTCTGGAGAAACTCTAACCAATTCCTCTATCTCAGATTTTGGTCCTTCTAAGATAATAATTACATTAGGCTCCTTTGGTCAGAGTAGAAGATAAACCACTCACCCATACGGTAGTGTCACCACATATTCAACGTGAATACTACCGATGCCAAATCGAGATCATGGGTCGCATAGTTCTGATCATGAGGCCTAAGCTAGCACGAACCATAAGCAATCACTTCCTATCTCCTCATCAAGATACAACCAAGCCTGGTCCCTGATTCATATTAGAAAACTATGTACTTGACACCCTCCTCCAGTAATTGGAAGATCAGGGTGCTCATCAAACTCTGCCCCAACTGCTCAAAATCCGTCTGGCACATCTCTGTCCACATGAAAGGTTTCTTCTTCCTAGTCAAGGTTGGAAATGGAACAGATACTTGGACGAAATCAGGAATGAATCTCTGGTAATATCCTTCCAACCCAAGGAAGCTCTGAACCTCCATCATGCTCTGAGGTGGCTCCAATGCAAATGATGCCTCCACCTTGGTTGGTTCTAAAGCTACTCCATCTACTGAAATGACATATCCCAAGAAGTGGACCACATGAATCCAAAATTGGCACTTCGAGTGTAACATCCCAAGTAAGTAATGAATAATATATATTTTTACATATGTCTATTAATTATTATGATAGTGTTTTAGAGGCTTAAAATGAAAATAAATCCAATCTTAAGCATGTAATACACTAATATTCTCAAAAGATTGTTTTACTGCCTTATGATGGGAAACCCTTTTTGAATCTATATTTTGACAATTTTATAAACTATGTTTGTCAAAATAAACTTATCCTTTATGATTGGGACATCAAAATTTACCTTGGGTGAAGTTTTGGTATTTTTCTGACAATGTTCATTTTTTAATGAATAGTGAAAAATACTGCATTTTACATCAAAACTGCTTTTTAACCTAATTTATTTATATGATTAGATTATGTTTTGAATTGGTTTTGAAGTGAAATTAGAATATATTTTTACCATATTATCCAATGGTGGTCATTGGAATCAATTTCACTTTGAAATTAGACTTAAACTGGTGTCAATCTTTTGATACTTATTGTTTTGTAAAAACACGCTATTTGCTCTGGCAGCGGGAATTAATTATTAAATTAATTAATGTGACTTATATGATTTGAATTTTGTAAAATAGACTTCATTTTTGAATTTGGAATATCAAATATAGCTTAGGGTGAATTTTTGGTAATTTTCTGAAAAACTTCAATTTTTGATGAATAGTGAAACCACTAAGTGGTAATCAAGCAAACTGATTTTTCAGTTAAATGAAAGTTTACCACTAATGTTTATTGAATTTTGAAAATCCAAAATACATGGTTTTCATTAATAATTAAAATTTGGTTCAATGAGATTATAATAATTTTTGGTGAATAGTAACTTATTAAGTTTTTAATCGCGATTAGTGGTAATTAGTGTAGTTTAAGGTATAAATAATGCTTTAATAATATGAAATGATCTAGACACATGTCCCAACCTTATTGGTTGTGTCATTTCCGACCACGACAAGCCATGGGTCAACTTGGGGACCCCATGGAGACACTTTGGTTTGGAAATGACATAAATAACTTTTTATTAAATGTTAAAGTAAAAATGACACAACCAAGAAATGTTTTACGAAAACAATTTTTACATGGGGTTATAAAGATCCTATTTTTGATTATAAATAGTCATTGGAAAGCTAAAAAGATTTCCTACATCATAGTATTTTGTTTTATGATTTTTAGACATTAAATAAATTAAATTATTTATGACATAATAATGATGCAGCGATCACATCATTATTTGAAGATTTAAATAAAATGGAAAGATAATTTAACATCTATGAACTACACATGGCCAAAACCAATTGGATGAGTGTATTTAGAAGCCTTATCACCTTATCCACGAATTATATCAATGTGTGACCTTTTAAAACCGAAACACATTTTCAAATAAAGTAATATTTCTTTACTTTCCAAAAGTGCCCCTCCTCTCCTCTTATAAAAGGCCCCCACCTCTACCTCATTTCACACACTTCTCAAGACTTTGGCTCGTCCAACCCCTGCCCATTTACTCTCTCCACATCCCTCTCCTCATCCTAGAGGATTCCCTTTGGGCAGAATCCTTTCAAAGGAAGCCTTTAGGCTCAAATCAAAAGGAGTTAAACTTTTTAAGGTAATTCATTCTCTCATGTTCATTTGTATTATTTTGCTTCTCCAACCCCCTAAAATCTTTTTATTTACTCATTTTGTAACAAAAACAGTATATTCAATATACTAGGATGTTGTTATAAGATTTATTTGAGCTACACTCTCACACAACTACATCAAATGGTTAAAGAACATACGGTTTCCGTGGATGGCGAAATTCTGCCTCCCGAAACGATGATTGTTCAATACTCATTTAACACCTTCAAAGGTGGCCATTATGATGTCACTATTTTTGTATATGATATATGATATGTTTATGTTTTCCTTAAGCTTCAATTTTTTTCAATTTGGGCATACCTTTATGGTTTCCATTATGGGTAAACACGATATCTTCATTTTAGGAAGTGCGGACTACCGCCCCCTCAAAGTGATTTGATTCGTTAAATACCATATGTGGGACATATAAAGGATGGAACTATGATATTATATATGATATTATACTGGAATTATAATATACCTTTATATCATTATGATTCCATTATATAAAATACGAAATAGAAATGAAAGTAGCGTTCATGCGTACGTACGGCTTACCGTCTCCATGAACGGTGCATTTCATTTATTACCTATAAATGTGATGTAATATTATAAATACATGTATATGATGAATATATATGACATATATTTTATCCAAATCATTAATATCATTCTGGATATAACGAACCTATGACCAAATTAACAACATGTAAGTGTAAGAAGTCTATTTTGACTTAAGAACCAAATACCGACAAAATGAACATTATTAACTTAAATGATTACATGATGTTCATAACATGGTATAAAAGGAATAATGAACTTGAAAAAGATTCTTAAGCAAGTGGAGATTAACTCAAGTTTATTATTCAGGAGATTAAAGAACGGTCGGGTCAAGTCGGATACGAGGTATGGGACTTCGTCTCAATCTCCTTTCATTGAGGCATATTTTATTTTATACACAACTTTCTTTTATACGGTGTATAAACCCCTTTGACTTTTACGTTTATTCAAAGGGAATATTTTTTATACGAAGCGTTTACTAAACGACAAAAAGGGAATGTTTTTGTCGTACGTATGCGGCGACAACGACTTCTCCGCCGTCATGACCGTTATTTGAGTTTCGGCTTCCTCTACAAGCCATACCTTGTTTTTAAAAGAAAAATAAATACCATGTTTTAATTTTCTTTTATTTTGGTATTGAAAATGGTTTTCATAATGTTTTTGTGTTGTATTGATATCTTGTGATTGAAATGTGGAAATTTTATGTTTCCTTTATGCTTGTTTTATTTGATACGATTATGTTATGGTTCTTGGGCATTATTATGAAGACGGGTGGTTCCGTGATAAACTAAGGGCGGGTGAGCCCGATATAGCTCTCCAATGCATTGGGTAACGCGAAGGAGTGAAACGTTAAGGTTCCTCCGAAAAGATTTAGGGAATATACTGTGATGGGTATTCCAAACGTAACCAAGAGTGTTACTCCCTACATAAGAATGTTATGAATGCCTCAAGTTACCTTTATGTCTTATGATTTCTATGATTTATTCATGATTTGATGAGGTATGTTAAAGTGATTATGTTTTATGGGTAAATTATGATTTCACTCTTATGTATGTATGTACCCATGTTTCCTTTCCATGTTTTTATAACCCATACTGAGTTTTTATGCTCATCCCAAGTTTTTGAAATGTTTTTCACAGGTCAAGGGAAAGGTACATGATAAGATGATAGAGTCAAGGATGTGTCAAGAAATAATCCATGTTTTATTTTTAATGTGTTTCCATTGATGGGAATGAAGAATACTATCTTTATGTAACCACTTTGTTTATATGTGGAATGTAATGAAAGTTTTATAATCTAATTCTCTAAAACTCTAAACCCGAAAAGATCCTCAATGTGTAATCTTGTAATAACTCAAGATTAAGTAAGGTTTAAGGCTGGGGCCTTATAGTTGGTATCAAAGGTCGGTTTAGATAACTTTAGAAGTTAGAATTCTATTAAATGATTATCCAAATATATATATATATATTTTTTGAAATGATATAGCATTTAAAGATTACCATGTTGCTTCATCTAAGACATGTTTGTTCAGAATGGTTTTCCACAGAGGAAACAGGGAAGCAGTGCTAGGAAGGCATACAAAGGGAAATAACCTTCTGAATCAGCATCCTGAGATGGTCGGAATTGGAACTGAACAGTTTGTTGCAGTAATGGCGCAGTTGACTCAAGCGATAAATGGTGGTGGTATCCATACACGAGATCAGCCAGACCAACTGCAGAGGAACATGTCAGTAATGGAACATTTCATGAGGCAACATCCACCATCATTCAGAGGATCATCTGACCCTGTGCCAGCTGAAGGGTGGACTAAAGCACTAGAGAAGATTTTTGATGTCATGGGGTGTTTAGAAAATCAAAAGGTTAGTATTGCTATTTACCGTTTGGAGGGTGAAGTAGATCAGTGGTGGTCTATGGTTAAAAATATCAGGGACGCCGATGAGATTGATGCTCTTGACTGGGATGAATTCAAAGGTATGTTTCTTGAGAAGTATTTTCCTAAGGCTGTTCAACTTAGGATTGAAAATCAATTCTTGGAATTGAGGCAAGAGGAAGACTCAGTGGCTGCCTATGAAGAAAGGTTCACTCGATTGGCAAGGTATGCTCCAAATTTTATCCGAGACCCTGATAGTAAAATCAATCGTTTTTACTCAGGATTAAAGCCAAAATATCGAAGGGCATTAGCTTCTCGTGAGCTTAAAAGTTATGAAAAGCTTGTTCGATGTGCTGAGAAGGTGGAAATGGAGTTTGCCGATGACCATGTTTTCTATAACAACCAGCAGAAGAAGAGACCGAGGTGGAAGGAGAAAGGTAAGAATTCTTCAAAAAAGTCTGATGGTAAGAGAACTAAGTTTCCAGTTTGTGATAAATGTGGCAAAAGGCATGCTTGGGAATGTCTTCTGAATTCTGGAAAGTGCTACCGATGTTGTAAGATGGGACATAAGGCTCGTGATTGCACTAAAAAGGATCAAGCTGAAGGTAAGAACAAATTTTATTTACAGTTAGTGAAATGTTATAAGTGCAATGAGATGGGTCACTATGCAAACGAGTGTCCGACAAGGAGCTTGAGTGATGGGAAGCAGTTAGACTACAAGCAGAAAGGGGTGGTGAAATCCTTTGCAACTACTTCAGCAGATGTCGGGCCATAAAATGAAGTTGTATCAGGTACTTTGTTTGTTTTTTCAGATTATTCCAGTGTGTTTTTTGATTCGGGGTCTACACATTCTTTCATCTCTAAAACCATTTCTAGTAAAATGGTAATACCATCTCAAGAAATGACTCCTGAACTTTTGGTAAAAACACCTGGGGGGAATGTTTAGGCAAAAAGAATTTATAATATTCTTCCTATCCTTATCTGTGGAAAGAACCTACTTGCAAACCATATTGTTCTACCTCTAGTAGAGTTTGATGTTATCTTGGGTATGGATTGGCTCTCTATTTACCATGTTAAGATTGACTGTAGAGCTAAAGAAGTTTCTTTTCAGAAAGACTTTCAGTTTGTTTACAAGAATGAACCCTTACTTTTGATAACATATCAAGAGGCCGAGAAACTTGTAAAAGATGGAAATGAATGTTACCTTGCACACATCGTTGAAAATAAAGGAACTATTCAGATTAATGATGTGCCAGTGGTAAATGAGTATCCTGATGTTTTTCCTGATGAGTTGCCTGGAATAATACCAGATTGGGAAGTTGAGTTTACTGTTGACTTAGTTCCTGATGCTAAGCCAATTTCAAAACCCCCTTATCGAATGGCACAAATTGAACTTTTAGAGTTGAAGGAGCAATTGCAAGATTTATTATAGAAAGGTTTCATTAGACCTAGCACATCACCATGAGGTGCTCCTGTTTTATTTGTTAAAAAGAAAGATGGTTCTATGAGACTTTTCATTGATTATAGAGCCTTGAATAATATCACTGTTAAGAACAAATATCCTTTGCCTCATATCGATGATTTGTTTGATCAGCTCTAGGGAGCTCAATTTTTTTCAAAGATTGACTTGAGATTGGGGTACCATCAGATGAAGGTAAAGGAGGCAGATATTCCGAAGACCACGTTCTGTACGAGATATGGCCATTATGAATTTGTAGTAATGCCTTTTGGGCTAACCAATGCACCTGCTGTATTCATGGACGCAATGAATAGAATGTTCCATGAGTTCCTGGATAAGTTTGTGGTGGTTTTCATTGATGATATTTTGGTGTTTTGTAAAATTAAATAGGAGCATGAAAAACATTTAAGGGTTATCTTTCAAACCTTAAAAGAAAAAAAACTGTATGGGAAATTCAGCAAGTGTGAGTTTTGGTTGCAACAAATTTCTTTCCTTGGTCACATTGTTTCTAAAGATGGAATAACTGTTGATCCTGCAAAAACAAAAGTTGTGGAAGAATGGCCAAGACCCACAAATGTAACCGAGATTTGTAGCTTCCTTGGTTTGGCAGGCTATTACTGAAGGTTTGTTAGAAATTTTTCACGGTTATCTAGTCCAATGACTAAGCTATCTCGGAAGGGTGTTAAGTTTATCTGGACAAAAAAATGTGATGATTGTTTTCAGGAATTGAAAAGAAGATTGGTGAATGCTCCAGTTTTGGAACTACCTTCCAAGAATGGTGAGTTTGTTATATACAGTGATGCTTCATTGAAAGGACTTGGTTGCGTCCTAATGCAGAATGATCAGGTAATTGCTTATGCTTCACAACAGTTGAAAACTCATGAGGTAAATTACCCTACACATGATTTGGAATTAGCTGCTGTTGTTTTTGCTTTAAAAATTTGGAGGCATCATTTGTATGGAGTAAAGTGTGAAATATATACTGATCACAAAAGTTTAATGTATATATTCACTCAGAAAGAGTTAAACATGAGACAGAGGAGATGGATAGAATTAATCAAGGATTGTGATTGTACAATTCATTACCATCCGGGAAAAGAAAATAAAGTGCCTGATGCTTTGAGTCGAAAAAGTAATGCTTCATTAACAATGTTGCGTTTGGAACGTGATACTTTGGTTAACGATTTGATGAACTTTGTCATAGAAGTTGTTGGTGCAGGAAGTCCTTCTGTTTTGTTTCAGGTATCAGTGAGATCTTCTCTATCAGATAGAATCAAGAAAGCACAGAAGCAAGACAGTGAGTTGCAGAAAAAGGTAGAGCTGGTTCAGAAAGGTAAGTTGCCTGAATTCAACATTGATAGTGATTGTGTTTTGAGATTTGGGAAGAGATTGTGTGTGCCTTTTGATTCACAGTTTAAGAGAGATATGTTATGTGAAGTTCATAGTTTTCCATTTTCAGTTCATCCGGGCAGTACTAAGATGTATAAAGATCTGCGGGAGTATTACTGGTGGGATGGAATGAAAAGAGACATTGCTGATTTTACTGTGAAGTGTTTGACTTGTCAGCAGGTTAAAGCAGAGCGGAAGTTACCGAAAGGGATGCTTCAGCCTTTACCAGTGCCAGAGTGGAAATGTGAGAATATATCCATGGACTTTGTTGTTGGATTACCGAAGACATCTCGAGGTAATAATGCAATCTGGGTTATTGTTGATCGCTTGACCAAATCTGCTCATTTCCTTGCTATACGAGATACTTTCTCTCTTGATCAACTTTCCCGTTTGTATCTTAAAGAGATAGTCAGGTTACATGGAGTTCCTCTCTCCATTGTATCGGATCGTGATCCCAGGTTTACTTCTAACTTTTGGAAAGGCCTTCAGAAGTCGTTGGGTACGGAATTAAATTTTAGTACAGCTTTTCATCCTCAATCAGATGGGCAGTCAGAACGAACAATTCAGACATTGGAGGATATGCTACGAGCTTGTTCTATGGATTATCAGGGAAGTTGGGACCAACATCTTTCTTTGGTTGAGTTTTCATATAATAACAGTTTTCAATCCAGTATACAGATGGCACCATTTCAGGAATTATATGGGAAGCAGTGTCGAACTCCAGCTTTCTGGGATGAAGTGGGTGAAAGGAAGTTGATGGGACCAGAATTGGTAGAAGAGATGGCAGAAAAAGTTCAGCTGATTCAGAAACACATGAGAACAGCTCAGAGCAGGCAGAAGAGTTATGCGGATAACCGGAGGAAGGATCTATCTTTCGAGGTAGGTGATCATGTTTTTCTCAAGGTTTCTCCTTGGAAAAGTGTGATGAGATTTGGTAAGAAAGGAAAGTTGAGTCAAAGGTTCATTGGACCATACGAAATTCTGGAGAGAGTTGGATCAGTTGTATACCGAGTGGCTTTACCTTCGAGTTTATCTCAGGTACACAATGTTTTTCACGTTTCGATGTTGAGAAAGTATATGCCAGATCCATCTCATGTTTTGAGTCCAGAGGTAGTTCAGCTGGAAGAGAACCTATCTTATGAGGAACAACCAGTCCAGATTCTTGAACACAGGGAGCAAGTGTTACGGAATAAGGTGATTAATCAGGTAAAGGTTTTGTGGAAAAACCACATGATTGAAGAGGCAACATGGGAATCTGAAAATGCAATGAGGGATAAGTACCCCCATTTATTTGATAAGTAAATAAATTGCGGGGACGCAATTTTCTAAAGGGGGAAGGATGTAACATCCCAAGTAAGTAATGAATAATAGATATTTTTACATATGTCTATTAATGATTAAGATAGTGTTTTAGAGGCTTAAAATGAAAATAAATCCAATCTTAAGCATGTAATACACTAATATTCTTAAAAGATTGTTTTACTGCCTTATGATGGGAAACCCTTTTTGAATCTATATTTTGACAATTTTATAAACTATGTTTGTCAAAATAAACTTATCCTTTATTATTGGGACATCAAAATTTACCTTGTGTGAATTCTTGGTATTTTTCTGACAATGTTCATTTTTTAATGAATAGTGAAAAATACTGCATTTTACATAATAACTGCTTTTTAACCTAATTTATTTATATGATTAGATTATGTTTTGAATTGGTTTTGAAGTGAAATTAGAGTATATTTTTACCATATTATCCAATGTTGGTCATTGGAATCAATTTCACTTTGAAATTAGACTTAAACTGGTGTCAATCTTTTGATACTTATTGTTTTGTAAAAACACGCTATTTGCTCTGGCAGCGGGAATTAATTATTAAATTAATTAATGTGACTTATATGATTTGAATTTTTTAAAATAGACTTCATTTTTGAATTCGGAATATCAAATATAGCTTAGGGTGAATTTTTGGTAATTTTCTGAAAAACTTCAATTTTTGATGAATAGTGAAACCACTAAGTGGTAATCAAACAAACTGATTTTTCAGTTAAATGAAAGTTTACCACTAATGTGTATTGAATTTTGAAAATCCGACATACATGGTTGTCATTAAGAAGCAAAATGTGGTTCAATGAGATTATAATAATTTTTTTGGTGAATAGTAACTTATTAAGTTTTTAATCGCGATTAGTGGTAATTAGTGTAGTTGATGGTATAAATAATGCTTTAATAATATGAAATGACATAGACAAATGACCCAACCTTATTGGTTGTGTCATGGCCGACCAAGAAAAGCCATGGGTCAACTTGGGGACCCCATGGAGACACTTTGGTTTGGAAATGACATAAATAACTTTTTATTAAATGTTAAAGTAAAAATGACACAAACAAGAGATGTTTTTACGAAAACAATTTTTACATGGGGTTATAAAGATCCGATTTTTGATTATAAATAGTCATTGGAAAGCTAAAAATATTTCCTACATCATAGTATTTTTTTTATGATTTTTAGACATTAAATAAATTAAATTATTTATGACATAATAATGATGTAGCGATGACATCATTATTTGATGATTTAAATAAAATGGAAAGATAATGTAAAATATATGAACTAAACATGGCCAAAACCAATTGGATGAGTGTATTTCGAAGCCTTATCACCTTATCCACGAATTATATCAATGTGGGACCTTTTAAAACCGAAACACATTTTCAAATAAAGTAATATTTCTTTACTTTCCAAAAGTGCCCCTCCTCTCCTCTTATAAAAGGCCCCCACCTCTACCTCATTTCACACACTTCTCAAGCCTTTGGCTCAACCAAACCCTGCCCATTTACTCTCTCCACATCCCTCTCCTCATCCTAGAGGATTCCCTTTGGGAATAATCCTTTCAAAGGAAGCCTTTAGGCTCAAATCAAAAGGAGTTACACTTTTTAAGGTAATTCATTCTCTCATGTTCATTTGTTTTATTTTGCTTCTCCAACCCCCTAAACTCTTTTTATTTACTCCCTTTGTAACAAACACAGTATATTAAATATACAAGGATGTTGTTATAAGATTTATTTGAGCTAAACTCTCACACAACTACATCAAATGGTTAAAGAACATACAGTTTCTGTGGATGGCGAAATTCTGCCTCCCGAAACGATGATTGTTCAATACTCATTTAACACCTTCAAAGGTGGCCATTATGATGTCACTATTTTTGTATATGATATATTATATGTTTATGTTTTCTTTAAGCTTCTGTTTTTTTCAATTTGGGAATACCATTATGGTTTCCATTATGGGTAAACACGATATCTTCATTTTAGGAAGTGCGGACTACCGCCCCCTCAAAGTGATTTGATTCGTTAAATACCATATGTGGGACATATAAAGGATGGAACTATGATATTATATATGATATTATACTGGAATTATAATATACCTTTATATCATTATGATTCCATTCTATAAAATACGAAATAGAAATGAAAGTAGAGTTCATGCGTACGTACGGCTTACCGTCTCCATGAACAGGGCATTTCATTTCTTACCTCTAAATGTGATGTAATATTATAAATACATGTATATTATGAATATATATGACATATATGTTATCCAAATCATTAATATCATTCTGGATATAACGCAACTATGACCAAATTAACAACATGTAAGTGTAAGAAGTCTATTTTGACTTAAGAACCAAATACCGACAAAATGAACATTATTAACTTAAATGATTAAATGATGTTCATAACATGGTATAAAAGGAATAATGAACTTGAAAAATATTCTTAAGCAAGTGGAGATTAACTCAAGTTTATTATTCAGGAGATTAAAGAACGGTCGGGTCAAGTCGGATACGAGGTATGGGACTTCGTCTCAATCTCCTTTCGTTGAGGCATATTTTATTTTATACACAACTTTCTTTTATACGGTGTATAAACCCCTTTGACTTTTACGTTTATTCAAAGGGAATCTTTTTTATATGAAGTGTTTACTAAATGAAAAAAAGTGAATGTTTTTGTCGTACGTATGCGGCGACAACGACTTCTCCGCCGTCATGACCGTTATTTGAGTTTCAGCTTCCTCTACAAGCCATACCTTCTTTTTAAAAGAAAAATAAATACCATGTTTTACTTTTCTTTTATTTTGGTATTGAAAATGGTTTTCACAATGTTTTTGTGTTGTATTGATATCTTGTGATTGAAATGTGGAAATGTAATGTTTCCTTTATGCATGTTTTATGTGATACGATTATGTTATGGTTCTTGGGCATTATTATGAAGACGGGTGGTTCCGTGATAAACTAAGGGCGGGTGAGCCCGATATAGCTCTCCAATGCATTGGGTAATGCGAAGGAGTGAAACGTTAAGGTTCCTCCGAAGAGATTTAGGGAATATACTGTGATGGGTATTCCAAACGTAACCAAGAGGGTTACTCCCTATGTAAGAATGTTATGAATGCCTCAAGTTACCTTTATGTCTTATGATTTCTATGATTTATTCATGATTTGATGAGGTATGTTAAAGTGATTATGTTTTATGGGTAAAGTATGATTTCACTCTTATGTATGTATGTACCCATGTTTCCTTTCCATGTTTTTATAACCCATACTGATTTTTTATGCTCATCCCAAGTTTTTGAAATGTTTTTCACAGGTCAAGGGAAAGGTACATGATAAGATGATAGAGTCAAGGATGTGTCAAGAAATAATCCATGTTTTATTTTTAATGTGTTTCCATTGATGGGAATGAAGAATACTATCTTTATGTAACCACTTTGTTTATATGTGGAATGTAATGCAAGTTTTATGATCTAATTCTTTAAAACTCTAAACCCGAAAAGATCCTCAATGTGTAATCTTGTAATAACTCAAGATTAAGTAAGGTTTAAGGCTGGGGCCTTATATCGAGAGCTTCCCATAAATTTGGTGCTCTCAGAGTACACCCAAAACCATCCACAGGTGTCTCGTGTGCTCCTCCTCTGACGCTGAGTACAGAAGGAAGTCTTCGATGAAGACCACTATGAACCGGTCCTAGTATGGCTGGAAGATTCGGTTCATATGTACCATGAAGACTATGGGGGCGTTCATCATGCCGAAAGGAAACACCTAGTAGTCATAGTGACCTTAGCGGCATTTGAAATACATATTCGGTATATCCATGTCTCGTACTCGTAACTGGTGGTAACCTGCCTGAAGGTCAACCATCAAGAACCATTGTGGCCCTCTCAACTAGTCAAAGAGGTCATCGATCCTCTATAGTGGATACTTGTTCTTCAACTTTATCTGGATTAGGCGCCGGTAATTCACGCTCAAGCTAAAAATCTCATCTTCCTTCTTGGAAAAATAATTAGGGCCGCCCATGGTGAAATGCTAGGTCTCACAAAACCCCTACTCTACAAATCCTCCAACTTCTCCCACAGCTTGTGAAGCTCTTCAAGAGCTATCTGATATGCTGATAAATAAAATAGTGTCTTCCCGGGGTGTAATTCGATGCCAAAGTTGATTTCCCAATGGAGAGGTAGTGCTCGAAAATATTCGGGAAAGACTTCCTCGTACTCCACCACTACTACTGGGAACATGAAGCTCACAAAAACTACCACCTCGAGGGTAAGGCTAGACAACTCATGAGGGGTTGTCTCTACCCTCTTATGAATGATCCCATTCTATGCTTCATGTGTCTCCCTTTCATATAAAATGTAAAACCTTGTCCCATAATTGTGGACACACAACACTCTTTTCCTAAAACAATCATTTTGGGCATGGACCGAGGATAACCAATCCATATCGAGAATGACTTCGTAAGTCCTCAATGCTACCACTAAGAGGATCAAACCGAAACTCTAACCTACAAGGTTAAGATCACACAGCTTGAAAAGGTGTGTCATCATCGAGTATCCTCCCATAGGTGTCTCCAAGTGTAAGTACGAAGTCAATGGATCTACCAGAATGTCAAGGTTTCGCACAAGACATGTGGTGAGCAAGGAATGACTGGAACATGTGTCTAAAAGTATGAAATATAAGTTAAAGAAGACATATATTATACCTTGGATCATCCCAGGAGTCCCTAGGTCATACTCATTGACTACATGTAGCTTTCCCCACCCCTGTCCCACATCTCCCTATTCTTGGTGTAGATCTCCTAGGGGTGGTGGTGGAAGTAGATCGAAGCGTCTACCACCACCAACAGTTCTCTGTACTCCTCTGCCATGTCTACTGTAACGACGCAATGTTTGTCAATGGAAATTACATTCATATAATTATGTCATAAAATCACTAAAAACACAACATAATGAACTACTAAGTGATATGTGACCTTTAAACAAACGTTTGTCACTTCTGTGTTTGGAATTTTGTAAATCTGACATACACGGTTGCGTTCAAGATGATTTTTTGGAGTCTAATAAAAAAATTTGTTGAATATTAAACTACCATTATGAATGGTAAAATACCCTTATTAATAGTGATATAACCTAATGAATAGTAACCTTACCTATGATGTTATAAAAATAATATTCAAGTGAATGCATTATGTACCTATATTTTAGAATAAGTAAATGAGTGTTTTAAAACTATTTTTTAGTAATAAACTAAGATTTTTATTAAATATTAAATTGATAATATTTAGAAAATTATTTTTGAAAAAATTGACTTCATTTTTGGATTCTATACATAGAAAAATATATGGGGTGAAATTTTGGGATTTTTCTGAAATACATGAATTTTTTGATGAATAGTGAATTACCATAATTTGGAAAATAAGCTAAATAAGCTAATTATAGGGTCACGTGTGATGATCTACTGATGTAAGCCCACATGGTTCTGGATTAAATTAAAAAATTACAATTCTTGGTCATTAAAGACTAACTATTCTTTGTCATAGGGGAAATTAAAAAACTAATGAATTTGATATTAAGGAAACTCATCTCCCCTCTAGTATAAATACCACCCTTCACACCCTCATTTCCTAACTCCTCTAAAGCTTGAAGCCTTGTCTAAACTCTGGCCAAAAATCTTCCCTAGCCCCTCACCCATGTCCAAGAGCTACTGGTCTCATAAAAAGAGCAATCTTAGGCCCTTAAGGAGGATCTCAAGAAGAGGATTCAAGAGGTAATTTGTCACCCTCTTCCCCTTTAATTCCCTTCCAATTTAATGTTCATTTCTTATTCTCTACCCACCTATCTTTTTCTAAATGGTATGGTAACTCCAATATCATGAATATAATGGATTGTTAAGATACTAATGGTATATTTTATCATCCAACCCATTTCCCTCTTCCTTTTATTTTATTAAAGAGAATGTTTTTCGTGAGGTGTTGATTTATCACCTTTAAGAATGAAATGTTTTCTTCTTAAATTTCTACCTTCAGATCAGGTCATGAAACAATTTTTATGGTTGAACCAGAATATTTTATATGTATTATGTCCTACTTTAATTTCTGTAACTAACTTACATACATATTACTAAGTGATAAATTAAAACAAGTTCTCCATGATCAAAAAACCACCCAAATTAACCCAAACAATTATCATTTAATTTTTATATAATGATTCATCTACATAGTATATAATATAATTAACTATAAGATAATTTTAAATTCTCTAATTTCATAAATAACATGTAATATCAGTTCGGGATGTTTACCCATGTTCTACCCGAACATCAATTTTAGAGTACAAGTGAACCACCCAAGAAAAACCATAAAAATGAACATCCCCGAACAATGTTTTTAAACTCTATAAGTAATCCAAAGAATAATAAAATGACATAATGAAACCACAATGAACCCTAATCATGTATAAAAGGTTCGGGAAATTATAATTAATGAATATAATGTCATTATATAGGACATTATAGAGAAGAAAGTGTTCAGATACAAGGTAAGGGGAAAATCTCGAACCAAATTTTCCTTCTTCCGGTTCTGCCTCATTCACTCCAATTTTGAAATGGTTACTACTTAAAAATCATTTTTTCATCATTATCTTACCTTTTATGGGATATACTTGTTTTCTACTGAGGTTTATTTCAAAAAAAAATTCCAAAATAACTCTTCCTTTAAGAACCCAACTTTTACTTCTCCTTCGTGGTTGGTGGTTCTTGTATCATGTGTGTTGTTACCTCATTCTTTTGGGAACCCAAAGTTTTTGAATTTATTCATATGAGATGAAACCCATTCCATAACATGGGTTAGTTATGTTCATTATTGATATATATTCTATGTGTCATGCGTGATAATGATAATATTATGAGGTGACAGGTGCACTCAGAATTATAGAGCACAATATGAATGTTTGAATTTGATGGGTGCACCCGAAATTATACAGCGCTCCAATGCATTGGGTTAAGTGATGAATCTCATGAGTAAATATGAAATAATGAGTACAAGATTCTAGCTTTGTTCACAATTATCTTTGGTAGTTAACCACTAATACATGATGTTTCATTTTAATGCATTTCCACATTTCATGTCTAAAATTTAAGCTTCCTCTCATGTTCATGGTCTTTTTCCCATGTTATGATTATGATCACCCCATGCTATATTGTTCTTATCTATTTTATTAATGGAATTTTAGATCACCCATTTTTTATGTATATCCTCAGGTGACTACTTATATTAAGGAGAAGGAAAGTGCTAATAAGAAGCTAGTGAAGAAGGAATTAAATGATTGTTTGTGATTTATGTTGTAAAAGTTATGAATAGTCATTGTTTTACTAAGACACTAAACCATTGCATCCTCTATGTGTAATACTATTATGTTGTTTTTCTTTAAAATGATGTAATAGTAATGTATGAAATGGTTGGGTTTCAATAGTTGGTATCAGAGGCAAGGGTTAGTTAATTTGGGAATTTGGATTAGTGAACCCTAGAAAAAACCTCAAGCATGAGACTATGTACAAATATGCACACAGTAATCTCTATATAGGGATACCAAATGTTATTATTTTAGTATAAATTTTACAAATGAATAAGTTATGTATTCATGACTTGTTAACTTATTTTTTGTTCTAACCTTTTCTATTTTAGAAAATGGTGGGAACCAGGAGAAACCAGGCCAACAACTCGTGTCAGGGCCAATGCAATGATTGCCCGAACGACATCCCCAATGATTTGGGAGGTGGAGTTAAGAACTTCATGGAGATGCATACCCAATTATCACAGGTTATGAATAATAACCATAATAATGGGGAACATTCTCCTTCATCAAAGAGGGAGCAACTGGCTATCAAATGTGTTATGCAACAACGACCACTGACGTTTAGTGGATCTTTAGATCCACTAGTTGCGGAACAATGGGTCAACCCTATGGAGAAGATATTTTCTGTGCTTCACTGTTCTGAGACAGAGAAGGTGACTCTATTTTTTTATCATCTAGATGGAGAAGCCAATCAATGGTGGGATTTGATTAAGAACAGCAAGCCAAGAGAGGAAATTGAAGATATGGAATGGGAAGAATTTATGATAATGTTTATTAATTAGTATTTCCCACAAACTCTTAATACAAAGATGAAGATATAATTCTTAGATATTAAGAAAAAAAGACGTAGAATCTATCACAACCTAATAAGAAAATTTCACAACTCTTCCAAGGTACGCTTCAGGTTTTATTTTCAACAATGATTGCAAAATTGATTGATTCTTTAGTGGATTAAAACCACACCATTGAAAGGCTCTTGAAATCTGAGACTTTGGGGGTTATGATAAAGTTGTTCGGTGTTCTCTCAATGTAGAGATGGAGTTTGGATAATGGTTCCATGACTATGGTGATAAGAAATGCAAGATGGAATTTCATGTTGGTTGATCTAATGATAAAGGTGAGAAGAATACTCAATGACCCACATGCCAAAAATGTGGAATGTTGCACCATGGGAACTGCCTGAAAGGGACGGGGAAATGCATAAAGTGTGGGAAAGAAGGACATAATGATCAATAGTGTCGAAAAGACATGAAAAGGAAGGACTATGTAATAGACGAAAGGAGATAACCACCCATGGTTCAATGCTACAACTGCAGTGAGCTAGGGAACTATGCAAGCCAGTGCGCTGGACCTCGAGTTATCGAGGGTAATCAGCGTCAGCAGCCACCAAAGCCAAAGGAACAAGGGAAGGAATATGCCATCACTAATCTGAAGGTGGATCAGGATAATAAAGTCGTACAAGGTACACTTCCTATTCAATCAAGAATGGAAAAATTCTTATTTGATTCTGGTTCTACGCATTCCTTTATATCTTGCAAGTTTTCTAGAAATATAGAATCGAAGCCCCGAAACCTTGAAGTAGATATATCTGTAAAAACACCAAGTGTTGCAATCATTACAACTCAAGTGTTTGAATCTTCTCTTGTTTGCATATGTGGGATCCTTGGTGGAATTCAACGCTATAATGGGAATGGATTGGCTCTCATTATATAGAGAACATATCAACTTTTGGGAAAAGGAAATATCTTTTCATATTCCGAACCATCTCTTTCTCCTATAAAATGCAAGGAAGATCATAAATCTCCTTTGGAAAGTCCTTCATCTATGTGGATGTTGATTCCCTACAAAGAATAATACCTCTCACAAATGGTTGGGTTAAAGTATAGTTCCAACCATGTGGAAATTCTCATCATAAGGGAATATGAAGATGTATTTCCCGAAGAGTTACCCAGAATTCCCCCGGATTGTAATGTAGATTTCTCAATTGAACTCATACTCAGAGATACTCATATCTCAAAGTGTCCCTATAGGATGTCTCCTATCGAACTAGAGGAGTTAAATAAATAGCTGCAATAGAATCTGTCCAAAAGGTTCATATTCCCTAGTGCATCACCTTGGGGTGCACCGGTGCTCTTTGCGAAGAAGAAGGATGGAACGATGCAGTTGTGTATCGATTATCAGGAACTCAACAATATCACCATAAAGAAAAAGTATCCTCTCCCAAGTATTGATGAATTCTTTGACCAGTTAAGAGGAGCTAAATACTTCTCAAAGGTGGATCTTCATTCTAGATATCATCAAGTAAAGGTGAAGAAAGAAGATATTCAAAAAACTACCTTCCGTATAAGGTATGGGCACTATGAGTTTTTGGTAATGCCCTTCGAACTTACTAATTCCCCTGAAATATTCATGGATTTGATGAATATAGTCTTTAGACATTACCTTGAAAAAATTTTGGTAGTTTTTATTGATGATATTTTCATCTAATCCAAGAGCAAGGAGGAACATGAAGAGCATCTAAGACTTATGTTTGCGACATTGAGAAAGGAAAACATGTATGCCAAGTTCAGCAAGTGTGACTATTGGATGAAACAACTCATGTTAATGGTACATTTGATCACAAGTGAAGGAATTTCTATGGATCCTTCAAAGATAAAAGTGAATGAGGAATGGCCCAGGCCCTCTAGTGTCACATAAATCCATAGTTTTTATCGATTAGTTGGGTACTACTGACGTTTTGTGAGAAAATTCTCATGATTGTTAATCCCACTAACTAAGTTAACAAGGAAAGGGTTAAAGTATTCCTGGATGGAAAAACATGAGGGAAGCTTCAAGGATCTAATGTGAATGCTAGTCACTACACTTGTACTCACACTACCGAAAAGTGGAGAATGTTTTGTGATATACAGTGATGCTTCAATGAAAGGCTTGGGTAGCGTACTCATGCGAAATGATAATGTGATAGCCTACACCTCACGAAAGTTGAAGATCAATGAGCCAAACTACCCGACACATGATATAGAGTTGGTAGCCATGATTTTTGATTTGAAAATATGGCGGCACTACCATTATAGTGAGAATTGTGACATATACACCGAACACAAGAGCCAAAAGTATATATTCTCACAAAAGGAGATAAAAATGCGTCAAAGGATATGGTTAGAGATAATCAAGGATTACGATTGCACTATTCAGTACCATACTGGAAATGTGAACAAGGTAGCTGATGATCTAAGCAGAAAAGAACCTGATACTCTATCCATGATACGGATTGAGAGAGACCCTATCTTCTTTGATTTTCAAATGATGGATTTGGAAATTATAAGGGAAGGGGATACATCCTACCTTTCCCAAATGATTGTGCAACCATCCATCCAAGAGAAGATTAAGGAAGTGCAAAGGGATGATGTAGATATACAAAAGAGGGTGAATGCAGTAAATGAATGGAAACTGCAAGAGTTTCATATCAATGATTATGGTGTGATTTGGTTTGGAATGCAGCATTGTGTTCCTTCATCACCCGTGATAAAGAAGGATCTATTGTAAAATGCACATAGCTCAACTTTTTCTATCCATCCTGGGAGTACCAAGATGTACTGTGATATCTGAGAACACTTCTGTTAGGATAACATGAAATTGATATGGCAGAATATATATCAAGGTGCATGGTATGTCAGCAAGGAAAAGAGGAGCAAGAAAAGTCTAAAGGGATGATGCATACATTTCCTATTCCCATGTGGAAATGGGAAAATGTTACTATGGACTTTTTCATGGGTCTCTTTAAGACTTCAAAGGGAAATAATACGATATGGGTTGTGGTTGACCGACTCACCAAGACTTACCATTGTATCACTATTCTCTAAGATCTATTAGTTGAACAACTTGAAAAGATATATGTGAAGGAAGTGGTGATACCGCACGGTGTTCCACTCTCAATTTTCTCTGACTGTGATCCAAGGTTCACATCTAAATTCTAGAGTAGCCTTAAACATGATTTGAGTACAGAATTAAATTTTAGCACGACCTATCACCCCCAAACTGATGGCCAGTCTGAAAGAACTATTCAGACTCATGAAGATATGCTAAGAGCCTACTCTCTAGAATTCAATGGTGGATGGGATCATCATTTCCCATTGGTTGAGATCCCATTAAAAATTGCTTCCACTCGATTATTCAGATGGCTCCATATGAAGCTCAGTATGGAAAGCAATGTAGAACTCCAACCTGTTGGGATAAAGTTGGATAGAGAAATCTACTTGGACCCGATCTTGTTCAAGAGATGACAGAGAAGGTTCAAGTCATCTAGAAACACATCAAAGATGCTCAGAGTCAGAAAAAGAGATATGCTGACAACCGTTGAAAGTACTTGGATTTTGAAGTTGGAGATAAATTCTTCCTTCAAATATCCCCATGGAAGAGAGTCATGCTATTTGGGAAGAAAGGGAAGCTAAGCCTAAGGTATATTAGACCCTTTGAGATCCTTGACCGCATAGGAGTCGTTGCCTATCAACTTGCACTTCCACTGAATATGGCTCAAGTTCATGATGTCTTTCACATATCACTCCTGAGGAAGTATATACCGGACCCCTCACATGTATTAAACTCAGAAGTGGTATAGCTGGAAGATGATCTCTCTTATGGGGAATAACCATTAGAGATTCTAGATTGGAGAGATATAGTTCTACGCAACAAGACAACTTATCTTGTTAAAGTGTTGTGGAGGAACCATAAGATTGAGGAAGCAACGGGGGAACTGGAATAGTCAATGAAGGAGAAGTACCCTCACCTGTTTGAGTAAAGTGAAATTTCGGTGGTGAAATTTCATAAGGGGGGAAGAATGTAACGACCCAAAGTTTTTCAATGGAAATTCCCTTCGTATAATTATGTCATAAAATCACATGAAAACACAAAATAATGAACTACTAGGTGCTAAGTGACCTTTAAACATATGTTTGTCACTTCTATGTTTGGAATTTCGAAAATATGACATACACGTTTGTGGTCAAGATGATTTTTTGGAGTCTAATAAAACATAAATAATTTTTAGTGAATAGTAACCTACCCTTATGAATATTAACATACCCTTATGAATAGTGATATACCCTACTGAATAGTAACCTTACATATGGTAGTATAAAAATAATATTAAAGTGAATGTTTGATGTACCTATATTTTAGAATAAGTAAATGAGTGTTTTAAAACTGTTTTTTAGTAATAAATTAAGATTTTAATTAAATATTAAATTAATCATATTTAGAAAATTATGTTTGATAAATTGAAATCATTTTTATATTGTACACGTCAAAAAATGGTTGGGCTGAAAAGTTTGGATTTTTTTGAAATACTTGAATTTTTTGATGAATAATGAAATACCATAATTTACAAAAATAAGCTAAATAAGATAATTATAGGGTCATGTGTGATGTTCTACCGATGTAAGACCACTTGGTTTGGGATTAAATTATAAAATTACTATTATTGGTCATTGAAGACTCACTATTCCCTGGCATAGGGTAAATTAATAAACAAATGAATTTTATATTAAGAAATCCCATCTCCCCTCCACCATAAATAACACCCTTCACACCCTCATTTCCTCACACCTCTCAAGCTTTATGCCTTGTCTAAACTCTACCCAAACATCATCCCTAGACCCTCCCACACGTCCAAGAGCTTTTGGTCTCATCAAAAGACCAAGATCAGGCCCTTAAGGAGGATATCAAGAGGAGGATTCAAGAGGTAATTTCCCTCCCTATTCTCCTTTAATTCCCTTTAAATTTCAAGTTCTTTTCTTTTTCTCTCCAAAACTATATTTGTCCAAATGGTATGGTAACTCTATTATCACGAATATAATAGAATTTTATGATAATAATGGTATATTATATCATCCAACCCATTTCCCTCTTTCTTTTATATTATTAAAGAGAATGTTGTTTGTGAGATGTTGATTTATCACCTTCAAGAACCACATGTTTTCTTCTTCCATTTCTACCTACAGATCTGGCTGTGAAACCATTTTTATGGTTGAACCAGAATATTTTATATGTATTATTTCCTATTTAATGTTTTGGAACTAACTTATGTACATATTACTAAGTGATAAATTAAAACAAGATCTTTGTGATCGAAAAAACGCCCAAATTAACCCAAACAATCATCATTTAATTTTTATCCAATGATTCATCCACATGGTATATAATATAATTAATTATAAGATAATTTTAAATTCTGGAATGACATTAATAACATGTAATATCTATTCTGTATGTTTACCCATGTTCTACCCGAACATCAATTTATGAATACAAGTGAACCACCCAAGAAAAACCATAAAAACAAACATTCCTGAACAACGTTTTTTAACTCTATAAGTCATCCAAAGGAACATAAAATGACATAATGAAACCATAATGAACCCTATTAATGTATAAATGTTTTTGGAATTTATAATTAATGAATATAATGTCATTATACAGGACATTAAAGAGAATGAATCGTTCGGATACAAGGTAAGGGGAAAATCTCGAACCCAGTTTTCTTTCGTCGGTTTCTCCCTCTTTCATTCCATTTTTGATATGGTTACTCCTTAAAAATCATTTTTTCATCATTATCTTATCTTTTTTGGGATATATTTTTTTTTCTACTGAAGTTTATGTCAAACAAAATGTTTTCCAAAAGAACTCTCCCTTTATGAACTCAACTTTTACGTCTCCTTCACGATTGATTCTTATTGTATCAATTATGTTGTTCCCTCTTTCTATTGGGAACCCAATGTCTATTAATGTATTCTCATGAGATGAAACAGATTCCTTACCATGGGTTAGTTATGTTAATTATTGATATATGTTCTATGTGGCATGCATGATAATGATAATATTATGAGGTGATGGGTGCGCCCAGAATTATATAGCGCAATATGAATGTTTGAATGTGACGGGTGCACCCGGAATTATACAGTGCTCCAATGCATTGGGTAAAGTGTGGAATCTCATGATTAAATGTGAAATGATATGGACAAGATTCTATATTGGTTCACAAGTATGTGTGGCAGTTAGCCACTAAGACATGATGTTTTATTTTTATGCTTTACCACATTTCAAGTCTTATATTTATGATTCCTCTCATTTTCATGATCATTTTCCCATGTTCTGATCGTGCACACCCCATGATATATTGTTCTTATATATCCTCTTACTGGGTTTTTAGATCACCCTTTTTTTACGTATATCCCCAGGTTACTCCATGTACTAAGGAGTTGAAAAGTGCTAATAAGAAGCTAGTGAAGAAGTAATTAAATGATTGTTTATGATTTATATTGTAAAAGTTATGAATGGTACTTGTTTTCCCAAGAAACTAAATTGTTGGATCCTATATCTGTAATACTATTATGTTGTCTATCTTTAAAATGATGTAATAGTAATGTAAGAAAAGGTTGGGTCCCTATATCATCCGTCAGGCAGGTCTATCTACTCCACTCACTACATCTGCCTCGGTGGTCCATCCAACATCTCCATGTCAGTAGCTCGACAGGTTGGACAATATCTATTGAGATGTACCCTACCATCTCATGAGTAGCATCACCTCTCCCTAGGCTGACTGGATTTAGCCTGAGAGCCATGGACTGCCAAACCCCTATCCTGGGTCCTCCTGTGACGTCTCCCATGTCCTGATCCATATGCCTGACATCGACTCCCTGTTCCTATGGTCTCTACACCTGTGTTCCTGCTGCTAACTACCTTCGGCTATCTCTTCTCCCCCATGAAGATCTTGATCCCCAAGGATCGCCCGAGTACTCCAACATAAGTCGAAATGCAAAGATGCATGACACTAGCTCAGATGTCTCGTCGTAGACCTCACTCAACAGTCCATGCTCTGTGGTATTGATCCCTTACCATATCCATTGAGTACCTGGAGAGGTTGGTGAACCTTGATGAATAGATAGCCATCATCAAAATACCCTTTTGAAGCTGAAGGATATCTTGGACACACACTGCTCTCATTGTAACTTAGGAGAACTTATCCCTAAAGATTCTCTAAAACTATATCCATGAAAGAGTCTCCTCTTCATGAGTATGTGTGGTCAGACTCCACCATTATCCTGCCGAAACCTAACAAAGGCTCACTCCTATGATCACCATCTGGTCCTCTACTGTCCCCATGAGACTGAAAACACTGGTCACCACCTCAAGCCTGTCCTCAGCAGCCTGAGGGTTGGGCTCACCTCCAAACCTGAGGGGTCTCTGTCTTTGGAACTCATGAAGTGCACTCAGCCTACACCCCTCGTCAGTTAGTATAGTAGGTACTACTGGCTGCTCCACTGGTGGTGGTATAGCAGGTGTACCACCTAGAGGCAATGCATTGTGAACTGATCCCTGTATTGAAGCCTCGTCACTGAGGGGGTCATCCTCATGATCGTAATGCTGAATCCTAGCGGGTATGCATCACAGAGGCATCCTGTAAGGAACAAGATGTACCATAGTCAAAGAGTATATCTGGATAGCTAACACAAAGTACATGGAAAACACAAACCATTCCTATATGATGCATGTTTTAGTCTCGTATTCCCCCATAACTAGTGTTTTCATGTACCGAGTCGAGAATCAGGTTATCAGAGTCGTCGTGTATGGATACGTCGGCCGCCCGCACCAACACTGGAGCCTCTGCCCTGAATGTCGAGCTCGAAACACTTAACACTATTTCCCCAATCCAAACTCATAGACTCTTGGTTCAATGGTAGAACTCACATGCTCTGATACGACTCTGTCAAGACCCGTCCTAGTGGGCCCTATGCCGCGACTCCCCAATCCCGCCTCCAATAGGCCAAGGGCTGGTGACTTGCACCGAGTAGCCATATTACTAACATGAGAGGAATTTCTTAAGTACCTTTACACACACACAAATCTCCAATCCCAGGAATTCTAAATTGTAAAAAAACACTAAAGAAAAAAATTCATGCATACAAATAATCCCAACCAACAGAGTATGAAGGAAGTGATGTACTAAAATTAACCTGCGGTAGAATAAAATCACACCTTGAAAATAGTCTTAAAACTACAATGTTCAACCTATATAACACAAAGACGTACATAGAATGCTTCTCGTAGCCGTAGGAACACCTCAGCCTGTAGAGAACTCAAAAAGCTCGATTCTGTCCAAGTCCGCCCAAGACTCTGTCAAAAGACTTCTCGTCTGCACAAGACATGACACGTGCGGGAAAAGCCCGTGCAGGGGTGATTATAAAAATTCTTAGTAGAGGACACTGGAAACCAAAGAGAAAAACACAAAGTAAAGGAACAAACACCTATACAAAGTATATATTTACTGAACATATAATAGGTGAATAGAAACTAGATATTCTCAAAACCCAGACCCGTAGTGTATAGACTAGTCAAACAACTGCATTCCCCCGCCAGAGATTCAGTTTGAAGATTCCACAAAGCACTCATCTAGGGGAACTGACTCCAAAAGTCAGATAGCTTTGATGACGCCCATCCACGAATTACTTTCCATTGGGAAAAGTCACGATAGATAGATACACTCATTCTAGGGGAACACACTCTTGAGTGGGGAAAGATCCCGATAAATAGATGAGGATCACTACCAGGGCCTTGGCGGATACCACGACTCATCCAGATTCAACTAGTAGGTATAAAATCAATGACCTATGGGAATATTAACGTCGATACCTAACTCTACACTGGGTCAAGAATGGATAGAGAATCTTACTCTAGGCCTCTCGGATGGATACCTGACTATATCTTCAAAAGTCTTACGGAAGAGATCATACTCCTGAAATAGTAAACGATACCTAAACATCAGGGTAACAAGAAAAATTAACACTAACCCAAATGAAACATGTCCTAGATATGGTGGAAAAGAAGATCAATCCATTTACTAAAAAGTACATGGCGTGTAGATGTGTCACGCGCTGTGTCTTATGACCTAGGGTACTGCCCGTATACAATGGCCCGTGTTGCAAGGCTTGTCATTTAGAAAGGCCAGTACACGACATGTAGTATAGATCACACTCCAGGTCCGTGTGACTGGGGTTGGATCCGTGTATGAGGTCGTGTGCTCATACATGGATTTATCCAGTGTGTGCCATCCTGTGTAACCAGTACACGGGGTAACCCATGGAGCTGACAATGTCTGGTAGTGTGGTGGAGTAAACAGTTGTGTACTCCATCGCATGTCTGTGTATCACTCGGGGTACACACGGAGTCTGCATAAGTCCCCAGAACCTGTGTTCTTCGAGGAATAGTCCATATCATCGCTTCATGTATCGTAGAACCCTAGTCACCAGTGAGATAGTCCCACAGGGCATGTTCCTAGGGATATACGCCGTGTTCTTTGGAAATTTCTAGAAATGATGCATGTCACCGTTGTGCCCCGGTTTCTCCTCCAAACCTCGATCCGGGCACCCGATCACCTTGAAACTCATTATTTGAGGTCATCCTACCATCATGAAGCCTATTCCGTCGGTTTTGGGACTCCGATCGGCCCCAAAAATGCATTATAATTCACTTGTGTGAAGAAAGTTCAATGAACGATATCTCCCGAACCGTGTTGATTTTTCTTCTGCCATCATTTTCTCACCTCTTCTAGGTCTTCAAGATTTCTGATCTCTAATTTGGGATCATTGTGTTTCGAAATGGATGCACAAAAATATATTTTTCATAACCCCGTGAAGAACATGGAGAACGCGGGGTTAAAAAGGGAGGAAGAAAAACAATAAAAAATGGAGGAATGCACATCCACCGTCATTCATCACGACATTGATCTGATCCCGTTAATAGGATTAATAAGAGAATGAAAATGAAAATCCATGAATAATCATATATTCAATTCTTAATTCAAAACCCCCCAATGAAAAGGAAATTAATGCCCTCCCTCAAGAATGCATGATCCACAGAATACCTTGTTGGTTGGTTGATCCGCATTGGTCGTTTAATCTATGAATGGGGAAACAAAAAAATAAAAAATAACAAACCCCTACCTTAGTCTCTGATGAAGAGGTAGACTGGTCGTTAGTCAGGGATTGATCTCACTACGCAACAATCCACACGTCATTGTTCATTGGTGTTCGTCAAAAATCCTCCATGGTTGGCTCTTATCCAAAGCTCTAGAGGATTCTATTAGAAAAATCCAGTGTTATGAGTCTAACCCTAGGCTCCATCTTATTTAATGATAGTAAGTTTCGTTTCATTATAGAATCATTTTAAAACAAAATAATTTATTAATTTATTTTATTTCTTTCAATATGTTTCTTTTAAATGACAAAAAACTAACTTTTGCAGATGACCCATGCCGATCAATGTTAGGCCCTACCTAAAGTAATGTTTCTCATCTTAATGTAATGGTGCCCCAAAATTTCTGATCAGGGAACCCATTTAAAAGTTATTACACTTTTACCGGAAACCACTCATGCACGTTGTTTAAAGTTTAAATAAATTCAAACATTTATTCCGGGGCACTTCGGGCCTCGGAATCTCACATCGTCGAATATTCTGGTCTCAAAATAATTCCATATAATATTTAAAAAGAATATTCGGAAAATCTGATACATAACACATGTAGAGAAATTGAATGAGTTTGGTTTGGTTGTTCCAACGTTTCCCCCCCCTAGGGGTGGTGGATTCAGGTTTCGGGGTTCTTGTGTTAGTGTAATTCTTATGGTGTGGGGAACCATCCCATGTTATCCATTCAGTCTTGAGCAGTTGTTATTCTTGAATTGGTTGGTTGGGACCTATTGTGAGTGTGTTCATCCCGAGACCCTTGGTTTCCCTTTGTTTTGACTGGGCTTGGATTCAAGTTATTGTTAACTTTTGTCTTGGTGGCTTTCTGGGGGCAGAACGTTTTGTGGTGGGGAAGATTGTAACACCCCAACCCGAGGTTTACCTTATTTATAATTATCATTCAATATTGAATATTTGGTGGATGTTTTTCTTTGGTTTTCTAATATTTTGTGTCTGTTGATCTTTGTGGGTTTTAGGCCGGTGCACGAGCACCACACGGTTAGCCGGAACCTTGTGAGCGGCCCAAGATACCATGCAACTAGCCAATTCTTAAAATAAATAAAATTTTATAAAACATTATAACATAATAATAATAATAATAATAATATTGTGTAGATAATAATAATAATATTATTATTAGTATTAAATTTTATAATACATTTTAAAATTAAAATTAATAGTATTACTTTTTAAATTGTTATTAATGTGATGATGATTATTATTATTATTATTATTATTATTGTATTATTTGGATTCTTTTTTTTTATTTTATCTTTGTTTTTTTGGGACAATAAGGTTCCCCCCTCTTCTCACACAGTGCTCTAGCGCTCACCCTCTGCTCTTCTTATGCATGGATGAACCCCCCAACCCAGCTCTGACCTCCATCCAGGTTTCTCCTGCAGTTCTGACATTTTTCATGCCATCTTTCCATTTGGCCACCCTACCTAATTATGGCCACACCTTTAACCTAGACACCTGACATCCGGGTTGAATAATTGTGCTATGGTGTGAGGACCTCTTATCTGTCATCCTACTGCCGGTGCGACCCTCCTAACTGAGGACCTACTCTGATGTGACCCCGCCCCCCTTTTTTGGGGTTCATCTCCCCCAGCAGAATCACAATCTCTAGTGCATTTTTCTTCCAAATTTTTGAGTTTTCAATCATTGTTACCAAACCTTAATCGTGGGGTTTCTATTTGTTCATTTTAATCATTTTTAGGGTGTGCGGTTGGTTTACAACGTCTCGTTCTTCCATCCATTAATATTCCATTGCATCCACACTATATTTGAGGTATGACTTTTCAACCATTCCATTTCAAAACACTCCACGATCACTTTTTTTTATTTAAAATTTAAATGCCATTTTCACCTTCGATATAACTATGGATTTATGCGAATGGTGGTTTCGTGTGGGTATAATTGACTAAATGTTTTTTTCCAAAATGATTTGTGTGAAGTGTCTAGGTTTAAGGAACGTAGGATGCTTGTTTGAAATGATTTTGGTCTTTTTAATTTGAATTGGGTATTTTATGAAATTTGTAGCCCTTATTATGTTGTGTAAACATTTATTTTCTTGTGATCTTGGTTTTGTGTGTCCAATTTTTTGATGGAATATTTTGATAAGGGTGTTAAAACTGTTTTAAAAAAGGTTTTTATGGATTTAAGTGGATGGATTTTGTTCTTTTAACAACAAGAATGATTTTATATGGTTTTAAAAAAAATTATAGTTTTGTGGGAATGGTTTTCGTGAGTGTAATCTTGGATGTTTGGTATTCCATTGGATGTTCTCACATTCATGGGTGCACTAGGTGCACACATGGATGTGCCCACAAATGAAGATGATGTGTAAAGTTGGTGCTTTCTTCAAGCATTGTTTTCTTATATGGTACTCATCATCAAAATTGCCTTGGATCTTCTGTGTGATTTCTTAAAGAAATGAATTTGAATTTATTCCTCCTGGTTTGGCCAATTTGGACTTGGAACACATTTGGCGTTTGTAATTTGAACTTAAGCGCATTTTTCACATGTTCTATAAATATTTCATGTTTTTACTAATGTTTGGTAATACTGATTTTGGGTAATATTCTAAACCATTTATTGGGTTTTTACCATCTATTTTAGGTTCATATGGTTTTTATGAGTCCCTAGCATTTAGGTGAGGGAGTCATGATCGTTTTAAAGGTGCACACGTAGATTCCCGTGTATGGATATATATATATATATATATATATATATATATATATCATCTGTGTGTGTGTTCCCTCATGTCATGGTGAACACGTGCTTTGGTTTAAGAATATATATATATATATATATATAGAAGAGTGTGCATACAACTGGGCCGCTTCTTGATTTAGAAAACTTTGTCTTGGCCATTCGTTGATGTAGGATCTAGATTCATTGACATTTAAAATTTAAAACCATTAATTTTATTTAATTCCACAACTATTTTTTATATTAATTATACATTTATATTTGTTATTTAAATTGAACATCTTGAATTGGAGTTGTTTCCTTCTTATAATTCATTGCAATAAATGGTTTGATTTCCTTTTTCACATCATATGCTTTATGAAATTCCATGTCTGCTTTTATAAATGTATTCTAGAATTAAAATTTTAACATGAGTTTCTTAAATGAGTGTTTGAGTCGATATTTTGTTTTAACAGTGGTTCGTGTTGGTTCGTTGGAAGTTATTTAGCGTTAAATGGTTGGATGAGGACCAGTTAGTACTTTTATAACATAGGTTGCTTTGAAAACTCTCTTTGGGATGCACCCCTTTCCTTGTTGGATGTTGATGTGATTGGGTAGTCCATAGATGAGACTTCCTTCATGTGTTGATAGTCGAAGGAAAGAGGGGTGAAGGTCCCTTGGAGTGATTCGGTGGTGACTATTTTGTGTGTTTCTTGTTTGTGATGCATATATATCAGTTGTATTTCTTGTCGGACATTATTGGCTCATGTCCCCTTTTCATTGTGAATGTGGGAACCTAGCATAGAGAAAGAATTTTCTGTGAATGATTGTTTCTCAAGTTTAGATTACAAACTGGCTAGTGGCCCATAGTAGGGGACATTATGTTATCATTGCTATGGGATTCGTCCCCTCGGTCATCCATGGTAGGGTGACCATCGGGCATTTCGGTGTCATGACATCATCAGGTAGGGTATGCCTTCAGGAGGAGTGACATGTATTATATGTTCTAGACTATTCACAAGATCCTCGGTCCCCCCATATTTTCTGCTACTTGGTTATCTTTGATAGATGATTGAGATGCATGTGCTAGTTTGTTACTCTAGCATGTTGCTTTTCAATTTTATCATGTTATATGTTTGTAGATCTGGGTTCTTAGTAGTGTAGCTTCTTACTCAAATTTAACAAATGGTTTCTAGTTTTTATGTAAAATGGTTTTGAAAATATTTTACTCTTCCTTCCTCCCTATTTAGTGTAAACATCACCTTCCTTAAAATACAAATGTCTGCTTCTTAAAAGGGGAATATGGTTTTTAATTGAAAAAATGCAATATACTATGATTTATTTTAATAAGAAAATGAATGAAAATCTAGTTTTGTACATTGTATTTTAAACTTGAAATTGATGGATCATTTATTTAAATGAAATTCATATGAGATTAGATTTTATTAGGCATGAATATTGAGTTTTAATAATCACACATATAGGTGAAACATTTCATTTAGCTTCGGGTTCTGTTCCTTTTATGGATTCAGGCGCCATAGTGTGATGTTGTTTTAAAGTCATTGGTGACCCATGGGGTAACATAGTGGTACGTAAAATTTTATTTTCTCATAGATGGTTGTTTTGATTTTCATTATTCTATTTTTATTTATTTTCTTTCTTTAATTTATTGTCCAAATAATTCCCAGTAGATATTGTTGATGCCCGAGATTAGTTTACAGTCTGTGGGGATCGAAAACACCATTTGGGACTTATTGAGGACCGACATGGGTGATCGGTTCAGGGTTGAACTGGGTTGGTTCGTGACACACATTCTTTGGGCTACTGGGATCGGGGTCACTACAATTGGTATCTATGAAATTTTATCAAAAAAATTGGAACTAGATTAAGGAAAAAACATATCAGGGAACATAATCCAATGATTGAATTTCAGGATAAAAATAGTGAAATATCCTAAGGTTTTGGTAAGGAAGAGATTATGTAGTTTTTTCCCAGCAACAAATTCATTTCTAGATATTATATATGGATGTTGTTATGGTATAAAGGTACTTGGGGATAAAATCTCTAAAAAGGGTGCATTGGAATTCACCCAATCATCACCTAGTGAAAAACAATATGCCTTATTATGCGTCTTCTTTGAAACTCATACGAGATATACTTAGAATATTTTAAATTTTCTATACAACCCATTATACATGATTTTAAGAAAAAATATCTCCAAAAACCCAACTTACAATTATTGAGAATAAAAATTCCTAAATCTTAATTTATGATAAGTGTTACACAACATTTGGATTTATAAATTATGATTTAAAATTCATAATTTTATATGATAAATTAGTATAATCAATTGCTCATAAATGGAACCTTGAAGGATTAAGGGTATCAATAATCATTTCCAAAGTATATATTGCCTTGTCGAGGAAGCCAACATAGATGGTATTAGAACTATGAAAATAAAGGCTATATTAGAGAAGCTTAATCATGTTATGATAGATAAATTTTCTCATATGGAACAACCTATTCCAAAATGATATTCTCGTATGTTGGATTTATTTATATATTATAATTCCCCATCATTTGGTGGGAAAACTAATCCAATGGTATAAGAGAAATGTATTTAGTCATTGGGGACGATATTTACGGCCATGGGGTTTGGTGAAAAGGAAAAGTTTACACATATAGTGTATTGTATCAATGTTGATGTTGGTTAATGATGGTCATTGATTCAAAATAATTGGGAAGAATAGGAAATAGAACACATGGAATGAAATGTATTTTAAGGGGACATTATTCAATAAATATTACCCTCATGAAAAACAAAATAAAATGTAAAGGTAGTTCATTATATTAAATAAAATTTGAAAAGATATCATTTCTATTTATATGGATACATTTAAAAGGTTATACATGTATTATATTTATTATATATGCAACATAGAGTTCAATATTAAGCATTTCATTGAAGGCAGTAATCTAAGTCTCTGTAGAGAACTTGTCTCCCAAACATTTCTTTTCATACGATGAAATAGTTTTATGTGGAATCAAAATAGATAAGTATTTCTATAGATAATACCTATTCAAGGGAAATAAAGAGAATAATATCTCATTTAAACATAATGAAAAAAGGGAATGATTAAATGAAAAAGAGAACAAAAGAAATTCCATATACTAAAAATTTTATAAAGAATCACCCTAGGAAATTAATGAAGAGATTGGGGGTTTTTTATAAGTTCGTAAATAAGGGGAACTAGGATAAAGATTAAAATGGGAAGAAATAAAACAATGATATTCTTTGATTTAAAAGTATGGTGATGGGACACTATGTAAATTAATTCCCCAATCATTTAAGGAATCCACCATAGCATAGACTAATGGTATAATGGAATGCTTATGTGATCACTACAACTGAGGTGAAAGTAACCAATAATGTGGTGGAATCTACATTAATACAATAATAAAATTTATCCAATTCAATATTTGATTTGGTATCCTATAATTCGTTTATATCGACCATGTTTTTCATGAAAATTAGTCAATTCCCATTTAATTTAATAACAGATTTTTTAGTTATAAATCATAGGGGAAGTCTCACTACAATAAGGACGTTTCAGGAAGTCCACATTATGACACATAAATGTACATTATTCTTTGATCTTATTATCATTCCTGTGGTTCATTTTTATATAATACTCAGTATGGAATCTATCATAAAATATGTTATAAAAATTTATTACATGAATATGAAAGTATGAATTTTGAGGATGATTTATGATTCCTTATGATTAGAGAAAATACTTCATCATTTGAGTCAAATCTTGATCCTCCTTTAGGATCTCTACTAAATGAGATTCATGTGGATGAAAGGATAAAAAAATTTATGGATATAGAAGGTATTATTAAAATTTGGTATGAACCTATTTTATAGGAATAATTTCATGTATTTCATAAGAAATTACTTAGACAAAAAATATAGTGTGAAGATTATTTTACTATTGATTTAATCAATGATTTAAAACCAATAATAGAGACTCCATATAAAATGTCCACTGTGGAATTATTTGAGTTGATAAAAAACTGTATGAGTCTGGTGAAAAGGTATTTATTCTCTCTAGTGTTTCGCTATGGGGAGATACTATTCTATTCATCTATAAGAAATATGGATCTATGAGACTATCCGTTGGTTTTAGGGAACTAAATAATATTATGATAAAGAAAAAGAATCCCTTGTCTAGCATTTATGACTTATTTGATCAACATCATAGAGCCTAATATTTTTCAAAGATTAAACATCATTCAGGATATCATAAATGTTCAGTAAATAAGGAAAACAATTCTAAAGAAATAATTTTAAATGAGTTATAAATATTATGAGTTCACAATAATTCAATTGTATTGACAAATTAACCTTATGTTTTTATGGATCTAATGAATAGTGTATTTATGGAATATCTTGATGATTTTTTTATTATATTCATTGATGATATTTTTGTGTATTTTATAATCAATGAGGATCATGAAAATAACTTAAATATCATTCATGAAACTATTAAAAGGAATGATTTATATAGGAAATTTAGTAATTTTTAATTATGAATTCATGATGTTTCGTTTCTAAGATTTATTATTTCTAAGGATAGAATATCAACAAATCTTTTGAAGATGAAGGCAATTAGAAAATAGAATATAACAAAAACAATTAACTGAGTTTTGTAGTTTCCCTTGTTTGGTAAGTTAGTATCAGTGATTTATTTAAAAAACTTCCAATTTTCTAACCCTTTATTCTAGATTACACAAAAATGGGTTATGTTTGTTTGAATAAAGAAGTGTATATAATTTTTTGATGAACGAAATAGGAGAATGATTAATACTCTAATTTGAGCTCTACCAACTATAAATTATGGGTTTGTGATATATAGTGATACATCAAAGAAGGGACTTGGTTTTTTCCTAATGAAGAATGATAAAATTATTGCATAAGTAAAAAAGGAAATTGAAAAATTGTGAACAAATATATTCTACCCATGATCATTATATTTTTGCAGTAATAGTTTCTTTAAAAATATGAAGTCATTATATCTATGGTGAAAGATGTGAGATATATGTGGATAAGAAAATCCAAAAATACTTCTTTTCCAAGAATTATCTAAATATGGATAAAGGAGATAGATCGAGTTGCTTCAAGATTATTTTTTCTCAATAAACTACCCTACAAGGAAAGAAAATAATGTGGTACATACATTAGGTAAGAAAGATCGTGGAATTTTTACCTAAAAGTGTATTGAGATAGATACCATGTTCATGGTTCTAGTAAATATGGATATGGGAATTATTAAAGAAAGTGAGAAACCACTAATTTTTTATTTTATCGTGAAACCATATTTATTATAAAAGATAAAAAAATATTAATTTGATAATGAAAACATTCAGAAGAAAACTAACGATTTAAATTATGAGAAACTAATAGAAATAATTTGTGAAGATGGTGTTCTAAAATTAGGGAAGAGATCATGTGTTCCCTCTATAACTATGATAAAAATGGAATTGTTTGGTGACCCTCATAGATAAAATTTCATTGTACACCATGGTATCAGAAAGATGTATAGGTATTTTAGGGAACATTTTTGGTGGGATAACATGATGTAGAATAATTATTGATTATGTTTCCATATGCTTAGTTTTCAATAATTGAAAGCTATGCGGTATAATCTTGGAGGAGTCGTTCAACGTCTTCCTATTCTTGTCGGTAAATAGGATGAAAATACAATTTAATTTGTTATAAAAATAACAATGACTCCTAGAAATAATGATGTAATATGGTCTATCGTTGATCACCTAAATAATTTTACACATTTCATTGATATAACGAAAGATCTAACTCTTCAGTTCCTTAAAAGCATATATATTTGTGATATTCCAAGCCTTCTTGGTGAACCTATTTTATTTTTGTCTGATTTTGATCCATTTTTTACATGGATATACTAGAAGTGTCTTCATAAGGATATTGATATAGAGTTTTATTTGAGAACTACCTACCATTTACAAACTGATGATTGTTTTAAAGGAATATTTAAACAATGGAAGACACGTTGATGTAATTGTAGAGACCTTGCCCCAGATAGCCCAAAGTTAGTGTCTGCTATCAATTAAATTGGCATATTTATAAGGAATCAAGCCCTAAAATACCGATCAGTTTAGTATTTCTGGTAAACCAAATACATAAATGAGTAGTTTATTTCAAATGAATACACTAATTACAACATATTTTTTTTATTTTAAAAAAATAAACAGCTTTGAGGATAACTCTAATCAATCCAGTTTATTCATGAAACATTATCATAGTATACTTCCTCGATTACATGGAAAATAAAAATAATATAGGTGAGCTCAAATGATCAGTAATTGAAAAATAGTGTGGAATCAATAATGAAAAAATATGAGTAATTATTATGGAATGGTATATAAATGAACACACATACCATATAATCAACAAAAGAAGAAGGAACAAAATAAAAAATGTGGAAAGATAATAACTAGAAACACATTATATTGAAATAACTAGATAAGGTAAAATATATATGGAATGATATGAAATTGAATCACATACCATCTATATAAACAAAAATGATATATATCCATAGATATATTGACACAAACTCTCATGGATGGATAATAACTAAAACATATACGAGGGAAATGATTTCTTATTGCACATAAGGACCTATTACTGTCATGATATATCCACTAGATAGTTTAAAACAATGGATATATCCTCTATTTAATTTTAACAACTGTATTGTCTAATGAGATTATATCTATGCATTGGGGAGCTATATAAAGTATGAGCTCCACCCGTCACAGCATGTCCAAATCATTCTTTCTATAGAATAATAAAAATAAATAATATTTCTTATCAAATATCTGTATTGATTAATGTACGCAAATTTATCAATATTTCCCAAAATAATAAAATAAATGTCAAAGTAGACTCCATATGTAAAATGGCATAAGCTTTGGGAAATAATAATATTCATGATAAATGAAAAGTATAATTTAGGGGAAATTCAATGTTCAATGATCAGATAAGATTTAATATTTTAAGGGGAATGACAAAGAAATCATGGAAGTGAATGTGAATAATATCATTCTCCAAATCAACAATAAACAATAAAAAGGAATAATAAAAATGGTATCAATACCCCGAACCCAAGTAGAGTAAAATAGAGGGTCGTTGTCATTATTTAACTAAAATAATAACCTTTAAAAATATTCTCAAGGAAAATATCCTTTGCTTTTGAAAAACCATTTGAAAATATTTTTCATTGAAAACAGATTTTAAAAACCTTTTTAATGAAAATAATCCTTTTGAAATTGATAATAATGATTCATATAAATTATGGAGGATAAATTTTTTACATGTCATATGAGGTAAAATGAATATTCCTTTTGTATGAAAAAAGATTAGAATATGCCTTGTTTGGAAAGACAGAAGAATGTTCCTTCTAAAAGACTGATAAAAGGAAAAAAGGGTAAAAGTATCTTCACTCGATCATTTTAAAATAATTTTAGAAATAAATTTAATAAAAAATTATTTTTGGAAGAAAACAAATTTTCTGACTAAAGAGGGAAAAAATTTGAGTTTTCTTAAAAACAATTTCAAAAACACTTTGTGTACGATAGAGTGGAAAAATTGTACTAATACATGAAAATAATAATGAATAACCAGAGAATAATGAAAGGTATATTTGAACAATGGTCATATAATTTCATCTTATAGAACATTCATTTAAATATCACTAGGATTAGTCTGGAAGAAAACTATCTTTTAACATTCCAAAGTGTCCCATACGACTTTGAAACATTTTTAAATAATTATCCAAGTAAAAGAATGATATTAAATGAAAGTATTAGACACCATGAAGGAAAAATAAAATCATTATATATAATTTAAATGTATATTTATACAGTATATAAAAGAAAATATATTCATAATAATAGAATTTTTTCATTGAAATGAAATTGAGATGAAATTCATTACATTTGAACTGAAAGACCCAAAAGTGATAATAAGAAAATGAAAAACCTAAATACCATGAATATTATAGGTTTTGTGATATTACATGTTAATTTGATAGTATTTACCCCATATATATATATATATAATAAATTAGGTTCAAAACAATAAATTATGCCTCACAGAAATAAAAGTGAGACAAGAATTCCTTACATTGTGTTTCATTTCGGGTGAATATTAATTAAATTCATATATAATAAACTGATGTTAACTTTATACTTTCTTAACAAAATTTTCAATGTTTATAGTTACTTTTATTTCACTTATTAACATGTTATGAACAACTAATTAAACAATTATGTTTATGTTAGGAGTTTGGACCAAATTCAGTTTATGTGTCAAAAACAACTTTCGTAGGTCATCTATGGTCAAAGGGGTGTTTATATAACATATAAATAATAATAATAATGAAATAATTATCATATTTATATATAAATTATAATTTTAAAATCTATAATTAATTATGGTTAGGAAAAATGAATTAACATTACAACCATGGAGACGGTAGGTCATACGTACGCATGCGTAACATTTCCAATTTTCAACGGTCGTTATGAAAAGACGGTAAATAAAACTATATCATACCAGAAAGATAATTATATAATAAATATAAAATTATTTAATCATATATACTTATATATAAAATTTTTTTGATGAAAAAGGAATAACATCCTATCAAGGAGGCGGTAGTCCACACATCCACGAATAACGTTATCACATTTTTTATGTGTGAAAGGGTGATAAAGAGCATTATATATATATATTTATTTGTTTTAATCAAGGTAATTATGTAGATAATATCATTAATATGTTTTTTATGTATCATATTTTTATTTAAAAACATCCTTTATACATTCCATGTTTAGTGTGAATGAATCACGACACTTTGAGGGGGCGGTAATCCACACTTTCTCAAGCAATTTTATCGTATTAAGGTAAAATAGAACGTATTAAAGGTAGATGTAATAAAACGATTAAATAAGTATAAATTAAAAATAAATATAATATAATTTATGTAAATAGATTTTTCATCATAATGGCCACCATGAGAGGCAGTAACGGAAGACTGAACAATCATCATTTCGTAAGGCAGTAGTTTGTCGTCCACAGAAACATTATGTTCGTTACCCAATAGATGGTGGTCTGTGGATTTTTAGATATAAATATTAGCATAAAAACAACCTATTGAAGTTAGGATACTGGTTTTTTTATACATAAACATAATAAGGAGATTTTAGGGGTTGGAGAATAGAAATGAAACTAGAATGATTGAGAAAATACATCACCTTTTAATCGGGTATCTTCTTCTGGTTTAAACCAAAATGCTTCCATTGATGGAATTGTGCCTAAATGGATAATTTTAGGTTTAGGGTATAGATTTTTTTGAGTCCATTTTTGTATAAATTAGTCGATCATAAGAGGATGGAATGGTGTGATGAATAAGTAGATATAATGGCCTTTTATAGGTAAGGAAAATGACTCACTTGGTATTCTTGAAAACATGTTAGGTGTACACATGTTCTCACATATGGAAGTCATACCAAACCAAACATAACTCATTAATGGAAGGTTCGTTTCTGAAATATGTATATAAATTGGGTTTTGGACATGTTTCTAGGTCATCTAGGCCCTGAAACATAGTTTTTTGTCTATTTTAAAGCCTATTAAAACCTTAATTACTGCAATTAATTTTAATCACTCTCAATATTTATTTTTGTCAAAAATTAATTGTATCTAATTATAACATAAATATTATTTTTGATTATAGTGTTCTATGTTAGATTTGAAAAATTCAAATCACAGAAGAAAAAAATTTAGGATTAATGTCAATCATGCAGATAGATGGATTAACTGGTTTTAATAGAAAATTTTTCAAAACACTATTATGTTTTTATATTAAATTTAAACTTAAATTGACTATAATTAAATAAACTATATTAATATATTTATAATTTATCTAATGTAACTTTAAAAAATATTTATATTATAATTTATCGTTAAAAATTATTTAAACGAAAAATCAATTTTTAACTAAAATGTATTATTTTTCACTATTCACTAAAAAAGACGTTTCTCATAAAATCGAAAAACATCATCCTATGCTAATTTGAAACTTACAAATTTACAAATAAATTCTATTTTATAAAATTAAATTCATAAATGTTTTAAAACTAATATTTAAAATGGATTTTCCTTTAAAAGGCTATAAAAATGGCTTATTAAAAATATACGTTTTTATGCGAAATATTGGGTTTGATCTTACATTATGCTTCCCAAATATATTTTATGAATTTAAAATATAATTTATTTAATATATAACATCTTTATTAAATTAATACCTCCCACTAATTGTAATTAATTTAATCTATTAGGGTAAAACAACTATGTGAAAATTAAAATAGTTTTCAATAAAAATATTATTTTCTATTCAATTGGTTCTTATATTAATTTATAATTAATTGTTAACCTTTTAATTAATCATATATTATTATAGACCATATATTTTCATAATTTATTCAATACTATTCATAAATTCTAATATAATATATAGGTGTTATATTATTATATTAAATAATAATACATTAATTATAGATTGTTTCTTGGTAATACACAATATTACATATAGAGAAAGACATCAAATAACATTTCATGTATGTGTAACTCATGCTATAGTGGAATGTCTCTCTTTATTGTAACTCAATATAACTCTATGTTTCATGCATTGTAATACATAGAATCTTTTTCAAATACTAAATATATTATAATGTATCTGAATACTATATTACCTTATGTGCTTAGTGACGTATGCCATATATGATATCAAATAAAAGGTTCTTGCATATGTTTTTTCTGGGCAGCACATTCTCCCCCACCTTATTTAAATTCCAGCCACACAATTTAAACTCGATCATAGTGATATATTATTAGATACGTCCTATATTGAAATCACAAATTATAAGAAGGGTTCATAAGTCATCCTTTATAAAAGATATAATGGAATGTATATAGTTCACATGGACTACCATGTAACTAGGATTCTATATAGGGGAACATTGGGGGAAATTAGAGACATGTACTTGGAGGAAAATAATAAATATTTATAAATATTAAATGAGGGCATCAATCATAATTAAGTGAATGATCAATGGAATTTTGATGGACGCAAATAAATTTTTTTATGATTTAGAAGACCATTTGTTCAACCAAAATTAAGGTATTATGTCAACATTTTATTTTGACGTCGTTTTCCAAATCATTAGTAAATATTATAAAAACAATGAATTTATGAAAATATTATTACTTTGATGGTTTAAATCTTATACGAACAATCCTATCATTTTGTTGTTCTTCAATCAAAATATAATTCATCCCTTTACTCTCAAAAATATAATTACCAACAATATTTTTTAATTCCAGATGCACTAAAAGAAAATTTTATAGGATTTTAAGGCCTATAAAAAGTAACATGTCTTACTATTTTTAATTAACTATCTCAGAAAATAAATATAGATTTTATATTAATTTCTAATCCTCAAAAGTGTTACTACTATTTCATAATAAATATTTATTCATTAAATTGTTTAACTAAAAACAATGAAAATTAAAAAGGATATTTCATAGGTCAGTGGTTGGCTTGAAACCTTATCTTCCTCTCGTCATGGGTTTAACTCCCACAGCCTTTCCAAATTTATGGGTTGTCACCTGGATAACAGGTTGTCCTTTTCTAAACCCATATAATATAACTTCAAAATATAAATATGATAGACATCCTTGAAATAAGGTTAATATCTAAATAGAATTTTAAGTAATGTTTCCTATAAAACCTCAGTATATAAATACCTCATCCATTTTATTTAGACGTAGTTCAATCCTTGGTCTTGGGTTTATCTATAATATCATTAGTTTTATTTTTAAATCATGACAACCTATCTTTAATCTAAATCTCCTTAGTTTTATCCCATGTTACATATTATGTATCCAAATCCTTTATAACTGTTTGTAAATAAAATGTGTATTATCCTATGTATATCCCCCACAAGTGTCAAACCCAGTGAGAAGTAAGGTCCATTTTCGTGTACCAAGTTACCCCGAGTCAAGCCTAGAATGCCTTTCCAGAGTTGTTACTCCTAGGTACATATGTGGCAGAACCACATCCAATTGTAGTATCCTAATAGGGATGTATTTCTTGGAATACCCACATAATCTATACTTTAAAAAAATCAGAGGGTATTAATCATTTCTTATTCAAATTCTAACTTATGGTTATGTTCTCTAATCTAGGTTTTTCTAAATCCAGTTCCCAAGGTTGTTACTAAACAACATATGATACCAACTGTATTGACTCATCCCTATATATCCAGTAGCTAGTGTCTGCTATAAATTACATTAGCGTGATTATTGGGAATTAATACCTAAAGGAACAATCATTTTATTAGTCTAGGTAAACTAGATACATAAATGAGTATTGTGTTAAAAATCAATACACTAATTACAACATATTTTTTCATTATGAAAAAAATAAATAGCTTCAAGGACAACTCTAATCCATCTATTTTATTCCGGCCAATCATTAACAGTGTGATTCATGGATTCCTAGAAAAATAAACAAAATAAGGTGAGATAAAATTCTTAATAAGGGAAAAATATAGCAAGAACAATAATGATTCAATGAGAGTAATAATTATGGTGTGGTAAATAACTGAACACACATACCATATAATCAACAACCTAATAAGGAATTGAATATACAATATGGAAATATAATAAATAGAAATTAATTAAATTAAAATAACTATATTAGGAGAAATAAATATAGAAAGTTAATAAACTAAAACACATTCCATCTAGATAAATAAAAATGAAATGTACCTATAGATATGTCGACAAAAAATCTGGGAGATGAATAATAACTGAAACAAATATGAGGTAAATGACTTCTTATTGTATGTAATGTCTAAAGAATATGAGTACCTATTACTATCAAGATCTATCTTATGGGTATTTTAAAGAAACAGATCTACCCTCTATTTAATTTACACAGCTGGGTTTCTTTATGAGAACATATCGATGCTTCGAGGAGCTCTATAAAGTCTGATCTCTACCCATCACTACATGTCCAAATCATTCTCGCTATTGATTAATTAGAATTAATAATATGTCTTACCAAATATCCATATTAAATAATGTACATATATTTATGTATATTAACCCGTATAATTAAATAAATGTCAATGTAGACACTATATGTAAATTTGTATATGGTTTAGGCAATAAGAATATCCATGATAATTGAAATTGAAAATTTTGGATAAATTCAATCTTCAATGATCATATAAGATTGAATATTTGAAAGTGACTAAGAAGTAAATCAAGGAAGTGAATTTTAATACTATCCTCACCCAAATCAATAATAAACCATCTAGGGGAATAATAAGGTTGGTAAGAATATGACAAACCCAGGTGGAGTAAAATAGGGGGTTGTTGTCATTGATGAAGTAAAAGATTTACTTTTAAAAAAAATCTTGAGAAAAATATCCATTGCTTTGGAAAAATACTTGAAAAATATTTTTCATTGAACACATCTTTTAATAAAACATTATTAAAAATAATACTATTTAAATTTAGAATGAGGCTACAATTAAATGATGGTGGATAAATCCATACATGTCGTATGAAGTAAAAAAGTATATTTCTTTTATATAGAAAACATGATATAAAATGGCTTGTTTGGAAAGAGATAAGAAGATTATTTTTAAGAGATTAGTACAAATAAAAAAATGTAAAAGATTATTTAACAATTAGTTTTTATTCACTTTTGAAAACATATTAATATAACAAGTATTTTAGATAAAAATAGGTTCTCCAACTAAAGAGAGAAATAAAGTCAGGTTTTCTTAAAAAAATTATAAAACACTTTATGTACTAAAGATTGGAAAATGGTACTAATAATGAAAATGTCCATTAATAACCATATAATAATGAAATGTATTATTGATCAATGCTTATATATTTTTCTCTAATGTAAATTCCATTGAATGTTTATTAGGATTAGTCTTGGTGAAAATAATCTTTAAACATTCCAAAGTGTCTCATACCACTTTGAAACATGTTTAAATCATAAACATCATGAATGAATAATTTTAAAAGAATGTAATAATTTCCATGATGGAAAAAAGTAATTCATTATATTTATTTTCAATGTTAGTGTATACACCATATAAAAGAAACTATGTGCATAATAATAGAATGTGCCTCAGTGAAATGAAATTGAGACGAAATCCACTACATATGAACCAAAAGACCCAAACGTGATAATAATCAAATGAAACATCTAAATAAAATTTATATGATCGGGATAATTATATTATATATCAATCTCATACTATTTACATCATATATATATAATAAATTAGGTGCACAATAATAAATTATGCCTCATGGAATGAAAAGTGAGATAAGAATACCTTACCTTGTATTTTATTTCGGGTGAATGATATTGAAATTCCAATATAATAAACTTATGTTAATTTTATAAATTATTTAGAACCATTTTATTGTGTATAATTACTTTTCTTCAAATTATTACGATTTTTTTGAAACTATTAAATTAATTCTGTTTATGTTGGCTGTTTTGAGAAAATTCAGTTTATGTGTCAAAAAAACTTTTATAGGTCAACTATGGTCAAAGGGGCCTTTATATAACATCTTAAGAATAATAAAAATGAAATAATTATAATATTTATACATCATTTATAATTTTAAAATAAATCATTAAATATTTTTATGAAAAATTAATTTACGTTACAATAATGAAGACAACGGGCCATACATAGCATTAGTAACGTCCCCATTTTTCAATGGTCGTTATTCAAAGAGGGTAAGTAACACTATATAATGAAGGAATGTTAATTATATAATTAATTACATATTATTTCATCATAAATACTTATATATATAATTCTTATTATGTAAATGGAAACAGATCATGTTGAGGATGTGGTAGTCCACACATCGACGAATAATGTTATCACTTTTTTAGTGCATGAAAGGGTAATAAAGAAAATGATATATATATATATCCATAAAGATTACTATGTCATGATTATAATTTATATGTCATGTATTCCTCATATTTTTACTTATAACCATTCTTTATATGTTCAATGTTTAGTAAAAAAGAATCACAATGCTTAAAGGGGCTGTAGTCCACACATCCTCAAACGATGTTATTGTTGTAATGTAAAATGGAATGTATTAATGGTTGATGTTATAAATGTATTACATAAGTATAAATTCCAAATAAATATCATATATAATATATATAAACAGATTTATAATCGTAATGGCCACCATGAGAGGCGGTAATGGAGGAATGAACAATCATCGTTTTGTGAGGCAGTAGTTCACCGTCCACTAAAACATTATGTTCATTGACCATTATATGGTGGCGTGTGTATGTTTAGTAAAAAATATCAAAATAAAAACATACTAGTATATTGAGGATACTGGTTTGATTGTAAAATTATCACATAAGGATATTTTAGTTGTTTGATAATGGAAATGAAACTAGAATGATTGAGAAATGAAATTATCGTTTAATCAAGTAACTTCTTATAGTTTAAACCGAAATGCATCCATGTAAGGTATTCTGCCCAATGTGAGTACAATAGGAATAGGGGTATAATTTTAGGAGGCCATTTGGGAAGATTTTGGCCGAACATAAGAGGTTATAAAGGTGTAAGGAATGGGTAGATGTGGTGGCCTTTAATAGGGAAGGAAAATGGCTCACTTAGTATTCTTGAAAAGAAGTTCGGTGTACACAAGTCATTACCGAAAATAAGTTATAAAAAACCATAAAAACTCATTAATATATGGTTAATAGATGGAATGTGTCCATAAAATGGGTTTTGGACCAGTGGTTAGGTCATTTTGGCCATTAAACTAAGGGTTTTAGCACATTTGAAGCCTAATTACACCTTAATTCCATTAATTAATTTTAATTACTTTCACTAATCATTTTTGTCAAAAACATACCTAATATTATAAGAGAAAAAATATTTTCTTGATTAAAATTTTGTAATTTATATTTTCAAAACTAAAATCACAAAAGCCGAAAAATTAGGACTAATTCTAATCTCACAGACATACGGATTAACTGGTTTTAGTAGAAAAATATTCAAATGACTATTATGTTTTTATATACAATTGAGAAGATAAATAGATTATAATAAACTAAATTGTATTAATATATTTATAATTGATCTAATTTTAATTTAAAATTTATTTATAATATAATTTAAAATTAATAATTATTTAAACAAAAATGCTATATTTAACTAAAACATAGTATTTTTCAGTATTCACTAAAAAATTATGTTTCTAAAAAAATACCAAAAATTATTCATAAGATAATTTTACCATTTTTAATTCCAAAAAATCTTATTTTATCAATTAAAATTCATAAAAGTGTCATAATTAAGATTTAAAATAGGTTCCCCAATAAAAGGTGATAAAAATACCATAATAAAAATACATGTTTTTATATGGAATATTGGGTTTTATATTAGTTTTTGCTTACCAAATCTATTGTAAGAATACAAAAAATATTTTATTGAATATTTAACATATTTATTACATTAATATTAGACACTAATTGTAATTAATTTAATCTATTACTGTAAAACATAATTGTGAGCATAAATATATTTTTCTATAAAAATATTATTTTTAAATTCAATTGGTTCTTAAATTCATTTATAATAAAAATTCAACCTATGAATTAATAATATATTACTATAAAAAATATGTTCTCATAAGTTATTTAATACTATACGTAACCTAAAATATAATGTTTAGGCTATATATTATTATTTTAAATGATAATGCTTTAATTATAGATTGTTTCTCGGCGAGACTCAATATTGCGTATAGGGAAATCCATTAAAGAGGGCCACTTTTGCGTGTAATGAAAGATATAGAGGAAGGTGTCTCTAGTGTGTAATGAAATACATCATGGTGTTTCATGCATTGAAATACATAGAATCTAATTTACATAGTAAATATATTAAATTTTATTCAGATATTATATTACCATATGTGGTTAGTGACACGTGTTATACACGCTATCAAATAAAAGGTTCTTAACTAAGTTTTTAGGGGTGTCACATAATTCTCACTTGACTTTAAAGGTATTTGGGATCAGTATTTAACATTAGTAGTGTTTTACTATAATAATAGTTTGCATTACAATATTAAAATGGAACTGTATGAAGCATTACATGGAAAGAGATACAATACTCCAACTATTAGGCATGAAGTTAGTTAGAGGAAAAGTATAGGCCCAGAAAATGTTAAAGAGACAAAGAAAAATGTAAAGGCGATTCAATCTCAAAACGATGCATCTCAATGTAGGAAAAATATTTATTCCAACTATCAAATGAAAAATTTCAAAGTTCTAAGTGGGATATCATCATTTCATGAAAGTATATTCAAGGAAGGTTGTTATAAGGTTTTTATGAAAGGTAATTAGATCCCTAGATACCTCATACCATTTTAAATTATTTAATTAATTGGTGTTATTTCTTGTTGTTTGGAAATTCTTACAAATATCTCAAAAGTGTGTGATGTGGTCTATATATAATTTATAAGGAAGTAAATTCCAAACTCAATTCATGTTTTCACCTATAATGAAATATAATTATAACCTAATATATATTACCGTAAATAAGTCATCCATATTCTTGACACTGGAGAAAAATTATTGTGGAATAAGATGACTCTTTTTGTAAAGGTTCTTTGGAGAAATCACAAAATAAAGGAAGTAACTTGGGAATGAGGGGAAATTTAGTTGATGAGCTACCCATATCTATTTAGATGGTAATATACATGAAATACTGAGGTAGAATCATTTTTAGGATAGAATAAGGTAAAACCCTAATACATTATAATATAATTGTTTAATAATAAATTTAATTTCTTTGATTACTTGTGATGCATGAAACACTGGGTTTATATGTAACAAGATACACTATTAAAAAATTATTTACAACTAACCATTTTAAACTAGACATTTAATTAGAAGATATGGGTAGAATGAACTAAATTTTGACAAATATGTAGTTTAACAATTTTCATTTTTATATATTTATTATAAATACAAAACAATCAATTAAAAGAAAAATGAATATTTTCAGAAAAAACTGCATCTCTTTATAAAAGACCGTTTAGTCACATTTTGTGAACAAATAATAAAATAAAATATTATTAGCTATAGAAAATTAATCTAATAAAATTAAATTTATTTTTTAAATCATCATATCAAAATTATCATATGATGTATTGTTAGTATTTTTGTAAAATGTTTCATTTTTTTGATGAATAGTGAAATATAATAAATTTTAATGGAATATTATATTTTCATTTATATTATTCTAAAAGATATATTATATATTAAATGAGTTTTATTATAATATTAGTTTATTTATATATCTAATAATCCATTTTATTTCATTTTAATTATTTTTATATTGATGTTTGATATAAAAACCATGTAAAGTTGTAAACATTTACTCTTTGAAAACCCGCTTTCTCGTGACATCTAAGGATTTAAATTAAAATTAAAATTTTCCAATTATGTGAATAGAATTTAAAAAAAATTATTATATATTTTCTATCAGAATAATTTATATTATCTAATAATATGAACAAAATTTTTTAACATTATGAATAGTAAAAATAGAAGAAATTATTTATTGCGGTTAAGGTAAAAATTGGTTTACCGAGGGTTAAACTACAATGATAAGGGTACAGATTTCCTAAAAACTTGTATAAAATATAATTTATTTCCACATTTAAAATAAATAATGTCTAATTTTCTATAATAATTCATTTTTTATCCTTTTGGAATTTGAAATTTTTTGGTACCACTCTTTTTCTTTTAAAAAATACAAGTGTTCCACTAAATGCACTATTAAAAGTCCACCCACTCTTCTATATTATTTACGCATTCAAACCATTTTTGTTTTAAAAATACCTAACAAAAGCACCTATAAATTTCCATAAACTCATCCTAAAATCATTATTTATGGATAAATCTATCCCAGAAAGTATTTTGGTGAAATCATTACGATGATACCCGAAGAAGAAGAGATTGTATTTAACAAGTGTTTTTAAATTTTTATCCATATAAATCAATAAATTGTTATAATTCCATGATGATATAAAAACATAAATACAATACATATATTGAGATTTTTTTATGTTATGTTCGTGAACAAAAAATATCCCCACTTCCATCAAATTGGACATAAAATCATCATTCGGGTGTACAATGGACTACCACCTCATGAACTGATGTCATTCATTTTTCCAAGACCACCTCACATAGTTGGGTATGATGATATATATAAATTATATATATGATATTTATATCAAAATAATACATTTATTTTCATTATTTCATTTATAAATTTTTAATTTACATTTTGTAGGGGATACGATAACGTCACTCGTGTGTAAGGTGGACTACCGCCTCGAGAAGCGATGTGATTTATCATTTTCTAACACTCTATATGGAAAGTGAAAATGTTATTTTTAATGATTATATGTGATATAATTTAAATAATAATTATATGAATGAAATATTTATCACTCTTAAAATAAAATATATCATTTTCTTTGTTACCTCTACACACACAAAAAGATGATATTGTCGTTATTGTATGTGTGGAATACCACCTTTACGAAGTGATGTGACTATCATTCCCTCACCATTCTACTTGTATGATATATAAAATTTTATTAAAATAATTAATATTTTATTTTGGATATTATTATCATTATGTAGAGATAATATATTATATACCTCCTTTCTATAATGATCGTTGAAAATTAGAAATGCTACTCATGTGTAAGAATGGCCTATAATCTTCATGATCGTAACATAATTCACTTATCATAACCTAATTTCATTTCTAGTTTTAATGTATAATTAAAATATGAATATTATAATTATTTTATGATAATTATTCTTTATCTGTTTTAATAATAACCACTTTGACTATAGTCAATGCACCAAAGTCATTTAGGACATACAAGCCAAATATCGTCAAAACATATGATGTAATTTTAATTGATTAAGTAATCATATATTACATGGTAATAAGTAAAATAAAAATAATAATAAACATGAAATTTTAATAATCTTGTAAATAAGTAACATAAGTTTAAAATTTTGGTATATAACGAATGCATTTGACAAGTTAGACTCCAGGTAAGGGTCTTCACCTTAATTAACATTCATTGAGGCATGTTGTAATGCCATGTTCCTAATTTCTTTTATATGTTGTATATACTTAACCTATGGAATGTAATATAATTATTAATTAGTAATTCATTTTATTTTATGTTTCAATTTTAATTATTTCATCGAAGGGGGTTTCACACGAAATTACCAACTGGTAAAAGTTATTGTACTATCACATCCTTATGATCCTTTTTCACTGTACCTTACGTTTCTATTAAATATAAATATTCTTGCATTATGGAAATTATTATTTCCTAAAACATATTCCATTTTTACCAATGTTGTTTACTTTGATAGTTATTTATTTAACTAGTGAAATATTGATAAATAAGTATCTTTTACTCATTACAGATATTTGATGATAAAGCACATTACTCCTAAATTATGTTGATTAGTCAATATATGGATAATGATTTGTAAATATATACATGGGTGCGGTCCAATTATAGATAGAGTATTAATTCAATTATTGGTCTCATAAGGCAAACCAATATGCTAAATCAAATTGGTTTTTACATAGAAGTTATAAATTTTTCTTGAGGATATATCATGATGGAAGAGGTATGAGGACGCCTGAGACCACGACATCTAAAAATTAACCATTTAATTCATTGAGAACTAATTATTATCATTATCCATGATATTTTCTCTATGAAATTTTCTTTGGATTAATTTCACTATTAGATATTGATAAAATGGATTATTTACTTAGTTATTTACTCCTTCATATTGATTATGACTTATCTTATCCTGATAGCCGCGTTATTTAAATGACTTATGTTCTTAGTTATTTACCTTTACATGTTGATTATGATTATTTATTCATGATAGATTCAAATTTACTTAACCTTTAATGATTATTTTATCTAGCCATTTTTTTTTTCTTTCCATAAGTTAAGAAAAAGAATTCGTAGAATGAGTTAAAGGATTCAAAATGAATTCCATTTAAATGATTTTTATTTTATATTCTTAATTTATAATGGGAATCATTTTTATATCTAGTCTTCTAAAACTACTAAACTAGACAGCTATTTGGGATTTTATTCCTTGTGTCTATGCCAATGAAATAAATCATACCCAAAATTTAGGCTACTAGGGTCAGGATCTTTATAATCCTTATCAAACCTACATCACCTAAGGACTAATTATATATTTTGGATTAAATATGTCGAATAAATGGCCATTTTTCACAATAATTTCATAAAGAACATTGAGTTTTCCTCGGATTAACTATATCTCTAATTGTATTATTAATGAAATTATTCTCTATGTTCTATTGATTTTTGAAAAAATATGTAATCCTTATACAATAGAATAAACATCCCCTAAAAGAATAACTTCTAAAATTTAATGCTCGATTAACCTTTCATTTAATGAATTTATCAACCCGAGTTGTATATTGTTTCATGATATTAAATATTAGTTATTTAAAAACAGTATTTTAAGTCATAACTGCTGCACGTTTGAATACAAAATGATCATTTTCTTCCAATTTAACATGAATTATTTCCACAATAATGTTTTTCCATTTTTGGAAAACATGATACACATTCACAGTTATATAATAACTAATAAATGTTCCCTCATATTTTTTATTTCATAGTTTTGTAAATGGTATTTTTCATTCATAATGAACACATTACATCAAAAAAAAAAGTAAGAATGTTTTTTCATTCATATATTTCAATACTCATAAGTATTTTAATTTTAAAATTTTGTAAAAAAAACTCAATTTATAGTATATCAATTACTGTTAACATAAGAAACCTAGTAATGGTTAGCGATTGAATATTCATTCAAAATTTGTCCATATATTTCTTGAAATTTTTTATTCCTTAACTAAACTACACTATTTTTTGAGGATTTATTAGGGTTAGAATATTTTTAGTAATACATTTTTTCTTAATTTTTTTTAAAATATAAATTTTTGAACTTATCACCATGATCAAATTGAATAGAAATCAAAGGATGTTTTTAAATATTTTTCACTTGAGTAATAAAAATATAAAAAAAAGATCTTATGAATTGTTTTCATGAAAATAGACCCAATTATATCTTGTCTAATCATAAACCAAGGCATAAATATATTGTATATATATGATACTCCCAGTTTGTGTTAGACCAAATTAATCAACGTGTACTAATTGTAAAGCATAAGAATTTGATATTCCGCTAATAGATTTAAACTCACCCTATATTAATTATCTTATTAATAAGGATCATAGGTTCTTGATGAATTAAATCTAAGCACTCGTAGATCTGTCATAAGTCCTTTCGTGGAAATATTAGTTGAAGTTCATACATTATAGATTCATAACCTCATATTATTAAACTAGGACTAATATTAAACTAATATTAATCATGTTTCATCTTGCTTTATAATAATTTTTAGGTCTAAAAATCTATGTCTCGATGTATAAAAATACTCTACAGGGGGTGAATTATAATAGTTATAAATATTTAAAAACTCACCCTCTTTAACAAAAAAATAAACAGAATCATGAGTAATGAAAAAACATATAGAATGAGTTTATACTAAAAAAATAATGAGGAAAAATAATAATTATATTAAAATTATAAAATAAAAAAGGGTAACTATGAAAATTTTTATAAAAAACAACATAAATATGAAACTGTGTATAAACATAAGCTTATTAACAGTGTAAAAAAACATAAACAACATTAACTGAGTGTTGTATTCACCATAATTTAAATTTTTAAGGATGTACATAGATTGAACTTTAAGTATCTCTTTATACAAACCTACTGGTAGGTCTTTCGGCCAAAACCCGAGAATCCATCAATTAGCCTACCTTACTTCTAAAAGCCCATAATCAGATATGATCATAATGACTTCAATCTCCATTTTAGAAGCCCTAGATATCACCAAATCAGAATGATTTCTATCTCAATAGTATTAGGATACCATGATCTCATATATTGTAAAATCTACAAAAATAATGAAGAAATATTAATAGAATTTATAATAGATCCCCACAGATAGATTCTTTTAAGGAAAAACTCCCCGATATGATTATAAATAGAATCATTGGAAAACTATAAGTTAAAACCATTAATATTAATTTAAATTGAAATATATTTTTTAGTAGAGTTTATTCTTCACCTTGAAATCCCAATGCAATTTTTTTATAAAAGCAGTGATATGAATTGGTCTCCCAATTCATGAAATCACAATGCAATTTATTAACATTATTCATGACTAAATCCAATGATAAAATTATATGATTCTTGAGTTTCATTGCAACTGCATAGGTAGATTCAACTACCTGTTCTGATGGATTCACACTTTTTCTAATTCAAAAGATAACATTCTTTGGTGTCTCTATAATGCACCTTCTAGAATACAAAATCAAAATTAAAAATCTTCTAAAACAATTATATTAAGTAAATACATTTACTATAATCTAAAATACCTATACTTTTATTTTGGATAAAATTATAGGTGGGAAATTTTTTCCATTATGAAAAGGGTAATTTGAATGAATATTGAAGGGACCTAAAACACTAAAAAAGGTAAAATTGAAATCTGACATAAAATAAAGAACTTGTATTAGTTTTTTAAGAAGTATTTTGACATAATATTTATGTGAATAAGATAAAAAAATTCTGATTTTATTTACGTTATAGACTCTTTGATGGATATACTTTAATTGAAGTATATAATGTTTTAGTGAATTTTCATTTTTTTTAAGAAGATAAATAATAATGAATAATAATGGCTAATAATTTTAACAAACAAGCATAGTATTAATATTAGAAAATAAAATGTGTAATATTAGTTGTTAATTTAAATACACTATCATTATTACAATGGATTTAATCATAAAATATTTCAAAGATTGAAATTTGTGGAATGGAATTGTGAAATATTTAATAGAATGATATATAAGAGTGAACCAAAAAAAAATACATAGGCCATTTAGGGTTTGATTTGTGATTTATAAGTGCTTCATAGTTTTCAAAAAATATAGAGTATTTATTTAAAATTTATACTTAATGTGAAAGGGTATCCTAGTATATGTGTTTGGGTCACATGTGATATTGAATTTATTGAACTCATGAAGTATTAGATTAAAATATGTAAGGATAAGGAAGCATATGAGTTAAATACTAGTGGATAAGGGTAAAAAAAAGTTCTCAAACGCTAATAATGATTGAATCACATTTTTAAGCAATGTTTAATGATATTTCAGCCAATATATAAGGATTTCCCTTGATATATTAACAATTCATAATCGTGTTTCACCCATTATAAAACGATCATTAAAGTGATTTATATTTAAAAAACTGGAAAATATTGAATTATTTAAATTAATTCATTCTAATAAGTATGAATATCTGATTGTTTCCAAAGTAATGAAAAACTAGATGAGATTTATAGTAAAAAATGACATTGCCACAAAATATTGGGGTATTGAAGTGCGTTTAAAAACAATAATCTTAGGAAGTTATCATAGATTCAAGAAATAATGGAGACTACAACCACTTCCTCATATAGTAAAACAAAACAATTTATCCTACATATAAACTATATTTTATAATGTCTTGTCTTTTCATCCATATACACTTCAATATTCACAACAATACTACAAGATGTATAAATATAATTAATCAAAAATATTTTTTCATTAATATTTCGTACAAATTTTATACATTAAATATAGTAAATAGTGAATTATTTGAATATTATTCTTGGAATTAATTGAGAATGTATTTATAAAAATTATATAAAAAGACTAAAGAGAAGAATAAAATTAAAATTATTATTCATTGATGGATGTTATAATTAATTTTTCTAAATATAAATTTCATATTAAGAATGGAGGCAGTGATTAACAAGCATTAATGAACATGAATTTTATTCATAGAAAGTAATTCATTGACATGATTGTATATAAGATATAATTATACTATATTTCGTATATATATATATATATATTAAATATTTCATAATAATTTACTAATACATTGAATGATTATGGATGCTTCTGAATCATCTACTGAATCGTGGTCAATCTATCAGAAGATCAAATCATTTATAGGGATCGTGGTAAAGATGTTTCATATACATATAATGAAGACATTGAAAAATTCATACAATTAAATCATCTCATATTTTTCTACTCGAAAAAATTATATTTTTTAATTATACAAATTTTGAAGGATAAAATTTATATCAGTTTTTTACTATAGAATTTTGATTGTCATGATATTTTTGAATGATAAGAGATATCAATGTTGCTTATAAATAATGTTGGATTTTAACTAATTGAAACAAATATGATAAACCTGGTCATTATATTTTTGATAAAGTCTATTAAATCACCAATTATATGTTTGTTGAAGAAAAATAATATCAATAATAATGAATAAATTATTGGTGTTTTTTCAATGAGTTTTAGAAAAACAAGAAAAATAAAATGATTGATAGAATATTTAACATGAAAGGGTACCATATCTAAACTACAAATTTTATTTATTTTTCATCGTTATTAATAAAATTAATATTTAATATAACTATAATCCACTACTTTTTAACATCTAAACTTTAAAAATATTAATATTACCAAAATTGAAAATATTTGAACCCAAGATACACTCCAGGAGAAGAAATCACAAAACCCTACATTGATTTTCATTCAATATATAACTTATGGTCAATATATATTTATGTAGAAAATATACAAAAATAAAATGAGAATAATTTCTATATTTTTATTTTATTTTGACTCTAAAAATCAATCATGAGTTTTTTTTCAATTAAAATGGTGTTCTCAAAATTTCAACTTTACTTGACCTCAGGTGCAATGTTATATATTTTAAATGATTAATCCATTAAAAACAAAACAAAATTATCAAAACAAAATTAATAATTTTAATTTATGAATTTTTTTTCAAATTAAATATTTTTATAAATATGGAAATTTGATTGATTACTGAAGAAAAAAACTTCCATGGGTGATCGGGTAATCGTAGAAATGTTTTTCAAGTGTAATGGTTTAAAAAAAATAATATAATTACTTATCTAATAATATATTCTATCTCGAATTATTTATTTGTGTAATGATATAAATAAAATAAAATAATTGAAATATAATAGTAAGAGAGATTTTTTTACAATAATATGATGATATAATGTGGAAGAAAAAGAAGAGAGAATCATGGTACAAATCCTTACACAAATTTATTTACAATCCCAATGGATATAATGAGGATGAACCACATATTATATGTATTCCTACTATTAATTTAATATACAAATAATATAAATTTGAATAATAAAATTTTAAGGACTATATGTTAGTCTAGGCTAATAAGTGTTTACAAGTTCAAATGGAGAAATTTCATCATTTATTTTACACTACCATGAATGGAATTGATTCCCCCTTCCCATGTGAAAAATCTACCCATATAAGAAAAAAATGATTATTTTTATTCCTATAATAGGTTTGAAAATGTTATCCCAATATAATCCTATATGGTGTCTTTATGATTGAAATCATAAGCAGTTTTTAATATTGATAACCCCAGTACAACATTGACTTTTGGTCTTATTATATCCTACAAAAGAGAGGATCCAAAAACGATATCACAAATAAAAAATAAAACCTACTAACTTTTGAAACATTTAAATAAATTTTAATTCCAAGTAATATCTATACAATATTTTTAACAAAAAAATTAATTTGTTGTTCAAAGTTATAAAATTTTTAGTTTAATGAAATATCTAAATATATTTTCCAACTCAAATATTTTATTAAATAAACACATTTATCTAAAAATAAATAAATTATATAATTTATAATCAATGTAATATTCAATAAATATAAGTTTTAACAAATCTCCAAACATATCCATTTACATTAAGTGGGTAACCATTAAAAATTTATTTACCCTAAAACACAAAAAAATGTTGAAAGTGAGATTATTTTATAATATTTCATTAAAGAAGTTTACAAATGAATCATATATCTAACAGTATTCTAATATCCAATATAGACCCCATTTGGATTATTATTTATATATATGAACTATTTATAATCTACATTCCTGGAAATTGAATCTCTCTTTACATAAGAGGAAACATGGTTAATATTACACTAATTTTTAAGAAAATACATTGATTCCATAGGATTATAATGATTATAGATTCTCCACCCAATGATAAAATTGAAATTTTATAACCCGGTTTTCTTAAGCAAGATTTTATATGAGTTTGAAGGTTAGTGGGTAATCATTTGACAAAATTTTTGTTTTCAAAGAGAAGAATAAACTCTTAATTATAATTCATGATTACATCTCAAAATATCTATGGGAAATACCTCACTCATTTATAATTCAAAATATATTACCAAAAAATTCCTTTGGTCTAATTTTCTTCAATATTTTACACAAGTCAAACAATATAATGAAATGAATACTTTCTCCAATATAATTATTTTTTGGTTTCCTAATTTTTTACAAATATCTTATAATTTTTTATCATTTAATATTACTTTTTTATGTATTTAATTTTATTAAAAGAATTCAATGGAATAAAATATAATTTCGTGGAAAATAATGACTCAAGAGACATATTTTATTTTTTTAAAAAAAGAGGTGTGCCTCAATGTATCTTAAAACATATGAATTATGTACTAAATAAAACAAGAAAAACATCAACCCAAAAAAATAATTTGAAAAAAAAATAATGAAAGTATACATATAGTTATTTTGTACAAGAATTTATCCTGTATTTTGGTTTCCTTATCTTTAAATTCCTTGATTCTAATGGATTAAAATAAGAAAAAATTGTGTAATGAAGTATTTGTTGATTCACAAGGACATGAAAAAAATGTGCCTTAATAATTTTGGCATAATTAATATACAAAATGTTTTTTTAATCAGAATTAATTTTTTTTATTTAATATAAAAAATCACAACATTCACTCATGTAAAATAGATATTTTACAAGAAAATGTCAAGAAGTCATAGAACTCCTCTCAGGGATAGAAAATTTAGTTTGATAATTAAAATCCAAGAAATGTAAAAAAATCCATGATCATTTAAAAAATTTCAGGATAAAAAACTAATAATATCATTAGAGAAAATTTGTTGAAAAAATTGATTTTTATTTTCCAATTAAGTGTAATATTTAAAAAAACACAATAATATATATATAAATATAGTAAAATCAAAATAAAACAACAAAATAGTTATTTACAACCTACACTAAAGATTTTTTCCCCTCATAGACACATAAATACGACATTATCTTTATTGTAATTTCATTATATTATAAATTAAGATTAAATTCCATTACTTTAATCTCTATAACTATCATAAAAATGAGAGGGTTTGGAATAAATTGATTCTCCTAAGTGTTGGTGAAATAAAGTAGGGTGATGAAATCAATTTAATGTGTGAGGAATTCCTTAATGGATTACTTTAACAGATTCCCATTGATTATGAAGCTCCTTATTATGTAATATTTTTCAATATTGACCAAAATATAAGGAAAACATGAAACACACTATCAATATATAACCATATTGAATGAAACTTTCCTATAATTTTCTTAACCCTTGAACTATAGCGATGGAATTGGTCTCCCATACTAGTCTCTGTCTATTATATCATTTTTCATGATCTATATTTGATCATTATTTATATACAATAGAGTTTTAATGTGATGGTAAAAAAATATCCTAAAACTCAGGATGTTTACACATATTATGGTATCATAATTGGGCTAAATATATGTTACATTTAAAAAAAACCAACAAGAACAATGCCCTACATCCATGGAAAGATGATTGTCCTTCTCAAAGATGATATGATATGGGTATATGTTTTTGGGATTATTTTATGATATATTTTATGTGGTTGCCACAGACATAGTGGGGTTCATTAAGAAGGAATGTGAATTAGTGAAAAATAGTACACATTTAATTTTAAGATTTATTATGAAATCAAACTCTATCACATCGAAGAGCTAGTAATATCACCTTTTAACTCACACACAGACGAGAAATAATGAAAAAAGGACACTCAACAAACCATTCACATTACTAAAAATTAATAGACAATAATAGGTATTATCTTGAAATATTAGAGACAATATGACCCACTAGAATTACCATTTTAAATCACACTGAGTATGGAATATAAATGAACGTGTTATAAAAGTAAATCAATACAATTATCCTCTAAAAATTCTATAAAAATTTATTCAAAAATTCCCTTTATTCTAATAATTTTGAGAATATACTCTTCCTGTGCTAAATTTATTCAAAAATGATAAATGGATCCTACACTTGTTTTCTGAAAGGAACATGTGTGAACCTATCTATTCTTCATATGCACATGTCATTCCACAACCATTTCCCTTATTATTCTTATGCATGCATTTTTTTATGTAGTCTTATTATTCTATCCGCTTCTCCCTCATTACACAATCTATATTTAGTAAAATACAGAGCTCTACAAACATCTCTCTATTTCATGAAGGAAGATCCTTGTTCAAATTTTATCATATTTCGTAGAATATTAATTACATTCAAGTTTGAGATTGATCATTACATTCTCAACAACCAAGTGTCTTCAATGATATATCATAACTTTGAAAATTTATTCTTATTTTGTTTTAATCATTTTATTTTGTTCATATAAAATATTAAACCATTCAAAATCAAACTAAAATATATGCATCATTAGAGATATTTTTTTAAAGGGGCAACAAAAATACATCTTCATTTATGGTGCAACACACTTATTTACATCCTAAACATATTTATCAAATGGCCTAAATCACGAAATCCTTTTATAATTTTAAAAAAATGATATATCACACTCCAAATCATATGATTTAAATTCTATAATATTCTTGAATTTCTTGAAAAAATTATTCTAAAATAACCCCTTATTAAATTTTATAAATTTTTAGAAAAAAATTCATATAAGAATCTTACCGATTTTTTTGGCTTTGTTAAACCTGTTAAGTAACAAAATAACATATTTTATATTATGATAAGCACCTTATGAAATTTTATAATATATTTTCTTTAATAAATTTAATTTCTTATTATAAAATAAGATATAACATATATATGAACATATTATGTATCTAAAAACATCTTATGCATTACATTCCCATACATAATTTATACTTCCACATAGAACACCATCTTATATATGATCTGAGACATCATATATTTTCTATGAATTATCCAAATTTCTATTTCAGTTCTAAACAATATCAACCATATGCTCTTATACTTCTTACATATTCTATTACATTATCAAAATTGTACTTCAACATAGAATGAAATATTATATACATATTTATATATCTTACATATTCTTTCCATTTTCAAGATTTCTACTTCAATAGAGAACAAAATCATGTTTATACTTTCAACCATTGTATATATTCTCTACCATTTCCAAATTTGATCAACTCCAAAATGAACACCTTAAGTATTATCAATAGAATATCATATATATATATATAAACGTTCATTTCCTTTTCTAAATATCTATATTTCATATTATATTATGATGTCACATAATATTTCTAGACATCACAAAATTTCAGTTTCAAAGAAAAAATTATATAATTCATCAAATGAATTATGAACCTCTTCAATTATTATATTAACTTCCCCAACCTAGTTTAAACCAATTTTAAACATCAAAATAACCTTACCATCATATAATGGACTTTTTTTATGTGATTATGAGTATAATTTAATCCTTGATAGAAACAAATCTCACACATTAAATATATACACTCCTATAATTAATAAATAAATTTATTTATATTAAATGTTTCTTCCCTAATAGGATACCTCAAATCTATTTTCATTATATTCAACTCAAAATCCTAAAAATTACAAATTGAGTCTTAAATAACCTTAAGGTATTAAAATCTACCAAAACTATTTTGGTATTTCCAATTTCCCATTTTGATTTTTTTGAAAATATAGAGACATAAGTCCCATTAAAACTAAATATTCATAGTAATGAGTCATCATTTAATAATTATAGGCCAACATGAGTGAAATAGATGTAAAAAACTAAGAACATGGAATAATAATAACACATTTTCAATAAAATATTGGCTGAAATTAACTTCTTTACATATCATCATGATACTAATACTAATTAAACCATCAAATTTTAAAAGACATTGAAATAACATGAAATCAGATAGGAATCAATACTTCATTAATGTAATAAAAATATTCTTGGAACCAATATATAAAAACATTATATAAAAACACTATCCAAAACTATTAGTATCGTTTATAAATAACAAACACACAAAAACACATATATTTACTTCTTATCTTTATCCTTTTAATTACTCTCTATAAACACATTTTCCCCCAAAATAAGATATCTCTCCTCAATAGGTAAAACACATATCAATGGAATCACTTAAAAATATTTTCCTCCCCGTTTTTAAATACATTTTGTATAAACATAAATGAAAACATAAATATATTTAAATTGACTTTAACCCCATTTGAAAACAATAACCAAAGAGTAAGTGATAGAGGGGTTGGATACTTCATACATAATCCTTTCACGAATGGAGGTGTATGGCATGGTAATTAAATACCCCTTTGAATGAAAGCCACATCAATCAAACAAGTTATTATTCATATCTTATTTCACATTTAATCACTCATATTCTTTTTCACTTAAGTAATCGATCATGATAAATATCTTTTCTTCTTACTACTATAGACTTTTTTATTTTCTTAACATTAAATCTATTTTATTGAAATGGAAACAACTTATCTATCCTTCATATTATGATATCATTCAAATTATTTAACATATCTATCGTTTCTCTTAAGTATATAAGATTTTCTTTCTATTATAGAGTCAATATTATATAATGGATTCACAATATCTTCTCTATTATTATTATAAGATTTATTATTCATTATAATTTCACTAACATGAAATATGTTTCTTAAAGTATAGAGTCCTCTCATTATGGAACATCTATATTTAAAATTATTCAAAACATAATAATTTTTCATATTTGATACATAAGGTTATTTATTATAGGTTTGTGACACACTTAATAAATTCTTCTCCAACCCAACAACAATTAATGTGTTCTTGAATTCCATATTAATGTTTCTAATGACATTTAAATAGATTCATCTATTTTTGAGTGAACCACTATTAAAATAGGCCATTAGTGGTTTTTATCACTGCTTATGTTCCCTCACCAACATAACTTCTCTTTCTATATGAGATGGACAAACATTTTATAATATTAATTGGTGTTTTCATTGGAATTTTTTATGTGAAACTTCAACAATAAAAGAAATTTATTTTCCTTTCTAAAAAGTGCGAAAGAATTATGAGTGTATTTTTTTATTTTTTAAATATATCATTGGAAAATAAATTAAATATTTTTTGAATATGGGTGGTTAGTGGATAATATATATATATATATAGTTATTTCAATTATTACATAGCATTTAATGTGGAAGGGATGATGTTATTACTACTTTGATAATTGAATCAAATAGATTCAATGTAACTGCCCATACATATGTTGATATTTAATCCAGTTTTTAATTATTCAATTAATGTATAAAAAATTTATTATATAAAAATATTTAATGAAGCTAAAATTAGTGGGCTATTACATATCATTAGAAGCTATGATAAAAAAAATAAAAAAATGGCATGGATGAAAAATCTATAGATTAATTAGTTTATAAATTGTTGTATTAGGAGAAACTAATCCTATGGATAATATTTTAAGATTTTTTGGAGTAACATGAAGATCTTAGGAACTTATTTAATGAATTATTCTATTTTGGCGTGTATTTGTATAAATTTGGATAAATACGTATGATATTTGTCTGAGATAAATATGAAAATTAAAAATGATATTAATATGATGAAAATTTTAATGATGCCTAATGCATTATCAAGAAAATCATAAGAAATTTGAAAATGGAGATGATCATAATGAATATATAATATCTTTTATACTACATAATATATCTCTTTAATTTCTGATATAGAATATTCTCTAAGGAACTGAACGTGTAACATGTTATCAGATACATAATATATTTCTAGGATTTTGAAATTTAAAAATTTTCAATGGCATAAAATACATTACATTTTTTTGATACATAATATATTCTCTTAGAGTTCATATGGAATTTGTATGTGGTAAATATATGGAAAATATATAATATTGTTAAATTCATATGTAATATGTTTTCACTAAGAACAATGAAATGTAACAAATTTTGGTATCCTACGTGATAAATTAATTATATGCATGGTTTTTTTGTTTTTAAAATTTGTAAAATGGATGGGAACACATTTTTCTATAGATGATAGTTATTATCATATGTATATTTTTACACATTTAAAAAAATTGATAATTTTTAGGTGTAAATTATTTAATATTTGAATCATTATCTTATCAAAATAATGATATAAAATAATATGATGTACATGATGTTTTTAAAAGTATTAAACATCACAATTAGGTTTTGATACGCACAAATAAATATATAGGCTTCATATCTTTTTTAGCAACCCTTAACCATATAGATTAGAGCAAAAATCTAACATTATTAGATTAGAATAAGATATAAGTAATTGTATCCTAAAGGATTGGGTAGTATTGTAGTTTTTGTAAACTAGATAAATAAATAAATCTCATATTATATTTTAAAAGAAAAACTATAACATCATTATTTATGTGAGAATAATTCAATTACCTATGGAATATACTTTAATATCAATCACAGAACAATTCATGGATTCCAAGGAATGTAAAAAAAAGTGAGCTAAAATGCTTAGTGAGGGTTAAAAAATGGAATATATCATGATTCAATAAATAATAATCAATATGGAAAGGTAAATAACTGAGCAAACATGACATTAAATCAATAGATTAGATATCATAATTAGATAAGGCATAGTTAGTTTGGATAGGTAAATAGCAAAAAACAAAGGGAGATTAATTTATAAATAGATAATGAAATTCATCTGGAGATTATATCATTGTGAAAATATCTCAGACAATAAGCTAAGTAATAATTAATATGTAAAGGTAAAAAACTAAAAACACATTCCATTTAATCAATAGACCAATAATAAAATGAATTGAGAGATAATATCATTATGAAGATATCATGTATAAAAATAACTTAACTCTCAATGAATAAAATTCATAATTATAGAACATCCTGATCTCATGTATCATGAAATATATATTGTCAGTACCTTTCATATGATGGTTTAAAACTACAAGTAGAAAACCATTTAATTCAGTTTGTTGATTTTTCTCATGAGACTACTAATGCATCGAGGGAAACATAATTTCAACCCTCACTTGTCACTCCAGGTATAATTCATTCCATAAATATAAATTTATCAATTTAATTCATGAACAATGTTCCTTCTCATCAAATTAATATATTGAGTAATGAATGTGGATTTAAAAATATTTATTATATTGCCAAATGACATTCAATGTAGAACATCGTATATATAAATGACATGTGGTTTAATCAATAAAAATATACATGACTAATAAGAAGGATATTTATGGGAAATTTAGTTTCTAATGATCATATAAAAGTGATTATTTCAAGGAAAAGTTAATGAATATAAAAGCAAATCATAAAAGTAAATGTTAATTATTTAATTGGACAAAATGATCATAAATCATCAATAGATGAAATAATAATGGTATAAATAAAAAAATCACCATTTTAGTATAACTAAAATTAATTTTTTTTTGTCATTCATGAATAAAAATACTATAATAATTTCATTAAAAACATTCTTGAGAAATATATACTTTTCATTTTGAAAATCACCTTTTGGAAATAAAAGTTCACAATAAAATTTTAAAGTCATTTTAATTGAAATTATACTTTTAAAATTATAACGGATGTTTTTAAACATGAATTTTTAATGACGATATAAAATTTTATACATGATGAATACATTAAAACAAATATTGCTTTCTCTTTTTTGGTAAAATCCAAACAGTCCTTATTTTGAAAATTGAAAGTAGATTTCATTAAAAAAAATTAATTGAAACATAAAATGGGTAAAAATATATTTAATAAATCATTTGAAAAATGGTTAAAAATATTGTAATCATTTTTAGAAAACATACTTCTTGAAGAAAAATGTTTTCTGGCCAAAGAGAAATATGAAGTCAGGTTTTATTAAACTATTTTCTCATAAAATGATTAGGAAATTGGTATTATTACTTGAAATATTTCTGGATTAACCATACTAGAATAAAATTAAATTTTTTACTAAAAAATTATCAAATAATTTCCATCAATGAAATTTCCAGTAAAAAAATCCTGACTAAAATGTGATAAGGAAGTAAACCCTTGCAATGTCATAATGCTAAAGTGAGAATTAATCGACGAATCAATTATAAATATGAAATGTAAATATGTATAATTTTTTTTAAATAAAACATAATATAATCATAATTAATTACACACATAATCATATAATGCCAAAGAAAACGAATAAGTAATATAACCCAATGAAAAGAAATTGAGTTATGAAATTCTTTACAACATGGTAACTTTTAAGTCAAATACAATTTTTTGAAAAAATATAAATTGAAACTCAAAATGCTATGAATTATTATTTAATAATTATATTTCATGTAAAATGGTCATTATATACACAATAAAAAACATATTTGGTTTATAGTAGTATAGTATGCCTCAACGAAAGGAAATTAAGACGAAGTCCCTTAACTCCCACATTCTTTTGGTTTAACATGCTTTAACAACCTATATATTGGGTATGAACATTTTATTTACTTATAGAAGAAAAATATAAATATTTATAATATCATATATGGTCATTTATAACATCTTATCATCTTTTTGTTTATATTATTGATCATTTTTATTATATTAGGTGTTAATCTCGTTGTTTTCTCATTCACATATTCTCCTAAAAGTTCAAGTTATTATTAATATTATATAGTTATATAACATTCAGAATAATAATAGCATAATTATAATATTTATATAAAAAATATAATTTTCTGACCAATAATGAAATATGTTTTGGAGAATAGATATATTTTATGACCATATAGATGGTAGGTTGTACATACGTATGGGTAATGTTTCTATTTTTCAGTGAACATTGTGGAAATTTGATCAGTAATATTTTAATATTATAGAATGATTATTATATCATAAGTAACATATTATTTATATAAATATACTAAAATATATCATCCATGTAGTGTGGTGATGAAAAGAGAGTCAGATCACTTCATGAATGAGGTAGTTCAGCCATAAACGAACGATGTTATCATCTTTAAGAAAGTGAAATGGTAGGAAATAAAATTATATTTTATATATTAACAATGATAAATATGGATATAATATCATAATTATGTAATATATATCACATATATTCAATAACATTACATTTTGTACCTTCCATATAAATCGTTAGTGAAAGATGAATCACATCGGTTTGTGGGGTGATAGTCTGTTGTACACACAAGTGATGTAATCATATCCCATACAGAATGTAATTTAACATATATATATATATATAATTAATTCAGATGTATAATTATGTTATTAATAATATATATGTACTTTATATCCATCATAATACCAAACCGTGATATGTAGTAATGGAAAAACTAATGATATTGGTTTGCGAGGCGGTAGTCCGCCATACAAACAAATAATGATTTCAATTTTTTTTATTGAAGTGGTAAGTATAGTATAACATGAACATAAGATAAAAAATATCAATATATACAATATAAATAGTTTATTATATCATCATGATTTAATAATAATGGAGGGAGGTGGAGGAATAAATCAAATAAAAATGCTAATTGACGTACATTAGCACTTCTTCATGTAACCTCCTATGTTTGCACCAAAAGGTTTCTTAGGTTAGATTTCTAAAAAAATAAGTCTTAAATGATGAGGGGTGAAAATTTGACATTTATTTTTGTATATAATTTCTATACAACTTTTTTTATTATGTTAATAAGTGGTAAGATGGGTTGGCCTTTAGTAAGTGAGGTGAGTGAAAAACTGTTTGTTTTGAAAAGATGAAGGTTTACCCACATGTTTCAAATACCAAAAGGGTAAAAAATAGATTATTATGGATTATTAGACTTAATAAAAACTAAATATGGATATCTAATTGACATTAGTCAAGTTTTAGGTTATTTTAACCCTTATCTTTCTAGTTTAACCAAAGAAAAATTCATTTTTAATTAATTATGGTAAATAATTTTTGATATTTTCACTATTTTTTTTATAAAAAAATAATTTGGCCTTATTGGATAAAATAAAATATTACTATTCCAAATATAAAATAAATTTTTAAAAATATCATTTAAAAAAGTGGAAAATTTCAGTGTAACATTAGTCGCGTAGACGTGATGAAAAGTGGGTTTTCAATGATAAAATTCATAATGGTTTAAATTGTTTTAATTTAAAAATTCAAGGTTAAAATTATTCAAATTAACTATATTGGATATATATATATAATTTAACTAATTTTACATTAAAACTAATTCAAAATATAAATTTATTTTATAAAAAAATTAAAAGAAATTGGTTTTTTCACTTAAAAATCAATATTTTTACTATTCAACCAAAAATGAAATATTTCAGAATGAATCCAAAAAATTATATATAAAATAAACATGAAATTATGATTTTAAATATGATGTTATTTTTATAAATAAATTATTAATGATTTAAATATTAATTTTAAATTATATGCACAAAGATTCATTAAAATATCTTTTAGAAAAATTGATTTTTTAGAAAATTCTTATATTTTTAAATGATATATAATTTTTTTATAATAAAAAAATAACCATAATTTTAATAATTTATTGATTGGTATTCATACCCACAAATTTAAAAGCTATGTTATAATGTCATACTATATTATTTTTTATATAGACTCGGGGTTGTGGGTTCTACAAGCTATCGAAAAGATTAAATTTAAAGAAATATATTTTACGGGTTACTTAAGATCAGTCTTGCATGTCACGTATTCTATAAAATAAATTTATCTTCTTTTGTAATATTTTGTTGTTACATTCTCACCATTATAAATATATGACTTCCTTATAATTTAAACTTGATATCTATAATCAGTGGTTTTATATTTGGAAATACTATTGTGGAAAAATCCACATCGTAAAAGGGGTTGATAAAATATCCACTTAATTTAAAGAAAAAGGGAATCGTAAATTTAATATTAAATAACACATAAATATGTTTATAATTAGGATTTCATTGGTAGCATGTAAATATATGGACATTTAAGAACAATTTAAAAAAATATAGTGATTGGTTTAGGTCATTGGTCACATGAAAGTGAATGATCAATGAAAATTTATGGACAACAAATCCAAAAATATATGATGATTTAAAAGGCCATTGATTCAAAATAAATTATTTTATTAGGATATATTTTTATTTAAAATCATTTTCCCAATGTTGAGGAATTCATTTACTATCTTTTAATGTAAGGAAATATATATACATGATTTCATTCTGTTTCATAAGTAAAATTTAATACTTTTGTTGTGCCTCGATCAATTTGCAATTAATCTTTTAATCTATGAAATAAATATCCAAAAATGATTTTTATGCCTCAGTAACTAAAATTCTCTTCAAACGAATCACATGATCCATATAAGAGTGAAATTTTTTTTCGTATGCCTATAAATATTTTACATAATCAATATGGTTAGAAAAATATATCCAATATAATATATTAATCTCTAAACCGCAATATTAATATCATTTTTTCATCATTAATATTTATTCATTAAATTGTTTAAGTAATTAAATGACATACTAACTGAGAAATTCTATAGTTCAGTGGTAGGTGTTAAACCCTTATCATCCTTCAATTATGATTTCAAACCTCGTGACTTTGCTGATCTTGATGGGATGTTACCCGGAATGAGGTTTATCCTTATTCCAAAACAATTTTAATATAATTATTATGACATTACCAAATTGTGATGACCTATAATGAAATAAATATGAAGATAAGATAACCCCAAGATGATACCAATACCTTTAAACTTATTCCCAGAAAATTTAATGACTTTTTTCTTAAATTGTTTTTTAACTGAAATATATACTAAACCAATGGCTTATATTGCAATAAATGTCTCCAAAAATATCCTTAATCATGTTAGACCCTAATGACATAAAACCTAAAAATATATATTAAAGTCATTGAACTTATGATCAATCATAAACTCGTCACCCCATGATGATATACAGAACTATTATGTTAGTTAAGATACATATGCTTCTAAAATTTAACAAAATCATAAGATGCTTCATCATTATAATAACCAAAATAGCATTCCTAAAATAATTAAACAATTTAATTATTCAGTGAAAAATACATATATAATTCATCTATTTTATTTGAAAATAGGTCCTTCCCTAGTCTACGGGTTAACCTTTGGAAGAGGGAATTGCCTTATATAAGTCCTAGGTTCCCAACATTTAAGGTAAAAAAGAATATATGTATCCCTACAGTGAAAATTATTTCATTCAATTGTACTCTTCATTTGAAATCATTACTTTATTCCCTTCATTTAAATAGTTAAAAAAAATTATCATTCCTTTGGGACCCTATATTTTAAATCAGTAAAACCTTAGTTTTAACCTAGGTAATTCAAATTCATCATCTATTTAAATAATTCATATTTATTAATGAAGAAAATATATATTATCCGAAGTATATCCCCTAAGAGTGTCAAACTAGGTTCCCATTAAAGCATGTTGTCATCCAACAGGTGATTATTGGGTAAATACCATTTTTCTCTTTTTAGACTTATTGCCCCTCAGAACATCTATTCCAAAACCACATGAACTTATATTTTCTATAATATGATGTATTTGAAAGATAAATCACATAATATCTACCCCACCAAAACATTAGTATGTTCTTCAATATTATCCTCAATGTCTATCATGGGGTTATGATCCATAATCTATGATTTATTAAATATAGTTTCCAAGGCTTCTACTAAAATTAATCTAATACCATTTATAGAAACCTTGTCCCCATTATCCTAGAGTCGGTGTGTTACACAGTTACATTATCATAAGATACACAGAATTGAATCCTGAAGGACTGAATTTTTTAGTAGTTTTGGTAAAATAGATACCTCCATGATTATTATCTAATATTTTAAAACACAATTTGCAATATAATTTATTTCCAAGAAAAACTTCTTTCCCTCTAGAATATCCTTGAATATGAATGATAGTACACATAATCTAATCCAAAGAAAGGAATAAAAATAAGGGTGATCTAAAATTCCCATTGAGGGTTAAGTACAACAGAAGATATAGTAAATAAATAAATAATATTAAATATGGAAAGATAAATAACTGGAAAGACATTAAATTTAATCAATAACATGGAAATCATGATTAGATAATCCATAACCAACATGGTAAAGTAAATAACTGTAAACAAATTCTCACTACTACAAAATAAGTCTATAGCCACGGTTTGGAACCGTTGCTATAGGCCCAAAAACCGTGGCTATAGGTTATAGCCATGGTTTCATAAATCGTGGATGGTATTGGCGTGGCTATAGGAAAAAACCAATAGCCACGGTTTAAAACTGTGGATATAGGGCTGTAACCACCGTTTGAAATGTGGCTATAGGGCTATAGCCACGGTTTGAATCGTGGCAACACCCTATAGACACGGTTTTCAATTCGTGACCGAATCTGAATTCTGGAAACACATATAGCCACAATTTTAAACCGTGGCTATATGCCTATTTCCACGGTTTTAAACCATGGCCATTGGCCTTTTTCCACGGTTTTAAACTGTGGCTATATGTCCCCCATTCTATAACAAAAAACTGCCCCTACCCCTTTCCCCAGCACTGCCCCCTGTACTCCCCCATTGCACTTCCCCCACAGCCTAGCACTGCCCCCAGCACTCCCCCACTGCTCAACGCCCTCCACCACTTCACTCCCCCCACAACCCAGCACTTCCCCCTACACTCCCCCACTGCCCACTTCCCACTGCACTTCCCCCATAGCCTACCACTTCCCCATTCACTCCCTCACTACCCACTGCACTTCCCCCACAGCCTAGCACTGCCCCCTACACTCCCCCACTGCCCCTTTCACTTTCCCACAGCCCACTGCACTTCCCCCACAGCCCAGCACTGGCCCCTGCACTCCCCCACTGCCCACTGCACACTACACACTACACACACCCCTACCCCTGCCCAATGCACCCCCCCCCCCCCCCCCCCGCACACACACCCTGCCCTCTGCACCCAACCCTCTTCACATACCCCCTTCACCCCCCAGCACACATCCCTTCACCCTACCCCTGCCCATGAAAAATATCCCAGTACACCCCCTTCCCTTTCCCCCCTACCCCCTTAGAAACTGGTTAAAAGCCTTTTGAATAACAATAACACATTATGATCATGTACAGTAATTGGAGGATGAATGATTCTAATGACCAGGAATCAATTGATTTTTCCCCATTAGTTACCATACCATATCATATAGGCTGGGGGAAGGTCAGTATAGATTTTAACCCTCTGTTTAATGTGATGCAGGAAAAACTAGAAAGTGTTAAACTGAATCTTGAGTGTTCAATGTTTGATGATGATGTGTTACAATTTTATAATATTTATAGTCCTTGAATCATTTGGTGAATAGTTGATGAGAGACTGTCATACCTCTATGGTTTCTGAATCATAGATAGAAAAATATGTGTGATGAATTCAGGTGTCTATTTTTGTGGCCATGGTCCTAGTAGAAAATATAGGAATGTTTTATATCTGTGAAGACTAATACTATAATGGAGTTCCCTCAAGAATTATATTAGAGAGAGATGCACATATTATGCCATGATTTTTGGAAAGGGTTTAATACGACCTTATAGAATCATCTAATGTCGAGCACAACGTACCATCAATATATAGACAGACACTAAGAGTAGATGATACATATATTGGAGGATATACTTCAAGATTGTGTTCAATAAATCTATGGATCTTGGGTTTAATATGACCTTAGGTAATCATCTAATATTGATTGAGAGATGCGATATCACACCAATGGGTGAAACCAAGAATTTTCAGGAAATTTCAACTAGAGGAGAACGGACTGGTGTTTTTCGTGGGGTTGGATGCCGTGAGCTGAGAACTGCATTGAGATAATTTTTCAAAATCCAATTACCAGGTTGAGAGACCATTGGAAGATCATTCTCAGTTGAAAATGCATATGGTTAGGAGCACCATTATGTTTAGTTGAGGGGTAAACCCCCTATCTAGAACACTTCTGGTTGTGAACCTCAGTTCAAGCCATGAAATTATCCAGGGTAGGGATTCATGGTGTGAAACCCCTGGTCACACAATGAATCATGCCTAGGTGGATTTATTTTAATAGGTTAAAGTCAATATTTTCCTGGGTAAAGTGTTTCACAGTGATGATACTGAAGATAGTATCAAGTTTTCAAAGCCGGTTGTTTGTGTTTGATGAAATGAAAACAATGATTTTCATTAAGTTTTAGATTTTTATAAGAATTATAGATTGAGGTTTTCTAAAAATGAGGACAATGTCATCTCTAAAGTGAAGGAAATTTCATTTTCTACTATTGTGTTGGCTGAAACTTTCTACTAGTCTACGTTGAAGGCTTATGGAAATTATGTAAAACAGGTGAAAATGTCATTATAAAAAGCTAGATGTGGCTGGAGCAGGGCCAAATCATGGAATTACCACGAAGTGACCGCGGCGTGACTGCGGCGTGACCGCGGCGTGACCGCGACATGTTGGCCAGGTCCAGCGACATTCGTGGGGCAACATCTACTGGCCAGGAGCGAAGGGAGCGGGGGGAGGCTGGAATGTTGGTGGAAGGGGGATGGTTTCAGGTGCTGGGGGGATGGTGTGGGATGATTCGAAGGTAGCAGGGGTGCGGGGGGGGCTGTTGCGGGCTGGAATATTGGTGGCAGCAGGCTGAAATGAAGGTGGAAGGGGGTGGTGTGGGCTGGATGTGGCTGGAGCAGGGCCAAATCACGACATTACCACGGCATGACCGTGGCGTGACCGCGGCGTGACTGCGGAATGATCGCAGCATGTTGTCCCGGTCCAGTGACATCTATGAGGCAACATATTCCGGCCAGGAGCGAAGGGGGCAGGAAGAGCTGGAATTCTTGTGGAAGGGGGCTGGTTGCAGGTGTTGGGGGGATGGTGTGGGATGATTCGAAGGTGGCAGGGGGGGCTGTTGTGTGATGGAATGTTGGTGGAAGAAGGATGAAATGATGGTGGAAGGGGGTGGGGGGGGGGGCTGGATGTGGCTGGTGTAGGGCCAAATCACGACATTACCACAGCGTGACCGCGGCGTGACCACGGCATGAACGCAGCGTGACCGTGGCGTGATTGTGGCGTGACCACGGCGTGACCACAACGTGTTGGCCTGGTCCAGTTTCATTATGTTATTTTATGGGCCTTTTGATGAGTTATAGGGTTTAATAACATTGTTCAGGAATGTTCATTTTTATGGTTTTCTTGAGTGGTTCACTTGTATTCTTAATTGAATTTTCATGTAGAACAGGGATAAACATCCCAAAATGATATTTCATGTTATTAATGATATTCTAGAATTTTAAATGATATTATAATAAATTATATGATATTCCATGTGAATGAATCATTAGATAATAATTAAATGATGATTTTTTGTGTTAATTAGGGCGGTTTTCCGACCACAATGAAATTATTTTTATTAATCATTTAGTAATATGTACAGAAGATAGTTAAAGAGAATTAAATTGGTCACCCCATGCGAGTCCCACCTACCCTCCTCCCCAATGCCCTGTAGACACCCCCCTGCCCTCCCTCACCCTCCACCTCTGGTAGTTTTCCCTCCCCACCCTGCCCCATGCCTTCCCCATGCACCTCGTACCCCTGCCCATTCCCCCCTGCAATCCCCCACCCCTGCCAGCCCCCCCTTCCCCTGAAAATTCCCCTCTCCACACCCTATACACCCCCACTCCCCCCTTCCCTCCTTCACCTCTCCCCTGCAGACCACCCCCCGCCCTCCTCCACCTTTCCCCATTTCCCTACAGACCCCCCTGCCCTCATCCCCCCTGCCCTGCAGACACCCCCTTCCCTCCTCCCCACTACACTGCAAACACCCCCTACACCCTCTCCCTCTACTAGTTCCCACCTCCCATCCTACACCTCTCCCCTGTAGACCCCCCCCAACCCCCCCCCCCCCCCCCCCTGCCCTCCTCCCCACTTCCCTACAGACACACCCCTGCCCTCCTACACCATCTCCCACTGCTAGTTCCCCCCTGCCCTCCTGCACCTCTCCCCTACAGACCCCCACCTTCCCTCCTGCACCCCTCCCCTATGCCCTGCAGCCCCCCTTGCACCCTCCCCCCACTTCCCTCCTCCCCACTTCCCTCACTCACACTCCCCATGCATGTCCCCCCACCCCACGGACAGATCCCCCCCAAAGCCGGACAGGAGCCCTGCCCCTTGCCTACTGCAACATCAAAATCATCTTAAAAATGAATGAAAAATGAATTCTTGAAGCTACTGCATTGAACATCATGCAATTACAGGACATACCTGACTATATAGACTTTGAGAGAGCTTCCCAAGCAGGATTTGTATCATGAACAAATAATAGGGTCCATCCTCAATCAGGAACGTTCCTAAAACCGATGACGAGTGTAGCCCTTCACTTCTGCAATACAATAAAATACTTAATAACTAGACAATTCATAACTAAATATTAGAATAATACATGAATGATTGAGGAAACATTCCCTAATTTCAAATATGGTTAATGATCAAAATAATGAACAAAGGGAATGGACTTTGGGGAGTTAGCTAAACCATTTTATTAGACCACACAATATCAAACATCACAACACTAATATGAAAAGGAGAAGATCATGGAACAATATCCTGAGAATTTATATGAATTAACAGGAAATGACGTGATCAAAATAATACAGTGTTCCACAACTAGAATGAGTGTGGAAAAATTAGAATAGGAGATTAATTATCAAACCTTGAATGAAAGGTGTATGTTGCAGGAATATATAAAACTGATATAGCAGCAGCTATGGAAAAGAATAGGAGAATACATAACATATTGAAAATCTAATTTTTTAGAAGTTTTATAAAAATAGTAGCTTAAGTATTTTTCAAAAATAGATTTCATAGAATGAAAAAGGAGTTTCACCAATAAAATGTGAAGGTTTACATAAAACAATTGTGTTCTCAATATAAACATGAAACATAAAGAAAATTAAATAGTACATACTATTGAGTATGAAGATGACATTGTTTTAGTACTTGAAACAGGTTGTTGAGAGGATGAATCAGAAGGAACAACCTGTAATACAATGAAATTTATAGTCAGACCACAAAAATAATTATTCATCATATGCAAAACGGGGTTTAATAATGTATTGCTAAAGTTTATTATTCTAACAATATAAAAAACAGCAATGTATAATAATCAAATGTATTTATTATGATAACATCAATTATTGGATATGAAAATAAATGAGTTGGATCAATTATTTTATTAAATCAATGTATAATTGTGATTCACTATTCATAAAAAAACAACAATACATAATAATAAATATATCAACATAATAGATTTGGATCACTTATGATTAAAATTTAAATTGTAGTTTACAATTGTTGTGTTAACAAACTTGATTTTAAGTTGGTTTTTTCTAAAGAAAATCTAATCAACTCCTCTAATTGAAGAAATAACACTTTCTTAGTTATTATAAATACATCTGATTATTACATTCTATGTATAATTGATGTTATAAAAATAGTTTAAAATACATCATTGTATATTCATCACAATGCATTTTTATGATTTCATCAATTATACATTATAATTTGTTAACATACAAACTCAAGTATTAATACATCCTAACAGATTCCCTTAAAATATGTTAACATTTTCAAACTGATAATATTCTTGAATTGAAATTGATTCAATTCAAGAATTACAATTTGATTTAATTATGATGTAGTGTCGGTATATTAAAACATCAAGTTCCAATCAAGGATGTGTTCATCCCATTTAAACGAAGATATCCCAGACTTATAAGAGATCATGGAACAATGGGATTTCATGGAAGAATTTTAAATGTGATGATCAAAGATGATGACTTGGAGAACAAGAAACAAAATAGAGAAGATACCTTGAATTTCAGTATAAATAAAATGGGAACAATGATTAATGAATAAAGTGATAGTATTGAAGAGATTTCGAAAGAACATTTTTAAGTAGATTTCCATGGATATGGAATTGGAGGCAAGCATCATTCCATTATGAGGCTATTAAAGACAATGTTTTTTATTCATTGGATAGTGTTCCCTATTCTGGTTGACTAAAAATGAAATATTGGAGCCTCCAATTTCCTTTGGTTTCGTAAATATAGAATATTTAACAAATAGAATTCCTATGTTTTTCTAAGGATGAGTAGAGTGGTGTCAAAGAAAGGTAGTGGTATGTCAATTCAAATTTTGCTGTCTGAGATGTATTCACCAAAATGAATATGATTGGTTTTGAGTTCAAATGGTTGATGGATATTAATAATGTGGGTTTTTTGGGTGTTTTATATTTTGAAAGAATGTATATTGAAATGTGGAGAAGAATGAATTCATGTATGATGATGATATAGGTTGGAAATAAGGTTTTGGATGATTAAGATGACTTTTGTAAGTGAGATACGTCACGTTAATCATGGTAACCCATGTTCCAAGGGCACTATGGAAGGGTACAAAAAATGAATTGAAAACAAAAAAGACCTAATTTATATTTGAAAAGTTAATTTTGAGGCAAATCTTTTGATCTTGATCTAGTGAGTGAAGTTGTTTAATGATTATAGAGATTTCATGAGTTCCTTGTATAATGTTTCGGGCAAGGTAAGTCACAATTGAGATCTGGTTGGATGAATAATCTTGGACTTGGTTATGTGATTAATGAAGTTGTCTATGGCTGAAAGAATCTGACATTTTTAATGTTTAGTGATACATGGAATTTTGATCATTGATAGTAGTAGGATACGTTTCTGGAATTTTTTGTAGAAGTAAAAGAAGTGTGAATTAAGAAAAAAATTTGTCCAGGTATATTAGACATAATGCCTCAGCCAATAGAAAATGGGGTTTTTTCATTTAGTTAGTAGGGATGAGTTCTTGACACATGATAGAAAGAGTGCCCAGTTAAGACTTCCATGGAGAGGATGTTGAGGATGTGTAGTGTTAAGGGGGTTTACGAGGCTATGAGCTTGAGAAAAATATTTTAAATTTGAGGACATTAAATTAATGAGGGATAATAAGGAATCATTAGATAACACGCTAGAACTCAAGAAATTCTACCTGTAAATATTGCCAAATTTTTCCATATTTTATAATTAGACAATTTTTATTCATTAGATAATTTGACATTGTGGTTCAACAGTTTCCTCTTCAATTCTTGAGTGAGAATGATCTTAGAATGATAGGTTTTCTATTCTTCTTGGACAGATGTGCTATGTCTTTGTTTAATCTCTTAGATGAAAAAACCAATTGCCGTTTTAGTTTATAAAAATGTTTATTTTATTGGTTTTAGATGTGATGTGATATGATATGAAACTATAATAGGGTGAGAATTGTAAAATAAAAACCAAAAAACAGTTATCCTAGTCTTGTTGATGTTGACCAGATGATATAATCTTCCAATCAAATCACATAACTATAGAGTAAAATATAAATCTATGGTGAATAAAACTATTAGCACATAAAAAAATAGTTCACCAAATAGAATGTCAACAATATAAATTATAAATACAATGATATATAAAATATAATGTATTGAGTAACAACTCAAATATCCCTAAAGAATATCAACTAACAAAAAAATACAACTATGAAACCCTTAACTTTTAGAACTATTTCACATGTGCTTTGTATCCTAAGACAAGGTATCTCAATTCTGTACCCAAGATGTTCCTCAACTGAAAACCCATTGTTATGTATCAACAACCAGTCCTTGTACACTCTATTCTCTAAGAAAAAAAATTCCTTCACCAATCTAAGAAATGAAAAATTTATTACTAACAATGGAATCTGTTACTCTTAAAGGATCATCAGTATCCCTTCATCATGAATTATCATAAAAATCGGGTTCTATACCATATATATTTGATCTCAATAATTGAAATAAAATAATTAAAAGAATAAATAATTATATATTTTATAATGTAAACAACACAAGTGGTTTTTCTATGAAAATCTCTCTAATTAAAATAAAATCAAGAGCACTCTTGGAAACAGGCTAGTCGAAACATGAAAACAGGCTATTAGATATCAGTGATCATGAATGTAAAAATTACAACATGAAAGTCAGAAAATTTACAATGAATATCTCAACATATGTTTAATTTAGTCAGAAATAAATGAATAAAATATGAGGATTCATATCATTAAAAGAGATGTAAAAATTGTAATTACCTACAGGAAGGGGTGAATCACGATATGAGGGAGCCAGAAGGTTCATTCCCTTGGTAGGATGGGTTCATCCGTGAGAGTAGGGAGTGGGTAGGGTTCATTTGACATATCTAGAGAGGGTAGTGTTCCTTCACCTGAGCTAATGTTAGGAGAGCAGGGAGCGACAGAGCGGGTAGGGTTCCAAAGAAGAACATATTTTTAGATTATAAAGGTACGTAATGAGTATCCCTCAATATAAACTCTGAAACAGACCACAAATACATTGTAGAGTTTCCTAGTAGTATATGATCAGGCTGCACCCAGTACCCCAGATTAGACTCCTCTTATTTTAGACCAACACATTCTAGATGGGTAGCCAGTTTCCACCTTGGTTTCACATTATTAATAATAGGTAACTATTCATTATATTGATAATACCAACCATCTTAAGTAGATCTCTCCCGATGAGAAGGATACTCATATGGAAAAAACCAGACAGGGAGCCTATGGATGTGAACCTAGAGTCTTAGGATCTTCCTACTCCCCAATTTTTATCTATTTTGAACTTAACTTGTGTTGGATATGTATTTCTTTACAATTTTGTTTATTGTTTGTCTATTTTATATGCCATTAATGAACATATAGGCTGATTTTTTAACCCCCTCTTCATTGTATGCATCACTGTTTATCTTTTTTGACTTCACAACTTTAAATTAAAGGAATTTTATGATTGTGGACTTGCATCCCCTTGCTCATAACTGAAAAGAGGATTCCACCCACACGATATTCATTTTTTATTCACCACAAGACCTACATATCCTAGGAATCCGTACATGGAAATATGAACATTATGGAGTGAGCATCTCATAACAGTGAAACCAAATAAAGTGAAACCTAATGGAAACCCAATGGGTTATACCAATTGGAATCTAATTCAAGGATACAAGGATCTAAAATCATGCACTAATCCCCAAAACTGACCAATGCCTACTAACATAAGAAGATTGGTCCTCACAAGAATGGTTCACAAACTGCACATTCAATTATCTAAAAATGGTCAACAATTTACTCTCCACTTTGAAAACTAACAAGATCCATGAATAAGAAAATTACTACCCTTGAAGATAAACACTCCCCTTTAACCTGATACATTTCAAGGAGGCATTATTTAATCAAATAAAAACATATACCATACTTTTTCGTGTTTCTAAAATAACTTCAAATGGTCCCAACCTGCAGAATGGAACAAAACCCATAAAGCACAAGAAAACAAGAAAACCCATATTCTAAAAAAAGCATTTATTTAAAAAACACTACATTCCCAAATAAAAAAAATCCATTTTATGATAACTCCAATGTTTTTAGAAGCACACAACCATTTGGAAAAAAATAATTTCTTTTAAAATTCATCTTTTTGTAGGGAGGTCCAAACCATTTTATCCCGATTTTAAAAACCACTAATTCCCTTAAAAAATAAATAATGAACTAGAATTCTTAAATACCATTTTCTAAACTGTTTTCCAAAAAATTCACCCACAATTATATTTTTGTTTTAAATATTAACTGCATCATCATCATCCAATGAAAACAGAAAATATTTTTTTGGAACACAACCCAAGGGATCTAAAATTATCATACAATTATATCGCCAATGATTTTAATAACCAAAACATTTTACAGATTCTATAACCAAATCAACTAGTAAAAAAATGGGAAAGAAATTCCATTTTATAAACAAAAAAATTGAGTAACTCTCAAACCAGAAATCTTTAACAAAATTCAAAACCATTTTGTAGACAATCTTAAATTATTCATTTCAAAATGAAGTAACTTTTAATAAAAAAAACTCACATTTTACTGAAAATGGTTTGAACAATCACACGAAAATGGGGGAACAAAAAAATCCATTTAAAACCCAATTTACATCGTCAACATAAAATAAGACCCTCCTTGACTGAAATACTTCTGCATTAAATTTATAAAGTGTAGTCTAAACATCTAGTGAAATGGGATACAAAACCATGCTTTACTAAGCCATGAAGTTAGATAGGTTATGGGCCATTTATCTAACATTCCCTATAACGTCATTAAGGTTGAGTGTTTGTTCACTGCCCTATTTATCCGACCGCGTTAACTAACATAATGCCATCAAACAAATTTTTTCCCATCACAAAATTTAATCTGAGACCTAAGGTAACTCACACAATACAAATGAGGATTTTCACATCATCAAAAAAATCAAGTGAAATTCCAAATTCATAACTCAAACCCCATTAACAGTGGAAACTCATGTGTCATTATGAAGGGTGGTTACTAAGAAAAAAATCATGACCAACCACCAACGTCCTGATGAAAATCCCAACTAAATCATACCCAATTTCCCCATATAACAAGAGATGGATTGGAGAACCATGGTCCCTATACTAAATCATAGGATTTAATACCATTTATAATGAACTTCCATGGAGATACCATCTTAATAAACACATAACCTAACCCACCACTAGCCCAAACGGGTTTCCTGATACCCCATGATAGATAATAGTACATGGTTATTGAGAAAACCCTTTTGGGAATTATTTCTTCCATGAATATTAATGAGAAAATAAACAATGTAAAAAGAATTAAAAATCCTTACAAACATAGTATAAGAAAATATGCATAAAAGGATATAGATTCAACTAAAATAAAACAATGTGGGCGAAGATACATAAATATAATAGGATAAAAAAGTCTGATACAACAATCGAAAATTAAAATAGACATAGAAACAGAACCAAAAGAGCTCCGATAACACAACCTGTGAAATCTGACCGCTCATCACATCCCAATCTTCTATTCATGAATAAACCCAAACAAATGAACTGAAATAGACCGCTAATTTCACCCAAAATATTTAGAAACGCTGAAACAATCCATAAGGAAACGTACATCAAGTGAAACGATGAATGCTAGAAGAGAGGAGCTCAATCACGAAGAGGGGTAGTTTGATCATGCGGAGGATGGGGAGCACGATCGCGAAGAGGGGAAGCACTGACCAACACACTGAAAGTAGGAGGAACTCCTGAAGAATGTGCGAGGGATGGAGGAACCGAAAATGGAGAATCCGACAAAGGATGGGGGAACCACAAAGGAGAAGCCGGAGAGGATCTGATGAGGGAGAATCAATCGAGTGAATATCTATTGAGGATATGGGTGTTGGGATAGAAAATATCGAGTGAGGGGGTGGGAGAAGAAACCCAAGTGTGAGGGTGGGAGAGGAAATCATGAGCGCGAGGGTGGGAGAGGCGAGCGGAAACCCGACAGCGAGGGGTGGGAGATCAAAATTAGAGGGTGTTGTTGCCACGACGGTGAATCTTCCCATGGTTTTATCTTACCAATAGCCACAGATAAATTAAAGTGTGGCTATTGATGTGTGGCTATATATCATTTTTCTAGTAGTGTCTACTTTATTTATAAACTGAGAATACAATGCATCTATAAATAATGTCATTGTGAAAATGTCATGGATAATCAGATAATGCATAATCAATATGGAAATGTAAATAACTGAAAACACTTTCCATTTATTCAATAAATTTATAATGAAATTAATCTAGATATTATATCATTTTAAAAATCTCATGGAATATATTGACTATATTCTCCATAAAGGAAAAGCTTAATTATTGTAAATCATTATCTAAAGCATCGTGATACCTATACCATCAAGACCTTTCACAATATGGTATAAAACTATATATAGAAACCCATTTAATTTTATCATAATAATTTACCTCATGAGACTACTAATGAATTAAGGGTATATATAATTCCAGGACCCACCAATCATTTCATGTCTAATTAATTCCTCATATACCGAATAATCAATTTAATCCATAGACAATCTACCTGATCATCAAATATCTCTATTGAGTAAAGAACATGGATTTATCTATATTTACACAGATAAAAAATACCATTCAATATAAAACACCATATATAGAAATGATATATGATTTAATAAATAATCATATCCATGATAAATAATGTGGATATATAGGTGAAATTTAATGTTAAATGATCACTAGAAAGTGAAGATTTGAAGGAAAAGCTAATAACTATAGAAAAATAAAGAAAGTGAATGTTAATAATTCCCTTAGTCAAAATGATTATATAAATCCATATAAATAATAATAATGTTATCAATAAAACTTATCCTCAATAGATCAGAAGTAAAATAAAATTTCGATGTTGTTGATGTATATAAATACCATAAAAATATCTTTAAAAACATTCTTGTGTAAAATATCATTTTCATTTTCAAAATAATATTTTAAAACTAAGATTTCAAAAAAAAATATTTCAAAATTACTATGGAAAATTAAAATGTATGTTTAAAACCTGGAGTGGTCATAATGGTAGGATATTAAATACATACCAAATATTTAAAACAAATATTAAATTCACTTTTTTGATAAAATCGAAATTAGACTTATTCTGAAAATAACATAAATATTCTTTTAAAAAGGATTTGGTAAAATTAAAAATGGTAGAAATTTATTTAATAAATTACCCATAATAGAGTTATTTTTTTTGAGAAAACTTTTAGAAAACGCGGTTTTGAAAGAAAAAGGTTTTCCGATAAAAGAGAGGAATAAATTTGGATATTTTAAAACAATTCTCAATAATTTTATGTACCAAAGAGTGGAAAAAATATAATTTTACTTTCAAATGTTCATGAATTACGTTTGATGAATAAAATTAAAGGTTTTATTAAAAAATGGTCAAATAATTTCCTTATATTGAAATTCAATTATAAAAAATCTTCATTAATATTAGATAGTAAAATAAACCCTTCAATTTTTCATAACATTGAAGTGAGAATTAATAAATGAATTAATTGTGTGTATCACATGTAAATACACATGAATTAAGTGGATAAATAATTGATGAAAATAAATTTTTTAATAAATTTTGGTTTAATTTCAAATATTTTAAACCCACAAAAGTGTTATTTTAAGGGAAACACTCACATTTTAAGATTTTACTGGCATTTTAAGGTCATTAAAAATGGTTTAATTTGGATTTTACCTATTATACATTATTTATGTATCTAGGAAATAAAATTCTATACCATTATCTAAATCATTAAATTAATTATTTTTAGTATTCTATGCCTCCTGGTATTCATTTAATTATTTTGAAAACAAAGCTAAATCCACCATCTCGAAGCTCAAAACCAGCTCACATGTTGGGCACTAAAAACTATTCACATATATGGATATTTTTTATGTAGGGACCATATCTAATGATTACAGTACCCAAATACTATAAAATTTGAATGTTAGATTCTCAAGACATTATTTATCACCTTTTATGAAGTAAATGGACTTAATTATTTCTAAACCTAGAAAACTATGCTGAAATGTAGAGGAGATACAAGAAATACATTTATGAACAACATTCATGAATGATTCCATGTGTGAATATACCATTAAATGGGGATATCATGTAATAACTTTTTATGGGAAATTCTTTCTTACAAAAGGAGAGATCCTCCTTCTGAAGATGACAATCATGATTTACTATTTTTATTTCATTTCATTTATTTTTGTTTTCCTTCCCAAGTAACTAATGCATGTTTTTGGCTCAAGTGTTTCCCATTTCTTCTTCCATACCTATTTCTATTTCAACCCTAATATAATTCTCTATATTTCATATCCCATTATGATCTCTTTTCACATTTTAATGGAAAGTGAATAACATGAGGCTTAGACCTGGGTGAGGTTTTGAGGAGTTTTTTTATTGTGTTACAATTCAATATGTATTTATTCTATTTTTGGTGGATATGAGAGTATTTAATGGTTGTGGAAGTCTTCCACCATGAAATTATTTTTAATTTCATTTCATTTCTTTGATTAATTAATTTTTGATCCATTCAATTTGGAAATCCCTTTATATAATGGAAGTAGGGTTTCTTTATGGGATGAAACAAGAGACAGTGGAGCCGGGTCGTTTAAGAATTTCATTCTCGATTGAGATATAATCTTAAAGGACTATTGGAGATGGTATGTCTTGGAGATTAAAAGTCATGATAAACTCATACACTAAATAAATCAAAGTAAAGGGAATTTTTAATGATATTTAATTAAATGAATTGTAAAATTGAATATAAAAAACAAATAAATAATGAATGAACCTGTATTATCAAACCCTATAGAAAGGATTTTCTTTCTAATATTAATTTTTTATGCATCTGCATTTAGTATAGTTTATTTCTACATTTTATTTAAATTTCATTTATTCAAATCACTAAAATATTGAGTTTCTTTAAGAAATAAAAATTAAAAAACAACTACATTATGTGAATTAGAATTATCGATTAAATTTACTACAACTCTCCTCAAGTGAGATGACTGAGGCTAGCCTATGTACTATAATAGGGTAATTTTTTTTCTTTTTCATGACCTACGATAGGCTTGTAAAAATATCGCATCATTTCATGGGAGATAAATAGTTATATTGATCATATTTTCTAAACTCAATATTTGTCAATATTTTTTTGATTTTTTCAGTGTTTAATTAAATATCTACAAAAATCCTTTTACATGATTTATTAAAATAAAAATCATTATTAATGGCAATATTACCTTCCGGTGCATTATAATGAACTAGATATTGATTATAGTGATCTAAACGACTGGGTGGAAAGGAAGAGCAATAATACTGATGATTTGGGGTGAAAAATGAAAATATCATTTGACAATTTTAATGCATTAATAGTGTAACCTGACCCAGAGTCGTAGTGAGAACAAGTGGTAGAGGCGGAAGAAAATTTACCACTAATCATTGAAATTTAAGAACCAATGGTGGTAAATGTGGTGGCACCTAATGATTTCTTTATTCTCACTCAACCATTTCTAGGAGTGATAGATGAAAAACAATTCCCTACTGAGCTATATGAGGGAGATCAACAAGAACTAGATGAATTCTGAAATGAATGTGAGAAACTACCTGATCATACCCAACCTTGAAAAGAATAATATATAGCACCCTTAATGGAAGAAACCACCTAAGTGGCAGAATTTGAAGTAAAGATTGAGGAACCAGACTACCAACCTCCACCCATTGACGATCAAATCCAAGTGAAAATTTCTATTAAAGAAGAAATTAAAGATAAAAAACCTTACGGAAATGATATTTTCTTGTTCTCAAACTCATTTAATTCTATTAAAACTAATTTGATTAATAATACAAACTGTATTAATTTTTTAGAATCGGATTACACTTATTATTCTCTAAAGGATGAAGAGGAAAAATAAATTTCACCTAATGAGGAACACCTATAGATTAATAAAAAATGAATATTTATTATATGGGTTACAAGAATATATCCTTGTGTCTTTTTATAAATGATAAGAGATACAAGATTTCAATATTAAAATGGAATATTTTGAAATTAATACTTCTAATTTAAATTCTGAATATCCCTTTAATTATTCATTTAATGCAGAACATCTGGAGAAACCACTGGACAGTGAACATAAGTTTTCACCAGTTGCAACAAAAGTGGAAGAGGATCCATTATATATCATACCCCTGCCAGGTAAGTTGTACCAAATTGTGATGGGGGTGGATATCGTTCAATTTATCAATGGATTCATCCCCAATAAAGAATAATTCCTAGCCGGAAGGAACGACATGTGGTGGTTCAAATACAAGAATATCCACCCATCAAAATATTGTGGATAAAAGTCATTACATCACTTTTTAGGTATTAAAATAAGCCAGGACCCGCTTAGGGATCATACTCAGATTTACCATTACATGATTTCTATAAATTTAGATTTCTTTTTTCTTTTTTTATTAGTCCACCATGCATCCCACTCTCTCTTATCATTTTGAGCTTTAATGACATGATCCTTATTATTAACAGACTAATTCTATTTTTTTGGATCAATATAGATGACAACAATCCCCAAAAAAATTTATGGAATAGGACTAAACATCCTTCCAAATAGGGGCCCACTTTTATTTTTTATTTTTAAAACTCATTACATTTTTTTAGAAAATCTAATTTTAGATTTAAAATGGGAATTGAATTCCCACACTTGAATTATTCTTTACATGCCTTATCTACGAGATAATAATTTCATTGAAATACCATGATAACATGTTTTAGATTTAAAATTTTATGTTACTTATTATGAAATACGTATAATTGAATGTTAAAAATGAAGCATTGATATTGAAATTAAGACTCATGATTTGTAGGAATTTTTATATTCATATAAATGAAATTTCTCTACCAGTTTTCAGGATTAAATTTTTTGAAAATCATGTGAATTTAGTTTTAATTATTATTCATTCCATGAGTTATTTTTGAATATCATATTCCCATTCCCAAGATGATTTCATGGCCAGTACATCCTATTTTATCATGAGAAAATTTCTTGAGTGATCTTAGGACTACTAGAACATTAATTTGAACTTTTCAAATCTATAACTATAAAAACCCACATTGAATGCATTTGAGGAATATTTTGTTACACAAATTATCCATAAAAACCACCTTTTTGACAATCCTTCATTATCCAATAGATACCATGAATACCCTTTATAAGGTTGAGTCATGATTCAATCCATTTTTATTCAATTCTACCCTACACTTGATATTTTTGTGGTATTTTAAATTTGAAGTGTGGGGGTAAATGAAATCATGGTGAGGGATCATATACATTATAATGAAGAAGTGTGGGGTTACTAATTTGGGTAATTATAATGTTCTTCTGATTCATTGATTGTACTCTTCATTGTTTTTACCCTCTTCAATAAAAAAATAGTAAATGAAAAATATGGGATGTTATTTGGGAAAACCAAAAATCACCATTACTAGACCAGTGATTTTTATCACATTTGGTTAGGTGATGGATGTGAGGTTTGTTTCAAACATAACATTCAAAAAAAAGAAAGAAAATGGAAAAAGAATTTTTTTTAAAAACAAGAGGGTGCACAAATCAGTCATTATGCAAAATTTGGTCATGGCCATACTTTGAGTTTAGGGGTAGTGTGAGTTTCTACATTGAAGGGTAAAATTTCATTACAATTATTGATATCATGCACTGTAGTTAAGAGACAAAACTCCTCCTTGTGACTAAATAATTAAAGCATCAAATCCTAAAAACGTTAAGACTCAGAGTCAGGTGAGCCATTATTAAAAAGTCCCCATGTTATTATATACCATTTATCTTTACAATGTATGGAAATCAGTTAATTTTCAACCCTATGGATAAGGAGAATTTTTTCATTATATTTGAATAACTCTAGTTGAATTTTATAATGAGTTATTAGTTAAAAGAATTCATCATGTTCTTGATCATGAATTCGAATGTTTAAAAATAATAATTAAGGGGATTTAATTAATGAAATGAGAAAAACCATAATTTTTCAATAGGGAAATGAAAAATATAGGAATTTATTATTTCATTTAATATTGAGAAATTAAATTTATATTTTATATGGATTTTTAAAATTTTTATTTGACATTGAAAATGTAATGGCCTGGACCAATATGGTCCATGCTTTTGCTGAATCTGGGGATTGAGGTGTTTTGGGAGGTCAAGTTAACTTATCCCCAATACTTGTACATATTTCTAGTTCTATGAATAGTATTTCCAAAACAATGAGTCATTTTCCTTTCCCAAATTTCCAGAATGGTGTCATGAACATTGTTTCCAGAATGCTGAGACATACAACGGTGTCTTGAACAGTGTTTCCAGAATGGTTAGCCATTTTCCTTTTCCAAATTTCTGGAATAGTGTAATGAATAGTGTTTCCTGAATGGTGAGTCATTTTCCTTTTCCCAATTTCTAGAACAGTGTCATGAACAGTATTTACATAATGGTAAGACATCCAACAGTTTCATGAATAGTGTTTCTAGAATCATGAGTCATTTTCCTTTTCCAAATTTCCATAGTTTTCAACATTTTTCTTTTTTCCCTTTTGACGTCTTTCATTGATGTAAAATGAGTTTAATTCCATATTTAAGTGGGTATAAATCTTCTCTAAGGGATATAAATCATATCTTTGATTTTATAAAACTCTTAAAGGATTTTAATTAGTCATAATACATGTTTTAATGTGATCTTCTTTTAATATAAAATCTAAAATGTATCTAAACAACTGCTTTGTTTAGATCTTTTTTAGCATAATATACCCTTTGCCATGTTCTTTCTTCTTTGCTTCCCCCTAGCATGAGACACTGATTCCATTCTTTCCCATAGGATTTGTGAAATCAGACATTCATCCTTGGATTATTTCCCCTTGTAGTTTTCTATCTGCTTATACGCACCCCCTGTTTTTGTCCAACTAGGAAATTTTGATTTTGTCTTCGATAAGCTATGATCTACCATTGTTCTTCATGGTTCTTGGATATGTTTCATCCTATTTCTCCATTCCATGTGATGGAATGTGAGCCCCATTTTTCTAATGAATCATTCTTGTGTGTTGTATAATACTGTCGAACCATGGCGTCCTCGGGTGGATTCAATCATTGCAGGAGAGGTGATCATGATACATTATGTTGTCCCGTTATCATGCAGAAAAAGTTGGTATGCTTTTTTGGTAGGGGATTCATGGATTCCCTATTATTTTCTCGTGTAACTATAGTGTTATCTTGATTTATCCACTACATCACAATGGAATTGACATAATAAATATTTCAACAGGATCTGTGAATTGTGTTCGATCATTTTTTGTTGCCACTTGATTTGTATATACAATGACATCTATTCTTTACTTATTTAGTATGTAGTTTTTTATGGAAATTGGTGAAGAAATTAATGTTGTGATTAATTTTAAATTAATTGGAAAAATAAAAAGAGGCATGTAAATGAATCTATTGGTTGTTGTAATTTGATCATAATCAAATTGATGTAATAAAAATGTTTAATTAATTTGTGATAGCAATAGTATCTTGTAGGAAAGGTTTCCCATAGTTGGAACCTAATAATAATGAATCGGTTAATGGAATATGGATTAAAGAACCAGTTGATGATAAAGGATAATTTCTTATTGGATTATGATTTATCCTTTTCCATGTAAAGGCTATGAGTCTTATGCTTTAAACCTGTGGGTTCTTGTTATGTGTGAAGGATAAATTCCTTGATTGGGTCCAAGAGATGAGTTGCTTTGTTTATTGTTCCCTACTTCATGTGCTGTTTTTTTAGCCCAGATATATATTTGTGATATGTGGGGGTAGAGAGGCCCAGTGGTTGTGGAAGCAGTTATTTCCTGGAGTGACAAGATGTAGTGATTTTTGAATATTGGTGTTGAGGAGGGGATTAGGGATGATGGAATGGGTTGAAGATGGGCTTATCCATAGATGTGAATGTTTTTATGCTTATTTGTTTATATACATTACTTTCCACATTGGTTGAGGCCTTTCATCTTTTTTACCCTCCTTACAAAAGATATGATGATACGTGGTGTATTCCTCATTGATTTTTGTGATATGTTCTTTAGTATTGATGGGAATGTGCTCTATCTATAGGTGAAAAAGACTCAACGGGTAGTTCATCTACTCACCATGTTGAGCCCGTTGTGTTTCGAAGCATAGAATATTTTTTTTCTTGAATTCATGGGATTATAAAAAAGTGATTATAATGGTAATAAATGGTTGAATAAATGATGTTAACCCATAGGGTTAGAGATTTATAGTATTCAATGGTGTGGTTATAATTTAAAGGAACAGTGGACTTGTTTTGGTTATGCTTGTAGGGCATGGAACATTGGGTGTGATTCTAATGAAATGTAATGTGGAATGATAATGGTAAATTAACGGTTAAATCACTAATTTATGTAATGATTAACCTATAAAATGTGATAATGTAATATAATGTAGCTCTTAAATGGTTGTGTTCTCTTAGGATAACTAGTCTTAGCATTGATAGGTGGGAGCACACGAGACGTTAAATGTTGTTGAGTCTAAGACTATGTTATGCCCATACTATGGTTGTGGGATATATTATATGTTGTGATTTTTTTGTGTTCTTATGTGCTACCCCACCCTGTAGGTTAAGGTGACTGACACCTCATGGATGTTTATCGTTGGGTTATATTTTTTCCCAACATCCCAATGGGAGGATGGATGGATGACTACCACCTTTGGCCCTACTCTCTTCCCCTGGTATTTACTTTTTCTGGTAGGCACAACAATTATTTTTCCCCTTATATGTGTGATGAGGTTTGTAATGGATTTTGGTTTTTCACATATATATATATTATGGATATAGATTTCTATGGAATATTATATGTGTAACGTGTATAGGATGTGATGGCTTGAGGATCCTTACTCGGTGTATGAGATGTAAAGGATTGGGCTATAATACCTGATGTATGACACATGTTATGCGATCTATGGTGGATCCCAAAAACTATCTGGTTACATTTGGTTATGATGATGGTGTGGTGAATCTCCTAGGAATCTGTTTGGAATCATTGGTGCTGCACGAGGTGCATATTGTGGTTCTCATCCATGTGTCTTCAGGCCTGCCTTATGGAGATATATTCTTTGGATGTGTGATGTTAGGGAAAAGTGGAAAACAAGTGGGTAATTTGTAGAAGGGTACCCATGATATTCATTACTATATAATATAATCTTGTATGTGATACTTATTGAGATTATACATTGTGAGGTTGGGAACTTAGTATGCCTATTTAGGTGGTGAGATAGTTTCACTTATTGTTCACTATGATTTTGAATGCTTTCATTACCTTTTTCAAGGGGATTTGAGGATGATACTCCTAATTATACTATTATACTCACCCAAAAAATATATAAACAAACATTCATGTCACTTGGGGTAGGTTTAAGATCAGGTCGATTACTACTAGCCTGGGGTTGCAGGAGTTGTTCGGGATTTGTGGTCACTACTATTTTACTTTATTTTGGTACTTGTAGTTTTTCTTTTTAGTGGTAGTAGTTCTTGCATGAAATTATATATGAGTACTTCAGATTTAATTTATATTGTATTATGAGTAGTATTTGTTTGGTTTCTATATTATCTATCTTATTCACATGTGTTCTCATAAAGGGTAATGCCTCCAATCATTGTGTTTTCTATACCCTCAGTGATAGTCATAATTCTGGGGCCTGCTAGAGGTGGGACTTGAGGGTCATTATCTCTATTCTCACATTGTCAAGCTAATAGGTGTTCTCATTGTGGTCAAGGGGTCCTAACAGAGTGGTATTAGAGGTATGATTTTGGGATATGAAGGAGTATGGAGTTACTAAGAGGTGAGGTTGCATGGGTTGGTAGGGCAACGATGTAACCTGATATTGAGAACTGTTGTTAACATTGGAGATTGGCTGAGACATAGAAATTTTGGGGCCCTTTTGATCTGACGCATGTACCTTTACGTTTACAGTGGATACTAAACAAAGTGACGCAGGTTTTATGGTGGAGATGTAGGAAAGGATCATGCATCATTATTTTGTGTACCTATGTTTGAATGGGTATAATTTCTGATGGCTTAAACTAATATGAAGAAAATACAATAATAATAATTAATATTAAATTCTTCCATATTGTAGGTATAATAATTCTAAATGTTTTTCCTTTTATAGGTACAGCTCTAGGTCGACGTTTTTGTCAGGTTCACGTAGAAGATGTCCTGCAGGCTACGCTAGTAGATCACCACAGAGTAGAGGTTGATGACAATGTCACTTGGAGGAGGAGACTTCGAATGTTTTAGCACTAGATTCATCAAAAGTATGAGGGATCTGTTTCAAATGTAGTCACATAGGACTTGTTAGAAGAGGTTGAGATAAATTTCAGTTCGATCCATTCATGGAAGGAGCAGTGAGTATCTTTGTTTGTGACGATATTGCGTGGGGTATCAAGGTAGTCGCGGTCCTTATTCCTTGTGGATTGTAGGGAGTTGGAGATCAAATAAGATAAGGTCCGTGAGAATTTTAGTGCCTATTTTCTTTCTTTAACAAAAATGGCATCCATTCCTCATGAGATACTGACCATTTGGTAGGGAATATTTAGTGAGTGATATTATGGGATACATTTCTGAAACTTTCTCTGATATTCTTCAGACATGTTTTCAGATGTGAAGGTAAGGGTGATGCATTTTGGGGATGATTTTAATCCCGATATCCAATGCCAGGTCAACCCATTTATGCTGTCAACATATCTCGAGGTGATAGCAAGGGAAGAGGTCGTCGAGAAGACATTAGTTAGAATCATATTTTCAAAATAGGGTATTCGTTAAGATTCCTCATGAAGTATATCTGTGGTCTGAGGTTCTATTTTTTTGGGTAGAAGAGCTTCTTTTTGGCAGATGTTAGTTACTGACCCTCAGCATCTCATTTCTCTAAGGGAGTTGGTTCATAGGCCTCTGATAAGGGATCATGTGTTTTTTAATCTTGTGGATTAAGAGGTTGTCAGCATAGATAGTTGATGATCTTTTAGAACATCTAGTGTGAATCAGTTGTTCCGCTATAGGTTCCTCCATTTTTGATGTTCTAGTAGAGGAAATATTATAAAGTTGCACCATCTTTGAATCCGTAGAGAGTAGATGTGGAAGGATGAGGGCAGCCCTTGGAAGCTCTCTTTCCTCAGATAGCAACATGTGGTCGTGGTGGTGGTCATCATTAGGGTCAGAGAGGTCATGGAGAAGGTTGTGGTCATCTTCATTCTTTAGCATTGCCAGTTCCAGGTGATCCAAATGTTGTTCGAGGTACCCTTTTCTTTTTTATACTTGGGTGTATTCTTTGGTTGATTATAGATTGACACACTCTTCTATATCACCTAAACTTGTCCATGCATTGGTACATGAGGTAGAGAGTCTTCCAGTGCTATTTGTGTGGACTACACTAGTTGTAGGTCGAGATGACTTGTTTAAAGTATGTAGAGACTGCGAACAAGTGCTGGGGAAGCACCTATCTTGGCTACATTTCCTATATTTATTAATAAACCATATGTTTTCATCATAATAATGGGTTGGTTGTATTCTATATTAGATATCATGGATTTCTTTTGTATAAAGTTGATTTTATTCAACCCTAATATATAGACAGTAGTGTTTGTTAGTGGGTGAGACACTCCTAAGGGTTAGAGGCATGTTCCTTCGTTGTAATCCTTGTTGGATTAACTAATGTTACGTTCATTGGAAGTTCAGTATTTGGTGTTTTCTAGGGTGATAGAAGTGTACCATGATGTCTTTACAGAATAGGTTGAAGTGTTACTCTAATGATGGGATATTGAATTCGGGATCGAGATACAAACAAGTATGTCTCATGTCTCCATGTCTCTATATAGGATGGTTCCTTCTATGTCGTGGGAGATATGTATACAACTCGATGGTTTGTTGTAGTGCAGTTTTGTTAGGCTGAGTCTGTCACCATGGGGTGCACCCATTTTGTTCATGAATAATACTAATGGAAGATTGTAGTTGTGTGTAGATTAATGTCACTTGAACTATGTGATAGTGAAGAACGACTATCCTATTCCATTTATTGATGACTTGTTCAATCAACTGAAAGGTGGAATTTGGTTCTCAAAAATCAATTTTCTGTTCCAGTAACATTAGATACATGTAAAGGATCAGGATATCCCAAATACTTCTTCCTATTTTCTTCATGGGAATTATGAGTTCTTTGTGATTTCATTCAATTTAATGAATAATCTAGCTTTGTTCATGGGGTTTTTGAAGGCTATGTTACATGAGTTCCTAGATAATTTCATAGTGGTTTTCATCAATGACATTCATAGGTACTTTTTGTCTAAGGAGCATGCAGAGCATCTGCGTTCCATTTTTGGAGTTCATCACCAACAACAGCTATTTTGGAAGTTGTCTAAGTTTGAGTTTTGGACTCGAGAAGTCTTCTTCTTGGGTCATGTTGTGTCCCAGATGGGAGAAGTTGTGGATACGAATAAGATAGAAGCATTTTTATCTTGCGAAGAGCCCAAGATATTGGTAGAGGTGTGAAGTTTCTTTGGCCTCATAGGCTCTTATATGAATTTTTTGGACGATTTATCTCAGGTGGAGACTCCTCAGAAAACATTGAACACGAAGGATCAGGAGTCTATTTGGACAGATTTATATCAGGCCACTTTCGAGTATCTAAAGGAGACGTTGGTTAGCTCTCTATTTCTTTGTATTAATGTAGAGAGAGTTTAGTTTGATTTTTTATGTGATTATTTTCTTCTAGTTTTGGTCTACATTCTCATGCAATAGAGATCAATTGTTTCTTACGAGTCTCAGTAGTTGTTTCCGCAATAAAGTAACAATGCCACCCATGATCTTGAGTTGACAGTAGTAGTGTTTTCTCTGAAGTTGGGGAGACATTACCTCATTGATGAACACTTTATGGGTTTCACCAATCATAAGATTCTGATGTATGTCCCTTGTCAGTGTGAATTAAACTTGCAACAGCATCCATGGATTTATTAATTCGAGGATTACAACATTAAAATAACATATAGACCATGTCAAGGGAATGTTATAAAAGATGCACTGAGCAGGAAGTCACATAGTGATGCAGTGCATGAATTAGGATATTCCTAGAGTGTGATAGAAGAAATTTCAGCATTACATATGGATATGGGAGAATTTTGGGGGCAGTGGTTTTCTTTTATAGATGTCAGCACAATCAACTTTGTTGTAGTAGGTAGAAGAGTCCCAATTGGGAGACATTGAGGTAGGAGTCTGGATAGACTGAGATTGTTTGATGAGAGGGCCCTGAAAGTTGGTCTGAGGATGAAAAACATCAGGTATTGCTTCAAGAAGGCCTTTAATTCCTTTGGTGATGTGGGATATGGTTCTTAGGGAGTTTTACTATACACCATTAGTGGTACATCATGGTGTGATGAAGATATATCGAGCATTGAGGAGTTAGTTTTGTCATGTTCTCCCTGGTTTTCTCCAGCCATTAGATGTTCATAAATAGAAGTGGGAGGACATCTTCATGGAATTTGTTACCACTTTACCATGGGATAAGGGTGGATGTGATAATATATTTGTTGCAGTGGAATGTTTGATGAAATCAACCCACTTTATAGAAATCAATGAGTCAAAATTATTCGAGGTTCTGCTGAGGCAGTATCTGGAGTAGCTGGTGAGACTCCATGATGTCCTGAGGATGACCATCTCCGATCAAGATCCTCGTTTTACCTCTAGGGTGTGGGGAGGTCTCTAGAGTGATTTTGGCTCCTAGTCAGGACTTATTACTACTTTTCATCTATAGATGAACAGTCAGACAGATTAGACCATCTAGACTCTTGAAGTTATGTTTCGCTCTTATGTTCTGGATTTTAGAGGTTAATGGATAAAGAATTTAACATTGGTAGAGTTAACATAAAACAATATTTTCCACTCCAAAAATGGTATGGATCCATTTAAATCCTTGTATGGTTGACCTTTTCATTCTCCATTATGCTAGACTAGGGTTACAGAGTTAGAAATTCTTGAACGGGATCTACTACAGAATACGACAGAGATGGTTCATGTGATTCATGAGAGGATGAAGGTAGAACAAGTTAATCTTATGACCTATATTAACCATAGGAGGACTCCTCTAGAGTTTAAAATTAGGGATCATATGTTACTCCCCATTATGGATATCAATGTCTTGGTCGTCGGAGTAAGATTCATCCCCGGGTTGCTTGGCCTTTAGAGGTGTTGGATCATGTTGGATCTGTGGCATATCAGGTAGCACGTCCCCCCATATATGAGCAAGATTCATGATTTTTTTCATGTTTTTTTGCTCCGTCATTATTTTCAATATTACCCTAACATAATCAATTGGGGTGAGATCAATGTTGGTGATGATGCCAAATTCGCGGAGAACCCTATAAAGATCCAAGACAATAAGGATAATGTGTTTTATGAGTGGGCTATCCACTTTATTCAAGTATTGGGGAAGCATAGTGGTGTTGAGAAGAGTAACAAGGAATGTGAGTCAAATATATTTTCTCAGTACCCTAAGATGATTGATGTTCAGCACTTTTCATGTAATGATGTTTGTTTTCTAGTTTCATACCTTATATTGTTTTGAGATGGATTTACTTTTTAAATTTTTTTATCTTTCTCTTTTTTGAGAGGTATATTTATTTGGAAAGTGTTTAGGATTTTTTTTTGGTGTCATGTGGTTTTGCTTGTTCATTTTCAAGGTCATTTATCTCTATTGTGGCGAGATCCATGAGAGGTATCTCGAAGGGTGGTGGTTCGAACCCCTTTTTTTGTTTCCTCCGTGGTTTGGTTTTGGATTCTTGAGGACAAAAAAGTTTTAAGAGGTATCTGATGTAATGGAATAGACCTCTATTGTCTATTACATTTCTAAATATATTGCATGAGGTATTCTTGGAGGTTAAGGTGACATATCCCCTACACTTGTCCAAATTTCCTGTTTTGTGAGTAGTGTTTTCTGAACAATGAGTCATTTTCCTTTTCCTGATATCTAGAATAGTGTCAGGAATAGTGTTTCCAGAATTGTGACACAACCAATGGTTCCATGAATAGTGTTTATAGAATGGTGAGTAATTTTACTTTTCAAAATTTCTAGAATGGTGTCTTGAATTGTATTTCTAGATAGGTGAGACATCCAATAGTTTCATGAACAGTTCTTCCAGAATGGTGAGTCATTTTCATTTTCCTAATGTCTAGAATGTTTTCATAAATAGTGTTTCTAGAATTGTGTGACATCCAATGTTTTCATGAATAGTGCCTCTAGAGTGGTGAGTCGAATTACTTTTCCAAATTTCATTATTTTTCAAGATTTCCCAATTTTTACCTTTTGACAAATTTCTTTGATGTAAAATGAATTTAATTATTTATATATGTGGTTTTGAATCCATTTCAAGGGCTATAAATTATATCATTGGTTTTCTAAAGATCTATAAGATATTCATTAGTCAAACATCATGCTTTAATGTGCTTCACTATTAATGGCTAATCTAAAACTTATATAAACAACTGATCTGTTTTGATCTATTAGAGGATGAGAAACCATTAACCTTGTTCATCATTATTTGTTTTATAATGGTATGAAATACCTGAACCTTTATTTTCTATAGTATTTTCACAACCAAACTTTCATACTTGGATTGTTTCCCATTGGAGTTTTCATGTTCCTTATGTGCACCCCCTGTTTTGGTGCAACCATGAAGTGTCAATCATTATTCAATAAGGGATGCTCTGCCATAGTTTACCAGGGTTCCCAGATATGTTTACTCATTTTTCTCCTTTTCATGTAATGGAATGTGATCTCTATGTTTCTAATGGATTTTTCTTGGGTGTTGGATGATGATTTTGTTCCATGGATTCCTCGGTTGGATGTAGTCATTGCAGGAGAGGGGATCATGATTCGTTTTTTTTGGCCCGTTATCATGAAGAGAACATTGGAAACGTTATGAAGTATGGGATTTAAGGATTCACTATTCATTTCATGTAAAACTATAGAGTTAGCATGATTTCTCCACTAGATCATAATGTAGTTATCGTAATAAATATTTTAATAGGATTAATGAATTGATTTGGATCATATATTGTTGGCTCTAGATTTTTTAGATAGTTTGATATGTATGCTTTGCATGTTTTTCATGCCATTCTTGATGGAAATTTGTAATGAATTTAAATCTAGGATTAATTTAAAAATATTTTTCCAATGATAAAGAGGCATGAAAATTAATCTGGTTGTTCTTGTGATTTTATCATAATCAAATTGATGTTATAAGAATGTTTATTTAATTTATGATAGTTGTTATAGTTTTCTAGTAAGGATGCCCATAGTTGGAACCTAAAAATAGTGAATCAGTTAATTCAAGATGGATTTGAGAATTGGTTGTTGATAAAGGATAATTCTTGGTAGGGTTTTGAGTTACCCTCTTAGTTGTAAAGTCCAATAGCCTTATGCTTTGGAGAAGTGAGTTCTAATTGTGTGTGATGTTTTACTGCCATTCTTAGGGCCATGATCCAGTATTATTTTTATTTTGTTTCCTTCTTCTTGTGCTATAATGTGAGCCTGTATGGATGTTGTGATATGTGGGGGAAGACATGCCAGGTGGTTGTGGAAGCAGTTCATGAATGGAGTGGAACGATGCAGTGGCTTATACATACAAGTGTTAAGGAGGGCACCAGAGATGATGAAATCAATTGAATATCCACTTACCCATATATGTGAATATTGTGATGCTTTTTTATATTTTTTTTACTTTACCCACTGATTTAGGCAGATAGTCTTGATTACCCTCCTTCTAAAAGAGGTGAAGACACATTTGGTATTCCATGTTCTTTCCATGTTTTTCTTATCAATGTTGGATGGGACAGCATTCTAGATATAGGTTTTCAATAATCGATGGATACTTAATATACTCACTGTGTTAGGACCCTTGTGTTTGGAAGAATAGAATGATTTTTTCCTAGAATACCTAAAATTATGGAAAAGTGATAATGGTGTTAATAAATTATTAAATAATTTATGTTAACCCATAGGGTTGGAGATTATAGGGTTTCAATAGTGAGGTTACAATTTAATTGAACTATGGACTTATTTTGGTAATTCCTAGACGACATGGATCTTTGGGAGTGATCATAATGAAATTTAATGGGGAATGATAGGGGTTAATTAATGGTTAAATAATTAATTAATGTAATGTGAAATAGATAAAAGTGGATATAGTTATCTAAAGTAGCTCTTAGATGTTTGTGTGCTTATAGGATACCAAGTCTTATCATTGGCATCTGGAAGTCCGAGAAACATTAAATATAGTTGATTCTTATACAAGGTTTTTCCCATAGTGTGGTTGGGAGATATTTAATATTATGTACTTGTTGTGTTTTTATATGGTACCCCACCTTGTTAGTTTGGGCGACTGACACCCAGAGGATTCTGATCCCTGGTTTTAATTTCCCCAAATCTGGTTGGGAGGATGTATAAGATGACTATGCCCTTTTCCCCCATTCTCTTCTCTTGGTAGTAACTTGTGTTAGTAGGAATAGTGGTAATTTTTCCCTATATATGTGTGTAGAGGGTTGTAATGGCTTGTCGTTATTCACACACATATATTCTGGATACAGTTTCCTATAGACTACTATAGGTGTAACATGTATAGGCTATGATCACTTAAGGATCCGTACTTGGCGTATGGGATATAATTTATTGAGGTACAATACCTAATGTATGTATAAGGACCCGGCCTTAAACCTTACTTAATATTGAATTAAATGAATAATTCACATTGAGGATCTTTTCATGTTTAGAGTTTTAGAGAATTAGGACATAACTATTACATCTCAAAAGATTACAACGTAGAAACTTTTACTAAGTTTCCATAAAATAAAAACTATTAAAAAGATACATGTCCAGTTCCATGTTTTAGGTTGCATGACTTTCCCTTGATCCCATCCATGACACTATTCCACGTTATGTCCTGTGAAAAACATTTCAAAAACATGGGATTAGCATAAAAAGCTTATTAAGGGATACACAAAGAATGAAAACTGTTAGTTTTTCAAAACAACAAGTAAATCATGTATACTTTATCAAAGTAATACTTTTCACCTTTTCGAAGTAGTAAAAACTCTTCACTGAATAAAAGTTCATTGTTTACCCTTCTATAACCAAAAGATTACCATAAAACCCATATAAATATCACATAACATATAAAGGTACCTTGGGACATAAACATACTTAAGTGGAATAACCATAAGGTCGACTTCCACACATATCACTTAATGGAATATCCATTCGGCCAACTTCCATACATACTTAAAGGAATAGCCATACGGCCGACTTCCATACCCAATTCATTGGAGGTTATAACATTACCACCCGTCCTGGTAATCACGGCGCCACCCTTCATATGGTTTATCACGTAACCACCCGTAATATGTCCAAGTACCATTATAAAATTATAACACATAAAACCAATATAAAGGAATGATAACATTTCCACATTTCAATCACAATATATCATTTAAATATATTGACATAATAGAATCATTTATCAAAACCATTTTCAATACCAAAATACATATAAGAGTATATGGAATTTATTTTATTTTAAAAACATTATATCTTGTTGGGGAAGCCAAAGATCAAATAATACTCGCGACGGCAGAAAAGGTCGTTGTCATCGCGTATGTTAAAAGAAACATTCCTTTTTGTCGTTTAGTAAAACACTTCGTAGAAATAGATTCCGTTTGTATAAAAGTAAAATTCAAAGGGGTTTATACACCGTATAAAAGAAAGTTGTGTATAAAATGAAATATGCCTCAATGAAAGGAGATTGAGACGAAGTCCCTTACAAAGACGATATCCTTGGTTTAAGGATAAATCAATTACATAATTATGTGTGACAAACGAATACACCAAATATAAGTGGATATTAAGTGTAAAACAATCATAGGTTATTCACACATATTCATAGAACGACATATTCAAGTAGTATAAGTTTATCCCAAAGAATCAAATTTGGGTTAAGAAGTTCCCTTGCAAAAATTTGACAGCCTAATGGCGTCACTACAAAATTCAGAAAATGAGTTGATGAGAGATAAAAAGGGTATCTCATCACCTGGAAATAAAATTTAAATCAATAAGGATATAGAAGAACATATCCCAACATAATAGTATGTGAATTAAAAGACATTACAAAAGAAGTCTTTTAAAAAGAGGAGGGTGAAAGGTTTCCTTACCGACATGGTTATCTTTCGAAACATACACCCTGTGCAAGAAGGACAATACAACATTGATGTAAATACTCATAAATGAAAGTATATTACACAATGAGTAAAATAATGGGTAGTACATACACCACTCAAAGGAAATTGTGGCAAATGTAGCATAAATCCCACAGGAATAAAAGTGAGATGAAAAATCATTTACAAAAACTCGGTAACCTAATGGCGCCACTTAAAACCTAAGAAAATGGATTGATGAGATCAAATAGGGTCTCTCATCATATTAACATAAATTTTACAGAACGAGGAATATAAAAGAACATCCCCCAACATAAAAAAGAGATTCTTAAAAGAAGTGACATAAAGGAGAGTACTTAAAAAAAGAGAAAGGTTATATCTCTTACGAAAATTCAGCAGCCTAAAGGCGCCACTCAAAACATCCAAAATGGATTGATGAGAGAGAATAGGGTCTCTCATCATATGAACATAAAAATTACATTAATAGTAATATAAAATAACATCCCAATAACAAGAAATATGATCTTTAAAAAAAATGACATAAAAGAGCGTACTTAAAAAGAAAGAGAGGAGTAGGATCCCATTCCTCGGGCCCGACTTGACTCGATTGTTCTTTAACGTCCTGAATAATAAACTTGAGTTAATTTATACTTTCTTAAGAACCTTTTTCAAGTTCATTATTCCTTTTATATCAATTATTGACATGTTATAAACATTATGTAATCATTTAAGTTAATAATGTTTGTTTTGTTGATATTTGGTTCTTAAGTCAAAAGTGGACTTCTTACAATTACATGTTGTTCGTGTGGTCAAAGGTTCTTTATATCCAGAATGACATTCCAGATTTGGATATCATAGATATAATATATATTCATCATATACATGTATTTATAATAATACATAATCATTTAGAGGTAAGAAATGAAATGCACCGTTCATGGAGACAGTAAGCCGTACGTACGCATGAACGCTACTTTCATTTCTATGTCATATTAATGGAATTAAAACCAAATGAGAGATGTGTATATTTTTAATTACAGAATTATAATAATCCTTTATATGTATCATACATCATATATTTCCATTATATGTACTTATAATAGTACATTACATTTGGGGATAAGAAATGAAATGCACCGTTCATGGAGACGGTAAGCCGTATGTACGCATGAACGCTACTTTCACTTCTATCTCATAATTTAATGGTAAGAAAACAATAATGATATAAAGATATATTATAATTCCAGTATAACATCATATATAATAACTTTAAATCCATCCTTTATACATCCCACATATGGAATTAACGAATCAAATCACTTTGAGGGGGCGGTAGTCCGCACTTCCTAAAATGAAGATATCATGTATACCCATAATGGAAGCCATAAAGGTATGCCAGAAATGGAAAATACAGAAGCTTAAGTAAAACATAAAAATATTATATATCATATATAAACATAGTGACATATTAATGGCCCCATTTGAAGGTGTTATATGAGTGTTGAACAATCATCGTTTCGTGAGCCAGAAATTTGCCGTCCACAGAAATAGTATGTTCATTAACCATTATATGAAGGTGTGTGTAAGTGTAGCTAGAATACTTATTATAACAACATCCTAGTTTATTAAAGATACTAGATTTGTTACAAAAGAAATTAATAAAAAGAGTTTAGGGGGTTGGAGAAGCAAAATAAAACAAAAGAGCACAAGTGAAGACGTTGCCTTAAAATAGGGTAACTCCCTTTGGTTTGAACCAAAAGTGTTTATTGAAGAGCTTCCTGCCTAAGTTAAGGCTTCTAGGATTAGGAGAGAAATTTGGAGAGACAAAATGATCAGATCTTGGCCGATCCAATGGTTTGAGTGGTGTGGGTAAGGTGGTAGAGGTGGGGGCCATTTATAAGAGGAGAGGAGGGGCACTCTTGGTAAAGTATAAAACGATACTTTATTTTCAAATGGTTTTCGGATTTTAATGGTCCCAAATTGATTTGTTTCTAGTATAAGGTGATAAGGTTTTGAAATCCACCCATCAAATAGGTTTTTGACATGTTTAAGTCCTATATCGTTCCATTTTATTTAAATCATTAAATAATGAGGTCATCGCTGCATCATCATGATGTCATAATGAATTTAAATTATTTAATGTCTAAAAATTACAAAACAAATACTATGATGTAGGAAATCTTTGTATCTTTCCAATGACTATTTATAGTCAAAATTCTGACTTGTATAACCACATTTAAAAATTGTTTTAGTAAACCATATCATGTTTGTGAAATTTTTATTTTAACTTTAAATAAAAGGCATAAATGTCATTATCAAACCCAAGTGGCTCCATGGGGTACCAAAAATCGACCCATGGGTTGTCTCGGTTGGCCAAAACTCATCCAATAGGGTTAGGAAAAGTGTCAAGATATTTTCATTTTATTATAATATCATTTTTACCTTAAATAACACTAATTACCTTTAATCGCGATTAATAAAACTTAAAAGTTACTTTTCATCAAAAATTATTTTCATCCAATTGAACCACATTTTACTTAACAATTATAATCATTTAAATTTGATTTTTGAAATTCAAATCACAGAAGTGGTAAAGTCCCATTTAAATGAAAAATCAAATTTTGTAACCACCACTTTGTGGTTTCACTATTCATCAAAAATTGATGTTTTTCAGAAAAATACCAAAAATTCACCCTAAGATATATTTGTTATTCCGAATTCAAAAATGATATCTATTTTACCAAATTCATAACATAGAAGTTGCATTAATTAATTTTATAAATAAATCCTGCTGTTAAAAAAAAATAGCGTGTTTTTATGAAACAATATCTTCTAAAAGATTGACACTCGTTTATGTCCAATCTTAAAGTGATATTAATTACAATGACCACCATTGGACTAAATGGTAAAAATATATTCTATTTAAACTTTAAAACTAATTAAAAATATAATATAATCATATAAATAAATTAGATTAAAAAGAGGTTTTGAATTAAAATACAACATTTTTCACTATTCATTAAAAATTGAACTTTTTCGGAAAAATACAAAAAAATTACACAAAGTAAATTTTGATGTCCCGATTATAAAGAAGAATTTTATTTTGTCAAATATAACACATAAAATTTCCAAAAAGTGGATTTAAAAGAGGTTCACCATCAAAAGGTGGTTAATCGACCTTTTAAAGAATATTAGACTGTCTACGCTTAAAATTGGATTCATTCGCATTTTTAATCCTCTATCATTTATTCTAAAGAGTAAAAATATTTGAAAAACATATATAATAATTTTGTAGTTAGTTCTATTCATTCCCTCCATTACAATGACTAGGCATTAACTACCATTTAAAATAATATTATTTTATTATTAGAGTGCAACGTAAGATTCCCAAGAAACTCGTTGTTGCATTTTGGGTACGCCATCGAGCATAGCATCCCCTTTAAAGTAATATTAATATTTTATTCAAAAATATGATTAAATATAAAAATTTCATATTCTTTATTTACCTGGGGTGTTACAGTATGATTCACGTTATGTGAGCTATAATGGATCCTGGAAACTACCTAATTACTTTTGGATATGAGGATGGTAGTAGGGTACCCTTGATATTTATTAGTATATTATATACTCTTGTATGAGATAAATAATGAATAAACTCACATTATCAAACCCTAGACAATGATACTTCTTTCTAATCTTCATTTTATCTGCATCTACATTTTGGATAGTTTATTTATCCATTTTATTTAAATTTAAAATTTCCAAACTCTATGAAATTTAATTGATTTGAAAATGAAAAAAAAACAAAAAAAAATTATTAGGTGAATTAGAATTAGTGATTGAACAAACTATGATACTATTCAAGTGAGACAACAATGGTTACACTTTCTGCCACATTAGGAGAATAAATTTACATTTTTCAAACCGTATGATAGAAATGTATTAATAATATAAGTTAATAATAAGTATTTACACATATAATATAAGAAAATTATATATATTTATGATTTAATATAACCCAATAAATATAAGTTCAGTTTAGATATTCTTTAAAATCGTAAAATTCTAATTCAAATCCCATTTATGAAATAATACTCTAAAAATTAAAATAAAATTAATTATTATTGAATAATAATTTTACAAATTAAAATGGTAATATATAAACAATAAAAAATAAATTATGTAGTTAATATTACAATATGCCTCAATGAATGGGAATTGAGATGAATTCCCTTACCTCAAAATTAATTATTATTAAACATGATATAAAATTTTTATACTAGTTTTAAACATATTATAGAATAATATAATAACCATAATAATATTTATGATATCTTATATTATCTTTTATAACATCTTATCACCAATTCGTTAATAATATTTCATTATTTTCTCTGATAAAATTTTTAATTGCCTTATTTTCTCTTTGGTATTTTTTCATAAAAGTTTTTATTTTTGTGTATATTATATTGTTACATGATATCCAAAATGATAATAATGAAATTATTATAATATTTATATATCTATTGTAATTTTTATTCCAATAATGATAGATGGTTTGAGAAATGAGGTTTTTTATGATCATAGAGATGGTATGTTATACACACAAATGGGTAACATATCCATTTTTCAATGATCATTGTAGAAAGGATGTAATTAATATTGTATCTTTGAAAAATGATAATAATATAATAAATAAACTATTATTTCATTAATTATACTTACATATATCATCTATTTGGTGTGGTCAGGAAAGGAGAGTCACATCACTTTTTGAAGGTGTTAGTCCACATGTAAATGGACGATGTTATCATATTTAAGTGAGTGAAGAGGAGATAATGACACTTATATATTATATTTTAATAATTATAAACATTCCATTAATATCATATTTATTTTATTTATATGAAATCTATTCATTTAATATTTCTTTATCACCTCCCATGTAAAGAGTTAGTGAAACACAAATCAAGTGAGGCGATAGTCCACCATACACCCCAGCGCCATTATCCTATCCCCTATGGAATGGAATGTTAATATTAATATACTATATAATTACTCTATTTGTATATTTATATTATAATTATTATATATGTACATTATATCCATCATAATAACCACCCTTGATAGGTAGTAATGAAAAAATCATTGGCATCAGTTCGTGAGGCGGTAGTCCTCCGTACTCAAGAATTAATATTTCGTAACCCATTTCATGGAAGTGAAAATTGTTGTATGTAATTACATCCACAAAAAACGTTTTTGTATATTTAATATAGTGATATTATTAAATCATCATGGTTTAATATGAATTGAGTGAGGTGTATGATGGAATAAGAAAAATTCTAATTGAAGAACATTAACTCTTATTTCGGGATCCTCTTTAGGTTTGCAGCATTTGCCTTAAAAGGTTGTCTTTATGCCCAGAATAAAACTTATACTATGACGGTAGAAAATTTGGGATGTTATTACAGTTGTTAGTGGCTGAAACAAATCGTGTTAATTTATAAATAACTGTGAAGAGGGGGTAGTCTTTTATTAAGTAAGGTGAACAACACACTTTTAATTTATAAAAATAAAAAGTTGTACCCATATTTTCACATAAAAAGGGTAAAAATGGACTATAATAGACATTTAAACATTATATGGATGAAATATGGCCATAAAATATATTTTGGTCAAATTTTTTGGTAATTTTTACCCTTATCCGTTTATTTAATCCACCTTCGTAAATCCATTTTTACCATAACCATGATAAATAATTTTTACTATTTTTGCAATTCATTTTAGAAAAAAATTATGTTTAATGTATTAGATAATATAAATTATCTTTATTCTAAATATTTTATCCATTTAAATATTCCATTCGCATGTGTAGAAACATTTCCATTAAAACTAATCTTGAAAATGTGATGATAATGTGTTTTTCAATGGGAAAATGTTCAAAAGGTTACTAATTTTTAATATCAAAATTCAAAATAAAAATGATAACCCTGAAATGAAAAGTATTAAAATACATATAATGTAAATAATTTTACTTAGAAAATATTAAAAATGTAATTTTAATTTATAAATAATTTAAAAGGAAAGACAAATTTCTATTAAAATTCATTATTTTCATTATTTACCAAAAAAAAATATTTCAGAAAAATACAAAAAGTTTACGATAATATAATTTTCATATGATTATTTAAAAAAGTATTTTATTAAATAATTTTTATGAAATTGGAAAAATTAATCTATATTATGTGTAGAAATAACGTCTAAACCATCTCGTAGAAAAATAAAAAAAATTAGAAAATATAATTTTTTTTCTTTTTAATGATTCTTGTTTTATTTATAATCAGTAGATAACAATAATTTTCATAATTTATTCAGAACTATTTACACCTTTTAATTTAACGGCTATGTTAAAATGGTATACTATAGTATAGTTCATTTAAACTAGGGGTTGTATGTTCTGCAAGCTATCGAAAAGATTAAATATACTGAAATTTATTTATTGTGTTGTTTATGATCAGTGTTGCATGTTTTAGAAAGTATTGAATACATTATTATTATTTCATAATTTTAGGTTGTTTCACTTCTAGATAATATGCCACATCATGAATGTTTTTCTACATGATGTAATTTAGATGTTATGTTTGGTTATAGAATTCATGAAGGTTTCAAAGAAGAATATCCTGAGACTCCTAAGAGAATTAAATAAATATATTTAGCATGTTTTAGAATGACATTTAATTATATAAGAGCTAGTGGATATATTGACCAGTTTGAATGAGAATATTGTCTAACATAAATTAGATTTAGTTTCTATATTAAAATTATTTAAACAATAATCATTGAATTCTATGAATGTAAGAAATATAAATAGATAATGAAAAAAAATATTTTTGGATAATTAAAAAACTGATACTAAATTACAAGTGATAAAAGAAACATTATTGGTTATAATGAATGTTAGTGACATCCAGAAAAGGGGACCAGTGTATCATAGAAGAAGGAAAATACCTTTGATATATTTATGTCAAATAAGTAAATATAGAAGGAAAATTTGATGAAGAAGATAGTGTGGAATATTCTATTTTCTATATGAATTGACCATTCTAATATTATGATGATTCTATTAGACGATTTTCATGTTTTTATTTGGTGTATATTTTTTCAGTCAAAGATATTTTTTAGGAATATGATTACATTATTGATGATTATGTAGAATTCCAAATTTAAAAATGTTTTTATATATTATTCATGATGATGAACCACTAAATATTTAGAGGGTAATAAAATAATAAAAATAATAATAATTCGGTAGACTTATCTAAAATTTTATGATATATCTCACAATGGTGGGGGAAAGTGTAAAAACCCCCCAATATATGACTATTTATATTATAGAGACTCGAGAATGTACACAACTATTACCTTGTAATAAAATTTTATTTTACTATAATGATCAATGATGAAAACTACACCTACCAATAGTTTTCAATATTCAAATTAGTGTTTAATATGTGTCTTGAAAAATTATTTGAACAAAATAAAGAGTATTTTTTCCCTTGGATCAAACACTTATTAAAAACTCGATTCATTATTGTTTCTTTTATTAATTTTAGTACATGTTGAGGTGAGTGTTGTGGGTTAATATTGTGATTAATAATTATTAACTGAGAATATGGTTTGAGTGTTAAAGGTGGATAATAAAAAGTGAAATTAATTCTTTTTCAATGGGGAACAAAGATTGACCCCCTCCCAATGTCCTTAATCAACTAGGCACCTAATTTGGAATTATAAAAGACTTGATATCTGATAATTATATTTAATTTTTTTCATGTTGTTTTTAACAGTTCTATATGCGGTGCATACGTACAAATATTATTGTGAATACATTTATTCAGAAAAAGGAAGTTACTTTAGTTGGTTCCAATATAGATGATTCTGCCATGATATTGAGAAATAGACAAAAATGGGAGGTAAAATATTTTTGGAACATCTCAAAAGAAAATAAATATACACCACTAGATAAATGTAATCAACGTTATAATTTATTATATAATAAATCTATTGGGAATAATAATTTTTAATAATTAGTTTTCCAAAGGGGGTTATTAGGTTCATCGATAGAATCCTTGCTCGCTTCATTTGGGATGAATTAACAGAGGGGAAGAGGGAGTGGGTGTAGTTGAGAATGATGGCTTGGCCCATCTATGAAAGAGGAATCAATGTCAAGAGTCTGGTGGATACAACTCATCACATTCGTACAAATCTTTCATGGGAAATCATGGAGGAACGTACCATTTGGGGGATGCACATGACCTGAAGATACAGGACTAGTATTGCAACTGCATTATCCTGGAGGTCGCCTCCGTGGTACTTGGTATGAAATATCATCACGAGACACCTCTCGGTACAAAAAATGGATTACTGGGGAGTGGAACACCCTCTATTCTATCAAAATTGGTCGAGTAGTGTGCTGGGATATCCAGGATTCCCAACTCCAACTATCATCATTAGGGAAGAATGCATGCATCCTTAGTTTTTTAGATCGATTATGGATGCACCTCCACAAGATGTTTTTAACTCTGTTCTAATGAACTCTAAGAAGTAAAGGTGCATCTATACCCCTTCCACATTGGGTAAGCTGAACATGACGTATTTTAAAGGAGTAACATCCTTCTGGGGTAGTACCGAAGATTAAACCCTATGGATTGGTACAAAAAATCCCTACTAAACATAACTTCCTCACAAGGAGTATATTATTTAATGTTATACCCTCTAATGATAACATAAACTGTTTAGGCATTAGCTTGATTCCAGATGTAATTGTAGTGTGGCTAAAAATGACGCGATAATTAATGACATATTCTTTGAGTGATAATGGGTTTGTCAGGTGAGGATTTTCATTAGGGTGCGCATAGGGTACTCTCCCCATAATTATAACAATAATAGGTTCATGAGCGCTGGGTACATGGGATCAATGGGTCTGTTATGGAGATTGAGGTGCGAGCCATCATCCTTAATGCATTCTACTGGTCTTTATGAAAGCAAGGAATCGAGTCGTGTTTGAGGGGTTCTCTTCTATGGGTAGATCTATTGTGGATAGAGCTGGATGTATTCAAATTGACTTGATCGGTATTTTTGGCATCAGGAAGGAGGTTTTATCCCTTTGCACGCTATAGGTTTCACAGAGTGAGACTCCTCAGCATAGTTCTTAGGCATAGGGGGGATGAATTCGGTGGGATCTCTCAGGGGGCAGTCTTAAGCTTAACACAAATGAATCTTTTGCAATGGGTGATATGCGAGGAAGAGGAGTTATCTGTGACCTTAGGGGAGTCTGGTGATGGAATTCACAACCCATTTTGGAAGTGTAATTCTATTCGGGCGGAGTCTCTTTTGGTTATTGTAGGGCTTTCTATGTGCATTCATAGGGAAATTATAATCTTGCAACTGGAAGCATACTCCATGATTGTTCATGATGTTTTTCAAGGTAAAAGCACCACTTCTTGGTCAATTTTCTATACTATTCGGTAATGCAAGGCCCTCCTTAACCAAAACATTAGATTCAAACATACTTGGCATGAGGGGAACAATGTGGCTGACTACATGGAGTCTCTTCCTGTCAGCGGTAACCCAATATCTTCCTTTCTATCGTGTCTCATTTTAAATGGGATGGGGTGAACATAAATCAAGGTGATTCCCTTGGCCATCATTATTTCCGGCCCCCGAGGTTTGGTTTATCTCTTCTTTGTATTGTCCCTTTTGGGACTCTTTTTGTATAAAAATAGTAATGTTGGATGGATGTGAAGAGTATGATGAGGGTGAGTCTATTGAAACATTGGAATACCTCTTCTATGAAGAAATTAATTATTTGAAAAAAACTTCACTGAGTATTTCACTTCTATATTTTGTTCTATTATGGGGTTGTGTGATGAAAAATCACATCTAGTTGAGGAATTTAATGGTATGGAGGAAGCATCGACTAAATTTTTTTGATGATTCCAAACACTCACTAAACTTATTGAATCCAAATAAAAATATATAATTCCTTTTAATAAAAATATTTAAATAGTTAATGATTAATTGTAAATAAATAATTTTACAAATTTTTTATTAATAATGTTTTTTTGGAAAGATACATTCTTTAAATATTTCCATGAAATATACAATTAATGAAAAGTATGCCCTATTTATGATTAAACCCACAACTATTAAGAAACATAAATATTACTAGAAATACAGTTTAATAAAGAATGAATATTTGTTTAAGAAACATAATAGTAAATGGGAATAAACCTTGAGATCAGTTGGGGATAAGAAGATCTCTATAAAAATGATGTTTCATTAACATGATGTGAAATTTAAAAATCTACAATCAGTACCTGCTAGAACATCACAAACAACTGAGATGAAAAATACTACCTCAAAAACTTTTGATGATATTTTTATCCTAAAAGGGATCATATCAATAAGAAAAGGTATTTAAATCATTTCTTGATAAACCCAAAATAGGATCGTAGAAAAAAGGTAACACATGACATAGTTAATTATATTTTTTCTGATGTAAGTTCATATGATAGTATTTGTTTCAGTTTAAAATATGGGTAAACAAGTGTTAATAAAATTGATAATAGTTCTAGCACTAACACATGTGTGGATGTCAGTATATATAAGAAGTGAATTTCCCTCTAATAAGAGACCTAAATAATTATAATTCTACTAAAAAATATTGAGGTGAAAAAGTTATGATTTCATTCTAGGATAAATCTATAAGTATGGTATGATTATTTATAAGAAATTAGTAGCTCTTTGGAGGATTTTTTATTGGGAAGGTGGGGTTTGGAAAAAATATATCAACTCATAGAAATTATTAATGTCCAAAATTATGGGGGAGAATACCTAATGTGAAATGAAAAACATTATGGTTAGAAGAAAAATTCATATCAAGCTATGCTTTTTCTTATTAATTGTTGGTTTTAATGCTCTGGTGACTTCTATGATTATTGAAATAATCATGGGAATAGTTAGGAAGAGTTTTATTATATTAAAATCATGCAAAATTTTAATGCTGAAAAGATGAAAAACCCATAATTGGATACGTTTCTGAAAAGTAAAACTAAGTCATCCTTGGGATATAAGTTAGTGAAGACATACAGTAAAAAATATACTCCCAAGTAGAAACTTGAGAAATATGTCAAAAAAAAGTAGGGATTATTTTATGATGGTAAACAATTCTACATCATTGACTATTACAGAATGATAATATAAATTATATTTATAGGAATCCATATAAAATAAAGAGTAAAATCAATACATGAACAAAAAAGGAGCATATGTTCAGTGGAAGACATCTCCAATAAATATATAGGGAAGTCTCCCAGAATTTGTAACCAATCTTTTTTTATTAAACCATGTGTAAAATTTAATAAATCAATTTTAAAAGACCGTATGAATATCCTGAAACTCAAGAATTATTTTTGTGAAATATAAAGCATTCACCCCTAGATTGACATTCATTTTTTGGTTGATATAATAAAGAAAACACAAAACATTGAGATAGTTAAAGAAACCATGAAATCCATGCTACTCAAGGATGTTTATAATTAATGATCCAAAAGAAATACATGCATAGAGGGTTAGAAAGAATATAGATAAAAAATGAATGTGGTTTTTGAGGGGATATCCATGAATCTTCTTGGCTTCACTTACATAGGTGATGATGAGAGACTCATTGATTTTCCCTTGTATTTATTTTTATATGCTTTCATGTAGTGATTTAAATGTGACATTTTAAAATGGATAATAGGATGATTGTTGAAATTTATTTACAGATTATGAATAATCATATATCATTGAGTTTTTAATACCTCCTTTCAAAATTTTAAACTACATCAAAGTATGATTGGAATTATGATAAGGAAATAGAAAAATTATAAAGAAAAATTGAGTGCATCCCTTGAGGGGTGATATTTTGTAGATAAGATTCTAGATATGTCATTTTATATTTATCTAAACTATAGAGAATAATTATAATCCAGAATATGATGTGTAACAACCACTTTCTGATCCATGGTTTGATTATATAAATTTTTTTAAGGGGGATTTATAGTTGAGAAAGAAAATATATTTTGAATTTTGTTATCTTCCACGATCAATAAACATCACTGTTTTAATTTTATTAGGTAATGTAAATAAGATATAAAGATAAATCTATTTAAATACACCATGAATATATAAAGTAATATTGGTTTCACATTCGAGATAGTTATGGAAAAAAATGTTATGTCTAATAACACTTGTTTTCTACAACTAGCATGGCTTGTGTAGATGAATAGTTGGTCAATTTTGTCTCATTTATAATAATAGTGTGTTTTAATCCATTTTCCAATTGTATCAATGTTTGAATTTTATAAAAGTGGAGAATATTTTATTTAAAATAATGGAAGAGTCATGAATATGAGAATATAATTCTATTCCACATTTTTTTCTTCATTGTATTTATTGTTAATTGGAAAGAAAAAAATATGGACTTTATAGATGATGTGGGTATTGAAAAAAAAATTAAAAGGGGAGACTGAAAATCGAAATATTATTATGATAAAGAGTTGTGATTGATATATTTGGTGTCAATATATAAAAGGGAGTTAAAAAAATATATGATAAAGTTGGGAAATGATATAAGGGACCACTAATTTCTTGAGTTACGACTATTATTACATATTAAAAGAGTATGTAGAGATGGTGATCATTCTTCTTTGTGTATTTGATTAAAAAATCAATGTGTAAACCAATAAATATGATTATTTTTGGGATAGATTAAAAATATTTCTCATATGTTCTAAAGGGAGAAGGAATTCATTATCTACAACCGTTTCAATGGAGTTACAAGAACAAAGATAATATAAAACATATGAAAATGTAATGAAAATAATGAAAACATTTAATTACTGTTGGAAGTGCTACCCATGGATCACTGAGAAAGAAAACTATTATATCAGGTGAATCACAAAACATCGATAATCCATTAAGGCGATTTAGAGTGATTCAAAGAGGTTTTGAGCTCATTTATTTAAATATATAACTTATGGAGTTAAACTATATAAATTTGGAACCATACAAAATGAATTTTTAACATAGATATCAGATAATGAAAATGGAATAAGATAAATAACATATTTTGATGATGCATAACATATTTCCCCAAGATTCACTAGAAAGTTGGAAATGGAAGAAGGTCATTGTGCATACGTAATATCTTTGAGGGTTCATAATATATTTCTTGGAGATAGATGACTAAATAATTTAAAAGTAATAGAATGTGTAACATATTGTATAAAACATAAGATATATCTTGGAGTTTGATGTTGGAAAATTCACAAAGTCATAAAATACATAACATTTTTTAATATGTATTATATTCACTAAGAGTTCATATTAAATTTGAAAAAAAATGATATATTTTGTATAATACATGAGAAATATAAATTCATATTCAATATTGTTTTCTAGAAAGCACTAAAATGAGAAATATTTTTGTTATATTATGTGATACATAAAAATAAAAACAAATTTCACATGGGTTTCAAGTTTATAAAAAATGGGAAATCAATGTGCTCAAAAAATGATACATAATATATTAATTAGCTTTCTTATGTCATTATTTTTTTAATAAATGTGATAATTATAAAGAATGAATTATCGAATATTTCTATGATCAATTATTTTAAAAATAATAAAAAATAAAATGAGGCACAACCTATTTCTCAATGTATTAATGTTTATAATGAGGCATGGATTCATTCCAAGAATTTGAAAGTCCTCACACCACTAAAGAAGATTTGATTATTTGATGGTTTATTCCATAAAGTCTTCAAAACCTGAAAATTACTTATAAAATTCTTGTAATCATCGAGGTATAATATCCAAAGTCATATAGAATAGTTAAATAGATATATTAAACCAAATTTTTAATGTGATTAAATTAAATTATAGATTTTGGATATCATTGACTAATTTCCATTGAAAGGTCTAATGTTTCAAATTAAAAGAATTTTTCATGTTCAAATCATGGAAATAATATTCATGATATTATATGAATATTAAAATATGTATGGTAAGATGAAAGAATAATTCTGAAAAAATTATGAAATTGATACCTTATTCCATGGGAATAGATCTTCTGTATCACTTAAAATAGAGGCATTGTCATCTTGAAATGAGAATTAGTTTGTCAAAGAATAAGTAGTATAAGTCCTACGATAATTCTATATTATAAAACAAAATAAAGGATAAAGAATCAAGGAAACAAATATTATGAAATATTTTTTACTCTATATGCATTGATCATTTTGATATTGATTTTATGAAATAAGAGTGTTGATCTTGTGTTGTTTTTGATCATATTACAGTAGTAATAGATCTATTTTATGATGAATTAGATCCTATAATTGAAGATTAACTGACATAGAAAACTTACATAAAGTCATTTTTATAATTTTTAATAGGAAACACTAATGTGTTCACAGACACCAGCATAATAAAAACAAGAAATATATCCTAGAACCTCAAAAGATTTCTTGATATAACTCACACTAGTGGGCACTGGTATAAAGAACCTATCAGGTGGTGGTTACTTTTGAAACATATATACGCAAGGATGTACACTACCCACGTCATGAAATATACTTTTACATAACTTTAGGGATCAAAGAATAAAATTTTCCACTTCTTTTTATAATCAATTTTCATATTACTAATTAATCATTGTCTTAAAACTCAAACTTATCACTATATAGAGTAGGTTTCCACCTTGGATCTAAATGTTGTAAAAGTTTATTTGTGGTTATTTTTATTATATTTTATAAATTACATGTTTAAGTGTGTGTTTAGGGAAAAACTTTTATCTATACTTACTAAATAGGATATAGGTTTGAGCATTATGAGTTAGAATTGAAATTGAAACATAAACTAATAAGATTATGGGAAAAAGAATCACAACCACCCCAACCCCCTTATAGTATCCCTATATGATCCACAAGGAAATTCACTTTCAATTTATTACTATATGTTTTTTAATTATCATTCTTAATAATCATCGAGGTAGGTAGAATAGAATGGAAATCATCAATGGAGTGGTCCTCTTGGTCACACATTACAGAAACCTCTTCTAATAGGTGGAGTTTATTCCCAACCTTCTGTATATTTTTTTAAAACTACTTCTAAAAATTTCCCTATTCAGTGGGATGCATACCCCCACGTACATTTCCTTCCATAAACGATAGACTCATAGTTATATTGGTAATTAAACTAAAAAAATCATTCCATGGTTCTAGAACATCCATTGTTCCAATACTATACATAAAATTCATAATTACCTTTAAAAAATCATTAATCATAGATCATTTTTTAGACCAAAATTATTCTAATTGGACAAAAAAAATTCTCTTAAAATTATTATTGTTTCCATATCATTTTAGATCATAATTTATATAATTTCACTCTTTTAAATCCATAGTACCCAAATTTTCAAATTTCTAGAAATCCTTCTAATTTTCTATAAATGTAGTTTTATATAATTATAAGCTTTATTCAGGTTTTCCACCAAAACATCTATGATATATATCAACCATTGAATGTTGTTATCTTTGGAAATATTGAATTTCCTAATTTATTGATACTCAAAATTCGTCCATAATTTCCTTTATCATTTTCCAGCTTCATGAAGAAAATTATGAAATTTGGATTTATACCAGCATAATTATTTTTATCCAAGATTAATATATATATTAAAATCTATATATACTTATCATTTTTTTGAAATAATTTATGTTTCCATATTAAACCTCTTATTTTCAACAATTAACTTATTTAACTTTTTAATTTCACTTGTCATCTATGCTCTTTTTCATCAATTCAAATGGCATAGTTGACAGATAATTAAAAACCCTTAAAAAACATGATCAATTTTACAATTGATAAATATTCAATATAACCTATTTAAATTCCCCTAGAAACCTGAAGTATGTCTTTGAATCTATACCACATTAATCACTACTGATATCATTAATTGTGATCTCAATTTCAATTTCATTTTCAAAGAGAATAATTTCACAATATTAACTGGATGAATCTATTTTTGATCAAAATAACAAATATCATTGTAATTAAAATTTTCTAAAAAAATTATATTCTCAAATTTAAAGAAATTATTATATTTCCCTATACAGTAATACTTTTATACATTCTTCTTCATGGAACATCGACGATTATCATATTCACCATCACTCTATTGATTTTTCATCTTATGTTATAAAAGGGAAATTAGAACTACAATTTACAATATCCCAAAAAATGAGTACTTGAAACATAATTTCCCATGAAATTTACATTTTCCTTTTCGATAAATTTTTAATAATACTGATATGATCTTATCAAACACCACGTCAAAATATTTATCTAAATCAAAATCTTCATAATCAAAAACATTCTTATGCTTTTATATCATTAAATAATTAATGTAGAATATCCTTTTAGACATAATATTCTTATTAAATACAATTTTCTTATTTAGTTAATGTAAAATTAGGTTATTTTGTAGATCATTTAAGGGAATTGTTTTTGGATCAAAATCATCATGTTTGGAGATGTTTTCATTAATCATATTTGTCAATATGCATAGTATAATCTTGAAAAATATTTAATCCTCTAATGTTTCACCAAAACCAGGGACTATTATAAACATTTCATTTAATATAAGGATTAATTCATCTATAGTTTCCACATCATTAATTTTATGACCGTCATATTTTAATAGTAAGATGTGTTTTTATTGCTTCATTATTTCATTTCCTTTATAGTTTTAAAACATCTCATGTATGGATTGAACTATCTGGATAACTTTCACCTTAATAAATTACATCCTTGAAAGAGATGACAGTATATAATTTATAGAATTACAATAATCCCCTAAATCATTACTATCTACTATTTTCATAGTAGTACCTTCAACGTGAGGAATGAACCCATCATTGGAAACCTCCAAAACATTCAAATTTTTTGAACAACAACTAAAAATTCATGTTATTTGATAAAATATAATTGAACCCAATTTTTTCAAATTTAATTATTCAAATAATTAAAATTTTTAATCCCCTTGATATATATAGAATTGATGTTTTCCATATTTACAAAAAAAATAAGTGACCAATTCTTCAATCATACAGATAATATTTCATGAAATAACTCAATAATTTTTTATAATATCCTAGAAGTATTCAACACTTTTATTGATGACCATAAGATAGAATCTATTTAATTGAAACAGATTTTGGGGGTCCCATTATTAGTGTGGTTCAGTAAGAGTGGGAGTGAGTTAGTGACAAATAATTGATTAATTTTTTTATAATTGCTTATGAATTCAACTTTCATTGCTTCATTGAGTGATTTATCTCACTAGTTAACTCACACATATCAAGTAAATAAATAATTAAAGGAAACTATAAATAAAATATTCAATACTAAAAAGGAATAGTCAGTCCATAGCATGCTCTGGACTCACCTGAGACAACAAAATCCATTAAAATAACCACTCGGGGTTACAATGAGAAAAGAGTATTCCTAAGTTCAAGAATATAATAAAATCTGTATTATTATATCCTAAAAATTATCCCAACCAATATTCAATGTTGTATTATACTATAGTAATCTATTTATTATCCTACTACTCAAATAATTGTCTCCTTAAAACATAATGTTCTATTATACATCTACATATGGAGGAACTATTATGAACTTTATTTTTCATTATGTTCTCACTTTATAGTATTTCTATTTCTCTTATTATTCTTATATTTGTTGTTCTATAAGTACTTTTACTCTTAAATTCTCCTTTTCTTCCCCCATGATGCATTATATTTCTTTAGTACAACCAAGAGTGATATACACTTAATTCTATTTCACTATGAATGATAATTTTTCAATTTATCTCACACATAGTGGTATCTTCTTCATGTACAAGAAATAATTTAAATATACAAATTATAATAAAAACTACCTTTATCTACATTTTATAACTTATTTCCTTTTTTATTTTATTATTTTAGTCAATGGGTATTAAATTATTAAATCTAACACAATAAAAAAAATTATTGGATGATTTATAATACACCCTACATATTTAAGAAAAATTAAAACAAATCTACTTATTCCATCATAGTGTAATAAAAAAACTCATGGTGTTTTAAATCCTTACCTAATATATTGAATCAAATACTACCACTGTGATATTTCAATAATAAAATATCCACTTTTGCATCATCTAATTTAAATTCTGATTTCTTAAATTACTATAAGTAATATTTTTGAATTAATTCCCCATTAAATTTTAGGATTCAGTGAAAAATACTCGTAATAATTTTTAGTGCACATATTTTGGCTAAGTAATTCATCAAACATTTTAGATTAACTTCTTAAATTTTATGTTTTACATATTATGTATTTTTATAAAAAACATTCTTTGTATATTTCACATAATCTTCATACATGACATCACACATATTAAAAAACAACTTATATTTTAAAAAAGGTAGATATTTCTCAAAAAACATACATATTTAAAAATATATTATGAATCACTTTTTATTTCCTATTTTTTACTTCAATGCAGCAAAACATCTCACATATGCTATGACACATCTTATATATTCTTTTACTTTTCCATATTTCCTCTCCAATACAAAATAACAAATTATATATTTTCTGAGACATATGAAATATTATATTACTTTTCTAAATTTGTTCTTCAATTTATAGTAACATCTACCTTATGTTTTGAGAAATATTACATATTTTATGTTCTTTCTAAATATTATTCAACAGAAAAAAATACCATAAATTTTCTCTTAAAATTTTTTGGATTCTCTGGATTTTCTAAAATCAAGACATTCCTCAGGGAATATATTTTATATTATGAAAAGAAGATTATATGTATATTTGAAAGTTCATTTCCTTTTCCAAATCCTTATAGATGGGAATACCATACATATTCACATAAGATTTCAATACTAAACTAATGTTTTATTTTAACTCAATAGTTCTAGAATTATTTAACTAAATTAAAATTCAATTTAATTATTCTCTAAAATTATCCAAACTGATTTTAGACAATTTTAAACATCCAAAAAAGCTTTAATAGAGAAATTAGAAATTATTTTATGTGTGTTTTGGAATTATTTTTGTATTGAAAACAAATGGAAACACACTAAACATATCTACTCCACTTCATAACAAATCTATTTCATTCTTCATTAATTCTTATTCCCTAGAAATATTCATAAATATATAGGGATCTTCTTACACAGTATATCAGAGAAACTTAAAAAAGAGTCTCAAAAAAATTCTTATGATCTCAACATCTCTCAAAACATCAATTTGAATCAGCCCAACAAGCGAAAAGGTCATTATCTATGTGATGTTTCTAATTATTTCATCTAATTTATATGGTTTCTTCAAATTTTTACTAAAAATTATTATTTTAAACATCAACTTGATAATTATTGTGGGGGTGTTATGGAATTTATTTTTTCTATCACCATAAAATGGAAACAATCCTCTGTCACTGATGATCTTGTTTTGTTATTCTAATCTCCCAAAAAACAAGATGGAATAAATCAATCAATTAAAATTAATAAAGGTTATTGAAGTGGAAGAGGAATAAAGGTGAATATTAAAGAATAAAATAAAAAACCAAACTTATAAATAGTTTAACAACAAAATATGCACTAATAAAAGTGTTATTTTGATTAGTAATGTCCTGATAACTCAAACATAAATTGATGATTTTCATGTTATTTATAAAATAGTATATTTTAAACTATTAATGTATGAAGGAACATCCAAATTTTGTATTGCTAAGTATGTAGAATTTGTTTGGGAAGGCATGTAACTCGTTTGAGGCAGTCTATAAGTACTATACAAGGTTGAGTACTTATATCATGTCAACTAAGAAGCGTTATATATGTTACTCTAAATTCTCATATTCAGTGTGAAAGTAACCTAGATGAGGCATGCAGGTAACATAGAATTTTCATTAATTATATAATGGTCATTAACATTCTAAGAGAATTGTGTAAATGTTACTTGACCTTTCTGGGTAAAGATATGTCTATGAAGAGATGAATATGTAAATATCATTTGGATTTAATAAGTCATATGTAAAGGTAAATAGAAAATTCAGTAACCATGTAAGTCACTACGGGAAAAATGAGCAATTGCGACGGGCTATTTGCGACGGGAATAAATCCCGTCGCAAATAGTCATGTTAAAAACTTATTTGCGATGGGGGTATTTCCCCGTCGCAAATAAGGAGGCTTTTGCGACGGGATTGCTTTCCCCGTCGCAAATAAGTTTCCCGTGATGCGCGCCAAATCGCGGGAAACTTATTTGCGACGGGGGAATATTCCCGTCGCAAATAACTGGCGGCGGTAAAAGGTATTTGCGACGGGAATATTCCCCCGTCGCAAATACTATGTCGGCAGGGGTTATTTGCGACGGGTCCCGTCGCAAATAACTATTTACCGGTTGACCGTAATAAATGTTGGCTAAGGTATTTGCGACGGGTACCGTCGCAAATAATACAATTTGCGACGGGATTCCCGTCGCAAATAATCTAACCTATAAATACCCCCATCCGTTTTTTTCATTTCATTCTCATTCCTTATCTTCTCCTTCTATCAAAATTATATTTCTAAAGTTGAGTTTTTCTCCAGTTTATTTTTTTTCTCCGGAGCTGATATTAAAGTTTTGAAGAACGATCAGAACAGGTCAATTTTCAAGGTATTTATCTTCATTTTAATTTTTTATTTATTTTTAATTTTTTATTAGTTTCAATTATTATTAATTAGTTGTAATTTAATTATGATTACATTGTTTTATTACTTAATAAATTTAAATTATTTGTATTGTTTATAGTTAATGGTAATTAGGAATAATTAGTAATAATTTTTAATAATTAAGAATAAATATTAATAATTAGTAATAAATACCAATAATTAGGAATAAGAACATTATTACATTATTAGTTTATTTTATTATTAATATTAAAATAATATAATTTTTTATATATATACAATTCTTTTTTGATCTGTGTGTTTGCTGTCTTCACATGTATTATTTGTATGTGGAGATAGAAAACGCACAGATCAAAGAAGAATTGTATATAAATTAGAAAATTATATTATTTTAATATTAATAATAAAATATATTAATAATGTTATTATTTGTAATTATTGGTAATTATTTCTAATTATTGATAATTATTCATTTAATTACTAATAATTAGGAACAATTATCAATAATTATCAATAATTAAGAATAATTAGTAATAATTAGTAATAATTACCAATAATTAGTATTAATTACCTATAATTAGTATTAATTACCAATAATTAGTATTAATTACCAATAATTAGTATTAATTATTAATAATTAACAATAATTAGTAATAATTAGTAATAATTAGGAATAATTAGTATTAATTAGGAATAATTAACAATAATTACCAATAATTAGTATTAATTACCAATAATTAGTATTAATTACCAATAATTAGTATTAATTACCAATAATTAGTATTAATTACCAATAATTAGTATTAATTACCAATAATTAGTATTAATTATCAATAATTCGTATTAATTACCAATAATTAGTATTAATTACCAATAATTAGTATTAATTACCAATAATTAGTATTAATTACCAATAATTAGTATTAATTACCAATAATTACCAATAATTACCAATAATTACATATAATTACCAATAATTACCAATAATTACCAATAATTACCAATAATTAGAAATAATTACCAATAATTAGAAATAAGTAGTAATAATTAGAAATAATTAGTAATAATTAGAAATAATTAGTAATAATTAGAAATAATTAGTAATAATTAGAAATAATTAGTAATAATTAGAAATAATTAGGAATAATTAGGAATAATTAGGATTAATTAGGAATAATTAGGAATAATTAGGAATAATTAGTAATAATTACCAATAATTAGTAATAATGATTATTAATTACCAATAATTAGTATTAATTACCAATAATTAGTATTAATTACCAATAATTAGTATTAATTACCAATAATTAGTATTAATTACCAATAATTAGTATTAATTACCAATAATTGCCAATAATTAACAATAATTGCCAATAATTAACAATCATTATCAATAATTACCAATAATTATCAATAATTACCAATAATTATCAATAATTACCAATAATTATCAATAATTACTAATAATTATCAATAATTAATAATAATTAGCAATAATTACTAATAATTAGCAATAATTAGTAATAATTAGCAATAATAATTAATAATTAGAAATAATTAGTAATAATTAGAAATAATTAGTAATAATTAGAAATAATTAACAATAATTAGTAATAATTAACAATAATTAGTAATAAATAACAATAATTAGTAATAATTAGGAATAATTAGGAATAATTAGGAATAATTAGTATTAATTAGGAATAATTAGTATTAATTAGGAATAATTAGTAATAATGATTATTAATTACCAATAATTAGTATTAATTACCAATAATTAGTATTAATTACCAATAATTAGTATTAATTACCAATAATTAGTATTAATTACCAATAATTACCAATAATTACCAATAATTAGGAATAATTACCAACAATTACCAATAATTACCAATAATTACCAATAATTAGTAATAATTAGAAATAATTAGTAATAATTAGAAATAATTAGTAATAATTAGAAATAATTAGTAATAATTAGAAATAATTAGTAATAATTAGGAATAATTAGGAATAATTAGGAATAATTAGGAATAATTAGGATTAATTAGGAATAATTAGGATTAATTACCAATAATTAGTAATAATGATTATTAATTACCAATAATTAGTATTAATTGCCAATAATTAGTATTAATTACCAATAATTACCAATAATTACCAATAATTAGGAATAATTACCAATAATTACCAATAATAACCAATAATTACCAATAATTAGTAATAATTAGAAATAATTAGTAATAATTAGAAATAATTAGTAATAATTAGAAATAATTAGTAATAATTAGAAATAATTAGTAATAATTAGGAATAATTAGGAATAATTAGGAATAATTAGGAATAATTAGGATTAATTAGGAATAATTAGGATTAATTACCAATAATTAGTAATAATGATTATTAATTACCAATAATTAGTATTAATTACCAATAATTAGTATTAATTACCAATAATTAGTATTAATTACCAATAATTAGTATTAATTACCAATAATTAGTATTAATTAACAATAATTAGTATTAATTAACAATAATTTCCAATAATTAACAATAATTGCCAATAATTAACAATAATTAGTAATAATTACCAATAATTATCAATAATTACTAATAATTATCAATAATTAATAATAATTAGCAATAATTAATAATAATTAGCAATAATTACTAATAATTAGCAATAATTACTAATAATTAGCAATAATTAGTAATAATTAGAAATAATTAGTAATAATTAGAAATAATTAGTAATAATTAGAAATAATTAGTAATAATTAGAAATAATTAGTAATAATTAGAAATAATTAGTAATAATTAGAAATAATTAGTAATAATTAGAAATAATTAGTAATAATTAGAAATAATTAGTAATAATTAGTAATAATTAGTAATAATTAGTAATAATTAGTAATAATTAAAAATAATTAGTAATAATTAGGAATAATTAGTAATAATTACCAATAATTAGTAATAATGATTATTAATTACCAATAATTAGTATTAATTACCAATAATCACAAATAATTATCAATAATCACCAATAATTACCAATAATCACCAATAATTACCAATAATCACCAATAATTACCAATAATCACCAATAATTACCAATAATCATCAATATTTTCCAATATTTTCCAATAATTACCAATATTTTCCAATAATTACCAATATTTACCAATATTTACCAATATTTACCAGTAATTAGGAAGAACTACCAAAAATTAAGAATAACTACCAATAATTTGGAATAACTACTAATAATTTGGAATAATTACCAATAATTTGGAATAATTACCAATAATTTGGAATAATTACCAATAATTTGAAATACTTATCAATAATTTGGAATAATTACCTTATTACATTATTTTTATATTTTATTATTAATATTAAAATAATATAATTTTCTATATTATATATAATTCTCTTTTCATCTGTGTGTTTTCTGTCTCCACATGTAATATTCGCATTCTTTTTCAAAATTATCAACCTACTCGCCAATGGAGAGGTGAAAGTGAATGCGAATATTACATGTGGAGACAGAATGTTAAACACACAGATGAAAAGAGAATTGTATATAATATAAAAAATTATGTTATTTTAATATTAATAATAAAATATACTAATAATGTAATAATGTTATTATTATATAATTAATGTTTATGAAAAAATTATATCAGTATTATTAAAATAATAAAAAATCAATATAATATTAAAATTATAAATATTTGTAACATGTTTTGCTTTATTCTCAATATATTCAATCTTTACTTGAGTGTTTTTTCTAACAAATTATTCAAAACCGGTAATGCTTTTATATTTTATAGAGAAATATGGAACAACGAGGTCGTCAACAATCATTATTAGGTGACCGCATATGGATAAATCAACGTAGAAATCCAAACGGTTCTGGTTTAAATCCAGTATATGTTGAGGGTGTGGAGACTTTTTTATCATTTGCGGAATCAAATTCAGAATTTGTTTCAGAAGGAAAAATAAAATGCCCTTGCAGAAAATTTGCATTGAGAACGTTTGACACGTTTGACAAAGTGGGAGAACATCTTTTGCGTTTTGGTTTTAAACCAGATTATGTTTTTTGGTATCAACACGGTGAATGCAGTTCCAGAGCAGGTGATACCAACTTGATTCCGGATCCATCCCGGTTTCAAGATTTAGTACATGATGTTGTAGGTTCATCTGTTCAACATACAGAAACTCTGGCTGATATAGCTTCAAATCCTGAGTTGGCACCGTCTGAATTTTATGAAATGTTGAAATCTGCTGAGGATGCATTATATCCTGGCTGCAAGATGAGCAAATTAGAAGCAGTTGCAAAATTTATAGCTATCAAATCAGATAACTGAATGTCAAACACCAGTTTTGACCAGATATTTTCTTTGCTGAAAACACTGTTACCCGAAGGAAATGTTTTACCTGCAAATTACTATGAGAGTAAGAGGTTGGTTCGAAATTTGGGACTTACTTGTCAGAAGATTCATACATGTTCAAATGACTGCATTTTATATTCTGGTGAAAATGAGTCGTTGGATAGTTGTCCTACATGTGGGCAACTGAGATATAAAGAAGGACAACACGAGAAGTCTGGTTTGATTCCTGTAAAACAGTTGAGATATTTTCCGCTTACATCCAGACTTCAGCGTTTATTCATGTCTAAGAATACAGCGACAATGATGTCATGGCATAAAGAGAATAGTTCAACCGATAAAAGCTTGAATCATCCAGCCGATGGTGATTCATGGAAACATTTTGATAGAGTGAATCCATCATTTGCTTTAGAAGCTAGAAATGTTCGACTAGGCCTTTCCACTGATGGTTTCTGTCCCTTTGGATCTTATGGTAGTCAATATTCATGTTGGCCTGTTTTTTTAACTCCGTATAATTTACCTCCATGGATGTTGATGAAGGAGCCATATATCTTTTTGACTTTACTAATTCCAGAACATCCGAAGAAAAATATTGATGTTTATTTGAATCCATTGATTGATGAATTAAATTTATTGTGGAGTACTGGTGTCAGTACATATGATGTTGCAACGAAACAGAATTTCATATTGAGAGCAGCATTGATGTGGACAATAAGTGACTTCCTGGCTTATGGGATGTTATCTGGCTGGAGTACACATGGTCAAAAATCATGTCCTTACTGTATGGGAGAGAACAAAGAATTTATGCTCATTCATGGAAAGAAACCTTGTTATTTTGACTGTCATCGCAGATTTCTTCCAGTTGTTCATCCTTTTCACAGAAACAGATCTTATTTCAGAAAAGGAACAGCTGAAAGGGATGGACCTCCAAAAATGCTATCAGGTTCGGAGTTAAAATCGGTTGTATTTTCATTACCTCCCATCACTTTTGGTCCCACAATAAACCAACAGAAAATTTCTGGTTTTGGGAAAGAACACAATTGGATTAAACGTAGAATATTTTGGGATTTTCCATATTGGTCTGATTTGTTGGTCCGACACATGTTAGATGTCATGCATATTGAGAAGAACTGTTTTGATAATTTGTTTCAAACAGTTTTGGATACGCCAGGAAAGAGAAAAGACAATGTAAATGCACGTTTAGATCTTGCCCAAATTTGCAGGCGTCCAAAATTGGAACTATTTGAGAATGTCAGAACAGAAAGGTTACTGAAACCAAAAGCAGCTTATACACTGTCTAAAGAAAACCGTTTATTATTTTGTCAGTGGATTGAAGATTTGAGACTTCCAGATGGTTGTGCTTCCAATTTGGGTAGATGTGTAAAGAATGGTTATATTACTGGATTAAAAAGTCATGATTGTCATGTTATAATGGAGAGACTTCTACCCATTGGATTAAGAGGTCTGTTGAATTCTGTGATTTGGGATTCCATAACAGACATGTCTCATTTTTTTCGGGAAATATGTGCGGCTACGGCAGATTATGATGCTCTAGGGAAACTTGAAAAATATGTTGTTGTAATTATATGTAAACTGGAAAAAATATTTCCGCCGTCTTTCTTCGACTCAATGGAACATTTGATGTTACATTTGCCATATGAAGCCAAATGTGGAGGTCCGGTACAGTTTCGATGGATGTACCCATTTGAAAGATGCATGCAAAAATTGAAAAGAAAAGTACGCAACAAAGCATCTGTTGAAGGATCTATTGCAGAAGCTTGTTTGCAAGAGGAAATATCTTTTTTCTGCTCCCATTATTTTGAATCTGAGTATCCTTCAAAACACAACCGAATGGGACGGAATGAGAGGAATATTGATGAAATCGACAATCAATTATCTGTTTTTAACCAGTCAGAGCTTGGTTTTGGTGGAGTTTCTGAATGCTGGCTTTCAGATGATGAACATCATAGAGCTCATACGTATGTTCTGCTCAACTGTGAAGAGATGACATCAGTTGTACTGTAAGTGTTTATATCACTTATTCTATCATTTATGTTACAGTAAATAACTTTGGTTTTTATAGGTTGTATGATAATCATATCAAGAAACAAATTCCACAAATTACAGCAGCTGCTCTCGAAGAACGTCGACTGAAAAATTTCTCTCAGTGGTTTCAAAAACTGGTAACATAAATTCTTTATCATTTAGCAACTCATTCAATGTATAGTTTACTATATTGATAATTATTTCACAAATCTTCAGGTGTCTCGACATGCTGATAAAATCGACAAACGGCTGTGTGTATTGAGTAACCCACCTTCCAAACTTGTTAAAACTTATAATGCATATGTGGTGAATGGATTTCGATTCCACACACATGCATTTGGGGAATCGAAAAAAACAATGAACAGTGGAGTTAGCTTGAGAGGATCTCATCATCGAGAAAATGAAGTTTACTTTTATGGCATACTTGATGAAATCATTGAACTCTGTTATCTTGGACAACATTACATAACCATGTTCAAATGTCGGTGGTTGGATACAGAGAGAGGCGTGCGTGTTCATCCGACTCATGGAATCATCGATATTAAATGTAAAAGTGTTCTCGCAGTAAATGAACCATTCTTATTGGCTCAACAGGCATATCAAGTTTATTATGCAAAGTACTGTGCAACATCAAGAGACTTGACTGATTGGTGGAGTGTAATAAAAATCAAAATTCGAGACAATCAGTTTAGTCAAAGTGAATGTGCTTTCACTGATGTGCAAAGAATTGAAGTTTTTCAAGAGAGTACTCAAAATCAATCTTTTTTACAAAGAGATATGAGTATCGATGACGACACCCCACATTTAAGAGTCGGTGATGACGATGATGTTAATGATGTCACACATGAATTTGAAATGGTAAGAGATGAAGCAACTGCAACTCGAATGGATATCGATGATGTTGAGGAGGAATATGAAGATGACATTGACATATATGAAGATGATGATGAAGATGAACACTTATAGAATTCCATGGTATTTATATACAATCATAATATGTATATATGTATATATAATAGTAATTATCAATTATTTGCTAACATTAACATTTTCTGTTTCAGATGGACGAGGCCACATTTCATGCGTTGGCGGATGCTGACCTGCCTTTCGATGCGGATGAGTTGCTGGCAGATGACCCTCAGCCTGCAGGTGCTCCAGGGAGTACGCGGAGGGGGCGCGGTCTTGCATGATTGATGATTCCTGACCCCGTCCCCGAGCGACGTCCACGTCTTGGGTTTGATCCGCGCACCCAGAGGTGTGATAACCTGTGTAATAACCTGTGGATTTGACTAAGATTCCATTAATCCATTCACATAATAAATGTTTATTATTTTTTCAGTTTTTCGCATATAGCAGTCGGACAGGGCAGCGCTATTTTGCACAACTATTACTCTCAGCCGTGGACCACATGGGAGCAGATTCAAATTGATGTGCAGCAGGCCATGTTCGGCCATTGGTTGGTACGTACGTAAATAAATAATTTTTATTTTGAAAATTATCTCATTTCTAACTTGATATTTTGATTTATTTGTAGGGTTTATGGTATTCGATCGAGGATACCATGCGTGACGCCATCCACGGGGCATGGGAGGTGGCCATTCGTGATCGCCTTCGTCAGTTTTTGCACAATTTTAGAAAAGCTGCGATGAAGAAAACAGGAGTGTCAGAGTTTGATGAGTCATGTAGAGCACACCGACCAGAGTATATTTCATCCCATGTATGTGATGGATTATGTGCGCACTGGTCGAGTGGTGCCTTTCAGAGGAGATCATCGGTGGGGAGGCAGAATCGGGGGAGGCAGGAGGTGACTCATCGAGATGGGAGTCGTTCTTTCAGTACTCATAGACAGCATCTGGTACGTACATTATTTATAAATATTTTATATAACTATAAATATTAACAGTTTATTTTTTATTCTTATAGGCTGTCGAGCACCCCGATATTACAGAGTACGACGTATATCAGAGGATGTATAGTGATCCTGCTACTAGGGAGCTCAGAGGTGATCGTCAGCATCACATCGTGGTCAGTATTATTTGTTATCAAGTTTAAAAATTAACTGCATATAATATATTCACAATTTTAATTTTAAATTGCAACTATAGGAGTCATATGAGGCCGCAGCGGCACAGGCCCGGCCTGAGAGTCAGGCCGAGTCATCAAATCAGACCACTGCCCGTCAGTTTGATGAGGCGGCATAGATGCAGGCCACCCAGTATGCCTTCGAGAAGGGTCGGGTAGTTGGTATCGGCTCTCGACTGACTCCCAGAGATTATTATGGCAGTGTTGCGATGTCGGCGTCCAGCTCGAGAGGAGCTCGTGCATCTTCTTCTACACAGTATGAGGATCAGTTGCGATCTCAGACTGCACAGATAGAGAGTCTCTGACAGGAGCAGGAGCAGATGCGTCAGCAGCATGAGGAGGAGCGTCGATGCCAGCACCAGTTGTACGAGGAGCAGACGAGTCGGTGGCAGCAGCAGCATCAGGAGCAGATGGAGTACATGCGTCGACTCACTCATGATTTAGGGATGGATTTTCCTCCACCACCATCTGCAGATCCCCCACCTCCCCCTCCTCCCCCCCCCCCTCCTACAGATTAGAGTTTGTATTTCTGTTATAAAATTTGTGAAATCAAAATATATTTTTTTCTATTCGTAGTTTCTGTCTCATTATAAAATATTAATAATATTATATTTTTAAATAACAATATTAATATGAATAATAATATTATTTATATTTTATAATATTAAATTTTATATATATATTAAAATTGTATATATATATTAAAATTTTATAATATTATAATTTAATTATTTTTTTTGTAATACTTGAATTATTTTAATATTTGAATGTAAAATAATTCTATTATTTTTATATTAATTAAAATAACTTATTAATATTTTTTTTATTTATGAATTATAATTGTAATATTATTATATTAATTAAATTATTTATTAATATTCTATTATTTTTATTTTTGAATTATAATTCTACTATTATTATAGTAATTAAAATAATTTATTATTTTCATTTGTAAATTATAATTCTATTATTATATTAATTAAAATAATTTATTAAGAATTTATTTTTTTTATTTTTTTTATAGTATTTGCGACGGGATACTATGCCCGTCGCAAATACTAGTATTATTAATAGTTTTTTATTTTTTTTTTAAAAAGTATTTGCGACGGGTCCTGACTCCTGTCGCAAATACTAGTATTATTAATTTTTTTTTATTTTTTTAAAAAAGAGGTTTTGCGACGGAACCGTCGCAAAAGATATTTGCGACGGGTCCCGTCGCAAAAACTGTTTCAAAAGTTTTTTACAAAAATACGGAATACTATTTGCGACGGGGAGAATGCCCGTCGCAAACAAAGGCTTTAGCGACGGGCCCGTCGCAAATAAGTGTAGTTGCGACGACGTTTTCAGCAACGGGCTATTTGCGACGGGACCCCGTCACAAATGGCTATTTGCGAGGGGATCCCTTGGAAAATAACCCGTCGCAAATACCTGCTTTTCTAGTAGTGAGTGTAGTACCCATGCTATGTAAATGATATCTCAAAGTCGTAATGGCAATGTAAGGGTATTCTTACCTTTGTGTTAGGTTAATTCATAAATTTAATGTAATTCTTTAAGATTATTTAATGATGTGTAATGGTAAATGTGAGTTATGTAATAGTATATCAAAGTTATATAATGGTAATATCATATATTTAAAGGTTGATTTTTTACATTTACAATAAAGTGCTCATCAAATATTTAAATATCATGATACTAATTTTGTGATCCTTTAAAAACGAATAAGATCAATTTGAATTTAAAATTATTGATGATGTAAAATTGATGATTTTTAGAAGAGGTACTTTAAGTATCGCATTTTAAATTGACTAATTATGGGCATCATATGGTAAATATGATTAATAACATATTTAATTGATTATCCTATGACAAAAAATAAGTTTATATGATCAGGATTTGAAGGGATAATTATCCTTGAGTTTTTGTGAGATTGAATCCATGATAATAGTATTTCATGCATTCATATATGATTTTTAATGTCATATTATTTTTTAGGAAGAGTATATAGGATGTTCACAAAAAATGTATTCATTGATTCATGAAAATTCGTTGATCATAAATGTGTGAAATATCATCGTAAGAAGACAATGAATGTTTGATAGGTTTAATGTGGCTGAATTCTTTGATTATGTTGAAATTATTATTTTTAGTTATCAACTATGTTTATTATAATATTTAAAAGGAGAAGTAGTGGGTGTTTTTTATGAAGATTTCCTCAGACTTTAAAAAATATAAATTTGAATTTTTTTTCCACATTCATCCATCCATTGGACTGAAGGCCTTCAATTTTTATTGATTTTTTATAATCCACCTTTCATGGGCTGAGGTGGACTGAATTTATGTAAATATGTTTTTCAAGAATGATAGTGTGACTTTCATAAGATTTTCAAAAGATTATATTGATGGAGAGTGAAATAAAGAGAGAGTTTGATCATTATATGATGTTTTAAGTATAATGGAAGAAGAAGTGACTTGTTGTGTAATTTAAGAGGAAGAGAAAGACTCATCAGTTTTGATAACATGATAGGAGTCTATATAAGGAAGACATATAAGTTGTTACACAAAGTATTTAATATTATAAAATTGAGGATTAAATCATATATAAGATACATTTAAGAGTAGTTTGGAGTCATTGAAAAATGTGTTTCATGTTTATAAACTACTTGTTGTACTCAAATGTGGACTCTAATGGATAGTGTGATCCTATATAAACCCAAATCATACCAAGTACTAGCCATCTCACATTGATATATAAACCTTGTAAATAAGTAATGTTTCATTATATTGTTGTGTACGTGGGTTTGAATATAGATTATATAAATATATTTTTAACAATTTATGAAGGTTTTTATCAATAAAAATTCAAAATAATTGTGATCATTGATTCACCCCCACCCATTAATCTCTCAAAGATATGACATGTGGATTCTAAATTGTTATTACAGTAAGGTTTCCATCATTTTTTATTAGTTGTTTGAAGACTGATTTTTAAGGACTCCCTCAGGAATAAGAATGTGTCACTAATTTCTCCTATAAACTATGTATAGTTTTATTTTTGTGAACAAAGAGGTAATTCAAACTTTTTATAAATCCCCGACCACAGTTACCCAGATTCGGTGTATTATTACATAATATTGGAATTATACAAGGAATAATGTTCGGAAAGACAGATCAGTTTATTAGCCTTGGAAGTAATAGACACAAACATATGTTTTACATTACATCGTGAAATAAAAAAACAAAAATGTATATCCTTCTAACAAAATCATCTCCCTTAGACTATCTATAATGTTTAGTCATAATATACTTCTTCTTATCCTTGGAAAAATAAAACATAGAAATGGGTGAGCAGAGGTGCTCAGTATGGATAACAATATATCAAAAAATTTCATAATAAGCATAAATAATTAAGGCAATGTATAAGACTAAAAATGAGCATTTTAAACTTAAACATGAGAATAATATGGAAAATATAAATCAAATAATTCCATTTACTTATTCACATGGATATTCTACTAGACGAATAATCACATGTAATATCAATATCCAATTTCATAATGATGGAATACAAAATGCCGAACATCATAACCACATAGTCAAGGACTACTTCCAAGACTAAAAATAAAATTTTATCAAGGTCTTGTGAAAAGACACTACTCTTTCTCATGAGACCTATCGATGCATTGAGGAGCTAGGCTCCACCCGTCACATACTAAGTCCAATGCATTCCTTGTATGAAAAGGTCGAAACATAACATAAAAATTCATATTAAAACTAGCATACAAAATGTCAATACATTAACCAAAAACCATTAAGGTATAAAAATATAACATACACAGTCAACCATATCAAAAAACCATCAATATAGTATGGAATATTTTATCATAATAAATCAACTTCAAACAAGCACAAAATCCATCAAATGATGTTGACATAGATGAAATCAAAACTATTTGATAGAAATATCTCTTTCTATTTTGAAATCATTTAAAAGTCCTACAATTTTAAAACAAAACATTTATTTTGAAAGTATTCTTATAATCCTATAAGGGAAGATTCGAAGGTGTTACAATGACATAAAATAGCTGCACCCACCATATAAGTTCAAAAATCATTATTTCCATATTTTTTTGAAAAGGTGGTAAATGACCTTGTTTGCAAAATGATGGAAAGATTTATTTATAAACTAATCATAAAAAGTAAAATAAGGGTATAAATGACATTAAACCATAGTCTAGGAACTAGTAAAAATGGTTTGAAATACATTTATAGGAAACACTGATCAGGATGATAAAGAGCTCCCAGTAGATACTCGCATATAAACAGCCTCAGATAATGAAGAGATTATAGAATTAACCTGTACCTTGTAATTTTCCGCGATTGAGGTTATTTTAAACTCCGTTATAATAGTAAAATCATTTTTATTAAATTATACAAGAACAAAATACATAAATATGATGTCATATATGATCATCTAAAATTTCTTAGTTAATAATATTTTAGTAGTATCATTGTTTCAGGTGTTAACTGATTCATTTTTCATTATATGCTTGGTTATATAAGCCATGTTTGTTCTAGATAGGATGTATGTGATTCATATCCAAAATAAAATTAAGTTCTTAAACATTATTTTTAATCATAAAATTAAAATTATTTTTGAATAGTTAAGATGGGGAATGAATTTCATCGCTTTCATGGAGACAGTATTCCATACGTACGCATGAGCGACAATATCATTTTATTGATAGTTAAATCGTATGTAATTGGTTGCTATATCATATATAAAAAATCATTAACATGTTATATTTATTATCTAGATTAGTTATACTCATTATTATACCCATCCAAATAAGAAAGTGTTTGAATAACAAACTACACCACAACGTGGAGATGGTAAGCCATACATACGCACGAATGGTGACTTTTCATTCGTAGGATGGATAGAACAATGAATATGTTTGTACCATATTTATAATAAAATTAAAGTATGTATAAGGTACTAGAATTATTATTTTTTTTATGGAAACAACAATGAAAGAGGAAGTGGAAGAAGAAAAAGAACTTTGAAAGAGGTGGTGAAATTATTACCTCTTCTTCCGGTGTTTCCTGTTGAGTTGATCAAAAGGGATCCTTAAGTTCACTTTCTGATCAAATTAATCCCTATAGGTCTAAGTTAGGGTATTTTTTAGGACACATTAGTATGGTTTGGCTGAGCCAAATGGATTTGGAGGTGTGTGTTTGAGAGAAGGGTAAGTTCCCTTTTAAAAGAGAGGTAAGGGTCACTTTAGGAAAATCATGAAATATTATTTTCTTATACAATCATATTCGGAAAATAATGGCTCCAAAATGATTTATTTCTAGGATAAGGTGGGGATGGGTGCAAAAATTCTCAAAAAATAGGTTTTAGAAATGTTTAGGTCACTATATTAACCTTATCATTTATTTTTAACTCTTAGTTTAATAGTTTAACTTTTACCATCTATTCTTGTATTATTATAATATATGGTTAATAAACCTAGTTTAAAAAGCCAAGAGAACCTAAATTTGTTCATTATTAATATATATCATATTATATATGTTCTTTTTCTGATCCTTATATTTTTAGGAATATTATATCAATTAATAATATAGTATTTGTTTTAAAAACTCATTTATGTCAATTTTGACACTATTTAGTATTTTGTTTTTGTGAAATTAATAACAACCTTATCACTTAGAATTTTTTTAAACTGCTCTAACATGTCATATTAACCTATAAAATTAGTTTAATTCATCATAAGTATAAACTTACATTTATTTGGATATTTATAACATCAATTATTTTATTCTTTAATTAATAATGTAAATATTGTACTATCATTATATCATAAATAAATTTAATTATTTAATATCTAAAAATTATAAACAAATTACCATTATGTTGTAAATTGTTTTATATTTCTAATGAATATTTATAGTCTAATTTATCTTATTGAAAACCCAATATGAAAAAATGTTTAGTTATTAATCTTTGAATTTAACACTTTTAACTCTTCTTTAAATAAAATAAAAATAAATATCCTAATCTAATCTAAGTGAACCAAAAGGATCATATTTTACTCCTAATGTTGTTTTTGTTTGAAATAAAATCATCCAATAGAAACAGGACATATGTTAGGTTAATAATAATAAAATATTTTACATTTAATTACCCTTTTATCTTTTAATAGTGGTAAATAAAAGTCAAACGTTACTAAATTTTATTATTTTGAAAATAGTTCTCATATATTTGAAAATATTTCATTTTTATTCTTATTGTCTTTTATTTAAAAATTTATATTATTTTATGTTAATTGTAATTACAAAATTTTACTCTCTCTTATATTAAGTTATCATAATATAGATATAGATAAAAATAAAATATTAATGAACGTAAGTAATAAAATTTAATATGAATAATATTTTTTATAAAAAAATTAGATTAATTTTTAGTGATGGTATAGTCACCTTTAACGATTGTGAAATGTCGACGCATCACTTGTTCATGCACTAGAAAAAAATTAAATTATTTTAAAAAAAATATTAAAAGTATTATTTTTGTATGAATATTTGTATTATATGTAATTATGGATTACATATAATGTTTAATTTTTATTTAAAGAGTTTACATTCAAATTACATTATTTTCTTGTAAACTTTTATATCAACTTTTTTAAATAGTCACAAAGATGACTTTAAATGGTAATTAATGTTTAACTATAATTTGAAAATAATTAAAATATCATAAAAAATAATAATTAACAATAATTTTTGGGATATTTTGTATAATATCATTAGTTTCTAATTTATATTTAAATTTTAATTTTTGAATTTACTTTCATAACCTATAAATATTGAAAAATGTTTTATAATGGTGATGTTAAACGTAGTAGTAGAGGAGGTTAACAAAAAAGATATAATTTAAAATGATACTTAAAAATGTATATTTTTTTATATTTTGAATTCATTTTAATATTATACTCTGTATCATTGAATTAATATCAATTTTTAGATATTTTACATGAGTTAAACACATATTATATAATAACATTTTATGTAATTTCAAGACTTCCAGCCACCTCACTTATAAAATGGAATATCTTATATTATATTACTTACACCTCTTGATTAAATTAGATCATCCACACTCTACCAGAATTAATTAAACAATTTATCCAAATTCCCTAGGGGGTTTTTCTTTACCAAAATACCAACTTATAAGGATTAAGTTGTAAGCCAAAGGATGTTTCTCAATGAAGATGTATAACACTTAACAAAGTGATCCCCTATTTATTTCTTCTTCCACCTTTCCTAATTCATCTAAAACTGTTAGGAAATAATAATACTAAAGTAATTGACATAATTAAATTTTATCATGTTGATGAAAGAACCCCATTTCATCTCATATTCAATACTATGGTATATTAAAACATCCCTCATGGGTATATTTGGACTAGAACCACCATGAAGTGATTTTTTTTTCATCACCTGCTCACATACATTGTTAAAATGATAGATACAATTAATATATATAATAATTATGAAATAATTATGTTTCAAGAAAGATAATATATTAATTAGCTTCTTAACCTTACATCATTTGAAAAATTATAATTTCACTCGTGCGTACATATAGACTACCACCACCACGAAGTGATGTTAATCATTTTTCTTGTTCACCTTGAATGGATGGTTCAAAAAATATTTTAATCTAAAAAATTATAATTAATGAATTTTAAATATTGTTTAGGTTATGTAACCATAATCCCTTTGACAAAAGTCAACCTACTTAAGTCATTATTGACTTATGTACTGAACATTCTCAAAATGTTTTACATAAAAATCAATTATTTGGTAACTAAATAAAGCACAGAAATAAAAGGGGTAATTATAAGGGAGTAAAAAATAAATTCTTTATTAGAAAATTATAAAATAAATAAAATTTCATTATTCAGGTGTCAGAGAAATTACGAAGCAAGATGATACTTAGAGTTATTTTCTTTAAAAGTGTATTCCAAAGTATTCCTTTCAATTTTTTATATCAAGGTTAATTTAAATGTTTTATGAATTTTAATTCTTTTAAATAATATGTTATTAATTAAATTTTTCAATGAATTTTTTACATTATTTTAATAGTTTTGAAGAAGGATTATCTTTTACGTTTACCATAGGATCCACGTTTGACACTTTTTAACCATAATTTAATAGAATGTTTTATAATGTATATGAAAATGGTGTAATTTCCAACTATCATGACTATTATTATTTAAAATGATTCCTTATCATGTTTTTAGGATTTTTTTAAAAAATAATGTGTATCTTATTTTTTTGCATTTAATTATTTTTTTCAAAGAGAAATTTTATTTTTATCATTATTTTTACAAGACGCCTAATTTTTCATCAATGTATGTATTAAATAGAATATTTTTAGAGGTTTTATAATGGAAACAAAATATTTTATTCTTGTTCCAGATCATGTAAAATTTATATGGGTATAGGTGATCTAATTATATCTCTGACGATCAATGATCCAGATATATCCCTTCATTGCATTTGGTAAAGTGAGACCGTTTATAGATGATAGGGTAGTATTATGAGATGTTAGAATTATATAGTTAGTTTATTCAATTATAATAGTTATTCTTAGGATAAATGTATTGATAATGTCCCAGGGTACCTAAAATATCTTTTTTGTAATTTTTCTAAAGGAAATTATTTTATTTAAAAACGTGATCAAATGATCTAGTTTTAATAAGGAATGTTATTGAAAATTTAACATTTAAGGAATGTATTTTCAAAAAATGTATCTCATGTGTTTTCATGTATTTTCTATAAACCCTCATGATTATTACTTCTCCTTTGTGATTTTTTGAGATATTAATGAACCTTTTGGAAATGAATTTGATATATTATAAAAGTAAATAATTAATTATAAATAATTGTTTTTATGAAGAATGAAAACATTTTTATTGGCATTCATTAATTTACAAATTGACTAATGGGTTTTTTGTTCTCATATCCCTTGTTTTTATTATGCTATTTCATATTTAATTTCAAAATTTTATTCACAAGGTTTAAGGATGAGTATGAACTATTATATGTAAATATTCAAATAATAGAAATTTTGTGTTGAAATAAGAATGTTTTAAATGATAGTAATAGCACTGTGAATTTACAAATCCTATTTTTGTAGAAAATTAACATTTAGTAAAATTTTACATTATATTTTTTTGGTATTTATATATATAAGTGTTTTAAAATTATCTAAAACTCTAAACCAAAAAAATCCCAAAAATTTAAGGAATTGAAAACCATGTTATAGATCACATGATTATGGGTAGTTTAAGTAATGTGGAATTATATTTTGTATCATTGTAAAGGTTTATATAACATTAGAGGATAGAATGATTCCAATTTGGATATTTTAATTATTTTAGATACCATAATGGGTTAATAATTATACGATTTTTCATATGATTAAAATAATATATACTACTTTTGAGTTTTTATGTGCTAGGAAATAAAAAGATTAAGAATATTTTGGGAGAAAATTATGGGAATAAAACCAGTGGGTATATTATATATTTTAGTGAAAAGATTATCTAAATAAAAATAATATTTAATTTTTAATAAATAAGGTAAAATATATTTAGAACCATTAGGGTTAATACATTATTTAATGTTAAGGTAGTTATGGTTAATTCAGATAAAGTTTTCATGCATTTTTTAGGACCATATGTTTTATCATTTAGATAACCATTAGATTTAAAACCGATTTGGTAACTATGTTATTAAAGTTATTTTTTGATAAGTTCTCTTTATAATTTAAGAACATTATAATAATCATGATAAATGTGATATTTTTCTATAGTATGAGAATTTATCTAAAAGAGGCTGTTATTAATTGAGGAATAAAGGTTGTGTTCACTTTTTGAAGAATATATGATATTATTGTGTTTGAATGATGATTCATATTATTTATCGGATAATATTAATTTATTTTGAAGAATATATGCTTAGGGAAAATATTTTTTTTGTATGTGACATTATGAATGATTAATTTTTCTTGTATATAATTGTTAATTTGAAATCAAAAAAATATTTGATAAAATATTTCTGATTTTTGGTGTTTGAATTTGGATAAAAATATTTTTAAAGAGCTTTATGTTTAGGTATTTATGAAATTTTTAATGTGTAACATTGGGTTTTATTGTTGTGGCTTTGGATATAAATGTTTTATCTCCATATGAAGGATTGTTCATATTGTATATTATCTTATCTTATGCTAACCATTTTTTGTTTTGATTAATGAATAGAAATCATATAAATATATTTTCATCCTTCTGTGGATTATTTGATCCCTCGAAAGTCAATTTTTGTACATTGTGTATATTAAATATTCATCTTTCATATTAATCATATACATAATGATATAAATTAGATGTGAAAAAACTACTCGAGAAACCACCCAAAGAAAATATTATGCTTATAGTATGGATTGATATAAATTAATTACATTTTCTTTTATTATCTATCATAATGTTAAAATAATTCATCAAATCAAGAAAAAATATATCGAGTTTTTTAGGGAAACTGTTGGTCATCCATGAAGGTTTTCTTTTACAAATCTCTTTGTCTTGATTGAGTCTCATTATTGTAAATTAATTGTCTATGAATTATTTAATTGATGACAAGATTCCTAATCTTTTAATATATATTAAATTTCTTTTAAAAATTTATTTTTATCAATAGGGATTATAAAGAATTTCTTTCCACTTATGTCTATTTTTTTCCACTACTTTGAATTGATTCATAAAATGTTTCAAAACACTTTTTATCAGACATGAGAAAAAATTGTGATGAAAAATGTTCACTAAAGAGGGTAGAATGTAACTCCCTGATATTCTTGAAATTATTTTTCTTTAAATAAAATACATTAGATTTGTTATATTTTTAGAAAACAAATAACTAAAATAGAATGTGATATATGGTATTGAAAAAAATATTAAAATTATAGATAAATATTAATATATTATGAGGTTGTTATAATAATAAAAAGTTAAAATGTTAAAATGTAATAAATTAATATATATATATGTGTGTGTGTGTGTGTGTGTGTGATGGGTATTTGATATATATCCTCATGGTCCATCGTGAAGATTATAACCCCGACCACAACTATGGAAAGATGAATAAGAAGTTGTAATATTAATAACATGATGAGATAGAATTGTTGATTTTATAAATTTTTGTAACATTCTATTAGAAGTTAATATGTTTATTTTGAATATTTATTAATTGTTCTTATATAGTTTTTGGAGACATATGGTCATTGGGCTTATATAGTCATTGGACCCATATAACATTGTAATCAAAAAATGGTTTCAATTTCATCTATTGTGAAGATTCTATAATTTATTTCTACCCCAAATATTAATTTTGTTTTATAAAATGGACATAATTTTAGATATTCTGTGTAAAAATAAACATAGATAATAATTTTTTATTTTTATAAAAAGGTTTATTTTTGGGTGAATAGTGAAAATATTTATTTTGAAAACATGTTTCATTAATTTCCATTAAATCAGTGTAATTTCAATGTTCCATTTTGTTGAAAATTGTTTTAAAGTAACATAAAATTAATTTTATTAAACATATTTTAAAAAATAAGAACAAACGTTATACATGATTTTGGTATGAAATCATTGTTATGCTTAAAATGTGTATTTATTTAAAAGGTTTTTTTATTTCACTTAATGAACATATAATAAAATTGATTTCTTACACTTACAAAAATTGAATCTCGAAATATGGGCTTCATATTTTCAATCAGGTGGTTCAAATTTATTATTGAGATTAATTTCATTTTTGGTCAAAATGAATAGTAACCATGGTAAAATGTATTCACCATAATAAAGGTTAAAAATGTTAGTTAAGGTTAAATCATTCTGATATGATCACAAAAACTCATTATTATTCTTTTTAGGTTCGAGGATTTTGATCCTTATCATCTTATATTAAAAAATATTCAATTTTGTTTCCACTCTCCTTTAATTATAAAAATTATATTACTTTAAGTTAACAATGATTACATAATGTCACTCTTCCTCAATTTTTATCTTTTCATAATAAATATATACAAAACATGATATAAGAACAAATATTTATTATAAAATTGAGTATTAATATATTATTTTTATTATATTTAATTTTTTTTATTTTTTTTATGGTATAATTATCATGATTACTTATTCACCAATGACACATCACATATGAAAATAGTAGATATACAAAGAAAAATATTTTAGAAATAATTTAAAATAAAGTGTTTTGGATAAATTATGGTGTTACATGAAGGTTTTGTATAATTATAATATATAATTTTTTTAAAATTATTATTTTTTAATTACATTTTGGTCTTGATGTATTTTAAGTAATTGTTTTTAAACTGGCTTGAAAATAACATTAAATGTTATTTAATGTTTAATTTTTTTTAATCATTAGAATGTTATATAATTCCTATATTAACTCAAAGAGATGTTATTTTATTGATCATATAGTGAATGGTACATATATTTTTTCCTTTTAGTTTTTAATTTTATTTTCATGACCCTCAAATATTGAAAAACGTATTATAAGGGTTAAGGTTAAATAGGGTTAACTGGGGGTTAAACTAAACAATAACATTTAAAATCAAATTTATACATGTATAAGTTTTATTATTTGACTTTATTTTTTACTTTTCCTGATTATCAAAGAATAAATTAATCTTGGGATACATTTTAAATGAGTTATATGAATATTATAGTGTAATATTTCATGTATTCACAAGATTTTCATCCACCTCATTTATAAAAAATCACATTCTATTATATTATCTACTCAAATTGATTCAGTTATCTCAACCATTATCTAAAAAAAAATATCTTACCAGCCTTTATCCCCACATCCAAGAGGTTATGATATCAGTAAAAGTCAATCCTTTAAGGATTAATGTGTAAACCAAAGGAGGTTTCTCAAAGAAGAGTTATAACTATTACCTAAGTGTTATTATTTTTATTTACTCTTCTAAATCCTTTAAATTTTCAATAAACATGATTATATAATAAAATAATTATCTTAAATATAATTTAATGTTATTATGTTGATGCCACCACCATTTTTCATCTTATTTTCCATCCTATTTTAAATTAAAGAATTACTCTTGTGTATATGTGGACTACCACCTCCACGAAGTGATATTCTTCATTTTTCATCCCTGAACGAAATTGTGGGTTGATATAATATAAAAAAATAATATTTATAAATAATATTTATAAAATATTTATTATTATATAAATATATTATGTTACATTACTTCTTACCCTTCCATCCTTTGAAATATTCCAATGTTTCTTATATGAATATGTGGACTACGACCTCTATGATGTGATTTGGTTGATTTTTTATATCCACCTTCAATATATTGTACTATTATTTAAATTGATAAAAATTATAATTTTTTTCTGATTAATATTATCTAGATATGGGAACCATGATCAATTTTACCATATTTAACCTACTAATGTCATTTTGGACTTATGAACAAAATGCCTTCAAAATGTTTGTCATGAACTTAATAGATTTAGAAACTTACGATGCTATATGTGACTAAAAGTGAGGGATTTTCATTAAAATGTTGTTTTAAAGTATACCTTTAAAATATTTTTTTTCACGTTCAGTTTATTTGAAATGTTTCAAGAATTTTATATTTTATATTTAAAATTTTATTAATGTAAATATTCCTATATTTTTTAATTTATTTTCAAAAAATGAAAATGGAATATTTTTAGGGTTTACCATATTGGCCAGTTTTGTCTCTTTTTTCCAATGTACAAAATATTGTCTCTTAATGAATATGAAAGGACTGCAATTTAATAAAATAATTAACATTATTATTTATTAATATTCCTATAAATTTTATGATGTTTTTGAAATAATATTTTATTTCCATGTCTTTCGGGAATATTTCATTTTTATTGTTTTCAAGGAAAAAAATTAGTTTTTTTACTTATTTTAGAATAATATAATGAGTTATTATTTATGTGTGTTAAAAAATTTAATATCTTTTAGGATTGAATTGCATGTTTTTAATCTTATTTTGGTTCTTGTAAATTTTATCTTAATGAAGGTTGAGCCCAATATAAATCTAACGGTACAGGAGCCCAATATTACTCTCCAATGCATTGGGAAAAGTAATGAAATTTAATAGTGATAGGTCACTCCTAAAATATGTTGGAATTATTCCATTATATAATTCCATTGTATGTGATAATGTAATGGTTAATGTAAGGATAATTTTATAAGCTACCTATATGAACCTCTAATAGTGTTCTAAATTAAATATTTTTATTCCCAAAGGTAACCAAATGAACTTATTTTTATAAGTAATGCTTATAACCTTTTTATAGTTGAAAGGATTGTTTATCAATGAATGTTACACATGGGTTTTTATTTCCTTACAATAAAAAATCATCATTATGATTTGGCCTATGATTTATTATGTGATATTTTATTATAAATTTGGGAAATTAGGTTTCTCTCTTAGGTATGTAGATAATTATTCAATATAAAAGTTTAATAAAAATAAGAGAAATTTATTATATATTTTATTGAATTTTAAAATTGACTAAAAGATTTAATTTCTTTTTATATCCAATTTGAATGTGTTTTTTTTCTCATACCATACATTCAATTTTTATCCAGGTATAATAATGAGTAGGAACTATTATGAAATCTAACTCTAAATAAAGGAAATTGAACATGAAAAAAGAATGTTTTTTATGAATGAAATAGGACTCCGAACATAATAATCCTATTTACATGAGAGAAAATGATATTGAGTTGATGTTTACAATCTATTTTGTATGGGTTTTATATATAATAGTTTTTTCTAATTCATTAAAACCCTAAATAGAAAATATCATCAAAATGTCTGAAATTTAAAACCATATTATAAATCATGTAATTATGGGTTATTTATAAGAAATGTGTGGTATAAACACATAAAGGTTTCTAAAAAAACAATTTAATATTGTGTGTTATGGGATGAACTTGTGTCCAAGTTTCACTGAAGCATTTTATGGATACATTAAAACAATAGTTTTAAGGGTATACCCTCCTTTTTTTACTATCATGATTATCATAGTGGGTAGTTTTATCCTGCAGGAATCCATAACACACTAAGGTCTAGTCTTCTCACATTGAGTGGTGAGACTTGTAAATTAGTTGTTTTACCTTATGTTAGTGCATGTATGAGGGTTTGAAGATGTATTATATCACTACATCTAAATAGGTGATGCGGTTTTTTTTCATGAAACATTAAAACAAATTTTGGTCACTAATTCACCGCTCACCTCAACCTCACCCCTCTTAGTGATCTCTCATAGATCCTTCGGGTTTAGTTAAAAAAATGTACATTTATATGTTGTAATTAACAAAATAAAATATATAAAAACATATAAACTTTTGGAGGATTTTGTTTGAAGAGTTTTTAGAAAAATATGATCAAAGATATATTTAATATGAAAGAGCAACTTGTATAACATACCAATTCAATTAATTGGTCATCATTATGATTAATGTTTTTATTTTATTTAACTATTTTTCCCAAAAAATATCCTTTAATTGCTATATAAATTATCATATTAATAATATATCGAAACATTTGAACCGTTGGAAAACATTGTGACGAGATAATTTAGAACCATACTTTGATGATATTTCTATAGTAAAAATAATTTCTATGGAAAATTTTGTCAGCATATATATATAATATAATAGAATTTTTAAAATATTTTAATTTTATTTTTTTTCAGTAAATTTATTATTATTTTTTATTAAAATAAATCCCATAATTCACACTTTACCTAACCTCATGTAACATGGGGTAATTATTTCAAATATTGATGAATTACAAAAAACATTACCACAATATATTAAATAATTTGAATTTAATATTCTAAAAAATTTATTGTGGAAATTTGATAGATTAATCCAGAACTTTGCATCCATGGGAAGAGGGGTCATCATAAAAACAATTAAGAAGAGAAAACCCAGTGAAAGGGTGAACCAAAATCGATTAATAATTTAAGAATCTATCCAAAAAAATTAAGGTTATATTTATCTAAATGAACTAAAATAATCAACCTATAATCAAATGAGATAATTTTATAGGAATAATAATTGTAAAAATATAGAATATAGAAATAGAATATCATGTGATGGGTCCTTGTATTATTTTTTACATCTTCGAATTTATTATAAATATACTGAAGCATACTTTATCTTACATTAACAAGATCATAATCCATGTAAACCTTTATATAAAGGTTAATATATTGAATTTATTAACTAGATATTAGGATGGGGTAACATGTGGAAACAATTATTAATTAGAAAATTTGTGAAACTATTATACTCCTACATACACTAACTATATCAACCTATTTCAACATGAACCAACAAACCACATAGAACGATGAAATGTTAAAATTTGGATTAAATAAATTTAATGTAACATTTTAGTCCAATAGAAGAACTATATAATATGTTATGTCCCAACAGGTGTCGAAGTTTCCATGTGGATGAGTTTCATCCATCTTTTACTATAGGGACCTTTATCTCCCATCAAATGTCAGATCCATAAAATATATACCAAATTAAAAGTTTATACTAATGATTTATGAATCCTTTTATTAAATTTAATGTCTTAATACAACCCATTAAATATTTTATAATTAAAATAAATTGGTATAAATAAAAGGGTATCATCTGGAATTCTCATGATATTTCAAATTATATGATGTGATCGACAATTTAAAATGAAGGGATATAATTATATATTTACTTAAAAATTAGAGTATTTATTATTAACTATATATTCCTTAGAAATATACTGTATCATTAAGCTAGTATGAAGGCCATGTTATAAGATTAATGATTCTAAAATATTTTGTAACTCATGGATAATTTAAATTACTGTTCATGAAGGTAATAGATTAATTTGAAATCTACAAAAGGGTTATATAGCCATCATAAATTATTATATGAAGGTTATGAAAAACAAATAAATTATGGAATGATCTATATTTGAAACTGGTTAACTAATGTGGTACCGATGATCTTTCAAAGGGGGTACTTTTGTGATAATACAATGATAGGAGGTCATGTCTATTGGTTTCTAAAGAAGGTAGATGAAATATTGAAAATGATAATTTGATAATAGAACTAAATATTTATCATCATAGATACACCATATAATTAATATAAATAGAGAGAAATATCCACACTATAGATATAGTATAACACTGTATTTTGAGTGAGAAGAATATATAGAGGAAATAATGTTCACAATAGAGTTCATGAATGATCCTTGATGATGATGATAGATAAAAGAATGCAAGGAAGTATCTCTAGGAGGAGTTAAATAGGATCACAACATGAGTTTTTCTTTGTTTCTTAATCATAAATTTATTAAAAAATTTGAGAGAGATAGAGAGAGTTATAAACATTTTAATTAAGAGTTCCTCATGTAAAAAAATAGTGGTAGTAATCTTAAATTCTAAATTCGGTGTTCCTCAGATATATTACCCATCAAATAAATTTAAAATATATCAATGTTGTCAATTATTACTAGATTAATGTATCCATACACTTCCCGCACCTTATGAATTACCTATATTGTGTGATGAAAATAAACCCCTTTTATAAACTTTATATATATATATTTGTATGGCTTTGTTGGGATGACTATGAGTGGTAATTAATGCACCAATCAATCAGAATATTGTGAAATGATAATAGTGACCCATCCAATACATGTTTCAAGATTAAAAAAAATTCCATGACAAGAATATATAGATAAAAAGTAGAATAATTTTCATGTTTCCACACCTTGATTCACCCTGCCACTCTGGGTGTCTCATAGTTGTTAGGAAATGGAAGCTAATTTGAAAAATACTTATTAAAGGATTACTTTTGATGGATATATCACATAGTCCTACTATATTTCATTACTAATTTTCTTCAAATACTATATTAGCTCCATCCATATTCTATATTCCCTATAAGATGGAATTTCACCAGTCATTCCATGAGATAAACCACTATATAGGATACAAATTAAAATTTTCTATAAAAAATATTTTATTTTATAGATTATATTATAAAAAATTAAAAATATTTTCGATTTATCATCATTATCTAAGTATAATTCAGAGGATTAATATTCATGGATACTATATGTATATTATATCATGAAAACATTCATCCATTTTATATTATCTAATTTGTGTAATCCCTTTTAATTATTCTAATTTATATTTCAATCCCATTTTATGTGACCAATATTACTTATTTTAAAAATGATATTTTCATAATTTACCTTATTTAATATTTATTTTTAATGCATTCATTATTTAATTTCCTTTCATTATTAGTGTTCCATTATTCTCTTAATTTTAATATCATTCCCATACTCTTTGGGATTTTATCAAACTCATCACCGCCCATCTAAATATCACTCTCATTGAATGAAGTTTTAGTAGTGTTTTTATTGAAATATACTCATTTTTTCTTATAAAATTATTTTTGATAATCTCTTACGAGACTAAACTCATAGTGAATCAATATTCTCACATTTTCATAATCATTTGTATTCAATATATGATTATTCTCTTCATGGGTTTTTCTATTTAACCCTCATTTTTTATTTAAAATACATGTGATTTTTCAACTATATTTTTGTATCTAATATCTAATTTACAATGTTTTTGAAATAAATCAAAATTTTTTATGAACCATTGATATATATTTTCCAAAATTTCTCTTATTATAAAATCAAAACATTGATATTTTCCAAATATCATAAATCTATTAGATTCCAAAACATTGTGTTGACAAAAATGTGTGGAATATAAATTTTTCCCTATTCTATTTTATAATTTTGAAAAAATAAATTTACTATAAATATTAATAAAAAATTAATATAATATAATTATTATTACTTTGTGATTCAAAATAATCATATTTATTTCTTCATTATACAATGTCTTAGATGAATTTATGGAATTTTTTTTATTCCTGTTAGAGCATGAAGAATGGATCCATTCTAGTATTGATTATTAATGAATCTATTATATTATACCAATACTACTTATAAAATAAATAATTGAGTGGTGATTGTTTTTTATTTTTATATTATTATATCTAAATTCGTATGTGATCATTCATAGAAAATTTTCTCTAAAATATATTTATATTATAAAAATTTTAGATGGAATTTAATGCTACATTTTATCCCAAAAACTGTAACATCTTGAGTGAAGTGGTCTTATGTTTTAAAATACTAAAATAAACACTGATAAAAATATAATTTGTTTTAAAAAAAGAGTTTTTTAATTTTCATAAACATCATTTTTATAGTGGATTTAAAATAAATTTGAAAATTGTAAAATAATGAAATAAAAAACAAGAATCAATAACAAGGTTTTAAAAAATAGAAAAATTAAACATATTTTTAACGTAAAAAAATGCAAAAATGAAATAGATATTTTAAAAAAAAATTGAAGAATATATATTAAATATATTTTATACAGGAAATGTATACTATCATTTATATCAGTTAGTTGTATAGAATAATTCCAAATGGTCATAATGTACCAACTTTTAACCAAAACTAGTTGGATGATTTGATACCCAGATCTGAATACCCCAACACTAGATGCAATTTTTGCTCACTAAAATTCATGTTATCATGATGCAGATGTTAGGGAGGAGAAGTTTCATGTATTCATAGTCTGTATTATTTCCTTAAGACCTACGGGTCATGTAATGTCTCCAAAGCCAACGGGCAATGTAATTCCTAAGCCTACGGGCCTTGTAAGGGTTCCCCCTCATCCCTTGAATGGGGGGTTATCAGAAAATCCATAAAAAAGAAGGCCTTTAGGCCATTCAGTCAGTTAGTCAGAATAATGGAGTATTATTATATATTTTTACTTTCTTAAAACAATATTCCAAGATCTCATTATCTTATCTCTATTTATAAAGTAAAAATACATATACCATTGAAGCATATAACTTTAATATTCTCAATAAATGAATAATTTTTATCATGTTCCATTATATTCTAGTTTTATTGAAACATTCATTCTATTTATATTAAATATTTTTCATTGAGTGATTAAATTTTTTCCTGAATATAAAATATATTATGACTTTGGTAGAATATACAGATTTATTTTCATAACAAATTTTTAATGTAACTCCTTTGATTCCTATTACTATAATACCAAGGAATCTTGTATATTATTAATTTTATTCATTGATTTATATATTTTTAATTGAACTAAAATTAATGAAATTATTATAGTAGTATAATATTGTTTGTATTAATAATTTTAGATATATGTAAGCCTCTATTTAGAAACCAATTAGGTATTTGTAATATTTATTTATCCTTTGGACACTAAATTCCTCATTCTCTTAATTGATATATTTAGATCATCATCAAGTAATCGTATTTTTATCCAACCAATATACTAATGTCATTTGAGAGAATTGTAAAATATAGAGAAAATTAATTAATAAATAAATATCGAAACGAATATCATACATTCAATGAAATCCAAAAGTAATTATTAGATAAATAACATAGGATATAGGACTTCGGTATAACAAAAACATATTAACTATAAAATGAGAATTAAAGGAATTGAAATGGCACTTAAAAACAAAGAATCCATAAAATTTCCATTTCTATAATAAAAATAAAACTTCTAAAAGATAGGACAAAGATGACAGTTGTCGTGATAAACCAATCAAATAATGTCTAGGGAAATTCTCATCCTCAGTTTACTTCAATATCACAAATTCTATTATCAGTAGAACATGAAGAAGTAGATGGTAATCTAAACATATGATTTGAGATATAGGTAATGATCCTATAATATTAATTTATCATCTAATTACAATTAACTAAACAATGACAAGGTTTAAGAGAAATAGGAAAATATAATGGTATCTATGTATACAATAAACATAAAATAGTATTTCATTCCAATTATTCAATCTTATTTTCCATTGGAATATAGAATAATCCTTGAATAACATGATGTCTAAGATCATTAAATCTAAGGTTTTATGAATAAATGCGGTCAAAAAATAATTTTATTACAACTCAACATTAAATTTTTGTTCTTTTAAATTTTGAGAAGTTAATAAAGTATCTCTATATCTGTTTGAATAAATTCTTAGTAGTAGAAAAAAGATAAGGAAACATCTACCACAACATTCAATGAAATTAATTATCACCGATAAACCCAAGAATTGGAAGTTGATTAAATAAGTGATTGTCAGATGACAAGATAGTTTAGAATCTCCAGAGGAAATATTTCTCAATAGTTTGATTCAAAATCTAAATTTATACAAGACAAGGGATTATTTAAAATATAGTGTGTGGATGATAAGAAAATATAATGGATGATATCGAATGTGGTGAACAAGGTCATTATATAAAATAAAAGTGGTGGTATTTGGGAAAATTATCCCATGCACCAAAACACGTCATTTTGATTCTTGTCATTCTCTCTTATGAGGAGAAAGTTCATTTTATCGAGGATTTTTTAAATATCTATTAAACTCAATAATTTTGAAACCTTTGATATATTTTGTACATAAAAAATGAAAAAATTAATCCATTGTTTATATTTTTTCGTCCATATATAATATATTTTCATATAAATTTTGGGGTTAGGGACTTTAACACTGACGATCTTTGATTGGATTGTTTTTCAGGTGGGGAACCTATCCACTATTTATTCAATATTGAAGAAGTACTATATGTAAATAATTTTCTATAACAATATAAATTATGAACTATTTTTACCCTACATTGTTTGAATCTAGGTGTAAAATCCACATATCACTTTATGTTAAAATAGAAGAATTTACAGGGATGAGAACATCTATTAAATATAAAATAGGGGATTTGGAGATTTATTATCCCATACTGATTTACATTTTTTAATTATGTACTTATGAACATTTTTCATTATTTTATTTTATTTTATATACTTTTTAAATTTTTCATTATTTATATTGAAGTATCTTAATGATCATGACTAAAATTAGATTGTCGGTATATATTTTCTCACTCATCATCACTCAGAGGTTCCTTTAGTTTTCTAACAACCTAGTAAATTTATAATTATTCAGACATCATCTACTTAAAAACCGTACTAAATCATATGGATAAAATCTGAATATCTAAATATTTGTCTATCATATATCCTTTTTCCTATCAATTCCCAAACTTCGTATTCATGATTTATCATATCCTCTAATATATCATTTTTAAAAACTTTTTATCATTAAATATAATATTTTCATTATAGGTTTTTTTTACTAGTATATTTTAAATTAATTCCCCCAACCCTTCTTAATGTTTCCTACAAAAAATTGTTACAAAATCATGATCATAAAAAATATTATATCTTATTCGATCTTACAAGATAGAAGAAAAACTTTCATAGGAATATATTGAATAGCCTTTATTATACTGTCTCATGCAAATAATTCTTATCATAACCATCTTGTATTAATTCATTTATTTTCAAGGAATTTATTTTATTTTAATTTTCATGTAAATAGACTAAATTTATAATATTTATCATCTAGTGATCTTCCGGATTTAATCCTTTCAATTCCAATTCCAATGTATATTTAAAATCCTTTGATTTCGATTGAACTGATTATTCTTATTAGAATGACATGATTGAATAATTTTCTAAATCATAAATTATTCCCAATTTATAAATAATTTTAATTCCCTGTCAAATTTCTTTTAAGGAGATAAACACTATAACTACTAAGATATTCTTTATATAAAATTTAATATTTTTATGTGTAATGTTCTAACCTCCAACACGAGTAGTGTTGTAAAAAAACTTTTTTCGTCAATTTATACAGTTCATGACCTTTGTAATTTTATTAAGTAAACATTAAATAGGTACCACTAAAAAGGTACTACAATATCAGATAAGAAGCTACCCATTAATATATCAACTATGTATAAAATTTATCATTCTATATCAGATGCAATAAGTAAAGATAAATACTAGATAAATTATATAGAAATTATCTTGTTGGTTAACCAATCAAAGGAATATGTGAACTATAAATTTTTGCTTCCAGAATTTTCCACAGTGAATCCTTTCAAGAAAATAATATAAAATTAACCTAAATGATATAATCTACTAATAAACTCATAAAACATAATGAAATATTCATCCTCAACAAATATACTTAAGAATCATAATTAGATATGAATATTATGAGCTCCAAATAGTATACATATTCTAAGAACAATTGATTAGAGGTATTAAATAAATATTCATAGCATAGAAAAAAGAATAATATTAATTGATGATCATAAATTATAATATCTACAGGAATCAATTTGAGATAAATACTTTTAATTTAAAAAAAATAATCTCATGCTTCTAAAATATTTATAATTGATACGTGAAAAAATAGAACAATTATCCACTCAACTCTGATTTTTATCTATTGATCAAGATCCAACCACCAGATATTATAATTTCAATGTAACATAATTTGAATGTTTTTGTAAATAAAAATATAATGAATTTATAAAATACCTTAAAAATATCAAAATAATTTGACTTAAAGAGAGAGAGTGTGTGTTAATAAAAATCATTGACACCTTCTAATCATCCCAAATAATGACACGGAATAAGATAAATCTAAGGATGTTTAAATAAATCCATTATGAAACAAATATTTCCATGCAATAACTCATATAAATCCTATAAGAATTCCAATTATAGGGAGAAAATATAGATTCTAAAGTCAATTTTTTATGTGACAGACAAATCAATGAACATATGGATTCTTGAATTCATTATGTCCAACACTTAGAATAAAGACTCATTAGATAGAGATAATGACTCCTTCAAACCACATCATCATTTGAAATCAGAAAAGGGAGTTATTTTTAATTTTTCTATTAGTCAATAATATATGAGGCAAAATTATAATTTCATAATTTAATGCTTCTTTTATTTTTAAGAATGTATTTTATTTATTTAAAAATATGAATAACAGTAATGATGTTTCATATTAACTTTCAGATATCTTGTGATTTAATTGAATGTATAGATATAATGATGTATTTAATGTTCACATTAATATATTTACATAACTTTCTAGTGTTATGATTTAATTTTATAGACTTTAAATAGTCATATTCCTCTTCTATTGAACATTCTCTTTGTGAGGATCATCCTAGTAGAATAATCTACATTTTTTTCAAATATCTAACTCCATATTAAAAACTTTTTTATTCCTTCAGGGATGAGATTTTTTCATATTGTATTTCAATTTTTGTTTCTAACCATCCCACATAGTTTAATTAGTTTCTAATAAATACTTATGGAATGGATAAGAGTGGTAAATTTTGGATTTTTACCTGATCAGACGATTCATTGTAAAATCTAAATATGAATGGCTACCATATAAGATGAATCTCACTCCCATTCACCACTAATCTATATTTTAATAGGACATATAAATATATATATATTTATATATACTGACATTCGTATGATTGTGAGGGGTATTGAGGATTATATAAATTTCGTTTCATAAAACCTTCTTTTAGAGACAAGTATAGAAAATTAGAAAATGAGCAAAGAGTCTGGTATGGATGAGAATATTAGTAGTAAAAGAATTTCTTTGTTTTTTCATTATTATTTTTTATACATTACCATCAATAATTAATTTTAATAGATTTATTTTAATTAATAATATACTATAATTTCCAATATTTATGTCTTACTAATCATAGTGGACACGTAATTATGGGGAAAAATAATTATAATCATATGTGAATGATAATATATCAACAGAAATAGTAGAAAATATTGAAATTTTAAATTTTAAATAATCCAAATATTATTAACCTAAATATCTCTAGGTAAAATCAAAGAAATTCAACAAACATTGGTACTCATCATTTTAATTTTTTAGAAAATGAATTTGTAAAAAATATAAAAAAAAATTAATTAATGTGTATATTAAGATTAAATTTAAAAAATGAGAAATATAATAACCTTTATCTAATATTAATTCCATTTTTCTTTCCCTTTTAATTATTTATTAATCGTTTATGTTCATTTTTTCCATTAACCAGATTTATATTTATTATGTAATGTTACAATTTATTATTTCTGATAAGATTAATTTTTTTTCAATGATGGATGAAATTATTTCCCCACTTTCAGTTATTTGGTTACTTGAAAAAGGGAGACATTTAACTTATATAAACTTATTAGCACTGTCTATTTTTCATAAAAGGATAAATACTCATATAATCAGTATTCTATCTTATAAAGGTGGAGAATAAATACTAAAACCACAATCTAAAATTGAATATCTTATATTATGGGGGAGATTCATCCTTTCCCAAATCATTTTTATAAAATCAAAGGGGGGTTTTAGTTGAAAATATTTTCTTCAAAAATTTGGAGTGTTTAGTTAAAATCATACTCTATACAAAATTTGAAAATAGAAAATGACTATATTTTTTATTCCATCATGTACAGAAAATCATATATCTAATATCTTTAATCTTTTTCTTATTCATTAATGAAAAATATCATAAGATCATTATAATTATAGACAAAATTAGGTTATCCATTACATATAACATTTTCCCATCCTTTAGATTGACTTTATTTAACAATCAAAAGTAAGTAATTCATTTAAACTTTATTATTTTACCATGCATCGTGATCATTAATAATGGAAATGTTATTCATTAATCCTCAAAATAATCCATTTGTAATGATTATCAAGAACCCCTTGATTTATTTAACCAATCTAAAAAATTTATTTTAGAGAAGAGTCAAATATAGAAGAATTACCAATCAATAAGGCCATGAAAATTATAAAATAATCTGAAGAGACTAAGTGAATATTATATTTTTTATAATATGTAATTTAGAGATCATAAAATCTTGTTGTAATATGTATCAGGAAATTTGTGAAGAGATGAGTGATCTAAATCCACACTAAATTGAAAATAAATAAATATATAATTCTTAACGATTTCAATTTTTTCAGAAAAGATTGGCTTCCATCATAATAAAAATCTATCAATATGTGTTGGGATATACGTTATGACATGAGTGAACTTATTCTATTATAAATATAAATTGAAGAAAAAAGTTTATTTTTAGAGGTCTTATTTGTAAAGATTCATGATATCAAAAAAATATCTAATTATTGGAGATAAATTTTATAAAGTCTCAAAGAAAACCATTATTTATAAATGAGAAATGTATACTAAAATGTTAAAGGGAAGATAATATGTTGTCTAGTTGGGAGATTGAATTAACTGATCAAATTCATTAAGTAGTTTATTTTTAAAGATGAGATTATACCTTTTATGTGTGTGTTATTAAATTTTTTAATGATTTTGAGTTCATTTAAATGTATCTGACAAGGTCAGTGGATGCTAGACTATGGTTTTGAATTTTTAGATATCATGAAATCAATTTTTTTATAGAATTCATAAGAGGTTTTTTGTATGTAATAGTTTGTGATATATTTTTATGATACATATTTTTAAAAAATATTTTTGAATGATTTATAAAATTTTCAATCTCTATAATATATTTTGTGGTTTTTATGACGTTTGTATACTTTATAATATTTTTTGGAAGATTTTTAATATGTTTGTAAGGTTTTTAAGATGCTTGGTAGTTTCTTAAGATGATTGGAGAACTCATATGATATTAAAATATCATAAGAAATTTTGTAGAGGGAGATAAAATGTGGTAAATGAATAAATCATACACATCGCATAATATATCGAGTTATCATATGATATAGTCACTTCGTATGATGTCATAATTTGAAAACAATCTAAGAATTGTTAACATATAAATAATTATTTGAAAAGATCAATCGTGGAAATTATATACTGATCTATGTTTCATAAATATATAAGAACATTCCAAATGATGATATGAAATATTCTTCTTGGAAATAAAAATCAAAACATAATATAATTTTGATCCATGTTTTTGGAGACTGAAGAAACTTGTGACGACAGGTCTAGTATTTGAGAGCTCCATTTCATTATGAGAAGTTTCATTTTGTAATGATATAATATAACACATACCCATGGTGGAATTCTAAAAGAACAAAAATGTTACATATATTTTGGAGTAGAAGATTGTGATTTTTTAATTTTTCATGAAATTTTAATTTTAGAGTGTTATGGAGATTTAAATGAGGATTTTTAGAGATTTTATTAGCATAAGATTAACTTAATTAATTAAGGATTTATCCAAAATATCCCTGCTATAGAAAAAAGACAAGATCATAAAATTATATAGAATCATGTAGGTCCCTAATTAAACCAACAACGAATATGTGTAATATTGATCCAATATTTAATAAATATCATTTTCTTCATGGTCAAATGCGTGGAATTCCTTCTTGGGATTCCATGTTTCACTCAAGGAATAATGTAAATCATTTAAACAATGAGTCTAACCAAGGTGATCTATATAAGAAACCCACATATTACCCTATTTTCTATTATACTTCATTTAACCAATGAGTTAATCAAAGGCGTTCAGTGTAAGGAACCCAGGTATCACTAAAGGGTTGATATAATTCATGTAACCTATGTGTAACACACTGAGTTTTTATGATATTTTATTGAATAAATTAAATTTCACGGATGGAATGTATTTAAAGATAGGTCAATATAAAATTATGATATATGAAACAAAAATTTAATCTTTTACTACATAAAACACCAACTTGGCTTGCGAAAGACATGACAATGGGTTAAAAAAAACAAATACATATTATTAAAATAGTTATGTAAACACTAAATTTATAATCGAATCATTAAAATTAGTAATATAATAGTAATAACTAATTTTTAAATATAATCTTTTTATATAAAGAAAGCAAATATACAATGAAATACATACTTTTTGGTGAATTATTTATTTGTTTTGAAAATATTATTCTCTCAAAATTGATTTTAGGCCTTTTGAGAAGAAAAATAAAATTAATTTTTGAAACTTTTATAAAATGAATTTTCGAAAATAAAATTAATTTTTGAATTCATACTTTCAAAATTATCTTAGGTTGAATTTTCAATATTTTTTTGAACAATTTCATTTTTTGATGAATAGTTAAAAGTAATAAATTTTAATTGGAACCAACATTTTTTCTAAAATATTTATATATTTGAATTATATTCTAACATGGTTATAATGAACATTTACTACAATAATACGTATATAATTCCACTTTATGTCATTGGAATCAATTATATATTGAAATTGAATATAAATAATTAGTAATCTTTTGATCTTTTTCACATAAAAAACTCGCATCCTCGACACATTTAGAGGATTTATTTTAAATTAATTTCTACAACTTCTATTTATTTAGTATATAAGAATTTATTCCATATATAGAATCTGATTTATTTATTATTTATAATAAGTCTAACTTTTTTTACCAAATTTATTATTTAAAGTAATTAAAATTAACTATAGTGATTAAAGTGAAAATAATATTACTTACTGACTAAACATATAATATAAGGTATATAAATAAACCAAAACATTTAAAACCACATTTTATATCAATATTTATTCCATAAACCTTATTTTATAGATATTGTTTCATTATCGGGTCTACATGACATGGAAAAGACAAGGGTCAAATTCTCTCTTTTCAAAAAATTACAATAGTGGCACTCACATCCATTATAAAATCCCACCCACTCTCCTCATCTCTTCAGACCCTGAAGAATAATTGGATCAGACAATAACTACCAATACCTTTTCTTCACTTCCCTCCTCTCATATTATATGGATTAATTTTGGAATAAATCTTACCAAGGCAGTCCATTGGTGAAAACCAAATTGTGATACTAGAAGAAGCGGTAAAATTCATTAACAAAAGTTTTTATTTTATTTATTCCATAAAACTAGTAAATTTTTTTCATAAAATTCATATATTATAAATAGTATCTTCTATATACTGATATGTTTTTTATTTATAGTGTATTACATAAAAAACCCAAACTTCCATCAATTGGGTTACTAAATTATCTTTCATGTGTACGATAGAGTACTGACTTGTGAACTGACAACATTCATTACTCCATTACTACCACTCAACATTGGTAATGATGATTGAAATATAATTTATATATTATATATTTGATATTAATTATTTATTTTTTCTTATTTAATAATTATATAATGCATACCTTCTTCCTTTCTATTTTTTGGGAATACGATAACGTAGTTCGGGTGTAAGATGGACTACCGTCTCATGAAACAATGTAATTTATTCATGAATTACATGGAATATATTAAGGATAGGCTAAATATAAATATTTGGTATATATCAAATAAAAATTATAATATATTTATATCATATATATATATATCATTTTCCTTTTTATTTAAATATGATAAGAAAGTGGAACTAGCGTTCATACGTGTGTATGACCTACCATCCCAATGTATACTGTATTTAATTTCCTCAATAAATTTTATGGATTACTATAAATAAATATTTACTAAATATATATTGTATTTATATCATGGTTTAAATTTTTTTATATTATTATATCATAATTATTTTAAGATAATTAGAATTATAATTAATCAAAATATTTATGAAAAACAAAGAGGGTATTACCCAAAATGTAGCTTTAAAATTCAATCACTAATAAACAGGTAATAAAAGTTTATGAGAAAACCATATATTGTACAATATATATGATTATATTTCAATATTATATTTATAATAACCTTATTTTTATTACACTGGGGGATTGAAAGCGTGTTATGAAATTCATGAAATAATATAGGTTCATTTTTTCTCAGTTTTCCTTATTTGAGACACATGTTATTATATGAACCTACACACTTTTAAGAGGTGTATATACCTCCCCTTTGACATGTTATATCATGAATATCTTAAAATATAATGATATTTTAAGCTTCATGTCATGTTATTCTCTCATGGGTATTATGATTCAATATTATCAATGTGGTGAGAGATTATTTCGATAATATCATCATTTATCAGGATTATTTATGATTATGTATCCTATGTGGAAATATCATGATCTACCTCCCATTAATTCTCATTAATTTTATTATCCTATAGTTATTTATGATATATTTAAGTAACTATACCTTTTTTCCATTATTTTTTACTAAAACCAAATTATTAATGTTTTTGGAAAATTTGAATTTATCAACCTCTTCGGTTAGAAATCTAATTTTCATTGAAATTATGTTTTCTGAAAATGTATTCAAAAATATTTTATCACACACTGATAATTTTTAAAATATTTTTTCCCATGTTTTAATTTTTACAAAAACATTTATGAATGGAGTAATTATGTCGTTTTCCAAAACAATTCCCATTTGAAGTTTACATAAAATTTCAAAGGAACCTTCATTTTAATGTTTATAGAATGAACACGATTTTACAACGTCATGACCAATCATTGATTTAAATATTCCTTTATAATATTGAAAATATTTATTCAAATAAATTGTGTTTTTAAAATGTTTTATGTTTTAAAAATAGTTTTTCTATGTGGAAAGGATATTTTCCTCAATAAATGTTTTAAATTATCTTTCAAAATAATTTTCCATATAATATTTTATCAATTGATTCTACCTATTCCTTTCTAGGGATCTAATCCAAGGATAAAATATTTATTCTTTCACGGAATGGTTTATTTTAAGGATGAGAAGTTGTTTATGAAATCCATTTCTCTTCCACATGTTATACCATGATAAAATGATTATGAGAAACCCTTATTTTCACGGGTTACTCTATTATGAAATTATTAAAACAATATTCTATATTCTATAGGATATGATAGGATGCAATTTTTATTATAGTAATTTCATTTCATTTGTTATGATATGATGAATTTTTATTATCCTGTGGAACAATTATGTATGATTCCAATATGTTGTGGTTGGGTCCTATATTTCCCAACAATTTATTGGGTAATGATTTATATCTAATGAGATAGAAAAGATAGGAATGCGGAGCGAATTGGTTTCACTAAGATAGGGTTGGAATTGGAATTGAACATAGTTCAGTAATAGAGTTATTTAATGTTAAGAGAACTTTTGTTAGTAAAGTACCTAATCTGCTATAATGGACTTGGTAGTGAGCCTTGAATAGTATTGAAATGATGTTCTATTCATAATTGTATGCCTCAAATTACATATTGTATGATCTCATGGAACTTGTTCCTTTATTCCCTTGTGACTCATGTCTTATGAAATACCAATATTTATTCTATTACTAATTATTTTGATCTTTTATAAGTATTGTATGGTTTTATAATGTTTTCCCATGATCTCATAGACTTATGTTCATGTTATGCATTCATATCTCCCTTTTTAACCCTTACTGAGCATTCGAGCTTGCCCATTCTTATGTTTCCTTTTCCATGGTTATAAAGATATATATTGTGTATGATATTTCTAAGAAGGGGTTTAGTTATGAAAAGGTAGTATAAGATGTCATAGATTACTTGTATACCATTATTTATTTTTTTATGTTTCCAAAGGAACTAAACTATTATAGTTCTTGAATGTGTATTTATATAATGAAATAAGTATTCCAAAAAAATGATGTAATTTTAATGTATGAAAATCCTAGGTCATTATAGTTCGTATTAGAGAAAATGTTTAGTTAAGCTCTAGAAACTAGGATGAGAAAATCTTAATAAGATCCCTAAGGACATGTATAAGAATAATTCTAAGGATGAGTCAATGTAGAAGAAAATGTCCTAGATTTTTGGTAATGGATAGAGCCAGTGGTTTTTGAGAAATACATCAATGTCTATATACTATAAGTGGATGTGACTCCATTATCAATTTACCTGGGGGAAACGACCAAAAAACACTATAGTCCAAGAATCAATCGGGAACTGGTGTATGAAAACGGGCCTTTCTGCACACCATCTTTGATACTCTCTAGTGATACACATTGTAAATTCAAAAAATCATTACAAATCATCATGGAGAATTTAAATTGAGGATGGATATGTATAACCAATGACAAACCTAAATTATCATAGATAAAAAATGTTGTCATAATTTAGACATCATATAATTGATTTCCATGATTATGATGTTTCCTAACTAAGATTATTGTTTCTTATTTTATGATTTCACTTTTATTCATTGGTAGAACCTGAATGAAACATGTTAATGTTGAGTTCAGTAGAAAAATTAATAATTTTCCTCCTATGAATCCAAATGTTATTGGAGATAGAAATAAATATCTCATTCCAATTCTCACAAAAAATTTTCAAGCTAGGAATCAAGATGGAATTCTAAATGATAAAATGAGGGAACAATATTCTATTGAGTCCTTCCTATGGAAACATCGACCTTCTTTTAGTGGGCCTTCTAATTCAATAGTTACTAAACTATGTATCAATACTACTAGAAAGATATTTCCATTCTCTAGTGTTCGAAATATGGAAAATTAATTTTTTCTATCTATCATTTGAAAGGTGATGTAGATCAATGGTGTACACTTATTACGAATAAAAGGAAACAAGAAGAAATGCATGCCATGGATTTGGATGAGTTCAAGATTATATTTTTCATTAAGTAATTTTCTCACATTCTTCATATGAATATGTTTAAAGAGTTCCTTAAGCTAATTCTACTTGATTATGAATCCATTGGTACCTATAAGGAAAATTGTAAATGAATTCAAGGTATTATTTTAGTATATTCATCCAACCTAAAATAAGGTTGATTGATTCTTCAGTGGCTTAAAACTAGGTCCCAAACAAGAGTTATCCATAAGAGACTTCATAAGTTGTTAAGAGATTGGTTTATGTGCAATAAATTTGGAAATGGAAGTTTGAGTTGCATATCAATCTCATGGTTTAGACAATAAAAGAAAGTAGGAGTTAAAAGAAAAATCTAAGAACCATGTAGAGAAGAATATAATAATTTTTTTCTCCTCAGACTGTGGGAATAATCCTGTAGGAAATTCCCTTAGGGGACTATTAAATGTTTTATGTGTGTAAGGGAATGTCATTAATCAATTGGTTATCAACATTTTGAGGGGAAGTTAGCTAACCATATGTAATGATATAAATATACACATAATTCCCCTCTGACACTTTAGTGCATCAAGTGTATGGGGAATGAGAATTATGCTTACCAATGTCAAAAACCAAGACCTAATGATGATTATCGATGTTAGAAACATCTTAATCTGAGTAAAAAGCGGGAATCTCATAAGATTATTATTTTTTATAAGGATTTTGTAATGACCTAACAATTCAATGAGGTAGGTTTTCATTTAGTTTCTCTTAAATCAGAGACCTTGACTCATGGATAGTCATTCTGTAATTTGAAGAAGGTTAAAAGGGGGTTGAAACCTATCAGTATAACAATTAAATAGACTATCTTTAAATACATTATGTATTAAATACCTAACTTTTATATTGGATAGGAAAAAACCATTCATGTCATGTAAAGTGTTTTTTCCAACGGTAATACCTCGAGCATTATATGACCAATATATAATTTACACTCCATGTAAATTCCTGAGCTGTTTTTCAAAAAAAAGGAGGAAGAGCCTCATATTATTGGATGGAGGACCTTATTTCATCCCATGAAGTAATGATGTAACTCATGAGGTCCCTCTCCACCTTCTCTTTGGTTTCATCATAACTTCTCATCCCAAATAATAAATTGAAAACCCCCAGAAACATAGGATCTATATTAGTAATCTCTCAAATCATCTTTCCTCCTTTCATAGTTTATCTTCTTATATATATCCCTATTTAGGTGAAATCACTTATTCCCTATTTTAAGGGCATTGGAACATTCTTTTCGTTCTTTTTGATCAACTTCAAATATGAAATTGATATTGGAAAAGGTGTATACTATGACCCTAATATAGGTGTTCTATTCTTTTCTTTCAATGTCGTGTAGTTTTCAAAGCTCCTCCATTGTACTATAGGAATTTTTTTTCTATATGTTTCATTAAAATGAGTTCATTCCATTAAAATAATTATATGCATGAATTTATTCTCTCTTGAATCCTTTATATGTTGTTATAGGATGTCTTCCTTAACCATTTCAACGCCTTTGGGCATGTCAGGTTAAATTCACATTAAATATATATGTTTAAATTACAGGAAAACATTTTAATTGTTCATTTTGTTAGTTAAATAGTAGTTCCCACTCTTATAAAATTGTATAATGGACCAAATAACCTCTTAAGTGCTTGTCTTATCATGAAATAGAATTTACTTACCCGAAAATTTAATGACATAGATTCAATATGGTTTCCTTTAAAAATTTAATAAATTGTATTAATTAAAATGAATGAAATAGGTGGCATGCTTAGGCCTCTTATAGTGAAATTATGAAAGGTGAATTTTATGGATTATGATTTCAATGGTAACAATGGGATTTCTGATTATGATGTATTATAGATGACCCCAAATATATTATTATTATTATGAATATGCCTTTCATATTTGATGTGGAGTGATTGTTAAGGGTTCTGTTGAGCAAGAAATTTCATGCACCCTAACATCAGGTGTTGATCATGACGACTCTCTTTATTAAACTATTACCTAGGTAATAAGCATTACCTTCCATGTTCCTTCATTATGGGTGATAGTCATGAATAATCACCCCACCTATCTAGAGTGTTGAGAATGACGACTCATATTCATTTTGAGATTTTGGCCATATACCCTTTTATTGATCCTATGACTCATTGTACTTGTAATGGATGGTTGAGTTATGCCCCAGGTCTAGATATAACATATTATCTAGGTATTTTCCAACTTATAACAAAACATACTTAGTGACTATAGGTGGATAGATTATATAACTATAATATATATGTGTGTGTGTGTCTGTGTCTGTGTGTCTATGTGTTTTGTTACAATATATAGGTATGGTTATTGATTAGACCCCCACTGGCATATGTTGAAGTAGGTAGAGCAACATAGGTGTCTTTTCCGAACCAAAGATGGCTCAAATTTATTTATTTAGCATTGTGTATTATTATTTTTCCCACCCACTGTTGTTTCTATTTACATAATCTATATTATTTCTAGAAACCATTAGTGGTGGACTACTAGGATTATATCTCACACCCTACTCGGGATGCCTTTAGTACCTGACTAGATTACCTATCTGTAGGTATGGACAAGGGAAAGAAACCTCCCACAGATGTTTGACTTCTTTTTTAAAAGAATAGAGCATGAGATAAATGGACCAATAATATGCTCGGGATTCTAGACGAGCATTATTTTTTTTCCTTTTTTGTAGTTTGGTATATCATGTTGTATATGACTATCCCTAGTATCCTTTGATTCTATTTTATATACTATCATTCATTAAAATCATCATGTATAAGAATATTTATGTTGGATTTTGATATTATTACAGTTCCTTGGAAATATATGGTTTTTCTATTTTCTATTTATTTATTATATCTATTATGCCACTATGATATGAGGGTATAGTCTCCCCACTATACCACCTTTAACCCTCACTGCTAGTAGGGAGCCTCTGTTGAAGGGAGGCACACATGAGGTCGTGTGACCCACCAACTCAGGGAATAATTTAATTGGATCCCATGTAAAGATGTTACAAAGAGGTATCATAGGATATTTTTATTTTTCATACTATTTTGGTATTATATTGAAGACTTTGAGGTAAATGAATTTTGTGCTAATACTTTTCCTATGAGTAGCTCCCCATATAATGGGAAATAAAAATTACCTAGGATGTGTTATTTCTATTATTGACTATACCTAATATGGTTGATATGACATCATTGTTGGGTGATTAAGACATCTTATGATTCTATTATTATTTGTGTTATTGAAATTTTATTTCCTTTACTTTGGTCTAGATGAAATAATGACATTCATTACATGCATCATTATCATCACAATATGATTTATATGCCATGAATGTTTCCATAAAATGTTTACATTTAGCATGTATATACTGGTCTCATAAAGTTAGTACCAGATCACTATATATTATGATGTGTTGAAATTTCTTTCAGGACATATAAAATTAAATTGATACTTAATGTGTCAGCCTTATCCTAATATTGTTTTCATACACAGGTTCAACTAAACACAATGAGTAGACAGTTATTGCATGTTGAGCCTTACACCAATGGTAGCATGTTCGGGAATGTTTTATGGTTAGGATTAAGTGAATTTGACATTTCAATTTATAAGGACCATGTGACCTTATAATTTTGAAATGGTGATTTATCTAATTCAACCATTTAAATAGAACTAATTACACAAATGATCACAAATTTAAAATAAATATAACTTTTAAAATGAAATGGTTATCTTATACATGTGATATAAGAAATAGACTCATACTTGGCCTTTTTAGTTGGTAATTGGGAGCCTCTTACATTATTAGGGGATGTTATGGTCTTTCTCCATCACATATACCTACCTTTTGGAGTAGGTAGAGAGGTGTGGTCTGTTCTTAGGAGGGTTATGCACCAATCCTAGTTATCTAGATGCAATCTTTATAATTTTTAATTTTTTTTTGTCTGTTTGGATTTACAAAATCATGCCACCACAAAAGCCTCAATTCACACACCCGAAAGGTGGTGAAGACCATCACAAAAGGTGGTGGGCCTTGAGTGTCCATTAATCCCTCATGTAGTTCAACCTATAGAACCAGTAGTTGTTTCAAATATGGGCATCAACACGCAGTTCTGAGAATTAGTTTTTTGTATTACAAAAAATATGAAATATATCACTTGACCTACCCACCTGTGGACAAGTTTACTGGGGAGTTCCAGTAGTAGCATCCTCCCTCATTTTTAGGGGATAGACGTGTTATCCAATAAGGTTTCCTTATGAATTTTTCATTACTTTATGTTTTGAAAATCAAAAACACTCTATCTTATGAAAAATTTCATTTTCCATAAGTTTATTCTTGATAAGGAAAATTTTCCTTCGCTAAGGAAAATTTACCCTGACATGTTTTTCATTGTTCATATTTTTATTTTATTTAAAGTATAACTATTTTTGTTCATAATTGAAAAATTATGTTTCACATCTAAAACCATGGAATTATATAAATACATAGATAAAGTGTATTCTATTTTCAGGATCCGAATTCAGGTTCCAAATTCGCAAAAATTTAGAATCTGAATATTCTAAAATTCAGAAACCGAATTCTCAGAAATACAGAATTCAAATTCTCTGAAATTAGGAATATTAATTCCCTAAAATTCAGAATCCAAATACTCTAAAAATCTGAATATGAATTATCTGAAATTCAGAATCTGAAATCCTAAAAATTCATTTTCCGAATTCCATATAATTCAGACTCCAAATTCCTTAGAATTTAGGTTCCGAATTCCTCAGAACTCAGACTCTAAATTCCACATAAGTCACACTCCAAATTCCTTATAATTCAGGTTCTGAGTACCTCATAATTAAGACACCTAATTCTTGAGAATTACGACTCATAATTCCTCAAAATTAAGTCTCTGAATTCCTCAGAATTCTGACTCCGAATTCCTTAGAATGCAGACTCCAAATTTTATAGAATTCTGATTTCGAATTCCATGAAAAACAGAATCTTAATATCCTTGTAATATATACTCTATAGGTTTACTCATTTAGATTTCTAATTATATTTTTCCTTAGAGACTAAAAAATAGGTTTGGTTGAGAAACCATATGTTTTACTTACTCTTATTTTCATTAAAATGATTTCATGCATTCTGTTACTAACTAACTATTGTTAGAGTGACACGTGTACAGCTCCCTCTGAAATTTGAGGAAAAATATGACCATTGGAGGAGGGAGCTGACTGTTGGAAATGTGCCTATTAATAGAATTTCATATTAACGAGCTCAGTATATTGATCAATCTAGAAATTATATGCTATTGAAGTGATTTCTAGAGAGAGAGACTTTCAAGCTTTTGGTGTACTAAACAACTTGTTCATAATTTTATTGTGCCACTCTGAATGTTTCTGAGTACATTAGAGGGCTTCCGAGGATATGAAGATAGAGGTGCCCACTACCTTAATGTTCGAGGGCTTTTGGGGATAGGAAGACAGACTCTTATCTTTGTATTGAGTGCTAAACCTGTTGTGGGTAAGACAAACTTTATTGAAAGTATAAATCAACGGACCTTTATCCAAGGTTGTTGGATACCCTACTCTTTGGGTTAAAATATTTCATACTTGTTACTTGTATTGTTTCAAGTTTGTTTTCCACTGAATTTTTGATTGAAAAAGAAAGTATAACTATCTTATACTTTCTTTTACATGTATAATCTGATTACTAAGATGATAAATTCTTTAAGGTAGAATATTTATCTTTGTAGACTTTTCATAAGTTTTCTTTTCCAGAACCATATTTCTGGAATCAAGAAAGTTTGTGTAACTAATAGGTCTTGTGAATTTACCTTGTTTAACACTGTTAAACATTACCATCTTGAAAAGTTCAAAATGAATTTTTTAAAGTATACAATTCACCCCCCCCCCCTCTTGTATATTGAGCTTTAACATTCATCTTTTTGATCCTACAATTGGTATCATAGGAGGTCTATGAAATTATTATATTCACATATAAGTTTTCTATCTCATTTTTTTCATTGTTCTCTATTTTTCTTGCTTAGGATTTTTATCCTTGTTTTCAAACTTTTATTACTAACAAGTTTTGGGGAAAATATTTTTTTTTGGGATGGAAGGAATGAATGTTGGTTTGATTGATAATCATAATCCATCTATACCACCTATATATGATGGGAATGATTATGAATATTAGAGAGATCATATGAAGATTTTTTTTATTAACACTGGAGTGGAAAACTTTGTTATGAAAATAGGAGATTACAAGATTCCTGATAAGGAAGTCACAACTTTTACTAATCAAGAAAAGTCAGAATATCAACTAAACTATAAGGTAGGGAATAATTTTTTGTGTTCCCTGACCAAGAATATATATAGCCAGATTTCTTCTTGTGAAGCTGGAAATTGTATATGGAAGAAGCTTGAAGTTACTCATTTTGAACTTCCAAAGTTTTTGAAACTAGAAGAGTTATACTTAGAGCTGAGTATCGTGATTTTTCCATTCCTTATGAAGAACCTATAAGTAAGGTACAACAGTGATTCATGACTATTTCCAACAGCTTAATATCCATGGGTGAAACAGGTTTAGATGATGTGGCACTTGTAGAAAATATTATAGACATCATGCCTAATGAGTGGTAATCAAAGAGAATAGCTCTCAATTAGAATAGGAATGTTTTTCAGATTACTCTTGATGATATTTTTGGAACTATTATTCAACATGAGACTAGAATGAAAAGATATTCTGATCTAAATAAGAAGAAGAATGGGAATGGAAGTGTTTCTTTTACAACTCCTTCTAATCATATGAAAGAAAAGACTTCTAAGTGAGTTACATGATCTAAATCTAATAATTTAACTGTTTTATCTGAATCTAGTGAAAGTGACCATTCTGAGAATGGACTTGCTAATCTTGCTCGAATGATGAACAAGATAGCTAGGAAGAAAGAATTTCAGTATAGATACAAGAAGAATGATTGAAAGGATAAGAAAGACTCTGAAGTCACTTGTTCTAAATGTAAGAGAGAAGTTCATATAAGGCCAGAGTGTCCTATTCTTAAGCGATGAGATAGAAATGAAAAGTATTCTAAGAGGAATAAAAAAAGTACTATAAGGCTAAAACTAAGAATGTTTTGAAAGCTAATGAAACCTAGAGTACTGGTGGTGGAGACTCTTCTGAAGATTCCTTATATTATGAATCTTCTGGACAAAAGATTATTGGTCTAATAGCCAGACTACCTATTGAAAATCATTATTTTATGGCTAAGGTGCACAATGTTGAATCCATAACCAATGTATCCTTGAATTATAATTATAGTGATATTAAATATAATGAATCCTCTGATGAAGAATCTTTTTCTGATTAAGATAATACATTAACTACCTATGAAGATGTTTCTAGGTTTTCTATGATCCTTGAGAATGAAAATTCTAGAGTCAAGAAAAATTTTGATAAGGCAGTTTCTATTATTTCAATTCTTACTAAGGAAATATCAAATCTTTCTAAAGATCTTGATAAGAGATATTTATATTTTGAAATTATTTAAAAAAAACCTTGAGGAAGTTAATTCTGAGAAGGATAAACTTTCTAACAATCTAAAAAAAGTAATTTCTAAGAAAAATGTTTTCAAGCCTAAGTCTAGTGCTAAAACTGATGTTTTTTTGGATAAGAACTTAGTTATTAGACTAAAGTCAAAAATATTTTCCTTGAGAAATTTTTTGTCAAAATTTACCTTAGTTGAGGAAAACTTTGATAAGATTTATTCTCAAATTCGACCTCTATGAAATAATTCTGGTTTCGGATATACTAGTTCAAAACCTATTTTCAATAACAATTATTTTTTCCTAAAAGTTATCTATTCTGTACAAAATGACAGTATAGTGGGAATTGGAAAAAAATTGTTCCATAAAGAAAATAGTCTTTAGGATTTCATAATGCTTACTTTTCAATGAAAATGTAGATTCCTAAAACTTTCCTTTCTAATGTTTTTGGATCCAAGAATGTTTGGGTTCCAAAAGTCTAATGCTTTTATTTTCATGAAAATAGACAAAGTACCAATATAAATACATGGTACATGGATTTTGGATGTTCCCGACATATGACTGGTAACAAGAACATCTTTGAAAAGATAATCAAGATGAAAGGAGGAAAAGTAACTTTCAAAGATAATGCCATGGGAGAAATTATTGGTATAGGTAACATTTATCCTTATAGAAAAACATTAATTTCAAATGTTTTATTTTTTAAGGGACTTAAGAACAACATTATTAGCATTAGTGAGTTATGTGATGAAGGTTACATTGTGAATTTTAGGAATGATAAGTGATTAGTACACAATTCCAAGGAAGAATTTATTCCCTCTGCCCATAGGTAAGAGAAAGTTTACACACTGAACATAGAATACCTTAGGAGATAGGACCTACCTTGCCTTAGTGAAATGGGAGATCATTCATGGTTGGGGAATAGAGGGTTAGGACACTGTATCCTTAGGAACCTATTCAAACACTCTATGAAAAGACTTGTTATGGATATACCAGAGCTTAGATTTTATTCTTAAAAGGTTTATAATCTTTTTCAATATGGATAGAAACATAAATCATGTTTTAAATCAGTGGGTGAAGTCTCAACCACTATTTCATTACTGTTAGTGCAGATGGATCTTTTTGGTCCAACACAAACTAGAAGAATTGGAGGCAAATATTTTGTATTTTTTTAGTTGATGATTACACTAGATTTATGTTGGTCTATTTTCTAGAAAAGAAATCTAAGTATTTTACTTATTTCAAAAGTTTTAGAGCCCAAGAAAAAAATGAGAAAAACATTCCTTTGATAACTATTCATAGTGATCGTGGAGGAGAATTTCAAAATTCTGATTTTGAAACATTTTGTATTAGAAAAGGAATTATTCATAACTTCTCATCACCAAGAACACCTCAAAAAAAATGGTGTTGTTGAAAGAATAAATAGAATTTTTCAAGAGATAAAAAGATCCATGTTGACTGAATCTTCAGTGGGAAAACATTTTTGGGGTGAAACTATAATTACTTCTTGCTATACTATAAATCGTGTTTTTATTAGACCTTTTTTTAATGAATCTCTTTATGAGTTATGGAATGGTAGAAAACCTATACATTCCTACATCAAGGTTTTTGGTTTCAAGGTATTCATTCTGAATACTAAAGATAATCTACAAAAATTCGCACTAGAATATGACAAAGGAATTTTCATAGGCTACTCCACAATATGTAAGGCTTATAGATTTTTCAATAAAAATATTAGTACTATTAAACAAACCGTACATGTTATATTTGATGAAAATGATCCTTTTGTTTTTAAACATCCTCAACCTAAATCCTCATTTGTGTTTTCAAAAAGTGACTATCAACCCTTAATGGAATATCCTTCTGGTAAGGAAAATGTTCAAGAAAATGTTTCTGAATCATTTAACCCAGAATACATTCTATCATATGTTGATGGAAAGGTTTTCCAAAACCCAAATTAGTTGTTTCTAAAGAATCATCCCAGTGATAGTATCATTGGTGATGTAAATCAACCTGTAAGGACTAGAATTTCCTTAAGAAATGAAGTATAGCATCTTGCATTCATTTCCTAATTTGAACAAAAAAAACAATGATAAATCTTTAGGTGTTGATTATTGGATAAATGATATACAAGATGAGCTAAATGAGTTCGAAAGAAACAATGTCTTGACCTTGGTTGAAAGACCTAACGAAACTTCTGTTATTGGAGTAAAATGTCTCTTCCTAAATAAGTGTGATGAAAATGGAATCGTAGTATGAAATAAAGCTTGATGGGTTGCTAAAGGCTATAATCAATAAGAAGGAATATACTATGAAGAAACATATTCTCCTATAACTAGACTTGAATCAATTCATATTCTACGTGCCTTTTCAGCATTCTTCAATTTCAAAATTTTTCAAATGGATGTTAAATGTGATTTCCTTAATGGTTATGTTCAAGAGGATGTGTTTATTGAACAACCTCCTTGTATTGAAGATAAAAAACATCTTGAACATGTTTTCAAAGGTACCAATGTTTTTTATGGACTCAAACAAGCCCCCAGAGATTGGTATGATATACTTATAGGATTTTTTCTTCAAAACAATTATGTCAAAGGAAATGATGATCCAACCCTTTTTTTAAGAATGATATTAAAATGTTTTGATTGTTCAAATTTATGTTGATGACATTATATTTGGTTCAACTCAGAAATATTTAACTGCTTCCTTCGCTGATCTAATGAAATTTGAGTTTGAAATGAGTATGATGGGTGACTTAACATTTTCCCTTGGTTTTTAAATTTCTCAAAAACTAGAAGGAATCTATATATCCCAACATAAGTATATTAAATATATTCTTAAAAATTATCGATATGACAACACTAAGAGTATATGTACTCCCATTGGTACCAAAATTTCACTTGATGTTGATGAAGCTGGGAAACCAGTAGATCAAACATCATTTAGAGGTATGATAGAAAGTCTATTTTACTTGTCAGTTAGTTGTCCAGACTTAATGTTTTTAGTATTCTTATGTGCAAGATGTCAATCCAATCCTATGGAATCTCATTTAAAGGCAGTGAGAAGGATTTTTCGCTACATAAAGGGAAACACATATTTAGGACTCCTTTATACTTCTGGAAATGATTTTGATTTAAAAAGTTTTTTTGGATGCTGACGTTGGTAGATGTAAAATGTATAATAAAATTACATCTGTAACGTGTCATTTCATAAGAGATTCATTAGTTTCTTTTTCATGCAAAAAGAAACACTCAGTAGCAATTTCTACTGCTGAAGTAGAATATGGAGCATCTTGAAGTTGTTGTGCTCAAGTATTTTGGATGTGACACACACTCAGAGACTATGGTATGATTTTTACCAAAACAAAAATATTGTGTGACAATACTACTGCCATTAACTTAAGTAAAAACCCAACACATCACTCTTGTGAAAAACAAATAGATATTATGAATCAATTTCTTAGAGATCACACACAAAAAGGAGATATCATTCTTCAATTTATCAGAACGCAAGATTAAATTGCTGATATTTTCACAAAATCATTACCCTTAGATAGATTCGAATACATTAAATAGGAGTTATGAATGATAACCATAATGTAATATTCCTTATTAAATTCTTCTTGAAACCTATCTCCTTCTAGTAAGAAACTCCTTTTCATTGGGGGGTACATTTCCCTATTAGTTAGACTAACATTTTTTCTTAGGAAAAAATTTCGTTATCAGTTTTCTAATTTTTTTTGTCTAAATGTCTTTTGTAGTCAAAATTTTCGTAATCAATTTTTCTCAATTCATTTGTAGTCTAAATTTTTTTTTTCATAGTCAAAATCATAGTAATAAGTTTTTCTAAAAAAATTCTTTGTAGTCAAATGTTTTGTCATCAGATTTTCAAAAAAATTTCAAAGAATAAATTTTTTTCCATAGTCATAGTTTTCAAAATCAAAATATTTAGAATCTAAGGTTATTTAAAAAAAAATTATCCTCATTAAGAATAATCTTCCTGGAATTCTGACTGGTGTGTTTCATTTCCAAAGTTATCGTAATCATCTTCTACTAGATGGTATTTCCTCTTTAAATTTTTTGGATTCACTTTTCCTTAAATCCGATTTTTTTTAAAAAAACCTCAAAAAAGATCACATTGGACCAAATTTCTTTCTGCATATATCTTTTCAACCATAAGATCTGAGCAAAAAGTGTTCAACCATTAGATCAATCCGGGAAGTTGAACCACCATCTCCATGTCTATATAAAGGACCCCCAATGGTCATCCCACATCGATCACCAAGAATTTGAGTGCTAAAGCTCTGCCCCTCCTATATAAGCTCATTCCAAATCTTCAAGGTTTCCTTAGTACCGAATGTCTGCTGAATCTTTGTCTCAAAAAAAATGTCTTCTATAAAGGAAAACTCAGAATGGATGATTTACCGAGAAAGGTTGGTTCACTCGAATTTCATTGCTAAGTATGATTCTATTATATTTAAAAATATCAAGTTGAATGGGTGGGAAAGCATTTTCATATCGAATCCTAAAGCACATGATCCATTGTATCTGGAGTTATTGGTTGAATTCTATGACATAGTTAGTTTTTTCAATAAAGGAGGAAGAGATAAATTTTTATTCAAGAGTTATGGAAAGACATATTCCTTTTCTTATAACATGGCATAAAATATGATAGGAATTCATTATGAAGAAGAAGCTGAGTTTTTCTCTAACAATTTACATGATGAAATAGGATCCTTTGATAAGAAAAATTCATCAGTTTGTCTTGGTCTTCAGGAAGTGAAGAATTCGAAAATTATTCATCCCTCTACAAATCTTTGGATTCTTTAGCTATGGGTTCAAGGTTTTCTAATTCCGAGAAAAGGGGACAAGGATACCCTGAAGAAAAGTGATATGTATTGCCTGGATTTCCTAGTGAATCTAATAATGATAAACCTTTTTAATCATATCTTTTTTATGATTATCAATATAATTGAAAAAAATATGAAGGCTCGGATTATTATGTATCTGGACATTCTTTCAAAAATCATTGTTCTTTTTCTTCAGTATTTCATGATCCCTTGAATTTCTAAGCCAAAGAATTGTAAGGTGATACATCTGAGTGATGATACTCTGAGAAGAACGAATATTGTCTTTAATAGTCAATCCAGATAATTTCATGATTTTTCAGAAGTAGAAATTGATACTTTTTCAAAGAAATTGGAAGTCACTAAAACTTCTAAGAGGGGAGGATGAAAGAGGAAGGCGAAGGAACCAGAAGAGAAATAAAAAAACTCCAGTGGATAAGGAAATTCATTCCAATCCTCTAAAGTCAAAAAATAAAAAATCATATCCAGATGAAGTAGTGCTAAAGTGGAGAGAAGATTACAAGAACAGGAAAGAAGGGGAACTTAAGATTGTCCTCGACCTTGCAGAGAAAAAATAATTGAAGGAAAAGGCTGCTCAGAATCTAGAAAAGGAAGAAAAAGAAAATAAGCAATGGAAAAAGTTTTGTAAAGATGAGATAGTGGAATCCATTCTGAAGGCTGCTGGGATAGCCTCCAAGAATATTCAGGTACAAGAGTCGTTTCTTCAAGAACCACTTCAAGAGACTCTGGGAAAAAAGATTGTAATTATAGAAAAAAAAATCATGAATATGTAGTTGAAGAAGAAGAAGTAGAATAAGAGGAAGAATTAGGTAGTGGTGACTTCAAAGATGTGTTAAAGAAGGAAGAAGAATATCATCAGAAGGAAATCCCTTCTGAGAAATTATCATTCTGAACCTATCAAGATGAATTTTCAAATCATGCTACTCCTGGGATGGATGAAGATAAGGGTGAATATGATGTAAATAAAATATTTTAGGAATAAATCATAAATAACGATTTTATTCACCCAAAGGATGTTGAGGTTGGAGCCGAGAAGGAAGAACATGATGAAGACAAAATTGTTCAGCTATCTAATAGTGAAGATGAATCTTCTGAGCAAGAAGAAGTCCTTCCAAAGGATGATAAGGGAAAACATGTGGTAGTTTATACACCTAGCACGTAAGTGGTAATGAATAATGTAGTTGGTGGTTCTTCGAAGAGGAAGGTTGTTGAATTAGAAAAAGAGCCCTCACCAACCAATGTCTAATATTCAGAATAGCCCTCTCTTAGACATAACTTTGTAGTTCAGTATTTCAAAAATCATGTTGGGATTGTTCCATTATTTCCTAGTATAGAATCGAGATGTCATATGCTTTAGCATTCATTTATTCTAAAATCGTATTCAGTATCCATGGTGATGGATAAATGTGTCAAACTCGATGCAGACTTCAAGACTTTTCTTATTAGCTATGAAGCTCATAAAAGATCATGTAAAAAGACGACAAACTGGTCAAGGAATACAGTTAAAGAGATGATAATCATTGATGAATTCCAAGAAAGTGTCAAGGGTGATTTTGACACCGAATATGTGAAGATCAAGGATCTCACTAATAGTTTTGAGGAAAATATAACTCTCGAACAGACTTCTCAGAAGAAAGAACTGAAATATCTAAATGGGAAATTGAATTCAGTTGCTCAGAGTTAGAAGAGGGAAAGGGATCTTAGAGTTGAGATTGAAGAAAAGATTATCATGCATGAAGAAGTTCTCAAGACCCAGAAAGAATCTCTTAATGCTCTAGAAGAGAAAATCAAAGCTTTAAAGAAGAAAACAGAAGATTAGGATAAACTTCTCAAACGTGCAGAGGAGGATCACAAGGAACTCAAGAAGCTCAAAATCATAGTAAAGAAGTTGATGTTGAAGGAGAATGAAGGATAATTTCATTCTAAATCCTATTTTTTTGTATTTCCTTGTTGTACAAATTATTTCAATCATAATGAAATACTTGTTGCTCTTCATATTTTTCTTTGGGTTGTTAAGTCTAATATTTCAGGTACCAAAAGTTCCTTTCCATTCCCTATATTTCTTTTTGAAAATCACAAAGGGCGATAAAGGAATGTAAAAAATTAATACTTAGTAAATAATAAATTTCCGTAAGTAAGGGGGAGTTTTCATTCAGAATATTTTTGTATGTAAGAAAATGAAAAATCTCATTTAGAAAATTCAGAATACTATGCTTAGTGTTTCCAAAGCATGTGGGGGAGTTATTTGATTTCACTTTGATCCATAAGTAAAGGGAGATAAGTTTTATATACATGTTTATAAAATTTCTATTTCCTTATATTATTTTTCATAAATATGATTGTGCTTTACAAAAAGGGGATATTGTTGAGTCAATAAGGTTTCCTTATGACATTTTTGTTCCTTTATGTTTTGAAAATCACAAACACTCTATCATAAAGAAAATTTTATTTTCCATATGTTTCATCTTGATATGGAAAATTTTCCTTCCCCAAGGAAAATTTACCCTTACCTATTACTCATTTTTCATATTTTTTGTTTCATTAACCTCTAACTCTTTTTATTCCTAAGTAAAAAATTCGGTTTCACATATAAAATCATGGAATTCTATAAAAACATAGATATAGAGTATTATATTTTTAGGATCCGAATTCAGGTTCTGAATTCATTGAAATTCAGAATTAAAATTCTCTGAAATTCAGAATCTGAATTCTATGAAATCCAAAATCCTAATTCGATGAAATTCAGAATCTGAATTCATTGAAATTTAGAAACCAAATTCTCTGAAATTCAGAATCCAGATTCTTTGAAATTCATAATCCTAATTATCTGAAATTCAGAATCCGAATTTCCTAGAATTGAGGTTCCAAATTCCTCAGAATTCAGGCTCTGGATTCCAGAGAATTCATTTTCCGAATTCTATAGAATTCAGACTCTGAATTCAGTTGAATTTCGGTTCTGAATTCCTCAGAATTCAGACTCTGAATTCCTCCGAATTCAGGCCCCAAATTCCTCAGAATTCAGGCTCTGAATTCCTTATAATTCTGGTTCTGAATTGCTCAAAATTCAGACTCAGAATTCCTCAGAATTCGGACTCTAAATCCCTAAAAATTCAGACTCCGATGTCTATAGTATTCTGATTCAAAATTCCATGAAAAACCAAATCTGAATATCCTGGAAATATCGACTCTGAAGGTTTACTCATTTAGACTCTGAATTATATTTTTCCTTAGAATCCAAAAAATAGGTTTGGTTGAGAAACCATATTTTTACGTACCCTTGTTTTAGTTAAAATGATGTCATGTATTTTTTTACTAACTAACCGTTGTTTGAGTGACACGTGTACAGGTCTCTCCGAAATTCAAGTAAAAATATGATCGTTGGAGGAGGGAGAAGACCGTTGGAAATGTGCCTATAAATAGGATCTCATTTGAATGTTCTCAATATTTTCATCAATCTAGAAATTACATGTTATTGAAGTTATATCTAGAGAGGGATAAACTTTCATGATATCTGCATAATGAACATCTTATTCAAAATTCCTTCGTGCGAATATGAATGTTGATGAGTAAATTCACGGGATTCTGGGGATTGGAAGACAGAGGTGCTGACTGACTTGATGTTCGAGGGCTTGCGGGGATAGCAAGATAGATTTCGATCTTCGTATAGAGGGATTACCCTAGTGTGGGTAAGACATACTTTCTTGAAAGTATAAATCAATGGACCTTTATCCAAGGTTGTTGGATACCCTAATCTTTGGGTTAAAAGAATTCATACATGTTACTGGTATTGTTTCATGTTTTTTTTCCACTACATTTTTTATTGATATAAAAAGTATAACTATCTTACACTTTCTAGAACTTTTATACTCTAATTAGTAAGATCCAATACTCTTTAATGTAGAATCCTTATCTTTGTAAACTTTTCTTAAGTTTCCTTTCCAGAACCATATTTCCCGAATCAAGAAAGTTTGTAGAACTAAGAGGTCTTGTGAGTTTACCTTCTTTAACATTGTTAAACATTACCATCATTAAAAGTACAAAATGAATTTTGTTAATGTATACAATTCACCCCCCCCATTGTATATTGAGAATCTACATTCATCTTTTTGATCTTATAGGAAGACCATGTGCTACTAATTCATGGTTGGATTCCTTGCTATATATCATTGAAAAAACATTGATTCCTCCATAGTGGAGGGTCACACATGTTGTTTATAGGCTATGTGATTCTTCCAGGAAATTATGGGATATCATTACCCATGAAGATCGACATTGAGATATGGTATATGCTGATTTATAGATTATATGCTATGAATATATATTTCCACAGACTCTAAGGTAACAACATGATAGATATTTTATGAACCTACAATATGATCCATGTCTGTCATAGAGTATTCTGCGCATTTTACCTAGATGTAGTGGTCCACACTAACTCTATAAGGTGATGATCTTATAAAAGCCAAGGGATTCAAGGATATACTAGTATACTCTATAAGACCACATGTCTATGTTTACAGGATGACTACTATTTCTAAGATTTTCGACTAGACCATAATTACTGAGATGAATCTATGGGAAGTACATGGTGATTTCCATGGAGGTTTAGTAGCAAGATCATTCAATATTTCTTCATGAAGACTCAATCATTTATTTAAGGTTTCTCATGGGGGTACCAGCAGTCAACTACCAAAGTCTAACATCTTCTTGATATGTCACTAGTGTGGGATCTTGTATATAAAAGCCTCAGTGTTTATTGAATGTAGTGGAATGTAGAGGCTTTGGCAGGATGAGGAATATCTTGTGATTCTACAGGACATTTTAATTTTTAGTTAACACGGATCTACACATACTCCACATTTTAAATTAGATTCTATAATATATTTTTAATATGGTATATGGAATACCACCAGCTTCTCAAGCTGAGGAGGTGGTCGGGGAAGAGGTAATCTGACTCAGGATTTTCAGTTCCATCACAGTGGGCCTACTCAATGATGTCAGGGTATGAATCATGGCCACAATTCAAGACAATTACATTAAGCGCATTTTATTCCAGATGAGCACAGTGCCAGAACATCTTCTATTCAAGGTACTATTCTAGTAGCGTTTACTCTAGTGTCTATTTTATTTTACATAGGTGCGTCATATTCTATTATATCTGAGAAGATTATGGAGATTACATGCCATTATATAAAACAATTATATGGAATGATGATTCTCAATACCCCATTTGGTATTTGATATGAGAGTGTATATTGTTCTAAGGATTGACTCCTTCACATAGGTGGATGTATTTTCAAATGGAATCTCCTTTTCATTGACATGAAAAGGTTTGATGTAGTCATTAGGATAGACTAATTAGTTTTCTATCATGTTCATATTTATTTATATCATTATAGGGTGATGTTTACATAACTATAGGGTGGTAATTATATTTATAAGAGACAATGGGATGTTCTTTATATTCAAGTGGGAACAGAGTGTCAATGGATTTGAAGTGTGATAGATCATATTTCTGGACTTTTCCTGGATGATGAGTGTTTATATAATGTTGTTTTCCCTAATGTTGTGGGTCACTTCAGGGACATCTTCCCTAATGAATTTTCTAGGATACCTCTACTGAGAGAGGTAGAATTCACCATTGATCTAGTTTCATAAGTGGAACTAGTGTACATTTCTCCTTACAGGATGGGACCTATAGATATTTTAGATCTCAAGAACTAATTGGTGGAACTATATAATAAAGTATTTATACACCCTATAACTTCACATTTGGAATCACTGGGTTTTTTTAAAAAATTTGGACTTTACCCTTAGGTTTTTTATAGATTATTTTTAGCTAAACTAGCTTATGGTGAAGAATAAAAATTCACTGGCTAGAATTAATGACCTATTTGATCATATATAAGGAGAAAAAAGTGTTTTAAACGTTTTATTGGAGGTCAGCCTATCATTAGGTGCATTTTAGATCTTCATACTTACCTCACAAAGCTCTCAGGAGACTGTATATTCTCTATGAGTATATGGTTATTTCTTTCAAACTCGTGAACACACCTATTGTATTCATGGATCTGATGAATCAGGTTTTACACATGTATATTCATTCATCCATGATAGTCGGTGTGGATAAAATCATAGTGTATTATTATTCTTGAAATTACCATGAAAACCATCTTTATATTTTGATGAATACACTAAAGGATCATTAACTTTATGCTAATATTTGAAAATTAAACTTCTAGATTGAAAAAGTGCACTTCCAAGGTCATATCATCTTAGATTTAGGAGTTTCAGTAGACCTAGAAATAGTAAGATCTATAGTTTCCAAGGAACCTCCAAATAAATTTATTGATATAAGAAGTTTTAGGAATATTTATAGGTTTTTTTGATGATTCAACTATAATTTCTCATGCCTTGTAGTGTCGTGTAAATTTTGTATAAAAATGGAATGAAATTCATATGGCTAGAATCTTATAAATTATCTTTTTAGTAGTTGATGGATAAAGTAACTTTAAAACTAATCTTAATTCTCATATAGCCATGTAGGATTAATAAAGTATACTATGGGAAATCAGGTAATGAGTTAGGGGAATTCATAATATAGGATAAGAGAGTTATCATATACATGTCTCATCATTTGATGCCTCATGAGAACAATTACCCGACGTATGTCCTTGAAATAGCTTTTGTAGTTCAATGATCTAGCAGTTGAAGAAATTATATACTTGGAAATAATTTTGTAGTGTTCACTCATCACAACATCTTGAAGTATATCCTTACACATTATGATCTGAATTTGAGGTAGCGTAGATGGGTTGAGTATCTGCAATATGTTATTTTTGATATTGTTGATATTATAGGAAAATTTGATGTTGTAGCTCATGATATAGGATGAAAGACTCATACATAGGTAGTCCAATAGTCAAGTGGTGAGTGGTAGCTCATGCCCTAGTTTTTAATATGCCTGTTGAGGTTTTGGAGGATCGTGGGAAGACGATCCTCTCGACTTTAGTAGTGACGAAAAACCTCCAAGAACTGATGGTATTGTGGTAGCTTTTGGATCTGGAGGGCCCGGTCGTAAGGGGATGTGTCTCATATGATGATTCATCTTCTGTTTGGACCATGGATGAGGATGATACATTAATATTTAATGTGTGTTTTTTGGGTTCCAACAGACATAAGAGGGGAGCTGAATCAAGAATTTCATGCCTCAGCATAGATAGTACATCCCAGTGTCCTCAAGATGTTGGGAAAAAATCCCTGAGGGTATCATTGATGCTTTTTTGAAGTTATTTTGTTTGTTGACAAAGTGTACATATGTGCTGTGATTGTTGTAAATGAAAACCATGATATAAAAATTTGTTGAAAAAGGGGATTTAATGGTGGCATGTCGAGTTCAAGGGATGTGGTTAATGATCCATGTTTGATTCATGAATGTCGACAAAGGAATGTATGATCTGGAGGCAGTGCAAAAAGAGCAGATACAAGGTTGTAAAGGGACTTGCACGTCGTTGACATGAAGAAGAGGAAACTTGAGCGCCATATGTTTTTCAAGATCAGAACATCAAAATATGGAAAATGGGAAAGGGTAACCCAAGTTTTAGGGTTGGTCATGCAAGTGACTTTCACGCCAGAGAATTGCGCTTCGAACTTGCGCGCCAAGGGGAGACTTTCACGCCATCACGCAGGGTGTTTGAATGACTATAAATAGAGGTCGACCCCTCCTCATTCAGAACAAGTTCAACACTTAGAAAAAATCAGAGCTCCCATTGCGCTGGTGTGGTGGTCGCGCAAGTGGTGTGTGGTCACGCAAGTAGATGTTGCGCGCCAATTGATCGATGCCCGACCAAAGTGGTTTGGGTGAGAAAGGATGGGTTTTTCCCATGTTTTGAGTTGATGTAAGGGGGTCGCACAAGTGGTTTGGAGACACTTTCGCGCCATGTTTTGAAGAAGCATGATAGTTGGTGGTTGCGTGCCAATATTGGTTTGGGAGTAAAAGGGTGTGAGTCGCGCAAGTTTGGAGTTGTAGAAGCTTGTGTCGCGCAAGTGGTTGCGGTGGAATTTCATGCCAGTTATAAATTGCATGCCGAGACTTGCACGCCGGCTTAGAGTAGGGCACCAGGTATGGTTGAAAAACAGCTGTGATTTAGGGCTACATTAAAGATGGTAGATTTCCCGATACCTTTGGTACAAAGTGAGATTCATCTACGGGTGAAAGTTGGACATCAACAGGGCATCTACACACAACAGAGGATGTATTCATTAGGGATAATGAGGATACCTACAGGTCTATAAACTGTGAGTGGATCCTTTCCAAAGCAGTGAGAAAAGGAAGAGGAAGAAGGTGATCCTCTCCACCAACAGTGAGCTAGAGAGAGAGAAACAGGGAGTGACCCTTAGGAAAGCAATGAGCTAACCCTATACATTGTAAAGGCAGTGAGCCCGGGAATAGAAGTGATCTATCCCGAACCTTGTAAACAGTAGTGTGCTTATAGTGGATTTGGTACATCGACACATCGCCAATGTATGCTCCTTGGACGTAGCCAAGTGATGGTTAACCAAGTAAAAATCGATGTGTCATGTGCATGTTTTAACTTCTGTTTATACATTTTTGCAAGAAATAGAGAGAAGAGAGTCATTCTAAATAGCGAGAAAAGATCATTAGGGGCATTTGATTTAATCTGTCATGCTCGTATTCACCCCCTCCCCCCTCTCAAGGTATCTAACCTAGTGGACCTAACACAAGATGTATCGTGACTTATGTCACTAGTATTGGTGGACTACTATGAAATGGTATATTGATGATTTTATCACTATATATTCCACCTTTTATTTGGTGAAGGCTAAACATCAGTGACTGCTAGTACTTGTACGAACATTTTTTATTCCTAAGTAGAAATGGGATTCTTTTTCTATGGATGTTTAGAAAATATTTCCCCAAACACCTAATGGAAATGATATGGATTGGGTTTTCATTGGCCTTTTTAAGAATTTAAAATACTTCTTACTTATGTGAGATATCTTCTTAGTGGATTAGATAGGGAGGATATATGTCATCGAGGTCATATATATTCATGGAGCTCCACATTCTATCATATCTGACTGGGACACTCCCTTCACATGTCGGTTCTGGAAGGGGTTGCAGAAGGCCTTGCATAAACATGTGCTTTTTATAATGACTTATCACCCTTCGAATTGAGGACACACATAGAATAAGATTCATGTGTTAGAGGAAATTATTTATGCATGTGTCCTTGATTTTAGGGGTTCTTGGTAGAAACAAATTCCCCTTGTTGATTTCACTTTTAATAACATATTTTAGGATACCATTGTGATGGATAATTATGAATACTTATATGGTTGGACTTTTTGTTCATCTATGTGCTGGATAGTGGTAGGGGAGGAAGATTTTCTTGGACCAAGACTTTTTTAGGAGCCTTTAGAGAAGGTCCAATTTATCAAAAATTTCATGTTGATTGCTCAGTCCAGGAATCATTAGTATGCCAACCTACACTGAGGACCTATTGAGTTAAATTTTTGAGATCAATATTTCTTATGATTCTCACCTAGGTTAGTCCATCGATTTATTAATGGTAGGGTAATATTTTTACATGATTTTTAGGAATGTTTTATGTTTTGAAATGGATTGTTCCTCTACCTTATTAGATTTCACATCCTCATAGATATCGTTCTATGCATGTTTTTTCACATATCTCTACTTCTCCAATATTTTATATACATGACACATGTTTTCTAACTTGATAATTTTTAGTAAGAAATGGATTCTTAATTTGATTAGAATATAGTTCATATTTTTTATCAAATTTAAGACACCCCAAGGAGGGTCAATTACATTAGTATGGGTGGTAAGGAAACACATCCAAGAGAAGGATGATACCAGGGATTTGGAAGCTAATATACGATCTCTATAGATAGAAAGTTTATCATATGATACCTCTTTACCCTCAGAAGGTCAACTTAAGATACGTTTTTAAGGATTTGAGGTTGTAATGACCAGTATTTTCAGTAAGGTACATTTTCTTTTAGTATTTCTTAAACTGCGGACCACGCCTCAGGGCAGATCAATTCCATTTTTGGAATAAAGATGCAAAGGGGTGTAAACTAGGTTGTAAACCAAATACATGTCATGTATTAAATAAATGACATTCATATTATCTGGACAGACACCATTCACATCATGTAAATGGTTGTTCTCAGAGGAAGGACACTAATATTTACACAACATGTAAACCATCTACATGCTATGTAAATACCGGGTAGTTTTGTTTTAAAAAAATAGGTCAAGTATCATATTTTTTGGTACATGTCCTTATTTCCTCCTACACATAGCAGAAGCTACACAAGAGCTCCCTCCCAAGGTCCTCCTAGGTTTCTTGATAACTTCTCATTCTAGACTCTGAATCAAATTTCATAAAAAAAACATTGGATCTTCATTGACAATCTATCTAATCCTCTTATAACCTTTTATATTTAATATTCATGTTACATTATCTATTTATGTGGAACCACTTATGCCATATTTCCAAGGTGTTGGACCATTATTTTATTTATTCTAGTCTACTTCAAATCTATATTTGGTTTTTCATGAAGATTCGTATGTGACCCTAAAGTGGGTGGTCTAGTTTTTTTACTTCAAAGATGAGTTTTTTTTATAGCTCCAATATTTTATTGAACAGAAGCCTTGTCTATGTGTTTCATTAAAATTAGTTTTTTTTATTTCATAAAATTATACGCATGATGTTATAATCTCATGGACACTTTCCATGTAGTTTGTGGATGCTGACCTCAACTATAGGCACACCTTTGGGTGTGCTGGATTAATTTCCACTTTAATATAAATGGATAAATGAACCTAAAACCTTTTTTAAGTGTTCGTATTTTTCTTCCAAATGGATGTACCAACTCTCATATTATTTTATAATATACCAAATCACATCTTATGTTATTTTCATGTCAAGAAATGGAATATCCATACCTTAGAACTGAATGTATTATCTTTAATATGGTTTTTCATGATAAAATGATTTTCATAGATTAATTAAGAGGAATTAATTGGGTGGAAAGGCCACACATCTTGTTGTAAAATTATGAAAAGTAAATTTTATGGATTATTATTCCCTTAGTTATAATGGGATTGATGATTATGATGCATTAGAATTGACCTCTAAAGATATTATTATTATTAGTATTATTATTATTATTCCTTCAATTTTTTTGTGGAATGAGGGTTATGGGTTTTGTTGAGCATGATGTTTCATACTCCCTTACATCGAGTGTTGAGAATGAAATCTTCATCCATTATACAATTCTATGGGTGATAGGCATGATATTTTAGGTTCCTCCATTACGGGTGTTGACAATGAGGACTCACCCCACCTATCTTCAATTTTGAGAATGAATACTCACATTAATTATAAGATTTAATAAATTTACCCTTTTCATGAGCCTATAGATCCTTAGACTAGTTATGGACTCTTGAGTTATGCCCCTGGCCCAGCTTTCACCAAGTATCCACATATATGACTACATACATCCTCAAGTACTTAGTTTAAAAACATGGATACAATATATAAAAATATTATATATATTATTACTATATTTTATATTTTTTAATAATCATACTTCCTCTAGTATATTCCAATGTAGGTAAAGAAAGTCATGTGTCTTATCAGAACCTTAGATGACTAACTTTTATTTATTAATCTTTCTTTTATTTTTATTTTAGCTACAAATTATTGTTGTTATGCGCATAGACTGGGTTATTTCTAGACACTGATGGTGGTGGAAAAATAGTATTTCATCTCACACCCAACCCATGCCACTTTTGGAACTTGAGTGGATTACTTTTCTATAAGTATAGATAAGGGAAAGTGCCCTAGTATAGATGTTTAATTCACTTTTCTTATAGTATAGATCATGGGAGAATAGACTAAGCTTATTCTCGAGTTGTTAGAGGAGAAATATTTTGCCCTTTTTTATTTTTTTTATATAGAATGTTGTATATGCCTATCGCTTATATACCCTATCTATATTTTTTATATTATCATACCAGCAAATAATTATGTAAATGACTTAGCCTATTGGATTTCTATTTTATTACTTTTTTGGGTATATATTCTTTTGTTAATATTTGTTTAATTATTATATCTTATGCACCACTCAAGTATGAGGGTGTTGAATCCACCCTTTACCACCTTAGATCCCCACTGCTAGTTTGTAGACTTTGGTGTATAGGGGGGCACGCTTGATCCCATGTGACCCACCAGCTTAGGTCACACATTAGGTGCATCCTGGGTCGAGATGTTAATATTTTTATAACAACATGGTGAATGGTACAATTACCATTCGCTCTATAATTTTTCATGTATTGTTTTACTATGGATATAATAATTAATTCATAACTAAATAATTTCCTAATGGTATCATGAATCCAACCAATGTATTATATGTGGAATATGAATTGAAAAACTGTAGTGGTACAATGATTGTATATTAATTTTATTATTCCTCTATGAATGATGTTCATCGTAGTGTTCTTCACATTAATATTATCATTCTTCATCAGGATGAATTTGATGTCATCCTAGGAATTTATTTGATTTCTCTATATAATTACCACATCATGTTTCTTGGAATTGATGTTAATTTTGATATTCCAAACTAAACTATGATCATCTATAAATTTGAAAATATGTATAAACTTCCAATGGAGATTACATCTGTTGTATGCATCTTAATTTCCATTCTATATGGGTGTTTTCTGAAATTGTTAGGGATAATATAACCATCAATGATATTTCTATTGTACATGAATTTTTAATGACTTTCTGGATGAGTTTATTATCCTTCCACTAAAACGTGAAGTTGAGTTTGCAATAGGACTCATACCTATAGACACATTAATATTAAAGACTCCATATATAATATCAGTTATTTAGTTGCAATAATTTATTAAGGAACCCATGGAAAACCTTGATAATAGATTCATTCATCCAAGTGTGACACCTTGGGGTGCACCTATTTTTTTTGGAAAATAAATAATGATAAATGCGAAAATGAATTGATTCTCTTGAGTTGAAAAAGATCACAATTAAGAACAAGTATCCTCTCCATTGTATTGAGGACTTGTTTGATCAACTTTATAGAGCTCAGTACATTTCCAAGATTGACCTTCATTATGGATATCATTAAATGAGGGTCAACAAGAAGGATATACCCAAGACGAAATTCAATACAACGTATAGACACTATGAATATATATCAATTCCTTTTGGTCTTTCTAATTCTCCTTCTATCTTTTTTGATTTAATTAACGAAGTCTTTAGATATTACATTGTTCAATTTTTTGGTAGTCTTCATAGATGGTATTCTTCTCAATTCCAAAATGAAGGAAGAGAATAAAGACCGCTTGAAAATTTCACTAAAGACCCTAAATAAACAGAAACTATATGAAAAATTGTCAAAGTTTAATTTTTTTTTTAAAAATGGTTTTCTTTTTTTCATATAATCTCAATATATGGTACATTAGTGGATCTATCAAAGACTGTTTCTATTGAATATTGGCCCAGTCCAAACGCGGGGACTATGTTCTATAGATTTCTTGGTTTAGTAGGATATTATTGATGGTTTTATGATAATGTTTAATGGAAATCTAATCATCTGTAAAATTTAACTTAGAAGGTAGAAAAGTTCTTCTGGATAGATGAATGTAAGGAAAATTATGTGGAACTAAAGTGAAGGTAAGTCAACCCACCTATTATCCCATTAACATACAGTGTTCAAGGGTTTTTAATCAATATAGATTCATTAAAAATGTGATTAGGATGTGTTCCTATATATAATAACATGGTTATAACCTATTCCTCATGAAAATTATACATTCTTGAGAAAAATTTTCCAATATTTGATTTGTAGTTAACTGTGGTAATTTTTAAAATATGATATGGAGGGATTATATTTTCAGATAAAATATTGATATATATATTTATTAATCAAAAACGTTTTAAGTAAATATTCACCCAGAAAATGTTGAATATTTTCAAAAGAAATGTTTTGGAGATTAACCATGATCATGATGGAATTATAGGTTTTAAGAACCGTGTATGTGTTACTTCCATGTCAGACTTTAATAAAGAGATGTTATAGGAAGTTCAATGTTCTTCATTATATATTCATTTTGAATGTAAAAATATATATCGATATTTGAAAGAATAATTTTACTAGGATGAAATGAATAGATATATCACAATGTTTGTATCTCTATTCTTGGTATGTTAATATGTTAAGGTTTAAAGACAAAATTCTTTGGGGATGATGCATCTATTACCCATACCGTAATGTAAATGGGATAAAAAAACTATGGATTTTGTTGATGGACTCCCTAAAACCACTAAAGTGAATAATGGTATATGGGTGTCCATCCAAATCCTTATTAATTTAGTGCACTTCATGTAGAGACCCAAAAATTATGTACTTAGACATCAAATTAGTTTTGAGTATTACTTAATATATAACAAAAACAGACACACAAGGACCACAATAGTTTAGTGTCTTTGTAAACTCGGAATATAATCTTATAATCATGGTGAAAGATCTTCAACATCTCCCATAATGATCTTCCCCTTTTGTTTTCTTACCTAAAACCTTTATTTAAATCCTAGGGAAAAGAAAACATATAAAGGGTGAGATTAAATTCTCAGTAAGGGTATGCATGGAGAAAATAAAACAAATCATATACATTTGCACTTCAAAAAACATGAACATAATGTTTAAACGTCAAAATATTGTGCAATGACATAAAACATGGAAGTACTTAAGGAATAGATCATAAAGAAACATTAGTCATGACAAAATATCATGGGAATAAAACATGAAATTTGGGAAACCATTAAGCTCATGATATGATTTCCATAGTAGCCAAGGCATTGATGCCAAGACCATATTAGTGGACAAAGTCCCTTTCTGAATCGAGTTCACTCCTCGTTCTAGTCCTGTAACACTGAACCAGATTAACTTACCGTTCCATCCAAGTATATCTCATTAGATATAAATATTTACCCAATGCATTGGAGGGAGATATAGGTCCCACCCATCTCATAATTAAATCATTCTTACGTGTGCCACAACATAAACATAAATCATTCATCATAACCCAAAGAATAAAATGGGTTTCATAAACATCATTCCATCATAAAAAAAACCCATATAAAACAAATTTATATCATTTCATCATAAGAAAAGTGAAACCATGTAAATCATAGAGACATTATACTTGAAACATACACATATGAAATAATTTTATCTTATATGGAAAATGGTTTTGATAAAACACTTGAAATGAATTCATGAAGAAAATATCCTTTCTTCTTAAAAATAATTTTCTTTTTAAAAAATGCAATGAAATTTTAAAATAAAAGGATTTTGTTGATAATATTCATTAAACATTTTAGAGTATGCTTCATTAAAATAAGGCGTTATGAAACCGTAAAAATCTGATCATGCCGTATAAGTAAAAAAACATTATTCTCGTACTTTTACCGGAAAAGTAAAAAATTACTTCGTATGGTAAACAAAAGAAAGATTACTTAAATACCATGTAGTAAAAGTAAAAAATGGTTAAAAATGACTTTAAACATACATGACTCCATTTTTATAAAATAGGTTCATAGATGATAAATATAACCCCGTTAAATACTTACGAATAAACAATCTCGGTTAAAAACGAGATTGGAAAAGTTTTCCCTAACCAATGGTATGATATACTTTGTATACATCCGAACCTCATGTATAATGATTTAAATAAAATCATTGACTTATTACAGAATAATATTAATTGTTATGATATCAAATATGGTTCACTTAGGACTTTATATTACCCGTTCTTTTGTAAATTCCATGTTAAATCAGTGTTTTGGGTAAAACGTTTTATTGATCGTACGTGTTTGGACTTGTTGGTATTGATATTATTATTACTTATATAATGATTTAATTACTTAAATAATGTAAATAATGATTTATATATCATATGTATTCAGTATATATATAATAGATAGATAAATGAAAATAAATACAATGTTCATGGAGACGGTAGGTCGTATGTACACGTGAACGCTATTTTCTTTTCCTTATTAGCTTGAATGGAAGTAAGTAGATAAAATATATATATATGTATACATAAATTAAATAGATTAATTATGTCATATATTTCATTATTATTCATTATATATACTTTATAATCATTATTTAATTGTTAATCATGGAAAATGAATCTCATCGCGTTCGTGGAGACGGTAGTTCGTACGTACGCACGAGCGATGATGTCATTCCCATGATCGTGGAATTGTATTGAAGAGTATGTATAATATTTCAGAATCAAAATCAATGTACAATGATAATATATAGTTATTTATTTACACCATTATACCCATCCATGTAAGGTGGTGGTGGAAAATAGATTACACTACGGCATGGAGACGGTATTCTGTACGTACGCACGCGCAGTGATTTCATTTTTTGTAGGATGTATATAAGATGAAATAGGGTTGTTTCATATTTATAATAAAATATAAATATATTTTTGATACGGATGTTATTAATTTATAATGAAACAACTAAAGAAGAAGAAGTTGAAGAAGAAAGAAACTTGAGAGAATCGGTAGAAGAGAATACCTCTTCTTCGACGCACCTCTTTTAAGCTTCCTCTAAAGGCACTAGAGTTGGTCTTTTTTCGAGACCAGAACCTCTATAATGTTTATAGGTAAGTTTATATAGGAAATGGGCAGGTTTAGGCATAGAATCAATGCTCAAAATTGTGTAAAGTGAAGAGGGAGGAGGTTCCCTTTTATAAGGGAGGAGAGGGGCACTTTAGGATAAAACATAAAATATTATTTTTAAATAAAGTCATATTCGGTTTATAATAGCTCCAAATTGATTTATTTGGAAGCTAAAGTGGTGATGAGTCGCAATACTCTCAACCAATAGGTTTTAGACAAGTTTAGGCTACTATTTTAACCTTATCATATAGATTTAACTCTAAGTTAAATAATTTAACTTTTACCATGTCTTCTAGTTTTCTTACACTATATGGTTAATAGACTTACTATAACTATCCAAAAGGACATCAAGTGGATCATTATTAATATATATATCCTTATATAAGTCATTTTTCTGAAACATATATTTTTAAGAATAGAATGGAAATTAATAGTATGATATGTTTTTTAAAAACTATTTTATCTCAATTTTTATACTATTTGGTAATTGATTTCTGTGAAAATTATAACAACATGATTAGTTCTAAAAAAGTTAATTGAATCAATACTAACATGTCATATTAACCTAAAAAATTAGTGTAATTTATTAAAAGTCTCAAATTACATTTATTTGGGTATTTGTAACATCAATTATGTTAATATTTCATTAATAAGGTAATTACTGCATCATGATTATGTCATAAATTAATGCATTTAATGTCTAAAAATTATAAATAAAATACCATTATGTAGGAAATATTCTTATATTTATAATTAATATTTATAGTCAAATTTATCTTATGTATAACCCTATATTAAAAATGTTTTAGTTATTAAACATTGATGTTTACAATTTTAACTATTCTTTAAATAAAATAATAATAAGTGTCTTAATCTAATCCATGTGGACCAAAAGGGTAATATTGTTTTCCTAAGGTTTTTTGGTCAAATTAAACTTATCCAATATAATTAGGACATGTGTTAGGGTAATAATAATATCATTTTTACCATTAATTACCCTATTTACTTTTAAGCGTGGTAAATAAAATTAAAAAAGTTATTATTCAAAAAAATTATTTTTATCTTATTAAACCACATTTTAATCCTTTATGTTAACTATTTCTCTATTATTTTTTAAATTCCACTCACAAAAGCAGTAAAATTATGTTTTATGTAAATTTTCAAATTCTCCTAGGAGGTGGGTAAAAGACAGTGAAAAGATCAATAAAATTTTCATATATCTAAAATTATTATAAAATGATTCCAGTAAATTACATTGAACATATATAGGTATTATGTATCAATTTTTTCCTAATATAAATTTAAATAAAATAAATAATTATTCAAATAAAAAGTGGGTTTTTAAATAGTAACCTAGTGTTTTCACTATTCATCAAAAATTGAATGTTTTCATAAAAATACCAAAAATTCACCCTAGGATAATTTGGATATTCTGAATCCAAAAATGATGTCCATTTTGAAAGATAAAATTTATAAAATTTCGAAAATTGGGTATTACTATTCATAATGACTAGTTTATAATAATATTGTAATAATACCTCATTTAGTGAAACTCGGTATTTCGTACTACACACGCTATCGAGGAAGGTCATGATTGCATGTAATGCAAGACAAGTCAGGGATGCATGTAGTGCAAGCTCCCTTTGGTGTTTTTTATATCATAATCAAAACTTATTTCATTTATACAATAAACAAAATCTATACTTAATGTTGCGTACAATTATTCTCACAAAATGAACTTGAAATTGAGAGTAACACGAGCCAAGAATAGTGTGTCATATACTGCAAGCTAATAAGTTATTGCGTATAGTACAAGATAATATTGGTGTATTGTATAATAGAAGACATATAAGAAATTAAAAATAATATATCTAATAAAATCTCAGGGTGTTACATTCTACCCCCCCTTAAAATAAATTTCACCCTCGAAATTCTTTAGGGTTATAAAATGTTTACTACTTGAAATTTTCAATCATAGAAACACACATCGTAAAACGGAATACTAAATCATCATTTTAAAAAGGAGCATTAGAAACATAATGGATACGAAAAGTAACTCATCACTGGGATTTCACATAAGAGAACATAGGTGAAAATATGGATATGGAATAGATATATAACCATCAAGTTCTGATGGAGAGTGGTAGAGGACATGGCTATGAAAAAGCCAACAATAACAAAGCCCCTAATTTATGATGATCTAAGGTACCATCTGATTCATCATATATAAGAGCACTAGGACAACATTTTTGGTTTTCAATATCATTTCCCTGAAGATGAAAATTTTGAATTAGAAGAAATACTTACTTGATTTTGGTGCAATTTCACTTTTGTTTGTTTCTTGAACAATTCCCCCTTCATCTATTAAATAAATGAAGTTGAATTTGTCTTCCAGGAAGTGTTTGCAGATCATCCGATAGAATGATATGTCATTCCATATGTCTCAAACATAAGGTCACAAATTGTTATATACATAATTCCATATATGGTGAGATTAATCGTATATGGTTCCTAAAATGGACGCACACTACATATACCATACCACATAATAAATTGAAACTAATTTATACTAACCAGTGACTTTTTGTAGGCCTGTGGTAGGTGATAAATGCATGTCCCACTTCGGTTGTGGGTTCGATTCCCGCATCCTTGTCCGACCCAACGGGTTGTCGCCGATCCTACGGGTTTTCCTTTTTCAAAAACAATACTATTATAACATTCCAAAAATAATATAAAAATGTTCTAGCCTTAAACAATACAATATGATATCTAACTTAATCTATTCAAATCTTTAGGCTTACCCAAACTCACAGTATAAGGAAAAATATTGATAGAGAGGTCATCTACCAAGCATATAAATACCGTCATTTATCCCCATATATCATAAGATATGTATTGTTGGTCACATTCCAAACATTTGAATGCATTAGTCATGTATTCTTTTGAAACATGAATTACCATAGAACCTTAGTGAAAACATAAATGCTGTCAAAAGTTTACTCTTTCCACATACAAAAATTTCTATATACTAAAACCATGATATAACTTTGTCCTTATATCCATGATGAGATCATGAATACTATCAGAAATCACATTTTCTCCTTATCCCTTAATTATGCGCATATCATCTACTTTCCAAAAATATCTGAATAACCTATCATGGATACTGGTACCATTCAACAAATACTTTCAAATACATTAGAAAAAACAATAGTGTAACAATCCCTAGATGTGTCTTTATTCCATAATACCGTTACCTATACAACATAACTCTTGATAATCATAAATCATTCCACTACCTTATTAAACCATTGAACGAGCTTGAACAATTCTTTCATCTCACATATCATTTGTAGTCTCTTCATCATCATCAACATAAATACTACCCATACGACCATGCTTATTCTCTTCATGAGACTTTCCCTTAGGTAATTGGTATTCATAAAGCTCATACATTCCACATTTAAAACATTTAATCATTTTTGATGTCGTAGAAATACCATTATCCTTTTCCATGGTGTTAACTGAACATTTTCCTTTACACTTACTGGCTTTGTGTCCTTATTTTCCACACCCAAAGCATCTTCCAGTTCCATTGAAACATTTTCCTTGATTCCTCTTCCCACATGATTTACATGAGAGAAATTTAACTTTCTTTCCTCTATGATCATCATGAAACTCCATCTTTCTCTTATTAGTCGAGTTAGGAAACTTCCCAAAGTTTATATTATTGATCATATTATGAGATTGCTGATTAGGCATAATAACGATTTTTGGACTTCCAAATCCCGTTTCATTTGGTTTCTCATGAAGAATATCATTCCATTGTCCATCATATCCTCCATTATCGTGAATCTTCATGTTTCCAGTCATTTCCTAAAACCCAAAAACAATAGTATGAGAGGGAAAAATCATGCAAGGAAAACAACATAATAAAGGGGGAGTGCCTTCAATATATAACATCTTAGGTTTAATTCTAAGATCGTTACCATAATTCTAGGACTATAACCTATACTTATACATGACCTTGGAGACATCCCTAGACATACCATAAAAATATCTCTAGGGATCTCACTAAAGTTTTCGCATCCTAGTTTCCAAAGGTTGACTAAACCTTTCCTCTGATACCAACTATAGAGACCCAAACATGATGTATATAGACATTAAATTACTTTTTCAGATTGCTTAATACATAAAAAAAACATACACATAAGGACCATAATATTTTAGTGTCTTTGGAAACATGGAATATAATATTCTAATCGTGGTGAAAGATCTTCAAAATCTCCCATAAATTTCTTCCCCTTTTGTTTTCTTACCTAAAACCTTTCATTATATCCTGGGGAAAAGAAAACATATAAAGGGTGAGCTCAAATGCTTGGTAAGGGTAAGAATGGAGAAAATAAAACAAATCATATACATTTGAACTTAAAAAAACAAGAACATAATCTTTAAACATCAAAATCTTGAGCAATGACATAAAACATGGAAGTAAGTAAGGCATATATCATAAAGAAACATTAATCATGATAAAATAAAATGGGAATAAAACATGTAATTGTGGAAACCATTAATCACATTATATGATTTCCATAGTATCCAAGGCATTGCTTCCAAGACCATCTTAGTGGACCAAGTCCCTTTATGAATCGAGTTCACTCCTCATTCCAGTCCTGTAACACTGAACAGGATTAACATACCATTCCAACCATGTCTATCTCATGAGATATAAATCCTTACCCAATTAATTGGAGGGAGATATATTTCCCACCAATCTCATAATGAAATCATTCTTATGTGTGCCACAACATAGACATAAATCATTCATCCTAACCCAAAGAATAAAATGGGTCTCATAAACACCATTCCCTCATAACATAATCCATATAAAACAAATGTATATCATTTCATCATAAGAATATTGAAACCATGTAAATCATAGAGACATTATACCTGAAACATACACATATGAAATAAATCCATCTTATATGGAAAATGGTTTTGATAAAACACTTGAAATGAATTCTTGAGGAAAATATCCTTTCTTCTTCAAATCATTTTATTTTCACAAAATTCCATATAATTTTAAAAGAAAAGTATTTTGTTGAAAATAGTCATTAAATATTACAGAGTAAGATTCATGAAAATAAGGCGTTATAAAACTGTAAAAATCTGTTCATGCCCTATAAGTAAAAAAACTTTCTTCTAGTACTTTTGCCGGAAAAGTCAAAAAGTACCTCATATGGTAAAAAAGAAAGATTCCTTTCATACCATGTAGTAAAAGTAAAAATGGGTAAAAATGAATTTAAACATACATGAATCCATTTTTATAAAACAGGGACATGGATGATAAATATAACCCCAGTAAATACTTACGGATAAATAATCTCGATTAAAAACGAGATTGGAAAAGTTCTCCCTTACCTTAGGTCTGATATGCTTTGTATGTGTCTGAACCTCCTGTATAATGATTTAAATCACGTCATTGAATTATTAAAGAATCAAATTATTTGTTATGATATCATATATTGTTCACTTATGACTTTATATTACCTGTTCTTTTGTAAATTCTATGTTAAAGCAGCGTTTTGGGTAAAACGTTTTATTTATCGTATGTGTTTGGACTTGTTGTTATTGATATTATTATTACTTATATCATTATTTAATTACTTCCAGAATGTAAATCATGATTTATATATCATATATATTCATTATATATATATAATAGATAGATAAATGAAATGAAATACACCGTTCATGGAGAAGTTATGTCGTACGTATGCATGAACTCTGTTTTCTTTTCCTTATTGACTTGAATGGAAGTAAGTAGATGGAATATATATATATATGAATACATAAATCCATTAGATTCATTATGTAATATATTTCATTATTATTCATTATATATACTTATATAATCATTCTTGAATGGTTAATCATGAAAATTAATCTCATCACGTTCCTGGAGACGGTAGTCCGTACGTACGCACGAGCGATGATATCATTCCCATGATCATGGAATTGTATTGAACTGTATATATAATATTTCAGAATCAATATCAATTTTCAATAATCATATATAGTTATTTATTTACACCATTATACCCATCCAAGTAAGGTGGTGGTGGAGAACAGATTACACCACAGTGTGGAGACGATATTATGTATGTACGCACGTGCGGTGATTTTGTTTTCCATAGGATGGATAGAAGATGAAATAGGGTTGTTTCATATTTATAATAACATATAATTATATTAGTGATTATTATGTTATTAATTTATAATGAAACAAATAATGAAGAAGAAGTTTAATAGGAAAGAAACTTGAAACAATCGGTAGAAGAGATTACCTCTTCTTCGACGCACATCTTTTAAGCTTCCCCTAAAGGCACTAGAGTTTGTGTTTTCAGGATACCAGAACCAATATAATGTTTATAGGGAGGTTTATAATGGAAATGTTCAGGTTTTGACCGAGCATGAAGGCTCAAAATTGTGTAAAGAGAAGAGGGAGGAGGTGCCCTTTTATAAGGGAGGAGAGGGGCACTTTAGGAAAAAACATAAAATATTATTTTATAATAAAGTCATATTCGGTTTATAAAAGCTCCAAATTGATTTATTTCGAAGATAAAGTGGGTATGGGTCGTAATAATCTCAACCAATATGTTTTAGAAATGTTTAGGTTACTATTTTAACCTTATCATTTAGATTTAACTCTAAGTTAAATAATTTAACTTTTACCATGTCTTCTTCTTTTCTTACAATATATGGTTAATAAACTTACTATAACTAGACAAACAGACCCCAAGGGGTTCATTATTAATATATATATCTTTATCTAAGTCATTTGTCCGAACCTTATATTTTTTGGAATAGAATAGTAATTAATAATATAATATTTTATTGAAAAACTATATTATGTCAATTTTAACACTATTTGGTAATTGATTTATGTGAAACATATAACAGCATGATTAGTTCAAAAAATGTTAATTGAATCAATACTAACATGTCATATTAACCTAAAAAATTATTGTAATTTATTATAAGTCTCAAATTACATTTATTTGGGTATTTATAACACCAATTATGTTAATATTTCATTAATAAGTTGATTACTACGTCATCATTGTGTCATTAATTAATTTATTTAATGTGTAAAAATTATAAATAAAATACCATTATATAGGAAATATTTTTATATTTCTAATTAATATTTATAGCCGAATTTATCTTATGTATAACCATATATTAAAAATGTTTTATTTATTAAACATTGATTTTAACTATTTTAACTATTCTTTAAATAAAATAATAATAAATTCCCTAATCTAATCCAAGTGGACCTAAAGTGTAATATTTTATTACTAAGGTATTTCTGGTCGAATAACACTTATACAATAGATTTAGGACATGTGTTAGGGTAATAATAATATCATTTTTACCCTTAATTGCCCTATTTACTTTTAACCGTGGTAAATAAAAGTAAAAAGTTACTATTCAACAATAATTATTTTTATCATATTAAACAACATTTTACTCATTGATGTTAACCGTGTCTGTCGGATTTTCTAAATTCCACCCACAAAAGTGGTAAAATTATGTTTTATGTAAATTTACAAATTTTCCAAGGAGATGGGTAAAAGACGGTGAAAAGTTCAATAATGTTTTTATATATCTAAAATTATTATAAAATGGCTCCAATGAATTACATTGAAATTATATAGGTTTTATGTATCAATTTTTATCTAAAATTTATTTAAATAACATAATTAATTATTTAAATAAAAAGTCGATTTTTAAATAGTAACCTAGTGTTTTCACTATTCATCAAAAATTGAAAATTTTTGGAAAAATTCCAAAAATTCACCCTAGGATAATTTCGATATTCTGAATCAAAAAATGAAGCCCATTTTGATTGATAAAATTTATAAAATTTCATAAAGTGGGTATTACTATTCATAATGACTAGTTCATAATAATATTATAATAATATCTCGTTTAATGAAACTTGGTATTGCGTTCTACACACGCTATCGAGAAAGGTCACGATTGCGTGTAATTCAAGCCAATTCAGGGCTGCGTGTAGTGTAATCTCCCTTTGTTGTTGTGTATAACATAATCAAAACATATTTCATTTATACATAAAACAAAATATATACTTAATGTTGCGTAGAATAATTTCCATAAAATGAACATGAAATTGAGTGTAACACGAGCCAAGAATAGTGTTGTGTATACTGCAAGCTATTATGGTGTTGTTATAGTACAATCTAATCTTGGTGTAGTGTATAATAGAAGACATCTACGAAATTAAAAATAATATATCTCATAAAATCTCGGGGTGTTACACTTCACTACTATCAAAGAAGACTTCTCACTCAATCTGTTTCCCAGTATATACATTAAGTAAATGGTAAGATTTCATGGAGTACCCCATAACATTGTTTTTGATAGGGATGCTGGGTTAACCTCAATGTTTTATAGTAGTCTTCATCATGTTCTTGAAAAAAATTGAGTTTCAGTATTTATTATCATCCACTAATAGATGGTCAATCAGAAAGAAAAAAATCAAACCCTAGAGGATATATTGATATCTTGTTCTTTTGATTTCAAAGGTAGTCCGGACAAACAACTTAATCTAGTCTTTTTTTCCTATAAACATATATATTTCACTATATAATTCATATGGCTCTTTATAAAGACCTCCAATGAAAGAAATTTAGAACTCCAATGTTCTGAAATGAATCTGGAGAAAGAAATATATTGGGACCTAAGATAACTGAAGAAATGGAAGAGAAGGTTAGATACATTCAACAGAATATTAGGGAAGCTCAATGTTGGAAGAATATTTATGTTGATAATTTTCAATGTGATCTATAATTTCAATTTGGTGAAATGATATTTCTAATTATTTATTCATTGAATAAGGTTATTTGATTCCGGAAGAAATGGAAACTAAGACCTAGGTATATTGGTATTTTTATTGATCATATTAGGATGGTATATGATCATTTGGAACTTTTGATAATCCTATCTCGAGTAAAATATGTGTTCCATATATCTACCCAAAGTAAGTACATACCTAATCATTCACATGTTTTGAACTCACATGTCATACCACTGGAGTAAGATCATTCATTTATGGAACAATCAGTGGATATTATGGGTGTTAAAGTGAAGGTTATATGAAACAATACCACTTACTTGGTCAATGTTTTTTGGTGAAACCACTAGTGTTAGGAATTTATGTCATAACTTGAGGATATGATAAGGAATAAATGTTTCCTTTTTTGTATTAGTGTGATGAATTTTGAGGGAGAAATTTTTTTAGGGGGTAGAATTTAAAATATTGAATTTTTATAATAATTTTATTGAATAAATTAAATTTATTTAATTTTTCTTATTTTAAGCTACCCCATGTTAATCTCTAATAATATGAAACCCCAAATCAATCTTTCAGTACACAAAAAAATCTTAGATTTCATTACACGTGACACTGAGTTTTAATGAAACAATGATATATTATTAATATAGTTATTTAAACTCGATCATTTTAACCAAGACATTGAAAGTTTTATTCTGAATAATAAAAACTAAAATTTAATTTTAACTTTTTATATAAGGAAAACATATTGATAATGGAGTAAATAAATTTCTGTAAAGTCTTTATGTGTTTTAAAATACTATTTTCAAAAAAATTGGTCTTTTATGAACAATAATAAAATTAATCATAAAAATTTTATTAAAATAATATGATAAAATAAATTTCATTTTTTAATTTATAACTCCAAATTGATTTTAGGGTGAATTTTAAGTATTATTCTAAAAAGTTTCATTTCTTGATGAATAGTGAAAAATAATAGATTTTTAATTATTTACTACCATTAATTTTATTTGAATTTAGAAAATTTATCCCAAATTTTTAATCGTCGTAATTTATGATTTTTAATAATTCCAACTTAATTCTTCACAAAAGTGATTAGTGAATGCAATTAATATTAATTATATCAATTAATGGGAAAAAATATTACTTTATCGTTAATTATAGAATATAAGTTGAAAAATAAACCAATACCTATAAAAAACCAAATTTATAAAAGTATATTGACCATATATATTATATTATTTGTATTTATCCATTATTGGAGGAACATGACCAAGAAAAATGTGGGTGGAATTGTTTCTTAAAAAAAAGTAAAATAGTTCCACTCACCACCCTTATAAATGGCCACCACCTCTCACCTTTCTTTACACAATCAAAAAAAACCGGATCGTCCAATACCTTCCCAATCTAATAATAAACATATATAATGTCATCATATGAACCATTATTTTTCCATAAATCTAACAAAGTAATTCCTTGGGCGAAAACCCAAAACTGAAACCTGAAGAATTGGTAACGTTCATTAACAAACGTTTTTGTTGAATTTCTTCTTCAAAACCATTAAATTATTTTGAAATATTTTTTATATAATATCCTCATCATCTTAAATTTAATGGGATATGTTTATGTTATGGTTATTATAAAAAACCGCACACACTTCCATCAAATGGGTTACAAAATCATCATTTGTGTGTATGTTGGACTACCACCTCGTAAACTGAAGTCATTATTTATTTCATTTCTACCACTCATGGTTGGGAATAATGATTTACATACTACTTATATTTGATTTATATGATATTTATGATTTTTTATGCTTTTATAATCCTTATTTGACAAATAATTTCATGATTTTAATTTTGTTGGAATATGATAACATCGTTTGTGTGTACGGTGGATTACCACCTAACAAAGTGATATTATTCTTTCACACTTTATATGGAATATATTATGTTTGGGTTAAATAGTAATATTTGATATATATTAAATAAAAATTAATTTGTAATGATAACATATATATATATCATTTTATCTTATTCCATTAAATACGATAAGAAAATGGAAGCAGCGTGCATGTGTACGTACGACCTACCATCTCAATGAAAAGTGTATTTTATTTCATATTAATAAATTTTATGGATATCTATAAATAAAAATATACTGAATATATATGATATTTATATCGTGTTTCTTGTTCTTAATATTATTATATCACGATTATGTTAAGGGGAACAAAAATATAATGAATCAATAATACTACAGGCTCCATGCCGCTTTGGTCCACAACTCTTGGGAATAAGACTAGTTTGCGACGAGGAATCTTCATTCACCGGCACAGTCTTTGGAGCGTTCGTGGGATCGCTGTTACTATAGGTGGATCATCTTGGTCTGTCAGAGCTTGAGGGTTGTGGTAATGATCGGCGGCGGATTGAATGCGTTGAAGGTTCGTGGTGGTCTTCTTCGGCTGGACTGTTGGCGGCGACGAGATTTGGTTGGTTGATCTATGGTGTCCCGGCATGGCGATGGGTTCTCTTTCTCATCCTCTTATCTTCTTTTCATTTCTAGATTTTCCTATTGTTGTGCCTTTCATTTTCCCGCATTTTTGCGTTTGGATTCTTTTGATGATTTTTCTCCGGAGGTTTCGGATTTTATGGTGGAGGCCGTGGATGATGTTCTTGATGGTGTTGTGTCGTTGATTTCATGGTCTGATGTGGTTGTTCTTTAAGTATCGTCTATTTGGTTGTTTGTGATTTGTGACGACACATGTATGCTGTTTTACGGTGGCTAAGATGGTCTCTAACGATCTCTGATGACTTGTGTGGTGTTCGGACGGTGATGACGGCGGGGGTGTTGGGTTTTTCAGTGAACATTTTTTATATGGTTTCTATTTTTTATTGTTTCTGGTTTCTATGATGTTTGGACAATGATGGCAAGACGTGGATGTTTCACAGCAGATCGATGGTCCTGGATGGTCACCAGTGTTTACCAGGCGACGTCGACGGATTGGATGGGGTTAATAGCTATGATAGTGGTGATTTTGGTTGCTGACGACGGGACTATTCTCTGGGTTTTGGAATTTTGAATTTTGAATAGGGAATGATCTGATTTTGTATCCCGCCGGTTACCGTTGATCCAAAAAGCGGTAGTTTCGAAAATCAAATAAAAAAAAATTTCATTCAGTCAGTAAAGGACTTACATAATGTAAATCATGATTTATATATCATATATATTCAGTATATATATATATATATAATAGATAGATAAATGAAAATAAATACACTGTTCATGGAGACGGTCGGCCATACGTACGCATGAACATTGTTTTCTTTTCCTTATCAGATTGAATGGAAGTAATTAGATGAGATATATATATGTATACATAAATCCAATAGATTAATTATGTCATAAATTTCATTATTGTTCATTATATATACTTTATAATCATTGTTGAATGGTTAACCATGGAAAATGAATATCATCGCGTTCGTGGACACGGTAGTCCGTACGTACGCACGAGCGATGATATCATTCCCATGATCATGGAATTGTATTGAATAGTATGTATAATATTTCAAAATCAATATCATTGTACAATGATCATATATAGTTATTTATTTACACCATTATACCCATCAAAGTAAGGTGGTGGTGGAAAACAGATTACACCACGGCGTGGAGACGTAATTTCGTACGTACGCACGCGCAGTGATTTCAATTTCTATAGGATGGATAGAAGATTAAATATGGCTGTTTCATATTTATAATAACATATCAATATATTTTTTATACTGATGTTATTAATTTATAATGAAACAACTAAAGAAGAAGAGGTTGAAGGAGAAAGAAACTGGAGAGAATCGGTAGAAGAGATTACCTCTTCTTCGACGCACCTCTTTTAAGCTTCCTCTACAGGCACTAGAGATGGTCTATTGTGGAGACCAGAACCTCTATAATTTTTATATGTAAGTTTATAAGGGAAATGGTCAGGTTTTGGCCGAGCATTAATGCTCATAATTTTGTAAAGAGAAGAGGGAGGAGGTTCCCTTTTATCAGGGAGGATAGGGTCACTTTGGGATAAAACATAAAATATTATTTTATAATAATGTCATATTCGGTTTATAATAGCACAAAATTGATTTATTTCGAATCTAAAGTGGCTATGGGTCAAAATAATCTCAACCAATATCCTTTATACAAGTTTAGGTTACTATTTTAACCTTATCATTTATATTTAACTCTATGTTAAATTATTTAACATTTACCATGTCTTCTTGTTTTCTTACACTATATGGTCAATAAACATACTATAACTATCCAGAAGGACCCCAAGTGGTTCATTAGTAATATATATATCCTTATATAAGTCATTTTGCTGAAACATATATTTTTAATAATACAATAGCAATTAATAGTATAATATGTTTTTTAAAAACTATTTATCTAAATTTTGAAACTATTTGGTAATTGATTTCTGTGAAACTTATAACAACATGATTAGTAATAAAAAAGTTAATTGAATCAATACTAACATGTCATATTAACCTAAAAAATCAGTGGAATTTATTAAATGTCTCAAATTACAGTTATTTGGGTATTTATAACATCAATTATGTTAATATTTCATTAATAAGGTAATTACTACATCATCATTATGTCATAAATTAATTTATTTAATGCCTAAAAATTATAAATAAAATACCATTATGTAGAAAATACTATTGTTTTTATAATGAATATTTATAGGCGAATTTATCTTATGTATAACCCTATATTAAAAATGTTTTAGTTATTAAACATTGATTTTTACTATTTTAACTATTCTTTAAATAAAATAATAATAAGTGTCCTAATATAATCCATGTGGACCAAAAGAGTAATATTGTATTCTTAAGGTTTTTTGGTCAAATTACACTTATCCAATAGAATTAGGACATGTGTTATGGTAATAATAATATCATTTTTACCATTAATTACCCTATTTACTTTTAACCGTGGTAAATAAAAGTAAAAAAGTTATTATTCAACAAAAAATATTTTTATCTCATTGAACCACATTTTACTCCTTGATGTTAACAATGTCTCTCTGATTTTCTAAATTCCACTCATAGAAGTGGTAAAATTATGTTTTATGTAAATTTTCAAATTCTCCTAGGCGGTGGGTAAAAGATGGTGAAAATATCAATAAAATTTTCATATATCTAAAATTATTATAAAATTAATCAAGTGAATTACATTGAACTTATATAGGTATTATTTATCAATTTTTTCATAATAGAAATTTAAATAAAATAAATAATTATCTAAATAAATAGTGGGTTTTTAAATAGTAACCTAGTGTTTTCACTATTCATCAAAAATTGAATGTTTTCATAAAAATACCAAAAATTCACCCTTGGATAATTTCAGTATTATAAATCCAAAAATGAAGTCCATTATAAAAGATAAAATTTATAAAATTTCAAAAAGTGGGTATTACTATTCATAATGACTAATTCATAATAATATTGTAATAATATCTCGTTTAGTGAAAACTCGGTATTGCGTACTACACACGCTATCGAGGAAGGTCATGATTGCGTGTAATACAAGCCAAGTCAGGGATTCGTGTAGTGCAAGCTCCCTTTGGTGTTTTTTATATCATAATCAAAACTTATTTCATTTATACATTTAACAAAATCTATACTTAATGTTGCGTACAATTATTTTCACAAAATGAACTTGAAATTGAGTGTAACACGAGCCAAGAATAGTGTTTCATATACTGCAAGCTAATAAGTTATTGCATATAGTATAATCTAATCTTGGTGTAGTGTATAATAGAAGACATCTAAGAAATTAAAAATAATATATCTCATAAAATCTCGGGTTGTTACATTCTACCCCCCCTTAAAATAAATTTCACCCTTGAAATTCTTTAGGGATATAAATTGTTTAATACTTGAAATTTTCAATCATTGAAACCCAAATCATAAAAAGGAATACTAAATAATCATTTTAAAAAGGAGGATTAGAAACATAATGGATACAAAAATTAACTTATCACTGGGATTTCACATAAGAGAACATAGGTGAAAATATGGATATGGAATAGAAATCTAACCATAAAGTTCTGATGGAGAGTGGTAGAGGACATGGCTATGAAAAATCCAACAATCACAAAGCCATAAATTTGTGATGATCTAAGGTAACATCTAATTCATCAGATATAAGAGCACTAGGACAACATTTTTGGTTTTCTATATCATTTCCCTAAAGTTGAAAATTTGGAATTAGAAGAAATACTTACTTGATTTTGGTACAATCTCATTGTTTTTTGTTCCTTGAACAATTTCCACTTTATCTCTTAATGAAATGAAGTTGAATTTGTCTTTAGTGATGTGTTTTCAGATCATGCGATAGAATTCTATGTCATTCCATATGTCTCAAACATAAGGTTACCAAAAGATATATACATAATTCCATCTATGATGATATTAATCGTATATGGTTCATAAAATGGACTTACACTTCGTATACCATACAACATAATAAATTGAAACTAATTTATACTAACCAGGGACTTCTTGTAGCCCAGTGGTATGCGATAAATGCTTGTCCCACTTCGGTTGTGGGTTTGATTCCCGCATCCATGTCCGACGCAACGGGTTGTCGCCCGTCCTACGAGTTTTCCTTTTTCAAAAACTATACTATTATAATATTCCAAAAATAATATAAAAAAGTTCTATCCTTAAACAATACAATATGATATCTAACTTAATCTATTCCAATCCTAAGGCTTACCCAAACTCACAGTATAAGGAAAAATATTGATAGAGAGGTCATCTACCAAGCATGTAAATACCGTCATTTATCCCCATATATCATAAGATATGTATTATTGGTCACATTCCCAACATTCGAATGCATTAATCATGTATTCTATCGAAACATGAATTACCATAGAACCCTAGTGAAAACATAAATGCTGTCAAAAGTTAACTCTTTCCACATACCAAAAGTTCTATATACTAAAACCATGATATCACTTTGTCCTTATATCCATGATGAGATCATGAATACTATAAAAAATCTGATTTTCTCCTTATCCCTTAGTTATGCGCATATCATCTACTTTCCAAAAATATCTGAATAACCTTTCATGGATACCAGTACCATTCAACAAATACTTTCAAATACCTTAGGAAAAACAATAGTGTAACAATCCCTAGATGTGTCTTTATTCAATAATACCATTACCTATACAACATAAATCTTGATAATCATAAATCATTCCACTACCTTATTAAAACATTGAACGAGCTTGAAAAATTATTTCATCTCACATATCATTTGTAGTCTCTTCATCATCATCAACATAAATACTACCCATACGACCATGCTGATTCTGTTCATGAGACTTTCGCTTAGGTAATTGGTATTCATAATGACCATACATTCCACATTTAAAACATTTAATTATTGTTGATGTTGTAGAAATACCATTATTCTTTTCCATGGTGTTAGCTGAACCTTTTCCTTTACACTTACTGGATTTGTGTCCTTATTTTCCACACCCAAATCATCTTCCAGTTCATTTGAAACGTTCTCCTTGATGCCTCTTCCAACACGATTTACATGAGAGAAATTTAACTTTCTTTCCTCTATGATCATCATGAAACTCTATCTTTCTCTTATTAGTCGAGTCCGGAAACTTACCAACGTTTATATTATTGATCATATTATGAGATTTCTGATTAAGAATAATAACGATTTTTGGACTTCCAAATCCAGTTTCATTTGGTTTGCCATGAATAATATCATTCCATTGCCCATTATATCCTCCATTATCGTGAATCTTCATGTTTCCATCCATTTCCCAAATCCCAAAAAGAATAGTATGAGAGGCAAAAATCATGCAAGGAAAACAGTATAATAAAGGGGGAGTTCCTTCAATATATAACATCTTATGTTTAATTCTAAGATCGTTACCATAATTCTAGGACTATAACCTATACTTATACTTGACCTTAGGGACATCCCTAGACATACCTTAGAAATATCTCTAGGGATCTCACTAAATATATCGCATCCTAGTTTCCAAAGGTTGACTAAACCTTTCCTCTGATACCAACTGTAGAGACCCAAATATGACGTACATAGGCATTAAATTACTTTTTCAGATTGCTTAATACATAACAAAAACAGACCCACAAGGACCATAATAGTTTAGTGTCTTTGGAAACATGGAATATAATATTCTAATCTTGGTGAATGATCTTCAACATCTCCCATAAATATATTCCCTTTTGTTTTCTTATCTAAAACCTTTCATTAAATCTTGGGGAAAATAAAACATATAAAGGGTGAGCTAAAATGCTCAGTAAGGGTAAGCATGGAGAAAATAAACCAAACCATATACATTTGATCTTTAAAAAAACATGAAAATAATCTTTAAACATCAAAATCTTGAGCAATGACATAAAACATGGCAGTAATTAAGGCATATATCATAAAGAAACCTTAATCATGATAAAATAGAATGGGAATAAAACATGTAATTGTGGAAACCATTAATCATATGATATGATTTCCATAGTATCCAAGGCATCGTTTCAAGACCATCTTAGTGGACCAAGTCCCGTTCTGAATCGAGTTCACTCCTCATTCCAGTCCTGTAACACTGAACCGGATTAACTTACCATTCCAACCATGTCTATCTCATGATATATAATTCCTTACCCAATTCATTAGAGGGAGATATATGTCCCACCAATCTCATAATGAAATCATTCTTATGTGTGCCATAACATAAACATAAATCATTCATCCTAAATGAATGAATAAAATGGGTTTCATAAACATCATTCCATCATAACATAATCCATATAAAACAAATGGATATCATTTCATCATAAGAATATTGAAACCATTTAAATCATAGATACATTATACTTGAAACATACACATATGAAATAAATCCATCTTATATGGAAAATGGTTTTGATAAATCACTTGAAATGAATTCTTGAGGAAAATATCCTTTCTTCTTCAAAATAATTTTCTTTTCACAAAATTCCATGGAATTTTAAAAGAAAAGTATTTTTTTGAAAATATTAATTAAATATTATAGAGTACGCTTCATGAAAATAAGTTGTTATAAAACCGTAAAACTCTGTTCATGTCCTATAAGTAAAAAAAACATTCTTCTCGTACTTTTTCCAGAAAAGTCAAAAAGTACCTCGTATGGTATAAAAAAAGATTCCTTACATACCATGTAGTAAAAGTAAAAAATGGGAAAAATGACTTTAAACATACATGAATTCAGTTTTATAATATAGGGACGTAGATGATAAATATAACCCTAGTAAATACTTACGAATAAACAATCTCGTTTAAAAACGAGATTGGAAAAGTTCTCCCTTTCCTTAGGTCCGATATGATTCGTGTGTATCTGAACCTCTTGTATAATCATTTAAATCATGTAATTGAATTATTAAAGAATCAAATTCATTGTTATGATATCATATATTGTTCCCTTATGACATTATATTACCCGTTCTTTGGTAAATTCCATGTTAAAGCAGCGTTTTGGGTGAAACATTTTATTTATCGTACGTGTTTGGACTTGTTGTTATTGATATTATTATTACTTATATCATGATTTAATTACTTCCAAAATGTAAATCATGATTTATATATCATATATATTCAGTATATATATATATAATAGATAGATAAATGAAATGAAATACACCGTTCATGGAGACGGTAGGTCGTACGTACGCTTGAACGCTATTTTCTTTCCCTTATTGACTTGAATGGAAGTAAGTAAATGACATATATATATATATGTATAATTATGTCATATATTTCATTATTATTCATTATATATACTTATATAATCATTCTTGAATGGTTAATCATGGAAAATGAATTTCATCGCGTTCGTGGAGAGAGTAGTCCGTACGTACGCACGAGCGATGATATCATTCCCATGATCATGGAATTGAATTGAAGTGTATATATAATATTTCAGAATCAATATCAATGTAAAATAATCATATATAGTTATTTATTTTCACCATTATACCCATCAAAGTAAGGTGGTGGTGGAAAACATATTACACCACGGTGTGGAGACGGTATTCTGTACGTACGCACGTGCGGCGATTTCGTTTTCCATAGGATGGATAGAAGATGAAATAGGGTTGTTTCATATTTATAATAACATATCATTATATTAGTGATATTTATGTTATTACTTTATAATGAAACAAATAAATAAGAAGAAGTTGAATAAGAAAGAAACTTGAAAGAATCGGCAGAAGAGATTACCTCTTCTTCGACGCACATCTTTTAAGCTTCCTCTAAAGGCACTAGAGATGGTGTCTTCAGAAGACCAGAACCACTATAATGTTTATAGGGAAGTTTATAATGGAAATTTTCAGGTTTGTTCCAGGCATGAAGGCTCAATGTTATGTAAAGAGAAGAAGGAGGAGGTTCCGTTTTATAAGGGAGTAGAGGGGCACTTTAGGAAAAAACATAAAATATTATTTTATAATAAAGTCATTTTCGGTTTATAATAGCTCAAAATTGATTTATTTCTAAGTTAAAGTGGGTATGGGTCGAAATACTCTCAACCAATAGGTTTTAGACAAGTTTAAGATACTATTATCAGCTTATCATTTAGATTTAACTCTAAGTTAAATAATTTAACTTTTACAATGTATTCTTATTTTCTTACAATATATGGTTAATAAACATACTATAACTAGCCAAACAGACCCCAAGGGGTTCATTATTAATATATATATCCTTATCTAAGTCATTTGGCTGAACCTTACATTTTTAGGAATAGAATATCAATTAATAATATAATATTTCATTTAAAAACTATTTTATGTCAATTTTGACACTATTTGGTAATTGATATATGTGAAACTTATAACAGCATGATTAGTTCAAAAAATGTTAAATTAATCAATACTAACATTTCATATTGACCTAAAAATTTATTGGAATTTATTAAAAGTCTCAAATTACATTTATTTGGGTATTTATAACACCAATTATGTTAATATTTCATTAATAAGGTAATTACTACATCATCATTGTGTCATTAATTAATTTATTTAATGTCTAAAAATTATAAATAAAATACCATTATGTAGGAAATATTTTTATCTTTCTAATTAATATTTATATCCGAATTTATCTTATGTATAACCATATATTAAAAATGTTTTAGTTATTAAACATTGATTTTAACTATTTTAACTATTCTTTAAATAAAATAATAATAAATTCCCTAATCTAATCCAAGTGGACCAAAAGTGTAATATTTTATTCCTAAGGTTTTTTTGTCGAATAACACTTATCCAATAGAATTACGACATGTGTTAGGGTAATAATAATAACATTTTTACCCTTAATTTCCCTATTTACTTTTAACCGTGGTAAATAAAAGTAAAAAGTTACTATTCACCAATAATTATTTTTATCATATTGAACAACATTTTACTCCTTGATGTTAACTATGTATCTAGGATTTTCTAAATTACTCTCACAGAAGTGGTAAAATTATGTTTTATGTAAATTTTTAAATTCTCCTATGAGATGGTAAAAGACGGTGAAAAGTTCAATAAAATTTTTATATATCTAAAATTATTTTAAAATGGTTCCAATGAATTACATTGAACTTATATAGGTATTATGTTTCAATTTTTTTCTAAAATTTATTTAAATAAAAAGTCGGTTTTTAAATAGTAACCTAGTGTTTCCACTATTCATCAAAAATTGAAATTTTTCGGCAAAATACCAAAAATTCACCCTAGGATAAATTCGATATTATGAATACAAAAATGAAGTCCATTTTGAAAGATAAATTTTTTAAAATTTCAAAAAGTGGGTATTACTATTCATAACGACTAGTTCATAAGAATATTGTAATAATATCTCATTTAGTGAAACTCGGTTTTGCGAACTACACTTGCTATCGAGGAAGGTCGTGATTGTGTGTAATTCAAGCCAAGTCAGGGCTACGTGTAGTGCAATATCCCTTAATTTTTGTGTATAACATAATCAAAACTTATTCCATTTATACATTAAACAAAATCTATACTTAATGTTGCGTAGAATAATTTCCACAAAATGAACATGAAATTGAGTGTAACACGAGCCATGAATAGTGTTGTGTATAATGCAAGCTATTACGGTGTTTCTATAGTACAATCTAATCTTTGTTTAGTGTATAATATAAGACATATAAGAAATTAAAAATAATATATCTCATAAAATCTCAGGGTGTTACACTTCACCACTATCAAAGAAGACTTATCACTCAATCTTCTTCCCATTATATACATTAAGTAAATGGTAAGATTTCATGGAATACCCCATTACATTGTTTTTGATAGGGATCCTGGGTTAACCTCAATGTTTTATAGAAGTCTTCATCATGTTCTTTAAAAAAATTGAGTTTCAGTATTTATTATCATCCACTAATAGATGGTCAATCAGAAAGAAAAAATCAAACCCTAGATGATATATTGATATCTTCTTCTTTGGATTTCAAAGTTAGTTGGGATAAACAACTTAATCTAGTTATTGTTTCCTATAAACATATATATTTCACTATATAATTCATATGGCTCTTTATGAAGACCTCTAATGAAAGAAATTTAGAACTCTAATGTTCTGAAATTAATCTAGAGAAAGAAATATATTGGGACCTAAGATAACTGAAGAAATGGAAGAGAAGGTTAGATACATTCAACAGAATATTAGGGATGCTCAAAGTTGGAAGAAGATTTATGTGGATAATTTTAAATGTGATCTATAATTTCAATTTGGTGACATGATATTTCTAATTATTTATTCATTGAATAAGTTTATGTGATTCCGGAAGAAATGGAAACTAAGACATAGGTATATTGGTATTTTTATTGATCATATTAGGATGGTAGATGATCATTTGGAACTTTTGATAAACCTCTCTCGAGTAAAATATGTGTTCCATGTATCTACCCTATGTATGTACATACCTAATCATTCACATTTATTGAACTCACAGGTCATACCGCTGGAGTAAGATCATTCTTTTATGGAATAATCGGTGGATATTATGGGTGTTAAAGGGAAGGTTATATGAAACAAGACCACTTACTTGGTAAATGTTTTTTGGTGGAACCACGAGTGTTAGGAATTTATGTCATAACTTGAGGATATGACAAGGAATAAATGATTCCTTTTTTTGTATTAGTGTGATGAATTTTGAGGGAGAAATTTATTTTTAGGGGGTAGAATTTAAAATATTGAATTTTTATCATAATTTTACTGAATAAATTAAATTTATTTAATTTTTCTTATTTTAAGCTACCCCATTTAAATATCTAATTATATGAAACACCAATTCAATCTTTCAGTACACAAAAAAATCATAGATTTCATTACACGTGACGATGAGTTTTAATGAAACAATGATATATTATTAATATAGTTTTTTAAACTCGATCATTTTAACCAAGACATTGAAAGTTGTATTATGAATAATAAAAAATAAATTTTAATTTTAATTTTTTATATAAGGAAAACATATTGATAATGGAATAAAAAAAATTCAGTAAAGTCTTTATGTGTTTTAGAAAAAGTATTTTCAAAAAAATTGGTCTTTTGTGAAAAATAATAAAATTAATCATCAAAATTTTATTAAAATAATATGATAAAGTAAATTTCATTTTTTAATTTATAATTCCAAATTGATTTTAGGGTGAATTTTATGTATTATTATAAAAAGTTTCATTTCCTGATGAATAGTGAAAAATACTGGATTTTAAATTATTTACTACCATTAATTTGAATTGAATTTAGAAAATTGATCTCAAATTTTAAATCATCGTAATTTTTGATTTTTAATAATTACAACTTAATTCTTCACAAAAGTGATTAGTGAATGCAATTAATATTAATTATATCAATTAATGGGAAAACAATATTACTTTATCGTTACTTATATAATATAAGGTAAAAAATAGACCAAAACCTATAAAAAACCAAATTTATAAAAGTATATTGACCATATAAATTATATTATTTATATTTATCCATTATTGGAGGCACAAGACCAAGAAAAATTTGGGTTGAATTCTTTCTTTTTAAAAAAAGTAAAATAGTTCCACTCACCACCCTTATAAATGGCCACCACCTCTCCCCTATCTTTACGCCATTAAAAAAAAATTGGATCGTCCAATACCTTCCCAATCTAATAATAAACATACATAATATCATCATATAAACCATTATTTTTCCATATATCTAACAAAGTAATTCCTTGGGTGAAAACCCAAAACTGAAACCCGAAGAAGTGGTAATGTTCATTAACAAACGTTTTTGTTGAATATCTTCTTCAAACCCATTAAATTATGTTGACATATTTATTATATAATATCCTCCTTATGTTAAATTTAATGAGATGTTTTTATGTTATGGTTATTACAAAAAACCTCACACACTTCCATCAAATGGGTTACAAAATCATCATTTGTGTGTATGATGGACTACCACCTCGTGAACCGAAGTCATTATTTATTTCATTTCCACCACTCATGGTTGGGAATAATGATGTACATACAATTTATATTTGATTTATATGATATTTATGATTTTTTATTCTTTTATAATCATTATTCGACAAATAATTTCAGGATTTTAATTTTGTGGGAATATGATAACATCATTCGTGTGTATGGTGGATTACCACCTAACAAAGTGAAATGATTCGTTCACACTTTACATGGAATATATTATGTTTGGGTTAAATAGTAATATTTGATATATATTAAAAAAACTAATTTGTAATGATAACATATATATATATATATATCATTTGATCTTATTCCATTAAATACGATAAGAAAATGGAAGCAGTGTGCATGTGTACGTACGACCAACCATCTCAATGAACAGTGTATTTTATTTCATATTAATAAATTTTATTGATATCTATAAATAAAAATATACTGAATATATATGAAATTTATATCGTGTTTTATGTTCTTAATATTATTAAATCACAATTATGTTAAGGGGAACAAAAATATAATGAATCAATAATACTACAGGCTCCGCGGCGCATTGGTACATGACTCTTGGGCATTAGACCAGTTTGCGACGAGGTCTCTTCATTCACCGGCACACTCTTTGGAGCGTTCGTGGGATCGCGATTACTAGAGGCGCATCATCTTGGTCTGTTGGAGCTTGAGGGTTGTGGTCATGATCTGCGGCGGATTGAATGCATTGAAGATTCTTGGTGTTCTTCTTCGGCCGGACTGTTGGCGGTGACGGGATTTGGTTAGTTGATCTATGGTGTCCCGGCATGGCGATGGGTTCTCTTTCTCATCCTCTTTTCATCTTTTCATTTCTGGATTTTCCTGTTTATGCACCTTTTATTTACTGCATTTTTGCGTTGGGATGCTTTGGATGATTCTGCTCCGGAGGTTTCGGAATTTATGGTGGCGGCCGTGGATGATGTTCTTGATGGTTTCGTGCCGTTGATTTCATGGTCTGATGTGGTTATTATTTAAGTATTGGCTATTTGGCTATTTTTGATTTGCGATGACACATGTATGCTGTTTTATGGTGTCTAAGACGGTCTCTAACGATCTCCGACGACTTGTGTGAAGTTCGTACGGTGATGACGGTGGGGGTGTTGGGTTTTTCAGTGAACATTTTGTATATGGTTTCTATGTTTTGTTGTTTCTGGTTTCTATGATGTTTGGATGATGATGGCAAGACGAGGATGTTTCATGGCGACTCGATGGTCCTGGATGGTCACCAGTGTTTAGCTGGTGACGTCGACGGATTGGATGGCATTAACAGTTATGACAATGTTGATGTTGGTTGCTGATGACGGGACTATTCTATGGGTTTTGGAATTTTGAATTTTGAATAGGGAATGATCTGATTTTGTATCCCGCCGGTTACCGCTGATCCAAAAAGCAGTTGTTTCGAAAATCAAATAAAAAACAAATTTTCAGTCAGTCAGTAAAGGACTTTGTCCACTATGATGGCATTTCCATTGATATGGAAATGAATTTCTATGATTATGTGTATGGAAGAAATTCTATGTCTTACACAATAATGGATCGTGTTCATTTACTCCCTTATGACCCATGTATCATGAACTACCAATCATTATTCTCGGACTCATGATTATGATATTTCATATGCAGTGTATATCTTTCTATTGTAATGGCCAGGTTCTCATACCCTCATGTTCATGTTATTCTTAAGTATCTAACTTGTTTTCCATTAATGAGCATCTCAGATCACCCTTTATTATGTTTTATATATCCATGTTATAAAGATATGTATTATGTATGATATATCTAAGAAGGGTTTTATTTATGAAGAATATAGTGGCAGAGGACTTTGCCCACTTATGGATGAGTGTTTATGTTTCCATGACTAAAAAGGCATTAAAGTGTTATGGTTCTAAGGTGTCTATTTATGAAATGAAATAAATATTCTATAAAAATGATGTAATGTCTATGTATTATAATCATGGTTCATTGTACTCTAAGTCCATCCATGGCGTTCTTCATAAGGAACCTGGGTATCACTTGATTCTTAAATAATTAATTCAACCTATGATCCCATCCAGGGAATTATAGAAAAAAGAACCCAACTATCACTCAAGTCTTAGTACAAATCATATGAATAATGAATCTATCTGGGGAATAACTACTCAGGTAACCAAGTTTAACTAAAGGTGTAATATAAGTTACATAACCTTTTATATTTAAGTAAATTAAAAATGCTATGTTATTAATCTTGTTTCATCACAATTGAAGTTTAAATAAACTAGGTCATGTCCATAATAATTCCATATAAAAATTCAATTATAACACTTGGATAATTTCATTTATAATTAATTAAGAAGGAAAATAAATCATCATGAAATTTATCATTTCAAACAACTCTATTAGATTAACCTTTTTCATTAAATTATAAATTTCACCTCATATGTGGTTTTATTACAAAATTAGACATGGTTGTCATACAAACTAATTTAATTCAATTTAATCATCTCTTATGTTAGAGTTAATTCAACACTCTTCAAATGTGATTAAAGTATAGGTAAATAATTTTAATAAGTTCATTTATAAAGACACAAAAAATGGTGATTTAATTATCTAAATGGAGAAAACTTCCTCTACATATAAGAAATTCAACCAAAGGGTTGGTTCGAGTTGAGGTGAATAACCCCATATTGTGAAATTAATTGCACATTTTATATTTAATATGTAACACCCTTCCACTCCTTATTCAGGACTAAAAAATGAGCATTTAACAGCACTGGCAATTATTAGTGATAAACTAAGAACTCATAAAAGAATCTCTTTATCAGCACTAAAAAAATCACTGAAAAAAGGCATTATTTATCAACACTTTTTGAGCCCTAAAAAAGGTAAACTTTATCGATGCTTTATTTTAAGTGGAGATAAAATGATCCTTTTATCAGTATGTTTTTTTCACTAATATATTTTTCACTTTATCATATATTTTTTAGTTCTAATAAAGGTCCAAAATACAATAAAAATTTAAAAAATAAAAATAAAAGGACTAAATTAAGAAAAATATGAAACATTTTATTAATTAAATAATTATTGGTGAAAATTAATTAATTTATTATACATATATGTAGATTATAAATATTAATAAATAGTATATAATAAATGTAGATATATAACATGAATAAGTATAATATATACAAAATATAATTAAAAACATATTAATGCCTTATTCGCTTTTAATGTTGTTTTTTTTAAATTTAACATATATCAAAATTGTGCATTGCATTTATTTTACGTGTATATATATATATTAATGTATTTATGTATATTAATGAACACAAATATATTTACACAATCTATAGAAACACATATAACTAATATTTATGTAATTTATTCAAATTTTATTATATTTTAGAGCCTCATTATAACAGGATAAATTTAATATATATTATGTTTTTAATCGGTCAATTTTAATTATTTATTTATTCAATACTATAATTTAATTTCTACTATTTTTTATTTTTTATTTTATTTTTTAATTTGATCATTTTATATTATTCCATTATACATATTTATTTACAATTTTTTAGTATTTTCAATATGTATTCATCCACTTTAATATATATATATATCTATATTTTTTAATAACTTATATTTAATTAGTAAAACATATCCATTTTTTGATTATTTTTAATCTTTAGTCATTATGAATTATTAAATTTTACTCATTTTTAACTCATGTATTTAAAAATATATATCCATTAATAATGTTAAAAATATATTTTTATATAAATATATTATATTTAAAATCATTATAAATAAATAATAAATATTTTTTGAATAAGTTTTAAAGAATTATACATAAAGAATTATATATATTTAAAAAATAAAAAATACAATAAATTTATTTATATAATAATAAAATTATAATAATGTTACTTAAACTATTATAATTATAAAACTTTTATTATCTATTTTTTTAGCACTGATAAAGACCACTCTTTATCATCCCTAAAAACAATTTTAAAAGATATACTGATCATCAATAAAATGATAGCACTGGTAAATACTCTTTTTATCTGTGATTATAAATTTAGCATTGATAAGATGGATCATTATCAACGCTTTTTTGAAAGAATTGTTAAAAGTGTCCCCGATCAATTTAAAAAAACCATTACCATGACTCAGTCGCTCATGATTCTCAAACTCTCATGGAAATCCTTTACTTCTATAGTGACTCCTATATGATTTCTTGTATTAATAAATTCTATAATCCATTGTATGTTATCTTATAATCTACCTCTATTGTTTATTGATGTTTTGGGTTCCATGTTTTGTGTTTTTGCACTGTGCTTAAGCACGACGAACCGTAAATCTCTTCTTGTCGATACTAAAATACAATGAGTGTGGTTCTATTTCATCATCTCCTTTCATATGTATTTGAGTGTCCAACCCATTTTTTCCTAGAGACACACATAGATGGTTTACTCTACTCCCGACGTTAACAGGTAGACCTCTCACCCCCCTTGGTTTTCTCTTCATTTGAATAATATAGGGTTCTAAATTATAGGTATTTTATCAAACATAATTCATCTTATATAATAGATTATATATTATAAAGGCTTAAATATTAGGGGTTTATGGATTAGATGATACCATCTTACGGCCCCCATTTATGGGTGATGAACATATATGAAAGATAGTAAGTGTAAAAAACATTACAACGTGTTTTCTGGATTTTGGTTATTAAGGTAAAATTTTAAACCATTAAATGGGTTATTTAGATTTATGATTTTGATGAATAATGTTTAATCAGATTTAGGAAAATATTTAATTAATTATCCATTTTCAAAAAGAGATATGTTTTATTAATATATTTACTAAACAAAAGAGAGAGATAATTAATTTATTAGATAAAAAACAATTTGAAAATCAATATAAGATAATGAGTAACCATAGAGTGAATAAAAATTGATTAAGATATACTTTTAATGTTTTATATCTTTATGTTTTATAAGTCATGAAATTTTCTATCAATGTCCAAAATGAAAAAAATAGAGATATGATCCCTTTAAAGTAATTAACACTTCATTGAATTCCATATCCAAAACTCTCTTCTTCTTTGATTGTTTTTTATCACTAGGTTAAGGTGCTATCACTCCTTCGTTGATCGTATAATTATACCATAAAACTCATAAGTGGTATCAGATACATGTTCTTCAATGACACAATGTATTAGTCTATTAGTTTTTCAAATAAATAAATGATAAATAGTATTATTTCAATATCATATATTATGATATGGAGGATTTTTTCAACCATAGCATATAGATACTATATATCATGTGGTATGACATAAAAAAATTTAAAGATTTGAACTTCATTTTTTCATAAATCTTATAATATCATAATGTACAACTCTATCTATGGTTTGTGTGAATATACAGGATCAAATCAAAAATACAATATCACCTCAATTGTTAAATATGATAAAGGAAATGCGATATCTCCTATCATTTTTTGTAAGAGTAGTCACGGTGTCCGATTAATGTTTTATCATAGAATATGATTGAGTTTTAGGAATAACTTTCTCTAATATTATACTTTACAGCCGATAATTTCAGTATAAGTCATATAGTAGGACATTCCTATAGCTAATTATATATCTACATCAATCTATGTGGTATAATTTTTAATTTAAGGAAATATTTATGGTTTCTCTAAGATATTATGGTAATATATCATAATAATAAATTTAGGATAGCATTGAATATATTCATTTAATTTACAAGAGAAAAAAATTCAAGATCAATACTGAGCATAAGTTGAAAAAATCACCCTTTAAAGGGAGATATTTTATTGGAGGGATCATATGTTGGATTAAAAAAAATATCCAAAATTGGAAGGTGAGGAATCCTTGAGTAGATAGAAGTTATGTCTAATGTAGATGGGTGAGAGTCATTTCTTTAGGACCATTAGAGTGGAGATATTCTAATTCCTCTTCAATTGGTGATAAATTTGAGTGATTTCATTAGTGTACGTTCCTAATACACTTTAGTCCTTAGAAACATGATTTTCTTCCATCTCTTGATGACAGATTAGACTCCTACTTTCAAACTAGCCTTCCTACCATTATCAAGATGTGGAAGTAAATCAAGCATCTATGGATGAATTAAATAAAGGTAGTGATGGAAATATATATGGTAGTATTAATGTATTATATCTCTCTTAAAGATAGTAACAATCTTCATGCATGATGGATGCAATTGTTGACTTTTATGCATAGAGTGTATTGCATTGTTGCTATTCAAGAAAAATTAAATGTTGGACTGCTCATGAAGACAATGTCTTATGAACACGATGATGTTTTTAATCCTCGGCAAGAACATATTTTTGATGATGAGACTGTTGAATTATTAGGGGATCAACAACATGTTGATGAAAAAAATAAAAAAACATGAATGACGCAATATCATAGTTTTTGCATAAAATTATCTAGGAAAGATTTTAGGGTATAAAATTTGATGTTGGTTAGAATCAACATGGCCAAACTATTAATCCCAAAAGTCAACATTAATTAGTTATCTTAGTGTCACAATGAGGATGAATGGGCCGATTGAAATTTATTCAGTGTGTTTCATCTAACCTGTAACAAGGGAAATAATTTGGAAAGCTATAATGGTAATGTTACAATATACTATCATTATTTTACTAGAAAATTATATAATAAAATTCTGATGTAGTTTTCATTATTCCTTATGGACTTCATTTATTTTATAATATTTCAATAGTAAATTTGTATTAATGGTCACTTGAAAATCCCATAGAGTCTTCTGAACAATTCTGATGAAGTTACATCTTAGGGATGTTGGGGGGAAAATAGTGTTCCACACACCACTTAGTTATACACTCATTATAAATTAGGAAACATGGATTTAATTCTACAATCATTGAAATGAGAAATAATTTCAGGTGCTTTTAGGTTGATAAAATATAATATAACGTTATTTATTTTGTCCAACTTGATTCAGAATTGTTAATTAATGAAATATAAAATTACTACGTAAAATAATTAACATGCATCAAAACCAACATACTCTTGTCATAGATGAAAGGATGGGGTAATATTCATTAGAGAAGAAATTGGTAGGTATTTTAACTCAACAATAAAATTTTAATTATGTGATATGGAACAAAAAATAGTCCATTATTTATATTCATATTAATGAATCAAAATCTAAATCAACTTTCATCCCATGTCATGTGCTATTGAAGGAGGGCCATGTAAATAAGGATGGTATATTAGTTGATGAAAATAAAAAATCAGTATGGGAAGCATGTGTATGTATGAAATAATTATAATTTGTTATGATTTATTACAATATTACATAAAAATAAATATGATCATATATTTTATATGGTTTGTGCACATGAATCTGCAACATCTGTACTAGAAGAAAATCGACTTTTAGTATCTTTGAACCAGCCTGAAAAATATGGTTCTGTTAGGTGACTAGGTTTCAGAGTATCTCCTCAAACATATTCCGAGAAGATAAAGCAACATAAAGATAAATATAATATGGTGTGACTAATCCAGGAACAAATAGACTAAATGCAAGATATTCTTTTTCAGTCTGGTTTGGTAGAAGAATGTTTAAGAAAGGATCAAACAGAACCAGAGGTGGATCAAAGATCCTCATATGATCAAAATGATCCCACTATATTTGAGGCTAGTTATTCCCCCCAACTGCATACCTTACCTGAGGTCATCAATTTTTTCATTACTCTTTCTCTTAAATGTGAATAAAACATCTTCCAATAACATTATATTACTAAAATTTGGTAGGGTATAGTTGTATGTAATTTTTATCTGTCAAAAACCATGTACAGTCCAGTTGTGACACGTACAATGTATACTATCTCATGAGACCAGCTACACTATCAATCCCTCCCAACAAATTAGATGATAAGGGGAATTAAGGTAGTTTATGAGTCGACTACCGAGTTGTATGTTCCACTTGATGGTATAGATATTACAACACTTGAAGCTACTATTAGAGCTTCCATAGATTGGTCATCTAATCTTATAAGTATACCTGAATTATATCATTAGAAAAATCATATGAAAAATATTTATCTATTATTGATAAAGTGTATGAAGTGAGGTATGATATTACATATGTATAAATCGGAAGATTAATGAAATGTCGAATTAATAAAATATTGTCAATCAACCAAGAAACCAAAATGACATTTTGAGATTAACTTCTCCCCACGTGTTCTAGAGAAATATTTATTATCATTACAACTTCATAGGGATACCACATTTAAAGGTAAAACCATGTCTTACATTGAATATGAAGAAAAAATATATGTATAATCCTTCACATATGTTATTGTTCATGAGACTCAAAATGAGATTCTCAATCATTAATGGTAGGGCATCTCAGTTTTGAATACATACATAAGGTACATTTTCATAATACATCTATCCAAATAGTGATCTAAATATGTTTAATAAAGTTAATAACTATTAATATTGTGTATAAGATTTTATATTGAATCTATTGAAATAAAATATCATGATAATCATGATATGGATTCATTAAACCATGTATCATTTCTACGTAAAAAAATCTTTGTATGAAGAAGAAATAGAGAAGAAAAAAGATGATTTACTCAAAGTGTTTTATAAAAAATTATCAGATAGAAGAATATTTTTGATACATAAAATGAAAATGGAAAACTCTATGATCTAATCACACAAAATATATATTTAATTTTACATTACATAGACATTTTAGTTTTTTAGGAAACACTGGATGTTGATAGCAGTCAACATAGACACCTGAATATTTATGTTCTAGATTAAATGAATATATTTCCAACCAACCGACCCCATAGGATGTGTATTGTGAATATTTAACACACTACAATAAATATTTTTAGATAAACTCCAAATTATATGTTCGATCTAATTTTTAATTAGAATTTTGTCATTATATGCTAGTCACTCAATACAATCTAGATCATGGAATTATGTTGGTGTTTCAAAATATAATGCCTGTGGATTTCTACAAATGAAAAAAAATAAATATAAATGTAGAAATATTTAACTATAAAAGCATTTCAAAATAATTTACATATTTTGGTCAATGTTTTTTTATTGTCCAAAACAAGATAATGAGATGGATTATGGATATTATGTTTTCAAATTTATGAGGGAAATCATAAAGCATGAAAAGACCAGCATCACCCAACTAGTAATTTTTGAAGGTAATTAAAATTTCATTAAATATATTTCATAATAATTTTTTTGTATATATTTTTCTCATTACTTCCAAGATTCCCAACATCATAGATACTAAAAATAATAAATAAGTTTGTTTAGAGATGAGTAGGAAGTTTAGATTTTGTCAGAATGTATGCTGGCAACAAATTTAGGTGATTACCTGCTATATTTGAGATCTAGTATGAGTTATGACCATTGAAAGATATCTAGTGTTTGATTAATTACTGTTAGAATACATGCATATTATTTTTTATCTATTTATAAAGGATAATACTAATGAATTAAATCAATTTGTTTAGAATCACTGACCTACAAACAATAAATTTTTTGGGTAACCACATAGGTGGAGGCAGAGGTGAAGAAGGAGGTGGAGGTAGAGTCGGAGTCAGAGACCAATGTAGAGAAAATGGTCTAGGTGAAGACTGAGGTAGAGACCAAGGATGAGGACGATATGTAGAAATAGCTTGCAAATAATAAAATTGTTGGAAAATGAAGTAGAATAAGGACTATAAAAATATTTTGTTTGAGATCAATTTTCTAAAAGTGAAGAAAACACTTGTCACTTAACATAAAATTCATTGTTCATATTTATATTTTAAATAAAAATTTTAGTAAAAAATAGATGTGGCATACTCAAAAAATATAAAACTCATTCATATTGTTTTGGTACATTATAGAAATGATTCATACGTGATTTGTGACATGGAGGGATCATCCAAACCTCAATCTGATGCACAGTGTGACTTGTATGACTCCAAGTGTCTGTTATTAGTTTAATATTGACATTTAATACAAAAGAAGTTTCACTCAATGAAAACCAAGAAATCAGGATCATATTTTCTTGATAATTTTTGAAAATGATTCATAATTCATTTAGGATGTGTATGAATTACCCTCATGTAAAACCGACCCCTGATTCCACCTGTAAGTCTCAAAGTGATTGTTTTGAGTTTAATGTGTTGTTTATGTAAAAAACAAATATGGCATACTCAAAACCAAGAAAAAAATTCATATTGTTTTGGTAACTTTTGAAAATGATCCATACATCACTTGTGACAAGTATGGATCATCATAACCATAATCTTAAGCACAATGTGAATAGTATGACACCAATTGTAACATTTTATTCAAAAATCAAATTAGTTTTATTAAAGAAACAACTAACATACTCAAAACTAAGAAAACGCATTCAGATTGTTTTTTTACTTTAGGAAAATGATCTATATGTCACTTTTGACATATAGGGACCATTCGCACCTCGATCTGATGCACAGTGTCATCGGTATGACTCCAAGTGTCTATTATTAGTTTACAATTGACATTTTAACACAAAAACGTTTCACTCACTGAAAAATGGGAAACACACTCATATTTTCTTGATGATTCAGAAAAATTATTGATAATTTATTTTTAACATGTATGAATTAGTCTCATGTTAAACCCACACATGATGCCTCCACTATGGATTAAAATGAGTGTTTCCAGCTTAAAATGATATTTTTTTAAAATACACACGTAACATAATCAAAAGCAAGGAAACACATTTCAATTGTTTTGATAGATTATTAAAATGATCCCTGAGTCATTTGGGATGTCAATTATGCATAAATTCCTCATTCTGACACCTAGTGTGATCGGTGTGACTCCAAGTGCATATTTTAATTCAAAATTGACATTAATTTTACTAAAGATAATAACTCACATACTTTAATATGATAAAATTCATTCATATTATTTTTGTACTTTAGGAAAATGATCGATACGTAACTTTTGACGTGTAGGGATTAGTTGAAACTTAATCTGATGCACATTGTGACCGGTATGACTTAAAGTGTGTCATGTTATTCAAAACTGACAACAATTTTAATAAAAAACTGACAATCTTAAAACCAATAAAACACATTACAATTGTTTTTTTACATTAGGAAATTTATCCATAAGTTGTTTTGTAATGTAAGAATATTTCAAACCTCAATTAGACTCATGGTGTGACTATTATGACTCCATGTATGCCTTTTTATTCAAAATTTAAATTAATTTTAGTAAAAAAAGAACTTACGTGCTTTATAATATTATTTTATTTTTCTTGTATTTGTGTTAGAAATAATATTTCATTTAAATTAAGTATTTGTATCTTATTCTTGTAATTTTTTTTGTTCTTTATGTTAATGTAGTGTGTTTTTGCAGCACACAACACCTGTTTCTGGGGATGTAGTGTGTTATAGCATCATAGAGTAGTTTTCACCTTTCTAAGTGCTAATAAATGAACTGATAAAAGTAGGATTTTCAGAACTTTTATAGATTCTTATTAATCTTCCCTTTATTAGTGCTTTATACACCATTTATAAATAGTATTTTATCAGTGAAAAGAAAAGGGCTGATAATCAATCTTTTTTTATTGTAGATAAATGGTGTATTTATCAATGCTGAATAAAAGCATATATAAATAGGGTATTTTATCATTGTTTTAATACCATTGATAAAAGTATGATTTATGATTTATTTTATTTTCTGTAACGCCCCAACCCTAGTTACCCAAAGTCGGTGCATTATTTTAATACATTAGCATGATTACAAGGAATCAAATCCCGAAGGACCGGTCGGTTTAGCAGTCTTGGAAAATAGATTACATACAAGAATGTTACATTACACTTTATAACATACAAAAAAACATAAATAATCATTTATGAACACCATTATTCCCTTGTATTAACCCTGCATATCAATCAAAATACACTTCTTGGAATCCTGGGAAAAATAAAAAATAGAAAGGTGTGAGCTCAAATGCTCAGTAAGGTTAATCAATACAGCGGAAACATTATAAATAAGCATAAACATTTAAGGCAATGTATAACTAAAACAAAATCCTTTCAAACTTGAACTTCAGTATAATATGGAAAAAATAAAATTAAATAATTCCATTTACTTATTCACATGGATATTATACTAGTCGAATAATCTCATGCAATATCAATAACCACTTTCATAATGATGGAATGAATAATGACAGACTATCAGATCCACATATTCAAGGCCTTGTGCCAAGACTAAAAATAAGATTTTTGTCAAGGCCTTATGCCAAGAAACTAGTTTTTCTTATCAGACCAACTGATACATCGAGGAGCTATAGCAGGCTCCACCCATCACTTACTAAGTCCAATTAATTCCTCATATGAAAAGATTTAAACATAACATAAACATTCGTATTAAAAATTTCATATGAAATGTCGATACATTATCCATAAACCACGAATTGTGTAAAAATAACACATCCAAAGTCAAACATATCACAAAACCTTCAATAAAATACGGATGTTTTGTATCATAATAAATCAACTTAAAATAATTTTAAAATCCATCAATGGATGTTCACATATATGAAAATGTATTTGTAAAACTCTTTGAGAGAAATTTTCTTTTTCATGAAAACATTTAAAAGTTACACAATTTAGAAAACAATAAATTTAAAGAAATTTTTGAATCAAACTGTCCCATACCACTTTGAAACTTCTTAATGGAATTAACATTTTTAAAACATTCTTTTCCATATAAATAAATCCATAAGAACTATTTTGAAAACATGGAAAATTATGAGAATGATTTAGAAGAATAAATATTTAAAACATTTTAAATGACGTTTTTGTAAAAATTGACTTAAATATAATCCCTTTGAAAACTATTTTATGAAACAAGGACATGGATAATAAATATGTCCTAGTACATACTTATGTAAAAACATCCTTGGATAATAATGAGATTATGAATTTAACCATTAACAATTTTGTAACTTTCGAAACAGACACCCCATGAAAGAAGTATCATAAAATGAATATGTAAATATACATAAATTAATTTGTATTACACAAATAATACAATTATAGGCAGTACATACACCACACAAAAGGTAATAGTGGCAATATGGCATGAATCTCACGGGAATGAGAAGTGAGAAGAAAACCCCTTACCTCGTGTCCGACTTGACCTGTTTGTTCTTTAATATCTTTAATAATATACTAAAGTTAATTTCTACATGCTTAATAACCTTTTTTAAAGTTTATAATTCCTTTTATATCACTTATTACCATGTTATAAACATTATGTAATCATTTAATTTAATAACGTTTGTTTTGTCGATATTTGGCACTTGAGTCAAAAATGAACACCTTATAGTTACAAGTTGTTCACGTGATCAAAATTTCATTATATCCCGAATTATATTCATGACTTATATATCATATATATCATATATATCATATATATCCAATATAGACATGTATTTATAACAATACATATCATTTTGGGGTAATAAATTAAATGCACTGTTCATGGAGACGGTAAGCCGTACGTACACAGGAACGCTACTTTCATTTCTATTTATTATATTAATGGAATTAAAACATAATTATAGATAGTTATATTATAATTCCATTATAATATCATATATAATATCATTAACTCCATCCATTATACATCCCACATATGGTATTAACGAGTCATATCACTTTGACGAGGCGGTAGTCCGCACTTCCTCAAATGAAATTATCATGTTTACCGATAATGGAAACCATTAAGGTATGCTATAAAAGAAAAATAAATAAGAATTAAGAATACATAGAAATAATATATATATCATATATAAATACAGTTCCATCATAATTTCCACCATGAGAGGCAGTAGGAGGTAATTGAACAATCATCGTTTCGTGAGGCATTAGTTTTCTATCCACATAAACATTATATTCATCACCCATTAGATGGAGGTGTGTATAAGTTTAGTTTGAATACTTCTCATAACAAAATCCTAGTATATTTAGAATAGTTTTTTTGTTATAAACTAAAGGAATAAAAGGAGATTAGGGATTGGAGATATAAAATAAAAGAAAAGAATTTAAGAGAAATTGTTACCTTTAATTTGGGAAACTTCCTTTCGTTTGAACAAAAAAGACTTGTTGAAGAGCATTATGCCTAAGGTAAGGCTTCTAGGAGGAGTCTAGGGATGTAGAAATCTTAATTTGGAAGAGTTTTGACGAGCCTAAAGGCTTTAGAGGGGTGAGGAATTGGTTAGAAGTGGTGTTCTTTTATAAGGGCGAGGAGGGGCTCTTTAGGAAATTGTGAAAATATTATTTTATTATATAATGATATTCGGTATCTAAAGGTTAAAAATAATTAGGGTTGAATATAAGATGACTCATGGTCTAAATAAAATCATCCAAAATTAATTGGACATGTTTTGGATAGTTTTTTAATATTTATAATCTAATTTATCAAAATTATTTATTAATGAGGTAAATACTGCATCATTATTATGTCAAAAATAATTTAATTTATTCGATGTCTAAAAAATATAAAAAAATTTCCATGATGTATTAAATAAATTTATCTTTTTAATGAATATTTATCTTCAAAATTATTACTTATATTACACCATAAAAAATTAATTACTAAAATATTTTTGTTTTTGTCAATTTTGTCTTTACTTTAAATTAATTAATCTAAAGTGTCATTATAATTTATAAGTGGCTACATGGGGTCCCAAAATCGACACAAGGAAGCATATGGTCTTTCATTACTCATCCAATAAGTTTAAGACATGTGTTAAGGTAATTTGGAATTATTACAATATTTTTTTTACCTTGAATAACCCTATTTACCTTTAACCGTCGTAAATAAAAGTCAAAAGATACTATTAAGAAAAAATTATTTCCATCTTATTGAACCAAATATTACTTAATGAGGTTAACTGTGTCTCTCAGATTTTTGAAATTCAACTCAAAGAAGTGGTAAAAATAAGCATTATCAAAATTTGCAAATACTCATAGGATGCGGGTAAATGAAGGTAAAAAGTTCAATAAATTTTTTATATATCTAAAATTATTATAAAATGACTCCAATGAATTTTTTTGAACAAATATATGTATTATGTATCTATTTTTACCAAAAATAAATTTAAATAAAATAAATAATTATTTAAATAAAAAGTTGGTTTTAACCAATAACTTAGTGTTTTTCACTATTCATCAAAAATTGATGCTTCTCAGAAAAATACCAAAAATTCAGCCTAAGATATATTTGATATTAAGATTTAAAAAATTATGTCTATTTTAACATATTCAAAACATATAATTTGAATTAATTAATTTAAAAATTAATTCCCGTTGTCAAAATAAATAGCTTGTTTTTAAGCAACAATAACTATCAAAAGATCGATACTTGTTTATGTCCAATTTCAATGTGAAGTTAATTATAATAAAAAAATTGTATTAAATGGTGGAAATATATTCTAATTACACTTTAAAACCAACTAAAAAGATAATATAACCATATAAATAAATTAGATTAAAAGGAACTTTTGAATTAAAATACAATATTTTTCACTATTCATTAAAAAAATGAACATTATCGGAAAAATCCCAAAAATTTACACAAAGTAAATTTTTATGTCCCCATTCTACGGAATAAATTTATTTAGTCAAATTGAATATATATTAGTTTCAAATATTTTATTTAAAAATGGTTCTCTATTAAAAGGAGGTAAAATTTCATTTTTTAAAAAATACTTCTTTTATCTGAAAAATTGATTTTGTCCTTACATTATGTATAAGAAACTCATAATATGGATTCTAATATTATAAGTATTATATAAAGTTAAAAATTCAGTTAATATTATTCATAACCACTTTTGAACAGCTAGTTTGGTATGTCGTGTTGCGCTTGAACTCAGTGTTGCGTCTAGTGAAAGTTATTTAATTACTTTGAAAAAATAATGTAGTATGAAATCTTGGGGTGTTAAATTCTTCCCTCCTTCAATAAATTTTTTCCTCGTGATTTGAAATTTCTCTTTGAAATTAAAACATTGAAAATAGAAAATACCTTTGTGGGAAAACCGATGTTAGAAATTGGGTTAATAAAATTTAGTCTTAATAAGAGGAAAAAGAGAATGAAAAAGTCACCATAAAAGTATGATCTTGATTAAGAGAAAATTGGTGGAAATTAGAGACACATAATTAGAGGAAAAAAGTAAATATTTATAGGGAGTGATTGAGGTCATCAGTCACAAATAATTTTATAATTGAGAACCTCAAATCCATCAATCTATGATGATTTAAAATATCATCTGTTCAACAACACATAAGATATTAGGATAACACGTTTTTAGTTTTAAGATCCCTTACCTAAAGGTTAAGAATTAATTTCTTCATAGAATAAGAGAAGAAGAATATATATATATATATACTTGACAAGTAGAGTTTCATCATTTAACTAACTTCTACCACAAACACATCTTTCACTTTAAAAGATAATAGAAAAATAAAAAATATTTTATTTATCCTATTCGTATAGTGTTCCAAATAAAGTGAATTTCTAATTAATCTACACGACCTTTTAAAAAAACTACATTATTCAATCCAAAAAATCACGTGGTCTAGTGGTAGGTGATACACCCTTGTCACACTTCGGTTGAGGGTTCAAGTCGAGCGGCCTTACCGAACGCGACAGGTTGTCGCCCGACCTCCGGGTTATCCTTTTCATGGAAATCCAAAAATAAATTAGAATTATCCAAAATACTTCTGTCCAAACTCGCACTCTAAAATTTATAAGAACGTTAAACATAATGAAGATCTTTTTTTCCACGTAATAACATGTTAACACCTTCATCATGTATTCTTTTAAAACACTACAACATCCTAAATTACCATAAAACCTTATTGATTACAATCATGCTCCGTTATTCCTTATAGAATACTAGATATACTCCTTCTATCCAAAAATAGTGTAAACTCCAACAATGATGGAATATACAAATCATGAATCAGTTTCAATGTAGTAAATAATATCCAATATAATTTATCCAAATCCACCATCTCTTATTCCAAAATCACTACCTCGTTATCAGAACCATATCATGGTTTATGTTTCTCTCAACCATATATTTTCCAAAAATTTAACCTGAAATTGAGTCAAATTTCTTGGTTTCACACAATCTCAAGTCCTTAATGAAATAGTACTGCAGTACAATCCTTATATACTCTAAAATTCTTATAACATGTACATCAATAATACAATACTCAAATGACACAATACCTTAATAACAATGTAATAAATCTAATAATTCCTCTTCATCTTCGGAAGTATCATAACATTATTATTATCCAATAAAAGAATTTGGTGTATACTCTGATGATTGGGACATTGAGTCACATTGTGTCCCAACTCCTTGCAGATGAAGTGTTGTACATTGGAAACGTTTTTCTTACCCGTGTTATCATGTACTTGGTGTCCATTTTCTCCACACTTATAACAAACTCTCATCCCCTTCAAGGATTTACCAAGGTGATTCTTTCTACAGTTATCACATATGGGAAAATACTTCTTTTCCCTCCTCCCTTTATCCATTTTCTCTCTTCTATCCTTTTCTTATCTTACGTCCCTTCAAATCCATAGAACTTAGAGAATTATTTACTCATCTTATTAACCCATGATATTATTTCTTCATATGTTGAGAATACATGGGAGAATACTTTCCTTCTAAATGTTGTCTTAACACCATGAAAGATATGATCCTTCTTACTCTTTGGATCATACGTATTTCTGGATTTTACATTCCATCTACTGGGCACCATTTCTATACAATGGCATACACTAGGTCAGTTTATATATTGAAATGAAGAATTCAAAGCATGTAAAATACCAAATGTAAATTGAACATTATATGGATATAATCCATAATCATAAAAGTATTTCTTTTGAGAAGGTATATACTCATAAATCCTTCATAATTATTTGTAAAGAAAATGAGAATTATCCAAAGAATGCCCCTGGGAGTATCGTAACCATGATTGCAGCAAGGCTCATTGTCATGCACCAGTTCCCATTTGATTCTAGTGCAAAGTGGTGTTTTCGGGTTTTACCCCTAGGTACATCTATGCAAGAGCCTCTCTACCAGCTCGTATCCAGACATGTATGTATTTCTTAGAAAACTCACAAAATCTCTAGAGTACCAAAATTCTAAGATGTTCTTCTATACTAATCCCTAAATTCTATCTTAGGGTAATGTGATATAATCAGAGATTATCTAAATCTAGATTCCGAGGTTATTGCTAAACGTCCTCTGATACCAACTGTAATTCCCCGACCGCAGTTACCCAGAGTCGGTGCATTATATTAATACATTGGTATGATTACAAGGAATCAAATCTCAAAGAACCAGTCGGTTTATCAGTCTTGTAAAATAGATTACATTCATGAATGTTACATTACACATTATAACATACAAAATAACATAAATAATCCTTTATGAACACCATTATTCCCTTGGCCTAACCCTGCATATCAATCACAATAATCTTCTCGGAATCCTGGAAAAAATAAAACATCGAAAGGGGTGAGCTCAAATGCTCAGTAAGGGTAAGCAATACATTGGAAACTTTCATAAATAAGAATAAACATTTAAGGAAATGTATAACTAAAACAAAGTCCTTTTTAACTTGAACTTCAGCATAATATGGAAAAACTAAAATTAAACAATTCCATTTACTTATTCACATGGATATTCTACTAATAGAATAATCACATTCAATATCATTAACCACTTTCATAATGATGGAATGCATAATTACATACTATCATAACCATATAGTAAAGGCCTTGTGACAATACTAAAAATATGATTTTTGTCATGGCCTTGTGCCAAGACCCTACTTTGTCTCATGAGACCTACCGATGCATCGAGGGGCTATAGCGGACTCCACCCGTCACTTTCTAAGTCCAATGCATTACTCCAATGAAAAGGATTATACATAACATAAAAATTCATCATAAAATTGTCATACGAAATGTCGATGATTTATCCATAAACCATAACTGGTCTAAAAATAACACATCCAAAGTCAAACATATCACAAAACCATAAATAAAATATGGATGTTTTGTATCATAATAAATCAACAACAAATAAGATTAAAATCCATCAAAGGATGTTGACATAGATGAAAATGTTTTGTAAAACTCTTTGAGAGAAATATCCATTTTTCATGAAATAAATTAAAAGTTACACAATTTATAAAGGATGAAATTTAATGAAATTATTGAATCAAAGTGTCCCATACCACATTGAAACTTTTTAAAGGAGTTAACAATTTTAAAACATTCATGTCCATATAAATAAATCCTTAAAACCCCTTTTTAAAACATAGACATTAATGAGAATGATTTAGAATAATAAATATTGAAAATATTTAAAATGATGTTTTAGTAAAAATTACCTTAAAAATAATCCCTTGGAAAAATCTATTATAGAACATGTACATGGATAATAAATATGTCCCGGTATATACTTACGTAAAAACAACCTCGGATAATAATGTGATTGTGAATTTAACCCTTTCCAATTTGGTAACTAACGAAACATACACCCCATGAAAGAAGTATCATACAATGAATATGTAAATACACATAAATTAAAGTTTATTACACAAAGAATACAATTATGGTTAGTACATACACCACACAAAAGGTAATCGTGGCAATATGGCATGAATCTCACGGGAATAAGAACTGAGATGAAAACTCCTTACATCGTGTCCGACTTGACCTGTTCATTGTTTAATATCTTGAATAATAAACTAAAGTTAATTTATACTTTCTTAAGAACATTTTTTAAGTTTATTATTCCTTTTATATCACGTATTTCCATGTTATAAACATTATGTAATTAGTTAAGTTAATAACGTTCGTTTTGTCGATATTTGGCACTTGAGTCAAAAATGAACACCTTATAGTTACAAGTTGTTCACATGGTAAAAAATTCATTATATCCGGCATTATATTCATGATTTATATATCATATATATCATATATATCCAGTATATAAATGTATTTATAATAATACATATCATTTTGGGGTAAAAAATGAAATGCACTGTTCATGGAGACGGTAAGTTGTAGGTACGCATGAAGGCTACTTTCATTTCAATTTCTTATATGAATGGAATTAAAACAAAATAATACATAGTTATATTTTAATTCCATTATTATATCATACATAATATCATTAACTCCTTACTTTATACTTCCCATATCTGGTATTAACGAGTCATATCACTTTAAGCGGGCGGTAGTCTGCACTTCCTCAAATGAAATTATCGTGTTTACCCATAATGGAAACCATTAAGGTATGATATAAAAGAAAAATACAGAATCATGAAGAAAACATAAAAATAACATATATATCATATATAAATACAGTTCCATCATAATGGCCACCATGAGAGGCGGTAGGAGGTAACTGAACAATCATCGTTTCTTGAGCCGTTTGTTTGCCATCCACAGAAACATTATCTTATTCACCCATTAGATTGATATGTTTGTAAGTGTAGTTCGAATCATTTTCATAAACAAAATCCTAGTATATTGAGGATACTGGTTTTATTATAAAATAAAAGAATAAAAAGAGTTAAGGGGATGGAGCTGTAAAATAAAAGAAAAGAAGTTAAGAGAAACATTTACCTTTAATTTGGGTAACTTCCTTTGGTTTGAACCAAAAAGACTGCTTGATGTGCCTCATACATAAGGTAAGGATTCTAGCAAGAGGAGAGGGATGTAGGGAGATTAATTTGGAAGAGTTTTGATGAGCCTAAAGGTTTGAGAGGGGTGGGGAATTGGGTAGAAGTTGTATCATTTTATAAGGGGGAGGAGGGGCTCTTTAAGAAAGTGTGAAAATGTTATTTTATTATATAATGATATTCAGTTTCTAAAGGTCGAAAAATCATTAGGGTCGAAGATAAGATGTCTCAAGGTAAAAATAAAATCGGCCAGTAAGAACTGGACATGTTTTGGATATTATGTTAATATTTATAATCTAATTTATCTAAATTATTTATTAATGAGGTAAATACTTCATCATTTTTGTGTCATAAATAATTTAATTTATTCGATGTCTAAAAATTATAAAAAAAATACCATGATATTGGAAATAGTTTTAACTTTCCAATTGATATTTATAGTCAAAAGGATTACTTATATAACACCATATAAAAATAAATTACTATAATAGTTTTGTCTATGTCAATTTTGTCATTACTTTAAATTAATTAATCGGAAGTGTCATTATCATTCAAAATTGGCTCCATGTGGTCCCAAAATCAACCCAAGGACGCTAATAGTCGGTCATTACTCACCCAATAAGGTTAGTACATGTGTTACGGTAATTTTTCATTATTAAAATATTCTTTTTACCTTGAATTATCCTATTTACCTTTAACCGCGGTAAATAAAAGTCAAAAGTTACTATTCACAAAAAGTATTTTCATATTATTGAACCAAATTTTTCTTACTAATGTTAACCATGGCTCTCGGATTTTTGAAATTCAACTCATAGAAGTGGTAAGATTATGTTTTATGCAAATTTGCAAATACTCCTAGGAGGTGGGTAAATGACGGTAAAAAGTACAATAAAATTTTTATTTATCTAAGCTTATTATAAAATGAATCCAATGAATTATTTTGAACATATATAGGTATTATGTATCAATTTTTACCTAAAACTAATTTAAATAAAATAAGTAATTATTTAAATAAAAAGTCGGTTTTAACCAATAACTAAGTGTTCTTCACTATTCATCAAAATTTGATCCTTCTCAGAAAAATACCAAAAATTCCGCCTAGGATATATTTGATATTAAGAATTAATAAATTATTTCTATTTTACAAAATTCAAAACATATAAGTTTAATTAATTAATTTAAAAATTAATTCCTGTTGTCAAGACAAATAGCGTGTTTTTAAGCAATAATAACTATCAAATGATCGATACTTGTTTATGTCCAATTTCAAAGTGAAATTAAATCCAATAAACAAAATTGTGTTAAATGGTAAAAATATATTCTAATTTACCCTTTAAAACCAATTAAAAATATAATCTAACATTATAAATAAATTATATTATATGGCACTTTTGAATTAAAATACAATATTTTTCACTATTCATTAAAAACATGATCTTTATCGGAAAAATCACAAAAATTTACACAAATTATATTTTGATGTCCCCATTCTAAAGAATAAATTTATTTAGTCAAATTGAATATATATAAGTTTCAAATATTGGATTTAAAAAGGGTTCTCCATTAAAAGGCGGTAAAATTTCATTTCTTGAAAAATACTTCTTTTATCTGAAAAAATTGAATTTTTCCTTAAATTATGTCTAAGAAACTCATAATATGGATTATAAAATTATAAGGATTATATAAAGTTAAAAATTAAGTTAATACTATTCATTACCACTATTGAACGGCTAGTTTTGTTTGTCGTGGTGCGCTTGAACCCTGCGTTGCGTGTAGTGCGTGTTATTGAATTACTTTGAAGAAATAATGTCATATGAAATCTTGGGGTGTTACATTTTCACTGATAAATCTAGCCTTTATCATTGCCTTTTTAGCACTGATAAAATCCATTGACATTTTTCATGCTAAGGTATTCAGTGCTTTTCTAACGTTGATAAAGGCCGGTTATAGTGATGTTAAAGGAACATTTTGTAGTAGTGAATGACTTGATAAGGTGGGAGGATATGAATTAGACTTAGGATATATACCCAAGATGAGAAAGGACACAAATTCCAATGGCTTCATTAACAATTTGGGGATGATTTTCCCTTTTAAAAAGAAACAAATAACCAATACAACCACGACTATTAATCACTACATGATGCATGATAAAAATTCAAGAAAACTCAATATATAAAAAATCCAACCAATATCAGAGTACCAAGTGGACTGAATGATCTACATGAACTAAAAGGCAGAAGACGAATCAAAGAAAACTCAAAAAGATCAAAAGACAACAACTCAGAAACTTCCAACAAGCTCCAGTCACCGACTCCACTATCCATGCCCATGTATCATGAAGCACCACTATATATATGATTTAATTGTGTTACTTGGGGGACCTATATATCCCTTTAATTCATTGGGTAATTATTTATATCTCATGATATATATAGGATTAGAAGGAGAGTGAAATCAATTTAGTAAGATAGGTCTAGAACCGGAAGTGAACCCAGTTCAATATCACAGTGATAGAATAAGGATTAAAACTAACACAGTAAAATTTTTCCTCCATGATGGTCTTTCCAATGATCCTTAACTAACATGGAAATGATTTTATATTGTTATGTGTATGCTGTAAATTTCATGTATTATGCATCGATGGATCAGGTTCTTTGATTTTCTTACGACTCGTGTCTTATGAACTATCAATCATTATTCTCTGACTCATGATTATAATGTTTGATATGTAGGTATGGATTTCTATTTATATGGTCATGTTCCCATGCCATTATGCTCATTTAATGTTTATATATCTCTGTTATTTTCCCTTATGGAGAATATGAGATCACCCTTTCTTATGTTTTATTTCCCCATTTTATAAAGATATGTATTATGTATGATATATCTAAGAATGGTTCTAGTTATGAAAAATGTTGTGGGAGAGGATGTAGCTCAATTATGAATGTGTGTTTATGTTTCCATGATTCCAAAGGCACTAGACTATTATGGTTATCGGGTGTGTATTTATATAATGAAATATATATTCTGTAAATATGATATAATGTCTATGTATGACCCTCCAAGGTCATTATACTCTAAACCCATCCATGATGTTCTACGTATGGAACCTGAGTTTTACTTGAAACATAAATAGTTCATTCATCCTATGAGCCTATCTAGGGAATTCTAGAAAAAGGAACCCAAGTATCACTCAAGGCTTAGTATAACTCATATAACTAATGAATATCTTTTATTGAAAACATCCCTGAAAATCAAATTACATGAATCAAAACAATTTCATATTTAAAAATCATCATTTTATAATCGATAAAAAAATCAATTATCACATCAACCAATTTCCACAAGCCCAAAAACAACCATAAGTTATGGAGAAAATGAAGAATGACAATAATTCTTCAACAAAACTAGGTTGAATTTACAAAACCCCAACTTAAGCCTCATTACATAACATCAAAATAGACATATATCATCATTATTGGAATCAAATATCATATATCTAACCTTGAAAGGATATGTCTATGAATACAAGAGAGGGAAAAAATGTAGGTCTAAGGGGAATGATGGAGAACAGGGAAATACCATAGAATTCATCCTCCTACGAACCATTATTTTCCAACAAATAAATATATGATCAAAGGATAATGCCTCCATAGCCTATCGGAGGAAGAAAAACTGAGTTAGGGTTGAGAATAGTGAAAGAATGGGTATATGGGGTAAAACTTTGATAGATAAACATTTTTAGGATCTAATATTTAACAACACATAGTTGGCTCAGAGGGTTTGGAAAACTATGTGCCAACCATGCACCGACCACAACCTCCCACCACCCTTTCCACTGTTGGTTAACATGGTTTGAAAAACTATTTTATAAACATCTTTTTCCATTTATTCCTCTTTCAATGGTTTCTCCTATGAGGTCGCACGTTTTTTCCAACTTATGGGCCTTCCCAGAGTGTACTTCCTCTCATTGCATGGTTTTTTATAGTAGTTGAATGGTTATTATTAACCATTCTCAAATAATGAAACTCTAAAAAATCCAAAACAAATTCTAAAAGCCTTCAAAAAACATAAATAATTCACCCAAAAACATTATATACATAAAATAAATAAAATAATAGTTACTTTCTTGAAACCGGTAGTTCTACATTCTCCCCACAATTTTCCTTTCCATCCCTAGAAAGTATAAATTCAACATTTCCTTGAAATATTTTAGTCTATTTCTTGACCATTTCATTCTCTCATTCCCATTATTCTTCAATCATTTGACCATGTTTCCACAAATCCAGCACAAGACTGATGATTTTCCCTTGAAATATTTCCTCTTTCCTATCCACAATTAACACTGACACATGTACCAATGATCCATATATCTCTATGTCAACATGATCCCATCGAATCACATTGTCATGATTAGGCTAATACTTTTTTTATTGGGATACGTGAAACAAATTATGTGATGCACTGAACCATGGGGGAAATCCAACCAATATTCTACCTCATCAACCCATTCATGGATCTCAAAAGGACCTATGTATCAAGGATATTACTTGACCCGATTCTAGAAATTATGATTCCCAAGACATTGAGTGTCTATCAATAACACATGATTACTAACCTCAAATGACAATGGTCGTTGTTGATGATCTGCATTAAAATTCTAAGGACTTTGAGAAATATGCAATCATTAAATACTCAAATGAATATTCTATTTTGTCCCTTGGATAAGGCTCATCCAAAACAATAAAGTCTCACATATTTCCACCCAATAATGTTGGAAATGAAAAGGATTCCCATTAAATGATTCCAATGGAGACATATTTTTCAGGTCCTGATAATTTATGTTATAATAGAACTAAAGTAACGGTATGTGCACCTCCCATTAGCCACAAAAATATACTACACATTTCCACCGCATGTATTCCAATGTCTATATAATCCATTCGGATTTCCTATCTATCTGAGAATGATATGACATACTCAGAGTCAACTGAGTCTCAGGGGATTACTGTATGGATTTCTAGAAATGTGATGTAAACCTTGAATGTCTTTCGGATACGATAGAAATGTGTACTCAATGATTCATTAATACTTATAAAATATATATTTTTGAAATTTACTCCACCATATGAGATTCATGAATAGGGATGAAATAGGCTGGCATTCTGAGATGACCTACTATCACTCATGTGGAATCGTATTTATGAAATATTATTAGAAGAAGAGTTAAAAACCCCATGGTTGTATTGTCCCGTTTCCAAATAAAACTAGGTATAGACTACAATATACTTGTTAGTCGATGATGCTCTAACATAACCTACAGATAAGTGAGTCATATTGAAAAAATTCAATCACCTTCCTCTTTATATAAACCCACCGAAAAAGTTATTTCAAAACCTTATACACCTTCTATATTCCATTATGAATGACCCATCTAGAATGATGGTAAGAATGAATATTTTTTTATTGAAAATCCATAGGTATGACCATCCGATCTAAAAAACACAAAACTAAACCCCCATCCATCATTCATTCATGAATGGTCTCCCAACCATTGAGTTTTGACCTCATAGTAACACATTCTTAATCAGACGTCTGTGCATATTTAACCATCATTACCAAATCTAGAACAATAGAAAGTAGAAATAAAACCACTACTTTACCTTGATCTTCACAATCCATGTTCATGTCGGTTATCATCTGCATCAACTTCCAATGGTCTAAAAACTCTTTTTTCCATAGTCATATGACTTATTACATGATGAATATACCACCAAATTGCATTTACCTACTGTATAAATCAATTAAAATTCAAATATTTGGAGATACTCAGTCCATATTATTTTTCTCAGCAAGAAATCCCGTTGTGATAAAATATGTTTCAAGCTCTTATAATTCACAAGCTCAATAAAATTTCCACCATAGAGTTAATGATGTCAATTATTAAATGAAGGGAATACATCATATAACTCCAAATTATTTTTTGGGTAATTCTTCTCATGAAATCCTAACTACCATGAGACATAATAAACAACATGATCTATTTGCATGATAACTCATCCCAACACAGATCTCGAAGCATCACAATACACCACATACCATTGTCCTAATTCTAGAAATATCTAGATCGGTACAGATGTAAGGAAAACCTTTAGCTGTTGCGAAATGTTCTGGAATTTATCATTCCATTAAAATGTAACATTCTTCGATTTCAAATATTTCATTGTCTATTTTGGCCATTAGAATTCACGAACAATACATCGATAATATCTAGATAAACTAAGGAAATTTTATATCTAAAAAATATTCTTTGGTGGTTTCTAATATATAATATCCTCTACCATTTATGGATCCATAGAAACACATATTTTAGAGATTACATGGACATGTAAATTTACCTCTTTTATTCAATAACCACACATTCATAATTTGGCATACAGATGATGATCCCTCAATATTACCAATATTTTCTTCAACTGTTTCTCATACTTAAACCTTTCCATTGAATTTATCAATATGTAAACTATAATCATCAATAGAAAATAATTCAAATATCTATGAAATATTTGATTTATTAATTTCATAAAGACTGATGGTACATTCATTAGACCAAAAGGAATTACTACCTACTCATAATTTCCATATCTACTCCTAAAAGCTATATTTGAAATATATTTTTTCTGAAACCAAAGTTCATGATATCCTGATCACAATTCAAATTTAGGAAACCACATAGATCTCCTCAATTGATCGAAGAGATCATCAATGCATGGAAGTTGATTGTGATTCATTATCATAACATGGATAAGCTTACGATAATCTATACACAATTGAAGAGTACCATCCACATTTTTGAAAAAAATACCACTATTGACCATGGAGATGTTCACATCTAAATGAATTATTTTATTTCCAACTCTTCCAACTACACTTTCAATATTATTAACACTTTTGGTTCCATCTATAAAGATGGAAGGGTTATAGAACTGGTCCCTTTTATGAGATCAATTTTAAACAACACTTCTCTTATTGGTGGAAGCCCTAAAAAATTCTTACGAAAAATATCTACAAAGGGATCTACAACCACTGGAAAACTAATATTCTTGATCTATTCCATTGATGCCAAATTAATGCTATAAAATACTATGAATCATTCCAACTGTTTGTTCCAATAAGTCCATTGTACCTACCTCCACATTTTTGTCTCCATTAAAGAGATTCTCAACACCATCCTCATTAATAAAACTAACCTTTTGTATATAGAAATAAATTTGAGCCTTGAAAATATTCAAAACAACTATTTCAAGAACAAAATATCCCATATCAACTCAACTCGATAAATAGTTATAGAACATGCACTACACATTAGGAATTGACATTCTCATTGACTAAGAAGAGTTTGATGTTTTGAAATAGAAGACATCATCTCAACATTTAAACCCCGAAGATCCAAAAATATAAGAATTATTAAATGAATGGGATGCACCTGTATAAAAAATGATTTCATAATGGTTGAATTCAATATAATCATACATCTCAATATTGATGGTCTAGATTGATCATCCATAATCACCTGATCATATCTATATAATTTCTTAATAACTACACATTGTTCTTTATTTCCCAATTGATATTTCCCTTGATAAAGAGTCATGTTATTTCCGGAATCACACTGGATATCTCAGTTCTTCTAAAAAGAATTATTATGCTACACTCATCCTGTAAAATAATATAATGTCTGAGAAAATTGAGAAGTGTCCTGAATTCACTACGTCGGAGTACCTCAACAATATCACTAAAGATTCCCCATTAAATTTCAATTATGGAATGATCTAGGTGTTTTCTTATACTCTTACTTCATGTGACCGAATGAACCACATTTCAAATAACCATTTCTACACTTGGGATTCGGGAGAAAATTTACAGATCCATCCGTCTGATTTTGTATCATCCCACTACCTTGGAAATTGGTTCATCTCTTCCTCTTGTTACCATCATTATAGTTCCTATCATTTCACATAGGTCCCAATGTAATTCCTCCATCCATTACTCTAGAGATGTCCATTTCTTCCACCATATCTCTATTAACCATATTTGTATAATCTGTTATACATAGAATGCTAATATTTGAGAGAACTTCCTACACCATCCTAGATTCTAAGATTTGTTCCTTCAAGGACACAATTACAAGAAATTCAGATTAAAAGCAGACTAAATCCATAAATAAAGAATCAAACTCTATCACTAAGAGGTTCACCTATTTCAAGATGAAAATTTATGTTGTTATGGAATTCTAGAATGTATAAGGATAATTTTTTTTAACATTTCTTCAAAATCAACCAACATAATGCCTTGGTTTAATTTAGTATGAACTCCAAAATTCAACCTTATATGTGGAAAATTCTCTAGAAAATAAATTTCCAATGATAATTTCAGCTCTATTTGGCATACCAAGGAAATCAAAGATTCAATTCACCCTATTTAGCCACACATATGCCTTCTCGAGTTCTAAATCGCCCTAAAAGATGGGTGGATTATTCTTCTAGAATAGAATGGAATGATCCACTATCCCATGTTCATCAAATTTTCCCCTCTATCCATAGCCGAAAAATCGTGTACTATACTCTGAACTAGGTGTTCATTCACAAGTAGATCATGTGCAACCACATTCCTTATAGCCTCTTTTGGTTGATTTCTACAATGCCTACCAGGTTCCATTTTCTATAAACACAAAAATGGTATAAATATAACTATCTATAAATAGATGTCTTAATAATTTCAAATTATACCACAACATATATCATAACATTTCTTCCCAAAAGTATTCATTTTTCAAGTTCAACCATTTTTTAAAATTTACCGATGATTTTGAAACTCAATACATTTTAAAAAAACTATATCAAGGCTTTATAAAATATCAATTTTTAAAACAATTAAAAAACATTTCAAAAATAATTATTTTTGAACCAAAACATGAATAATTACTCCAAATAAAATATGCACACTATTGGAAAGTCAATTATATCCATACACATCATGATCTTCTAATTGGATAAACCCATGAAAATGATATCACATCTCTTATAAGTTTCTTAAAAATACTTATGTATCGAACTCCATGGTAAGTAGGTGTTCTTCATAAAAAGTTAGCTATCTCATTTTCTGCTCAACATTTCATGTCTCAAAAAAATTTCCCCATTCTACTGTCCAAACACAAGGACTAAACTACAATTATTTTCATCTCCAATACCAAAAGAAAAATAATTAAAATCAAAAAAATGTAATCATTTCTAATTCAAGGACCGAAGAAGCACATACGACTTGTAATATCATACCCCACATCATTAGATTGAGTAGGTGGAATGATATTACATCACCTTAGATGACATCCCTAAGACTCTAATGAATGGAAATAAATGTCAAGGGTTTCATTAATAATTGGTGGAAATTTTCCCCATTTTAAAAGAAACAACAACAAAAATTTACAAAACCATTAATCACTACATGATCTATGATAACAATTAAAGACAAATCAATGTATAATATAGAAACCAACATGTATCCAAGTACCAAGAACAATGAAAGATCAAAATAAACTAAAAATAGAAGGCAAAACCAAAAAATACTTAAAAGAATCCAAAGATACTAACTCAACAACTTCCAACAAGATACAAGAACCAACTCCATTACTCATTCCCAAGTATCACGAACCACCAATAAATAAGTTTGATACCTTCCCTTTACCAATATCCTGGTAGAAATATCTAAAAAATCACAAAATTTCCAATGTAGGGGGTGAGTAATGAAACACAGAAGGGTTCTACCAAATGACATCCCTACTCATGACACTATGACAGAGAAAGTTTTCACATTTATATAAAAACATTATATAACATAATTTGAAATAGTTTATAACAAATTATAAAAAAAAATTCAACATGAAAAAAATTTCTAATGAAATAAACCAAACATTTATTTGAACCATTCCACACACCTTTTTGGCATACCCAATCCGTGATTAAGTCACACACCCACACATGCATGCTTTAGTGATAGTTCCATAAAAATGAGTGGTTTCTCATTCATCTACCAAGTCATAACTAATTGTCTAATGTTCTGGATCCCCAATGAAATACACCCCTTGTATGGGATCATGTCCCTTTTTACCCAAAATGTGCATACACCTTATTCAGAGTCACATCAAAATAGTTAACTCACGTCAACTTGTGTATTACAAAACCCCAACTCCAAATCAACCATTTCAATACATTTCAAAAAAAAATATTTTATTGAATATGAAACAAAAAATAATTTACATGAATCAAAAAAAGTTTAAATTTTAAAATCATCATTTTAAATTACATAAACAAATCAGTTTTCAGTATAACTAATTTTCACAAATACACAAACCCTAACTAAAGAGTGTTTCGACAATGATTTGAACATGAATTTCAAAATAAATTTAAATAAATTCAAACAATTTGAAACTAATACTTCAACTTATAATAAGAGGAGTCTAGATTGAATCCACCTACCTCAGATATTATAAAGAAAATAAAAAATGGCATTAACTCCTTAACAAAATAAGGTTGAATCTCTAAAAACCAGCATTAGATCCCATTACCTAAAATCAACACAGCTATATATCATCATGATTGGAATAAAATATAATAGATATATCCTCATTAGAATATATATATGAATCTATGAGAGGTAATAGAAGTAGATCTAAGGAAAAAAGACAAAGAATAGAGACGTACAAAGGAATATAGCCTTCAACACACCAGGATTTTCCAATGGATCACTCCCAAATCAAAGAGAAAAGTCTTCACTGACTTTGGGAGGAAGAAAAAATGATATAGTATCTTCAATAATGAAAAATAGGGTCTTGGGGTAAAAATGAGTTAGATTCACTTTTATTGGATCTAGATTTTAATAGTGTGCGATTGGATCCCACGGTTAGGCAAATCGTGCACCAACAGTGCACCAGCAACTGCCTCCCAACACACTTTGTTAGGATGGGTCACATGGTTTGACAAAAAATTTGCTAATTGGGTTTTCCACTCTTCTCCACTTTTCCCATTTTTTCTTAAGTAGCCATAAAGTTTGTCTAAACCATGCACCTTCTGAGAGCCCACTACCTCACTTTACACGGTTTCTCGTTGGAGTTTCATAGTTTGTAACAACCGTTATCAAACATTTCACCTTCATAAAATCCCCAAATAAACATTCTAATGTTATTCAAAACCCACCAAAACGTCACCCAATCACTTTACATACATAAAATACATAAAATTCGTGTTACATACTCAAAATTGGGGGTGCTACACAACATATGGAATTGGATTTCACATAAATAATATTACATTTAAAGGGATGCACTAGGATAATCTATCACACGAAACATTGAAATATCATATAATATAATGAGACATTAATGGGAAAGAAATATACCCACCTAAATGATTCTTAGTAAACGTCACTCCCCCATTATCAAGCTCTGATTTGAGCTAGTTTTAGATATATTAGGAGAAACGAAAATAGAACTGGAAATAGGGAAAAGAGATCACAATAAAATAGAATTAAATATGGATAGATTAACAAATAATAGAGTATGGTTGAATCCTAGACTCTCTGATTGGATCTTAATGTGATAGATGGTCATAAATTCTTAGTTAGGAAGAGGTAGAATGGTCCATGTCTAGGAGGAGAGGATGGAGATCTCTACAAGTTGTAGTTTTTGTTTTTGGATGGGAGAATAAATGTGTGGTGAAAGGTTGTATGGAAATACGTAAAATGTGTAATTTTACATATTCAAATGAGGTTCATGATTTTGATTCACATTTTGGACAAATATATTGCTAACCATGATCACCCACTGGTTTAGGGGCACTACCTATGTGGTCAAGGCACATAGATTCTCATCCCAGGTGCATCTCATGCGTTATGGATTACAAATTTTTTATAGATTCCACGCATGGATATTTGGACTTTGGTGAATGGTTTGAAAACCTATGTGATACCCTATAGGAATATACTTTTGAGGTTTATTTTTATCACTAATCATTTTGTAACCATGTACCTCCCTTTAGCTTTCCAAAAACACGACTTTTGAAGCTCGACACTCCTGAAACTCAACGGGACACCAGAGATCCTATCAAACATTAAAAATAAACAAAAAAATTACTTTCATGTGTTCCAAATCTCTAATTTAAATTATGAAACAAGGTATAAAATTCATCCAATCTACTAGAAAAAAATTCAAAATCATTTTTAAAATCATAATGGTCCTAAAATATTGGACATTACATGAACAAACTTGGTAGAATTACCAATAATATATAAACTGAGAAATAATAATGTTCAGTGTTTCACCAAAACCACCAAACAACATGGAGTGTTATTAGAGTAATTTTGTAACGCCCCGACCCCAGCTACCCAGAGTCGGTGCATTACTTCGTAACATTGGCATGATCACAAGAAAGATCAAATCTCGAAAGACCGATTGGTTTAGTAGCCTTGGAAACACTAGATATATTCATAAGTTTTACATTACATCATAAAATGAAAAACTACTACAACAACATAATGTTTCCACAGTCCACACTATTAACCCCTCATAAAATCCCTGCAGGTCATTCATAACTTACTTCTTCACATCCTGGGAAAAATAAAACATAAAAAAAAGGGGTGAGCTCAAATGCCCAGTAAGGATAACAATAAAGTGGAAACTTTCATAAATAAGAATAAACATTTAAGGCAATGTATAACTAAAACAAAAGCCTTTTAAATACGAACTTTCAACATGGTATGGCATAAATAAAATGAAATAATGCCATTTACTTATTCACATGGATATTCTACTAAATGAATAATCACATGAAAAAATCAATAACCACTTTCATAATGTTGGAATGCATAATGCCAGACTATCATAACCACATAGCCAAGGCCTCGTGCCAAGACTACAAATAAGATTTTGTCAAGGCCTTGTGCCAAGACACTAGTTTGTCTCATGAGACCTACCGATGCATCGAGGAGCTATAGCGGGCTCCACCCGTCACTTATTAAGTCCAATGCATTCCCATATGAAAAGGTTTAAACATAACATAATCATTCGTATTAAAACTAGCATACGAAATGTCAATACTTTCACAATAAACTATGAATGTTATAAAAATAGCACATCCACAGTCAAACATATCACAAAACCTTCAATACAATATAGAAGTTTTGTATCATAATAAATCAACTTCAAATAATCTTAAAATCCATCAAAGGATGTTGACATAGATGAAATCAAAATTCTTTTTAAAGAAATATCTCCTTTTATTTTGAAATAATTTAAGAACCATATAAAATAAAACATTTTCTTTGAAAATATTCTTATAAGCTTGTAAGGAAAGCTTTGAAGATTTTATAACGGCGTAAAATAACCGCACCCGCCGTATAAGTTAAAAAAAACATTCTTACCTCAATTCTGTCGAAAAGGTTAAAAAGGACATTGTTTTGAAAACGACAGAAAGATTCCTTTATAAACCTCTTATAAAAAGTAAAAAAAGGGTATAAATGAATTTAACCCATATTCTTGTAAATAGTAAAAATGTTTTGAAATACATTTTTAAGAAACATGGATGTGGATGATAAAGAGATCCCAGTAGATTATTACATATAAACAACCTCGGATAATGAAGAGATTGTGAAATAACCCTTACCTTGTACTTTTCCTTGGTTGGGGTAGGTTTACTCCCTGTATAATGGTGAAATAATTGTTATTAAATTATACAAGAATCATATATATTAATATGATATCATATATGATCTTTTAACATTGATTTGTTAATAATATCTTAGAATTATCGTCGTTTCGGGTGTTAACTTACTCATTTTCTTTTATATGTTTTGTTACATAAGTCATGTTTGTTGTATCTTATTCATATCTAGAATGATATCAAGTCCTTAAAAATCATTTTTAAATCATTAAATGGTAATTATACTTGAATGGATACGATGGATAATGAATCTCATCGCGTTCGTGGAGACGGTAGTCCGTACGTACGCACGAGCGACAATATCATTATTTTGATATTAAAATAATATATAAATGAATGGTATATCATATATACAGAATCATTAACATGTTATATTTATTATTTACATGAGTTACACATCATTATTATACCCATCCAAATAATATTATATTGAATAACAATTACACCACGACGTGGAGACGGTAAGCCGTACGTACGCACGTATGGTGACATGTTATTCAAAGGGTGGATAGAATACTGAATATGGTTGTACCATACTTATAATAACATCACAGTATATGTGAGATACTGGAGTTATTATTTTCGAATGGTAAGAACAAAGGAAGAAGAAGTGGAAGAAGAAATGAACTTAGAAAAGGGTGGTGAAATCATTACCTCTTCTTCGGGTTCTTCCTTTTGATTTGATCAAAAGGGCTCCTTAGGTTGGCTTTCTGATCAAACTAAGGCCTCTAAGTTGTAGTGAGGGATGTTGGGAGAGTATTTGGGCAGAGTTTGGACGAACCAAAAGGCTTTGAAGGTGTGAAGAAATGAGAAGGAGGAGTGCCCTTTTATAAGAGGGGTGAGGGGCACCTTTGGAAAAGCTAGAAAGATTAATTTATAATAAATTCATATTCGGTTTCTAATGGCTCCAAAGTTGACTATTAAAAGGTTAAGGTGGTGATAGGTCTAAAACCACTCAACCAATAGAATTTAGACAGGTTTGGGTACTTATATTAACCTTATCTTTAAGTATTAACTCTAAGTTAATTAGTTTCACTTTTACAATGTCTCTTTGTATTTTTATATAATATGGTTAATAAACTTACTATATACATCCAAGAGACCACCAAGTGGTCCATTAATGATTAACCTATCATAATATAAGTCTCTTTTCCGAACCTTATATTTTTAGGAATTTAATATCAATTAATAATATAATATTTGTTTTAAGAACTCTTTTATGTCAATTTTGACACTATTCAATAGTTGATTTTTGTGAAACTCATAACAGATTGATTACTTCAAAAAAAGTCCATTAAATCAATCCTAATATATCATATTAGCCTATAAAATTAGTTTAATTCATTAAAAGTTTCATATTATATTTATTTGGGTATTTATAATATCAATTATGTTAATTTTTTACTATTTTAGTAATTACTGCATCATCATTGTGTCATAAATAAAATAAATTATTTAATGTCTAAAAATTATAAATAAAACATCATTATGTATGAAATCTTTTTAGCTTTCTAATGAATATTTATAATCGAAAATCCAACATGTATAACCCTATGTAAAAATTGTTCTTATAAAAGATGTAAGCTTATGCCATTTTTATTTTTATTTTAACTTTATTAATATAATGTGTCCCTACCACATACAAGTGGCTCCAAGGGGTCCCCAAATTGACCCAAGGATGCCCATGGTCGGGTATGTGTCCACCAATAAGGTTAGGACACGTTTTAGGGTAATTTTGTATTATTATAATATTATTTTTTTTAACCCTTATTTACCGGATTTACCCTTTAACCATGGTAAATAAAATATTTACCGCAGTAATTATTCAAAATGTCTAAAAATAAAAGTTACCTATTTACACAATTTGAACATCCTGATTCCAAATATGGAATCCATTTTCCTAAATTCAAAACACAGAAGTGGCAGAAATTAATTTAAAATTAAATCCCGCTGTCAAAACAAAAAGCGTGTTTTTATGAGATAATAACTATCAAAAGATTGACACTTGTTTATGTTCGGTTTAATTGTAAACTTATGTCCAATGATAAACATTAAATTGAATGGTAAAAATATATTCTAAATATACTTTAAAACCACTCAAATTCATAATTTATCACTATTAATTATTTTGATTAAAAAAGTTGTTTTTAATTAAAATTTAGTAATTTTCACTATTCATCAAAATATAAAAGTTATCCGAAAAGTACCAAAATTTCACCCTAGGATAATTTCGATATTCCGAATCCAAAAATGAAGTCCATTTTGAAATATAAAATATATATGATTTCAAAAATTAGGTATTACTATTTACAACGGCTAGTTTAATTAGTTGTGGTGTGTGTTAGAACTCGAGGTTGCGTACAACACACGCTATCGCATTATTCAAAGGGAAACGTACCGTAGAAGCTTGGGGTGTTACATTCTCCCCTCCTTCAAATAATTGCGTCCTCGCAATTTCTAGGGTATTACTGCATAAAAAGACTCGGGTGGTTCTTCATCATAAGTTCCTCGGGTTCCCACGTTGCCTCTTCCATCTTATGATTCCTCCACAAAACTTTTACCAGACGCGTCGTCCGGTTTCTCAGCACTTGTTCTCTCGTATCAAGAATTTTGATGGGCTCTTCGCAATAAGACAGATCGGGTTCCAGTTCTAAATCTTCACAGGTGAGTACATGCGTTGGGTCAGGCATGTATTTCCTCAACAGAGATACGTGGAACACATCGTGAACTTTGGAGAGACTTGGCGGCATTGCCAATCGGTAAGCTACAGCCCCAATTCGTTCTAGAATTTCGAAAGGTCCGATGTACCTGGGACTCAATTTACCTTTCTTACCAAAACGTATGACTCCCTTCCACGGAGATACCTTTAGGAAAACATGATCACCGACTTGAAATTCCAAATCCTTCCTTCGATTATCGGCATAGCTCTTCTGCCTACTTTGAGATGCTTTAATGTGATTTTGGATTACCTTTACCTTTTCCACCGTTTCCTCCACCAGTTCTGGGCCTACAAGTTTTCTTTCACCAACGTCATCCCAACAGGTTGGTGTACGACATCTCTTTCCGTATAACGCTTCATATGGTGCCATCTGAATACTCGAATGGAAGCTATTGTTATAGGAAAATTCTACTAGTGGTAAATATTGATCCCACATACCCTGAAAATCAAGTGAGCAAGATCTCAACATGTCTTCTAAGGTCTGAATAGTCCGTTCTGATTGTCCGTCTGTCTGAGGGTGGTAAGCAGTGCTCAAATGAAGTTCAGTATCCAGGGATTTCTGAAGACTTTTCCAAAATCTTGAAGTAAAACGGGGATCACGATCAGAAACAATTGATAGGGTTACTCCATGAAGTCTCACAACTTCATTAATATATAGTCTTGCTAGACGTTCCAGGGGTAGATCTTCTCTTATAGCAAGAAAATGTGCTGACTTGGTAAGACGATCGACAATAACCCATATTGCATCGTTCCTTCTAGGAGTCTTTGGTAGCCCCATGACAAAGTCCATTGTAATATTGTCCCATTTCCACTACGGTATGGGAAGAGGTTGCATGACTCCTCCAGGCTGTTGCCTTCCAGCTTTCACTTGTTGACAAACCATACATCTTGACACAAAATCAGCAATCTCCCTCTTCATATTGTCCCACCAAAAATGTTCCTTCAAATCTCTATACATTTTGGTGCTCCCAGGGTGTATAGAGAAATTGGAACTATGAGCGTCATCCAGCAATTCCCTTTTTAGATCAGGTATATTGGGAACACAAAGTCTCTTCCCGAATTTCAAAATCCCATCTTCATACACAAAGTCTCTCAATCTCCCATCATTCACAGCTTTAATCTTCTTCTGAAATTCTTCATCATCAGTCTGAGAACTCTTAATCCTTTCTAGTAAAGATGGTTTGGCAACCATTTGAAAAAGCATTGATGTTTCACCTTCCCTGGTTATTCCCATGTCCATCTTCACTAGCTCCATGAAAATTGGATCCCTTTCAATTCTCATATTGTTCAAAACTCCATGGTCTTTTCTACTCAAAGCATCTGCCACCTTGTTTGCCTTCCCTGGGTGGTAGTGTATCGTACAATCATAATCCTTGAGTAATTCAAGCCATCTCCTTTGCCTCATGTTGAGTTCTTTTTGTGAGAAAATATACTTCAAACTCTTGTGATCAGTATAAATCTCACATTTTCACCATAGAGGTAGTGCCTCCATATTTTCAAAGCAAATATCACTGCTGCTAACTCGAGATCGTGAGTAGGATAGTTTTGTTCATGAATTTTCAACTGTCGTGATGCATAGGCAATAACTCTATCATTCTGCATAAGGACACAACCAAGTCCTTTCTTTGATGCATCACTATAAATAACGAACCCATCATTCCCTGATGGTAGAGTCAATATAGGAGCATTTACTAATCTTCTCTTCAGTTCTTCGAAACATTCTTCACACTCTTTTGTCCAAACAAATTTAACCCCTTTACGTGTGATCTTCATTAATGGGTTAGCCAATCGGGCAAAATTCTGGACGAAACGTCGATAATAACCTGCCAAACCAATAAAACTACGTACCTCAGTTATACTCGTAGGTGCTGGCCATTCTTGGATTGCCTTGGTCTTAGAAGGATCAATAGAGATTCCCTCTTTTGAGACAATATGGCCAAGAAAAGAAATCTCCTGAAGCCAGAATTCACACTTGCTAAACTTCCCATATAATTCATGCCTCCTCAGAGTCTTCAAGATAATGCGCAAGTGATTTTCATGATCTTTATAGGTTTTGGAGTATACCAAGATATCATCAATAAATACCACCACAAATTCATCCAGATACTCCTTGAAAACTCTATTCATTAGATCCATGAATACAGAGGGTGCATTAGTCAATCCAAATGGCATTACAGTAAACTCGTAATGCCCCTACCTGGTTCGAAATGCTGTCTTCGGAATGTCTTCCTTCATTACACACAACTGATGGTATCCAGATCGAAGGTCAATCTTTGAAAAGTATTGAGCTCCATGAAGTTGGTCAAATAAATCATCAATACGAGGTAGGGGATACTTGTTCTTTATCGTTATAGCATTGATCTCCCTGTAGTCGATACATAACCTCATAGATCCATCTTTCTTTTTAACAAAAAGAACAGGGGCTCCCCATGGAGAAACACTAGGGCGAATAAATCCCTTATTACTCAATTCCTCTAGTTGTTTCTTTAGTTCGACTAACTCTACAGTAGCCATTCTATAAGGGGTCTTCGATATAGGCCTTGATCCAGGAATCAAATCAATAGAAAACTCAACTTCTCGTTCTGGAGGATGTCCAGGTAAATCTTCCGGAAATACATCTACAAATTCTTTCACAATAGGTACATCCTCTATTTGAACATTCCTTTCCTCACCGACAGTTATTTCATTCTCTTCCTCCCCGATAATTGAATTAAGTTGAGCTACAGGGGGTGGATCTAAATAAGAATTAGGTGGTGACGATTCTGCTCTAAAAATAAGGTGCTCCTTATCATTATCATCAAGAATCGTAACCTCTTTCTTCTTACAATAAATCTTCGCATCATAGTCCAAAAGCCAGTCCATACCGAGGATTATATCAAACTCAATCATAGGTATGACGATGAAATCAGCAGATAAAGAAAATTTATGTGCTCTAATGGGGACTGATTCACAAAACTTTGTTGCAACGATACTTCCCTTAGGAGTTTTAACTGACAACTCCCTTATTAAATCAAATTGGAAATATCTAATTTTATTAGCAAACTGGGAAGATATGAAACAATGCGATGATCCAGAATCAAATAATGCATTTTCTAAACTTGAGGAAACCATTAAATTACCTGCCACCACGTCTTTCGGAGCTTCTACCTCAGCAGTAGTGATAGCATAAGCCTGGCCTTGATCCCTTGGCCTTTTCTGAGGTAAGTTCTCCTGACGCTTAGGACATGCATTTGCATAATGCCCCATCGCCCTGCAATTGTAGCACTGAACGTTGGTAGCTTCCTTCTTCCCCTTGCAATCATGAGCTTGGTGGCCTTTTTCACCACACTTGTAACAGACTCCCATTCACTTCAGGCAAGCACCGGGGTGTTTCTTCCCGCACTTACCACAAGATGGATATTCAACCTTTCCCTTCTTCCCCTTATTTCCATTCCCAGATTGATCAGCAGGTCTCTTCTTCTCTTGCTTTGCTTTAAAGTCATAAGACTTAGAGAATTCCTTTTCGGTCTTGATAGCACATGAGACAATGTCTTCGTACGATGAAAAGGATTGTGAGACTAATGCTCGACGGAGAAATGGTTTTAACCCATCAAAGAAACGATCAATCTTACTTCTTGGGTTGCGAATATAATCTCCAGCATACCTCGCTAACCTTGTAAAGTTAGCCTCATACTTTGTGACATTCTCATCCTCCTTTTGTCTCAGACTCAGAAATTGCCTTTCCATATCCGCTCGATGGTCACGAGGAAAGTATTTTTCTAAAAACAGATCTTTGAACTCCCTCCATTCCATGTTTGATACTTCATCATCTTCCTTCATGTTTTGAATCAATGACCACCATTGATCAGCATCTCCAGTGAGGCGGTAAATTGCCATGATAACTTTTTCCCTTTCACTGCTCCCCAAAGCCTGAAATATTTTCTCTAGGGAAAATATCCATTGCTCAGCTACTAAAGGATTTGTACTCCCATTGAACGTTGGTGGTTGTTGTCTCATGAATCGATCTAACATTGATCCTCCACGCTGCGGATCAGGGTGCTCCATACGGGTAAGGTTATTATTCATAACCTGAGTAAGTTGTCCCAGTACGGTGATTAGCTGATCAGCACCAGTTGCATCACCAGCCCCACTATAATTATCTTGAGCAGGAGGGCAATCCCTACATGGAGTGTGTGCATTGATACGGTTTCTATTTCTTCCACTAGGCGCCATTTCTAAAAAAATGGCATAAACTAGATCAGTTTATGCATCAAAATACATAATCCCATACTTATAAAACACTTAACATAAATTGAACTATTTATGGATATAATCCATAATCATAAAAATGTTTTCTTTGAGGAAGTATATACTCATAAACCCTTCATAATGATTTGTAAAGAAAATGAGAGTTATCCTAAGCATATCCCCCGGGAGTGTCGTAACCAAGAGTGCAGCAAGGCCCGTTGTCGTGCACCAGTTCCCGTTCGAGTCAAGCTCAAAGCGGTGTTTTCGGGTTTTACCCCTAGGTACATCTATGCCAGAGCCGCCTCTACCTGCTCGTATCCAGACAGGGATGTATTGCTTGAAAAACTCACAAAATCTCTACAATACCAAAATTCTAGGAAGTTCTTCTATACTAATCCTCAAAGTTCATCTTAGGTCTACGTGCTCTAATCAGAGTTTATCTAAATCTAGCTTCCAAGGTTTTTACTAAACTTCCTCTGATACCAACTGTAACGCCCCGACCCCAGCTACCCAGAGTCGGTGCATTACTTCGTAACATTGGCATGATCACAAGAAAGATCAAATCTCGAAATACCGATTGGTTTAGTAGCCTTGGAAACACTAGATATATTCATAAGTTTTACATTACATCATAAAATGAAAAACTACTACAACAACATAATGTTTCCACAGTCCACACTATTAACCGCTCATAAAATCCCTGCAGGTCATTCATAACTTACTTCTTCACAACCTGGGAAAAATAAAACATAAAAAAAAGGGGTGAGCTCAAATGCCCAGTAAGGATAACAATAAAGTGGAAACTTTCATAAATAAGAATAAACATTTAAGGCAATGTATAACTAAAACAAAAGCCTTTTAAATACGAACTTTCAACATGGTATGGAATAAATAAAATGAAATAATGTCATTTACTTATTCACATGGATATTCTACTAAATGAATAATCACATGAAAAAATCAATAACCACTTTCATAATGCTGGAATGCATAATGCCAGACTATCATAACCACATAGCCAAGGCCTCGTGCCAAGACTACAAATAAGATTTTGTCAAGGCCTTGTGCCAAGACACTAGTTTGTCTCATGAGACCTACCGATGCATCTAGGATCTATAGCGGGCTCCACCCGTCACTTATTAAGTCCAATTCATTCCCATATGAAAAGGTTTAAACATAACATAAACATTCGTATTAAAACTAGCATACGAAATGTCAATACTTTCACAATAAACTATGAATGGTATAAAAATAGCACATCCACAGTCAAACATATCACAAAACCTTCAATAAAATATAGAAGTTTTGTATCATAATAAATCAACTTCAAATAATCTTAAAATCCATCAAAGGATGTTGACATAGATGAAATCAAAATTCTTTTTAAAGAAATATCTCCTTTTATTTTGAAATCATTTAAGATCCATATAAAATAAAACATTTTCTTTGAAAATATTCTTATAAGCTTGTAAGGAAAGCTTTGAAGATTTTATAACGGCATAAAATAACCGCACCCGCCGTATATGTTAAAAAAAACATTCTTACCTCAATTCTGTCGAAAAGGTTAAAAAGGACCTTGTTTTGAAAACGACGGAAAGATTCCTTTATAAACCTCTTATAAAAAGTCAAAAAAGGGTATAAATGACTTTAACCCATATTCTTGTAAATAGTAAAAATGTTTTGAAATACATTTTTAAGAAACATGGATGTGGATGATAAAGAGATCCCAGTAGATTATTACATATAAACAACCTCGGATAATGAAGAGATTGTGAAATAACCCTTACCTTGTACTTTTCCTTGGTTGGGGTAGGTTAACTCCCTGTATAATGGTGAAATAATTGTTATTAAATTATACAAGAATCATATATATTAATATGATATCATATATGATCTTTTAACATTGATTTGTTAATAATATCTTAGAATTATCGTCGTTTCGGGTGTTAACTTACTCATTTTCTTTTATATGTTTTGTTACATAAGTCATGTTTGTTGTATCTTATTCATATCCAGAATGATATCAAGTCCTTAAACATCATTTTTAAATCATTAAATGGTAATTATACTTGAATGGATACGATGGAGAATGAATCTCATCGCGTTCGTGGAGACGGTAGTCCGTACGTACGCACGAGCGACAATATCATTCATTTGATATTAAAATAATATATAAATGAATGGTATATCATATATAGAGAATAATTAACATGTTATATTTATTATTTACATGAGTTACACATCATTATTATACCCATCCAAATAATATTATATTGAATAACAATTACACCACGACGTGGAGACGGTAAGCCGTACGTACGCACGTATGGTGACATGTTATTCAAAGGGTGGATAGAATACTGAATATGGTTGTACCATACTTATAATAACATCACAATATATGTGAGATACTGGAGTTATTATTTTAGAATGGTAAGAACAAAGGAAGAAGAAGTGGAAGAAGAAATGAACTTAGAAAAGGGTGGTGAAATCATTACCTCTTCTTCGGGTTCTTCCTTTTGATTTGATCAAAAGGGCTCCTTAGGTTGGCTTTCTGATCAAACTAAGGCCTCTAGGTTGTATTGAGGGATGTTGGGAGAGTATTTGGGCCGAGTTTGGCCGAACCAAAAGGCTTTGATGGTGTGAAGAAATGAGAAGGAGGAGTGCCCTTTTATAAGAGGGGTGAGGGGCACCTTTGGAAAAGCTAGAAATATTAATTTATAATAAATTCATATTCGGTTTCTAATGGCTCCAAAGTTGACTCTTCAAAGGTTAAGGTGGGGATAGGTCGAAAACCACTCAACCAATAGAATTTAGACAGGTTTGGGTACTTATATTAACCTTATCTTTAAGTATTAACTCTAAGTTAATTAGTTTCACTTTTACAATGTCTCTTTGTATTTTTATATAATATGGTTAATAAACTTACTATATACATCCAAGCGACCCCCAAGTGGTCCATTAATGATTAACCTATCATAATATAAGTCTCTTGGCCGAACCTTATATTTTTAGGAATTTAATATCAATTAATAATATAATCTTTGTTTTAAGAACTCTTTTATGTCAATTTTGACACTATTCAATAGTTGATTTTTGTGAAACTCATAACAGATTGATTACTTCTAACAAAGTCCATTAAATCAATCCTAATATATCATATTAGCCTAGAAAATTAGTTTAATTCATTAAAAGTTTCATATTATATTTATTTGGGTATTTATAATATCAATTATGTTAATTTTTTACTATTTTAGTAATTACTGCATCATCATTGTGTCATAAATAAAATATATTATTTAATGTCTAAAAATTATAAATAAAACATCATTATGTAGGAAATCTTTTTAGATTTCTAATGAATATTTATAATCGAAAATCCAACATGTATAACCCTATGTAAAAATTGTTCTTATAAAAGATGTAAGCTTATGCCATTTTTATTTTTATTTTAACTTTATTAATATAATGTGTCCCTACCACATAAAAGTGGCTCCAAGGGGTCCCAAAATTGACCCAAGGATGCCCATGGTCGGGTATGTGTCCACCAATAAGGTTAGGACACGTTTTAGGGTAATTTTGTATTATTATAATATTATTTTTTTTAACCCTTATTTACCGGATTTACCCTTTAACCATGGTAAATAAAATATTTACCGCAGTAATTATTCAAAATGTCTAAAAATAAAAGTTACCTATTTACACAATTTGAAAATCCTGATTCCAAATATGGAATCCATTTTCCTAAATTCAAAACACAGAAGTGGCAGAAATTAATTTAAAATTAAATCCCGCTGTCAAAACAAAAAGCGTGTTTTTAAGAGATAATAACTATCAAAAGATTGACACTTGTTTATGTTCGGTTTAATTTTAAAATTATGTCCAATGATAAAAATTAAATTGAATGGTAAAAATATATTCTAAATATACTTTAAAACCACTCAAATTCATAATTTATCACTATTAATTATTTTGATTAAAAAAGTTGTTTTTAATTAAAATTTAGTAATTTTCACTATTCATCAAAATATAAAAGTTATCCGAAAAGTACCAAAATTTCACCCTAGGATAATTTCGATATTCAGAATCCAAAAATGAAGTCCATTTTGAAATATAAAATATATATGATTTCAAAAAGTAGGTATTACTATTTACAACGGCTAGTTTAATTAGTTGTGGTGTGTGTTAGAACTCGAGGTTGCGTACAACACACGCTATCGCATTATTCAAAGGGAAACGTACCGTAGAAGCTTGGGGTGTTACAAATTTCAAACAAAAATAATACCTAAAGACTTGGTTTCAATCATGTTCGATATTTGTAATGGGTAACTAGGGAGGTTGGTAGTACTGTCATCCTAATTACCAAAAAAGAACATTATTTAAGGGAAACTTTGCCCAAAAAATCTATTTAACCATTGCACTATCACATGGTAAATATCATGAAAATATCAATCAAACATATATATATTAATCATTAAAAATTTATTTTCTGTGGGTTTTAAGGTCTTGTAACTCACGACACATCAATACCCACTCTTCTTGGTTCTTATTCCAAGGATCACATTAACTTTTTTATAATAAATGGACATCAATGGCCATTGGATCAGGGAATATTACCTGGATGATTGATAATGTACTTAATTTCTCATTCCAAACTCTCATCATATAAGGAAATGTATTTTAGTTTCACTCTATGTTATCCAGACACAGCTTCAAAAACATTCACAATGAAGAGAATATACAATATATATTCATTGAGGGGAAACATCGAGACCATATACCAAAAATTAGTAGGATATATATTAATCAATAACCATTAGATTAGTCAGTAATCTATATAATAAATCATGAAAAAATAACTTAGTTTAAAAAATTTAGAAACCTAAGGAAACTCTAGAAAATAGTGGGAGATTTAGGATAAATTATGGATATTCTCAACACTAGAATGGGGGTGAATCAGTATTTGTGTTTTTCATTCAATTTAATATTTTATACATTTTTTATATACAATTTCAAGTGAATTGGTCACTCATTCTCTTACATTTAAATCATTCATCATCACATCCATACAAAAACATAATGTATAAAGTTTATTTAAATGGTTTATATTTCAAAAATAAAGGTTAATCCTTACTGAAATTGGAAAACCCCCCTCTATCTTACAACCCACTAGAAACAAACTTCTGAGCTACAAAAGTGCAGGAAATGTCACGAACTCATGTTATAGGACTCGTAATAATGTATGTTTAATCTCACACTCCAGTGTTTCCCACACTTATATGGATATTCGAAAGGGGGAAATAATCAAAGAGTCATCACCAATTTAGATTGTGGATGGGTTTTTCATGTGTTCAGTATTTATTTTTCTTCTTATCTTGAAAAGATGAAATTGCCTTTTCTTATTTTATGAAAATAACTGCACATAAAATCTTATTCTACTTCACAACAGTAAACTTGAGGGTCTCTTTGAATTTTTCCATTTCCTATATACAAGTCACTTCTTCTCATTGCGTGCACTACTACTTATTCTTATAAAAATTTTCAACCAAAAAAATAATTTGACTAAATATTATTATTGTTATATTATATAGTGTATTGTCGTTTATTATTCTTAAAATATTGTTTCAAAAAACACTCTTCCTCTTCCTAGTTCTTCTTATTCTTCTTCACTGCACAAGGATGTCACACAATCTATTCTTCTCTTAGAATCATAATAATATAAATCATGTGTTGGAGTAGAGGATTATATATTATTAAATACTCAAAGAATTTTATCATGGGTGAACTATGAGATTAACTAAACTATTTTATTCTTTTATGACATTTAGAATATATGAAAATAAAATCTTTTTTCTTCATTTTCCTGATATTTAAAGGAATGTGTAAATATATCTATCCATAATTCTATACTAGATTCTTCAGCCATTAATTCATTGATTTCTCCATTTAACGTTACCTATATACAAGTACATGATTATTTATAGTTCAAAAAATATTCATATTAAAATTGTTTGACATATGTATAAAAATTATGCAACAAACAAGTCTTTGTTTCTCCTTTATTTATGGTATTAAGTTCTCACTTATACATTTTTTGATTCCACCATTATCTTTTAGGATCCTAATTTAAAAAACTATGATATTTGATTTTTAGATCACATATTTCTTATAATTATTTTATTTAACAAGATCAATATTTGACTGGAAGACTCATACACCCCAACCAAATGACTTTTATGTTGTATCAGATGACATATACATATTATCCAACAACTGCCTCTTACACAGACTCATACACAATTAATGATGACAAATTCATGGTTTGGGATGACAACTATGTAAAATATAATGAAATATATGCATTAGTATCTAATAAATCATATGTATATTTGTTTATTGTTTATATTATGTTCTTTAGCCTCTATTCTCTTTATGTGAACTTCATGTTCTTCATAGAGTCCACTATAAAAATTCATTAATTAATAATCATATTTTTAACTTATTCTAATATATTTCAATTTTATGTACATTCGTATAATAATAGAAAATTAATTTTAAAGGAATATTATAGTGTATTCTTCTCTACATTCATAAAAACTAAATAAATTCAAGAACAAAATATGAGATTCTCTAGAATAGGGGATAATTCGACTATAGAAGATGTTGAAAGACTATTTCATGGTGAATTTTGAAATCTTTTATAGAGTGAGGTTTAAGATGATGTTGAATGAAATATTTCCTCCTAACATTAGTGGTTCCCAGGTATTAGGTGTAAATATTTTCATGTGGGACTTATCCCATAGAAAATTTGTATTGGGTACTCCACTTCTTAATAATTTTGGACATACTATTCGAACACTATGAAATCCATTAGGGTTGGTTTTATTTGGTATCTACCATATTCCCCACATAGTAATTCTACTCCTCTTATAACCAACTTATTCCCTCTCTATTTATGCTAACTTGTATAGCATTGTGAATCTTGCATAGTTCTCTTTCTCAGCTCACCTCTACGATCTGTAGACTTTCTCTATGATATGGACCTTCTCCTTAAGTGTTTGGATATGACTGAATTAGAAAAATTTATTCCATGATATATATATATAATTTTAAAAATCATAATAACATGTCACTCATACGCAGATTTTTGGTTCAATATAACTCTTACACATGTAAAAAGTGACTCATATATAAATTAGTGTTTAGAAAGATAATAGTAAAAAATGTACTTCCAATGCAAATACTCCAACATTATTTTTAAAATTAATCTACTTCATAGTAATTATTTTCATCAAAAAGTTAATCTTTTTCAACAGAATAATGAAATTATTCAAACACCATCACCAAAGAGATTTAAAATTGATCATTATAAAATCATTATCTTACTAAATAACATCAAACATCTCTAAAAATATTCATCATTTAATAAATTTGTATAACTATAAAATAGTTTTCTTTATTTGATAGTTTTGAAATGAGAAAAACTGCATAAACTAACAACTAATATGTATATCCAACCCTTATACCAAGTGTCTCCTTCCTTGTGAACATTAAATCTTCTCAACATGCTTAGTTTCTACTTTTAACATCCAATATAATCTTTATTGAAATATTGAAATTAAACTTAATTTATTTACCATTAACATTTACACTCTTTGAAAACAAATAAAATAAAAATAAAGTGGTATAAATAAACACCCAATTAGTATTTTTTGTTAATAACCAATAAAATAATATATCAATATTTGTCCAAATTATTCTCAAACATCTTTTATTATCTTCCCATTCCTCATAATCCTTTTCATTTTCCTTTACATCCATTACCCTTACTGATAAGAAATATAAAATCCTTGAGAGGGGATGGTGTAATTTTATACACATAAAATGTTTCATAAATCACCTCACACTGTGTATATCTGATCCATGATCATTTTAATGATAATAAAAAAGGGATTTATTTAGACTTCAAATAATTCAATTATCAAATAATTTAACAACAACTGAAATGAGACCACTAATTACCTTTCCCAATAGTTTTTCAGGTTTAGAAAATTGATTGATATAAATTGAAAAAGATAATCCCATGAAATTCTGAACCTAATTTTTTTACTCAATTCAAAACATATGTAAAAAATTTTAGTTCAAATGGTAGTATTTAATTTCATAAATCAGCCCATAATCATCACCAAACTATAAATGCATGTTATTAATTAAGAAGAAAAATATACCTTATAATTTTAGGATCTTATTTTTTAACCATTTAAAAGAGAATAAGAAATCAAGCCTTTTTAAATTACACCTTTATCCATGAACCTTCTATAATTTGGATATTCATAATATAGAAAATTTTGGTAGTTTCTTCATAAACTTCTTTACTTGTCTCCCCCTAAATGAAAAACATCAAATAATATTTGACAATTTTAATCTTTTTAATAGAGATATTTCAAGATTTATCATGTGGATAAGAAACTAATATAGTTTCTTGATCAATTTTTCCCCTAGTTTTGATAAATTTTACATTTTAGCCTCCCTAAGAACATAATAAACTATATATATTACCTATATGGTTATCGCACAAATATTCACAAATAGTATGGAATAAGGTTGATATTTTTTCTATAATATGAACTTAAATGTTTGTAATATTTTCTCATCCATTTTTTCCTATTATTTATGACTTCAAAATGATTTTTCAAATTTCATTTAATTTAGAGAAACATTGAATTCTTCAATTTTTCATCAACTTTTTGTGGGATATATTGCTTTACTTCTTCAATCAAGAAAAAAAATACCTAGTGTTTTAAATTTAATTTTCTTTTTAAATTATTATTTTACTATAAAAATATTTAAATAATATTTATTATTGTGTCCATCCTTGTTACACTTCCTTCAATATTCTTCAAAAACTATTTGGACATCATTTATATACAACCTCTTGTGAAATTTTAGTTAATCATTTGAAATTTATTCTCAACCTTTAGAACTATATTTAACATTTTTTTCTAACTTACTATACATTTCCCAAATGAAAATAAACTATTTAGTTACATTAAAATTTTTATTGGAGTTCATATGTAGCCTCTGGAGGACGATTTTCAATGAACCAGTACCATTAGTATTTTCATGGACTCATTTCCCATTATTATCTTATATACCATCATTAAAATATACATCCATATATGGTTTAGATATTTCTATGTTAGTTATTCTATTTTAAAATAGAAGAAACATTTGAAATTATACATTGAAATACTTTTGAATTTCTTGGATACCAGTATGGATATAGTCGCTTTCTTTATGATTGTTGAGGTTTATCATAAGATTATTTGAAAGTATTTTTTCCCACCAATTATAGGTATTTTAGAACAAGATCCCTCTACTAAAGGTTGTGTGTTAGTATAAATTTATTGTCCATATTTTTATAAAAACCCGACTTGATAAGTTTTTAAATTCAATAATTGGATTTAAATATCAATTAACCTCATATTGAGCATGGATTAATCATTATCCACTATAAATAATTTTTAGCATTTCTTATTACAATGGTTCACCTTCCTAAATATTTTTTAGGTTTATGCTCTAGTTATCCATCTTTTACATAAATTATAGTTTTTTAATTATTTTATAATGAAATAAAATAATATTAAATATTTTTCATTATTTATTTCTTTACACGAATTTACAGAATCCAATTATTCTCTAATTTGGAGGATATCACATCAATATTTATATATATTTTTTATATAGATCCAAATTTCATAGAGGAATTTATAAATTTCAATAAATTTTTATTCAAATAATTCTACATGTTATATGAGTATCCTTTAGGATAGATGGGTAATTCCTACTGACTTTAAAAAATTCCAAAAATAAAAATATACACTTTTTGAGAACACTATGCAGTATTAATTTTAATGGATCAATGGATATTTCTTTTAATGTTGTAGATATTTGATTATACTTTTTGATTATTGGTTTTTATAAAGTACTATTTTGACATGAGGTTTCTCTTACCTCATGATCACATAAATTCATTTAATCTTATAAGGTAGAAAAATTTTCCATTGCAATTGTAATAGATTGAACTACCACTTCCTGTCCATATATGATGGATCTTTCTAATTTGTTTTTTATGGTATGGGGAAACTAAAACATTTATCTCATAGATTAATAAGGATTTATTCAATAATATTCAATTCTCTTTCCTTTTATTGTTCATCATAGTCTTGGTAGAGATAGAATTCGAATTTGAAAAAATAATTTCTATACAAAAACAGTACTTATTAATAAATTTATAAAGGGAATCAAATATTCAAAAAACATGAAGTAATATAATATAATTAAAGGTTGATGTTTTTCTCATACCAATTATAGGTTCACATTGTGATATTCTCAATAATAAGAGGGGTTAATCATTGTTGGGTGGTTTTTTTAATGTATCTTGGTATCCCTTTATTTAACTTTTCATTGTTATGTGAGTGGATCCATCATTATCTCACATTTAATTTATTCTTAAAAAATCCAAACAAACACACAGAAAGGGTAAAACCAATTTACAAGTGTTACCATTAAAATAGAAAGGCAAATCCATGGTGCAATTCAGAAAAGAAAATGCACACATGATAAACTAGAAACATTTCTTTAAGATGAAAACTATAATTAAGTATCATGAACTCATATTATTCATATTCCTTTGTTTATTGATCCTCTTGAACTATATTTCATCCCAAACATACAATTATTTGAATATGAAGTAAAAAACTAAAGAGACTTTCAACAATTTAGATTGTTAATATGTTGTTCATGTGTTGAGTCTTTATTATTATTATTCCCTTTTATAAATTCAAGACCCCTCTTCTTCTTTTACATACAGAACTTCACAGTACTTATTCTTATTTAAAATTTAAAAAAAAATAATTTATTATTAAACTTATTCCCTTACCCGGATATATACCTCTTTATCTCCCCACATTAAAACTCCATGCAAAACTTCTACTTCTTCAAAATAATACCAACCTTACAGTTTACTTTAACTTATTGTCCATATTCTATAATTTCATTGTGGAAATATAATTCATCATTCAATGAAAAATATATTACACCCCACTCTTCCCTCTTCCATTTTATTATCCATATCCAATGAAAAAAATTAAATTGTATCTCTTCTTAACTTCAACACACATGAAAATAAAGAATGTGTTATATTTGGGATTTCTCTCTTCCTTAATACTCAAGGTTCTTCAATAGGGGTGTAGTGTCAGCTTAACTTATCTCTTTTCAAATTATGAAAATTAAAGAATATTTATCACCATAATGAATAATTTTATTTTGTAATATATTTACAAAACCATGTAAATATCCCTATCTATAATTATTTCTCATATTCTCCATCCTTCAATTTACAAATCTCCCTATTTAAAAATACTTATATACCTGAAAACTATTCTTTCCATTTACATCATCTTAAAGATATGAATAATCAAATTATACCATTTATATATGAAAATAATTCTATGAACCATTTATGGTTTCTTCTTCCTTTATAGAATTAATTCCCCATGGATCTACCTTCCTCCTCTTTAATCGTCTCCTATGATCATGACTTACCAAATCATGATATTTGAATTTCAGAGCACGAATTGTTGGGTATCATATCATTTAATAATATCCATATTTGGGTGGATGACTCATATACTCTAACAAAATTACTCATACATATTATTAAATGAAATATTTGTAGTATCCATTAATTGAATCATATGTTGATATGTATGAATTTCATAATGACACATATGTGGGTTTTGATGAATCATATGAAAAATCTAGTGAACTATACATCATAGTAGCCAATGTATCATATGTTTATTTATAGTTGGTTTACCTTAAGTACATAACCCTATATTATTCACTTTTATTTTCATTAAAACTTCATATTCTCTATATATTCTATCATATAAACTTCTTAATTCATAATCTTTTTTTTAACTTTAGTTTGGTGTATTTTGATTCTCCAAATTTTACTACCATCAATGGAACAAATCTCACTATGTTATATAATAGTTTCATATTCTCCTCATTCAAATATTCTATACAAGATCAATAACACGATGGGATCCTCTATATAATGGGGGTCATTTAGTGGTTAGAGACATCAAACTGTTGTTGTATAGTGCATCATGAACTCCAATGCAGAATGAGGTTCAGGAAAACATAAAATTTCATTATTTCAATTATCATTAATAGTTCTAATGTTTTATCCATTAATAATACCCATGTGATACTTTTATCACATTGAATTTCTGTTGGGTATATTTCTTATTAATAATACAATATTCATTATTCAACCACTATAAAATCTCTTAGGGATTGCTACTCAGGTGGTCTATCTTATCACATCCCAATTATATCTCTAGCTTTGTTAACCTATGTATCCTCATGGATACTCTATTACTCTCTTGGATATCTCTCCATTGATATTATCATCAGTGATCTATGAGTTGGTTATGCAGCCCTTTTTCTTTTTTGGACTGTATTTGGACATATTATTTCCTCGAAATGTATATATTTTTACATTTATATATATAAAATTGTAAAAATATTAATAAATAATAACTTATAAAAATAATGATTCCTCATTATTAATTATAAATATTCTTGATTTACTCATACATAGATCAAGAATTGAAAAATAATAGTGAGAAATGGAATGTGAAGGCCAAAACTCCACCTTTCTTATATACTTCCTCAACATCATCCAAAACAATTTCCATATAATATAAAAAAAACTAAACATAAGAATTTAATTCTTTAATCAACATCATTAAAAATGTTTAACATTATAAATTCATCATGGAACTCAATAATGTCAAACATATACAAAAAAATATTACTTTAAATGAATGGATCTTTATTACTATAATGGATAGGTCTTCCATTTTTATTTCCAAAATTAAAAGAAACATTATAAAAAACATAAAAGATATGTTTCAAACCATTATACAGAGGGATGAATTTATTGGGAACATGGATTATTCTAAGATTTATTGGGTTATATTTCCAACTAATGAGACAATCTATATTAAAATATTGTAATTAAACATCATATATTATCTATTTTCATTTTCACTCATTGGAAAAAATAACACACAATAATTCATCTAAATAATTTATTCATCTCATGGATTTTGAGATCCTCTCACATGAAATTAAAATTCCTTATGAAAGGGGATTTTCCTTTTTATATTTATTCTATAATTGAAACAAAACCTTGCACCAATTGGGACTTTAGATCTGGTTCCATAATGTAACCTATTTTGGGTGTGGTGTGATACCTAGAATAAATATGTGCAAAGTCAAGGCCACGTAACAAAACCCTAGTGTTGTATTGGAAAACCTCAGGTCAAATGTATAAAACTCAAAGTTACATGATTGTTTTTAAAATTTACCATTGTAATTAGATACAATATACAAGAACTTCCTACCCCTTAGCCATGGAATTTTTCACATTAGGGTTCCACCTATACAGATTTATAATGCCTTGTGATGTGGTAATTTCTCTATGTTACATATAATGCACATGAAACTCACCCTTATGTGGGACATGGGATACTGTTCTACATAATGGACTTCTTTTAGAAAATATGTTACACTTGATAATAGTAGGAGGCTCTTTATGGCCATGTCTTGAAATTCTAGAGGAGGGATGGAAAACCATGGTTCCCATATTATACATAATAGATATTGGGTTCAATGAGGTTAGTATTACCTCGATAAATCCACCACAGTATATGTTTATTTTAGAATTTATCAGAAGAAAGAGAGGCCACACATTGATGGTGGAAGCACAAAGGAGAAAAGGGGGATATTCGTGCAGCCTGTTGGAGATAGTTGGGAGGTGTTTTTTAATTAAATTAATTCCTCGTAATTATTGTAATACCTCAATTAGAATAGTGGTTTGGAATCCCATTGTAACTTCTTTAGAACCCCACAAGATATCTTTTCAGCCAGTAGGGTTATAGGGAAGCCCTAAAGGACCATAGATGGTATATAAAAAGTTAAATTCCTTGTCCACTAGAATAGTGGGGCCTACCACTGGGCTTTATATGGGAAATCTACTACTATATAGAAAAAAATAAATACAATTTCCTTAAAACTCAATTTGGAACTACCTCAAACCCCTTTCATATCCAAAATAGTGTATAATAGACAAGGTTTTAAGAAAATATTAGTAAAAACATACATTTTTACCCATATTTCATTAGATATAATCTTATAACTCTATAAAATAATTGGATAATTACTTTAGAGAACTCCATTCTGTAATAGACTATATAAAGAAATATACTTATGTTGTGAGAACCGAGGTATTTTTAATCATATGATGGATTTATTATTTATTAATATTCATCATTATGAATTTATATATATGAAAAAAAACATATATAGGTTTATCTCACATATCAAAATTATTATATAATAAATTTAATACACATAACCAATTTATTATTATTATATTCACTTCATCTCATAATGAATGTTTTATTTAATGGTTAAGTGAACTTACATAGCATAATTTCTTATTTTGATATACTAAAATACATATTTAATTGTTAAATAAGTTCTAAATCTATATTCATGTTAATTATATAAATTAAAATTCATATTTATTTTGATAAATAATTTTATCAAGGTACAAAATAATGATGCGGCTTTTCAATTGAAAACATTGAGGTTCTATTTCTCGTAAATTATTTTCCCTTATTTTATATGATTTTATATAATGTTTAATTTTCTATTTCTTATAGTATTAATTTTGAAAAATTAACATCAGTTTTGGATTTATAATAACAAAATTATCTTAGGACAAATGTTTGAGATTTTTCCAAAAAACGTTTATTTTTGGGTGAGTAGTGAAAAATACAGTTTTCACAAATACCATAGCTTTTACCAATACTATATCATTTATGAAATATTCATTATATAATCCTAAAATAAAAAAGTATCAGAAATTTTTCTCAACCAAATATTTATATAATGAGTAAAATAAACAATTTTAAAATACTATGTTGAATTTGGAAACCTATGTTTGACATTTGAGAAACTAAGTGATGTTTTATTATAATAAAAAACCAGTTTTTGGACTTTTTCCTTTAAATAACTATCCACAATGTTCCATTTTTTCCCTTCATTGAAATTTACATAAATATTAATTTATTGATTTTAAACAACTTAATTTCCATAAAACTAATAATGAACTTGATTTTTGTATCAATTCAATTTTGATTCTTAAAAAGAGAGTTTATGAAAAATTATTTTGTTGTGTAAATAATAAATTTTTTAAAAGTCATTTATTACACTTATATAAATTTAATATTATACCATAATTTTCAAATTATAAACCATAATTATAAAATTAGATAATAAGGACCATTTAATTTTGAGTCAATAAAATAAGTTACCCTAGTTAATATTAGTCACCTCAATAAAGTTTAAATGTGATAAAATGGTAAAATTAAGGGATAAGGTAAAAAATATCACAAAAACCATTCTTTAAATGAGAGTATAGAGGATTTATAGACCAACCAACTATTTATTATCAATTAATATAAATTTTGGATCCAATTTCTTTGAATATGAATGTTCTATTATAATAATATATTAGTATTTATAAAAATTCCACTCATCTAACATGATATCTTAAATATATTTTAACGAAAATAATATGAATTAAAATTCATTATTAAGGGTTCTAAAGTATAATATTTATTATGAATAAATAAAATTTAATTTAGTAATTTATTTGCAATTTAAAATAATTGTAAATTTTTTTTAAAATTATTACACAACATAGACATAATTCAGGGGAAAATAGTTCAAAAGTAAAATTAAATGGGTTTAAAATAATTAAATTTTATAATATTTTGATAAACTAAATCCTTCAATGATTTTTATATATAACCATGATAGTTAATAAGAAATTTTAATGATTTGATTTTAATTACATGGTAATATAGACATATTTGATGTCAAATTATGTGTTAAACAAGAAAATATGCTTAAAGGGTATTTAATGTTAAACTATTATTTAATAATTTATTGAAAAAAATTAATAAATTGGCTAAGAAATGGTCTATTATGTCATAAATTGTCCACTTTTTACCATTAGTGATTTTGAAAATTACATTATTGACCAATAAATATTTAATATTTATAAAAAAACCATTTATTGACAACTATAAATATTACCATTTCCAACATACATTAACTAATGGTTTGGAAAACTATTACTATATGTGTTTTTTGGATATTTATACCAAATGTTTGGGAAACCATTTGTACAGATATGGCTCTCAGCTACCTATACCAATGGTTTGGTAAACTATTGCTATATTTTATATATACCAATGGATTACTCAAACCATTGGTATATGTTTTTCTGATGAAAACCTATACTAATGGTTTGGAAAAACCATTGGTATAGGTTTCTAATACCAATGGTTTTGAAAAACCATTTGTATAGGTGACACAATATTTATGTGTAATAATAATAATAATGAATATTTAAAAATTAATAATTAAATTTGTACACATATATATATATATAATCTTCAATGTTATTATGGTATTGTGATAACGTATTTAGAAAACAACTGGGAGGTCTTAGATCAAAAATCATCGCTGTAATTTTTTTCAATAGAACACCTATACCAACGGTTTGACCAAACCATTTGTGTATGTATTTTCTATTAAATTTAATATAAAAATTATTCTTAAAACATTGCTATGTGTATATATTTATGGAAACTCACACAATATATCATCAAACCATTGGTATAGGTTATAAAAATATGTTTAGGTCCTGTACCAACAGTTTCAAACTCTTGGTATTTCCTTTTTTAGTAGTCATTTTACCTATAAAATAAAACTAAATATAAACTCTCTAATGACACATATGATTTTTTTATCTCCAAATTATTCTAAAATCCTTCTCTAAAATTCTCTTACCACATTCTCAATCTCTTTGTGTGATTGTAATCATCTCTTCCAAAGGCTTTAAGTTCAATCAAAAGGAACAAATCAAAGAAAAAGATAATTATCTCAACTGGGTTCTTTTTTGATTCATTGTTAATTAAAAAAATACTAATCTATTGTAAACATTATAATATAATGAATTAATCATCATTAGTATATCAAAATGATATTATATCAATGTAAAACCAATAATTTTCAATAGTTTCATCCATTGAAATTGAAACTGACTTGCGTGTTACATATGAACTACCACCTTTGTAAAGTAAATATTTCATTTTTCATCAATTACTTTAATGTATGATCCTAAAATTTAATTTAAGGAAGTAATATGATATTTATTAAATTATTTTGGTTAGGTTAATATAGTTTCATTGTTATAAAATATACTTACCAAGTAACTTTGTAAGAAATAACTTCTTACCATTCTATTATGTTTATAGTCACCATATACCTCCTTGTGAATTTTATTTATCACTTTAAAAAATAATTTTCTATTAAATTAATCTTCTCTAAATGTGATATTATCTTATAATAATAACATGTTCTTACACAATCAACTATTATAACATGTTTATGTTTTGATCATTTTTACCACTACTTGAATGGTGTTATAATGTTTATGTCATGAATTTTTAATAAAACATATGTTATGGTAAAAATATTCAATTGTGATTAATTTAAGATACCTTATAGATTATTTAGTGTTAATTTTTAAAATTATACATTTATATAAATTTAATTATTTTTCAAATTAAATAATCACTTAAAAAAGAATTTTTAATAATTCTCTGTGAAATGATTACATTAGTTCCCAGAAAATATTGTTATACTCTATAACACCTCCAAAATAATTAGATACCATATAATTAACATTATGTAGGTGATGAAATCATGACCGATTCTCATGTACCAGAACCTCTAAACTAAAGTATGTAAGGGAAATAGAGTGGTTAGAACCTGAATGTTAATTTTAATAGCGAAAACATATTATATTTAAAAAAAATTAATTATATTTTATAAATTAAAATAACTAATATTTGGGTTATTATTCATATGAATATAAATTATAAATTTATTATATATGGTTATTAGAGAACATATGATTAAAAATATATTTAAGGTGAGAATTTCTTGTCTCAATTTCCCATTATTGAGATATAATTCACTTTCAACACTATTTTATTTTATGTGGTGTATATAATTTTCATGAATTTATTTTATAATAAATTACATGAATTACAATGGATTTAAAAATATATCTATAGTTCTAGGAAATTTGTGTTAATTCCAAATTTATTAAAGCAGTATTGGTTTCCTGGTCTATATTTCAATTCCTTGAGACATGTTTCATGTTGTACACCATGTTTACTTTTAAGGGTTGTTATTATAATTCACTTATACATGAATTTATTATAATTCTTTATGTATTTCATGATATATAGAAAATAATAATAAATTTATTTATTAAAATGTATTTTGATTCAACTGTTATTGAATTCGTAAGGGTTTCTGGTCCCAAATTTTCTTCTTTGAGATGGGTTTTTCAGTATAAACCTATTTACATTTGAATTGTGTATCTACATACACTTTTATACATTATATCATCAGAATCCATTTATTCATGTTATTTTTTTCTATTTTTATCCATCGAGGGGTTTATATTCAATGATTATCATGTATGAAAATATTTTTAATCTCCATTCTCCTTAAATGTGAATTTTTCTGTATTATTCACATATATTCATTTATATGATCTACATAATTTATATTTGAAATATTATACCATTTGTATCTTTTATTAATCATATTTAAAGTTCCTTTTCAAGTTATTTTCTTCAATGGATTTTGGTTTATAAATGTGTATGGGGTTTTTTTAAAGACAATACATTAATGGTTTAGAAGTATTTTAACAAAATATTTTTCATCCATTTCCATATTCATTAAAAAAAATTATATCAAAAAAATTCATTAAATTTTTTCAATTATCTCTAAAAAATCTTGCTCAAGATCCAATATAATAATCCTCTACACTCCAAACTCGTCCCAACATGTTGTAGTTTTATACGTATTCCTCTATAAATCTCCACATGGTCCCATTTAAATTCTATGATGGAGACTATTATTTTATGAGAACTCTATCAGATAATGCTTCCCAAATTACTTTTAATTTCATCGATTGACATCTCATCATATGATTAATATTTTAAAGTGTCCTTATAAATTTACTATAAGTATGATTATGATAGGATGTGCTAAAGGTCACCTATATATTCATGAATTATGGAATACATCTCGAGAACATTATGGTACCCCTCATATCACAATTAGATTTGACTGAGAGTGGTACTATATAAAGCCTTACTACTTCCTTTATGTGTATCTTGGAAGGTAAATTTATATATATATACTCTTGAATATAAATTAAGAGTGATAAACTCAAAAGTTTGTAAAATAAAATAAATAAATAAATATAGATGTTAGTGTAATTTGGAAGACCAACAACAAAATCCATGGTAATGTTTAATCATTACCATGCATGTATGTGGAATTGTTACATCACCACTATAGTCATCTAACATTCAAACTAAATTTTTTGTAATTTTAATCATTGATATACATACAATGAATTATTACTCACCATGGAATACAATTATAAATTATCACCAAGGTCTCTATATGTCTTTTTGCATCCAAGATGGATAAGTAATGACGAGTTACGTATATCAGTAAAATGATCCTTCTCCAACTATGGATTTTAAGGAATACATATTCAATTACTAAATTTTATAATTCCATAATTATCAAGAATTTACTATAGAATATTCCATACCTTTTTCTAAAGCTCCATATCCTCCTTATACACTTATTCTATGTTCATATGGTTTGATAGATGATAGTAGGTATTTGAGAAATATTATATTTATCCCTCCACTTATTATTTCATGATCCATGGTTTGAAAAATCATGAGTATTGGGTATCATTAAACCCCAAGAAATGATAAGTTATTAGGATCCATCCTTTATAGAGAATCAGATACATTATTTTCCTTCCCAAGGTTAAAAATAATTAACAATTATAGTCATTGGTTAACTCCAATCATCTCTATTTGTGTACGTTCAACTTTTTTTATGTGAAAATAAAAAATAATCTCTTGTAATGAATGAATATATATACATATAATAGTTCCCATCTAAAATATTATTCTACCATATTGTTAATGAAAATTATATTATTTCTATATCCAAATCACATGTCAGGTAATTTTCCTCATGGATCTTAATTTAACATGATTCATAAGCTACCATCATTTATTTTTTTATAAAGACACACCTTTAACCTTATTGATTATATAATTGTATATTAAAAACCCATATCCACTATAATTTACTTTCTCTATATGTGAATGGAAAAACCTTATCTTTAGTTCCATGGAACTGTCTTCACATTCCTCAATCTATAATAAATTTAATCCATTTAAATTTTTCTTTATTAGTGGATTTGATAAATATAATAAACTTCTCAGAAATAATAAATTGTATCTGGTTAATCAATGAAAATTATGTGTTTTTGTAAGAGTGGATGTTCTATCCAATTATTTAATAAAATATAAGTTTTAAGGATCCATAAATATATCCTATATTGTGATTAAAGTACCCAATAATTATACTACTTATATCCCAAATTCACACTTGATAAATTTGGATTGTATTTTCTCCTATCTTGTTGTCTTCAGCACAATACTCATAAGAGGTTTTTTATTGTCCATAATTTTGTGATATATAATAATATCGACTTTAAATATTACCAAAAAATGATCAAGTTATTCTCTAAAGACATCATTCATCTGATCCATTGTGATAACTAGGGAAAATGTAAGTCTTAAAATAATCATTATAAATTCAGAGAGACTATATCTTACATGAATGATTGAGTTGGGTATACCATATATTTTTACCCAAAATTTATCATATATATAAAAATGTTAAATCAATTGTAAATATGTAAACCCTTATGGTTGATCATAAAATTTATCAACATGAGGTAGCATATACTTATTCTTAATCATGATATTATTTTGTTCATGATAATCAATGGAAATACACATCGATCCAACATTTTTATTAAAAATGTGGAATAATGTTCCCCATGACAAAGTAATTGGATGTGTAAACCATTATTTATATTATCTTATAAATTCTTAGTCAATTATTCCAATTAAATATAGACCACTCTATAATAATCCTTTGATATTGTCATAACACCATATTTGAGTTTAATAGAAAAATCAATCTCATGAAGTAGTGGAATACCAGATAAATATTTCATACATACTTCATAAAATTCTTGTAAAATTGGCATGTCTTCAATATTGGTTTTCTCCCAAAACATTTGATCTAGATAAGACTCATAAGTAGGTATAGAGACCCATATAAGGTATGGTACTTCAATATTGATTTCATAGGTATCCTTTCACAGATGGATGATCATGAGTCTATTTGGGATATGAAATGTGATTTCCATTTCCCATAAGTTGATATGGGATCTATATAGATAGAGATAAACCATTCTTAAAATCACATCAACTTCAATCAAAAATATAATAATAATATTTACAGGAAGATAATTCACATAAACATCAATAAAAGAGGGCTAGAATACTTAAAAAGAAATCATTGATCTTTTTAGAGTTTTATATATAATTAAATATAAAATAAATGTTGTGTTGAATTATTTATATTATAGAACTTTCTAGATAAGAATTAGTTCATATTACTAGAATAAAATAATGAATTTTCAATTTTTGAGTGGATGATGATTTTACCTTTCAATACATCATTTTCATAACCCACATCCGTAGTTTTGATTACATAATATTACCCTTTCTCTATTAGAATTTGAGTTTATTTATATTTATTATCATCATTAATCATTGTAAGGGTTTCGTGGTTATTTTAATTTCTAAACTCTATATTATAGTAACATCGGTGTTTAGGATATCTATTAGATTAGTCTTTCTTTTCATACATTTCATTAGTTATTATCTTTATATATCTTCATGATTGATGTGATTGAAGCCTTATTTTTCATACTTTAATAATTTCCTTATTCTATTAATAAAATTCCCCCCATTCTTCTTACCATATTTTTTTCATGAGGGATGTTAAACCAAACTTCCTTCATGGGTTTTATCATTATATTTTTCATGAAACTACATTTTCCTCCAGTTCAACCAAAGATGATGATAAATATAATTGTACCAAATATCTATTTCAACCATTAAAGAACATAAATAAATTTCATCAGATCTACCAAAGTACCTTATTAAAAATTCATTTTGAATTAATGGTTTTAATCCACTAATGAATTTATCAATTTTTTAGGGCTCAATGGTAAATCCAGAAGTGTGCCTTTCAATTATCATAAACTGTTCATCATAGGTACTAATGAATTTATCCTTTTTTCTATAATGCCCTGACCCCAGTTACCTAGAGTCGGTGCATTATTACATAACATTGGCATGATCACAAAAGATTAAGTCTTGAAAGACCAATTAGTCTAGTATCCTTGAAACCACTATATACATTCATAAAGTTTACATTACATCATAAAGTGAAAAAAAACAACATCTTGTATCCATAGACCACACTCATATCCCCTTATACTATCCATGCAGTTCATTCATAAAATACTTCTTCACATCATGTAAAAAATAAAACATATAAAGGGTTTAGATCAGATGCCCAGTAAGGATAACAATATAGCAGAAACTTTCATAAATAAGCATAATCATTTAAGGCAATGTATAACTAAAATAAAAGCTTTTTAAACTTGAAATTCAGCATAATATGGCAGAAATAAAATGAAATAATTCCATTAACTTATTCACATAGATATTCTACAAGTCAAATAATCACATGAAATATCAATAACCACTTTCATAATGATGGAATGCATAATGCCATACTATCATAACCACATAGTCACGGACTTATGCCAAGAATACAAATAATATTTTTTCAAGACCATGTGCCAAGATACTAGTCTGTCTCATGATACCTACTGATGCATCGAGAAGCTATAGCGAGCTCCACCCGTCACTTATTAATTCCAATGTATTCCTCATATAAATAGGTTTAAACATAACATAAACATTCATATTAAAAATAGAATACGAAATGTTGATACTTTATCCATAAACCATGAATGGTATAAAAATAACACATCCACAGTCAAACATATCACAAAACCTTCAATAGTATATGGACGTTTTGTATCATAATAAATCAACTTCAAATAAACTTAAAATACATCAAAGATGTTGACATAAATCAAATCAAAACTATTTGACAGAAATATTTCTTTTTTTAAAATCATTTAAAAGTGACATAATTAAAAAATAAAACATTTAATTTGAAAATATTCTTATAATCTTGTAAGGAAAGCTTTGACGATTTTATAATGGCAAAAATTAGCTGCTCCCACCGTATAAGTTAAAAAGACATTCTTACCTTAATTCTGTCGAAAAGGATAAAAATGAACTTGATTGGAAAACGACAGAATGATTCCTTTATAAACATCTTATAAAAAGTCAAACAAGGGTATAAATGACTTTAACCCATAGTCTGTAAAATAGTTAAAATTATTTGAAATACATTTTTAAGAAACATATATGTGGATGATAAAGATGTCTTTGTAAATAATTACCTATAAACAAGCACCGATAATGCAGAGATTGTGAAATAAACCCTACCATGTACTTTTCCTTGGTTGAGGGTAGTTAAACCTATATAATTGTGAAATAGTTATTAATAAATTATACATGAATCATATACATTAATATGATATCATATATGATCTTTTAACATTGCTTTGTTAATAATATCTTATTGTTATCGTCATTTCAGGTGTTAACTTACTCGTTATCCTTTAAATGTTTTGTTACATAAGCCGTGTTTGTTATGGATAGGTTGTATCTAAATCTTATCCAGAATTATATCAAGTCCTTAAACATTATTTTTAATCATAAAATGAGAATTATACTTTAATGGTTATGATGGGGAATGAATCTCATCGCGTTTGTGGAGACGGTAGTACGTACGTACGCATGAGCGAAAATATAATTATTTTGATATTAAAATAATATATAATTGGATGTTATATCATATATAAAAAATAATTATAATGTTATATTTATTATTTACTTCAATTACACATCATTATCATACCCATACAAATAATAATGTTTTGAATAACAATTACACCACGACGTGGAGACGGTAAGCCATACATACGCACGTATGGTGACATATCATTCAAAGGATGGATATAATACTTAATATGGCTGTAAAATATTTATAATAACACCAAATTATATAGAAGTTACTAGAGTTATTATTTTAGAATAGAAATAACAAAGAAAGAAGAAGTTGAAGAAGAAAGGAACTTGAAAGAGGGTGGTGAAAACATTGCCTCTTCTTCGGGTTCTTCATTTTGATTTCATCAAAATGGCTACTTAGGTTGGCTTTCTGATCAAAATAAGGCCTCTAGGTTGAAGTGAGGGAAGTTGAGAGAATATTTGGGCAGGTTTTGGACTATCCAAAATGCTTTTAAGGTATTAATTTGAGAGAATGGGGGGGTTCCGTTTTATAAGAGGGGTGAGGGGAACCTTTGGAAACACTTAAAATATTATTTTATAATAATTTTAATATTCGGTTTATAATGGCTCCAAAGTGACTCATTTAGAGGATCAGGTTGGTATGGGTATCAATCCTTTCAACAAATAGATTTTAGACAGGTTTGGGTGACTATATTACCCTTATCATTTATATTTAACTCTTAGTTAAATAGTTTGACATTTACTATGTCACTTTGTAGTTTTATATTATATGGTTAATAAACATACTATATACTTCGAAGAGAAACCCAAGTGGTTAATTAATGATACACCTATCATTATATAAGCCCTTTTTCTAAACCATAGATTTTTAGGAATAGAATATGAATTAATAATATAATTTTTGTTTTAAAAACTCTTTTATGTCTATGTTGACACTATTTTGTATTTTGTTTTTACTAAACTCATAACAGCATTATTACATCTAAAAAATAAATCTAACCAACCCTAATATGTTATATTAACCTCGAAAATTATTGTAATTCATAAAAAGTCTCAAACTACATTTATTGTGATATTTATAATCTCAATTATTTTAATATTTCATTAATTAGGTAATTACTGCATTACCATTGTGTCATTAATAAATTAACTTATTTAATGTCTAAAAATTATAAATAAAATATAATTATGTAGGAAATTTTTTTACCTTTCTAATTAATATTTATAATCGAATTTATCTTATGTATAACCCTATATTAAAAATGTTTTAATTATTTATCTTTGATTTTATCACTTTTCACTCTTCTTTGAATTAAATAATAATAAATGCCATAATCTAATCCAAGTGAACCATAGAGGTTAATATTTTATTCCTAAAGTTGTTTTTGGTCGAATTATACTTAGCCTGTAGAATTAGGACATGTGTTAGGGTAATAATAATATCATTTTTACCCTTAATTACCCTATTCACATTTAATCGTGGTAAATAAAAGTAAAAAGGTACTATTCACCAAAAATTATTTTTATTTTATTGAACCACATATTACTCCTTGATATTAGCCATGTCTCCCGGATTTTAGAAATTCCACTCACAGAAGTGGTAAAATTACGTTTTATGTGAATTTGCAAATTCTTCAAGAAGATGGGTAAAAGACGGTGAAAAGTTCAATAAAATTTTTATATATCTAAAATTATCATAAACAGACTCCAATGATTTACATTGAACTTATATAGGTATTATGTGTATATTTTGACCTAAAATAAATTTAATTAAAATAAATAATTATAAAAATTTGGTTTTAAACTATAACTCAGTGTTTTTTTCACTATTCATCAAAAATTGAATGTTTTCAGAAAAATGCCAAAAATTCACCCTAAGCTAATTTCGATATTCCAAATCCAAAAATGAAGTCCATTTTTAATGTTAAAATTTATATAATTTCAAAAAGTGGATATTACTATTCATAACCTCTAGTTTGATTGGTTGTGGTGTGTTAGAACTCGAAGTTGCGTACAACACATGCTACTGTATTATTCAAAGAAAAACGTACCGTGGAAGCATGGGGTGTTATATTGTCCCCTCATTCAAATAATTTCATCCACAAAATTTCTAGAATACTAATGAATAAAAATACTCGGGTGGTTCTTCATCATAAGTTCCTCATGTTCCCAAGTTGCTTCTTCCATCTTATGGTTTCTCCATAGAACTTTTACCAGACGAGTTGTCCAGTTTCACAGCACATGTTCTCTGGTATCAGAAATCCTAATACCATCTTTGCAATAAGACATATTGGGTTCTAGTTCTACTTCATTATAGGTGAGTACATGCGTTGGGATAGGCATGTATTTTCGCAAAAGTGATATGTGAAACACATCGTGAACTTGGGAGATATTTGGAGGCATTGCCAAACAGTAAGCTACAGCCCCAATTCGTTCTAGAATTTTGAAAGGTTCGATGTACCTGGGACTCAATTTAACTTTCTTACCAAAATGTATAACTCCCTTCTATGGAGATACCTTCAAGAAAACATGATCTCCTACCTGAAATTACAAATCCTTCTTTTAGTTGTCAGCATAGCTCTTCTACCTACTTTGAGATTCATTGATGTGGTTTTGAATTACCTTCACATTTTCCATCGTTTCCTCCACATATTCTAGGCCTACACATTTTCTTTCACCAACGTCATCCCAACAGGTTGGTGTAAGACATATCTTTCTGTATAACGCTTCATATGGTGCCATCCGAATACTTGAATGGAAGAAATTTTTATTGGAAAGTTATACCATAGGTAAATATTGATCCCACATACCATGAATGTCAACTGAGCATGATCTCAATATGTCTTCTAAGGTTTGAATATTCTGTTCTGATTGTCCATTAGTTTGAGGGTGGTAGGCAGTGCTCAAATGAAGTTCAGTATCCAAGGCCTTCTGAAGACTCTTCTAGAATCTTGAAGTAAAACGGGGATCACGATCAGAAAAAATTGATAGGGGTACTCTATGAAGTCTCACAACGTCATTAATATATAGTCTTTCTAGACGTTCAAGTGGTAGATCTTATCTTATGGAGAGAAAATGTGCTGACTTGGTAATACGATCAACAATGACCCATATTACATCGTTCTTTATAGGAGCCTTTGGTAGCCCCATGACAAAGCCCATCATGATATTATCCTGTTTCCACTCAGGTATGTGAAGAGGTTGCATGACTCCTCCAGGCAGTTGCCTTCTAACATTCACTTGTTGACAAACCATACATCTTGACAGAAAATCAGAAATCTCCCTCTTCCTGTTGTCCCACCAAAAATGTTCCTTCAAAATATCAATACATTTTTGAGATCGCAGGGAGTATAATGAAATTGGAACTATGATCATCGTCCAACAGTTGCCTTTTTAAATCACGTATATCGGGAAGACAAAGTCTCTTCCCAAATTTCAAAATTCCATCTTCATACAAAAAGTCACTCAATCTCTCATCATTCACAACTTTAATATTCTTTTTTAACTCTTCATCATTGGTCTGATAACTCTTTATCCTCTCTAGTAAAGATGATTTGGCAACCATTTTAAAAAATATTGTGGTTTCACCTTCCATGGTGATTCCCATATCTATATTTAATAGATCCTGGTATATAGGATCCTTTTCAACTCTCATCTTTTTCAAAACTCCATGATCCTTTCTGCTCAAAGCATATGACACCATATTTCCCTTCCCCGGGTGGTAGTGTATCGTTCAATTATAATCCTTGAGTAGTTCAAGCCATCTCCTTTGCCTCATGTTGAGTTCTTTCTGTGAGAAAATATACATCAAATTCTTGTGATCGGTATATATCTCACATTTTTCACCATATAGATAATGTATCCATATATTAAAAGAAAATATTACAATATATAACTCAATATCATGAGTAGGATACTTTTTCTCATGAATTTTCAGCTATCGTGATGCATAGGCAATAACTCTATCATTCGGCATAAGGACACAACTAAGCCCTTTCTCGGATGCATCACTATAAATAACGAACCCATCATTCCCCAATGGTAGAGTCAATATAGGAGCATTGACTAATCTTTTATTCAGTTCTTCAAAACATTATTCACACTCTTTATTCCAAATAAATTTAACGCCTTTACATGTGAGCTTTATTAATGGGTAATCCGATCGGGGAAAGTTCTAGACGAAACGCCGATAATAACCTGCTAAACCAATAATATGCATACCTCAGTTATACTCATCGGTGCTGGAAATTCTTGGATTGCCTCGGTCTTAGAAGGATCAAGAGAGATTCCATCCATAGAGACAATATGTCCAAGAAAAGAGATCTCCTAAATCAAGAATTCACACTTGCTAAACTTCCCATATAATTCATGTCTTCTAAGAGTCTTCAGGATAATTCCCAAGCAATTTTCATGATCTTCGTAGCTTATGGAGTATACCAAGATATCTTCAATAAATACCACCACCAAATCATCGAGATATTCCTTGAAAAATATATTCATTAGATCCATGAATAGAGAGGGTGAATTAGTCAGCACAAAAGGCATTACTGTAAACACGTAATGCCCGTACCTGGTTCGAAATGTTGTCTTCAGAATGTCTTCCTTCTTCACACACAACTGATGGTATCCAGATCGAAGGTAAATCTTTGAAAAGTATTGATCTCTATGAATATGGTCAAATAAATCATCAATGAGAGCTAGGGGATACTTGTTATTTATTGTTATATCATTGATTTCACTGTAGTTGATACATAACCTCATCGATCTATCTTTCTTTATAAAAAAATGACATGGGCTCCCCATGTAGAAACACTAGGGTGAATAAATCCCTTATTACTCAATTCATAGAGTTGTTTCTTTAGTTCAACTACTTACACATGGGCCATTCTATAAGGGGTCTTCGATATAGGCCTTGAATCAGTAATTTAATCAATGGAAAACTCAATTTCTCATTCTAGAGGATGTCCATGTAAATCTTCCGGAAACACATCTACATATTCTTTCACAATAGGTACATCCTCTATTTGAACATTCTATTCCTCACCCACAATTATTCCATTATCTTCCACCCTGATAATTGAATTTAGTTGAGCTACTAGGGGTGGATCTAGATAAGAATCAGGTGGTGACGATTCTACTCTAAAGATAAGGTGTTCTTAATCATCATCATAAAAAATCATAACCTCCATTTTTTTACAATAAATCTTCGCATCATGGTCTGAAAGCCAATCCATACTGAGGATTATATCAAATTCAATCATGGTTATAATGATGAGATCAGTAGATAAAGAACATTTATGTTCTCTAATGGGGAATAATTCATAAAAAATTTGTTGTAATGATACTTCGCTTAGGATTTTTGATTGACAACTCCCTTATTAAATAAAATTGGAAATATCTAATTTTCCAAGTGGAATGGAATGATATAAAACAATGCGATGATCCAAAATCAAATAAATCATTGGCTAAACTTGAGGAAACCATTGAATTACCTGCCACCGCATCTTTCGGAGCTTCTACCTCAACAGTACTGATAGAATAAGATTGGCCTTTATCCGTTGGCCTTTTCTGAGGTATGTTCCCCTGCCATTTAGGACATTCATTTGCATAATTTCCCATCTCCCTTTAATTTTAGCATTGAACATCGGTATCTTCTTTCTTCCCCTTCCAATCATGAGCACGGTGGCCTTTTTCACCACACTTGTAACATACTCACATTCCCTTCAAGCAAGTACCAGGGTGTTTCTTCCCACATTTACTACATGATGGATATTCAACTTTTCCCTTCTTACCCTTATTTCCATTCATAGAGTGATCAATAGATCTCTTCTTCTCTTTCTTTTCTTTAAATACATAAGACTTAGAGAATTCTTATTCTGTCTTGATAGCACATGAGACAATATCTTCGTATGATGAGAAGGATTGTGAGACTAATGCTCGACGGACAAACAATTTTAACCCATAAAAGAGATTATCAATATTACTCCTTGGGTTACTTATATAATCTGCAGCATTCCTCACTAACCTTGTAAAGTTAGCTTCATACTTTGCGACATTCTCATCCTCCTTTTCTCTCAGACTCAAAAATTACCTTTCCATATCTGCTCGATGGTCATGAGGAAAGTATTTTTCTAAAAAAAATCTCTTTGAACTCCCTCCATTCCATATTTGATACTTCATCATCCTCCTCTGTGTTTTGAATCAATGGCCACCATTGGTCAGCATCTCCAGTGAGGCGGTAAACTACCATGATAATTTTTTCTCTTTCACTACTATCCAAGGAAAAGAATATTTTCTCTAAGGAATTTATCCATTTCTCAGCTACTAATGGATTTTTACTCCCATTGAATATTGGTGTTTGTTTCCTCATGAAGAGATCTAACATTGATCCTCCATGTTGCGGATTAGGGTGCTCTATACAGGTAAGGTTGTTATGCATAATCTGAGTGAGTTGTCCCAGTATGTTGATAAGCTAATCAGCACCAGTTGCATAACCATCTCCACTATAATTATCTTCACCTGGAGGGAAATCCCTACATGGAGTGCATGCATTGATACGGTTTCCATTCCATCCACTAGGTTCCATTTCTAAACAATTGCATAAACTAGATCAGTTTTTGAATTGAAATACATAATTCCAAACTTGTAAAACAGTTAACACAAATTGAATAGTTTATGGATGTAATCCATAATCATAAACATGTTTTCTTTGATGAAGTATATATACTCATAAACCCTTCATAATGGTTTTTAAAGAAATTAGAATTATCCTAAGCATATCCCCTGAGGGTGTCGTAATCAAGAGTGCAGCAAGGCCTGTTGTCGTGCACCAGTTCCCGTTCAAGTCTAGCTCAAAGCAGTGTTTTTGGGTTTTATGCCTACGTACATCTGTGACAGAGCTACCTCTTCCTGCTTGTGTCAAGAGAGGGATGTATTACTCGGAAAACTCATAAAATCTCTACAATACCAAAATTCTATGAAGTTTTTCTATACTAATCCTCAAATCCCATCTTAGGTCTATGTTCTCTAATCAGAGTTTATCTAAATATAGCTTCCAACGTTTATAATAAACTTACTTTCATACCAACTTTAACATCGCAACCCTAGTTACCCACAGTCGGTGCATTATTACATAGCATTAGCATGATCACAAAATATCATGTCTCGAATGACTGATTAGTTTATTAGCCTTGGAATCACTAGATACATTTATAAAGTTTACATTACATTATACAGTGAAAAACTACAACAACATCTTGTCTCCATAGACAACAATAATATCCCCTCATACTATCCCTACAAGTAATTCATAAAATATTTCTTCACATACTGGGAAAAAAACATAGAAAGGGGTGAGCTTAGATTCCCAGTAAGGGTAACAATATAGCGGAAACTATCCTAAATAAGAATCAACATTTAAGGCAATGTATAACTAAAAAAAAGCCTTTTAAAATTTAAATTCATCATAATATGGAATAAATAAAATGAAATAATTCCATTTACTTATTCAAATGGATATTCTACTAGTTGAATAAACACATGAAATATCAATAACCACTTTCCTAATGATGGAATGCATAATTCCAGACTATCATAACCACATAGTCACAGCCTTGTGCCAAGACTACAAATAAGATTTTGTCAAGGCCTTATGCCAAGACACTAGTTTTTCTCATGAGACCTACCGATTCATCGAGGAGCTATAGCGGGCTCCACCCATCACTTATTAAGTCCAATGCATTCCTAATATGAATAGGTTTAAACATAACATAAACATTCCTATTAAAACTAGCATACAAAATGTCAATACTTTATCCATAAACTATGAATGCTATGAAAATAACACATCCATAGTCAAACATATCACAAAACCTTCAATACATTATAGATGTTTTGTATCATAATAAATCAACTTCAAATAAGCTTAAAATCCATCAAAGGATGTTGACATGAATGAAATAGAAACTATTTGAGAGAAAAATCTCTTTTTTTGAAATCATTTAAAAGTCACATAATTTTAAAATAAAACTTTTACTTTGAAAATGTTATTATAATCTTGTAAGGGAAGCATCAACGATTTTATAATGGTGTAAAATATCCGCACTATAACGACCCACACTTTACATACATTGTTAATACTTCAAAATTGAAGCACACTTATTACAACATATGACAAAACCACAAAGGACCGTATAGGTATAGTGTCTTTAGAAACTGGGAAACATAAACAACTGGTTCATAAATCTTCTACAGTGTCTCCCATTTATTTCATCATATCTAGGGTCCCTTTTAGCATATTCTACTTAATATCCATCTTCCTGACCTGGGGAAAAGAAAACATAAAAGGGTGAGCTCAAATGCTCAGCAAGGGCAAATAAAGGAAATAAAAATCATATCATATCTTTATGAAAATCAAAACCTGCAAAAGAGATCATAATATCTTAACATGGAATAAATCATAGAAGTGAAAATAAGATCCCCAAAATCATAACATAAAACTTGAAACTTTGTGGCATGCACACATAATCATGGAGATCATTTCTTGTTAGTCATGACTCATTGCCAAGACTATCTTAGTGGACAAAGTCCCTTTCTGAACCGAGTTCACTCCTCGTTTCAGTCCTGTATCACTGAACCGAAATAACCTTCCGTTCCAGCCATGTCTATCTCATGAGATATAAAATCTTTACCCAATGCATTGGAGGGAGATATAGGTCCCACCCATCTTATAATGAATCCTTTCTTATGTGTGCCACATAATCATACATCATCGCATAACACATGTAACAAAAATGGGATTCTTGAAACATCATGACATCATAAATCAATTAATATATGATAAAGGAATTCATAAACATAATTCCATCACAACATAGTCAAACCAATGTAAAAATATGGATAGAAATAGAACCCTTTATTATCTTAGATGGAAAATAATTTTGATAAAACACTTGAATTGAATTCTTGAGGAAAATATCCTTTCTTCTTCAAAATTTTTTTTCCTTTCATAACATGTCATACAACTTTAAAATAAAAGAAGTTGATTAAAAATAAATTTGAAAACTTGTAAAGGAAGCTTCTTTGAAGTAATGTTTTAAAAATCCATTCATGCCGTATAAGTTAAAAAAAACATTCTTCGTACTTTTGTCGGAAAAGTCAAAAAGTACCTCGTACGGAAAAACGACAAAAGATTCCTTTCATATTCTTTACTAAAAACTCACCTAAGGGTAAAATTGGATTTAAACTATTTCAAGTGGATGGAAACAATATTACATATTGAGGGAACATGGATGTGGATGATAAAATACACCCCAGTAAATACTTACGAATAAACAATCTCGGATAAAAATGAGATTGTGATATTTCCCTTACCTTAGGTCCGATTTGCTTTGTTCGTGTCTGAAGCTCCTGTATAATGGTTTAAATAATGTTATTTACTTATTCCAGAATCATACATATTGATATGAGATAATATATGGTCATATTATTAGCTTCTTGTTAGTAATATTTCATTGTTACTTGTTACTCGGGTCTTTATAACTTTTTGTTCTTATGCGTGTTTTGTCGAATAAATTCTTATTCTTATCTTTAGGTTATAGATAATTCATTTCCAGAATGGTATTAGTGTATTATATACCATATTCATTCATTCAATTCATTTATACAATCATTATGAAATGAAGATCATGTAGAACGAGTCGCATCACATCGTGGAGACGGTATTCCGTACGTACGCACGAGTGATGATATCGTTCCTATGATCGTGGAATTGTATTGGAGTTTATATATATATTATTTCAGTATCAATATTACTTAATAATAATCATATATAGTTACTCATTACACCATTATACCCATCCTTGTAAGGTGATGGTGGAAAATAGATTACACCACGGCGTGGAGACGGTATTCCGTACGTACGCACGCGCGGTGATTTCATTTTTTCCGTAGGATGGATAGAAGGTGAATTAGGGTTGTTTCATATTTATATTAACATATCAGTATGTAAGTAATACTGATGTTATTACTTTATCATGAAACAACTAAAGAAGAAGAAGTTGAAGAAGAAAGAAATTGAAAAGATCGGTAATGGATATTACCTCTTCTTTGGAACGCCTTTTTGAATCCTCCACTTAAGGAACTAAGATTGGTCTTTGGAGAAGACCAGGACCTCTAGGACTATTCTAGGGAAGTGGAGAGGGGAAAATGGCAGGGGTTGGCCGAGCTTGAGTGCTCAATTTGGTGTGAGGAGGAGGGGGAGGAGGTGCCCTTTTATAAGGGAGGAGAGGGGCACCTTAGGAATATCTCAAAATATTATTTTATATTAAAGTCAAAATCGGTTTATAATGGTTCCAAAGGGTCTTATTTCGAAGATAAGGTGGGGAGGGGTCGAAATCCTATCAACCAATAGAATTTAGACAAGTTTAGGATATTATTTTAACCTTATCATTTAGATTTAACTCTAAGTTAAATAATTTAACTTTTATCATGTCTTTTTGTTTTCTTTCACTATATGGTTAATACACTTACAATAACATGCCAAACGAACCCAAAATTGTTTATTATTAATATATATATCCTTATCTAAATCATTTGGCCGAACCTTAGATTTTTAGGAATACAATAACAATTAATAATATAATATTTGATTTAAAAACTATTTTGTGTCAATTTTGACACTATTTGATATATGATTTTTGGGAAAGTCATAACAGAATTAAATGTTCGAACCAAGTTGATTAAATCAACATTAATATATCATAGTAACCTAGAAAATTAGTGTAATTCATAAAAAGTCTCAAATTACATTTATTTTGGTGTTTATAACATCAATTATGTCAATATTTCGTTAACAAGATAATTACTGCATCATCTTTGTGTCATAAATAAATTAAATTATTTGATGTCTAAAAATTACAAATAAAATACCATCATGTAGGAAATCTTTTTAGCTTTCTAATAAATATTTACAATCGAATTTATCTTATGTATAACCCCATATTAAAAATGTTTTAGTAAATATACTTTGATTTTAACTCTTTTAACCCTTCTTTAAATAAATTAATAATAAATGTCCTAATCTAATCCAAGTGGGCCTAAATGGTCATATTTTATTCCTAAGTTTGTTTTTTGGTCGAATTACACTTGTCCAATAGAATTAGGACATGTGTTAGGGTAATATTAATATCATATTTACCCTTAGTTACCCTATTTACTATTAACCGCGGTAAAAAAAGTAAAAAGTTACTATTCACCAAAAAATTATTTTCATCTCATTGAACCACATTTTAGTCCTTGATATTAACCGTGTCTCTCGGATTTTTGAAATTCCATTCACAGAAGCGGTAAAATTAAGTTTTATGCAAAATTCAGTTTTTAACCTACCACTTAGTGGTTTCACTATTCATCAAAAATTGAAAGTTTTCAGAAAAATACCAAAATTTCACCCTAGGCTAATTTTGATATTCTGAGTCCAAAAATGAAGTCCATTTTGAAAAATAAAATTTATAAAATTTCAAAAAGTGGTTATTACTATTCATAACGGCTAGTTTTAATAGCATATTGTTGTTTAGTGAAACTCGGTATTGCGTACGACGCAAGCTATCGAGGAAGGTCGCGATTGCGTGTAAAGCAAGCCAAGAAAGTGTTGTGTAGAAAAAGATTCCTTTGATGATTTATATAACATAAAAGTCTCGGGTGTTACATTCTACCCCCCTTAAAAAGAATTTCGCCCTCGAAATTCGTCACTTTGCAACAAACAAATGAGGATACTTCTCCCTCATCATATCCTCAAGCTCCCATGTAGCTTCTTCAAGTTGGTGGTTTCTCCATAAAACTTTCACCAAGCGAGTGGTCTTGTTTCGTAGGACTTTTTCGCTACGATCCAGAATCTCTATCGGCTGTTCTTCATAAGAAAGATCTTGCTCCAGTGGTACAACTTCTGAGCTGAGTACATGTGAAGGATCTGGTATGTACTTTCTCAGGAGAGATACATGGAACACATCGTGAACTTGAGAGAGATTCGGTGGAAGCGCCAATCGGTATGCTACCTTCCCAACACGATCCAGTATTTCAAAAGGACCGATATATCTAGGGCTCAACTTCCCCTTCTTTCCAAATCTCATAACCCTCTTCCAGGGAGATATTCGTAAGAACACTTTATCACCCACTTCAAACTCTAGGTCTCTTCTTCGATTGTCGGCATAACTTTTCTGTCGACTCTGAGCTGCTCTTATGTGTTGTTGAATAGATCTGACCTTTTCTGCCATTTCATCAACGAGATCAGGTCCTAATAGCTTTCTTTCCCCAACTTCATCCCAGCAAGTTGGAGTCCTGCATTTCTTTCCATAGAGAGCTTCATAAGGAGCCATTTGAATACTGGAGTGAAAGCTATTATTATAAGAAAATTCCACCAAAGGTAGGTGTTGATCCCAACCTCCTTTGAAATCCATAGAGCAAGCTCTCAACATATCTTCTAGGGTTTGAATTGTTCTCTCAGACTGACCGTCTGTCTGGGGATGATAAGCAGTGCTGAAACTCAACTCTGTATCCAGAGTATGCTGAAGACTTCGCCAGAACTTCGAGGTAAATCTCGGATCCCGATCAGATATAATAGAAAGTGGTACTCCATGCAATCTTACCACTTCCTTTACATATATCCTGGCAAGCTGATCTAGAGAGAAATCCTCTCTAATAGCAATGAAGTGTGCAGACTTTGTAAGACGATCAACTATGACCCAGATAGCATTATTGCCTTTGGATGTTTTAGGAAGTCCTGTGACAAAGTCCATAGTGATGTTTTCCCATTTCCATTCGGGTATGGGTAATGGTTGTAACATCCCCTTAGACTTCTGTCTCTCAGCTTTAACTTGTTGACAAACCAAGCATCGAGAGACATATTCAGCAACATCTCTTTTCATGCCATCCCACCAGAAGTACTCTTTCAGGTCCCTATACATCTTCGTGCTTCCAGGATGAATAGAGAATGAAGAACTATGAGCCTCATCCAGCAGCTCTTTCTTTAATTCGGGGATGGGAGGAACACAAACCCGATTCCTGAACTTTATTATCCCATCACAATCAAGGTTGAATTCAGGAACATTTCTCACCTTCTTTTGTAACTCGACATCTTCTTTCTGTGCCTCTTTAATCTTCACATGTATAGATGGTTGAACATTCATTTGAGAAAGATAAGATTTTTCCCCTTCCATTATAATTCCAAGATCCATCCTTTGTAAATCCATAAATATTGGATCTTTTTTGATCCTCATCATGGATAAACTAGCATGGTCTTGTCGACTTAATGCATCTGCCACCTTGTTTGCTTTCCCAGGGTGGTAATGGATTGAGCAGTCATAATCCTTAATCAGCTCCAACCATCTTCTTTGGCGCATATTCAACTCCTTTTGTGTGAAAATATACTTTAAACTTTTATGATCAGTATAAATATCACACCTTTCACCATAAAGGTAATGCCTCCAAATCTTTAATGCAAAAATTACCGCAGCCAACTCCAAATCATGTGTTGGGTAATTTTGCTCATGGATTTTCAACTGTCGTGAGGCATAAGATATCACCATATCATTTTGCATAAGAACACACCCCAATCCCTTCTTGGATGCATCACTGTAGATCACAAACCTTTCTCCACTACAAGGCAGTGTGAGCACAGGTGCACTGGATAACCTTCTTTTCAACTCCTTGAAATTCTCTTCACATTCCTCTGTCCAGACAAACTTAACTCCTTTCCGAGTCAACTTGGTGATTGGATTAGATAACCGTGAAAAATCTTTTACAAAACGTCGATAATATCCAGCCAAACCAAGAAAACTTCGGATCTCAGTTACTGTGGTTGGTCTCGACCATCTTTCGATAACCTCTGTTTTTGCTGGATCCACAGATATCCCCTCTTTTGAGATTATATGACCCAAAAATGCAACTTTTTGAAGCCAAAATTCACACTTGGTAAATTTGGCATAAAGCTTCTCTTTTCTCAGGGTCTTCAATATAATTCTCAAGTGATCTTCATGCTCTTCCTTGCTCTTTGAATAGACAAGAATATCGTCTATAAAGACTACCACAAATTGATCAAGATAGTCTCTAAAGACTCTATTCATTAGATCCATGAAGATAGCAGGGGCATTAGTAAGACCAAATGGCATCACTATAAATTCATAGTGTCCATACCTTGTACGGAAAGCCGTCTTTGGTATATCCTCCCTTTTGACCCTTAATTGATGATACCCTGAACGAAGATCAATCTTGGAAAAGTATTGAGCTCCACGTAGTTGGTCAAATAAGTCATCAATGCGTGGGAGAGGATATTTGTTCTTGATAGTTATCTTGTTAAGTTCTCGATAATCAATGCAGAGTCTCATTGATCCATCTTTCTTCTTAACAAATAGAACAGGTGCTCCCCAAGGTGACGCACTAGGGCGTATGAATCCCTTATCAAGATTCTCTTGGAGTTGCTTCTTCAATTCCTGCAACTCAATTGGGGCCATTCTATAAGGTGTCTTTGAAATAGGCAAAGCACCCGGTACGAGTTCTATTGAAAACTCAACTTCACGATTTGGTGGAAGACCCGGCAATTCCTCCGGAAAGACATCATCAAACTCCCGTACAATGGGCATATTCTTAATCGTGAGTTTCTCACCAACCATTTGAGATAAATAACCTTCATTTAGTGGAATCAATACCCATAAGATGGAAGAAATTTCCACTGGAAGGTTATGTTCATCCTTGCATTGATAGACGATCGTAGGTTGATCTGGAATATGAAATGTGACTTCCCTTCTTTGGCAATTGATATGAGCTCCATGTAGAGAAAGCCAATCCATGCCAAGAATCACATCAAATTCCACTAAAGGAAGGATCACAAGATTTGCAGGAAGCACTTTCCCACAAACTTCGATCGGAGAAGAATTATAAACTTTTGATGCGATTGATGTGCCATTAGGTGATGTCACAGCTAACTCAACATCTAATTGTTGAGGTAATACGGTGATACCCTTAGAAAAGTCTTCAGAAATAAAAGAGTGGGTGGATCCAAAATCAAATAAAACATTTGCTACTTTAGAGTGGATGGTAAGTGTACCTTTCACCACATCGTTATCGTACTCCACATCGCTGATAGAAATTGCATGTGACTTTCCTTTGTCTTTAGCCTTAAGAGTTTGTTGACGTCGACCATCATCATCAACCCTTGGATTTGGGCATTGATTGGCATAATGCCCCATCTCCTTGCACTTGAAACATTGAAGTGTAGCAGGTTCATTCTGTGTATCCCTTCCTTTGTTTGCATCATTAGACATCTTCTTCCCATTATCACGGCATTCAAATGCCCGATGACCTTCCTTTCCACATTTAAAACATTTACTTGTCCCTTTAAGACAACTCCCTCCATGTTTCTTTCCACACTTTGAGCATAAGGGAAAGTTCATCTTCTTTTCCGTGTGCTCTTTAGATTTTTCTTTGAATTCCATCTTCCTCTTCTTATCAAACCCATGTGACTGATGGTTTACTCCAATCTCCATCTCGACTTTGAGAGCACATCGAACGATTTCCTCGTAGCTATTGAAGTCCCTTATGGCTAACTCCCTTCGAAGACTTGGTTTTAAGCCACTAAAGAATCGATCGATCTTACTCTCAGGTTGGATAATAATACCAGAAGCGTACCTTGCAAGTCTTGTAAAATTTGCTTCATAGGTACTAACAGATTCATCATCCCTTTGCTTCAGTTCAAGGAACTCTTTCTCCATCTTTGTTCGGAGAATACGAGGGAAGTACTTATTGAAAAATAAGTTCTTGAACTCGTCCCATTCCATAGACTCAATTTCATCCCTTTGCCTCGTATTCTTAACAAGATTCCACCATTGATCCGCATCTCCTTCCAAACGATACACTGCTAGGATGACTTTATCATGCTCAGAACATTGAAGAACTGAAAATATCTTTTCAGTAGTACTAATCCATTGTTCAGCAACTAATGGATCAGTAGACCCGCTGAAAGATGGTGGACGCTGCCTCATGAAGGATTCAACAGAATGTTGCTCCCTCTTTTGTTCGTTTGGAAATCCTGCATGATTCATAGCTTGAGAAAGTTGCGTGAGCATGGCTACAAGATTTTTCATTCCATCTCCCATATCGTTTGGTTGCTCAGGGGGACAATCATTGCATTGCCCATCGCATTCCGCATTAACACGGTTCCTTCGAGTTCCAGCCATTGACTAAAACCAAGAAGAATAGTGTGAGCAACACTAATTATAATAGGAGACCACATAATTCAAGAATAAAATTTTCATGCTTATGGTCTTATCCTAGGTTATTCATGGCCATTTCTAAGATTGTGTTCTATGCTTAGACTTATTCTTAGGGTTCTTACTAAGGCTTTCACATCCTAGTTTCCAAAGGTTGACTATACCTTTCCTCTGATACCAACTATAACGACCCACACTTTACATACATTGTTAATACTTCAAAATTGAAGCACACTTATTACAACATATGACAAAACCACAAAGGACCGTATAGGTATAGTGTCTTTAGAAACTGGGAAACATAAACAACTGGTTCATAAATCTTCTACAGTGTCTCCCATTTATTTCATCATATCTAGGGTCCCTTTTAGCATATTCTACTTAATATCCATCTTCCTGACCTGGGGAAAAGAAAACATAAAAGGGTGAGCTCAAATGCTCAGCAAGGGCAAATAAAGGAAATAAAAATCATATCATATCTTTATGAAAATCAAAACCTGCAAAAGAGATCATAATATCTTAACATGGAATAAATCATAGAAGTGAAAATGAGATCCCCAAAATCATAACATAAAACTTGAAACTTTGTGGCATGCACACATAATCATGGAGATCATTTCTTGTTAGTCATGACTCATTGCCAAGACTATCTTAGTGGACAAAGTCCCTTTCTGAACCGAGTTCACTCCTCGTTTCAGTCCTGTATCACTGAACCGAAATAACCTTCCGTTCCAGCCATGTCTATCTCATGAGATATAAAATCTTTACCCAATGCATTGTAGGGAGATATAGGTCCCACCCATCTTATAATGAATCCTTTCTTATGTGTGCCACATAATCATACATCATCGCATAACACATGTAACAAAAATGGGATTCTTGAAACATCATGACATCATAAATCAATTCATATATGATAAAGGAATTCATAAACATAATTCCATCACAACATAGTCAAACCAATGTAAAAATATGGATAGAAACAGAACCCTTTATTATCTTAGATGGAAAATAATTTTGATAAAACACTTGAATTGAATTCTTGAGGAAAATATCCTTTCTTCTTCAAAAACATTTTTCCTTTCATAACATGTCATACAACTTTAAAATAAAAGAAGTTGATTAAAAATAAATTTGAAAACTTGTAAAGGAAGCTTCTTTGAAGTAATGTTTTAAAAATCCATTCATGCCGTATAAGTTAAAAAAAACATTCTTCGTACTTTTGTCGGAAAAGTCAAAAAGTACCTCGTACGGAAAAACGACAAAAGATTCCTTTCATATTCTTTACTAAAAACTCACCTAAGGGTAAAATTGGATTTAAACTATTTCAAGTGGATGGAAACAATATTACATATTGAGGGAACATGGATGTGGATGATAAAATACACCCCAGTAAATACTTACGAATAAACAATCTCGGATAAAAATGAGATTGTGATATTTCCCTTACCTTAGGTCCGATTTGCTTTGTTCGTGTCTGAAGCTCCTGTATAATGGTTTAAATAATGTTATTGACTTATTCCAGAATCATACATATTGATATGAGATCATATATGGTCATATTATTAGCTTCTTGTTAGTAATATTTCATTGTTACTTGTTACTCGGGTCTTCATAACTTTTTGTTCTTATGCGTGTTTTGTCGAATAAATTCTTATTCTTATCTTTAGGTTATAGATAATTCATTTCCAGAATGGTATTAGTGTATTATATACCATATTCATTCATTCAATTCATTTATACAATCATTATGAAATGAAGATCATGTAGAACGAGTCGCATCACATCGTGGAGACGGTATTCCGTACGTACGCACGAGTGATGATATCGTTCCTATGATCGTGGAATTGTATTGGAGTTTATATATATATTATTTCAGTATCAATATTACTTAATAATAATCATATATAGTTACTCATTACACCATTATACCCATCCTTGTAAGGTGATGGTGGAAAATAGATTACACCACGGCGTGGAGACGGTATTCCGTACGTACGCACGCGCGGTGATTTCATTTTTTCCGTAGGATGGATAGAAGGTGAATTAGGGTTGTTTCATATTTATAATAACATATCAGTATGTAAGTAATACTGATGTTATTACTTTATCATGAAACAACTAAAGAAGAAGAAGTTGAAGAAGAAAGAAATTGAAAAGATCGGTAATGGATATTACCTCTTCTTTGGAACGCCTTTTTGAATCCTCCACTTAACGAACTAAGATTGGTCTTTGGAGAAGACCAGGACCTCTAGGACTATTCTAGGGAAGTGGATAGGGGAAAATGTCAGGGGTTGGCCGAGCTTGAGTGCTCAATTTGGTGTGAGGAGGAGGGGGAGGAGGTGCCCTTTTATAAGGGAGGAGAGGGGCACCTTAGGAATATCTCAAAATATTATTTTATATTAAAGTCAAAATCGGTTTATAATGGTTCCAAAGGGTCTTATTTCGAAGCTAAGGTGGGGAGGGGTCGAAATCATATCAACCAATAGAATTTAGACAAGTTTAGGATATTATTTTAACCTTATCATTTAGATTTAACTCTAAGTTAAATAATTTAACTTTTATCATGTCTTTTTGTTTTCTTTCACTATATGGTTAATAAACTTACAATAACATGCCAAACGAACCCAAAATTTTTTATTATTAATATATATATCCTTATCTAAATCATTTGGCCGAACCTTAGATTTTTAGGAATACAATAACAATTAATAATATAATATTTGATTTAAAAACTATTTTGTGTCAATTTTGACACTATTTGATATATGATTTTTGGGAAAGTCATAACAGAATTAAATGTTCGAACCAAGTTGATTAAATCAACATTAATATATCATAGTAACCTAGAAAATTAGTGTAATTCATAAAAAGTCTCAAATTACATTTATTTTGGTGTTTATAACATCAATTATGTCAATATTTCGTTAACAAGATAATTACTGCATCATCTTTGTGTCATAAATAAATTAAATTATTTGATGTCTAAAAATTACAAATAAAATACCATCATGTAGGAAATCTTTTTAGATTTCTAATAAATATTTACAATCGAATTTATCTTATGTATAACCCCATATTAAAAATGTTTTAGTAAATATACTTTGATTTTAACTCTTTTAACCCTTCTTTAAATAAATTAATAATAAATGTCCTAATCTAATCCAAGTGGGCCTAAATGGTCATATTTTATTCCTAAGTTTGTTTTTTGGTCGAATTACACTTGTCCAATAGAATTAGGACATGTGTTAGGGTAATATTAATATCATATTTACCCTTAGTTACCCTATTTACTATTAACCGCGGTAAAAAAAGTAAACAGTTACTATTCACCAAATAATTATTTTCATCTCATTGAACCACATTTTAGTCCTTGATATTAACCGTGTCTCTCGGATTTTTGAAATTCCATTCACAGAAGCGGTAAAATTATGTTTTATGCAAAATTCAGTTTTTAACCTACCACTTAGTGGTTTCACTATTCATCAAAAATTGAAAGTTTTCAGAAAAATACCAAAATTTCACCCTAGGCTAATTTTGATATTCTGAGTCCAAAAATGAAGTCCATTTTGAAAAATAAAATTTATAAAATTTCAAAAAGTGGTTATTACTATTCATAACGGCTAGTTTTAATAGCATATTGTTGTTTAGTGAAACTCGGTATTGCGTACGACGCAAACTATCGAGGAAGGTCGCGATTGCGTGTAAAGCAAGCCAAGAAAGTGTTGTGTAGAAAAAGATTCCTTTGATGATTTATATAACATAAAAGTCTCGGGTGTTACACGCACCCACCGTATAAGTTAAAAAATACATTCTTACCTTAATTCTGTCGAAAAGGTTAAAAAGGTCCATGATTGGAAACCGACAGAAATATTCCTTTATAAACATCTTCTAAAAACTCAAAAAAGGGTATAAATGACTTTAACCCATAGTTTGTAAAATAGTAAGAATGATTTGAAATACATTTTTTAGAAACATGGATGTGGATGATAAAGAGGTCCTAGTAGATAATTACGTATAAACAATCTCAGATAATGAAGAGATTGTGAAATAAACCCTTAACTTGTAATTTTCCTTGGTTGAGGGTTGTTTAACATGTATAATGGTAAAATATTTGTTATTAAATTATTCAATAATCATATACATTAATATGATATCATATATGATCTTTTAACATTGCTTTGTTAACAATATCTTAGTATTATCGTCGTTTCGGGTGTTAACATACTCATTTTCTTTTATATATTTTGTTACATAAGCTGTGTTTTCTATGGATAGGTTGTATATTATTCATATAAATCATGATATCAAGTCCTTAAACATTATTTTTAATCATCAATTGAGAATTATACGTGAATGGATACGATGGAAAATGAATCTCATCGCGTTCGTGGAGATGGTAATCCGTACGTACGCACGAGCGACAATATCAATCTTTTGATATTAAAATAATAAATAATTGGATGGTATATCATATATACAGAATCATTATATTGTTATATTTATTATTTACATCAATTAAACATCATTATCATACCCATCCAAATAATATTGTTTTGAATAACAATTACATCAAGACGTGGAGATGGTAAGTCGTACGTAAGCACGTATGGTGACATGTCATTCAAAGGATGGATAGAATAATGAATATTGATGTACCATATTTATAATAACATCACATTATATATAATATACTTGATTTATTATTTTAAAATGGAAATTACAAAGAAAGAAGAAGTTGAAAAAGAAAGGAACTTGAAAGAGGGTGGTGAAAACATTACTTCTTCTTCGGGTTCTTCCTTTTGATTTAATAAAAAGGTCTCCATAGGTTGGATTTATGATCAACATAAGGAATATAGGTTTAATTTATGGAATTTAAGAGAATATTTGGGCAGGGGTTGGCCGAGCCAAAAGGCTTTGAAGGTATGAATTTGAGAGAAGGGGGAGTGCCCTTTTATAAGAGGGGAGAGGGGCACCTTAAGAAAAAACATAAAATATTATTTTCTAATAAATTCATATTCGGTTTATAATGGCTCCAAAGTGACTTATTTGGAGTCTAAGGTGGGGATGGGTCGAAATCATTTAAAAAATATATTTTAGATAGGTTTGGGTCACTATATTAACCTTATCATTTATATTTAACTCTTAGATAAATAATTTGACATTTACCATGTCTCTTTTTATTTTTATATTATATGGTTAATAAACATACTATATACCTACAATAGAACCCCAAGTGGTTCATTAATGATACACCTATCATTATATAAGTCCTTTGTCCGATCCTTAAATTTCTAGGAAAAGAATATGAATTCCTAATATAATATTTGTTTCAAAAACTCTTTTATGCCAATTTTGACACTATCTGGTATTTTATTTTTGCTAAATTCATAACATCATTATTACTTCAAAAGAAATTAATCTAACTAACCGTAATATGATATATTAACCATTAAATTTAGTTTAATTCATTATAATTCTCAAATTATATTTATTGTGATATTTATAATATCAATTATTTTAATATTTCATTAATTAGGTAATTAATGCATCACCGTTGTGTCATAAATAAATAAACTTATTTAATGTCTAAAAATTATTAATAAAATATAATTATGTAGGAAATATATTTATAATTTTAAATAATATTTATAATATAATTTATCTTATGTATAACCATATATTAAAAATGTTTTAGTTATTTAACTTTGATTTTATCTCTTTTAACTCTTTTTTGAATTAAATAATAATAAATGTCCTAATCTAATCCAAGTGGACCAAAGTGGATCATATTTTATTCCTATTGTTTTTTTGGTCGAATTATACTCAGAAAATAGAATTATGACATGTGTTAGGGTAATAATAATATCATTTTTACCCTTAATTACCCTTTTCACATTTAACCATGGTAAATAATAGTAAAAAGTAACTATTCACCAAAAATTATTTTTATCTTATTGAACCACATTATACTCCTTGATGTTAACCATGTCTCTCGAATTTTTGAAATTCCACTCACAGAAGTGGTATAATTATGTTTTAAGTGAATTTGCAAATTTTTCTAGGAGATGGGTAAAATACAGTGAAAAGTTTAATAAAATATTTATATATCTAAAATTATTATAAACTAACTCCAATGAATTACATTGAACTTATATAGTTATTATGTATCTATTTTGACGAAAAGAAAAATTTAAATAAAATAAATAATTATAAAAATTCGGTTTTAAACTATAACTCAATGTTTTTTTTCACTATTCATTAAAAATTGAATGTTTTCGAAAAAATACCAAAAATTCACCCAAAGCTAAGTTTGATATTTCGAATCCAAAAATGAATTCCATTTTGAAAGATAAAATTTATAAAATTTCAAAAAGTGGGTATTACTATTCATAACGGCTAGTTTGATTGGTTATGGTGTGTTAGAACTCAAAGTTGCGTACAACACACACTACTGTATTATTCAAAGAGAAACATATCGTGGAAGCTTGGGGTGTTACGTTTTCTACATATAATAGAATAATCTATCCATTTTAGTATAAATATTTTAAAGAAAATATTTTTTGAAAAATGTATTCATAAATTCCTGTCATTCTATGTATTTTATTTCATCCTTTGACATTATGGTCATGATTAGGATTAACCATTGACTAACCTCACCTTCTAAATGATAAATATGTAATATAATCTTTTCATACTATAAGAACTAGAGAATAGATAATATATATTATTTTATATAGATCCATTGGTCTATAATTAGTGTATTAGAAAACCGACTAAAGGATAGTGGATATTGTCACCTGAATGAATCGATGGATAGTTATTCCTTCCTTAAAAGATACATGATTTCAATGTTATTCGTGTTATTATTCAAGGATTGATATATTTGGGTGACCATAGCCATTAGTTTTTCCACTGAAATAAACATCCTATTTTTTTCTCATTAGGGAAACAATTTCATTGTCAATTTTTTTATTAGATCCATCCTAGTTAAACAATTAATTAAAAAAAACGTTATTGTTAGTATTAAAATATAACATCCATTTTAAAATATCATATTCTACAGAAAATAAATTCTATAAATACATAATTTACCACACACTAATTTCAACCTATAAAATATTAGGTTTAACTTATGACACTCTTGGTTAATCTTATAACACTTTTTTCTTCATCCTATGTTGATTTTGATATTATCCTTTTATTATTAATAATATAGTCCTAGATATTAACTAAACTTCTCTCTAATACCAACTGAGATAGCCAAACCATGACATACCTACATAATAAATTATTTTAATTTTAAATTCAATTAATTCTACAATAAATCACTTCCATAAAAACTATAATTTTAGGTTCATTAGATATTGCCTACATGAACATATTATTTTACAACAAATCTTCAGTATATCTAAGAAAAACACCATATATGAAATATTCATAGATATATTAAATATAATTCTCCTCTTAATTATTTAGGAAATAGAAATATAAGAAAAGGGTGAGATCTGATGCTCTTTGGTGGGAAAAACAAAATAGATATCAATTCTGTTAGCATTGGTAATCACAAAGATCTTGATAAAGGAGTAGGAATAAAGAGAACATGTAGGAATGGTAAAAAAAATAAATTAACTCCTAAAGGATTAAGAACATAGTATTAATCCTAAATATTTGGAACAACATAAGACTATGGAATCATAAGTAAATAATTATGAGACAAAAATACCTAGCTTAGGAATGCAGCATAAACATGTTCATAGAAACTTATTTCTTATTTTATGGTTCACTATAAAAACCATAATGACATAGTGGAAAAGAGCCAAAAATATAATAGATTGGCTTCACTATTCGTTACCATAAACATATTGGATTTGGTCCCAACCCCATTCCCTTATGTTTCACATCGTAAGAGTAAAATATTACCAAATAAATTATAGGGAAATATAACTCTAGTCCTAAAAATCAAAAAATTAATAACCATGCATATACGAGCCACACGAACATGATCACATTCAAAAAATGAAACATAGGATTAACAACCCACGAGAAGGAAATTAATTTAATGAAAATTTCCACAAGGCATAAAAAATAATTCAAATAAAGAAAGTCGATGATTTCATTAAATAATATCTATATTCAAATATAATAAATATCAAAGGATATTGAAATAAAAAAAATGTATTATAAAAACATTAAAAAAATTGAAAGAAAAAAATATATAATGTATACGTTTTTATATCCCGTTTTAAGAAAATAAATAATTTATAAATATATTTTTTTAAATGAGAATTCTAATAAACATTGTCTTTAATAATCATGAAAACATTGTAATGAAAATTCATAAAATAAAACTAATGAAAATTGTTGGAGAATGTGATTGAGCATAAAATTTTAAATAATGGAGTTAAAATATTTCTTTCAAACATTGGTAATATAAGCTCAAAGTCAATATAAAATTAACATAATAAATAATATAAGCAGTGAAAATTTCATCTAAAAAATTAAAAAAAATAGAAGTGGAAGAAAAAAATTTCTTATTAAGTACAAGAGATGAGATCGATTCCACTTATAAAAATCATTCCTAGAAAATTATTAACAAAATGGATAATAAATTATGAGAAGACACGTAAATACAAAAAATAAATATAGTATAACAAAATATATTGTGTTTTATATGGAAATAATATTAATGTTTCCCCAATGGGAATTGAAAATTATAAAATATCAATTTCAAAGTGAGATTAGAAACCAAACCCTTGTTGTTTGGGAAAATTGAGATAAAATATATACATGGGGTAGTATAAACACTACAAAAAATTTATTTAGTGTTGAATATAGGGCATATCACAACGAAGGTAAATTTAGATAAATAACCCTTAGCTTTACTCATGACTCTCATAAAGTGATTTAACTATATACATAAAAAACCTAACCACATTAATAAATTATATAATAACTTTATTCATATCTAAGAAATTTTATATGATTAATTTATTATATTTATTTTATATATATTTTATTTTCATCATAAAATGTTATTAGTTTTTATTATCTCATACAAGTTATGGTAGGTGATATCAATTCTCTTTCATTGATAAGAAGTAAAACATTAATTTAAAAGTGAAGGTAGTCGAATAATTATTTTTATATTATTTTCACAATAATATTTTCTTTTTATGAAATTTATGTGTATGGTTTTTGAGAATGGTAATTATGAAAAATGTTTTTTGGGTAATTTAAATTTAACAACTGTTTAATTTATAATAAAAAATAATTTTTATATCAGCCTTACATATTAATATTCATAGTATTAATTAATATTTAATATGGTATTCTAATAGTATTAATTTAATTATACTCATTAATGTTATAAATTTTAAAGATAATACATCATTATTCATATATGTTATTGAACCGACCAAAAAAAGACATGATGTAGTGATGAATGATTGATTGTATAAAGTATATTATAGTAATATAATTTTAATAGAAACATAATGTTATTAATATAAAAAAATAATATTTTTGGTTAATATTTATAGTCATTAATGATGATAACCTAATTGAAAATAATCGATAACTATTAGGTACTTTCTTTATTGAAATTTCTCTTCCTCAAAAGGGTTTCTTTATAATGAAAGATTTGTGTCTTTTTATTATAAATAAGGGATAATAAACACATTATAATGATTATTGAGAGGGTAAAAGTATTAAATATGAAACATAATGGAACATTTGGTTTGTGAAATGTATTTTAGGGGTCCTTTTATATTTGGGTTTTCAATGGAGTTTCCAAAAAAAATTCATTCCCCAATGTGTAAGGTTACCATTTTATATAGAAAGTTGATCAAAAGTGGAAACATAATATAAATGTGTATTTAATCCCCTAATACAGACAATTTATTCCTATTATAATTTTCATAATTATGTTTCATATCTCGTTCTCAAAATTTATTAATTTTAATATTTTATAATAATATTTTATATCAACAAAATATTTCATGGATTATTTTACTTTGATGTTCTATGTAAACTATTTTTTTCAACACATTGAAGGCCAAAAAAATTGGGGAGTTATTATACTGGTTATATCAACTAAAATCTAGTAGCCTTAAAGAATTATATAGTTCAAAGGGGTTTTTTATTCTTATATATAAAATTATGGTTATGTTATATATATATATATATATATACATATAGGTAAACACTATTATCTTGTGGGAGTTATGAAATTGAGTAATGGGTATCCTTATAAGGAATTATCATGGATTTAATTATGCTTCATGATAATGTGTTAAGGTGTTGGTTTGATCTACAATACGTTTTTTGGTGGTGTATTTAGATGATAGTTGTTCAGGGGGTTGAACCACTACATAGGGAGACTATGTTGTGCATTACTGTTAACCCTTATATGTGAACTCATGTGTTTCTAAATCATGTGTTTGTACATTTTAATGGATAAAATGGTAAATGATAATGGAGGTTATATAAATATAGTGGATGTGGTAGTTGATGTCCTGGAATATTTGTTACAATGACCACCTTTATGTCATCTATATCAAGGATTACACCTATTTAGGATTTTTTACTTATTCTTAGTGATTAATTTGATTAAATTTCATTGTATCTTGGATATATATATATATAATTTATATTACATGGTTACTTATATATTTATATTACGGTGGATTATGTCATATGATATTAGGATATAAGTTATATTTAGAAGCAATATAATATTGATCGTTAGCCATCTTGTTTTTTGGGGATGTCTTGGGGATTTCACATATTGATATGTTAATTTTTCCTATTACAATATTTTTTATACTCTTACAACATTATAATAATTTATTTCATGGATTTTTATGTTTTTTGGGTCCTTCTAGAGCATGTAGAAACCCACTTTTTCAAAGGGAATTATTCTTTTAGATGATGAAGTATGATAATGTTAGTTGAACACATCACACTAAATGTTCATCAACATATTTTAACTATACAATAAAGTTATATTGACTCAATACAAATCTATACTTCTTATTGGAGTTTTATATTTAATAAATCAAACATTTTATCTCTAAGGTTTTGATGATAAATTTATGTTATGGATGAATTATTTACGAATTACTCATTAATTTTTTTATTACTTTTAAATATATTTCATTAATTCAATATATTGTTCTAAATAATATTTTTTTATATTCAAAAATTTAAAATTTTATTTTGGATAATATATTTTTTATAAAGGGTTATTTATATAGTCAATTATTTTAATGTGCATCGGAATATTACATTTAATTCATTAAATAATTATTTTAAATTAACTGATTTTGGAAATATTTATTGACATTTTGGGTTGTTGTTGAATTATTATTTGGATAATAGTTATTAACCAGGGTATTTTTGTTATATTTCAATAGATTACATATTTAGGTAAGGGTGCATGGATAATTATTATGCTTTGTGTACTTAAGTGCGTTGAATCCGTAGGATATATGGAAAGGTTAAGATTTATTATTCTCATTAAGTGATAAATCAATGTTAGTGTTAATCCATTTTATTATAACTTTTTAGGGCTTACCCATAATAAGAATGACATTTGATTTATGTACTCCCCCGTGTCATATTTTAGAACAATGATGGTATTTGGTGAACCATTTTAGTTTCTTTTCTGGTAAGTAAGTAATTTATTGAATCTAAAATATTATATTTACATTTATTTTTAGAAGGATAATTTTTTCTTTACATTTTTATGGATAATTTTTAATGTTTTATAATAAACTATTTTCTAAATTTTCATGAGATGGGATTATTCAATTTCATTTCACTTATACAATATCTTGATATTTTCATGTGTATGGAAACTATTGGGTTTATTTAGGGAAGTTTTATTGAGTATAATCATGTAATCACCCCCTATATATGATATTTCAAACACATATAGATTCAATTAAACTTGATTGTGGGTTTAAATATTTTATTTCAATAGAGGTCTAGATGGTGGGTTAGAATATAGTTATTAGAGACTAAGGGATGTGTTAACATTTCCCCCTCTTATTTAAATTACATTTTATTACTATTATAACCATATAGTAATTTATTATTTGTTGAAATAATATTATCATATTTGGTGCTTGGGGGGTTAAATTACATTCAAACACACACACACCCCACACAGACAAGATTGAAAAACTAGTCATAACCCTCCAAAAGATAACCCACACAACCAGTACCTTTATTACATTATATATTTCTAGATCATAATCTTACTGGGCATTAATCCCATTACATGGCCCATAATTCCACCATTGGATTTCCTGAAATCCCTTCTTTAAACATCCTTAAATCGCAACCTACACATCATGCCTACGTCACCACCGCATTAATGGTCTAAAGGGACCAGTGTCCTGATATCCTATTTGGGATGAATAGTAATGATACTACAATAACTTGTTATTTTCCTTTCTATAGTTATGGAACTACTACAATGTCGTGATATTTATTTCAACAATACTTCTACAATACCTTTAAAAAATTTCTCACACAAGGATTTTATTTTATGTTATGTCTTATGTACTCCCTCAATGAAACTTGGGGAAATTTGTATTTCTTTTTTAGGAATTGGGTTTTTACAAAATTTGGACACCTCATTTCAGATTTTTATTAAATCCTATAATGATAAATTTTCATTGATATTAAGGGAAAACCACCCCATATAGTTTTCAAACCATTAAAACTAGTTTTTAACTCAATGTGAAAATTGGATATATCTAAGGCTATATAGTTACTTTAAATAGGATATTGAGTTATTGTTCAAGTTTTGGGTGTTATAAAATTATATTAGGGATATAGTTAGTGAATTGATTTATTGATAAATGCAAATCTAGGATGGATGGAACTCTTGAGGTGCCTATAATAATGTATGATTAATATCCTTAGAAAAAACCTATGTTTTGTTGGATGTTAGAGTAATGTGATATATTATTTGATCCAAGTTGGTGTATTTTTATTCCTTTCCTACTAATCTATCATGTCCATGAAGTATTAATATGAAATATTTATCACACCCATTATTTAGTATTGTGATAAGAATAATTAAAAAATTTCAATAATTATTATCGTTTTAAATTGGTTTTGGTGTTGTTTATGTCATTGATGTATTTTTTTTAGAAAATGGGACTTCTTGAAAATATATTTTTAAAATATTTGAAAGGAATGATACATTGTTTTTGAATTTATTGTTTTAATTAAAAGAAATTTCAAAACATGTAATTATTAAAATAATCTTTTTATATTATTGTTATATTACACCATTAATTGTTAATTGTTTGGGTTAAGTTAATTCATTTAAATTGGTAAATTCATAGGTTAAATAACATATAAAATAGTCTTTTGGAATAATTTATTTCTAATTATATGAATATATTATACTCTATGGAGGTTTTTCATATATTTTTTATGAATTAATTAGTGGTTTTGGATATTGTTTTTTTTAATAATTTTTTATTATTTCTATATTTAAATAAATGATATTAAATTCTCTATTACAAGGGAATATCATGGCGATATTTTAAATTATATAAAATATTTAATGAATTATTAAGATATATAATGTAATAAATTTCATATTTTGAATTTCTATTCATTTTTTAAGAAGGGTTTTTTGGATATGTTATTTTCAAGAAAATAAGGTATTTAATGATTTGATAACTTCATAGGGGTTAAATTGATTTAATTAAAATAAATAGCTTTAAATATTAAATTGGTTAAATTTCATGGAAGATGTTTATATAATTCTAATATAAATTGGTTTAGATTCAATGATTTCATTTCAAACTATGGATTTCAAATTAGAATTTTAATTTTTTTTTATAAATTAATGTTAATTTTGAAATGTGCAAGTAAAACACATATGGTTGTTGGCATTTATATTATTTGGTTTTCAAAAAATTGATTTTTATTATTTATATTGTGATTATGGATATTTTTAATCAACATTGAAAGAATTTGGGTGTTAATAGATTTTAAAATGGTGATTGTTGGATGAAAATATCAACTATTTGAATTATATGTTCATATAAACAGTTTCAATATTTGAAACACTGGGTATATGGGAAACTAGTTGGAGTAGTATGATGGGTTGGTATAATTCATTATTGTTTAATATTATGTTCCATAAAGTGAAATGATAACATACTAATTATAATTCATTACGTGGTTTTAGTTCAATAACAATCATATGGATAAATAATTTCATTGGGAGATAATTTGTGGTTGAATACAAGATTTAGATATCTTACTCATATTCTAGGGTTTATATAGTGATTAATTATTAAGATATACTGTTTTTTACTTATTTTATAAATTATTATTATTTGGATTAATCTGGAATATTATGGAATTATATAAAAGTGTTTTGAGATTAAAAGGGTATAATTAATTGAGCTTAGTAATATGAACTTAGTTTGGAAGCTCATTGATTGGTTTAATATATAATCATTTTTAGTTAAATTTATTATTTTTAGTTATTAAAAAATATGGATAAAAATAAAATAACTGTATCAGTGACCTTGGTAAATTCAATTACAGAAATTGTGAGTTTGGTTATAATTTTTTTAAAAAGGGGGATTTGTATGATATGAGGTAATTGATATGAATTGTTTTTAGTTTTGAATGATTTTGGTGTATGGTGAAGTGTATTGATGGAATAATAGTTGTTTTGGGATTAATTTAAATAAATATATTATCATATATGTATGTAATATGTGATTTCAAGGGATTGTGAGAATTATATGGAAACATAATTATGAAATATGATGAGAAAATATTTGAGTTTTAAGTTTACAATATCTATGAATGAAAATTTATTATTCTATTTTTTCATTATATTTGTTTAATAAGTGATATTGAGAGTCATTTTTAAGTTTATGTTAAGTTATATTTTATATTATGATGCTTATGGTAGATAAAAAATAGTTTTTTGGGTATATTAATTTTTTTACTTAAGACTGAGTAAAGATTTGGCCTTTCAGTATTAGTTTATAGATTATTTAAATATGTTACAGAGGTAAATTAAAAAGGATATATAGAATCATAGAGAACATTTTATAAGTTTATTCTAAAGGTTGATTCGTGACGACATTATGTTTGAGTGTTTGGAAGAATTCTGAGGTACAGATTATTAAAAATTGGACATCAGTATAGTATTTTAAATTTTGGAAAAATTTATAACTAAACTTGAATAATTAGTTAAATGTTTCAAGAAACTATGTATGATGTAGAAATTAATCCAGTGTATTTGAATGATTTTGGTCTAGAGTTTAACATCCTGGACTCGAATACCACTAAACGGTTCCCCATGCCTGGTTTTCCCCAAGACCTCTGGTGCATATTCCTAAACACCAAAGGCGGATGTATATTACTGAGGTAATATGGTGTGTTTGTGGGGAGACTATTCCCTCTAATTATTGTGTAACATATTGAAAATAATATACATAAAAAATATAGGAAGTAATAAATAAATCATGAAAAAGATAAATATCCAGATGTCTGATATATACATCAAATTCAACAAGTAATCTCATGTAAAATGATGATCATTTCATGTTTATAAAAAATAGCCAAAATAGGTATACACGTAATCAATACAATACATGTATAAAATACCAAAAATTACAAAAAGAACTATATCTTGATAGCATCATGATCCTCATATCAGTCTCATGCTCCCCTACTCCTAAGAATGGCACAATGCTAAGAATTGAACTATTGGTGGATGCCCCAATCTCAACCTACATCCAAATACTCTATTTGGGTATCTAGTGACATCCCGAATAGGGTGTGAGATACAATCATATATGGAAACCAACCAAAGTGTCTATAAAAATTCATGGATATGAAATATAAGTTTAATAACAGAGTAATATATATATATATATATCATTGTTGAGTATTAAATAAAATTAAAGTTTCCATGAAATATATATATAAATGTTGTACTATATAGCCCAACAAGGCTCCCTAAAAAATATTGTTTTGGCTCCTCCAAAAATTTAGCAGTATGAATGAGGATGTAAACACCATAGCATCACTATATACATAATATATCATACAACCGACAGCTTAGCTGTATAATCTATAAATCAAATTATCCATGACATCTTCATATAATAATAATTTTATCATATACCATGAACTATCCTTGTAATATATCAAGTAATTATTACCATGATCATTCCATATAAAAGAAAATTTCGAACCCCTTGGGGCCCGATCCAAACAATAGTGGACGAAGGAATCCTCGTCAAGTCTCAAGAGCATCACGATGGAATCATAATTTGGATTGAATTGGAGTCCATGGAGCATTTCTACCATCCAAATCCTCTAAAACCCCAATAACAACAGATCTAAGGGGTAAGAAATCCCAAGGAGTCCCACTAAATCAGAATCCAAGGATCATATAGGTCTATGGAATTTCTTATCACTAACATGACCCATGGTGTAGTAGACTCATGGTGATTTTTTGGAACCATTCAACATTCAATTTAATTACCATTTCATATCATGAGTTTAATGACTCATATAACAATTCAAAACAATTTATATTCAATTATTTTACCCACTCATATAACAATTCTATTAAAATCATTTAATCAAAGCATCAATATGAAGACCGGGCAATATCACTCTTCTAATAGTCAATTCATTTCAATTGAATTCATTACAGGATTCCTCTAACTAGGAAATCACAAACACTCACCCCATGGGTGGTATAAAATGTTAAATATCAAATGCATGCCCCATGGGTTCCCATGGTTTAGGAAATAACCTCTAACCAATCACAAGGAACTAAAGGGAATCCCTAACATGATATAATACATTAAATTCAAATTTTACATTCATTTTTGGGTTACACCTATTTGTTTGGTGTGAATAATAATGATAACATGCTCAATAAAGCACCAAACCAAATGATAAAAGTATAGACCACCTACCGTAGGCCCATAGTAGAGTTATCATATAGTGTCATACTATGATTCAACTAAGATGAGAAGAAAAATGAAGAACGGATAAAGAAAATGGAAACATAGAAAATTATCTTGGACCTAAATAACTATTTTGATATAATGTAATTAAACAGACATCCCCAAAGGAATTGAGTACTCACCAATGTGAATCCTATTAGAAATATTTTTCTTGATTTCGATATCAAATTGTAGGATGGGAGAAAATCATATATTTTTTATTTAAAAAGATTTCTCAAATGACATTTGTGAAACAAAGAATAAGAAGAAAAAGGAAATTAGTTTTAATGGATTTTTAATGAAAAAATTGTAATTTCACCAACATTTCTTGGGCTACACGGTTTGGTCGCGCGGTTGTCCAAACTATGTGCCAACTTTGCACCCTACATAGTAAGAAGGAGTGCCATGCATGGTTACTGTGATTTGACTTCCAAACTGTGCTCAAAATTTTTCTCAACCCATTTTGAAAAACTATATAGGATATCACACTAGGGGTGAATCTAAACACACATTTTCCATAAATTTCATGGATCCTAGATCCCTAGATCCAACTCCACACAGTTTTTAGTAATTGCGCAGCCTATCCCACACAGTTTTCACTAATTGTTTGGCCTACCTATTTTTTCTAAAAAGGCTGGTTCTGGTATCTGAAAAAGGATTGGACACCCATGATATACCCTTGACTCAAATGGGATTCACATTAGGCTATAATTAGGAATTTAAACAAAAAAATGTTTTTACCTCATACAGAAACCCAAGATCTTAAAATTTTCCCCATAAATAAATTAATCCCAAATTTCCTTATCAAAGGTGGTCAAGATTTATCAAATATTAACTATTTCTACTGATCATGTACATCATACTCCATCTCAAGTGTCTCTTATGGTAAATGTTTAAGGTGCCATAGCATTTATACTAGAAGAACTGACCGTCCTTAGAGAACGTTTGTTCTCCTATCAATGATATGAATTACATACTCTTAAAAGGAAATGTATACCTATAAATGCACCTCCTCATGATAAAAAATGTGAGACAATTTTGAATGATAATGACACAACTGAGATACATGTAATTATTCTTTCATGGCCTGGTATCTACGAGGTAACTGCAACCAATATTCTACCGACCCAAATATCTCTAGAATCTTGAACGACCTAACATATCGCAGTGAAATCTTATCTGGTCTTTGGATCTGTCGGTTTACCAACCTCGGAGAGATATGTAAATATGCATGATTCCCAACCTCAAACTAGAAAGTTCATCCTAATTAATTGGAGTAATATTTATTTTGAGATTGTATAGTATCCCTCTTCTTCTTAATCTACTAGACCTGCTCAAAATCCTCCAACATGAGACGCAATCCTAGTAAATTTTCCTCACTAGCCTCTAACTAGTACATGGGTAATAAAAATAACCTATCATACAAAGCCTCATAAGGTTCCATATATATAGTCTTCTAATAGTTATTACAGTAGGTGAACTCAACCAGGGTATATGCCTCTCCAAAGAGACCCCAAAATCTATGATGCATGTCACATAATGTCCTCAAACACATGTATCATATGCTATGACTGAACATAAATCTAAGGGTGGTATTATATGATCAGAAGAGCCTATTTACCCAATTCTCTCTCCAAAATATAGTAGAAATAAGATTTAAATATGGAATCCCTATCTGAAACGGTAGTACGAGGGACCTCGTAATGTCATACTATCTCTTGTATATACAGCCTCTCAAGATCATCCATTAAGAAGGCATCTGTGATTTTTAGGAAATGATAAACCTTTGTGAGCTTGTCAAAAATAACCCAGACTTCATTGCTACCTTTTGAAAATATTGGAAAACCAGTCTCAATATTCATCATAAAATCCTCCCATTTTTACATGGTAATAGGTATATTCTGTAAAAGTCCAACTTCTCAGTAATGATCATCCTTCACCAACTAATAGGTGGAATGCCTCATAATATACCAGCTACCTCATGTCTCATCCCGACCACTAATAATGGAAATGTAAATCATGATGCATCTTGGTAATGTTGGGATGTATAAACAAAACCGGGGGATTAAACATCTGCATCAGATCCTTGAGTATTTACACTAGAACGTAAATGATACAATGTATGAAAAGAGTTTTATCCTTACCCATAGTCTAACTAGGAGGTGGGTTCTCCCCTATAACACTCTCTCATAGAACTAGGCCCTCTGAATCTAATAGTTTCCAGATCCTTAATTCTATAAGGGTACATATCCCATCTAAGTAAAAATTAAATCCTTTCCCTTTATATCATGCACCTCCAATTTCACATCATTTAACAAAGACATAAGCTACCACTCTCTAATGGCCTGTTTAAATTCCAATATCTAAATCCTCATTCTTAATGTGTCGGCGGCTACATTTCCATTACCATGAGTGTATGAAAGATCAGTGTAAAAAGTCTGTAAGAGTCAACTAATTAGCCAATGAATGAGGATAATATTATTTGATTATATTATAATAGTCATGTGCTTCATTATTCATGAACATCATGTTTAGTGCATTTTATAATTTTAACATTATTTTACATCATGATTTAAATTCATGATTAAAGTTCACGATTAATTGGTACATTTTGAGACATATTTTAATCACCCATTGATATAATTTGGAATTTAAAATTTCATATTAAGGATTCTCATTCAATTTTTAACAATTAATCTGTTTGGATCACTTGAAGATTCACATTGGAAGACCACCATTTTTTACAATCAACACAAAGAATTCTGGTTGAATTTAATTTGTTATGGAAAAATAAAATCAATTTAGAGGTCATTGTCCAAGACTAATGAATCCTAAATATTAATTACATATAGAGGAAATCCTAGAAATCATTTAATTCAACTAGTTATAATTCCAATTTGGTTATTTTTAGGGACATCCTTGTATTTCAATTTTAACATTAATTTTTAGGGCAGATTTTGATGCCCAAAAATCCATCTCACCATTTCGGGCACAACTCTTAAATGGATGGTCCAATTGGGCTCAATGATTTAAAATATTTATAAGTCTTCTAGATCTACATTTTCTATATTACCAAGCCCAAATCTATCAAAATCAAGGTTTTTCTTGAACGTCACTGAAGAGAGAGAAAATGAATGCATGTTGTCTTGGAAATGATGAAAGATTATTATCCACCCACTTTTCTCTCTCCTTATTGACAGGCTAGAATTACCATGATTTTGAGAGAATTGGGATTGGTAATATAAAAAATTTCTATCAAGAATTTATAAAAATAATTAAATACCTTGTTCCAAATTAGACCATCTATTTAAGAGTTATTCCCGAAATTGTGAAATGGATTTTTGGGCCTCGAAATCTAGCCCAAAATTTATTGTTCAACATCATCCACCTATATCTTCCCACAAAATGAACAAATTGGACTTGTCCCTAATTGAATAAAATGTTACCCATGATTCCATCTACCTCAAACTCAAATTTAATCATAATTTGGTTTGGATAATGGCCTCTATAGTGATTTTATGGGGCTTCTCTCCAACTATATTAACCCATAATTTTCTAGGTTGAATATCCCAAATGGTGGTCTTCTAATGTGAATCATTAAATTCTCCAAAGGTTGAATTGTTCCAAATTTAATGAGAATTATAAACATGAATTATGAAATTCTAATCAATACCAATGGGTGATTACAATGTGTCTCAAAATGTACCAAGTAACAGTGAAATATAAACATGAATTATAATCATGATTTGAAATAACGTTTAAATTGTAAAATTATCTAAAAATTGTTTTGAGGGATAATTAAACAAATGAATATTATAATATAAAAAAATAATATTAACCTCATTTAGTGGATCATCACACCCCAACATCATTTTTTCTAGTCCCGAATAAAAAGCATCACAAAAATATTAAAATTGAATTCCCATTTCCAAGAAAATTTTAGCATAGCATTCATATCATTTAAAATTAAAATCAATCAATCATCAACCCTATAAAATCATTTAAAACATGTTAGGTCCAAAAGCATATTCCAACCCCATTCCCATTCCTTTGTTCAAATTCTTCACCACATTTAATCGAATGTGAATTAAGCATAAAGATCTACTTCACATAACAAAAGACATGGGGAATTGTTTCTTGTTCGAGTGGAAAATAAATGGATGTGATCGGTTGGAATAACATTAAACCGTAAGATGAGTATCAATTATTTTTATTTTTTTGTTGTTTTTTTTATTTTATTGTTGTACCCCAATAGAGATGAAAAGACCAAATCTAGGCACAAAACCTATGGAGTCACGATCCCCAAGTGTTGAAGACAACACATTTTGTGAATTCCATGGTAAATTGTAGATATTTAAAACAACTACAAAGTCTTGACCCCCATGTTCATGTTGCCCTGCACATGGAGAGAAAATTTCCCTACATGGTATTTTTTTCATTTTGTTGAATACTCAAATTAAACTAAAAGTGGACCCAAACCTTATACATTTATTAAAGCGACCCAATAACTAAAACTTACACACACACAAAAATTTATTTGCACTGTGAATTGATTTATTAAATAGATGAAAATATAAATGGTGAAAACACATTAGACAGTCACACTTTCAAAAATCTATTCTCATTAACTTAAAAATAGATTAAAATATTAATCAAGTCATGAAAAAATATTTGATATTAAATTTCAAAGTATTCAATGTTTGTTATCAAGTTCAAGGCTAAAGAAATTTTTTAGTCCATTTACGCACAAATAAATTATTTGATATAATTTTTTTTAACTTTTTTTAACCCAACATGGATGCCTCAGATTCAGATCAAAATGTGTAAATATAAACATGATGATTTGCTAGTCCATTTACACCACAAAACTATCTCTTAGAATGTAGTGTCTCCAACAATGAAAATCATGATCAACTTTATCAAACTCAATATCATTCATCATGTAGTTCCTCATGTGTGGCCTAACCTGTTGAGACCCATATGCTATAATTATATCTCCCTACATCAGAACTACTCCTATCCTAATAAATAATGCATTAGAATATATAGTGTAGCTTCTTCCCCACTCTAGAAGAACTTGGACCGGTGCTAGATTCAATATTTCTTTCAGCTTCAAAAATGATGTCTCATAGTAATATGTCCATAAAAACTTCACACATTTATTATTCAAGCCCATACACAACAATGGTAAGAATGAGAACTCCTATATGAAATAATGGTAATATCTTTCTAGACTTGAGAAACTTCATATGTCAAAAAATTTCATGGAATTCACACAGGAAACTAAAACTCTCACCTTCTATGGGTCAACTGATACTCTTATCTTGGAGATAATATTTCCTAGTAAGTGAATCTTATCCATCTACAAGTTGCACTTTGTGAGATTGTAATATCATTGATCCTCTCTCAATTTATACAAAATGATATCAAGAAGTTTGGAATGCTCATGTTGACTATGATAATACACCAAGATATCTTCCACAAAAACCACCACAAATGATTCTAGATAAGGATAAAAAATAATGTTCATTAGTTCCATAAAAACTGATGGCATGTCTGTAAGACCGAACGACATAACCAGATACTCATATAGACTATTCCTTAAATAAAAAATATGTATGAGGTATGTATGTAATTAAAACACACACCTGATGATATCATCATCTAAAATAATTTTTTTGAGAATACCTGAACTCCTCCAAGATGGTCAAAAATATCATCTATTTATGGAAATGGATATAAGTTCATAACTATTAAATGGTTTAAATTTCTGTAATCCACGCATATCCTAGAGTTACATTCCTCCTATTTCGAAAAAATAACTGGAGAACCCCACAATGAATCATTGGTTTATATAAACCCCATTGCCTCCAAATCCTCTAGCAGCCTCTCGAGATCCTACAACTCATTCATAGCCATCCTATTTAAATGAATTAATTTTGAATTTTCTCCTATAACTAGCTCAATGGAGAACATAACCCTTATCTTAGGAGGTAAAACATAAAATTCTTCCAAAAAAACATTACTGGAATGATAATCAACTACAAGAAATTATTCCTGATGCTCTCCCTAATCATCGAGATAAAACTATAAATATAGGTCATCATTCCACCCATCCCATGTTGCTCTGGTCTAACTCAATATTCTTTTATATCCCATTTCTACCGTATGAGTATAAACAATTATCTATTGTGATGTCAAAATCACCATATGGTGATAGAAGTCAATTTAGGCTCAGTAATCTAAAAGGCATTTCATCCTGAGTATGATATCAAAATAGTAATCTCAAAGAAAAAAATATTTCAAATGAATTGAAACCCACCAACCTCAAGGGGACACTCCCTTCACTGACCTAAATCCTCCATTATGATCCCCAATAGAGTTTCAAGAGTCATAATGCCCTCATAAAACTGAATAATGTGCCCAAGGATCTCCACAATAGGTACATATATAAAATTATGTGATGAACCTATGTCAAAAATAGAATATTAAATATTTGAGGCTACTAAAATTGTACCTCTCACCATAGATGGCCTAAGTCCCTACTCATTGGTTGTACATTATATCGAATATATCTGGCCTAAATTGTGCCCCTATGTCACAACCTCACAACTAGGAGTATGAGAAATCTATTTTCTTGGTAAAACTGGTGTCCTGATACCACATCCATGACCGCCACCACCTCATCCAAATAAATCAGTATTAATCTAGCACCCAGCCTAATGTAGATATCTGAAACCTGATCTTGAACCTAATGTTGGAGCTGGCCCCCTACCACTAAGTACTAGAGGGAAGGTACTTCAATAACATTGCACATGGCCCATAATGTTGTAATATAAACACTTGATTGGTTCCTGATATCACTGAATTTTTATGTTTCCTCATTCTCAACACTGATGAAAGAAAAATTCACTACCAACACAAACATCCTAGAATGTTCCCATCTCACAGGAAGCCTCAAAATGTATCTTCCGACTATAGGATTTCAAATATCTAGTTCAAGAGATTATACCGCTCTACTCTGTTCTAACATCATCCCTTAGGTTCTATTCTATAATTAACTCCTCATTAAAAACTTCCATAATATATCTCTATCTGAACACCTTTACCTAAGATCGAATGGAATGTCGGAGATCTTCCTTGAAGCTTCTCACCCTCGATAACTCATTAGAAAGGTATGTCGGCACAAAATGATGAAAATTCGTAAAGTGTGTCGAATATTCCATAACATTCATAACACCCTTCTCTACACACATTAACTCACTAAAGAAACATCCCTCAAAGTATTAGGTAAAACTATCCATAGGGCATGGTTTAAAAATCAGCCCAAACTATATCTCACAGTATGTCATCCTGGTTCATAACATCCCACCAATTCTTTGCTGCTCCTCAATTAATTTATTTTGTGAAATTAAATCACCTATCAGTAGGTGTATCCATATTCTAGTAGATCAATACTGTAGTCTCAAGCCACCTACTGGTATATTTTGTAATTATAACCCCCAAAATGTGGTAGGAAAATGCTACTAAAACACACCCTCTAACTCAACTCTAGACAAGGCAGGCTACGTTGCTCCCTGAAAAGTTTGAATAAAGAATAAAAAACCCTTGTGGAAATGTTTTTCAACACCTATGTTTAGAAAACAATTTGGTGCCTCTACTGGAACTATTGGAGGATCCACTGGTATCCCATGGAACACTTCCTATAGAGCATGGTCATCATTTCCCCCGGACGTACGCCTGAACATCATCGTGTTGGAATGTCTCTACAATTCCAAATAAACACCTCATAAAATAATATTATCAATGTTCAAAAATAAAATAATAGGATAGGTAAAAAACATCCTCTAAATATTTCATACCATAGAGCCTACTCGAAAATCAAGGACTGGTAAAATGAAATAGTCACAAAAGTCACTAGAGACACTACCTACTGTTCACTCAAAAGAAGGTTCAACGTCAAGTATACATTTCAACGATTTCAATTTCCATTTTATTTCATTATCATTTCACATATTTTGTATTAAATTTTTAAACCTAATTTTCCACCACTTATGATACATAATGGCCCATAACCATCATGAATTGAAATAGGAAATCCACTATATCAACACTATAACACATCCCAGTCAATGTGACCCACGGTCCATTACTCAATGTTCAACTATATGATACATAGGGTGTCAGTTATAGCTCAATAATGACATAAATTATCAGTTTAAGGAAGGTACTCAAAGTACCAACAATGTTACTCAATTCTCGTCAAAAAAATTCTATCACAAAATAAGTTATATATATCACGACACCTATCACAACATCATGGAAAAAAGTAATTCTTCCTATATGGCTTGGCATAATGAATCGAATATGATTCCTGTAAAGTCCTAAAATGATGCATGAGATGGTATACCCTCATCTAGTAATGTTGCAACAAAATAAAACCCTCAATCCCATCAATAATGAAATCAAAACTAAATTTCATCACCTAAGGGTGGAATTAAATCAATTGTAATAGTAAAAATCCTAAAGAAAAGTAATTTCCTTTTGAGGACATTTGTATTTTTCTCATACATGGTTTAGGTACTCCCAGGAACATCTCATTAACAAATTCCTATTCTATATAATCCAATATATATTGTCTCAAAATAGTAAACAAAAAAATAAAATTCTCTCATACCACTTTGTAACGTCCCGGACTCAGATTCCACTTAACAGTTCCCCAAACCCGGTTGGTAAAATGGACTCAAGAACATTTCTCCAAATTCCATAGGCTTCAAAATTGAAAAAGGAATTATGGTGTGTCTATGGGGAGGCTATACCATCTTATAAAAGTGAAACCTAATGGAATCAATTATACATATCAAATTAGATAATAAATAAATCAATTAGACAATAGATAAACTTACAGATGATAGATATCTACAAAAAATATCGAAAGTAATCTCTTGTACAATAATGATCATCTCATGTGTCTATAAATAATATAAAATTGGTATACATGGAATCAGTATAATACATGTATCAAATACCCAAAAAACTAAAAATAATTATCTCTCGATAACATTATGATCCGTAGCTCGGTCTCATGCTCTCCAACTCCTAATAATGACCTAATGTCAAGAATAAAACAATGTACACTTTCCTGATCCCTACCAAAAACTAAATAGTCTACTCAGTTACCCAAAAGTAGTCCAAACAAGGTGTGAGATAAAATTCTACTATGTTACCACTCAATGTGTCTATAACAATTCGTGGTTGTGAAATATATTTTAAAGATGAGTGAAACATATATCACCGTTAAGAATTAAATAAATGTAAAGTTCCCATGTAATATGTACTAATAAAAAAGTGATATTGTATATTCCAACATGGATCCCTACAAATAATGGTTCAATATCCAATAATGAGGTATCAGTAAGAATAAGGAAGTAAATTCAATGACATCTCCATGTACACAATATATCCTATCACCCACATTCTTACTATAAAATCTTTAAAAACAAATAAACCACGACCATTCTGTATAAGAATATGTGGCATATCAACCACAGTCAGGTTTTATAATCAATAATGTCACAATTCCCATGGTTGTTCCATATAAACAGTAATGTTAGACCCCACGGAGCCGGATCCAAGGTATAGGGGAACAAGGCATCCTCATCGAGTCCAAGGATCATATCAATGGAATATCAATTAAGCTTGATTTGGGGTCTAGGGAGCATTTCTACCAACCATGTCTATCAAGATCCCAAACAAATTGGATCCAAGGGGTAAAAAGTCCTAATAAATCTCATGGAATATGAATCCAATGAGAATATAGGTCTAATACATTATCTATTACTATGATGACCCATGGTGTAGCACACCCATGGGGTCCTTTGGAATCATTTGACATACAATTCAATTACCATTTCATACCATCAGTTTAACCAACCAAGATAATAATTCAGAACTATTTAAAATCAATGAGTTTATCCAATAATATATCAATTTTAGGAAACAAATTTAATTAAATCATCAATAAGATGATAAGGCCATGTTCATCTACTAACAATCTATTCATTTCAATTATTTTCATTATCGGATTACTCTTAGTAGGAAATCCCAAACACTCACTCCATGGGTGGTACAACAATGAAAATCTGAATTCCATTCCCCATGGGTTACCATGGATCATGAAACTACATTCAAATAATCACAAGGACCTAAATTTTATCCCTAACATGTTCTAATACAATTAATTCAATCAATCAATATATTTCTGAAGACATGCAAGATAGTCTGATAGAGGAACAATGATAACTATATTAATAAATCCCCAAACCCCAAAAGAAAATTATAGACCACCTACCGTAGTTCTATATAATATTTCTTGACCAATATTATATTTTTATTCAAATTATATCAGAATAAAAAATAAGAATGGATGAGGAACCTAGAATTAAAGAGAATTAGAATACACCTAAATAATTTTTTTTTATTTCATTTAAAATGAAGAATTTAAAAAATGAATTGATTACTCACAAAAACCAATCAAATGAGTCTGAAGGTGCTCAATTATGAGATCATTTAGAGAAATGGGATAATAAACTATATTTTGGTTTCAAGAGGAGCTCTCCAATGGCTTCTTTCCAATGAAGGAAAAGAAGAATAAAAAATTAAATTAGGTTTAATGATTTTTAAGGGGAAAAGGTAATTTCCCCAAAATAACATGGGATAATTAGTTTGGCTACACTTTTTGCTGAACCATTCAAAAACATCACACCTTCACTATAAGGAGAGGTACCTCACATGGTTAGTGTGCACTATTTTCCAAACCATGTGCAAATTTTGTCTTAACCCACTATAAAAACTGCAGATGTATATTGCATGGTGTGAACCTCCATCCATATAGTTTCCTCAAACTATGTGGCTCCTAGATCCCTCTGTCCATCCCTGAATCTTTATTTGTAACTATTTATCTAGTCTTGTATGATTTTTACTAATAGTATGGCCAAACTGTTTCTCTTAAAATGTTCATTCTGGGCTCCAAACAATCAACATACACCCCTAATACACCCATGACCTCAAAGGGTATTCACATTAGTCCATAATTAAGAATTTTAACCGAATACAAAAATATATGTATCTCATACAAAAACATGATATCTTTCACATAGTAATTAAATAATTTCCAATAATCATTTTCCAGAAAAACAAGGAACATAGGAGGTATTGAATGAATTATTGGATCTGTTGATTTTTTTATAAAACATTCATTTGTAATGAAATTTTATTTTTCAAACTCCTTTTTCCATATAATAAATAGTAATCAAATTTTAAGTGCACTAGATAAGTGATAAGAATTAAAATGAGTGAAAATTAAAATTCAACATTAAAAACTCACAAATTAATATCTTTTTGTATATTTTGGATCTAGGAGATAAAAAATCAAAGATATAGTGAATAAATATTGTAATATATAATAGGTAAACCCATGAAAACTGTATCTAATGTTAAAATTTCGTATGGTTGTCCTTCAGAAACAAGTTTAATTTGGGATAGGATGGTTGCAGGTCATGTATTTGGGACATAAGGAGGTGAAAATCATTTTTTTTGGTTGAGTAAGGATTCTTATCAAACATTCAGGTCCTTATAGACCTAGAATAATAATAATTTCATTGAATGTTCATTTAATTATATTTTTTGTTAATTAACTTACATAAGTTACTATTAGGATAGAGAATGAGATCTATGGTATTGATTATTGAATAGTTCATTTTTAGTGGCCATATTGTATAAGATTATGGTTAATATCGTTTTATATGTGAGAGAGGATTTTTATAAGTTACAATTTTACCTATTAATGTATTTAAAAAGGTAAATATATTTAATTGATTTTAAATGGATTAAAATACTTGGATATGGAACTCGAGGAACTATAATGTCATGTAATGGAACCTTCTCATTAAAAAAAATCTTTTTAGATAGTTCCATTATGGTTTTAGTAGTACATTTATGAAATAAATATGGTATATGAGCCTATCCTTAACAAGGTTTTGATCATCCTAATATTTCATAAAGTTAAAATCTTTAATAGATTCCTTAGAATGCATATTCAAACACCCAGAATCTTGTTTTAACCAATTAATGGATTGTGGTAACCATAAAATCATAATAAAATTTTTGGGATAATCAAATTCTTTAGGTTATATCATATATACCTACTTAAATAAATTCCTATAAATAAATGTGGTTTTGATATATATTTTTTATAAATTTTTTTTATAATATATTATTATGGACAAAAAGATATGAATATATTTTATCATAGTTACAAGAGATATTTTTCTTCATTAGAAATACTATGATTTTTTCTGAAACCATCAGCTACTATGATATATTTACAAATTGACACTATCATACATTTCAATCTTCTTAAGAAATATCCACTTACACCCAATAGGTTTCACCACATTAGGGGGATCATCCATTTCCAAACCGGATTATGGTAGTTGCATTCCATTTGAGATTCCATTTCATTTAATCATTTTTTAGTCATGGGTTAATATATGATCTTTGAAAGATTTCAACTCATCATCCATGACTATTATATCACATTAACCATAAATAATAAATAAATATCTATTAATTTTAAAAAGAAATCAACCATACCATCATAATTATTATTTATACTGATCCATTTCATTTTCAACAATCCTTTCTGTTTTTGACATTTCTGTCTTTGAATAATATCATCTTGTTGATCTTGGACATTATTAAGATAATATTTTTCTCACACTAATTCCTTTGTAAAAAAATTCTCCTTTAATAAATAAAACAAGTTAAGAAACTTATACTTTGTATTCTGATTTATTATAGAAATAATAACCCATTTTCTCTTTGGGATAACAAACAAAAATTAAATTATCTAATTTAGTCTCTACTTTATTTGACATAATACGTTATGGATATTATTTAGAAACCTAGATACTTTGGAAATAATAATTTTAATACATATCAGTTCCTATCAAATGTGTTTCCTTTTAAATATCCTTTCATGGAACAAGGTTTAGTGTAAATGAAGAAATGTCTTGAGAGTAACCACCAAAATAGAAAATTAGTGTTTCTATGAATCATAGTTAACTTAAACATGTATAATATAATATAATTTCCCATTCTAGATAAACCACTTAATTGTGGATTACTAGTTATAGTGAGTTGTAATACTATATTGTAATCTCCTAGATAGTCCTGAAATACCTGATTTCAATATTCTCCACCTTGATCATATCAAAGTGTTTAAATATTTTTTACCAATTATTTTGTACTTTAAAACACATTAAACATTTAAATGGGTTTAAACTTTTGCGTCATGTGATATACATGTCCATACCTACCAAATTAATCAGTTATGAGAATGATGTAATCAAATCCACTATGAATCATTTTACTTATATGGAAACATAAATTAGAATATAGCGATTTTAATAAACCAATATCTCTTTTCCTATTACCCATAAAAGTAAATTTTCGAAATTTTCAAAATAAAAAATATTATCGTACATAAAATGATTCTTAATCATTCATATCATGTCCATCATTTTGGAGTTTATTTATATTTAGAAAGTTTCTATGTTATGGAAAATGGGAATTAAAATCATTAATTTTTAAGTTCTTAATAATTTCTATATATATATTATATTCAAGACCCATTGGGTATCAAATATTAAACTATTAGAAAAAACATTAATATATCATTATTATATAAAGTACAACTATTGATAATTATTAAAAATTAAAATAATAGCCTTTATTGGTAGGATATAAAAAACAAATTTTTATTCATTGATAATACTTGTGACATATAGGACCCAGATGCCACTGAAGGTGCCCTGAGACCAATTAGACACATGGTCTCAAGAACATATCCTCAAATTCCAAAGGCTTCTGACAAGAATCTAGGTTCTGGGGTGTGTCTGTGGGGATACTATTCCATCCTTACCATAGTGTGACATAATGGATGAATATAATACAAAAGGTGATAAGTAGAAGAAGGAATGTAATAAAAAATATCACAACAGAAGCAGATTGAATTAATAAAAAACTAAAACAACCAATACTCATATAAAAAACCTGATAATGATATGTCATGTATCTAAAAATATATAAAACACAAATAAAAAGTAGCATATCATAGATGCTATAAAAAAGTAGCAAAAAAGAATCATAAACAATCCACAATATCCTGATCTCTTTCTTGGTCATCTCATACCAGCTCCATCCTAAGAATTGAAGAAATCAACTGTCTGAAATGGTATGCTTCCAACTATCAACACCCATATACATATATTCTACTCGAGTACAAATGATGTCTTGGATTATGTGTGGGATAAATTTTAATATTCCACCTCTAAGGGTGTCTATAACATCCAGTCCATCTAATATAAATTTAAATAGTTTGAAATCATGCGTATATATAAAAGCAGAGAAATATAGTAATGTAAATAACCAATTACCTAATTCATTCATTGTCTGGTGTCTGAATATGTAACAATTTTGTTAATTAAGTAAGAACCATTTTATATAATTAAATCATGTGAGGTAAATCTATCACTGACATGATAATAATACTTGATCCAAGGTGAACACAGAATCCATTTTTTTATTTATAATGAAAAGGATCCAAGGTTATGATTAAGGAAACCTATACCTCAAGGGTTTCTATCACAGCAGTAACTACTGCCTGGATAAGTGGTAATAGTATAATCCAATGAGAATCAACCAATACATTACCACATAGTTTGATCTAACTATGTCCATAGAATAAATACATGGTAATAAGAAATAAGAAATGGTCAAACATAAGTATATAACCAAGGCATCTCATGTCTATAGAAGCCATGCTAGAACCAATGAGTGTATCCATGGAAACATATAATTTTAAAGGAGGGATCCTACAATGTCATATTCGGCATCCACTTATAGACGATTATCAAATTCCAAGGTGGGTCTCAACCAAGGAAACCAGCATCCCTGAATTATAATGGTGTTAATGAGTTCTCGAGGTATTCCCTTGGGAATAAAAAATCTAACTCATGTCATGCCATTCCTATAGTAATTTCAAGGACCATATATATGTAACCTTACATTTAATTCATTTTATAAATTAATCCATCTGATACTCAAGACATTTTATAAATAATTTGTTTCAGAACGTTATTTTCATTAGTGTTACATGGCTAACTCAAAATGAAACCATTGAATTGATTCTTATTTATTATAATCATTTATTTAGGTTCACTCAGATTCCTTCCATTAGATATGGCAAGAAGTGCTATGGATGTGAAACCAATCCATTCAATTATAGTTCATTAGGAGATGTCATATATATATATTTATATATATATGATATACTTTCCAATTCTATTTAAAATTGATTAAGTAAGTTAAATCACATACCTTTGGTAGGTTGAGTTATAAAAATAAAAGGTACTACCCATTTATAAACTCAATAGACATTTACTTTGGGAAGGATTACCATTACTGGGGTCAAGCCAAGGAGTAATCGAACAGTGGCACATACACACATGTCAATGATATAAAATCCCAATTATGGAAATCACCATACCTAGGTTGGTAGGTGTTGTGGACATAATCACCAATGATGAATAACATATATGGAATGGGTATTAGAACATGACTCTAATGACGAAAGGCAAGACATATTAATTTAAAAGGTGATGATCAATGAAATCGGTGTGACCACATGACAATTTATAAAAAAATGAAACTTGAGGGATGATTTAAAGACCACCTACCAAGTTCTCTTATGACTCTCCCAATAAAATATCAACCTCTAGTCTATCCTAGATTAGAATAGATCTGAAGAACATATAAATTCCCTAAAATTGGGGGCCAGTGAGCATGCATCTAAATAGCATTTTCAATAGGAACAAGAATGAAAAATCATTTAAAAGGAATCAAGATCTTAACAGCATATATTTAACGAGATAAACAACGATTGAATTAGACATTGAATGGTGATATGGGATAAAATCCTAGTTTATACCTTCAATGGAGATAAAAGGGAGAAAAATATTGGTTATATCTACTAGAAATATGACTTAGAGGATGGTTTGATTTAATTTGGTTTTTAAGGGAAAAATTATAACATCGCCCAAAATTGGCCTTCACATGGTTTGGCCACCTGGTTTTCCAAACCCTACACAAACCTTGAAAAGTCTATTGTAGGTATGGGGAACCCACATGGTTAGGCCACATGGTTATAGAAAACATGTTTTTTCCATGAACAAACACGTCTACAATTTGTCTATAGTTTTTGGCATTGTCGTGTGATCCCTTGCGCACAGTTAGGGAAAAACTTATTCCCAACATAACCCCATTGTCTAGCCTTTCACGATTATAACTAACCATTCATTCTATATTTCATCGTTTATTCTAACTCCATGGTGAGCCTTTTTATCACAAAAAATCTAGGTTCATGGCTTAGAAAAATCCCCAGACTCCCCGGAGACCTTCACAAACTGATTAGGAATCCATATTACATCCATAAAATATAATTAGACCAAAATTAAAAGTATCCATACCTTAGTCAAAAATGGGTTCTTATAGTCTTCCACATTAAAGGAACTCTTCTACAATATCACCTTCCATGGGTGGTAAAACGCTATATAAGAATTACTCTGGCCATTAGGCATATACGTCAGCCTTCTACTCATGAGTCTTGTCTTGTACACGATTTTACTTCTATACCACCCATATTAGAGGGACAGACCAGGCTCAGAGAGCCATAGTGATCTGGTTAATGATGTGGATAGGATACCCATCAAAATAAGCATTAATATCTAGCTCAAATTCCTCGGTATCATAAGTATGATATGGTTCGACATGATAACGATGAAGCTTTGAGGCATGGAAGATATCGTTCGTAGCACGACACCTCGAAGGTAGTATAAATTGATCGCCTACCAGCTCTACTCTCTCCATGATCTCAAATAGTCCTAAACAATAAGGAATAATCATCCCCTTCCAATGTATCTTTGTATTCTCTATCCTAAAAAACACCCTCAAGAAAACAATATCCCCAATATCAAACTCTTAAGGTCATTTATGGGGATTGACATATGATTTATGTCTAGACTAAGTAGTACACATATGCTTTCTAATCTGCTAAGCCTTATCCTAAGTCTCCTAAATGATATTAGGACCTAGTAGGGATGACTGTCCTACCTCTAGTTAGTACATGGATGAATGAAATGACATAACATAAAATTTCACAAAAGGAATCATCTAAATCATAACCTAAAAGATATTTCTATAAGAGAAATGAATGATTGGGATATGATTTTCTGAAGAACCACTGAAATAAAGGATGAATGCTTGCATCATGTTCTCTATAACCATAATCATTCATTCTTGATGTCCATCTATTTGATAGTGAGAAGTTGTGCTCATGAGAACCTGTGTACCCAAAGAATTCATTAACCTCGTCCAAAACCATGATGTAAAACAAGCTCCCATAACTGAAATGATATTTTTTGGGGGTAAAAATCCCTCAATGTAACATGTAGTACTTTTGGGATTATTGTGTTTCTTGGAAAAGTGGGTTTTCAAGGTATGTTGTGGATATCCAGAGAGATCGTTGACTAGGAAAGTTGACAAAGATCCAAGTCAGTGGAATTGATGCAATGGAAGCAGTGTAGTAAATTGGGTACAAAATGTGATGTCATTTCCGAGTGCCTACCAAATTTTTGGGGTCTAAAATTTGGAGTTTTGTGTTGAGTCAGTAAGGTTTTCCTTATGACTTTTCTATTCCTTCTTGTTTTGAAAATCAAAAACACCTTATCTTTAAGGAAAATTACTTTATAAGGAAATCTCTTTTATAAGGAAAATTGATTTTATAAGGAAAATACCTTTTATAAGAAAAATTATCCTTATCATATTTTCATTCATATATTTCTTAAGTATAAGTTTCGAATTCATTTCCATATTCTCGGAATCGTTTAAAACCTTGGTATGAAGCATTCTGTTTTAGGCTCTGAATTCTGGATAAGAACTGTAATGAAGTTCTACTCTGAATTCTAGATACGAACTCTCATTACGAATTCTGATGAAGAATTCTCATTACGATTTCTGATGACGAATTCTCATTACGAATTCTGATGACGAATTCTCATTATGAATTCTGATGACAAATTCTCATTACGAATTCTGATGATGAATTCTCATTCTGAATTCTCATTCTGAATTCACCTATTAAACAGAATCTAATCATCTTTGTTTTATACACTTTGAATTTGTTTAGACTCCGAAAATTACTTTTGGTTAACCTCCGAGATTTCATTTTTATTATGATTTTATAATTTTTCTACTCTTTAATATTTTTTTACACTCCAAACATTCACTCCGAATCTTAAACTACGAACTTTTTTAAGTTAGACTTAAAACGATGTCGTACTTTCTATTACACTTGTTTTGTAATAAAACGATGTCGTCTTTTATGTTATAAACAAACCGTTGGTTAAGTTACACGTGTACAGGTCCCTCAGATTTTTAAGGAAAATATGACCATTGGAAAGGAGGCGGACCTTACCTATAAATACGAGCTCATTTGAAAGAGCTCAGGGTTAGCTGAACTGCTGAAAGGCTGACTGATCTTCGACTCATGTGATTACATGCTTGAAGTGATTTCTAGAGAGAGAGGCTCTTATTAACTCTCAATGATTCGTGCGACTCCGAATGATGGTGATTTCATTCGAGGACTTCCGGGGATAGGAAGACAGAGGTTTCCAACACCTTGATGTTGAGGGCTTCCTTGCTGAGGAAGACAGAGGTTGCTAAATACCTTGAAGTTGATGGCTTGTGGGGATAGCAAGAAAGAGACTCTGATCTTTATATCGAGGTCTTACCCAAGTGTGGGTAAGATAGACTTGCTTGAAATTATAAATCAAGGTACCTTTATCCAAGGTTGTTGGATACCCTTCTCTTTGGGTTAAAAGACTTATATCTTGTTACTTGTAGTTTTACTACTTGTTTTTTTCCGCTGCATTTTGTATTATAAGGAAAGTATAATTTTCTTATACTTCCATACTTTTACTCTGTTTCATTTAGATTCTATATGATTTATGGTAGAATCTCATATTGTAATCTTTTGTTAAGTTTCAATTTCCGAAACCATATTTCCAGAACCTACTTTCGGAATCTCTTTCCAGTTTTAAGAAAGTTCATAGGACTTGATGTTTATAACTTCATTCATTATTCCAAGTTTTCATTTAGTGTTAGAGGTATTTTGAATTTGTTTAGTTTAACTTTTTTAAACTTAGCCCTTTCCTTTGCTTATGGAAAATATTTTTAATCGTATCTAACTTTAAAGGTTCCAAAGGAATTTTTAAAGTGTACAATTCACCCCCCCTCTTGTATATTGAGCATCTACATCATTATTTCGATCCTGCAATTGGTATCAGAGGAGGTCTCTAAAATACTAGTACTTACGTATAAGTTTTTCTTGCTCACATTCTCATTCTGAACTTTCCCATTCCGAACATTATTATTACGATCTTTTTCTACTAACAAGTTTGTGTGCCAAAGGTTTTTTAAGTATGGCAGGAATTAATGTTGGTTCCATTGATAATCTAAATCCTACAAGACCATCAATCTTTGATGGTAATGATTATGAGTACTGGAGAGATCAAATGAAGACTTTTGTTATCAATACTGGAGTGGAAAACTTTGTTATGCTTACTGGTGATTATAAAATTCCTAATAAGGAAGTTAGAACTTTTACTAACCAGGAAACGCAAGAGTGTCAACTCAACTATAAGGTACACAATAATTTACTTTGTTCAATGACTAGAAATATATATAGCCAAATTTCTTCTGGTGAAGTAGCTAATTGTATCTAGAAGAAGTTAGAAGTTACAGACATTGGAACTTCTAAAGTGATTGAAACTAGGAGAGCTATTCTTAGAGATGAATACCATGGATTCAATTTTCCTTATGGTGAACCAATCTATAATTTTCAACAGAGATTTATGACTATTGTCAACATTTTAAAGTCTATGGGAGAGAAAGGGTTAGATTATGAAGCACTTGTGGATAAGATAATTGATATTATTCCCAATGAGTGGGAATCCAAAAGAACAGCTATATATGATAACAGGAAGGTCACTCGAATTTTTCTTGATGAGTTATTTGGAACTCTTCTCCAACATGAAACCAGAATGAATAAAGATGCTGACAACATCAAGAAAAAAATGGAAATGTTACTGTTGCTTTTACAACAACATCAAATCAGATGAAAGCTAAGAATCCTGAGAGAGTAACCAGATCCAAGTCTAAGAAAGTTATTTTCCAATTAGATTCTAGTGAAAGTGAAATCTCAGAAAATGAGTTAGAAAATCTTGCTCGAAGGATGAAAAAGATAGCTGGTCAGAGAAATTTCTAATCAACGTATAAGAAAAAGGAAAGGAAAGATAGGAAAGATCGAGAAGTTACTTGTTATGAATGCAAGAGAGCTGGATAAATTAGACCATATTTCCCTTTTCTCAAACAGAAAGAAAGGAAAGAAAATCATTCAGACAGGAACAGAAAGATGTATTATAAAGTTGAAGCTAAGAAAGTGCTGAAAGAAAATGATACTTGGAGTGCCAGTGGTGGTAATTCTTCGGATGAATCTTCTGATTATGAATATTCAGGATAGAATAATCTTGGTCTGATAGCCAGATTACCTATTGATAATCATTGTTTTAGGGCTAAGGTACGAAATGCTGAATCATTGACCAATTTTTCTTTAAATTCTAATGATAGTAAGTATTATAACTCTTCATATGAAGAGTCCTCTTCTGATGAAGAAAATACTTTACCTACTTATGAATAAGTTTCTAGGTTTGCTGAACTTCTTGAGATTGAGAATTCCAAACTCAATAAGAAACTTGATAAGGAAAACTCTAGGAATAATATTCTTACAGAAGAGATATCAGATCATTCTAATGATCTTGATAAGAAAAATGCTGATTTTGAAAGTATTTCAAAAAAACTTGAGGAAGTATGTTCTGAGAAGAACAAACATTCTAAAGATTTAGAAAAGGTAATTTCTAAGAAAAATGTTTTCGAGCCTAGGTCTAGTTTTAAAACTAATGATTTTGATGATAAAAACTTGGTTATAAAACTCAAGTCCAAAATTTTTTCCCTAAATATGAGTTTATCAAGCTTTACCCATGGTAAAGAAAATTTTGATAAAATGTATTTCCAAATACGACCATTAAGAAATAAATCCAGATTTGGTTATACCCATGCAAAACCAATTTTTAGTAACAATTATTTTGTTCCTCAAAGTGTCCAATTTTGTACTAAGTGTCAATGTGGTGGTCACTGGGCAATGAATTTTTCATTAAACAAAACCCAATCTCTAGGATTTCACAAAGCTTATTTCTCTAAGAAGATGTGGGTACCTAAAATTTTATTGTCTGGAAATATCAGATCCAAACAGGTTTGGATTCAGAAAGTCTAATTTTCTTCTTGATTTTAGGAAAATAAAGAGAGTACCAGCAAAAATACATGGTAAATGGATAGTGGATGTTCTCGGCACATGACTGGTAAAAAAAGCTATTTTGAAAAGATTATCAAAACGAAAGGAGGAAAGGTAACTTTCGGAGACAATGCTAAGGGAGAGATTGTTGGTATTGGTAATATTGTTCTTTTAGGTAAAACATTGATTTCAAATGTTCTTTTTGTTAAAGGTCTTAATCACAACCTCATTAGCATATTTCAGTTATGTGATGAAGGTTACCTTGGGAATTTTAGGAACGATAAGTGCTTAGTTCACAATTCCAAGGAAGAATTTATTCTCTCAGCCAATAGGCATGAGAATGTTTACACCTTAAATTTAGAAGACCTCAGGAGCCAAGATTTTCCTTGCCTAAGTGCAATGGAAGATCATTCCTAGTTATGGAATAGAATACTAGGTCATTGTAACCTTAGAAACCTATGTAAACTCACTAACAAAAAACTGGTTAAGGATCTGCCGGAGCTTAGATTTGATTCTTCTAAAGTTTGTGATCCTTGTCATTATGGAAAGCAACATAAATCTAGTTTTAAATCAGTCGGTGAAGTCTCAACAACTGATGCATTGCAGTTACTGCAAATGGATCTTTTTCTACCAACAAAAACTGGAAGCATTGGAGGCAAATACTATGTGTTTGTTCTAGTTGATGATTACACTAGATTTATTTGGGTTTATTTTCTAGCAAAGAAATCTGAAGATTTTTCGTATTTCAAAAGTTTTAGAGCTCAAATTAAAAATGAGAAAAACCTTCCATTGAAAACTATTCATAGTGATCATGGAGGAGAATTTCAAAATTCTGATTTTGAAACGTTTTGTAGTAGAAAACGTATTACTCACAATTTTTCAGCACCTAGAACTCCTCAAAAAAATGGTATAGTTGAGAGAATAAATAGAATTCTTCAAGAGATAACTAGAACCATGTTGAGTGAATATTCTGTAGCTATACATTTCTGGGATGAAGCTGTAAGTACTGCTTGCTATACTATAAATCGAGTTTTGATTAAACCTTTTCTTAATAAAACTCTTTATGAGTTTTGGAATGGTAGAAAACCAAAACTATAACACTTCAAGGTTTTTGGTTGAAAAGTATTCATTTTGAAGACTAAAGATAACTTACATAAATTTGCACCAAATCCGATGAAGGAATTTTCATAGGTTATTCCACAACTTCTAAGGCTTATAGAGTTTTTAATAAAAATACTTGTACTGTTGAAGAAACAGTGCATGTAAAATTTGATGAGTCTGATCCTTTTGTTTTTATACCATCCCAGTCTACATCCTCAGATGTGTTTTAAAAAACTGATTGTCAACCTTTGATAGAAGAACCTTCTGATAAGGATAATGTTCAAGAAGATACTTCTAAGACATTTACCCTAGAAGACTTTCTACCCTATGTTGATGAATAGGTTTTTCAAAACCCAAATAAGGTGTTTCTTAAGAATCATCCCAGTGATAGAATCATCGGTGATGTAAATCAACATGTATGGACTAGAAGTTCCTTAAGAAATGAATTAGAACATCTAGAATTTCTTTCCCAATTAGAACCTAAAAGCACTGATGAAGCTTTAAGTGATGATGATTGGATCAAATCCATGCAAGATGAACTAAATTAATTTGAAAGGAATAAAGTCTGGACCTTGGTTGAAAGACCTAAGGAAAATTCTGTTATTGGAGTAAAGTGGGTCTTCAGAAACAAATGTGATGAAAATGGAGTCATAGTAAGAAATAAAGCTAGACTTGTTGCTAAAGGCTATAAACAACAAGATGGAATAGACTGTGAAGAAACCTATGCTCCAGTACCTAGACTTGAATCTATCCGTATTCTACCTGCCTTTGCAGCATTCTTTAATTTTAAACTTTTTCAGATGGATGTGAAATGTTCTTTTCTTAACGTTTATGACCAAGAGGATGGTTTTTTTGAACAACCTCCTGGATTTGAAGATACAAAACATCCTGGTCATGTTTTTAGACTTACCAAAGCTCTGTATGGTCTTAAACAAGCCCCATGAGCATGGTATGATAGGCTTACTGGATTTTTTCTTCAAAATAACTATGTTAAGGGAAATGCAGATCCAACCCTTTTTATAAAGAAAGATAAGAAAAATGTTTTGATTGTTCAAATTTATTTTGATGACCTCATATTTGGTTTAACTCAGCAATCTTTAACCAACTCTTTTGCAAGTCTAATGAAATATGAGTTTGAAATGAGTATGATGGGTGAGTTAACTTTTTTCCTTGGTTTTAAAATTTCTCAAAAACCAGAAGGAACCTACATATCTCAACATAAGTATATTAAATATCTTCTTAAAAAGTATGGTTATGGTAACACTAAGAGTATGATTACTCTCATTGGTACCTCAAATTCATTAGATCTTGATGAAGCTGGTAAACCAGTAGATCAAACATCCTATAGAGGTATGATAGGAAGTTTACTTTACTTGACAGCTAGTCGACCAGAATGAATGTTATAAGTATTCTTATGTGAAAGATATCAATCCAATCCTAAGGAACCTCACTTAAAGACAGTACAAAGAATTTTTCGCTACCCTAAAGGAACCATGGATCTAGGATTATTTTATACTTCTAGAAATGATTTTGTTCTAGAAAGATTTTCTGATGCTGACTTTGGTGGATGTAGAATGGATAGAAAGAGTACATCTAGAACTTGTCATTTCATAGGAGATTCATTAGTTTCTTGGTCCTATAAGAAGCAACATTCTATAGCACTCTCCACTGCTGAAGCCGAATATATAGCAGCTGGTAGTTGTTGTGCTCAAATGTTGTGGATGCAACACACACTCACAGACTATGGCTTGAGTTTTACTAAAACTCAAATTTTGTGTGATAACTCAAGTGACATTGCTCTTAGTAAGAACCTTGCACATCACTCTCGTGCAAAACACATAGATATTAGGCATCACTTTCTTAGGGATCACACACAAAAAGGAGATATTATTCTTCAGTTTATCGGAACGTAAGATCAACTTGCTGATATTTTCACAAAATCCTTTCCTTCTAATAGATTTTAATACATTAAAAAAAAGTTAGGAATGATAACCATAAGGTAATCCTTTTTAATTAACTTTATGTTGAAAAAGTCTCCTTACAGTAATAAACTCCTTTTCATAAGGGGAGTACATTTTATTGTTAAGAGTAACGAAGTTTTTCAAAGTTTGTTTTCAAACTTTTCGGAACTAAAATTCCGGAATAGTAATTTTCAGAACTAAAATTTTCGAGAATGGATATTTTCATACAGAAAACTTCTGGAATGGAAATTTTCATATTGAAAACTTCCATAATGAAAATTTTGTTCTGGTATTTCCATAACGATATTTTCGTACCGAGGTTTTCATAATGAGTTTTTCATTTTTCAATTTCTTGTAATGAAATTTTCGTACTGAGTTTTCCATTCTGAGTTTGTTTTTCGTAGTGGTTTTTGAGAACTATGTCTTTTTGTAATAAAGGTTTTTCGTAGTTTTTTCTAGAATGTTACACATTACGAATAATCCTCCTAAGACAATCCGAAAGGTGTGATTTCTTTATTCAAAGTTTTCGTAGTCATACTTTACTTGCTGGCATTTTCTTACATTTTGTGTTCGAATTATAGTTTTCTTAAATCTTTGTTTTAATAAAAACCTCAAAAGATTGGATTCAAGTTTTCTTGAGAATTGGTTTTCAACCGTCTGATCTGATCTCATCTTGTCACAACGGTTCGATCAACTGAGGATGTTGAACCGTCTTCTAGTTGCCCATATAAAGGGGACCCCAAATGGTTGTCCCGCATCGGTTTTCAAGCTCCAGCATCTCGAAGCTCTGCCTCTCCATTTTAAAGCCGTTCTGAACCTCAGATTTCTCCATTCCGAACTTCTCAGAGGTATTAAGATCCGAATTTCTATGGAAGTAGCTTCTCAAGACATGTCTTCCTCTAACCCGATTTCCAAGTGGTTAGTATATAGAGAAAGGTTGGTTCATCTTGATTTCTTCAACAAGTATGATTCTCTTATATCCAAGAATATAAAGCTCAATGGATGGGAGGATGTTGCTGTATCCAAGCCCGGAAATCAAGTTGAAGTTTATTCATATTTGCTTATAGAGTTCTATGAGACGGTTTCCTTCTACAAGGAAGATGGCAAGGAGAAGTAGTCGTTTACGTCTTACGGTAAGACTTATAAGCTTTCTTATGACGAAGCAGCCAGCTTGGTAGGGCTGAACAATGAAAGTGAAGTTGAGTTTATTTATCATGTGTTGCCGGATTCAAAGGGAAGCTTCGACAAGGAAAAGGCTTTGGAAACTCTTGTACTATCAGATGATAAGGCTCCGAAGATTTCTTCTTTGTCTACAAATTTCTGGATTCAAGAATTATTGGTACAAGGCCTTTTCGTACCGAGAAAGGGTGACAAAGATAGTTTGAAGAAGATTGATATCTACATCCTATATTTTCAGATAAATATGAGGTAGTTTAATCTGATGAAACACATTCTTATTACTCTTGAGAATGTTAAGAAAGGGAATCTGAGAGCTCAAAACATAATTTATCCAGCAATCCTCTCAATGTTGATAGTTCGGTGCCTTGAGTCTTTCAAGGAGGCTTGAAAGTCTATGCCAAGAGTTTTAAAGATTATGTTGGTGAGTGATGGTACTCTCAAAAGGATGGATGTATCCTTTGACAAGAAGACTGGTCAGTTTATTGATTTACTTGCTCAAGAAGAAGCGGTTACGAATGTTGCTGATCCGAAAACTTCTAAATCAGTGAAGAAGAGGAAGTTAAAGGATGTTGTAGTTGAAGCAGAGAATCCCAAATTTAAGGAAGTTCATTCCACACCTCCAAAACCCAAGAAGAAGAAAGTATACCCAGATGAAGTTGTTTCTAAATGGAGGGAATCAAAGAGAAGAGAGTCCAAGGGGAGCCTCAGTTTGGCTTGGATCCTGCGGAGGCTAAGGCCTTGAAGGAAAGAACTGCAGATGAGCTAGAAAAATAGGTAAAAGAAAAGAAGCTTAAGAAGAAGATGTCTGAAGCTGAGGTAGCTCAGGCTTTGTTAAAGTTTAATGGGATGGTTTCAGCAAACATTTTTGTTCTGAGATCTTTTTCTTTGGAATCTCTACCTGAGAATCCAGAAATAAACATTGTTGCTCCGGAAGAGGCAGTAGCTAAGCCTGTTGCGGAAGTAGAGCAGATTGAGCAAGTGGAAGAAGAAGAAGCTATTGCTGAAGGATGTGGTGAAACTGGAGATGTTTAAAAGCAAGTAGATGATTATAAGGGGACACCTTCGGAACATTTGTCATGCCGAACATCAGAAGATGAGTCTTCTAAGTTAGTCACTCCAGGAAAGGATGACGAGAAAAGAGAAGAAGAGGTAGCTTATAATGCAGAGGAAGAACAACTTCTACATGTTATTTCTTAAATGGAGAACGTAGAAGGTGGTGCTCAGAAAGTTGCTGATGATGAAGATAATGTTGTTCTAGTTTCTGATAGTGAAAAGAGAACTTCGGAACATGACTCCATTCTAAAAAAGGACAAGGGAAAGAAACATGTTCTTGATACCCTGAGCTCAGTAGTTGTAAAGAGAAGGTAAGTTGGTAGTTCTTCTAAGAAGAAGGTTGAGCATTTTGAAGAAGAAAATTCTCCAAGAAAAGTCTCGGATTCGGAGTCATCATCGTTGGGGCATGACTTTGTTGTTCAGTCTTTAAAGAAGTTGGTGGGTACAATTCCAACTTTCTCAAGTATTGATTCAAGATGCCAGATGCTCCAACATGCTTTGAATCAGAAAACAGACTCTGTATCCATGGTTATGGACAAATGTGTTGAGATAGAGGCTCGGTTTAAAACTTTCTTTGTTGGCTATGAAGCCCATAAAAGATCTTTCAAGAGGATGACTAGTTGGTCGAGGAAGACTGTGGAGGAGATGAGGCTCTTTGATGAATTCCAAGATAATGTGAAGGATGACTTTGAGACAGAAGATAGGAAGATAAATGAACATACTTCATCTTTTGAAGAAAAGTTGATAGATGAAAAGAATTTCCAGATTCAAGAAGTCAGAGATCTGAATGGGAAGATGAATTCTGTTTCTCAAAACTGGAAATTTGAAAGGGATCATCGGATTGAGTTTGAAGAAAAGTTGAAGGCTCTGGAAGAAAAGATTAAAACTCCGGAAGAAAAGCTTAAAGCACAGGAAGAAAAGATTGAAGCTCAAAATGCAATAATTTTTATTTTAGAGAAGAAATCCGAGGAAGACTATAAAGACTTGAAGAAGATAAAGACTATTCTTAAGGGTCTCATGGTGAAGGAAAAAGATCCAAAATAGACAGATCTGATCTTTTGTTGTATCTAAATTTCTTTGTTGTTGAGCTTCCAAAAATAATGAAATTTGTGCTTTCTGGTTTCTTTTGTTGTTTCTACTAATTTTTTCAGGTACTTTGTTATATTTTCCATTCCCTTGAATTATTTTTGAAAATCACAAAGGGGGAGAAGTAAAAGAACCCTACTAAAGGGAAAAATAATATTAAAAAAGGAAGAGAAAGAAAAAAAAATCTAATAGAGTTTATCTAAGGGGAGTTTTTCATTAAAGAATACTTTCTTATTCCTAATGAAATATCATTCCGGAAATCGAGAATACAATCCTTATAGTTTCAAAGCCTAAGGGGGAGTTATTCGTATTCATTAACATCCATAAGAAAAGGGAGATAAGCCTTAATGTTTTCTTTCTTCTCTGACTTTCATTTTCATAGGGATGTTTGTGCTCTCAAAAAAGGGGGGAGATTGTTGAGTCAATAAGGTTTTCCTTATGACTTTTCCATTATTTCTTGTTTTAAAAATCACAAACACATTATCTTTAAGGAAAATCACTTTTATAAGGAAAATCGCTTTTATAAGGAAAATCTCTTTTATAAGGAAAAATGATTTTATAAGGAAAATCCCTTTTATAAGGAAAATTATCCTTATCATATTTTCATTCATATATTTATTACGTATAAGTTTCGGATTCATTTCCATATTCTCTGAATAGTTTGAAACCTTGATATGAAGGATTCTGTTTTAGGCTCTGAATTCTGGATAAGAACTGTAATGAAGTTCTACTCCGAGTTCTGGATACAGACTCTCATTACAAATTCTGATGTAGAATTCTCATTACGATTTCTGATGACGAATTCTCATTACGAATTCTAATGACGAATTCTCATTATGAATTCTGATGACAAATTCTCATTTCGAATTCTGATGATGAATTCTCATTCCGAATTCTCATTCCGAATTCACCTATTAAAAATAATCTGATCATCTTTGTTTTATACACTCCGAATTTATTTAGACTCCGAAAATTATTTTTGGTTAAACTCTGAACTTTCATTTTGCTTACATTTTATAATTTTTCTACTCTTTAATATTTTTTTTACACTCTGAACATTCACTCTGAATCTTAAACTCTGAACTTTTTTAAGTTAGACATAAAATGATGTCGTACTTTCTGTTACACTTGTTTTGTAATAAAACGATGTTGTCTTTTCTGTTATAAACTAACCGTTGGTTAAGTTACGCATGTACAGGTCCCTCCGATTTTAAGGAAAATATGACCGTTGGAAAGGAGGTTGACCGTACATATAAATAAGAGCTCATTTGAAAGAGATTTGGGTTAGCTGAACTGCTGAAAGGCTGACTGATCTTCGACTCATGTGATTAAATGCTTGAAGGGATTTCTAGAGAGAGAGGCTCTTATCAACTCTAAAATCTTCGTGCGACTCCGAATGTTGGTGATTACATTTGAGGACTTCTGGGGATAGGAAGACAGAGGTTTCTAACACCTTGAAGTTGAGGGCTTCCTTGTTGAGGAAGACAGAGGTTGCCAACTACCTTGAAGTTAAGGGCTTGCGGGGATAGCAAGATAGACACTCCGATCTTCATATCGAGGTATTACCCATGTGTGGGTAAGACAGACTTTCTTGAATGTATAAATCAAGGGACCTTTATCCAAGGTTGTTGGATACCCTTCTCTTTGGGATAAAAGACTTATATCTTGTTACTTGTATTTTTACTACATGTTTGTTTCCGCTACATTTTGTATTATAAGGAAAGTATAACTTTCTTATAATTCCTTACTTGTACTTTGTTTCATTTAGATTCTATAAACTTTAAGGTAGAGTCTCATATTGTAATCTTTTGTTAAGTTTCAATTTCATGAACCATATTTCTGGAACCTACTTTCGAAATCTCTTTCCAGTTTTAAGAAAGTTCATAGGACTTAAAGTTTATAACTTCATTCCTTATTCCATGTTTTCATTTTGTGTTAGAGGTATTGTGAATTTGTTTAGTTTAACTTTGTTAAACTTATCCCTTTCCTTCGCTTAAGGAAAATATAGTTAATCGTAACTAACTTTAAAGGTTACAAAGGAATTTTTAAAGTGTACAATTCACCCCCCTCTTGTATATTGAGCATCTACATCATTATTTCGATCCTACATTTTGATTGATTCGTGAAAAGTGGATTTCCTTGACGAACTTTTGAGAATATTCAAAAAGCATGATTTTCATGAAGATGGTCTTTGAAAAGGGTGTTTTGTGAAGGGTAAAAGACGGTTAACGGTGATCTCCCCGAGTACGAAGAGCATCATGAATGGAGAATGTATGAGCATCACAAGTGGAGTGTTGTGGTGGTGTAATGAGTTTGATGATGATCCCCACAATTATGAAGAGAATTAAAAATAGTAAATTTTAGTGGATCTTTGTGAAAATGAGAACATTGTGGGGGAAAAGAGGGACCATTGTAAAATGGTGATGACGTGGTTGGAAGGTTCTAGAATCCGTGGATACGCCAATAAATATTCATGTACCCCCTTTAGAAGATTTGTGAAACTTAATGAAAATCTTAAGGCGTCAGATTCTCAAAGGTGGTTCACGAAGGTTGTATGTCAATAAGTTTTGTAAGGCTATAAAATCCTACTGAATATTCTAAGCATAGTAAAAGATTTTTCATCCAAATATCATCAGGATGACAATAGCCAACCTAATGTTATGAGAATCATGAAATTAAAGGAAATCACAAATTCTTAGTATGTTTCATGAAATAATGTATATTCAAAACATATAGTTTGGATTCATGAAAAAGGTGTTCTTCATGAATGATAAGTGAGCATCGTGAAAGGAAGAAGTTTCACAAAGGCTATTTAAGCTTCATTAAAGAAGAGCTTCATGAAGGTAGTGAGGATTGCGAATTATGTACAGAAGGCATTTCCCTGTAAATATGTGGTAAAGTGGTATTCATCAATTGGATGAATGTGGGAATTAAATAGAGAATGTAAATATAGTGTAGTATTCATTCATTAGGGATAATGAAGGGACATAAAAGTCCATAAATTGTGAGTAGATCCCTTCCAAGACCATTGATAAATTGAAGAGAAAGACGATGACCCTTTCCACTGATAGTGATCCATAGAAAGAGACATAGTGAGTAACCCCGGGGAATGCATTGAGAAAACTCTAAACCTTGTGAAGGTATTGAACCATGGTATACACATGATATACCCCAACCCATCATTATTGGTAGTGTGCCTCCGTGAACGTGGTACAATCAGCACATCATCATTGTATTCTCCTTTGATGTATCCATGTGAGGGTGAACCAAATAAAAATTAATGATATATTGGGATTCCTTTATTTTATTACATTAAAAGCATCATAATCAGATAAATAAAGAAATAATAAGATCTTCATTAACACATAAGTGAAAAAAATGTGACCATTATAATAAAAAAGTCATGATCTAGTGTGGTAGGAAGAATTTAGAAAAGAATATCCATATCCTGAATCAACCCCCCCCCCCCCCCCCCCTCTTGTGGTATCTTGGCCCATTTTGGACCTAACATGTTGGGATTGACCCCATGTAGTCATATGAGATCCTAAAAATACAATCATCCCAGCTCATCAACTATGAGATTCTTCTAGATAGGAAGGAAGTGGGATCCTTTTTTCAGTCTATCAATGACAACACATAAAGCATCGCTACCCCTAGAAGACCACGGTAAAATGAATACAATGTCCATGAAAATATATTCCCATTTAAATTTTGGTACAATTAGTTGTAGTTATAATTTTTAATGTCTTTGGTTCTCCACCCTTACCTACTGATAGTTGCAACACCAAATGATAAAACCATATGTTTGAATCTCAAGTCACTAATAGTGTTATCGCATTTCCCGATACATTTTCATGATTCCTGGATGAAATATACCCTATTAAGTGTGGGACTCACACATAAACTCCTCTCTCATGTATGTAGGAGCCCAGAAATTTATGTGTATATTTAGGATGTTGTCTCTATCCATATACCAATCTAGAGGCGGGTCATCTCCTAAAATACTCTCATGAAGAACCAAGCCCTCAGGATCGGAAATTTTCCTACTCTTCATATGGGTGAGGTAATTGTAAAGGATGGTAGATAATACAACTATTTAATACCATTAAAATACATATGCAACTCAGAAAATAGTTTAATCAATTTCCATTCATCACTAGCTTCTTTTACGGCATGTTCCAGAGTTTTTCAACTTAGCACATCCACTACCACATTTCCCTTCCTAGACATATAGGAAAAATCAAAATCAAAGGACTAAATATATTTGACCCATATTCTATATATGAGATTCAACTCAAATTTTTTTAAGATATATTTTAGGATCATTTGGTCTATATACACCATAATTTTATCACCCAACAGATATTATCTCTTGCAAAAAAAGGCAGGGACAACTAATACTAGATCAAGGTCATATATAGAGTAATTTATCTCATGAGGCCCCAACTTTCAAGATCTTTATGAAACAAATCTGTCCTATTACATTGTCACTACACATAAAACAATACCTAATGCATCGTTGAACACGATATATTCTATGCCAGGATCAAGAAGTATCAAAATCAGTTGTGATAAAATCCTTCATTCAAGCTCCTAAAAGAAATTATCACACTCTTATAACCACATAAACTATAAAACCTTACGTGTAAGACTTTTAAGAGGTTAAAAAGGCTTGAGAATTCCTTTCTGAAATTCCTGTAATATCTATCTATCCCTAAGAAAACATTTATATCAAATACATTCATGGGACACTCCCATGAAACTACACCACTTGCCTTATCTAGGTCAATAGACACACCTGATTCTAAGAATATATGACCCACTAAGTGATATTTGTCAATATAGAACTGGAATGTATCATGCTTCACATAAATATGATTCTCTATCAGTGTACTCAGGATAATCTCAATTTTTATTTCATGACCGCTATGAGTGTGAGAGTACACCAAGATGATTTCCAAAAATACTAAGATAATAGAATCTATATAGGGTTGGAACATCCTATTAATCAAACCCATGAAAATGATGGTCATGTTCATGAGACTGAATAGAATAATGAGGTAATAATAAAGTCCTTACCTACTATGGAAAGCTTTAAGAGGTATGTTTGACTTTCACCAGAAGATATCTCGATAAAAGTTTGATCTTTGAAAACACCCTAGATCCTTGGATATGTTCAAATAGATCATATATTAGAGGTATTTTATATCATTTCTTGACCATAAGTTGGTTCGACCATCTATAATACTTGTGTAGATGAAGAGTCCCATCTTCCTTCTTTGGAGAAAAATCACAGCAAAGCCCCAAGAGGAGGTATTAGGATGCATAAAAACTTTGTCCAACAAGTCCCCTAACCTTTTCTTGAGCTCCAGGAGCTCAGTAGGTTCCATCATGTATGGAGGAGTGGACATTGGAGCTGCTCCTAGAACAAGCTCGATTGTATTCTCAAACTCTCTCTTAGAAGGTAAGCTACAAAAATAATCATGAAGGATTTCATGGAAATGATCTCCAGAGAAAATTTATCCATATATAAACAATGATCCTCTATAATGATATTATAAATCATTGATGTAACTCCACCTAGCCCAATTTTCTATGGTCTATATGTACTAGCATCGACATCACACTCACCCTTATGTAGATAACAACAACCCATTGGTGATGAAAATGATACCCTATGACGATAGTATTCTACAAGGGTGTGATATGGAACCAACCAATCCAATATGATATTGAAATTTAATCCCATTACCTTGAGAACAAAGAGTTCCCCTAATAAAGGGTAACTACCTACCTAAAGGGTAAAGTCCCTACATTGGTGTATTCCCTCTTTACGTACTCCCAATGGTGTATCTAGGTTTATTATACCATAGTAATATTTTACTTTCATATCGAGACATTCCATGATAGATAAAGAGATAAAGGAGTGTGACGAAAATGTATCAAATTCAGAAAATACTGTTGTGGTGGATACTACAATAGTACCTCATACTGTAGAGAGTCTTACAGCCTGATCCTCGGGTAGTGGTTGTAGTGCGTAAAACTGACCCAATCCACGACCATATAAAATATCAAGACTATAAAAATAAAAAATGTTTTACTGGTGTTACAGGTGATATGGATCATGGCTACCAAATCCATGACCACCTCCTCAGCCAGTCATTTCGGTGATAGTCTAACTCCCGGCATGTAGTTGCATAAAAGATCTTGATCCTAAAGGTGGATCTAGGGAAAACCTCTTCTACAAGAATTGGAGAGAAATGTATCATATAATTGTTAAAGTTTCCCCATACAACTGCAATACCAGAACTTTAGAGGACCTCTATAAAACTGAAGATTCTAGTGCCCATGTCATCTACATTGGTGACACACCATAGAGATACCAGTACAGGTACTCTGGCTACCACTTCCCTTATAAGAAACCTCGAGATATCACTTCCTGCTATCAGAGGAACTACTATCCTTCCATGGCACTAGTCCCCTATGCCAGGTACTGTCACAATCCCTTGGGTTTCACTCATTATTAAGTGACCTATTTACTATTTAAGATAATGTACATAAGAAAAATACATTCACATGAATATGGATGGAATACTAGAGCCTTTCCTTGAAGTGTTTAGCACATGAAATTTCATCACCAATTAGAAGCAGTGTAAAGTGTTGCAACTCAATGTAACAAACTGAATGTTCCACGAATAAAATTTCACACTACTTGAGATGCATGAACATGCTAGTGCAGTCACCTCTTAGCATCTGAGGAAAGAATTAATCATATTATATAGTCTGGAAGTCATCCCATACCATACCCTGATGGTGACCAACCTAGGTAATCACATCCCATTAATACTTTTCCAAATTACACATCTAGTAAGTATAAATAATGAACCTCCTCTATAGAGGCATCTGTAGATTCTCAATGATAGAAAAGGTAACCTTTATTGAAGTCTCAACATATTGTGGACTTCCATTACCCAAGAAGGTAGGAGGATGATACTAGTGGAACTCATGGGTCAAATCATCGATTGTATGTAATCATTATGGAGAACCTTTTGTGGAGTTCATTAGACGTAGGAAACTATCATGAAGTAGAGTGATAATTCCCATATTATGTATAGAGGGAAGTGCCTTAATATCCACTAATAAAGTTAATATTGGTATATTAGGGACCACCACATCTGGATAATGGTCTCCCCCACACTTTTGGCACCTAACATGAGGATTTTGTGGAGGAATTGGACTACAAATGCAAAGAACACACCTTAGAACAAGATTTATGACGATAGTTTTCAACAGTCGTGGAAGATGAAAATAATAAAATTCTAAATGACCATGGTATACTACCCCAACTACCTTCATAGAAGGCCATGTTTTGGTAAGTTCTCAAGTATAAGCTTCATGGGATCTAGTTAATGATAGTCAAATATCACTTTGCCTTGTCATTTATTAGAAATAAATTTCACTTAATAACTCAAGTTTCACATTTAAATTTTTTTTCTCATTTCTATAGATCAAGGTTCATATATAATGGATTTCCATACCTAGTGAATCAATAATAATAAACCTTATCAATGAAAATGACACCCATTGGATTTTAATCTAATGGATCACTCAGTAAATTACCTATTCAAACACACGAGGGCCTATACACCTCATGAATTTAAGCTATCAATATCTCAATCATAGAAAATTTTTATAACAAGAAGTTATATATATATAAGTCTCACTCTGGAATCATAGGAATATCATGCAATTGTAACTAGTGAAATTCACATATATGGAATGGTACATGCATGCAATATGCATTCTAGGGGCTCGTAATGATTCATGTACCAATGCTCATTTCCCTCATATCATCAAGACAAGGATGAAATAAGATCCACAATAAAAATAATAATCAACAAAACCACATTGCATGTGTGTTACCCTATGGTGAAATGATATCAACAATAATGAGAAAAACATAACAACAATTTTAATTAAGGAATATTGGAATTTTTCCCGAACATGGGTTCAAAATGACAAATCATAGATTATGAACAAGTTATAAGCTTTCCTAATATCCGATATATTTTGTCTAAATAGTAAATCAAGAAATTAACTCCTTATAATACCACATTGTGATGTCCTGGACCAAGATTCCATTGATGTTTCCCCAAGATGAATTGGTCTCATACCTCAAGCACATATCCATGAACATCAGAGGCTGCCAAATAACAGCGATGTCCTGTGGTTTGTCCATGGGGATACTATTAGCTCATTACCAAACTAAATCATAGAGTATGAATATAACATAACAGGAGATAAGTAGAGATAGCAATTTAATAAACATATGTCATAATAAAATCATGGTGAAGTAACAAATAACTAAAAAAACTAACACTCATATACAATAGTTTATGATGATATTTCATGTATCTAAAAATATGGAAAACTTGGATATGGAGATGCAGATAAGACATTCTAACAAAAATTATAGAAAAATAATCTGAAATTATCCCCAACATACCAAGCTCTATGTCAGCCATCTATTACCAGGTCTATCCAATGTAGTCATATAATTAGGTCTTTGAAGTTGTACACTTTCCTTAATCAACACCTTCATATATATAGTCCTCCCGGGTACTGATAGAGGCTTTGATAGGGTGTGAGATAAATCTCAGTAGGCCACCACCAACAGTGTCAATAATATCAAGTCCATGTAATATAAATTTAAACAATGAGCAAAAAGTGTATATAAAAGAAAGAAATGTATTAATATAAATACCCAAGTACACACTTCATCCCTTTTTTGGTGTGAAAACATGTAATTAGTTAATTAATTAATTAAGTTACAGTTAATGTAATTAAGTCTCCTAAGTTAAATCGAGCACTAACATGATAATAATTAAGAATAAAAGGTTAATAAGGAATCTTTTAGGTTATTTATAATGAAGAGGTTACAAATTGATAAAGAAATAAACCTATACCTAAAGTGTCTCCGACTCAATAGTAACAGAATCCTAGCTACGGTTTAAGTGTGTAATCTACGTATAATATTTCATGGTCTTCCATAATAGTGTGATCTAACCGAGTATAAGGAATATATACAAGGTAAAAAAGAATAATCGATGGCCAGACCCAAGGATGTAACCAAAGAATTTCTTGTTTTTAGAAGATATTTTACATATAAGTGATTGAGACCATAACTTTAAAAAACATAAACATTACATATAATTGTTCGAATACATAAACATTATAAAAAAATATGCCCAAATACTGTAGTGGGTATAGTGCCTTTGGAAACATGGAAACATAAACACTGGTTCATAAGTGAGCTAGATTATCTCCCACTAGGTTCTTCATGATTACAACCCTTCTTAGACACATAAAACATAATACATGTCTTCACAACATGGGGAAGGAAACATAAAAAGGGGTAAGTTAAATTGATCAGTAAGGGTAAATAAGGGATACATGTAAGAATAAACATGAGCATAAGGGAATGAGAATAAATGAATCATGGAATAATTCATGGATGTTTATAACACATGAATCAAAATGAAGTAAAGGACATAATACCTAAATTCATTACATAGCAGTAAGACATGGAATTGTTGAAACACATAAGAATATATTGATTTTAATAGTATCCAAGGCATTAATTCCAAGACCATCTTAGTGGAAAAAAGTTCTTTACAAAATCATGTGAACCCCCATTCTAGACCTTGTTGACGCTCCTTTCGTCACAGAATCTAAAAATCGGAAAAGGGGAATATCTGAGTCCAATGTGATTCATCCTTTGAAGAAACATCAAAAATCGACAAAGGGATGCACAAGGAGAACATTGCCCATATATCGCGCAAGTTCCCTCTTGGTCGCGCAAGTACACTTGCGCGCCGCCTCAATACTTGCGCGACTCCTCATGTTCGTGCAAGGGACTTGCGCGAAATATGTGGTAACCGCCTGGTAACCGCCCAGTAACCGCCCGGGGTCTTCTTTTGCCTATAAATAGACCCTGTGGGCCCCCCATTGAAGAGGATCTTTTTCCAGAAACTCGGATCGAAGCTCCCGACGCCCAAGTCTCTTCTCAAAGCTTCCAGAACACTTCTAAAGTAATTTCTTACCTAGAATGGAAGATCTAAAGAGAAGAAGGAAGGCCTAAGTGTTGAAACTTATCAAACACTTGCGCGCCGACTTAATTCCTTCAATATAACTTGCGCGTCCCTCTTCTGGAAGAACCTCAAGAGGATGGTAAAGGGTTTAATAAAGAGTCGCTCAAGCATTTCAATACTGGTTAAAAATCGCGCAAGTGCCCCTAATGTCGCGCAAGTATACTTGCGCGACCAATACTTGCGCGCCGCCGCAGGACTTGCGCGCCTTTCAAGACTTGCGCGCCCCTATCTTTTTGGGTGCCCATCTTGCCCATTTTTACCCCTCTTAAAGCCATTTCACCCTTCCTATTCAAGATTCAGTCTTCAAGATACTCTTCAAAGTCATTTATGGCATGATTTCTTGATTTGACATCCTTATCTGAAAGGAATTCTGTGAAATACCTCTCAAAACCTAGTGATTTAAACATCTTTATGTCACCAAAGATTGAGAGTTCATTCATTCAACCTCATCCTTTAAGATGAAGAGAATCCTAACCTGGGTCTCCTTTTCAGGAATAATCCCCAGTTATAAAAACCTTTGATATGGGCATCTTCCTCAGGAGTAAGCCCCAATCAAGTCCTCTAATCTTGAGCATCTTTCTTAAGAATAAGCCTCAATCTCAAATATGGGCATCCTCTTCAGGAGTAAGCCCCAACCCTTAATCCTTAACCTGGGTCTCCTTTTCAGGAATAAGACTCAGTCATAACCTTGGGCTTCCTTTTCAGGAGTAAGCCCCAAGTCCCCTAACCTAGGCTTCCTTCTCAGGAATAAGTCCTAGTCATAAATCTTGGGCTTCCTTCTTAGGAGTAAGCCCCAAGTCTCTTAAAATTTCTCTTAACCAGTCATAAATTACCTTTGATTTGGGTTTCCTTTTCAGGAATAAAACCCAATCATAAGTCCCCTCCTAACTTGGGCATCCTCCTTAGGAGTAAGCCCCAAGATTAGAGTATTCAAATCTCCATGAAGCACATATAACTTTGTGGACCCTGTTCTTGGATTTTTCTCCCTAAAAGTAAATCCTAAACCTTCGTCTATCTGGGCAGTCATCCATACATAAGCCCCAAACAAATTCTTATGATTGCATCTTTTATGGCACAATTGTCTAAATTTTACCAATACCTCTTGTTTCTCACACCGAGCATGACTCACGTGAGCTTAGAGTGTAAAAGTAATTATGACATTCATCTTTGAGCCATCAATCATAAACATCATATCCCATACCTCGAACTACGTGGGTTCTGATTCCTTTTTCAAAACAAAGGATACGTAGGTAGCCCATTTATGGGTTCGATCCCAACATTGAGATAATCTCTGTCCTTCTGAATGACGATAAACTTCAAGTGCCCCACTGAGTGGCTTTAAAACCAGCCTGGTCATCAAAATGACCAAGAGACTTTTATATAAATGTTTTGAAGGATACCATTGACCAAGAATCTCTAAACAAATATAGATGATTCCATATTGATGAAGAACCTCGAATACATATAAAAGATTCTCTAAATTTCTTGCATATTTAATCATTGATTGTTAAAACTAAAGGAAAGCTCATTTTATACTTGGTAATGTAATAAGGATTCACGAACTTAACTTAAATATATAAAGAGAGTCCCGGAGTAGACAATAATTCCCCTCAAAAAGGTGTGATGAGTCCGACCTCCCATCCTCTCGACCAATGCAAATTCCTAAGCCTCATTAGCCCACAAGCTAATGAGCGCCTGCCTTTGGAAAGTAGGTCCAAACGGATGTGGAATCATTGGATGTTTCCTGTTCTACGAACAAACCCGTTAGAAACCGATCGGAACGTTTGAATCTCCCGTCCAAGAGGTCATCCCCGGATTCCGCACGAAACAAAAATGGTGAACCCGACGTGAATCCTTAACCAAGTTAAAATGATGTTCTTATTATCTGTTAGGCCCTTTGGGACAACAAGGCAATCATTGACATATGATCATCCAAAAGATGCAGTAGCCGGATTCATCTTGATTATGTCTGTTACATGGAACAGGCATTCTTTTTTCAAGATCTTCTACAAAAATGGCTTTCCTTAAGTTCACCCCTGTGAATACTACTGCTGGGAACACCTCTACTGTGAGGTCTGCTGCTCTGAAAACCAATGCTGCTACTCCTACTGGAACGTCATCCGCTCTGAGGATGACATCACCAACTCAGCGTCTTCAACGCTGTGTTTCTAATGCACTGGTTAAGGAGTACCGTCGCAACGGTACTATCCCAACTCTGGAGGCTGCTCGTCAAGCCCTCCAAGTTAACAATTCTACCTGGTCGTCCGGACAACGGCGACCAGCAATCAAGAAGCAGGCGGTGCTGACTACCGTCTCCAACCGTTTCGGGTCGTTATCCCCAGAACGCAATTTCCATTCACTCCCTTATTCCGAGGAAGTGAATGAGCAGGTCCCGCAGGACCTTAATTCAAAAAGACAGGAGTCCTTCTCAAGGGCTCCCATCAACAATCGCCGCCAGACTCGTGCGGTAGTGCGCCCTCAACATGATGAGGGTACCGACTCCAGGAATTCAGCTCAGGTTCCTCGAACCCGAGCAGGCAAGATGAACCGCCAGAGACGGAATCCGGTTAACAATAGGCAGGTTGTCATCCTTGCCATCTCCGGAGAAGTCCACCAACCTAACTTGGTGGCAAACAATGAACAGGCACACACACCTGCCCATTTTGATCCCGCTGTCCAGCAGACTCGTCTGGCAGCATCAAGCCGATCTCGCCAGGCAATTCCGGCGGAGTACCATAGGCAGGAACATACACCTGCTTATACATCAGCAGTTAGTCAGCAGGCTCGTCTGACTACATATGATGTATCTCGTCAACCGCGTTTGGCGAAGTGTAATCAGCAGGCACATACACCTGCTAATACTAATCAAGCCTACCAACAGTCTCGCTTGGTAGCGCACGGAGAAGTCAGTCGGAAAGTCCCGACGACAAACAGGGGGCAGACTAAACTCTCTGCCTCGACACTTGAGTACTGTCAGAATTCACTGACAGGAAAAGGAGGACAGGAGCAGGCACATACACCTACTCCAAGCCCGGAATGGACGTATATCCCTGTTCCGGCAGCTGAAGTCACCAAACATATTTTGTCAATGGTGAAAGAGCAGAAGCAAATTCCTGCTCATATTCTGGATGCTTGCCAGGATATCATAACAGCTTCAGCATCATCTCAGGGACAGACACATAAATCTATCCCTAGCAGTGGAGTGACACATCAACAATTCACTCCGGAACAGACACACACATCTGTTCCAGTCCAAGAGGGTTATGGGGCATACTCCCCCATATCATACGGACAACCAAGTCAGGCACATACACCTGATTTGAGCGATGATTGTCAGCCTAACCTGACCATCTTTCCTGATCAGGCACATATACCTGCTCAGAGCAATCACTTTCTTCATCAAGTGATTTCTAAAGCGAGTAAGAAGGCATCTAAGAAAAAGATCCGCCCAGCACAGTCAGGAGATCAAAGGCCAATCTGCAACAAGGCCTTGCTCGATGCTGGAGTTCTTGAAGCCCTCAGACATTTATCTGTCGAAATTCAAGATTCTACTCCCTCAGTTCCCAATAACAGGAACATTAATCCCGAAGGTCTTCAACAGACACTTCCTCATGAAGACTTGCTTCATGAAAATTCGGTCAATCTTGAAGTTTCTTCTTCAGATGAGAGCCACAGGAACCCTCTGTGTGGTCAGAAGACCAAGGAGCAAGAGATTTCATCTTTTGTTGTAACCCATCATGATGGTCCTCCTCATGGTGATGAACTTCGCTGCGAAAGTCCTCTCCGCAGCAGTGATTCACGTTGTCTCGAAAATTTTTCAGAAGGCAATGTAGTGACGAGAAAGCCCTCCTGTAACAGCCCGAGATTTTATGGAAAAAATATTCTTTTTAATGTCTTGTGTTGTACGCTACACCAAAAGGAGCTTGCACAACACACATCCTTGACTTGCCTTGCATTACACGCAATCGCGACCTTCCTCGATAGTGTGTGTAATACGCAATACTGAGTTTCATTAAACAACGATATGCTATTAAAATATTATTAAAACTATCCGTTATGAATAGTAATAACCACATTTTAAAATTCTATAAATCTTATTTTTTTAAAATGAACTTCATTTTTGGATTCGGAATATCGAAATTAGCTTAGGTTGAAATTTTGGTGATTTTCGGATAACTTTCATATTTTGATGAATAGTGAAAATTACTAAATTATAATTAAAAACAACTTTTTTAATCGAAATAGTTGATAGTGATAAATCATTAATTTGAGTGGTTTTAAAGTATATTTAGAATATATTTTTACAATTTAATACAATGTTGGTCATTGGATGTAATTTCACATTTAAACTAGACATAAACAAGTGTCAATCTTTTGATAGATGTTGTTTCTTAAAAAAAACACGCTATTTGTTTTAACAGCGGGATTTAATTATAAAATTAATTAATGCAACTTTTATGTTATGAATTTTGTAAAATAGACTTCATTTTTGAATTCGGAATATGAAATATAGCTTGGGATGAAATTTTGGCATTGTTCTGAAAAACATCAATTTTTGATGAATAGTGAAACTACTAAGTGGTAGGTTAAAAACTGAATTTTGCATAAAACTTAATTTTACAGCTTCTGTGAATGGAATTTCGAAAATCCGAGAGACACGGTTAATATCAAGGACTAAAATTTGGTTCAATGAGATGAAAATAATTTTTTGGTGAATAGTAACTTTTTACTTCTTTTACCACGGTTAATAGTAAATAGGGTAACTAAGGGTAAATATGATATTAATATTACCCTAACACATGTCCTAATTCTATTGGACAAGTGTAATTCGACCAAAAACAAACTTAGGAATACAATATGACCATTTAGGCCCACTTGGATTAGATTAGGACATTTATTATTAATTTATTTAAAGAAGGGTTAAAATAGTTAAATTTAAAGTTTAATAAGTAAATCATTTTTAATATGGGGTTATACATAAGATAAATTCGATTGTAAATATTCATTAGAAATATAAAAAGATTTCCTACATGATGGTATTTTATTTGTAATTTTTAGACATCATATAATATAATTTATTTATGACACAAAGATGATGCAGTAATTATCTTATTAATGAAATATTGACATAATTGATAATATAAATACCAAAATAAATGTAATTTAAGACTTTTTATGAATTACACTAATTTTCTAGGTTACTATGATATATTAGTGATGATTTAATCAACTTGGTTCGAACATATAATTCTGTTATGACTTTCAAAAAAATCATATATCAAATAGTGTCAAAATTGACACAAAATAGTTTTTAAATCAAATATTATATTACTAATTGTTATTTTATTCCTAAAAATCTAAGGTTCGTCCAAATGACTTAGATAAGGATATATGTATTAATAATATACAATTTGGGGTTCGTTTGGCATGTTATAGTAAGTTTATTAACCATATAGTGAAAGAAAACAAAAAGACACGGTAAAAGTTAAATTATTTAACTTAGAGTTAAATCTAATTGATAAGGTTAAAATAATACCCTAAACTTGTCTAAATCCTATTGGTTGATAGGATTTCGACCCATCCCCACTTTAGCTTCGAAATAAGACCCTTTGGAACCATTATAAACCGATTTTGACTTTAATATAAAATAATATTTTGAGATATTCCTAAGGTGTCCCTCTCCTCCCCTATAAAAGGACACCTCCTCCCCCTCCTCCTCACACCAATTTGAGCACTCAAGCTCGGCCAACCCCTGCCAATTTCTCCTCTCCACTTCCCTAGCAACATCCTAGAGGTTCTGGTCTTCCTCAAAGACCAATTTTAGTTCCCTAAGAGGAGGTCTCAAAGAGGCACTTCAAAGAAGAGGTAATTACCGTTACCAATTCTTTCATCTTTATTTCTTCTTCCACTTCTTCTTCTTAGGTTGTTTCATTGTGAAGTAATAACATCAGTATCACTCATATACTGATATGTTATTATAAGTATGAAACAACCCTATTTCACCATCTATCCATCCTACGGAAAAAGAAATCACCGCGCGTGCGTACGTACGGAATACCGTCTCCACGCCGTGGTGTAATCTATTTTCCACCACCACCTTACATGGATGGGTATAATGGTGTAAAGAATAACTATACATAGTTATTACAACATCATATTGATTCTGATATATTGTATAATCCACTCCAATTCAATTCAATATTTATAGAAATGATATCATCGCTCGTGCGTACGTACGGACTACCGTCTCCACGACGCGATGAGATTCATTCTCCATGTTAACCATTTAAGAATGATTATAATATATATATAAGAAATAATAATGAAATATATGACATTATAAAGCTACTGGATTTATGTATATATATACATATGTATGTCATCTACTTACTTCCATTTCAAGACAATAAGGAAAGGAAAACAGCGTTCATGCGTACGTACGGACTACCGTCTCCATGAACGGTGTTTTTCATTTTATTTATCTACCTATTATATATATACTGAATATATATGATATATAAATCATATTTTATATTCTGGAAGTGAGTAAATCATGATATAAGTAATAATTATGTCAAGAACAACAAGTCAAAACACCTACGATAAATGAAACGATTTTACCCAAAACGCTTCTTTAACATGGAATTTACAAAAGAACGGGTTATATAATGTCATAAGTGAACCATATATGATATCATAACAATTAATATGATTCTTTAATAAGTCAATAACATGATTTAAATCATTATACAGGAGGTTCGGACACTTACAAAGCAAGTCGGACCTAAGGTAAGGGAAATATCACAATCTCACTTTTATCCGAGATTGTTTTTACTTTGGTAATAACTGGGGTGTATTTTATCATCCACATCCATATTCCCTCAATATGTAATATTATTTCCATCCACCTACAATTGTTTAAATTCAATTTTACCCTTCTATGAGTTTTTAGTAAAGGATATGAAAGGAATCTTTTTTCGTTTTTTCGTACGAGGTACTTTTTGACTTTTCCGACAAAAGTACGAAGAATGTTTTTTTAACTTATACGGCACGAACGGATTTTTTACGGTTTTATAAAGCCTCATTTTCATGAACCTTCCTCCAAAATATTTCATGACTATTTTCAATAAAATCTTTTTCTTTTAAAATTGCATGATGTTTTGTGAAAAGAAATTGATTTTGAAGAAAAAAGGATATTTTCCTCAAGAATTCAATTCAAGTGTTTTATCAAAATTATTTTTCATCTAAGATAATAAAGGGATATGTTTCTATCCATATTTTTACAATGATTTGACTATGTTGTGATGGAATTATGTTTATGAATTCCTTTATCTTATATGAATGGTTTTATGATGTCATGTTGTTTAAGAATCCCATTTTTATTACATGGGTTATGTAATGATGTATGATTTATGATTTGGTGGCACACATAAGAAAGGATTCATTAAGAGATGGGTGGGACCTATATCTCCCTCCAATGCATTGGGTAAAGATTTTATATCTCATGAGATAGACATGGCTGGAATGGTAGGTTATACCGGTTCAGTGAAACAGGACTGAAACGAGGATTACTCGATTCAGAAAGGGACTTTGTCCACTAAGATAGTCTTGGCAATGAGTCTTGACTAACAAGAAATGATTCTCTATGATTATGTGTGTATGCCACAAAGTTTCATGTTTTAAGTTATGATTATTGGGATTACATTTCACTTCTATGATTTATCCCATGTTATGAAATTATGATCTCTTTTGCAAGTTAAGATTTCCAAAAATGTTATGTTCTTATGTATATGATGTGATTGATATTTATTTTGTTTACCCTTACTGAGCATTTGAGCTCACCCTTTTATGTTTTCTTTTCCCCAGGATATAAAGAATGGTTTTAGGTATAAAAAAAGGGGATGACCTTTGTGGGAGATATTGAAGATCTTTCACCAGGATTAGAAGATTACGTTCCGAGTTTCCAAAGACACTAAACTATTACGATCCTTGTGTGTGTGTTTTTGTTATGTACTAAGTATTCCGCAAAAGTAATGTAATGTCCATGTACGTCAGGATACGGGTCTCTACAGTTGGTATCAGTGGAAAGGTTTAGTCAACCTTTGGAAACTAGGACGCGAAAACATTAGTGAGATCCCTAGAAATATTTCTAAGGTATGTCTAGGGATGCCCCTAAGGATAAGTATACGTATAGGATATAGTCCTAGAACTATGGTAACAATATTAGATTAAACCAAAGATGTTAGATATTTAAGTTACTCCCCCTTTATTATGATTTTTGCCTCTCACACTATTCTTTTTTGGGTTTTAGAATATGGCTGGAAACAAGATGATTCACGATAATGGAGGATATGATGGACAATGGAATGATATTCTTCATGAGCAACCAAATGAAATGGGATTTGGATGCCCAAACATCATTATTATGCCGAATCAGCAATCTCACAACATGATCAATAAAGTAAAATTTGGTAAGTTTCCTGACTCGACTAATAAGAGAAAGATGGAGTTCCATGATGATCATAGAGGAAAGAAAGTTCAATTTCCCCTATGTAAATAATGTGGGAAGAGGCATCAAGGAGAATGTTTCAAGGGAACTGGAAGATGCTTTGGGTGTGGAAAAGAAGGACACAAAGCAAGTAAGTGCAAAGGAAAAGGGTCGGTTAACACCATGGATGAGGATAATGGTATTGCTACGACATCAAAAATGGTTAAGTGTTTTAAATGTGGAATGTATGGGCATTATGCAAACAAATGCCCTAAGGGAAAGACTCATGAAGAGAATCAGTATGGTCATATGGGTAGTATTTATGTGGATGATGATGAAGAGACTACAAATGATATGTGAGATGAAAGAATTTTTGAAGCTCGGTCAATGGTTTGAGAATGTAGTGGAATGATTACATGTTTATCATGTGTAATTTTGGAATAAAGAGACATCTATGGATTGTTACACTGTTGTCTTTCCTTGTGTTTTGAAAGTGTATGATTAATGTTACCAGTATCCATGAAAGGTTATTCAGATATTTTTGGAATGTAGATGATATGCGCATAATGAAGGGATAAGGAGAAAATTAAATGTTTGATAGTATTCATGAGCTCATGATTGATATAAGGACTAAGTGGTATCATGGTTTGAGTATATAGAATTTTGAGGATTTTGGTATGAGGAAAGTGTTAACTTTTAACTGCACTCATGTTTTCACTAAGGTATTCAAGAGAATACACGATTAAGGACTTTGAATGTTTGGAATGTGACCAACAAGACATATCTTATGATATGTGGGGATCAACGACAGTATTAAATCTCTGGTAATCGTTGTCACTATATTATGAGAGTGGACTGCAGTATTATAAGCCTAAAGATTAGACTGGATTATGTCGGACATAAGTTAGTATTGTTTAAGGATAGAAGATTTTCGATATTATTGAAGGGATGTTATAGTAACGTAGTTTTAGAAAAAGGGACAACCTGCAGGACGGGCGACAGCCCATCGCTTCGGACAAGGCTGTAGGAATCGAACCCACAACCGAAGTGCGACTGGCCTTTATCGCCTACCACTGACCTACAGGAAGTCCCTGTTTAGTAGAAACCAGTTTTATTATATTAAGAAGTATGATATATGAAGTATAAGTCCATTTTAGGAACCATATATGATTAATCTCACTATAGAATGACTTATGTATATTTAATAACTTTTGCTAACCTTTTGTTTAAGACAGATGGAATGAACAGTCATTCTATCACATGATCTGCTAACACTTCACGAATAACAAATTCAACTTCATTTATTTAAGAAATGAAGTGGAAATTGTTCAAGGCACGAACAACAGTGAGATTGTACCAAAATAAAGTAAGTATTTATTCTAATTCAAATTTTCAGCTTTAGGGAGATGATCTTGAAAACCAAAAATGTTGTCCTAGTGATCTTATACCTGATGAATCAGATGGTACCTTAGATCATCACAAATTTATGGATTTGTTATTACTGGCTTTTCCATAGCCATGTTCTCTACCACTCTCCATCAGAACATGATGGTTAGATTTCTCTTCCATATCCATATTTTCACCTATGTGGAAACCCAGTGATTAGTTTATTTGAGTAATCGTTACATTTCATACTTTAGTTTTTAAAGCCAAGTTTTGGTATTCCCTTTTACGATGTGGGTTTCTATTAAAGAAACTTTCGAATAGTAAACCATTTATAACCCCGACGAATTTCGAGGGCGAAATTCATTTTAAGGGGGGTAGAATGTAACAGCCCAAGATTTTATGGAAAAAATATTCTTTTTAATGTCTTGTGTTGTACGCTACACCAAAAGGAGCTTGCACAACACACATCCTTGACTTGCCTTGCATTACACGCAATCGCGACCTTCCTCGATAGCGTGTGTAATACGCAATACTGAGTTTCATTAAACAACGATATGCTATTAAAATATTATTAAAACTAGCCGTTATGAATAGTAATAACCACTTTTTAAAATTCTATAAATCTTATTTTTTTAAAATGAACTTCATTTTTGGATTCGGAATATCGAAATTAGCTTAGGTTGAAATTTTGGTGATTTTCGGATAACTTTCATATTTTGATGAATAGTGAAAATTACTAAATTATAATTAAAAACAACTTTTTTAATCGAAATAGTTGATAGTGATAAATCATTAATTTGAGTGGTTTTAAAGTATATTTAGAATATATTTTTACAATTTAATACAATGTTGGACATTGGATGTAATTTCACATTTAAACTAGACATAAACAAGTGTCAATCTTTTGATAGATATTGTTTCTTAAAAAAAACACGCTATTTGTTTTAACAGCGGGATTTAATTATAAAATTAATTAATGCAACTTTTATGTTATGAATTTTGTAAAATAGACTTCATTTTTGAATTCGGAATATGAAATATAGCTTGGGATGAAATTTTGGCATTGTTCTGAAAAACATCAATTTTTGATGAATAGTGAAACTACTAAGTGGTAGGTTAAAAACTGAATTTTGCATAAAACTTAATTTTACAGCTTCTGTGAATGGAATTTCGAAAATCCGAGAGACACGGTTAATATCAAGGACTAAAATGTGGTTCAATGAGATGAAAATAATTTTTTGGTGAATAGTAACTTTTTACTTCTTTTACCACGGTTAATAGTAAATAGGGTAACTAAGGGTAAATATGATATTAATATTACCCTAACACTTGTACTAATTCTATTGGACAAGTGTAATTCGACCAAAAACAAACTTAGGAATACAATATGACCATTTAGGCCCACTTGGATTAGATTAGGACATTTATTATTAATTTATTTAAAGAAGGGTTAAAATAGTTAAATTTAATGTTTAATAAGTAAATCATTTTTAATATGGGGTTATACATAAGATAAATTCGATTGTAAATATTCATTAGAAAGATAAAAAGATTTCCTACATGATGGTATTTTATTTGTAATTTTTAGACATCATATAATATAATTTATTTATGACACAAAGATGATGCAGTAATTATCTTATTAATGAAACATTGACATAATTGATAATATAAATACCAAAATAAATGTAATTTAAGACTTTTTATGAATTCCACTAATATTCTAGGTTACTATGATATATTAGTGATGATTTAATCAACTTGGTTCGAACATATAATTCTGTTATGACTTTCAAAAAAATCATATATCAAATAGTGTCAAAATTGACACAAAATAGTTTTTAAATCAAATATTATATTACTAATTGTTATTTTATTCCTAAAAATCTAAGGTTCGGCCAAATGACTTAGATAAGGATATATGTTTTAATAATATACAATTTGGGGTTCGTTTGGCATGTTATAGTAAGTTTATTAACCATATAGTGAAAGAAAACAAAAAGACACGGTAAAAGTTAAATTATTTAACTTAGAGTTAAATCTAATTGATAAGGTTAACATAATACCCTAAACTTGTCTAAATCCTATTGGTTGATAGGATTTCGACCCATCCCCACTTTAGCTTCGAAATAAGACCCTTTGGAACCATTATAAACCGATTTTGACTTTAATATAAAATAATATTTTGAGATATTCCTAAGGTGTCCCTCTCCTCCCCTATAAAAGGACACCTCCTCCCCCTCCTCCTCACACCAATTTGAGCACTCAAGCTCGGCCAAAACCTGCCAATTTCTCCTCTCCACTTCCCTAGCAACATCCTAGAGGTTCTGGTCTTCCTCAAAGACCAATTTTAGTTCCCTAAGAGGAGGTCTCAAAGAGGCACTTCAAAGAAGAGGTAATTACCGTTACCAATTCTTTCATCTTTATTTCTTCTTCCACTTCTTCTTCTTAGGTTGTTTCATTATGAAGTAATAACATCAGTATCACTCATATACTGATATGTTATTATAAGTATGAAACAACCCTATTTCACCATCTATCCATCCTACGGAAAAAGAAATCACCGCGCGTGCGTACGTACGGAATATCGTCTCCACGCCGTGGTGTAATCTATTTTCCACCACCACCTTACATGGATGGGTATAATGGTGTAAAGAATAACTATACATAGTTATTACATCATCATATTGATTCTGATATATTGTATAATCCACTCCAATTCAATTCAATATTTATAGAAATGATATCATCGCTCGTGCGTACGTACGGACTACCGTCTCCACGACGCGATGAGATTCATTCTCCATGTTAACCATTTAAGAATGATTATAATATATATATAAGAAATAATAATGAAATATATGACATTATAAAGCTACTGGATTTATGTATATATATACATATGTATGTCATCTACTTACTTCCATTTCAAGACAATAAGGAAAGGAAAACAACGTTCATGCGTACGTACGGACTACCGTCTCCATGAACGGTGTTTTTCATTTTATTTATCTACCTATTATATATATACTGAATATATATGATATATAAATCATATTTTATATTCTGGAAGTGAGTTAATCATGATATAAGTAATAATTATGTCAAGAACAACAAGTCAAAACACCTACGATAAATGAAACGATTTTACCCAAAACGCTTCTTTAACATGGAATTTACAAAAGAACGGGTTATATAATGTCATAAGTGAACCATATATGATATCATAACAACTAATATGATTCTTTAATAAGTCAATAACATGATTTAAATCATTATACAGGAGGTTCGGACACTTACAAAGCAAGTCAGACCTAAGGTAAGGGAAATATCACAATCTCACTTTTATCCGAGATTGTTTTTACTTTGGTAAAAACTGGGGTGTATTTTATCATCCACATCCATATTCCCTCAATATGTAATATTATTTCCATCCACCTACAATTGTTTAAATTCAATTTTACCCTTCTATGAGTTTTTAGTAAAGGATATGAAAGGAATCTTTTATCGTTTTTTCGTACGAGGTACTTTTTGACTTTTCCGACAAAAGTACGAAGAATGTTTTTTTAACTTATACGGCACGAACGGATTTTTTACGGTTTTATAAAGCCTCATTTTCATGAACCTTCCTCCAAAATATTTCATGACTATTTTCAATAAAATATTTTTCTTTTAAAATTGCATGATGTTTTGTGAAAAGAAATTGATTTTGAAGAAAAAAGGATATTTTCCTCAAGAATTCAATTCAAGTGTTTTATCAAAATTATTTTTCATCTAAGATAATAACGGGTTCTGTTTCTATCCATATTTTTACAATGATTTGAATATGTTGTGATGGAATTATGTTTATGAATTCCTTTATCTTATATGAATGGTTTTATGATGCCATGTTGTTTAAGAATCCCATTTTTATTACATGGGTTATGCAATGATGTATGATTTATGATTTGGTGGAACACATAAGAAAGGATTCATTAAGAGATGGGTGGGACCTATATCTCCCTCCAATGCATTGGGTAAAGATTTTATATCTCATGAGATAGACATGGCTGGAATGGTAGGTTATACCGGTTCAGTGAAACAGGACTGAAACGAGGATTACTCGATTCAGAAAGGGACTTTGTCCACTAAGATAGTCTTGGCAATGAGTCTTGACTAACAAGAAATGATTCTCTATGATTATGTGTGTATGCCAAAAAGTTTCATGTTTTAAGTTATGATTATTGGGATTACATTTCACTTCTATGATTTATCCCATGTTATGAAATTATGATCTCTTTTGCAGGTTAAGATTTCCAAAAATGTTATGTTCTTATGTATATGATGTGATTGATATTTCTTTTGTTTACCCTTACTGAGCATTTGAGCTCACCCTTTTATGTTTTCTTTTCCCCAGGATATAAAGAAAGGTTTTAGGTAAAAAAAAATGGGATGACCTTTGTGGGAGATATTGAAGATCTTTTACCAGGATTAGAAGATTACGTTCCGAGTTTCCAAAGAAACTAAACTATTACGATCCTTGTGTGTGTGTTTTTGTAATGTACTAAGTATTCCGCAAAAGTAATGTAATGTCCATGTACGTCAGGATACGGGTCTCTACACCTCCTATCTCGAGGCACTTGCAAACGTAAAACCAGTCATGTCTGATGCTTTACTATCGGCAGGTGAAACTCTTTCTCCATCAGAAGATAGCCTGGGGTTCAGGATATTCTCCGAACCTTCCATGGGTCATTCATCTTCCAGCATGAATAGCGATTCCTCTACCAATCTTGTTGAATCCGATTAAGCAACAAGGAAACACCAACTCTGGTCCAAACAGGTAGAAGAATCTTCATTTAATGATAAAGAATAAATGCTGAACATGAAGAAAAAACTGGCAAAAGGTGAAGTACCAGTCATGTTTTGGCCTTTGGCTGACTCCCAGTACGACATTCCAAAGATGTTGACGGATGATGGAATCCATGATATTCGTCTCAACATATGGAAAACTCTTTGTCAATTAAAGAAGAAGGTATTATCTTACGATGAATATGAAAATCATCTTAAGATAATAGAAGGGTTACAACGCCAGATTGATTTGGCATCTCTATCAGTCTCTCGGTATCCGAAGGCTGAAAAGCAACAGAGAACCCTTCAACGTTCATGCCTTGGCGCACTAAGAAGATTGCGTCAGTTAATTTCCAATGCTCCATCTAATGTTCATATCAGAGGATGGGGTGTTCACGGAGCACTACATTTCACAGTGCTTTCCGGTCAACAGAGCCCGCCGAAAATGGTCTCATGCAATGTTATTGCCCATGGCCGGCCACAGTCAATGGGCTTTGTTCATAATCAAAAGCTTGATCGAGATCAAGCTTCAACTAGTTCCTCTCAAAGTCAAGTATATAGAGAACAAGTTGTTGAATTGCTCCTACATCAAGCAGGCGAGAATATTTCACAAGCCTCTCGTCTGGAGCAAACACGTCATCAAATGACAGAAGTTTCGGAAATCATCCAACGATCTATTGAACCAGGTGATAAAAGTGGATACAGGTTAATGCATCCAGCTAATTTCCGAACTAAGATTCGCAAGATCAAGAGAGATTTTAAAAAGATCTTAGACATAGCATGTCAAGAGACACCCCATCTTGCCAGACTGGGGACTTCTCTAACCCAACCCTCAGAATCAACGAATGGGATTCGAGGAGTTGAGCGGAAGCAACAGGAACACCCCCAGTCCACCGGACTGGGGACTTTTTCAAATCTTCAATCCCTCCCTCAGAGAAAGTCAGTATTCTCTCGATTAGGGAATAAGCCTCAAGAGGAACGAAGAGCCAAGATGTCAGGAGATTCTCTCCAAGTGACGGTTCTCCAAGAAATTCCTGAGGGATCAAGTCAATGGAATGCCATGTCTCATCATGGACATAGAAGGAGACAATATCACAGAAATGCTGATAGAAAGGATTCCATGCAATATGCATCCATTAATGTCATCACTGCCGTTGCTGCTGATTCACCAGATGAGGCTCAATCAGAGGGATCAGACGAAGAGGTTCCTGCTCAAGAAGTTGCGCACACAGACCTAAATGAAGAAGGTGTGCGCACACGTAATCAAAGGCTTACCCAAAATCTGGGTATTCCTTCAAGTAACCCACTTCCCCCTCTCCGAAAAGGATCCAATAAGGGGAAAGGAAAGAATCAGGTTACTTCTCACCCTTCCTCTGAAGGAGGTCAATCGCTCTCATTAGAGCAAAGATTTGCACAACAGGAGGAAGAAATGAAAGAATTAAGAAGGTTGAATGCAGAACTACTTCAGAGTAGTCTTCTTCTTAAGAATGTTGAAGTCCGACAGCCGAAGGAATTTGTTGTAACTACTGAGATGGATCAAGAATATCCTCCTTTGTCAGTACACCCACAGAGGTCTAATCCTACGGGTCAAACACAACAACGGTTGGTAGCACTACCATTAGTTGCAGCACCAACCTCCACGGCTGTCCAAGCTCCATTCATTGCACCTACCCAAAACCAAGTTCAACCTGACGTTTCTCAAAAGTTAATAACTACTATTGAGTCATTAACAGCTCGGTTAGAAACTATGGAAGGGAAACGGGCGCAAGTTCAACCTGAAAAGAAAGTTTACCCTGAATGGGTAGATTCAATTTCTCCTCCATCCAGTTTTGGAAACCCTATTTTCCCTACTTTCAATGGATCAGGCGACCCTGAACAACATTTGACGCATTACGTGTCTTGTTGTGATCCTATGATGGGAACTCCAGAGCAACAAGAAGCAGTGAAACTCAGATGCTTCGTGCGAACCTTGCAAGGACCAGCTTTTGTCTGGTATACAAGCTTGCAATCCCGGTCAGTCATCGGATGGGAGGATCTTCGTCAAAAATTCCTTCTTCAGTTTAGCTCAACTTTGCCAAAAACGACAGTTTTCGATCTTACAAACTGCATGCAAAGGGAGAATGAAAGAGTCTCTGATTTCATTGCTCTTTGGAAGAGATTAACATATTCCTTGAGTTTATCACTCCCTCAGGAGGAATTATTGCCAATCTGTGTGGCAAATTTGCGTGACGAATTACGCACGCCATTGATCCCTGTGAAATACACAGGAGGGTTTCGAGACCTTACTTCAATCGCTCAACAGATTGAAGATTCCCTTATGCAGGCTAAGGTTAAATCTCGTGTAATTCCATCAGCTCCAGGAAGAAGAATGGGTAAAGCAGAAACTGCTACAGTTATGCTTAAACAGGCACCTGTACCTATTTCTACTTCAAAACCTTCATCTTCTCGAAGAGCTCCACCTCCTGAACGCCAACAACAAAGGTTGTTTCGTCCAAATGATCAAAAAGATCAACGACGAAAAAAATTTGAGGATATGAAGAGTAAAACATACTCTTTCCGAAGTGAGCAAGTTCCTGGTTACTTCATTTCAGCTCTGGAAAATAATTTGATTCAATTACCAGTGCCGAAGAGACCAAACAAGGAAGGAGATGAAGACCGTCCCAATTATTGTCCCTTTCATAAAATGTTGGGACATCCCATCCAGGAATGTTTTGTCTTTAAAGACCTCCTGCAAAAGATGGTCGACTTGGGACAAGTCAAATTGAAGGGTTCTTCAGCTCATGTAGCATGTATTACCGCTACAGATCCAGAAGAAGGAGGCGAGTGGCAGGAAGTCAAAAGCAAAACTGCGAAAAAATATGATGATTGGATGGTCAGAAAGACAATCAATCAGACCCATTCCATTTTGCGAACACAATTGAAGAAGCCAATTGTGTCTCCTACAAAAACTACAGTAAAGCCTCCATCAAAGGATAAATCCTCAAAAGGGCAGCGCAATTCAAAGAAGAAAGAGGAATCAGGAGAAGATGAGTATGTATCAAAGCCTAAATTGTCTTTGACTCTGGCAGATTTCATGCCATCTACTTCAAAGCCACGGGCACCGCCCCATCAAACGGCACAGCCTAAACAGGCTAATCAGGCAGAGTCTTTATCAGACGAAGAGTTAATCTTTGGTTCTGTTTAATCTCAATGGATGGAGAACACATCACGACTCCAACTAATGCCAGATTTCTGAATAAGTATTTTGTATGAACACAAAATATTGTTCCCAGAACCAAGACTCTTACATTTGGTTCATACAGCAATGGTCCAGTATGACCTTAAACTACAAATTCGTCCAACATGACATTAAACTGTGTCACACTTCTGTCCGAGATGACATTAAACTATAATACGTCCAGCATGACGATAAACTGTACGGTCCATGCATATGACCTTAAACTATTCGCACTTATGTCCCTGCAACATGACACTAAACTGTGCAGCACCAATAGTCCTAACTGCAAGACTTTAAACTGCATAGTCCCTGATTTTGTCCTACATGACAATAAACTATATAGAAGTTCCTATATTTTGTCTGAGATGACATTAAACTATATTGTGTCCTAGCAACATGACATTAAACTGTGTGGCACTTTCATCGTCCAACATGACGTTAAACTGTGTCAGTTCCCTTATCGTCCAACATGACGTTAAACTGTCACATTGGTTACTAATATGTCCTACATGACACTAAACTATATATGTCCGAGATGACATTAAACTATATTGTGTCCTAGCAACATGACATTAAACTGTGTGGCACTTTCATCGTCCAGCATGACATTAAACTATAAAAAAATCCCCAGAACTGATATCCTCATATTGGTTCACCTTAGTCCTAGCTACATGACTTTAAACTGTACAGCACCAGTTCGTCCTTGCTATATGACGTTAAACTATACAGCAATGGTCCCGTATGACTTTAAACTGCATCATCCCTGGTCCATGTATATGACCATAAACTATTTGCAAATATGTCCAGCAAGACGTTAAACTGTGACGTCCTAACTACATGACGCTAAACTGTATAAAAGTCCCTCACGTCCGGAAAGACGTTAAACTATATAATCATCAAAAGTCCAGCATGACATTAAAATTGCACAATCCCCCTTTCGTCCAATATGACGTTAAACTGTATTGTCCCCATCGTCCTAACTACATGACGCTAAACTGTACAGAAAGTCCTTGATATGTCCTACATGACATTAAACTGTGCATCGTTAAGGTTGTTATTACCTCTTGTTTCTCACACCGAGTATGACTCACGTGAGCTTAGAGCGAACATCAACCATAACACTCCCTTTGGGCCACTAACCATGTATAAGTCCCAACAACATTTTTTTAGATCATTGTCCACAAGAACAACTTGATCATTAATTCATTCTTTAATTGAACTACACAGACTTTGATCCTTGCCCTCCAGGCTGGGTATGTAGGCAACCTCCCAAAGGTTCAAGCCCAAAAACAATCTCTTCACATTGGTTCACCACCATCTCATATGATGATGATTTGTGAAACCACCCCTGGAATCAATATCTTTACATTGATTCACTTTCGTCCTTGTTATATGACGTTAAACTATACAACACTTTTGTCCGGTACGACAATAAACTACAATATTCTTTGATTTCCTCATTTGAGAAGGAACCATTATTAACATTGATTCTTTTTCAATCATGGTTTTCATTTTCAAAAGACTACGTACATACATGGTAATGCCTAAACTTTTTATCTTAGGTTAAAACCATCATTGCACTAAAGTCCCCTTTCACCCTTCACATGTACGAACCAAATTTGTACAAAGGGTAGCTCTAGAACTACGTGGACTTGATTCCCATCCTTATGGGATACGTAGGAACATTCGAGTGTCCCTCGAATCCAGTCCCAAGTCTTTTGGGCCTAACCCCAAATTTCACTTTCAGTCCCTTGGCTGAAAAGTCTTCATGAAAACACACACTGTGTATTCATTATTATGGTCCGAATTCTATGACCCTAAACTAAGATCACTCATACTTTCATCCTGCACGACGTTAAACTGCATTTCAAGAACTACGTATGGCTTGATTCTCATTCTTATGAGATACATAGTGAAGTCCAAGTTTCAATTCAGGACCCAGCCACAACATGATTATGGTTATCATTGACCTATGTATCTCTATATACATTGGACAATACCCATCATTATGTGTTATAATCCTAACCTTAAATATTTTCAGATCTTCATAACCCTTTTCATGACTTCTAGTCACAAAAATGTCAAACTTCTGAGAATTCTTTTTCCTGACTATGCAGCACGTGCCCATAGGTGGCCTTGCATAAACAGTCCACACAAAAGACTTGTCAGCCAAGAGATGCTATTTATTTGACCATGCAGCCAATGCCCATAGGTGGCCCTGCATGTTTTCAACCCCCTAACGGGTTTGTTAAATAATAGTAACTTCATTCTTGGGATGAATGCCTCTTTTGTCCTTATTTGTCTTAAACGACAGTATGTAGGGATCCGCAAAAATAGCCATCCTTAACATATTTGTCCCATATCCTTTTTCATGATCTAAAAGTATTCAAGTCTATGGTTTATTCTTCTTCCCTACGTTTGGGTCAGACCTTCGTAGGAGTGATATTCATCCAGTTCTTTGATATTCTTGTTTGGAAATATCTTCTCCATATTCAAGTACCTCTTTCCATACAACAAACTCTATACTTTAGAAAATTTGAATCTCCATAAACTTTCACTGGCTTTTAGCACTAGGAAAGTAAATTTCTGGGAGTTCTTTTGCCTGACTATGCAGCACGTGCCCATAGGTGGCCTTGCATAAACAGTCCACATAACAGACTTGTCAGCCAAAAGATGCTATTTTATTTGACTATACAGCCAATGCCCATAGGTGGCCCTGCATATTTCAACCCCCTAACGGGTTTTGTTAAATAATAGTAACTTCATTCTTGGAAACTACTTCTTCTAATGCTATTTAGCTCTTTTTCATATCATCCCTCAGATTCAAATATTCTTAAGCCATAGTTTACATTTTTTCCCTCATACTTGAGTATGGTAAATATGTTTTCAGATAAAATTGTCAAGGAATTGAATCCATTTTAATCCATTTTCGGTCAAAGCTATTTCGACCTTAAACATTAGCCCCTTTATGTCCGGCTTGCATGACTTTAAACTGCCCACACAAAAGACAAAGGAACTCTGAATAAAAGTCAAGTTCCAGCTCACTAAATATACATTTTTTTGTATGATTTAGGTAATATTGAGCAGTTAAAAGGTTCAAAGTTTGTAGGGTTATTTGTAATAATCCTAGTAAAAATGAAACTATGCTTACTAAGCCCATTGGCTTAAGTAAATTTGAAGCAGGTAATGAAAGAATTCAAGTACAAATGATTGGAGACGAATGTGTTTTTCATTGATACACAAGAGTTAGAAGGACATCCACAGATTGGAGTCTCTTCTCTTTTTCAAGAATTACAAGAGGCTTTCAACATAACACTTCATTTGATTTACGGCATCCCGAGCTTCATCAGCAACCACCTGGAATTCATTCATTCAATTGAAAACAAAAAAGAGATGCAGTGATACCAGCTCTTCTTGGAACAATTGTAAAAGGATGTTCTTGAGTGCGGTTTGAGAAAATTCTCTGCTGATCAAACAGTGACTCTGTTTCTGTCCAAGAGACTTGGAAGATGGATACATGGATTTTAGAATGGAGCATTGGAAGTAAAGATCCATTTGGAGAGAGTACTCTTTTCAGATATTGCTCTAATACCATGTTTGTCTTCTCTCCACCAACTGGTAGTGGAAAACATTTCAGCCCATGGGTTTTCCATTTTCATATCTGCAAGGAAATGGCATAGAGGAAGAACATGATAGTTCACACCATTATTGTTGCTCTTAATGCACAGCATAACTGAAATAGAGGAGTAGCAGCGCAGCTGCATCTCAGGTGTATAATTGTTTGCATTTGGAACATTGACTCCTTGCAGATGACCTTGACCACACAGAAGCAGATGGATGCTCTGTGGAAAAATAGGATGATATTTCTTCAAGTACTTAGCCAAATATGGGAGAGTGTTGTCGCAGATATCATAATAATCATGGCCAATAATGTTCATCATGTCATCAATCCGCTTGCTATCCAGTTCATCAGCCCTTCCAATTCCCTTGGGAACCATTGAATCTGCACAAAAGTTGAACAAATTAAACTCTTAAATGGGTTTATTTTTCATAAAATTTGTGAAAGAATTCGGGAAAAATGGCTAAGGCATTAAGGCGCGCAAGTATGGAGATGTCGCGCAAGTGTCTTTTGTACCGCGCTAGTTTTTGACGCGCAAGTATAAACCGCGCAAGTACAAATACCTTTACAGTGGCGCGACATCGAGGAAACCCCTAGAAAACAGAGCAACTTGCGCGGTCAAAGTGACCTGCGCGGCGAGAGCTCGAGAAGGGATGATGTCCGGAAATCCGGATACTTGTACGGAGGTGAGGCCGTATATTTATAGGCCAGGGGGCCTATCTGCGCGCCGCACCCAGAGCAATTAAGGCCTGCGCGACGCACACTTGCGCGCCTCCCTCTGCGCACTGAAGACTTGCGCGCCTCCCTTTTCCTTTGGAGGGATTCGATTTCCTCAGAGTCAAATCCTCATTTCTCTCCGGATCCAACTCTGAGGGGGGACTTTTGTTGACACTCCTTTCGTCACAGAATCTAAAAATCGGAAAAGGGGAATATCTGAGTCCAATGTGATTCATCCTTTGAAGAAACATCAAAAATCGACAAAGGGATGCACAAGGAGAACATTGACCATATATCGCGCAAGTTCCCTCTTGGTCGCGCAAGTACACTTGCGCGCCGCCTCAATACTTGCGCGACTCCTCATGTTCGTGCAAGGGACTTGCGCGACATATGTGGTAACCGCCTGGTAACCGCCCAGTAACCGCCCGGGGTCTTCTTTTGCCTATAAATAGACCCTGTGGGCCCCCCATTCAAGAGGATCTTTTTCCAGAAACTCGGATCGAAGCTCCCGACGCCCAAGTCTCTTCTCAAAGCTTCTAGAACACTTCTAAGGTAATTTCTTACCTAGAATGGAAGATCTAAAGAGAAGAAGGAAGGCCTAAGTGTTGAAACTTATCAAACACTTGCACGCCGACTTAATTCCTTCAATATAACTTGCGCGTCCCTCTTCTGGAAGAACCTCAAGAGGATGGTAAAGGGTTTAATAAAGAGTCGCTCAAGCATTTCAATACTGGTTGAAAATCGCGCAAGTGCCCCTAATGTCGTGCAAGTATACTTGCGCGACCAATACTTGCGCGCCGCCGCAGGACTTGCGCGCCTTCCAAGACTTGCGTTCCCCTATCTTTTTGGGTGCCCATCTTGCCCATTTTTACCCCTCTTAAAGCCATTTCACCCTTCCTATTCAAGATTCAGTCTTCAAGATACTCTTCAAAGCCATTTATGGCATGATTTCTTGATTTGACATCCTTATCTGAAAGGAATTCTGTGAAATACCTCTCAAAACCTAGTGATTTAAACATCTTTATGTCACCAAAGATTGAGAGTTCATTCATTCAACCTCATCCTTTAAGATGAAGAGAATCCTAACCTGGGTCTCCTTTTCAGGAATAATCCCCAGTTATAAAAACCTTTGATATGGGCATCTTCATCAGGAGTAAGCCCCAATCAAGTCCTCTAATCTTGAGCATCTTTCTTAAGAATAAGCCTCAATCTCAAATATGGGCATCCTCTTCAGGAGTAAGCCCCAAACCTTAATCCTTAACCTGGGTCTCCTTTTCAGGAATAAGACTCAGTCATAACCTTGGGCTTCCTTTTCAGGAGTAAGCCCCAAGTCCCCTAACCTAGGCTTCCTTCTCAGGAATAAGTCCTAGTCATAAATCTTGGGCTTCCTTCTTAGGAGTAAGCCCCAAGTCTCTTAAAATTTCTCTTAACCAGTCATAAATTACCTTTGATTTGGGTTTCCTTTTCAGGAATAAAACCCAATCATAAGTCCCCTCCTAACTTGGGCATCCTCCTTATGAGTAAGCCCCAAGATTAGAGTATTCAAATCTCCATGAAGCACATATAACTTTGTGGACCCTGTTCTTGGATTTTTCTCCCTAAAAGTAAATCCTAAACCTTCGTCTATCTGGGAAGTCATCCATACATAAGCCCCAAACAAATTCTTATGATTGCATCTTTTATGGAACAATTGTCTAAATTTTACCAATACCTCTTGTTTCTCACACCGAGCATGACTCACGCGAGCTTAGAGTGTAAAAGTAATTATGACATTCATCTTTGAGCCATCAATCATAAACATCATATCCCATACCTCGAACTACGTGGGTTCTGATTCCTTTTTCAAAACAAAGGATACGTAGGTAGCCCATTTATGGGTTCGATCCCAACATTGAGATAATCTCTGTCCTTCTGAATGACGATAAACTTCAAGTTCCCCACTGAGTGGCTTTAAAACCAGCATGGTCATCAAAATGACCAAGAGACTTTTATATAAATGTTTTGAAGGATACCATTGACCAAGAATCTCTAAACAAATATAGATGATTCCATATTGATGAAGAACCTCGAATACATATAAAAGATTCTCTAAATTTCTTGCATATTTAATCATTGATTTTTAAAACTAAAGGAAAGCTCATTTTATACTTGGTAATGTAATAAGGATTCACGAACTTAACTTAAATCTATAAAGAGAGTCCCGGAGTAGACAATAATTCCCCTCAAAATGGTGTGATGAGTCCGACCTCCCATCCTCTCGACCAATGCAAATTCCTAAGCCTCATTAGCCCACAAGCTAATGAGCGCCTGCCTTTGGAAAGTAGGTCCAAACGGATGTGGAATCATTGGATGTTTCCGGTTCTACGAACAAACCCGTTAGAAACCGATCGGAACGTTTGAATCTCCCATCCAGGAGGTCATCCCCGGATTCCGCGCGAAACAGACCTGTATTACTAAACAGAGTAAACCCCCATTCCATCCATGTATTACTGAATTGATTAAACAATCATTCCAGACCTCTATTACTAAATTGAGTAAACCCTCATTCCAACCATGTATTATTAAACTAAGTAAACTCTCATTCCATCCGTGTTTATCTCATGAGATGTAAATATTTTCCCAAAACATTGTAGGGAAATATATGTCCCACCCATCACAAAATTAAATCATACATACATGTGCCACAAGATCGTAAATAAATATATCATAACCCATGAAATGAAATAGGTATCATAAATATGTAAACATATAATAACCTATGTAAAGCTACAGGTTTCATAATCATTTTATCATAAACATAACCCATGAATGAGAAATGGGTTTTATAAAGGCCATGGAAATCATCACAACTCATTTATAGAGAGAATATTAATGGAACCTTTAGATCATTTTCTAGAAAGGCATGAGTAACGTCAATAGATGTCATCATAGATGGAATGTTTTTTTGAAATATACTCAAAAAAATTCTTGAAAGAAATACTTTCTTTTTTGAAAAAGTTTTTTAATATATAAAACCATTTTCACATCATTTTCTTAAAAAATACCTTCAAAACTTATAAAAAAGACATGAAATCATTTTTCAGCCCTTTTTCATTGAAAAAAATTAAAATAAACATCAAAAATTTTCTGAAAACTATTTATTTGAATATAATATGAAAACTTGTAAAGAAATATTGAAAAAAAATTTAAACATCATTTTTCATGAAAAATTATAAAGAGTATTGAAAATATTTTGAAAACCATTTCTTTGAAAGCACTTTGAAAACTTATAAATAAGGATCGAAACATTTTGAAAATATTTTTCCATCAAAACATATAAAAGAAGTTTGAAACCATTTTGAAAACAATTTTCCATGGAAATTATTTTTTAAAAACATTTTCGTAATGATTAACCTTTTTAAAAATTCAAAGGGAGCTTCGAAGAAATGAAGGCAGCTAAATCCATACATGTCGTATGAGGTCAAAAAACCATTTATTTTGCACGATACAGGGATATAAAAGTTCCTTGTTTGAATGGAGACAAGAAGATTCCCTAGAAGATATTGATAAAATACAAAAAGGGTAAAAATTTCTTTTATATATTATTGTGGAATGGTATAATATTCTTGTAAACCCTTTTTAGAAAACATAGATATTTGACTGAAGATTGGGTAAAGTTGGGTTTTCCTAAAAGCACTTTCTTAACTGAATTATATACAAGAGAGTAGAAAAGGGTAACAATACATGATTGTATCATGAAATAATAGAGGATAATTAAACTCTTAAATATTCTTCAGATATGGATCATAAGATTATATCAAAGGAAGTATAAACATAAACAATCTCAAAAAGCAATGAAATTGTCTCAATAAACTCTTATAACATGGTATCTTGGGATCATGCTATCCATATAAGGAAGGTTAAATACATAAATCATATAATATCATAAAAATATTGATATTAATGATATGGAATGTAAAATGTTAATATATTAATCCTAAAAAGTGTTTAGGTTCATAATAAAACATGAGTCCCAAAGAATGAAAATTGATACAAAAACATTTTTACCAATTTGGTAACTTTTGAAACTTAAACCCCATTAAAGAAGGATCATAAACTGGGAATGTGAATACCCATAAATTTAAGTACAAGATATTGATAGTGCAATCGTGAGTAGTACATACACCAAAAAAAGTAATATGTAGAGAACATAGCTTTTATCTCACGAAAATTAAAAGTGATATGAAATCACCTTACCTTGTGTCTTGACTCTCTCTGTACTCATACATGCTTCATCTTATTGGGGTAACTCTTTTTGGGTTGTGCCAAAAGTATTCCTTGAGAAGAATAATTCCAAAATGGAGGCTTTAAGGTCCATGTTAGGATAGTTGGGAGGCAATTTGTGCAAGGCTATGCAGAACATAAGGGGCTTGAGAGGTGCAGGGAAGCTATAGAGTGATTGCCTTTATATAGTGGAGGGGGAGTGGAACTTTTGAAAATACCAATATATATTCAATAATGGGTGGTACATCTTAAATAAATTTTCTCAAAAATAGAAAAATTATGGGTTAAATGAGAATCATGGTCAAGAAAAACCACATCCATACAAAAATATGTGCATTTTAATTATTAGGTTCCTTAACATCTAAGTTTCCCAAATTTAATCATTTTGGTTTTTCTTAAAGAATATTGTTTTATAATCTAATTAATCTAACCATTAAACTAAATTAAGGTGATATTTATTAGATAATATAGATCCACTAAATTATTAACATTATATCTCATTTATAAAATTAAAATTTCAATTGTTTTTTAAATTAATTTTAAAACAATCACATGTGGAGTTGTGTTTGATTGATATAGGTGTTGGGTTGGGGAAGATCCAAATAGTCTTGATTTTAATTTATTTTAATTTTTAAGGTTGTTATTTGGATGAAATTTTTTGGTTTAACACTTACCTTTAAATGTTTCATTTGAAAATTCAAAAAAATTGCATTGGGTGGACACGATAAAATGCTGCTTAAACTCGAACCATCTTAACAACATATTTACATAATATGGGTCAATATGTGAATTATAAAAGTTTAATTATTCTATTTATATGACATATTAAATATATATTAACACTTAAAATTCACTTGGAATGATATAGGGTTTTCATGAATTTTTAATCATTTTATAAGTTTCATATATATTAAAATAAAAAAAATCTATTTTGAAATTATTTATTTAATGTTAAATTTAAAATATCAATATTATAATGGAAATAAAATATATTAGGTTTAAATATGTGTAACATGATATATTAATCGAAAAAAATAAATAAAGATAATAATTCAATCAATTAACTTTAGTTTTAATTTTTATAGTATCATTAATCTTTTTTAATTATTAACTAAATAATCATCATATTGATGTTTCATAAGAATTTTAGGTACCTAAACCATATCTAAAAAATTATGATAATTTCTTATGATAACAATAACCCTTATATCTTTACAAATAATATATATATCCGAAAATATGATGTTTTTTACACATGTAAATGTTTTATAAATGTTAAAGGTAATGAAAGTTCCATTTTTTCTTTTTTCCTTACCCTTTTTATAGGGAATATGCATTTAATAATATCCCAAAAAACATATATTTCGATCCAAGTGAGTACAGGTTAAAATTTTGTCAACCAAGTAATTATCCCCAATTGTTGAAGTCATTTTGGTCTTTAATATTAAGGTTTAGTCCCTATTAATCTTAATCCTACATTAATCACCGTAATTAATTTTAATCACATTCACAAATAATTTTGATCAAAAAGAAAAAAGTTGATCTTATTATACCACACATATCATACTACATTCTTGTGTATCCTATTTTTAAAATTCTAATCACATAAGTGTGAAAATTATGATTAACACTAATCTCTTAGACAGGGCGAAATAACATGTTTTTATTGTAGAAAAATATTCAAAAGTTTGTTTTTTTTATATTTAATTTCCAATTGGAGATTATCCTAATAAATTTAATTGTATTATTAGATTTAATATTTATATAACTTAACCATAAAACAATTTTATAAAATCATTTATCATTAATAATTAATTAGACAAAGATACAGTTTTTAACTAAAAAGTAGTATTTTAACTATTCATCAAAAAATGAAGTTTCTCAGAAAAATTCTAAAAAATCATATAAGGATAATTTTGAAAATTAGAATTAAAAAATGATTTATAATTTATCCAAATTAAATTCCAAATTCGTTTAAAATTAATTTTTTTTATTAAAAGAGATTCATTCACGAGAACAATATTCTAAACATAAATGACATTACCAAAAATTTGATCTTTCATTATAAATATGTTTTATTTATATAAAACTACAATATTTTAAAATTATTTATTACTAAAACTTACATATAGGTTATTATTATCTTATTTAAATAATAAAATCAAAAAAATAGACATTTCATTGAAACTATGTGTTGCGTGCGTCGTATGCCAAGTCGGTGTTCCTTGTAGCGCAAGCCAAGTTGGTATTGAGTGTATCACAAGACAAGTATATATTTCTTCTGAAATTAATGTTTCAATTAGTGTTTTAATATATATATATATATAACTATTTCTAGTTTCATGTGAAATGAAAAATATTGAAAATAAAAATTAATTCAAAAATAATAATTATCAAAATCTTGGGGTGTTACATTCAACCACCCTTAAAATTAATTTCTACTTTAAAATTTGTCTAGGTAATAAAAGGTTTAATAATTAAAAGAATCATTTATAAAAACCCAAAATGTAACAATGAATACTAAAACTTCCCATAAAAAGGGAAAATTGGAACCATAACAGTTACCCAAAGTAACATATGATTGGGTTTCCACATATGATAACCTATGTTGTGAGTGAAGATTGGATATGGAGAAAACGCATAAATATTTTTTTGGGAGTGATTGAGGTCATCAATCACAAACAAATTAATGATCGGATAAATTTTTAGGGCCTCAAAGTCATAAATATGTGATGATTTAAACGGCAATCATCTCAACAAAAATTAAGGTACTATGACAATATTTTTTTGTATCACTTTCAAAATGTTGAGTAATTCATGATAATTTTATATAAACAAAATTTCATTATTGTGTTTTGATTTGAAAAATTTCTAACACATCCATTACCTTATGTAATGAATGTCTAGAAAACAACTCTAGTGAATAAATCATTAGAATACACTTTTGATGGTTCTTAAGGCCCATAAAGGTATAAAAAGTCTTACTATTTCTCTCTTAAAATCAATATGAATTAATATATAAACATAAAAAGAAACCCTAATAGTTCACAAAAATTATTTATTCATTATAAATAAATACACATTAACAAGGACATCGCATACACCAATGGTAGGCTTGAAACCCTTATCATCCTTCAGTCATGGGTTCAAGACCTACGACCTAGCTGGACTTGATTCATTGTCACCCAACATACATTATGTCTTTTTTAAAACCACACTAACATAATATAGAAGATATAAATCCTCAAAATATATTTAATCATTGATTGGCCTTTTAACTAAGGTTTTAAATATAAACTCAGTGCCCAAATACTTCCTCTGAAGTTTAAATTTATCTTTTCATAAATAGTTAACCTTATAACCCTTCAGAAAGATGAAAATCCAAAACATTAGAAAGAGAGTCATGAAATTATATTTACATTTATTACCCTATATCATAGAGTATCTCTTGGTTTTGGCATTCCAAATATGTGAATACCCTTATTGTATATTCCATTGAAACTTGGTAACAACCATAATTACCATAAATCCTTTGGGAAAACATGCATGTTTCCTCATTCAAAAAGATATTGTATTTTTCACCTTAAATCCAAAAATGTTGTAAACGTCATTAGTAGTAGCAGAAACCACCTATAAACATGTCCTTACTTAGTTCCAAGGTAATCTGTACTATCTGATTTACTTATTTATATCCCACATATCTTCATCCATACAACATTATCTTAACATAATGAACATGTTAAGGGTTACCGTCCCTTAGTCATAATGTTAACTTTAATGAGATAACATTTCAATTCCATCATGACAATTCCACATATTCTTGTAAATACTTAAATAACCAAAACTAAACAATCCATACATAATTCACCATTAATTATTATATAATACCAATACCTAAATACTTCATTTACTTAATCCTTAATCCATTAACAAATCTACCTTGTCCTATTATATAATACATTTTTCCTTAACATTTTATATTTAGTCTCTTAATCATCAGCAATGTAACCATTACTCACACCATCTTGTTGATTCTATTTTGGATCTTTCTTCTTAGGACATTGAGTTGCATAATGACCATTTTTTCACACATAAAACACATAACCTTTGATGAGGTAATAGGGAGGCCGAAATTTCCATCCATTTCATTAACCAAACACTTATTTTTTCCCTTGCAGTCACATTCTTTGTGTCCTTATTTGAAACAGTCAATACACCTTCTTGTTCCTCTAAGAAAATAACTTAGGTTATTCTTTCCACATTCTTGAAAAGAGGATATTAAATCCTCTTTCCTCCATGGTCTCCATTACATTAACATTCAGTGAACTACTTTTTTCTCTTCCTTGATGAGTTTGGGAGTTGGTTAAGGTAAAAAAAATTAATCATGTTTTGTGAAAACTGATTAGGCATGATCCCAACATCTTTCACTCCAATGATCATCCCACATGACTTCACATCAAAAAATATTCCATCACATTCAAAATTATTTTAGTTCCTTCTGGTTCCCTCCCTCGACTAACACTAGAAGCATATTGTGAGAATTACATATCATAGTATAAAACCACATAGTTCTAAAAATAATTACTTTTAAGGTATCTAAATCAAGGAAACTTCTATTATCTATGGTACCTTGGGTTTATCCTAATAAATTCCTAGATAACATATATATAAATCCTTCATTATGGTTCATGAAGAGTTTGTAAAATTCCCAATGTATATCGCTCAGGAGTGTGAAACCAGGTTTGCAGTAAGGACCATTGTAGTGTACCATATTACCCCGTGTTAAGCCCAAAACATCTTGTTAGAGTTGTTACCCCTAAGTACATCTATTCCATAGCCACATCATCTTTTAGCATCCAGTCAGGGATGTTTTTCTTGGAAACCAATCACTCTATACATTAATAAATTCTAGAACATTTTCCTAAATGATAAATCATCTTTATATTTATCCTTAGAGACATCCCTAGACATATACATAGAAATAAACCTAGGGATATCAATAAGGATTTCCCATCCTAGTTTCCGAAGGTTAACTTTACCTTTGCTCTGATACCAACTATAATGACATCTTTTTACAAAACATAAACATTACATAACATTTTCATAATACTTAAACATTATACAAATACACGCCCAAAGACCATAGTCGGTATAATGCCTTTAGAAGCATGGAAACATAAATAGTGGTACATAAGTGAACTAAATTATCTCCCATTAGATTATTCATGACTAAAACCCTTCTTAGACACATCAAACATAATATATATCTTCATAACCTAGGGAACGAAACATAAAAATGGGTGATCTTAAATGCTCAGTAAGGGTAAACAAGGGAGACATGTAAGCATAAACCTGGTCATAAGGGAATGAGAACATGATCATGAAAATATGAGATCATACCCTTCATATCAAAGATCATATACATGAATCAGGGCATAAATATTGGAAGTTCAAAAGTCCTGAATCAAAATGAAGTAAAGGACCTAAGAAATAAAATCATAACATAAAAATAAGAAACAGAATTTTGGAAACACATAAGCATAAACTGATTTTCATAGTAGCCAAGGCATCAATTCTAAGACCATATTAGTAGAAAAATTCGTTTACTGAACCTCGGTAACCCCTATTACAGCCCTATATTACTAAACTAAGTAAAACCTCGTTATATCCCTCTAGTACTGAATATAGTAAACCCTCATTCCATCCCTTTATTAATAAATTGATTAAACCCTCATTCAAGAACTATATTACTGAACTGATTAAACCCTCATTCCAGACCTATATTACTAAACATGGTAAAACATAATTCTAGTCATGTCTATCTCATGATATATAAATCTTTACCCAATGCATTGGAGGGAGATATAAGTCACAACCGTCAGATAATGAAATCATACATACATGTTCCACAAGATTATATATAAACATATCATAACCCATGAAATTATTTAGGTATTATAAACATATTATAACCAATAGAAAGATATAAGGTTCATAATAATTTCATCATAAACATAAATCATGAAAATAAGTAGGTTACAAAGTCATAGAACCCATGAAAGATATATGTGATTTCATAAACATATTTCCATTGTAGGAGAAATGGGTTTCAAAAAGACTATGGCATTAATCATAACTCATCCATGGAAATGATATGAATAGAAAATTTAGATCGTTTCCTAGAAATAAACGAGTAACATCAATATATGTCATTATAGAAGGAAAAATAATTTTGAAATATAATCTAAAAACATTTCTGGATGAAAATATACTTTCTTGTTTGAAAATTTATTTTTAATATATAAAATCATTTGAAAATAATTTTATTAGAAAATACATTGAAAACATATAAAGAATACATGAAATCATTTTGAAAACATTATCCCTAAAAAATTGAAATAAGTTTCAAAACATTTTAAAAACCATTTTTTAGAACACATGAAAACTATTAAAGAAATAATGAAAATGTTTTGAAACCCATTTCATTGAAAATACATTCAAAACATATAAAGAAATGTTGAAAAAGTTTGGAAAATCCTTTTCAATGAAAACTTATAAATAAACATGTTTTTTTTAACCATTTCTTTGAAAGCACTTTGAAAAAATTTAAATAATAACTGATACATTTTGAAAACAATTTCCCGTGAAAACATATAAAATAAATTTGAAACCATTTTGAAAACAACTTTCCATGAAAACTAATTTTAAAAACAATTTCTTAAAGGGTAACCCTTTTATCAATGAAAAGGGATAATCAAAGAAACGACGGTCGGTAAATTCATACATGTCGTACGAAGTCAAAGGAACATTCCTTTTGCATAATAAAAAAGAAAAGAAATGTGCCTTGTTAAGAAAGTGAAAAAGAGATTCCATTGAAGATATGTATAGAAGGAAAAAATGGTAAAAAGGTCTTCTAGATATTATTGGGGAATGTTATAATATTCTTGAAAAACTTTTTTTTCTAAACATACATTTCCGATCGAAGAGAGGGTAATGTCATGTCTTCCAAAAAATCAATTTCTTAAATAACTTATGTACCAAGGAGTAGAAAATTGTAACAATACATCAGTGTATCATACAATAAAAGGTGAGAAGGGAACTCAGGGATATTATTTGGTAATGGATCATAGTATATTATCAATTGAAGAAAAAACATAAGAATTCTCAAAAAGCAATGAGATTGTCTCAATAACCTTTTAGAACTTGGTATCTTGGGATTATTCGCTCAATGTAAGGAAAGGTAATTACATGAATCATATAATACCATTAAAATATTGAGATTCATTATATGGTATGTAAAATAAAATTATATTCACCCCTAAAAAGAGTTTAAGTGCATTACAAAACATGAGTCTCAAAGAAGAAAAATTGAGATAAAAATATTATTACCAATTTGGTAACTTTTGAAACCTTATCCCCATGAAAGAAGGATCATCAAATGGGAATGTGAATACAAAAAAAATTAAGTACAAGATACATATAATAAAATAATGAGTAGTATATAGTCCACACAAAATTAATGTGTAGTGAATAAATATTTTATCTCATAGAAATTAAAATGGAGATGAAATCCCCATACTTTGTGTCTTGACTCTCTTTACTCATGCAGGATTCCTCTTAATCGGGTAACTCCTTTTGGTTTGTGTCAAAAGGATTCCTTTTATAGATTATACATAAAGGGTGGATTCAAGGGCGAAGTAAGGATTGTTGGGAGGCATCTTTGATAGGGCATGGATGTACTTAAAAGGCTTGATAGGTGTGAGGAAGGGGTAGACTTCTTTCAATTTTATAGTGGAGGGGAGTGGCACTTCTGTAAATACCAAAAGGAATTCAATAATTGGTGGTCTATATTACCTAATGATCCTCATAAATTTAAAACTAATGGGTTAATGTAGAATAATGGTCGATAAAAACCAAATCTGCCCAAAAATATGTTCATTTTAATTATATGTTTCTTTAACTTCTAAGATTCTCTAATTTTATTGTTATGGTTTTTGTTAAAGCATATAGTTTTATAATCTTATTAACATAAAAAATAAGACTAAATTAAACTGATATTTGTTAGAAAATAGATATCTAATCAATTATTAAAATTATATCTCATTTATATAACTGAAATTTCATTTTTTATGTAAATTAATTTTAAAACAATAGCATGTCACGTGCTAAAATGTTTCTTGAACTCAAACTGTCTTAACAACGTATTTACATAATATGGGTCAATATGTTAATTATGAAAGATTAATTATTACATTAATGTAAAATATTTAATATATATTAACACATACATGTAACTTTGTAGAATATATAATTTTTATCAATTTGAAATCATTTTACAAGATTCATTTATATTAAAATAACAATAATTTCAATTTGGAATTATTTATTTAATGTTAATTTTAAAATATAAATATTATATATTTATTAAAATATATTAGGTTTATAGGTGTGTAACATGATATTTTAATCTAAAAAAATAAATTTACAAATTAATTCAGTCAATTAACTTAACTTTTAATATTATAGTATAATTAATTTTATTTAATTATAAACGAACTAATCAATGTATTGATGTTTCATAAGCATTTATAAGTACCTAAACCATCTCTAAGAATTATTGATAATTTATTATGATACAAATAACCCACATATATTTTAAAAGGATATATATAACTAAAAATATGATGTTTTTTTCATATCTCAATGTTTTTTAAATGTTAAAGGTAAGGAAAGTTCCCTTTCTGTCTTTTTCGTTACATGCCCTTTTTTATAGGGAACTTCCATTTAATAATATCCCAAAACATATATATTTATAACCAAGTGGGTAAATTGAAAAAAAAAATTAAACCAAGGGATTTTGGACAACTGTCTAGTTCATTTTATCCTTAATTTTAAGTCTTAGTCCCTTATTAAGCTTAATCGTACCTTATTCATTGTAATTAATTTTAATGACATTCAATAATCATTTTGGTCAAAAAAATAAGTTGATCTCATTAGACCACATTAATAATAATAATTAAATTCATGTATATCTTATTTTCAAAACTCAAATTATATAATTTGAAAAATTAATATTAATTTTAATCCAGCAGATGGGGAGAAATTACGGGTTTTCATAGTAGAAAACCAATCAAAAGTTTGTTATGTTTTCATATTCAATTTAAAAGTGGATTTGATCCTAATGTACTTTATTTAATTATTAGATGTTATATTCTTCTAATTTTACCTTCAAAAATATTTATAAAATCATTTATCTTTATTAATTAATTATTCAAATGGTAGTTTTGAACTAAAAAGCAGTATTTTCCACTATTCATCAAAAAATAATGTTTATCAGAAAAATAAAAAAAATAACTCTAGGAAAATTTTAATATTATAAATTCGTAATTAAAGTTTATTTTATCATATTTAATTGATAATTGTTTCTAAAATTACTTTTTTTGTTAAAAGAGATTCATTCAAGAAAACAATATTTTTATCACAAAGGACTTTACAAAAAATATCATATTCAATATCAATATATTATATTTATTTAAAAAAAATATTTTAAAAATATTTATTACTATGTTAAATGGTTAGGTTATGACTATATTATTTAAATAATTAAACCAATAAAAAATATGTTTCGTAGAAACTCAGTGTTTCATGCATCGTATGCCAAGTCAGTGTTTCTTGTAGCGCAAGACAAGTAGGTATTGCGTGTAGCACAAGCCAAGTAGGTATTTCCAAGGAAAGTAATGTTCGAATTATTGTTTTAATATATATAAATATATATATAACAATTTACATTTTCATGTGAAAAAAAATATTGATAAGTCAAATTAATTCAAAAATAATAATTCTCAAAATCTCGTGGTGCTACATAAGGAGTGTATCCATTGCATCCTGTAATATGAAACGAGGGATCAAAAAATTTAATAATAAGAATACACTGATATATGCGTATTTGGTTCCAAGGTGGGTCTCAACCATGGAAACCAGAATCCTTAAATTAAAATGGCATCAATAAGTACTCAAGGCATTCCCTTGGGGATCCAAAAGCTAACATGAGTCAAACCATTCATATTGAAATGTCAAGGTCCACATAAAAGTCACCATATAATGAATTAATTTAATAAATTAATCCAATTTATAATCAATCCATTTAATAATTCACTTGGTTCAAGAATTGCCTTTCTTTAGCATGACAAGTCTAACTAGGCATGCAACTGTTTAATTGATTCGTATTGGACATAATCATTTATTAAGGTTCAATATAATACTATCCATTAGACAATGAGAGGGGTTATACAGAAATATAACCAAGTTATTGAATTATAATCCATCTGTAAAATTCATATATATATAATATACATTCCAATTTCATTAAAAATGATTAATCATGTCAAAAAACTTACCTTGGGTGGGTAAAGTGATAAACATAAAAGGTACAGGACATTTATTAATTAAATAGTCATTTAATTAATGAATGGTTTTCATTATAATGGTCAAGCTAATTGAAACATGAACGATTATGCATACACACAAGTGAAATCTCTAAAATTCCAATTATGGAAATCTCCATACATGGAATGGTCATGATTGTGGACTAAACCACACACAATGAATAAAACATATAGAATGGGTCTAATAACATTGTTCTAATGGATACAAGAAAGGAATATTAATTAAATAGGTGATTCTTTATGAAATAGGTGCAACCACAAAAAAAATTATAATATAAAGAAAATTGAAGTATGAGTTATAAAACACCTACATCATATTTGTATGACTCTACTGACCTAGTATCAGCCTCTAGTTTGGCCTGGATTTGAAGAGATATGAAGAACAGGTCAATTCCCTTAAATTGGTGAATATGATCCTACATCTAAATAGTATCATTGATTTGAATAAGGATGATGAAATATTAAAAAGGAATTGAGTTCTTACGGGCGGAGATCCATCGAGATGAATAATGATCAAATCAAACTTTGGAAAATGGCTGGGATCAAATCCAAGTTTAGACATTTTAAGGAGATCAACATGAAGGAAAATAGAGGTTCGGTCCAAAGGAATGAAAAAACATAAGTGGGTTTGATTTCATTTTGTTTTTATGAAACAAAATGTAACGTATCCCCAAATTTGACTTTTCACGGTTTGTCCACATGGTTTTCCAAACCGTGCATAGTCTATTGATGGGAAGGGGACCTTTAAAGTTAGGTTTCATTGCTTTGGAAACCATGTGGAAATAATCAAAGTCACCTCTATGGTTTGTCTGTAGTTTTTAGAATGGTCGTTCTGTCACTATTTCACGGGTTGGGAAAACGTTTCAACCTATATCACCCCATTATCTATCATTTAAAGGTTATAACAAATTTTTCATTCTTCCCTACACAATTTATTCCAACAATGTGACTGGACCTTTTCTCTCAAAAAGTCGTGGTTTGGGCTATGAAAATCCTTAGACACCCCTAAAACCATCACATACTCATTAGGTATCCATGTTAGGCCCATAAAAAGGAATTAATCCAAAATTAAAGGAACCCATACCTGAGTTGAAACTGGGTTATTACAATACTAGATAACATTTTTCAAGAGATAATGAAAATATAGTACGATGAAGTAGATTCATTATCCCCAACTATAATAAAGGGACACCTTATCCATTCCAAAACCATAGGTCTAATTCTCCATCAATTAATTTCTTTTTTTCATGAAGTTTTTCATTACTAAAAATTGGTGATGTGAATCTGGTTTCTAATACCAATGATTGAGAGTTAGATAAATTGATTTATATAACATATACTTATTCACACATATTATTATTTAATTTCTTCTTAATCCAGTCGATAACATTTATTGATTCCACATATTTTTAAATATTATAATGTTAAGAACCCATGGTTATTGTCATATGACATATTATGTGAGATATATCCTTATGATACTTTTAATAAGCATATTTTTCCTCTTTTATATGATGATGGTTTCTCTAAAATGTATAATTTCTCTATATGATTTAAATAAATTCTTGAAATATGACTCAAAACAAAGAAAATATTACCACTCAATTTTCCTTGTTAACTATATAAAATAAATCTCTAGGATTGAAAAGTGGACAACATCTTACCCAATTCATCTGGTCAATTTGTTTAATATTATTCCTCAAGGTTCCAATGTGATTGAATTTCCCAATCATGCATCATCCAATATTTAGAATAGGATAATTGTAACCATTTTTGTATACCATGTGATAATATTTTGATGCTTCTTTTTGAATATCCAATATGTTTGAACAATAATGGTCTTCACAAATTTTAATCTTATTAGAATTCAATTAATACATAAATATTTTATGAAAAATTTTATAATAAGTCTCCATATTGACAATATATGTATCACATAAATTTTGTACATGATAATATCGTGATAAATTTAAATTACATATCTTATAAATGATCAATGAATATAATTTATATTAATTAAATAATTTTTTTAATTTTGTATTTCATATATTTTTTTTGAACATAATTACTTTATAGATGAAATATTTATTTCTCAATATCAATTTTAGTACGACATAATGATCTATAAATTTTAAGATGTCGTATGGACTTAAGCACATGCAATATGATATTTCACACATTGTTCGAGAGTAAACACAATACCTAGAACTAATCTAAAGAGACGTGATCACAAAATGAAATATTCCATCATTTTTTCATGTGATTAGTAACTAGATTTTACATTATCTTAATATATCATTATAATTAAAAATACATTTTTAGTTTTAGTTAATGTATTATCATTATAAATTCATAGATATGATACCATTATATGTGTTTAATTATGATATTTAAACTTGAAACATTGTGCTATTAATAATAAAAATACATCCATAGTTGTAAATAATAAAAACGTAGTAATATAATAATAAAATAACAAAATTTTAAACTAGTTCCAAATATTGATATAAATATTGAATTTTAAAATTCAAGCCTCCTTCAGTAGAAATAAATAACAATAAACATTAATTCCTTTATGGAATCCTCTTCCTATCATAGTTATATTAGTCAATAAGAAAGAAAACAATAGAAGCAGATATAGGGAAAACACTAAAGAAATTAAAAGAATATGAAAACTAGATTATTAGCACTGATAAAGAAAAATTAGGGATCTATAAATGACATCTTTTATTTCTTATAATGGAATAATTACTTCACTCTTCATTCGAATTATTTATATCAATAGTGGAATTTCATTACCTTTAAGGAATATAAATGCAGTGAAAATAATATAAGCTCAATAAATAGCCTCTGTAGGTAGTTCTATAAGATTATATCATATAATGGTACTTGGAAGCCCATTACACAAATCCTTAGCCAAAGTACCATTTTTGATTTATTATTTTGTAATTTATATATATTAATAATATAAATAACTTGTTATAATCCAATCTATTACAAAAGATTTTTCCTCTATAATATATAGGCGTATCACATTTATGTATAAGCTATATTATAAAACACATGAACCCCATAAAAATTATTTTTTTATTTATTAAATTTATAAAATTACATAAGACAGATCCATATATTTAATCAAATAAAAATAGTACAATGGGACAATAAACCCAAGTAAATAAAAAACTATAATTTAAAATTCTATTGTGTAATGATCTCCAAGAATTTTCACAACCACAAACGACACTACAAAAAAGAATCAAAAAGATAAAAAAATAATTTTGAACATGAAAATAAAATTATCATGATAGGAACTGTAGTGACTAATGAATAAAGTGGATGAGGGGTATTTATAGGAAGTATACAGTGAATATAACTAGGGGAATACTCATATGACTTTTTTAATAGTGATATAACCATTAGAATAGTGAAATCATCATCATAATTGTGTAATAAAATATAAATAATTTTTAACATTAATAATAAAACAAATATTAATATTAAAATATCTTGTTATCATTTCTCAAAATATAAAACAAAATGTATATATAAATTTCAATTTTTAATAGATTATTTTCCATGTATACAAGAAGATCATTAATTTTTATGTTAAATTTTAAATATTATAATTTCAAAATTAAAATATTATTTTCATAAAATATAACACATTTTTATAAAAAACATTCACTTATTACATAAGAAAAAACAAATATTAAAACATTAATAATATGATTCCAATGTTATAATTATATAATATTGTTACCAAATTAATAAATTATTGTTTCATTTTTTATCTATTTACTTTATTCTTAAATAAATCTCTCATGCAAAACTAGGTTTATACCACCTATGTAAGGGATGATATATTTTATCACTAATTTTATCTTCTAGTATTAAAAATTATTTAATAGAAAAATGATAATATTAATAAAAAAATTTGATTATTTTTATGACTATAAAATTATAATATAACCATCGTATTAATAATATTAAATATAAAACTTCATAACTATTTTAATTGCTTGAAAGAGAATATTATTGAAAAAAACTTTACCATTTTAATATATTTTGAGTATCAACATAACTAATGATACATTATACTATTAGGATGACCTGAATATTTAGTATGAATCTCTTAAATCTCATTGAATCAAGGTAAAAGCACTGATGATCCATATCATCACCCTAATGCAGACATAATAACAGGAAACAACCATCTCAATGATTGATAAAAAACAACATAATAAAAAATAAGAGAATATTTTATGAACAAAAACGTATACAATTTTGTCAAAACCCCCACCAATAACCCCTCAAATGTTACCCCTACTCATATAGTAATGAAGAGATTATGTGACCCCCAATTATCTCCTCTAACAGACATTACGTTGGTGACTAATGCTGAGAATATAAATCACACAATGGGAGGCATTAAACACTTTATTAATGTTATTTATAATAGATTAGATGAAAACCACTAATCAACCCCACATAATATAAAATAAAATAGTTAACATATAAAAAATCCATAATGCATGAAATTAAATGAATGAAGTATTTAAAATGAAATGTCAAATGATACATAAACATCATCTCCAATTGCAACTGATAGCTCCAAGTTAGTATGGCCCATATCAGTCACCTAATAACTCTTAAGAACATGAATATATATATATATGAGTGATAATTTTATATATACTAAGTAGAATAGTCCCCGTGAACACTTTCATAAATTTGAGGAAAATTAGTTGATGCTCTAGTGATTAATGAGTAGAACCTATAAGAACCTGTTACGTAAATAGCACATCATCATCCTAAACAAGGCTTACTCACCAAATACCTCATATAATATAATAATAAATAATATATATATATATATATATATAATATAGTTAGGGACCCACAAAACAACATCCCCGTTAGTTTTTAGATTTCATACCTCATCATCAAACATCATATTCCCATCTCTTTTAATCCAACACATCATAACTTCATAGTAGTGAGATATCATGAATATGATGGAAATTAACCTCATTCCATCCTCATACCATGCATGAAACCAAATATTAATATATCCACTAGGAATCTCCACCAACTCTATCATAATCATCAAACATCACTACCATTTTTTCCACCATCATCGAGTATCATGACCAACTCTACCATCATCATCTAGGATCTTGCAAAATTATGCTACCATCATTGAGATTCACCAAACAGTATACCATAATATTACATATATTGAACTAATAATAGTTTATTCTATTAGATGGGGGAGTTTTCCATCCATCCTCATCAACATACATATTATGGAAAACATCCCCCCCAACATTGGGTGTTGGTATAAGATACTCGACTCTTATGTGGGTCATATAGAAATCTAGATAAAATACAAGGAAATATTGTCGCAAAAAAATCACATCTTATGTGTCTACAAAATAGCCTTATCAAAACTCATATATCCCACTATCACATTTTTACTACACATTAGTAACCATTTCTACCTATAAAACACAACCAACCATGGATCACATGAAAATGACAATATAACATGCTATAGTTCCCCATAAAAAATAACTATCATAACCATTTTTATCCACCTAATCAACCATATCGTTATAAAATTTTCATATTTATCATTAGTATTTATGTTGAATTAATTAAGCCTTTTAATTTCATATTTCATGACAGTCCACATTAAATACAACAATGGCATTTATTCCCATCTGTTGCCAGTTCATTCAAATCATTTACATTTTGATTATCACCTACAACTATTTAATTTCAATATCATTACACTTTATTATATTTAATTAATATCCCACTATTACATGATTCCATACACATTTTAGTTTTCAATATTATCAGTTTTATTCTATCCTATAGCATTCAGTATCACTAATGAAATCCCCATTCCTTTCATACAATACCACACAAAAAACCCCATAGTATGGTAATCCCCTCGCATCTAACCCACACTATTTATTAATCATCCTATATTCTATAGAACAACCATTTTTTTCAATGATGAACACAAACTATCATATCATTTCCATAAAAAACCATATTACAATCACTATAATAACTAACCACAACCTCGCCATTTATCACATCCATAACTATACATAAAAACCAAAAATCATGCTTCAAGGAATATAATATTAAGGGATGTCATGAAAAATATTGAAAGTAAGGATTAATAAATTATCACATTTAATAACATGATTTTATTATTATTTAATTATTTTAGGTGATTCTAGAAAAAAACATATAATTATATCATAAAATCAAAGTAAAATTGTTTCACAACATTTATGGGGATCATAGAAAATTAAAATAACATAACAGAAGTCCTTTAAATTAATAAGGTTAAATATATTTTGAATTTCTTGTTTCTTTTTTCTAATAAATTAATTTCATCTAGCTTACTACTAGATTTACTCTTTTAGTTATTCATTCTAGACCAGTTTATATGAAACAAGAGAAGAATAATCATAATAGTAACTTGTTTCATACATTACGGATTCCAACAGAATTACCAACACTTTTCTTATGTATTTTCTCTTTTTTACCCAAATGGTTTATTCTAGATAAAATGATAATAGTGGAATTATAAAAACTAACCTATTAATATATATATATATATACATATAGAAATTCACTTTTTATTCTTCATCATTTCCATTTATTTTATTATTTTAATGTCCTATTATTAAAACCACCCATGGAAAAATGAAGATAACCAAGCATATTAAAACAAATAATATTGAGAATTATTGAATCCCTTACCTCATGGGAAGCATCATGTCGTATTGTAGAAATACAAAAAGAGAGAGAGAGACGGAGGGAGAGAGATAATCATAGGCCTAGAATTCACTAGAAGGATTAAGTAAATTATAGACACTCATTGGAATCATATGGTGAATAATGGGTTATCCAGTCTTAAGGGGGAAAATCAAGAGTCTCCAATGAGGGAGGATATTACAAGTTTTAAAATACCCTATTTTTATTCCCTCTTAAAATCCCTAAATACATAAAAAATAACCAAATTAATTATTATTTGATTTGTATTTATTTAATTACCCTCATATAACCCATTTAAAACACCTAAATTTTCTTCAATCAGATTTATTATTATTTTTAATCATAATATAATTTAAATTCATGATTATCATTTAATGTCATAATTTATTATATTAAAAAGTTTTTATGTTTTTTTAGGGAGAAAATGGAATTTATATAAAAATCACTACCGATACGTGAGAGGGGTACTTTGTGTAAAGGTATTCCATATTTTATTTACACATCTCAGATAACCTATATAGGGGTTATAGACTACCCTTATCAAGCTTGAATGAACAAAGTTACATTACATAGAAATTGATTACATTTACATAGTGACCCTAACATAGTGACCTTAACATGGTTGAGTAACCTTTCTGTGAAGTAGAATAACTTTATGGGAGAATTATAAATCTTATAGTATACTTAAATAAGATAAAAAAATCTATCCTTTAATAATGGATTACCTGGAAGTTAGTCTAGGGTCTACTATTATATGATATCAATTCCTTGATATATATATATAAACATGAGTTACCTTCCCACAAAATCAGATTTCCTTGATGTAGTAATAGAATGACCTTTCTATGGAGGGGGTAAATTTTGATACATAAAGATATGAAAAAAATAACATTACATAGGGATGATCCTTGAATAAGTTAAATGAAAACATTTAAAAAATTAAATAAACTAATAAATAATAATAATAAGACTTGGAAAACCCTCATGAAACTGGAAGATGAAATGAATTTTTGGGAAAATTTGGACCATTAGAAATAGTAAATTAAAAATTAAAATAGTTTAGGATCAATTAATTAATAAAAATAACTTAATTATTCATATGGTTATATAAATTATTCCAAACACATCATACTTGAGGTAAGGGGATCTTTACAAATCTTCTTTCTTGTTCAAGTTTTCTTTCTGTTATTATATTCCTATGTCCCATTATTTTCATATAATGTTTTTCTAAATTTATCCATTTATTTTAGAATCATCCTTTAGGTTATAGACATTTATTTATTATTATGATCGTTTCATTTCATCAAAACTAACCTTATGATGTTTTATCTATAACACTTTAAAATTATTTATTTATCTCCTCAATTATTCTATGTTATTTCTTTTATATTTATCCATATATCAAAAATATATTTTCCTTTAATCCATGTTTATACTATAAAAGAATTTATAATATGATATTATCCCTCTTATATTGGTTAACTATGTGATTAATTAACTGATTTTTCATTATGACACTAGTATGTATTCTATTTATTTTTATGGTTTTATTTCTGTTTTACCCTTGATGATTGATTTATGTTTCTATATAGAATTCATAGTTATGATATTTTATTTTGTGATAGGTGGTTCAAAAACTATAGATCCACCTAATCTATTGGTAATTGTTTAAAAATCATGAGATATCATGTTTGGTATATGGGATGAAAGCATAGAACACTATGTTATGATGTCTTAAAAATGTTCTTAAGATTATATTTATGACATGTTTTTTTAGATTCCACATTATCATGATTCTAATTATTATCATTCTCATATGATACCATTCTTGTAACACCATTATTTCATGTCACCGCTTATGAATCCTCTCTTTTATAGTTCCATTATTCATGATACATGAATCTTGTGTTTACATTAATTATCCCTTATTGGAAAAAATTTCACATCCCCTCTTTATCTATGCTTCTTTGAAATCCCATGCAGTTCATGTAGATTAATGATATCTTAAGGGAAAAAAATATCTGGAAATGAAATATTATGTGGTTTTATTAAATTTTTTATCGAATCTCCCATATACACTAGAAATTTATATTTGTGGACGAATTTTATGAAATTTATGATTAAAAATGTCATATTTAAATTATGACATTTTTGTTATTATAGTTCGTATCCTATAATGGTCTAGTTGTTTTTGTGGGTTAGTTTAATGATCCAAATATTAAATACCCCATAAATGACATATATTTAAATATAGAAAGTCATAACTTAACATATATAAGTGATTTCAGTTTTACTCTTTCATAATTCATTTTTTCCTTTAATATATTTAAAAATTTTTGTATTCTAATACCAAACATTTCTTTATTTTAGTAAATGGATAAAAATAGGAGGAACCATGTCAAACACAATGTGATGGTAAATGTAATGATTACTCGAATGAAATGAAAAATATAATGGAAATGGAGATATTAACTTTAGGTAGGTACTTGCATAATTGGATCAAGTTATAAATAATAACATGAACCATGTGGAGATACCATATTATCTCAATATAGGGAAATTTGTGGTTGTGTTTTTTATATGACAATTACCTCCATTTTATGATAATATTGTAATCCCCTAATAAATAAGTAATAGATTGGTTTCAAATATAAGATATTTTCCCTCCAATTATTTAAGAAATTAAAATTTAAAATTGATGTATATCACCTAGGGAGAGACGTTTATCAGCTATGGACACATATGAAATATAATAATCCCAAGGAAACCATAAAATAGATAGAATAAAAAGAATTTAATAAAAAAAATCAGTAAATGTTTTCCTTGAATGATCTATATAAAAATTAAATGGTATTTTCTTTGGATAAATAAAATATAGGATGAAACAAATTTGTATTATGATGTAAAATGAACAAGGAATACATGGTATGCCTTAGGATTTTTCATTGACCCTGAAATCATGTTTTACCCTTTCTTTAGTGTCTTAAAGAAATATCTTTAGAAAGATATAACTATTCAAGTCTTTAATAGCTGGGAAAAAATTGGTGAACCCTTAAAATGAAAATATATTTTTTATATCTCAATATTATTATGCATACATATATAATAATATTGTAATGTAGTTGAAATCCTATGGTTTAACTAAAAAATATCACCCAAAAAATAATATTAAACTACCCATATGTTAAATGTGTGTCAAGAAACATCCATGAAACTACCCTAAATGAAAAATAAAATTCCTTAAGTGTATAATATAAAGATATCTAGATAATTAACATCCAATGGATATGTGTAATTAAAACAATATTTTGGAAGAAAATAAGTTTATGATCGATCCTTAATCCATGTTCTAATGATTCTACTACAAGGAACATATAAACAATATATTTTAATGAACCAACCCAAGGTCTATTAAATATAATTGTCAAAAACAAACTCTAAATCCAAGGGTTGAAGTATGATTTTACATTACAACCACTACTAAAGAGGATCATGAAAATTAATTGGTGATAAGTAATCATTTTATTCATTTTGAATTAGTAAATGTTCTATTCGATTCTGGTTATATACATTCTTTTATATCATTCAAATTTATTAAAGGTTTTCATACTCAAACTCATGACATAAAGGTTGAGTTATTTATGAGAATACCAACTAGTGTAATCATTATAGCTCAAGTTCAAATATCAAACCCAATTATAATTTGTGTGAATAATCACCTAGAATATCTTATAATACACCATTTGGTAGAATTCAATGTCATTTTTTCCATGTACTAGTTTTCCTTATATATATCGGATATCATTTATTTGTAGAGGAATATTAATTTATAAATATTAAACCGTATTCTGATCATATACACGTTCAAGAAGAATGAGTAATGTCATTTAAAAACTCCCCCTGAATAATGGATATTGTTTCCTTATGATAAATCTTATCTAGATCAAATTATTAAGATAGAGTAAAGGATCATCCTTAACGAAATTATAATTGTGAGGTAAAATGTGATATATTCCTTGAAGATATTTCTACTCTCAATCATGATTGATCGGTTGAGTTATTTATTGGGCATATACCCATAGTTATGCCCATATCCAAGAGTCTCTACACAATGGACCACATTAAATGGGATGAATTAAATAATTAACCTTAGTAGAAAATAGGAAATGGTTTTATATATATTAGTTATTATACATGGGGTAACCTAGTTATCTTTGTCAAGAAGAATGGTGATCCAATGAATATATGCATTGATTATCAAGATCATAACAATATCACAATAAATAGAAATTATTTTCTATCATCAATTGATTTATTATTCAAACAACTATATATAGCCCATTACTTCTGAAATCTAAACCATTAATCAAGATACCATCAACTAAAGGTGAATAAGGTGTATTTTACAAATATTTCCTTTAAGAAATGATATTGCCACATTAGGTTCATAGTGATGTCATTCCAACTCACTAATGATTTATAATATTCCTAGATATAATGGATGGGGTCTTTGTATATTACCATGATAAATTTTTGGGGGTCATTATTGATGATATTCTCATATACTCAAAGAAAAAAAAGAAATTGAGGATAAATTGAGTACTACATCAAATACATTACAAAAGGAGAAGACATATAAACATTATTGTAAATTTCACATGTATATATATAGAAAGTATTATTATTATGGTATGTTTTTAAAAAAAAGGGGATATCCATTGATCCTTTAAAGATAAAAGGAATATAGTAATGCCTCATACCAATATCTATAAATTATATATATAGTTTTATCAAATTAAATGGGTACAATCACTGGTTTATGTAAAACATATCATGATTCTCAAACACAATAACCAAGATAACTCAAAAAGAATTAATGTTTATCTAGATGAAGGAATGTAAATAGAGATTCGTAATGTTAACAATGATGAAAATCAATTCACCTTTACTCACACTACCATCAATTGATAAAGGATTTGTGATATATATTAATTCATCAATAAATGGATTGTAATGTTTATTAATGAAAAATGATAAAATAGTAGCTTATAAATCAAGACGGTGGAATGTTTATGGGAGAAATTATCTTACACATGATCTGGAGTTGCATTCCGTAATTTTTACATTGATATTTTTTAGAAATATTCCCTTTGGATAGAATTATAACTTATATAATTATAAAAAACACTAAATTTTATATTAACATAGAATGATCACAACACGAAACAATGAATATGGTTATAGCTAATCAAGTACTAAGTCTGCTCAATCAAATATCATCTAAGATTGTTGATTAATGTATATTAATCTCTAGGAATAAAAGATCCTATAAATATTTCTATGATTATGAGTTATTGAGATCCATTATATAGAGTCATGTAAAGGAAGGAAATGTGAATCATAAACTAAGGTAAAACTTAATTTATTGCACAAATTATTACTCGGATTATTTATCAACAATCAAACCTAGTGAATATTAAATATTCTCAAAGGAATGATGTGGATATACAAAATAAGGTATAATAAATGTGGAAAAATGATCAAAGATAAACATTATTGATGATTAATTTGTAATCTTTAGTGAACAATTATGTATATAATCGATCACAAAGATAAATAATGAGCTATTAAATTATTTACATTGCTTAACATACACTATTCACATAAGAATCACAAATATTTATAGAGTTATATAAGAGAACCTTTGGTGGGATAATATAGAGAAGGCAATTATGGAATATTCATAAACATGAATAGTATACTAGTAAATTAAAAACAATTAATAAATATAAGGGGATACTTAAATAATTATTCTTATCCATAAGAAAATGAGGGAATTACATCATGAATATTTTCCCAAGTCTCTCTAATAGATCCAAAAAAATTGATATATGTCACAGAATATCATATTAGAAAGACTAATCCCATCATATGTCATTAGTTAGACTTCTCACATAATCAATATTCTAATATATATATATTAGTGAATTGGTGAGGTAATATAGGTTACAACTAAACGTTATATTTCTTCATTATCTAACATTAATATCCAAGATTCTTTAACATTTATGGAATATATATTTGAAAATTAGTATGAAATATTCCCCCTAAACGGATTCACAATCATAAAAAGACTATCAATAATCATGGGGATCTGTTGGGAGAATATGATATGGAATAAAAATTATATTCAGAGAAATGTATTTCTCTCATTACCAAAAATATCTAAGATATGAGTTGGTGTACCAAATGATATTCCCCAAAGAAATTTTAATTAAAAATTAAATATCAGTGTATACATGAGGTGTAATGAAATTACATGAACAAAAATTGAAAGAGAGGATAAAAATACATTCCATCATACACACATTAGTGAATAGTCTTGAATCCAAATGATCTTGTTCGATCCACTATTGAAAATTCACTTAAATCAACCATCCAAAAAGTATGTGAACTACTAAAAAACCCATGTATCCCATCCTCTATGAACATGGAAATCAGTACTACCAAAATACAGCATTTTATAATCAAATGATGCACTAAAAATATATGAAAAATAATGTTCCAACACAACTCCTAACCCAGATCAATCCTCAACACAAAAATACATTGAGTGATGCTCTGAAAAACAATGTAGATAACCTAAAATATTTCCCATCCCAACATGTTCCATTCAAAAAAATGACTTCAAATCCTTTAATGGTAATAAGAGAATCCCTAGTGTAATTTAGCATTATCATATTTAAGGACCCAACACATGGGACCAATGTTCACTTCCATCTGAGTCTTATTAAATCTAAAACCACTAAAAACATCTCTATAAAACCATCATAACCATGAATCAGTAGCTTCTCATAAAGAGATTCAAAGGAGTAAATGTGTGAATCCCCCAATACTTTCAGATCCACTTTTCACATCTCCAAAAACAAACTGATTATCATATGTGGATGTGCATGAAACACCTTCCACTTTGAAATAGTCAATATATAGATAAAAACATTTTCTACAGAATCATTTAACATTAATAAATTCTCATAAAAAAGACCTCAATTCAAGGAAGTTCCAAAAAATGGTCCATGAAAAGATTTCTCATCTAGCAAAATGAGAACTAGAATTAGAAAGAAACCAACAACTCAAACTACTGTGGAATAATAACCAAGAAGTGTGAAATGAAATCCAATATAGGATAGATGTACTAGAGACTAAAAGGAAAACAACCAAGTTATTCTCTCTAAAAATATTTATTCCCATGGAATGTGTAAAAACTCAAATCAGGGTTTCTATCAAGTTAAATTTCAACCCTATAAAACATCCTCTCCCTGATACATAGATAAACTTCTAGATTTATCTCCTTATTAAGATATCTTCCAAAGGACCACATCTATTAATCCTCAATACAAGGGTATAATTCTTCTTTATATCCTTTCATAATAACATGGGTGTAATTCCTAGTCTTAATGGAATCATTAAACTCTTCTTCATTTGAGGAGGAGGTGTAATCCTCATCATCCAATGATGAGGAGGAATCCTTTCCCAAATCTGGCTGAGGAGAGGTAGTAGTTTTTCCAAATTTAATCTTCAATAATATAGTGACTATAGTTCTATCTAACTTAGAGTATTCTAAACATTTCCAGCTCTTTTTGGAGTGTAGTGAAATGAATCCATTCGGGTTGAAAATTAGCTTCTTACCTTTTTAGCACTTCAGTTTAGGTAGTTGTCCTCAATTTGGCATACCTGATCAAGTGTACCTTGGTTGGATTTACCAGAGTAATTTTGATTATATTTTTTTTTCTTATAACTAGGAGAAAAATGTGAGGTAGTAGAAATGGATTGAGAATCGTTAATATCATCAACAAATATTGAGAAGGAATCAACATTAAGACTGAGAGTCTAGGGCCCAAAACATAAAATACCTTCAGTAACACATTAGAGTAATGAAGATTCAAGAGAAGAGTTTTTATAATAATTAATGATGAGACCAAGAGTTAAATATTAATGATAAATTTTTTCTTCAAATATATCTATGGAAGAGGGTTATGTGGATAACAAATAATGTAAATCTTTGTTCTAGATATATTATCCAGTTTTAGATCCTTGATCATATTGTATTTGTTTTCTATTGTCTAGTGCTCTTGATAAACATGTAACATGTCTATTATGTGTTCCCGGTATCCATATAAAGTATGTTTTTATCATATTCTTTTCATGTGGTAATTCAATATGTGGTAGTGTTCTCCAATTGTCACTCCTATGAGTAGAAACCAATGATGGACCTAAATAACATGGGAAATGTTCTTTCAAATTAGACATCTCACCTTTTCAAAGTATGGTGGAGAAACCATACATACGAACATAAAATATGTGAACCCAAGAATGAAATGAATTAAAATTACCCCCATCTATTTTCATCTTATATTTTATGTTGATATTTAGACAAGGAAATTTCTAATGGGCGAAGAATGTAATGACTGAAACTTTTCTAAATGAATTTTCCCCATTAATATATAATTATTCGACATTTATATATAAGTTATAATTAAGATCATGACCTCCGCCTTACAAAAATGAACATTATTTTATTTATTCAACATAACATATTTAAAATGAAGGATAAATACCCTCTATAAATTTTAAAATCGTAAAATGGAATAATAAACATAATTAAATAACTAAAATAGAATTTGAAATTCTAGTGCATCTGAGTCTCCTAGAATTTTCATACCCACAAAAAAACATATTACAAATGAAACAAAACATTATAAATTTAATCAGAATTTTACAGATGAAAATTATAAAACATTGATAAGAATTATATTGATTGATTAATTAAGGTAATGAGATGTGTTTATAGGATGTATAAACTAAATTTGACCATTGGAATACCAATATTTCAGTTGGAATAGTAACATGAACATTAGAATAATAACTTGATAATTCGAATAATAGAATGAGTTTTTATTATATTTACCATGAATTATATAATGAAATAAAAATATTATAATATAATAATAATTTTTCTCATAATATATAACTAAATGTATATATAAGCGTAAATTTTCAATGAAGTATATTTTATCTATTTTTTAAAAATGTTAATTTGTGTGTTGAATTTTAAATAATAGAATTATATAATTTCAAGAAAAATTAAAATAGGAACAATTTTTATAATTAGAACATAAAAATTAGATATGAATGAATTTATTATATTTTCAAAAAAATAACTTTTGGTGAATAGTAAAAGTACTGCTTTTATGTATACCTAAATTTTTATAAAATAATAATGATGTCAAACTTACTAAACAATTTCTTGAAAATATTTCATTACTCAATAACAATTAAAGAGTAAAAAAATATTTTTAAAAATAATAATATGAATTTATAAACTAATATTTTAAATTTTAATCGATAAATATTATTTCCTAATAAAAACTAATATTTATTATATACATTATATAAAATAATATAATGATATCATTTGATTTTGGAAGTGTTTGAAAAAAAATATTAATTTTTTAATAAACAAAATATTATCTATAAGATGAATAATTATTATTCATTGTTGTGAGCCAAAAAAAATACACACTATTTTATTCCAAAAACATCCTTCTTCATCGCTTATAAATAATCCCCTCCCCCACCAATTCATATCCACTTAAAACTCTCTTCCATGGTAAATATCATACAAAATCCCATCCCAAATACACCTCATTGTTTTTTAAAAGTCCTTTTATAATCAATAGTCTACGCCAATAATCCTTAAGAATTTTTATAAGGATGTTTCTCTAATGAAGATAAATTTACACATCACGGTTATTTTAAATTTTAGTTCACATCCTACAGAACCCAAAACCCATAATAAATATATAAAATATGATTAAAATAATATAAATATAATATTGTGATACCACAATAATATATTCTTTATTATTTTTATTTCTTTTACATTATTCTTAAAAACACAGCTCACACCATAGTGGGTTTGTACAAACTATGGGAAATATGATGTTTTACTTAACTATTATTGTCTTCATGTTTTTAAAATAGTTTTATATGAAAATAAAAATATTAATAATGATATTAATATATTTTAATGATTTTGGAAATATCAAATAACTGTGGTAATGATAATCATACATATAAAACTTCACAGATAGATTAATAACTTAAAATAGATGTTTAGAAAGAAACACTTCACTATTTTAATCCTTCATTCATATTGAAACAGCTATTGATACATTATACTACAGGTTTTCATAGAACATTAATTTGACACTATCTAATGCTAGGTTACTAAAGGAAGAGCTCCAATAACAAATATCATCATATTAATGAAATCATGGGATAGTGAAAAAAACATCTTTATAATAAAAATATCATTATAATAACTATTAAGAATATATTTTATAAATAAAAAAATAAAAATCTTGAAATAAACTTTAAATTGGTCTAGAATAAGTTTATTTATAACCTTAAATTGACTCTTTAGGTGGTCAAAAAAAGTATTCAAAACATGACAGGATCAAGGTAGGTGGTGCTTTCCCAGTCTTTACTGTTGTTAAATATTTTATTCTCTTATTTAAATTCTTATATCCCCTTATTATATACAATTTTTTTCATTATCTATTTATTTTAGAAATATATTTATATGTTTGTGCACTTTTTTATGACTCCCATCATTTTTATTCTTAAAAAAACCCAGTGATTCTATATGTAAAAGACTTCTAATTTCAATATTCCTCTTCTCAATGATTCTATAATTTTATTCAATATTTATCCTTATATCCATATTATATAATATTTCAATATATTTTTATTCTAACCGAATATATATAATATTAAATTTACACATTTATTTTCGGTACCTATGTGTTTCATCAACTAGTTATGGTCTATAACAATGCTATGTTACCCATTTCATTCCATGGATTTACCTCATGTTTATACATCATTGTTGATATATGTTTCCATGGTCCCCCTTAATATTGATATGTTATGACTTGATAAAGGTATAAAAATTTACATACCCCCTCCTCCCTAATTGATTTGGAAAATCTTATATCTAATGAGATACTACATATGGTTCACAAACAGCTGATCAAGCACATTATGTTATTTTGTTCTAATTGTGTTACTTGAATAATTTTTATGACATGTTTTATGTTTATTAAACATTACAAATCTTATCTTTATTTCCATGATCTTATAATAGCATTCCATCCATGTATTTCTTTCATGTGACTAGTTATAATTCGTCTCTTTTATGATTTCACTATTGATGATATCTTACACTCATGTTTACGTTGATTACCCCTTAATGGGATATTATACTCAACCATTATTTATATATATCCTGAGGATATCCTATATTGTTATTGGAGCATGATGATATCTTGGAGAAAATATTAATGAAGGAAATGAAATATTATGTTGTTTATTTTAATATTTTGTATCTAATATTGAAAGATACACTAGACCTCTATATTTCTGGATATATTTCATAGAATTTAGGATAAAAATAATTTAATATTTCGTGTAGGGGATTTAGGTTATTTTATAACTCATTATTTACACTATAAAACTACACTAATTATTTAATTAAATAATTATTATTTATTTAAATATTTTAAATATGGAAAAAAATTGTTGTTTATTATAAATATACAATGTTTACTATATATAATAATACCATTATTCCAATAATAACAATGAACATTTTCTTATGTATAACTATTTTCCCCATATTTATAAAATTTATTGTTGAAGTAGTCGGTTGTAGCACTTTTTGGGTTGTTGAATCCATAGAGACCTTAGAAACTACCCGAATAAACATAAAGTCCTTACAGAGATATTCGGATATAAAGTGGTTAACATTTTTGTTGATTATATTTGAGTCAATATAACTAAATAAGTCCTCAGTGAATTTAATTAATGATAATGGATTGATCCTAGGTTGTTATTAGGGGTAGATTTTATGAATTTATTTTTAAGGGATTTAAATCTCTTAAATTCAAGAGGATCCATTCAATGATATAAGGAAATCCCATGTCACACACTATTTCAAGACTAAAATAATCACAATTATAATAAATTAATCACACATTGAATCATTTTAATTAAAACTACAATATAATGTATCGTTCTAGAACTCAGAATGTGTAGCCATAAAATCTAGTTAGGGTAAAGAAGTGATAATTGATTGAATGGAATTCTTAATTAAATCAAATGCTTAAAAATTAATAAAAAAATAAATGAAATCCAATACATCCCCTTGAAACTTCCATGGACCAACCCATAATGGTTTTAGCCTTCCATTGATACAAAACTCATAATGGAAGAAGGAATTTGACTCCTAAGGGTGGAATTGAATAAGGGAAAACTTAAAAATAAAAAAACATACACTATTATGTGAGGAATTTGACACCATTTCCTATGAATAAATTCACAAAATTATTAAATGGTATATATTTTTTAAAAAGGATATCATAAAAAAGTAAAAAAAAATAATTAAAATTCCCTATTGATTTAGAACAAATTACCTGAGAAAAATTAAATTTTTTAGATAAAATAACTGTATAATATTTCAATATAAATTATATACTATCTCCTCAAATTTTAGTCAAGACAACTTCCTTATGTATGAATTTTTGGATCCATGGGTCAAAACCAATATATCAAAGTATTCCCAAATATTTAGGGTTGGCATTTGTGGTTGGAAAATTAATAAAGGTTATATTTTTCCACACAGGATCCAAAATAGGTGAAAAGTGGATACCTCAATTTGATGCACCAAAAAATATTCTAGATTTGATACTATTAATTAGTCTTATAAGACTAAATTGTTTAATATTGTGTCTTATAACATATGGTAAACATTCAACCTAATTGGACTTCCTATATTTATGTCATTATTAAAATGGTGGAATATCATTTTTGGCCCAAGACTATAGAATAGAATTTAATCTTCAAACTGGGCCACCTGGATCACCTCTGGAAACATATGATTATCTCTCAATATAGTTTATTTAAATAGTTCTTATGATTTCTTTATATATTTTGTATAAATTTTATCTTCATGAGACATATATCATGGCCACTAAATGCATTTTAGTCAACTTTTGTCCATATCACTTCACCTAAAAAATTCTACAATCAAGGCAAAAATGGATGGTCCTCCCATATGAATCACCCATTACTTTATAAGGTAAAAATAATATTTATATCTAGGGTAACCTTATCCTAAAATTCAAATTTGAAATAATGAATGGCTTCTATTTTACAATATGTTGAAAAATGTGTTGACTATTAGTGTATTTTAATCATGAATTGAAATGATTTTGAGAATTTGTATTCAAATTTTAAAAATCACTAATACAGGAATTTATGAGAAGTGATAAATATAGTTTTGTATAATTAACAATGAAAAATATCCACTTTTATGGATAATCATTCCCCTACCTCACCTCAAGTATTTCAAGTCTCGATCACAAAATAAGATAAAAAATATGAAAATTGAATTGTATTTTCTAAACATATTTTAAAATATTATACTTATTATTAATACGCCACATAAAAAATATTGAAAAAAATAAAAATAATTTAAAACAATAGATGATTACAAGAATATACCAAGCCTATTCCCAGTCCTTTTCTAAAATTGATCACCATATTTCATCCAAGTCTAATTAATCATAAATATGTGGTGTGCATTACAAAATATAAAGACGTTCATTTTTCAAAATGAGAAAATATGGAAGGATATGCGATAATAATTTTTTAGTCAAAATAGTAAAATTTAATTTTAATTTTGGGATTTTATTTATTTATTTATTTATTTATTTATTTGAAATTTTTACATGGTAATTGAAATTTTTCTCAATCAATCCAACCCTTGAAGAGATACAGTGTCAATGACTCCCGTGAATAAGAAATTAGGGAAATAAGTGAATCTCACATACTTGATGATCATCTTGTATTAACTCAATCAATAACAAAATCAAATTTTTAAAAATAGAGATATAATGACCAACTCTATACCATTACACTATAGATTCACTATCCCAAGTTCTGAAATCCAATAATTATGTCAATCCATTTATCTACAAGAAAATTTTATTATATTTTTGTCTTTTTATTGACTACTTTTTTATTTATTTAATACTAATATTTAATATAAAATAATCACCAAACCAATTCTCTTTATATAGGGACTAGAATGACTCAAACTTATATCTCACAATATAAAGGATGTATAACATTATGGTTAATATATTCTCTACTTTTTATTTTTTTAATAGTGGATTTCATGAGTTTAGAAAGTGTCAAATATGATCCAAGGAGTTATGTGAGTTTTCATCAGGGGTTGTGTTGGGAACTACCTATAGGACTAGTTTATTCCATGAATCAGATTCATCACATGAGTTTATTTTAGGGATTAATCCATGAATTTATATCTTAAGTAAAAAAATATTATGATATAAAATGAATTCACATTATGAATTCATCATTTGGGTTTTAAAAAAAGGTGACACCTTTTTCGGTGTACATTAAATGTGGGAGATTAACATCATGAATACATTTTTTCAAGTGAATTTTTAGGTATTGGATGACTTAATCCCATATAATTTTATAGGATACCTCACCCTTTAACCAAAGTTTTTTTATGTGATTTTGTGTGGTTTCCACTCTTCTAAGTTCCTTCATTCAATTCTCCATCTTAGTTAGTTACTTCCCTTTTGGTAAGTGTGTTTGTATTTTTCTTGTTGGTTCTATTTCTATTGTTTTGGAATAAGTGTTTAAATATGTTTATATGATTTTTGATCATGTGATGATGCTTCTCAGATCTATTGTAGATCTGTAGTGTGATCTTCCTTCATGACTCGTTCTTTGCATTGGTTGTGGGGTGGTGTTTGATCCTTTCCTGGTGTAGGTTGATCTAAGTTCCCTGTCGACCCATTTCCAGGTTGAATTCAATTATTAGAATTGATAATCAATTATAGGGCCTATGTTCATTGTTCTTGTATCCCTTTCTAGTGTTTTTGTATCCCGTCATGGGTGGTGTTCACACAGAGTATGAGGTGGATGATTTGGTCTCTAGCTAATGTTATGTGAACCTTGAATTCTCTTTATTTTCTAAATAATTTTCTAAAAAAATTATAATGATTTATTTATTTATTTTTGAAAATGGTTTTTTGATAAAATATTGGGTTCTCCCTTATTTTGATTAAATGAAAAATCATTCTCAAAGTATTGTAACATGTATTGAAATTGAGTTTTTGAAGAATGTTTTTGATGAAATAAAGGGTTGTTTGGAATTTATTATGAAATGTAAATCCCTTTAAAATTTATTTGAAATAATTCGTAAAATGTAACATTATGAAATTCGGTAGAGGGTTTAGTACCAAACCTCATCCATCTATATTTTGTTGGGGTTTCACTTCCTAGAGTGTTATTCTATTCCAGGTCCAAAGATGATTTGGTTTCCAGACATGTTTGACATGTCAAGGGTTCACATTTTGAGGAGTTCTTATTCTCTCAATACATCATGCATATTTTAAAGGTATTTTTAGTATTCACTATTAATTTATTGATGAGGGATCAAAATATAAAGGCTTATGTTATCCTTCCATGTTTATCCTACATCTTTTGGATTTTAACGTTTTACTTTTATATCAAATGATACATGATTTTACTGATGAAAATGGTTATTGGAAGTTATTATTTGAAACTATTTTACTTTATTTTTTTAAAAATGATGAAAATGTAAACTATTCACAATGTTTTTGATATAAAATTTCATTCCTATTTATCATTCCATGTTTTCTTTAGATTGAGATTATAGAGATTATAATATGAAGAATTGATATGGAACACCTAGGTGGGATCCTACTAAGTCTATTTAGCTAAAACCCTACACATTCTCCTGGGAATGTGTAGAACCTATTTTTTCTTATGATGTGGGAAATTTAAAGGTGTCACTGTGAGGTGGTGTGGCTTAAGGCAGCTAGGTAAGGGTTTCTCTTTAAGGGATTTTGGGCGATTTCCCAAATATCATGTGTTGTACCGGTTGTTGGTTTTAATTTTTCTTTCTAGTGTTTTGGACTCATATCTTTGAGACATATTTATATGTTTAGTTTCATTTGGTTGTGATATATTTATTTTATAGTTTATATTTCATGTCTCTTATTTTAGGTTGGGTGAAATAATTCCCTTAATTTGTTTGTCTACTGCTCGTGTGCCAGTCACCAGCCGATGGGGATCAAGAATTCCCTTCGGGCTTGTGGAAGATTAGTTCGGGTACCATATTAGAGGGTAACAAGTTTTTTTCGTTAAAATTGGAATAAGATATTTTTTTCCTCAATTTTCCTTTTTTGGTATATTTTTTTGGACATGAGACAGGGTTTCTGTAACATGAAAATGTCTTCCCAACTTCATTAAATAACCTATGATAAGGGGAGATATAGGGTGTGATAGATGAAAACAATAATCACCTTAGATCTTGTTTTCACATTAAACCAAACTCTACTTTATCTATCCATCCCAAAGAGAAAAATAAATAAAAAATAAAACATTTATAAAATACAAAAAAAATTACTTCCTTTACCCTCTTTGGCCTACATCCAATGATTATACAAATGAAATGTGATGATTTATTAAATACATTAAAGCACACTGCTATTATAAGGATTGGATTGAACATACTGTCCCAATTGGTTTTACACCATTCACAATTTGAATGTTAACTGCACTCTTTCTCTCTCTTCAGAAGTGAACACACATTCCTTCTAGTGAAATATTCTTATAATCATTTTTGAGTCGATTCACACATAGGTTGTCTCTATTTTCCTATTTCATCCAAGAGATGACAACTAGATTTGTGTGATAAATTTCCTATTAGAATGTGTGTCCCATTACCAAGAACCCTTTGTAAGACCCCTTCATGAGACTCCATCAAGATTCCCTTATCAAATAACATAGATCACATGACTTCTTAGTGATATTATATTCTACATAAATGGATAACATGACTCTGATGGGTCTTCCTCTACACAGAAACACTTAGTACATAAATACCTTTAAAATATCCCTTTAATTATTATGTGGATCATGAGACTTTCTTATGTTTACATGGATTTTGTGACTTCGGTGTAACAAATTATTATTTTTTCAAAAAAAACATGAACTCCTTCCCTTCATTTGAACCCCCTACTTCATTATTTTCTTTGTATCAAACAACTTAAGAAACAACATTAACCTCTTAAGAATGGTATAATGGTTATTTATAGGCCCCAATACACCTTCTTAACTCCATAAATCATGGATAGACATCTATTCCACCACCTCAAAATCTCCCTTACATATTTCTCATGATTAGTTCATGATTTAGTGATTAGACTCAATGACATGTCACTTTTATCATGCAATTTATTCATGGACAATGTAATTTTATTTGATTATATCATGTGATCCCCTTATAAGACCTCCTAAAAATCATGTTGTCATCATGTGATCCCATAATTATATCCCTTGAATATCTTGTCATGGTTAGTATAATTTTCATTTAGCAATTTGTGTGATTCCATCATGACATCTGAACACAATCATGTGTGATTCACATGATCTCATTATTGAATTCTAAGAAAATCATGAATATTCCTTGTTTTGAATGATCGTGATAAGTCTCTTCCATTTCCTAACAATGTTACATAATGTACTTTACATGACTTCTTCATGTGATCCTATTATACTTATGAGGATTGTGTGATGAAACTATGGGATCTCCTTTTACTATCATGATTTCAATAATTCTAATCACACATGATTTTGAACAACCATGATACATGTCCTCTTGGTCCAGAAAAACACACTTTTTATACTTCCATGTGATCCTTTGGAACATATTTTCTCCATGTTTTTTTAATGGTTGGGGCTGAAGCCTTAATTTATTATTTAAATCAAATACCTCTTTTATAGCGACCTAGCCTTTTCATACATTACTATTAAATCATTTAAAAGATATACAACATAATATTATTACACATAGAGGATCCAAAGGTTTATTGTCTTGAAAAAACTAGGACTACACATAACAAATACAACTTCAAGCATAAACATTCATTTAATTTCTTCTTCTATTGCTTCTTATTGGCACATGTCCTCTCCTTAGTACATGTAGCCACCTGAGGATATACATCAAAAAGTGGTGATCTAAAATCCCTATAAGAGGATAGATAATAACAATATAGCATGGGGCGAGCATAATCATAACATAGGAAAAAGATCATGAACACGAGAGGAGCATAAATAAAAGACTTGAAATGTGGAAATGCATAAAAATAAAACATCATGTCTTAGTGGTTAACTACCACACATACTTGTGAACCAAGATAGCATCTTGTTCACACATCATTTCAAATTTACTCATGAGATTCATCACTTTACCCAATGCATTGGAGCGCTATATAATTCCGGGCATACCCGTCACATTTAAACATTCATATTGTGCTATATAATTCTGGGCGCACCTGTCACAACATAACTTTATCATTTATCATGAATTCCATAATGAACATATAACATAAATAAACATAATGAACCCATGAAAATTAATGGGTTTCATCTCATAATAACACATTCATAAGCTTTGGGTTCCCAAAAGAAAGAGGGGACAACATACTTGATACAAGAACCATCAACCTTGAATGAGAGGTAAAAGGTGAGTTCTTGAAAGAAGAGTTCCTTTGGAAAACATTTTTATGGACACAAAACCCATTGACAAACATTTATATCCCTGAAAATTAAAGTAAATGATGAAAAAATGATATTTGAGGAGTAACCATATCAAAAATGGAGTGAAAGAGGGAGAACCCGAAGGAAGAAAATTGGGTTCGAGATTTCCACTTACCTTGTACCTGAATGCTTCCTTCTCTTTAATGTCGTGTATAATGACATTATATTTATTTATTAGAAATAAAGAACAATTTTTACATTAATATAGTTCATTCTGGTTTCATTATGTCATATTATGTTCCTTTGGATGACTTATAGAGTTTAAAACTTTGTTCGGGGATGTTCGTTTTTGTGGGTTTTCTTGGGTGATTCACTTGTATTCTTAAATTAAAGTTCGGGTAAATCATGGGTGAACATCCAGAAATTATATTACATGTTATTAGTTATATTACATAAGATTTAATGATTTTATACTTAACCACATTATATCCATGTGGATGAATCATTAGATAATAATTAAATGGTGATTATTTGTGTCAATTTGAGTGGTTTTTGGATCACAACGAACTTGTTTGAACTTTTCACATAATAATATGGCCATAGGTTATTTCCAGAAATTAAAATAGAACATAATACATATAACATATTCTGTTTCAACCATAAAAATGGTTTCATTACCAGATATGAAGGTATAAATGGAAGAAGAGAGCATGTCGTTTTTGAAGGTGATAAATTAACACCTCATGAACAACGTTCTCTTTAATGAAATAAAAGGAAGAGGGAAAGGGTGTTGGGTGATATAATATCCCATTAGAATCATAAAATTACAGTATATGTATTATACGGGAATTAAAAAACAATTTGGATGAATATAGGTGGGGAGAGATCATGAAAGGAACTTGAACTTGAAAGGAAATTAAAGGAAAAGAGGGAGAGAAATTATCACTTAAATCTTCCTCTTGAGATCCTCCTTAAAAAAGCTAGTCATGGACTTTTGATGAGACCAGAAGAATTTTTACGTGGGGGAGGTGCTAGAGAAGATGTTTGGGCAGAGATTAGGGAAGGCTTGGAGCTTGATAGGTGTGAGGAAAAGAGGGAGTGAAGGGTGGCTTTTATAGTGGAGGAGAGAGGGGTTTCCTTAATATAAAATTCATTAGTTTATTAATTTCACCTAAGACAAGGAATATTGAGTCTTGAAAGACCAAGAATAGTAATTTTATAATGTAATCCCGAACCAAGTGGGCTTACATCAGCAGAACATCATCGATGACTCAATTAATACATTATTTAGCATTTATTGTGAATTATCGGATTCAACTATTCATAAAAAATTCAAGTATCTCAGAAAAATCCCAAACATTTAACCCAACCTTTTTTCGACGTGTAGAATCCAAAAATGAAGTCCATTTTTCAAAAATAATTTTTTAAATAATATTATTTTAATATTCAATTAAAATCATTATTTACATAAAAATAGTTTTTAAGATTACAACTGATTTTATAGTTCTTTCAAAAATTACATAGGGTCTCATAACATTATCTAAAAACTATTAGACATTGATTAAATTATTTATGAATACATTTCCTAGAAATAAATATTCTTTTAAATTAATTAATTAATTTTAATTAATTATTTATGACTTATAAAATACCAAAACTGTTTACTAAGGTCAAATTGTCACTTTCTAAGATGTCTAAATTTTATTTTATTATTCATAGGTAATGTCACTCTTATTTACTATTAATAAGGGTAAAATTAATATTCATAAAGGTAGGTTACTATCCATAAGGGTAGGTTAATATTCACCAAAAATTATTTTTGTTTCATTAGACTCCAAAAATCATCTTGAACACAACTGTGAATGTCGGATTTTTAAAAATCCAAACATATAAGTGACAAACTTATGTTTAAAGGTTACTTATCACATAGTAGTAAATTTTTTTTTGTTTTCATGTTATATTATGACATATTTATAAGAAGGTAATTTCCATTGAAAAACTTTTGGTCGTTACATCTTCCCCCCTTAAGAAATTTCGCCCCCGAAATTTCACTTTACACAAACAGGTGAGGGCACTTCTCCTTCATTACCTCACATCATTCACACCATTTTCTAAAATAGAAAACGATAGAACAAAACATAAGTAAAAAATTCATGAATAAATTATTAATTTAGAAAATTATACCAAAAACATAACATATGGGATCCCTAGGTAAATATCCTTGTGTGTATATTTTTACTTAGTCTCATGTTGTAGGTTTTCTCTAGGGTTCACTAATCCTAATCCACAAATTAAATAAACCTTTCCTATGATACCAACTATAGATACCTGATATCTTCTTACATTACTATTACATAGTTTCAAAGATAAACAACAAAATTGTATTACACATAGAGGATCCAAAGGTTTAGTGTCTTGGGAAAACTAGGACTACACATAACAAATACAACTTCAAGCATAAACATTAATTTAATTTCTTTTTCTATTTATTCTTATTGGAACTTTTCCTATAATTATTACATGTATCCACCTAAGGATATACATAAAAAAGGGGTGAGATAAAAGCCCAGTAAGAGGATAGATAAGAACAATATAGCATGGGGTGAGCATAATCATAACATAGGCAAAAGATCATGAACATGAGAGGAGTATAAATAAAATACTTGAAATGTGGAAATGCATAAAAATGAAACATCATGTCATAGTGGTTAACTACCACACATACTTTTGAACCAAGCTATCATCTTTTTCACACATCATTTCTCATTTACTCATGAGATACATCACTTTACCCAATGCATTGGAGCGCTATACACTTTCGGGCGCACCCGTCACATCATAACATTATCATTTATCAGGCATGCCACAATGAACATATAACATAAATCAACATAATGAAACCATGAAAAGTAATGGGTTACATTTCATAATAACACATTAATAATCTTTGGGTTCCCAAAATAAAGAGGGAACAACATACTTGATACAAGAACCATCAACCTTGAATGAGAGGTAAAAGGTGAGTTCTTGAAAGAAGAGTTCTTTTGGAAAACATTTTGAGGGACATAAAAACCAGTGAAAAACATGTATATCCTAGAAAAGTAATTTAAATGATGAAAAAATGATCTTTGAGGATTAACCTTATCAAAAATGGAGTGAAAGAGGGAGAACCTGAAGGAAGAAAATTGGGTTCGAGATTTCCCCTTACCTTGTACCCGAATGCTTCCTTCTCTTTAATGTCCTGTATAATGACATTATATTCATTAATTAGAAATCCAGAACCATGTGTACATTAATAGGTTTCATTCTGGTTTCATTATTTCATATTATTTTCCTTTGGATGACTTATAGAGATTAAAAACTTTGTTCGGGGATGTTCGTTTTTGTGGGATTTCTTGGGTGATTCACTTGTATTCTTAAATTGAAGTTTGGGTAGATCATGGGTAAACATCCAGAAATGATATTTAATGTTATTAGCGATATTACAGGATCTTTAATGATTTTATAATGAACCACATTATATCCATGTGGATGAATTATTAGATAAGAATTAAATGATGATTGTTTGGGTTAATTTGAGCGGTTTTTGGATCACAACGACCTTGTTTTAACTTTTCACATAGTAATATGGCCATAAGTTATTTCCAGAACATAAAATAGAACATAATATATATAAAATATTCTGGTTCAACCATAAAAATGGTTTCATGACCATATCTGAAGGTAGAAATGGAAGAAGAGAGCATGTCATTTTTCAAGGTGATAAATTAACACCTCATGAACAACGTTCTCTTTAATGAAATAAAAGGAAGAGGTAAAAGGGGGTGGGGTGATATAATATCCCATTATAATCACAAAATTACAGTATATGTATAATAATTTAGTTACAAAACAATTTGGATGAATATAGGTGGGGAGATATCAAGAAAGTAACTTGAACTTGAAAAGAAATTAAAGGAGAAGAGGGAGAGAAATTACCTCTTAAATCTTCCTCTTGAGATCCTCCTTAAGGAAGCTAGTCTTGGTGTTTTGATGAGACCATCAGCTTTTGGACGTGTGGGAGGTTCTAGGGAAGATGTTTGGGCAGAGTTTAGGGATGTCTTGGAGCTTTAGAGGTGTGAGTAAAAGAGGGAGTGAAGGGTGGCTTTTATAGTGGAGGGGAGAGGGGTTTCCTTAATATAAAATTGATTAGTTTATTAATTTCACCTAAGACAACGAATATTGAGTCTTGAACGACCAAGAATAGTAATTTTATAATGTAATACACAACCAAGTGGGATTACATCAGCAGAACATCATCGATGACTCAATTAATACATTATTTAGCATTTATTGTGAATTATCGGATTCAACTATTCATAAAAAATTCAGGTTTCTCAAAAAAATCCCAAAAATTTACCCCAACCATTTTTCAACCTATAGAATCCAAAAATTAATTCCATTTTTCAAAAATAATTTTCTGAATATTATTAATTTAATATTCAATTAAAATCATAATTTACTTAAAAACAGTTTTTAAGATTAAAACTGATTTTATAGTTTTTTCAAAAATTACATAGGGTCTCATAACATTATCTAAAAACTATTAGACATTGATTCAATAATTTATGAATACATTTCCTGGAAATAAATATTCTTTTAAATTAATTAATTAATTATAATTATTTATTTATGACTTATAAAATACCAAAAACGTTTACTAAGGTCAAATTGTCACTTTCTAAGATGTCTAAATTTTATTTTATTATTCATAGGTAATGTTACTCTTATTTACTATTCATAAGGGTAAAATTACTATTCATAAGGGTAGGTTACTATTCATAAGGGTAGGTTACTATTCACCAAAAATTATTTTTGTTTCATTAAAATCCAAAAATCATCTTGAACACAACCGTGAATGTTGCATTTTAAAAAATCCAAATATAGAAGTGAAAAACTTATGTTTAAAGATTACTTATCACTTAGTAGTTCATTTTGTTGTGTTTTCATGTTATTTTATGACATATTTATAAGAAGGGAATTTCCATTGAAAAACATTTGGTCATTACATCTTTTAAGACTTGGTAGAGGGAGAACCATTACATATCACAAAGGCCCATGTCCAAGAGGCCAGAATACAAAGCTTGAAAGCCCATTTTTTTGCCCAAATAACCCATTGGTGAATAATACTACTACAGTACCTGCTCTGCTACAGTACCTGATACAGTACTACCGCCGCTATAGTACCCGCTACAGCACCATCTCCACTATAGTGTCGGTGCTGCTACAGTTCTTCTGTTACTATAGTTCTGCTACGATGCCTTGCTACAGTACCCCCAGAAATTTTTTCATGCCCGATTTTGATCCTGCATATTTTGGATTTCAAGAAGAATCATATACCACTTGGGTACACTCTTGTTGGAACATATTTTCTCCATGTGATCATTTATAAATTAATCACTCTATGTTATAATTTTCCACTTTCTCACTTTGCACGATCCTTTAAGATAATTGGGGAAACTCTTCTTCTCATCCATGTTCAAAAATTCAAAAACATATTTTTTCAACAATGCCAAACATTTTCAACAAACATAATAAATCCAAAACCACTATCAAGATGAATTTTTTCCAACAAAATTCCCCTTTTGGGTTGTTCACAACACTTAAAAAATTTAAGAACCAAATTATTGATAAATCTTGTGCATATGAAGCAATTTTCCTTATGAAACTCCAAATAGTGATCAATGTCTTCCTCATTCGGTACACTTATCCCACATGAGTCAAGATTGATGTGATAAACAAGAGTAGCATGAAAATAAATCAATAAATCATGTCAATATCAACTTACAAAAACCTTATCTACTTCTAGCATCATAAAATCATCACTCATATTCATATTTATTTTTCATTAAAAGACCATCTTCAACATCATTAAATTTTGAAATCCCAATGTTCCTCTTCTCTTTATTTCATCATCTCCCCTAATAATGATCAATAATTGTTTTCCACATTATAAATGAACACAATGGTCACTCATCTGTGTTCGTAAAAATGGTAGATAACACATATCAGCGCATAATGTAAAAACAACACCATACCATTGGGAGAGGAGGTACCATATCCACATCTTTTAGGTGTAGGGAGTCAACTAAACTCCAAGATTCAATCAATAATGTTTAAAAACATTTTTAGGTAAGTTCTTCATTAGAATTTCTGAAACCTGTAGTTTAGTTTGTACATACTCTAGAATCAAAAGTCCATGCTCCCCTTTCTCCTTGATAAAGTGATATTTGATTTGAGTGTTCTTTTTCCATGAGTAATGGAGTAGAAATATTATATGATTTATAGCACTTGAATTTTCCTAATTTATTTCGATTAGAGACATTAGTTCATCTCCCATATCATCATGTTGTTGCTTCCTCAATAATAATTGAGTACAATATTGAGTAGTTGGTATGTATTAAAATTTTTTAGGGATTAGAGAGATGAAATCTTGTTTATCACTTATACATCAAATAAATTGTCTAACGTTATATAATGAACCACCAGATGTTGAATTTTGATAATCTATTATTCCTTCCCAATCTGCATTTGTAAAACCCAATAAGCATTGATTAGATTTTTCATTGTACAACAAACTGAAATCCACCATGGCTTTAATATAATAAAGTATTATTTTCAATCAAGGTAAGTGTATTTATTTGGGATTGTGCTGATACTATACCACATGAAATGTATAAAAAACAATATCTAGATTGATCAATGTTATGTATAATAGAAATTCAATGAGCTGTCTATATTCTATGATATCGATTTCTACCCTTCTTCATCCCATTAAAATTTCTTCTATATAGTAACTATATTTGTCATATATGTAAAATTTTCCATTCCAAATCTACTAAAAACCTCTGTAGAATATTTTTATTGTGAAATAAGTGTTCCACGTATTCCTTTAATTACTTTTAAACTATTGAAAAATGTTATCAAGCTAATAATAGACATTTCAAACTAGCATTTCATTAATTCTGATGACTATTTTCAATGCACTTCATTCAATACAAAAAATGTTATGTTAACAACATGTACCAAAAACATCATCCTTTGATTATTATTTTTATGGATATAGAGATAATAATCAACTCTACTATGGTAGATATTGAGCTTCTTCAAATACTCCTCAAATCTTGAATATCAATATCTTGGTGTTTACTTTGACTCGTATAGTGTGTTCGTTAACCAAAAAGCATTATTCTAAACATCATAAAGTAGAAAAATATCTTGATATTAAATATACACTTCTTCTTCTAGAACCCCATTCATAAATTATAACTTGAACTCTATATAGAAAACATTGAATTACCATCCCACTATTGTGGTTAAAAAGAACAAAAATTGTCTCCATCCTTACAATAAGTTTAAATTTTTCATCAACACCAATACCTTTAATCTAGGAGTATCCCTTTCACAAATTTATTTATTTTTCAAATATAATGTCATTTTCATTCATCTTGTTAAGAAAGACACATCTATCCTCATTGACATTCTTTTATGTAATACTCAAAAAAAATTCTCACATCTATTTATTTTTTGTTAGTTTCAGCTCTTCATTCATTTTCGTAACCTAATTATCATCTCATTATGATTCTTTAAAACACTTTTCTCAACCAGTGATAGGAAATATTTTTAATCATGTGTCCTCATCCCCCTTATTAGAACCATTGTTTCATGATCACTAATTATGATGTATCAATAAATTTGGGTTCAAATATTTGGTTTCTGTTTAGATACAGGTCTATGTTTATCCTTTTCATCATCTAAATATTCTTCTCAATTTACATCTGGTACTTACACTCCTCTAGATCTTCTTATCTCTTCATCATTATTCTTCTTAGACTATTCATGGATTATTTAAATATTGTACTCATCATCAATAATAATGACATCATTTATTAGAATAAATTTTCCCATCCACATATTGATTCATTTATATATGTAATTTTTTTTTGAGTATCCAAGAAATGTCCCTTCATATCAATGGGATTCAAACATCCTATATTTCTTCTTATTGAAAATGAAATGGTTACATATAAAGAGTCAAATGTACTTCAATGTAGGATTTATTTCATATCATAGATCATATAGAGTCTAATATTCCTTTATACATAATAATGATCCATTATAAATGTTTACCTATGTCAACACTTGTTCTTTACAAAACATATTTGGAAGTTCTTTCCCAATAAGTATTGTTCTATCCAAGTTTCTTATAATTTAGATTCTTCCCTCTACCACTCCATTTTTTTGTGGAGTTCTTAATGATGTAACATGGTTCCTCATCATCATCATCATCATTATGTAATTATTTATTCAAGGGATGATAGGAACAAAGAAAACAAGGTCAGTGGGAGGGGAAGGGGAGGGAAAGAGATCACAGGTATTAGGGGGGTCTCATGTAGTGGATGATAAGGTCATCCCCTATAATGATATTGACCCTTTCCAATGTTAGACTATCCATATTTTGAAAAAGAAAGATTTCAGAGCTAGGGGTGTCCAATGAGGCCAGGTAGTTGGAAACTTTGTTGCCCAAACTCTAGGTATACATCACTCTGGTGTTGTTATGAAGTATAATGTGAAATTTTCTGATCATGTACTCAATCGACCACAATATGACACCCATCCCTTGTAATGCCTTGTGCAGGACCATCAAGTTTGTTTCAATCTTTGAGATGTATAACTTTCTATGGCTATATAATGTGAGTCCTGTTAACATGGACACTGGCTCAGCCTGGAGGGACAAACCCAGACCCAGCTCGATAGAGAGGGCTAGCATGACAGACATGTTACCATCACGGCAATACCCCCACCACGCATAACCCCTAATGTATAAGATACATATGTTTTAAGCTTCAAACACTTAGCTGGGGGGTTCTAGTGTACCCAGTTTCCCATAGAGGATCTGCTACTTAGGTAAGAGATAGAGGTCCTAGGCTTGAAGTGTAGCAAAAAAGGGTCTCTTTCTAGTTTCCTAAGACCATAACCAAATCAAAGAAAAAATTATTAGAACAGGTGATGATGGAATACTATGTAGAGGTCACCACCTCATGAACCCATTTATTCCACCCCTGCCATAAACACCAACAACTGTCACGTAACAAAGTTGTGCAATCCATCATCTCCACAACCCCTCACCTGAACCATGGAACCAATGTTCAAGGAAGGGTTGATTGGCTATAACCGGATTGAAAATAGTAGTGAAATCACCGTAGAAAGACCAGACCTCATGTGCCCATTCCCTCTCAAAGAATAGGTGACATGGATTTTCCTCTCTATGGGTCTTTTTGATGACACACATGGAGGCCATGGTGATTCTGCATTATCTAATATTATTATCTAGGGAAACTACCATATTTATTAATCTCAATGTTAGAAAGATGTGTTTTGAAGGGATAATCTTGGACTATATGAGTTTCATCCATGATTCCACTGGATCAAGCATGGTGTCGGTCTGATGGAAGGCCTTCGTCATGAATATGCTAGATGGGGAGGGGAGAAGACACACTTATCTGGTGTAGATCTTAGCTCGATAATATGAACCAACTCATGTTGGTCCTTCTTTAGGATGTCGTTGAGGAAAGTATGATACTGTATGGATTCCATGTAAGAAATGGTAGGAACAGTACATCCTGGGTAACCAATGATCTCCCTTTCCCAGTTTCGGTGCCAGAAGGAGACATCCCCTTTACCAATGATCCAGAAAGAGAAAGGCTTAAGAGCATCTACAAGGGGGGAAATATTAGACCAGAGGGAGGAAGTCTTTCCAACTGTATAGGGTTGGTCTCCCTGAAGGAATGAATGCATGTTATACCCCCATAGATTATGGTGTTCCAAGACCTCCCATGATAATTTAGAATGCATGCATAGGAGGGTATCTTGAAGTCTCCCCACATTAATCCCTCCTTTGTTATCCGGCCCTGTCGCCATACTCAAAGAGACCCAGTGGCACTTTCCATTTGAAATTGGATCCCAAATGAAGCCCGTAAGAACTTTTTCAATATTCATGATCACCCCTTTAGAGACTTTTATCGATGAGAGAGCATGGACTGGTTTTGCCAGTACCAAACTATTCACTAGTGCAATCCTCCCCCCGAAAAAGAGGTATTTATTTTTCCAGTTAAGAATTCGTCTGTCATCATATTCAGGAGGGGAGTTAATGTCATGTATCTGGGGTCTTGCTGGGGAGAAATTAACACTCAGATAATCCATGGGAAACTCCCCTATTTGCATGTATAGATTACTACTCACAGAAGAATCCCGGCTCAGGAGACAATTGCTGGAAATGTACAAAATTCTCTTTCTTTTATTAATAGTCTAGCCACTCCAATGGAAATATTCTTCCATTACCCTATTATTACGATGCAATGATTTGATCGAGGCATTCATGAAGATGATCATGTCATCTGCAAACATGATATGCGACACTGAAGGGGAGCACATACTTCATCGATACGTGAGAATGTCATCATTCTGTAGTCTCTTATGAAGTAGGGAGCTGAGAATGTCCTACATGATAATGAAAATACTCAAAGCGATGGGGTCCCCCTACCTAAGGTTGCAGGTGGACTTTAAGAATCCATAGGTTTTTCCCATAAAAGAGAATGCCAACCATGAAGAACTAATGCATCAGAAGATAATATCAACATTCCAAAGAGATATGCCCATAACATCTAGTGCTTTGTTGATGTAACTCCATTCCAGATGGTCAATGTCCTTGGTGAAATCTAGTTTGATGACGATTCGGGATCTACAGGTCCTGAAGTTGATATCCTTTGTCATCTCCTGGGCCAAAAAAGTCTCCCCTAGATTGATCTCCCTTTCACCGAGTTGTGTTTCACTTTAGAGAGCCACTAGGGGAGATGTTGGTCTACCCTTGAGTAGATTATGATGGCAAGGATTTTGTAGGGGAAGTTACACAAGCTCATAGGGTCGAAATGGAGGACAGATGTGGGATTCTTATACATGGGAATCGTCATGATGGAGGTGGCACTCGTAACTCGGGGGAGTAGGCCTCCGTGAAAAAAAAGTCTTGGATGGACACAATAATATTATCATTCACAGTCTCGCACATAGATCTATAAAATGAATGCAGGATTCCATTGGGACCTGCCACACTTTTGGGATTAAGGGTTATCATGGCTTCCAAGATCTCTTGTTCTTGGGGAATAAATTCCATGAGATCATTGTCTTGGTCCAAGAAGTATGAGACGATCACATCAAAGAGCCACAGGTTATCACCTGGGTAGCCATTCGGCGGGAGGTTTCTGGGTCCATCCAGAATGTCCCTGAAAAACAAGTTGGTCATACCAGCTTCCACATCCTTGCTGTCGGTATAGGTTGCAACTTCTAGTATAATGTTTTGTTTAGAATTCCTTCTCCTCTCCTTGATATAGGAGTAGAAGTAAGTGATGTTCCTATCACCCTCCTGAAGCCACCTAATCCTCACCTCATCCCTAGCTAGGTGGTCTTTCCTCAAAATCATGTCCTCTAGAAGATCCTTACTACTGTTTAGGATCTCAAAAATCGGATCTCCCCAAGCATCCTCAATACTTCTTTCAAGATTATAAACTTCTGTCATGATGGTCTCCAGGTCTCCATCTAAGGGAGGGAAGGCCCTAAACCACACTTGAAGAATCACATTGAGTCATATTAGTTTTTCACAGAGGTAAATCCATGTGTCTCCCTTAGAAGGGGAAAGACAAGAGTCTTTAACCGGATCCTAGAATCTCAGCATGCTATCCCCATGTTGGTAGTAGTGAAAACATCGATGATGTTCATTCCTAAAAGATAATGAGATCAGTAGTGGGGAGTGGTCATATAAGCCTTGCACAAGTTGAGTCACCCTATCATCGTAAAACGTGGATATGGATTCCATGTTATCCAAACACCTATCAAGATAGCTCCAAGAGAGACGATTCCCCTATTGGTTGTTACGCCATGTGAATCTATAGTAGGAGAAGCTGAGATCCATGAGGCCCCTGCCCACAGTGAACTGAGTGATGTCATGGAGGGATTTCTTGGGAAAAGGAATACTTCAATTTCTTTCCTATGGGGCTGTGATGACATTAAAATTACCCCATATAATCCATGGAATATTACCAGGGTCAAACATGGTAAGATCTTTCTAAAGGAACACCCTCTGGTGAGGATCGCAACTCTCATAAAAAATATTAAAAGAAAGAATGATTTCCCTGAGTTTCATTCACCATGATGAACTAGTCACAGGCCTGGGTGAGGTGTACTAAGAAGCTACCATGCGAGAAGATCCATATGTTTCGGTTGGAAGGTTCAGCTTTAATGGAGCCATGCATTTTGAGTTTCTTGTTGATGTTTTTGATCCTTCCCAATTGTTGATTGTGTTCATGAATGGAAACCATATAAGCCTCATGCTTTATAATATTTGAGGCCAGGAATTCAATTTTGACTCAAGCTCCTATACCACAAGTGTTCCAAATGAGGACTCAAATCATTAGTAAAATAGTGCTTTGGGATTGGCTCCCAATCTTGTAGCCATCCTGAAGTTGGCAGTGAACATCGCCTTTAGTTTCCTAGACTATGACCTGGTATAAACTTTGTTAACCTAAGATACAGACAAGTTTGGGGTAGCACCTAAGTTGTGATGAAAGGCAAGATTACTACCCCTCTTCCCTAGGGAGGAATATGATCCCTTAATTGATCCTTTTGGAGGGAAGGAGTAACATATAGAGATCTGGGGATAGCAGTAATGAGGTGGATAAGTCCCCTCATTCAGATTTCCCAATACTAAGGGAGCCACCTCGGTAGGAATATCTTCCCCAACAGTAGCACTCCAGGATAGGATTAGGTCGATAGAAGGAAATTCCAAGAGAACTGGAGGAAGGGGAATTTTCATACCATTCGTTCTTATAACCCATGGATCCTATTCAATGTGGAGAAGGGAAGGGGGTCAATGCCATCATGTGCTAGAGGCTACCCCATTGGAGAATATGGGATGATGTTCTAGGACGGCCTCTAATCACCTACTGGCGCAGGACCTGGGGGATCCTTCAGGACAGGACCGTGGTAGAGACAAAGGAGGAGCATAGGGAGATGAAGTCATCTCTACCTCCCCTTCAAGAAAATCCCTAATGGGAGGATCCCCAAGATATTCTCTAGAAGTATATGCATGGGCTGTCCGGTGACCCAAAAACATGACACTGACGATGATAAATCTTCACTGAGTGGCCCTAATGGTATCAATGCAAGAAGAACCTCAGGGAGACCAGATATGATATTTCTTGGGACTAGGTGAACTCACCATACACCCAAATGTCAACCGTTTCTGGCACTATGGGAGAGAGATCCAGCTCCACACAGATGCGGGCCACCAAGGTATCGACACATCCACTGGTCAGGATATCCGAGCACAGGAAGCCACTAGGGGAGTCCCTGATCAACATAAGGATACCTTCGTTATAAAAATATAAAGGGAGGCCTGGGAGGACAATCCAAAGCATTGCCACAAGGCTCTCTTCACCTCTGTTAACATCCATGGAAAACAGGACAATATGAATCCTCAGCGACCCACAGAACAGGGATCCCTACCCCACGCATGCATGAAATCATCTTGTGAGTCAAGAAAAAGGAAGGAGTGTCTCTGGATCATAGATATACTCGTCTAGTGACGAAGACCCCAAGAAGACATGAAGCGTTTATAAAAGGGAGAGGAGGCTTAGTGGTGCCGAAGCAGGTGACCAGCATTCATTTTAAGTAAGATGAGGCCTCCTCTAAGGCCATCATGGGGATAACCAAAGAGACCCCGGAACCCTCACATGAAGGAAGATGCATTTCCAAGGAAACCAGATGGACGTAGGGTTGCAAGAAAGAGGATGGACGGCCAAAAAGTTAATCCCTGAAAGAGAGGTGGGGAACTAGGGTAGGGCTGGAGAGGGAGGGGTAGGCAGGGGAGGTGATAGGGAAACCAGAGCAGCAGGGGGGTTGGGCCTAGGAGGCCTGGCACAGTAGCGGTCGATGAAGCCCACATAACCAGAAGGGGGATCCACTGGCGTATGGCCATAGGAGGAGCTAGGATTAGAGGACTACGGATCCAAGGGAGGCGGAGGAGGGCCAGTGAGATACGCAATAATGGTCTGAAAATTTTAAAAAGGATACAGTGTGTGATGTGTGTTTTTTGCCTTAACATTGCGATTTGAAAAAATGACATAGTTCCTTATCCCATGTTTCTCAAGATAATGATTTCCTTGTGTAATTGTAAACTATTTCCCATTATTAGTTCATAACATCTATATTTTTTACCTAACATCTTTTCATCCTCCCTCTGATAATGTGTTATGATGCTGAACCCCTAAGACTTGTTTGTGATAGATGAAACCAATGTATTCTACTGAAATCATAATTTAAAACAAAATAAAATCTCTTCTCATAAATATATCTCGATGAAATAGGTCTTCACACATGAATATTTACTCGTTGAAGAACTAATTTCGACCTTTAATATTTCTCCTTATACATCATTAAAATTATCTTCCCTTTTGGAAGGAATCAAACATACGAGTATGATCACATGATAATGTAGGGATATTTCAAGAAACATCGCATTTCACCAGATCTTCCATGGGTGTTTGTCTCAAATGACCAAGAGGTTTAGGCAAAACCTACTTTCTTATTCCTTTGAAATGAAACAAATATCTTCTTCTCCACTCACAAGAAAGATATTCCCCTTTATGTATTTACTTATAAAATAACTCCACCATGTTTTACCTTGATAACACAAACCTTATTTGTTAATATTATGGCACGTAATGAGTCACATAATTGACTGAGACATAAAAAGATGTGATTGAGACCTTCAAAAACCAATACATATACTCATCTCATTTTTTTCCTCAAACATGGCTTTTCCTAAAACCATAACCTTCATGGCTTCATTATTTCAAAATATCACAACAACATTCTAATCATACCTAATTATTATCCCCAAATACTTATTTTCAAACAAATGGGACGTGAATGCACTATTAATGACCCATATTCTTGTTTGATATAATCCATTAAAAAAATCAATGCAATAATTACCTGCTTACATATTTTGTTTACTTTCCATTACTTTTATTTCATACTTGATGATGAAAGATATTATTTATCTTCTTTATAGTGTGATGGTACAACCTCATCCTATAATGATGAAATTTGATTTTCCATTATCAAACCATTCAATGATACCTTGAGGCACTTCATGCAACCACTTTGGGTTTTCTTCAGTACACCCCTCTAATGTTTTTAGAAGAAATCTCTAGTTTTGTGTCCAAATCCCCCACACTAGAAACAGTGACCATCAAAATAATTCATAGAACATTAAAATTTGTTCAGTTGACTCCCCTTCTATTGTGATACTTTGTACCTCTTTCCATTGAAACAAACATTTTGAGAGGGAATCATATTTCTATAATAATAACACGTAATAAAATTTATATTATTGTTTATCATTTAATCACCACATTTTTTCACTTATGATCTTTTAATCATCTGATTGTGATTCAATCTGAAATAAATATTCATGCTTGGAGAGGATTTTTATGTTCTAAGATGAATCATAGATAATTTATATTATGATAAATCCCCATAATGGCTATGATAGTATGATGTATCATTTTCTTCTTTTAGAATTACTTTGACTATTTTTATGAACCTCTATACTCTAATTTCCCATTTTATGTCAACAGTTTCACTTGATTTCCTGATATCATACTGGGATTCTAGTGTTTATCTTATTATTTTAACTTTAATTATTAGATGAAAAGATCCCCCTAATTCTCTTTTATGCATTTGTCTTGATCTTTTACAGTGTTAGTCAAAATTTTAATAACCATTGTGTATTCTTCGACCCTAATCTTGTACTTAGTAACCTTCTTTATGATTTCTAGATTTTATTATAATATCTCTTAAATTTTATCATTTAACTCAAACTTATATTATTATTATTACTTTATATATAGTTTGGAATCATGAAAAACATTTTTTTATTCGTTATTTTTAATTTCCAAACATCTAACTCCTCAAGAGTTGCTTATAAGATTACCTAGATATCAACCCTTCCTTATAATCCTCTATAACATTTATCATCTTCTTTCAATTTCAAGGAGTTACGAACAACTTTCTCCACATCATTTTCACCTTGATTCTTCCAATCCACTACCTATTATACCCTATATACTTCTGAACTATCAATTTTTTTGAAATCAAAATCATATTTTTGAAGAAATTTAGCTTGTTAATTTTTCTACCACTCACATTTTCTAAAGGATTCTTCCTATGAATTTCATCATCATCCACATTATCATCTTCAAAATTCTTAGGACACTTTGATACAACATGTATAACCTTTCCAAAATAAAAGCATACAAGAGGATGTTTCCCTTTATAATTTCCATTTACCCATTGTATAATTAAGGAAAAGAATGTAATAAACTCATCCACAAAATATTTTTCATGACCATATTCAATAGTGAACTTCTTTATAGCCTTGAATTATACCTCTTTAGACTTCCCTTTTTCATAGACTCATTATCATATTTTCTCATATTGTATGAAATAATAGTACTATTTAATCTATATATTGTTGGCTCCTTTGGATATTTATCTTTTAGTATAAAAATATTTGATTTTAATCTAGGTATAAATCTTCTCTATATATGCTTAATAATATTTACATAAATGAGAATTTCTTTAAGACCATGCATATCTTTCACTAAATCATTGATCTGGTCAAATAATCCATCTACAGACTCATTGGGGTTCATTCTTAGGTCCTCATATTTATTCTATAGAACATAAAATTTAAATTCTCAATATTTTTGAATTTCGTTTGTAGATATTCATAATCTTTCTAAAATCAGATGTGATGACATCCATGACATCACCTTCATGTAAATTGTGTTCGATAAAGCTCCTACTATGTCATTTATTCACCTAGCAGTAGTTTCTATTTATCCTTGGACATCTTTGGATAATGATCCATTGACCACACTAGATGAAATACAATCTATTTCAACTATATACTAATTCATATATAAATATTAAAAGTATTTATGAATTTTATTTTTCCATGTAAGAAAAAATTTTCCATTGAAGATTAGAATCCTATTATGATTAAAAGTATCCATTTATTCTACTGAGAGAGAACCACAGACTTTAACCTTTCATATGGTGTCATTTGTTATCCCAACTAGTTTAAATACACATATAGAGATGATTAAATAAAGGTATGATATATTGAAACAACTATCCATTTTTTTCAACATTAAGAAAATATATTCTCTCTCTCCTTCTAATAGCATAGTATTAATGGAAGTTAAAACATACATAGGGAACATCAATTTTACTGGGTTCCCCCTCAATTGGATATATCTAAGGACCCTACAGACACAATGTGATTATATAAAATATCCATAAGTGTTAAATTATACTACATGGTTTATAGTGGGATCAATATCCCTCTATGTTTACAACCATTCACTATTAGAAATCTCACTACTCTATTTCTACTAAATTAAATATAGTACACCTCATGTAGAATCTTCTGATGAGTAGTTCTGAGTTGATTCAAACATTTCTGTGTATTTATACTCTTATTTAATCACAAATATTCCAAAAAAAATTGCATGATACATTTCTTTTTGGATCATGTGACCCCAACACAAACCCCTACATGTGTCCCTCTTCATATCACACAGATCATGGGACTCCAACATGAGACAATGTTCTTCTTATGTTTATCATGTGACATTGATGGGTCAACCTATAAGTAAAACACCCATCACATAAATCCCTTCACAATATCCCTCTATGTATTTCATAGATCATGTGACATTGTTCTATTTACACTAATCCTGTGACGCCGATTCAAGACCATGTTCTACTTATGAGGAACACTTATGAAAATTCAATCACATAAACTCATATTCTTCAAGTGAATCCCCTCCTCTATGCTTTTCTTTGGATTAAACCACTTAATAAAAACCCTTACCCTCTTAAGGATTAGTTAATGAATATTTATTGGCATTCATCCACCATCATAACTCTACAAATCATATTCATCCATTTATTCCACCACCTTAGAATTTTCCATACATGAAACATGTGATCAGTTATGGATTTTGTGATTAACCAATATAAAATTTCACTTATCACGAGTTCTTATACCATTTCATATGTAATTATATTCGAGTGTGTCTCATGATCCCATCATGAGACCCCTTGAAAACCATGTGTTCTTCATGTGATACCATCACAAGATCCCTTGAATATCATTTAGTGGGTAGAAACATTGTAATATGGTACTTCATGTGATCCCATCATGATATCCAAATAAAATAATGTGTGATTCATATGATCACACAGTGAGATCCTAAAACAGTCATGTAGTCCTGAAAATTTTAATGACTGTAAGAAGTTTCCATCCTTTCAAGACTATCATCTTTCATGCACTTCACATTACTCATATTCTTTATTATCTTATATTTACATGGATCGGTTGATGTGATCATATGATCTCATTCATCTCTTATGATCATAATACTTTCATTCATTACTCGATTCGGAATAACTGTGGGACATGAACACCTTGGCCAGACAAACACTCTCTCCACACACTTCTATATGACCTTTCTCACTTATTTCCTTCATGTGATTCTTTAGGAATGTCATATTCTATATGATTCTTTTCCACTTTCAGGATCCACATGATGTTTTATATAATTCATGGCAACAATTATTTGTATACATTTTTATATTTTACATACATCCTTCATAAAAAATTTCAAACATTTTCAACAACAACAATCAACGTAAAAACACCATCATGGGATATTTATTCAACAAAGAGGTTAGTTTTAATGAGTTAATAGACATCACATTCCCTGATAAACCTCCTGATACCATGGGATATTGTGATATGCATATTTTGCTTCATGTTTTGAAATTAAACATAGTCTATTCTTTTAATTTCTAACTTTAAAATGAAATTATCCTATTTTGTTATCATTTTATTTTGTTTTTGGTGTGTAGTAGCATAACTTTGAGACATCTTCAATGGGTTCTATATGATGGTGTACTGATTGATTCTCCTAAAGGGAATCATCCTTTGTATTAGAATATTATATAGTCTATTTTTGATAAATTCATACTATTGACCAAAACATACCCTGGGTTTAGAATGATGTTATTGAAGTGTAACCAAGAAATGTGGTAGAAAAAGACTGATCTCAAGAGTTTCTACGTGAAAACCCCCATCCTTTAAGGGTATTAATGAACCCAAAAAAGGTTGAGGAATTTCTAGAAAACATCGATCTTGTTTTTTAAATCCTAGACACAATTGAGTCTATTGAGGTAAAATGTGTAATGTTCATGCTTGAGGCTCCCAGTTGGATGTGGGGGAATTTTATGGTACATGGAAGAGGACACATGGTATTGGATTAAAATGTTTGCAATAACCTGTTCTTCCAAAAGTTCTACCAATATTCCATGATGATTACAATGTACCAATAGTTATTCTCTTTGATATAGGAAAAGTGCTTGGTGTAGGATAACAACAATCGGTTTGAAAAGCTGGTTCGTTTTGCTTCAGAAGTGGTGATGAAGACCAGTTGAATTATTAGAAATACTCGAAGGCTTTAGATCCAAATATCTCAGTATAGTTATATATAATGAAAATTTCACCTATTCATATATATTTTATAGGGATATGACGGTATAAATGCATATCATGGGAATGATTGGCTACTCTTCCCCTTCTCTTCCACTAAGTTCAAGTTTCTATGGTGTGTAGAAAAGGAGGAAGTTTTATGATAATATGGAGGTAGTGGAGGTGGTTCTCAGTAACAAGCCTCTGTTACACAATCAATATTACATAGTAGTGTTCCTTTACCAATCCATCAATGTGGAAAGGTAGGGAACACCTGATGTACATATACCATACCCCTTGATAATTTTTAGTGCTTATGCCCAATAAGGCCGTCAATTTTTGTTTTTCTAGGATATGTTACACCCATTTATTGTCATAGATCCCCATATCCAAAGTCCATTGCAGCACATTCATATGATTCTTGTTTTATAGGGCTCTATCCATAGGCCTCTAGAGTGAGTCACCTTCATACAGTGGATGAGATTCTAGTAGATTTTGACATGGACTAACTAATAGAAATAGATATCATTTTTGTTGTATCTTCTATAGAAACAGATCGATTTAATATAGCTTCCTCACACTCATTTAAATCTACCCAATTTTTTAATGATGAAACATTCAATGGAGCCCATGTATTTTTCTTTTGAGCTGGTGACACCTCTTGGAAAAATGAACGATCCTGGGATTCTTTTCCATATATGTTCACAACTAATTGCTGCCATGAAGTGAGCCTAGGATTTCTTGGTTTTTTCCCTGATTTTTTCGAGGTCATCATCATGATGGAGTTTCTTGTTTCTCAATAATTTGAGATAGATTGTTATCATAGGGGTGTTTTATTCCTTTATTCTGATTTCATCTACTGAATGTTTCTAGGAGAGTGGGATATGAGTTCCAATCTTACAAGACCTTCCCACCCAGATATCAAGAATATATTATTTTTCATTTTAGTTTATCCCAATGATGTTCCCTATTTTATTGATATTCCCTTGGTTGTATGGGATTTCCCAAATCTTCTCTTAGATGTTTTCTTCAGACTTCCTTAAAAAATTGAGATCTATTTTATGATTGATTTTTTGTTAGGTATGTGGATAATATCTAAAAAAATTTATCATAAGGGACCTATTGAGAATTTTTTTCACAAAACCCATCTTGAAACATTGATAGAGAAAAGATTTTTATCCCTATTATTTCCATGTGGGAATCCCCCATTATCTTTCCTTATAAGGATAATGGATCACATTTTTTAAAAGACTATCAAAATTTTAACTGGTTAATAGTTAAGAATAAATATTATTTTCATAGTGTCGATGACTTGTTTGAATAGTTAAAGGGAGTGATTTTTTTTTCAAATATGGATCTTCAGTCGAGTTATCATTAGCTTCTAGTTTAGGAGTCTAAAATTATATACTCCACTTTCAAGAGAGTGAGCATGAGTACCATTTGAATCAAAATTTTGAGATATTTAGGATTCATTGTCTTTATATAAGACTATTGAAATATAATTGTTTGATCCAAAAAGTGATGTTCATGGGGAAAGTGATTTCAGAACATAGACTTTTAGTTAAACCTAAGAAGGTGAAGGATATCCTATAATGGAAAGAATCAAGAAACCCCTTCATGATAAAAGATATTTATTGGTCTTTCTGGATATTATTAGTGTGTTTTCAAGGATTTATTGAATTTGGAATCACCTTTGACCTCTCTTACTATGAAAGGAGTGAAATTAGCTTTGGATTATAAATTTAAGACTTAATTTGAGGAATTCAAATGGAATATAACATATTATCCAATATTTATTTTCCCAAATCATATTAAGGGGTATGGGGTATAGTTAAATAATTTTGGTACTAGTTGGGTTCTTTTTCTTATGCAACATGATCAGGTTGTGGCTTGTATTTTTCATTAGCTTTGGCCACATAAGAAAAATTACCCCACTATGGATTCAGATCTTGTTATAATTATGCATGAGATTATGTGGTGGTAGAACTATCCTATTGTAGATAGGTTTAAGGTATTTTAGGACCATTAGAGTTTGAGTTATATCTTTTCCTAGAAAAACCTAAATCCTTAAAAGAGATGGTGGGTGGAATACCTCAAACATTCGATTTTGGAATCGCATACACCCTATTAAAGGGTAATGCCATCATTGACACTTTAATAGGAAATTTCCACCATTTTATATCTTAGAATATAATTAGTATTAGAACCTAATTGGTATTTTTTTTCCCATTTTCTTCTAGATACATAAGATGGTGATTCAGGTGTGGTTTTGACCAGTGTTTAGTTATCATTATCTCTTATTGATTCTATCATAAATAATCAACAAAAATATGGTGGGTTCAAAGAAATCATGGAATCGGTATATAGTGGGAAGACCATTTTAGGTTGTTCCCTCTCTTATGATGTTTTTCTTTTATTCAGGGATAATTTTATCATCCAACATTCTATTAGGAATTCATTCCTTCATGATTGTAATAATTATTCATGGTCATTTAAACCTAGAACTATAAAGATGTATTATGATATGAGACTATGTTTCTAGTGAATGGATATGAAGCACTAAATTGATAAGTATGTCTTCTTCTATTTTACCTTACATATGATAAATGAAGATCACTCAAAGCCTTCTGTTCTTCTCTAACTTCTTTTTGTGATAGTTTAGAAATTGGTTGAGGTGTCCATGGACTTCATTGTTTAATTACTAATGACTCCCTAAGGTAATAATTATATTTAGATGGTGTGTGATTGAGTAATTATGTTTGATCATTTTGAATTGATCCAGGATACCACCAAGGTTTAATATTTGGGTAAGCAATATGTGTAAGAGATTATGAGTTTTCATGGGGTTTCCTCATGGATCTGAGATTTACATCAGGATTCTGATGATTATCTAAATGGAAATGGGGACTTATGTGTGACTGAGTACATCTTTCCATCCATAGATGGACAATAATATGAGTCATACTATTCTGATCTTAGGGGGATATTCTCCATGTTGAAATCTTTCTAATTGATGGATCATGGCAATTCCATTAATAATTATTCACATTTTCATATTCTAATAGTTACCATTATTTGATCATAATGTCTCTCTTTGAATATTTGTATAGTAACCTATGTAATTTACCTATTTTTGGGTAGATGTGTATGAGGCCTCTCTTGAGGGATTAAGCTTCATTCAAGCGACAATAGTGGGGAATATGGATATATTATAATTCTTGGTTACATCCAAGGGTTAATATGAAACATATGTAGATCGTCGATGTCATACTTTATAAATTTCCTTTAACCACAAGGTTTTTATGAAAGTCTCTTCTTGATTGGGTCGCCATTGGCTTTTGAAATAGTGGTATCTAGCTCTAAGATGTGTTTGACTATTTCATATCACTATGAATATTGTTCAGGTCACTTATTGGTTGGCATTAGTAGCATAGTTGATAGGTATATATGATTTTTTTCATATATCATAGCTCAATAAGTACCATCCTAATCCATCCCATGTTCTGATAGGAAAAAAGATTAAGTTGCAGCCAGATGTTTCTATTGTAGAAAAACTAGTAGATATCATTTATTCTTAGATGAAATAATTATGTGATTAATCTATTATATTCTTCAAAGTGTTCTAGATGTATGGATCATATTCACATGAGACTTGGGAGCATGAATCATTGGTCAGGGAGCATTTGATTCACCTCTTTTTAGATCACCCTTCTTCCACAAGAAATTCTAAGGACATATATTCCTATGGTTGGGAGAATTTTAATATCCTGGTTAAGGTTAACTCAATATTTTTTCTAAGACTTTTTTTCTTAGGTTCTGAGGGATTCCAAGAATTTCCAAAGAATTATAATAGTTTTTTAAGGTTTCTACTGTGTGTTGGTTGCGGAACAAATTAACAATGTGAATTGGATTCAAGACTTTAGTTTAGGTTGCCGAAGAATCCATGAATTTCTGGTTTAAGTTATGAAAAACATTCATGATGTGAAGGAAATTCATATCATGAATTTTTCATTTTGGTTTTTAAAATATGGAAATGTATTTTTTAGGAAACATGGAATAATAGAGATTTATTTCAAGAATACTTGATTTAGATTGTAAATACATTATACCCACTAGTATTTATATTCTATATAACTAAATAACATCTTATTAGAGGGGTTCTCTTTCCCTAGAACCCTAGTTTTATTTTAGGAAGTTTTGGGTGATTTTTTCTCATCTGATTTCCTCCATTTGATGCTCGATATCTATCTGGTCTGGTTTTTTCCATTTTAGTTAGTGTATTTTTCTTCTTATAAATAATTTTATTGTTCTCGATTTTGTAGTGGTGTTAGACTATATTTCTATGATTTTTTATCAGATGATATTTCTTCATTTATCCCTTCTAGTTTTTTTATGTGATCGTCTTCTAAGTGTTTGGTACTTTCCTTGGTTATGGTTTGGCACACCATATTCTCATAGTATGTGTCAATATAAATTCTCCATTGAACCTTTTTCTAATGAAATACAATTTTTACATGTCATAATACATGTTATATCCTCTTTTCATTATTCCTTCAACACTTCATGGATTTTTGTGGATCTTATCTTGGGTTCTTTGGGGCTTAACTTTTAGGTTGGTTGATCTTTCTCTAGCCTATGTTAGCTTAACCTTGAATATTATTTATTTAATAAATGGTTTTCAATATAAATTTTAATTATTAATTGATTTTTGTTTTTTAAAATGTTTTTTGATAAAAAAAAATGGGTTTCCCCTCATTTTGGATAAATACAATATTATTTTCATAGAATTTCAAAATATATTGAAAAATGGGTTTTCAAATCATGTTTTCGATTAATCAATGGGTTGATCAAATTTTTTATAATATGTAAAGTCCTTTGAATTGATTTAAAATATATAGAACATGGGAGACATGGATAATTAGGTGGAGGTGTCGTATTAGGCCTCTTCTATCTTTATTTCATACGAGGTTAATTTTATGGGGTGTTCCTTTATTACTGGTCCATATATTTATAGTCTATAGGTCTTGTTTGATAGGTCGTAGTGTTCACTTTCTACGTTGCTCCTCTTTTAGGGACTTTTATAGAGAACTAGTCATTTAGGCAATGATTAAACTATCTATATTCAATTGTGTTTCCTTGGGGTTTTTATCCTATTTTTTTGGACTTAAATTGGTTACTTTGATATGAAAATATATGTTCTTCAACAAATGAAAATGGTTATTGGAAATTATTCATTGAAAAAGTTTTACATGGTATTATATTAGTATTGTGGAATCAATTGAACTATTTACCATTATTATTATAAAAAGGGATTAACTATTTATCATTTCTTGTTTTCGTTAAACTGGGAATTTTGGGATTATTGTATAGAGAATTGATGTAGAATACCTGGATGGAATCTTGTTGAGATTGTTTAGATCACACCCTACAGATTTCCTCAATAATGTGTAGAATTATACTATCTTTTGATAAAGTAAAGGTAAAGTTGAAATATTGAAGGATTTATTCTTATTTCATCCTGACATGGGATTATAGTGGTCAGGTGGTGGGAGATTTTGTATATATCATGTGGTGTAACTGTTGTTGGTTGTAAATGTTCTTTCTAGTATGGTGGGACCTGTAACTTTGAGATTAATTACTATAATTGGTTTTCTTTTGTTATGGAATATTTCTTTTATCGTTTCCTATATATATATATATTCCATTTATCTTGTTTTTGGTTTGGTGAAATCATTCCATCATGTTGTTTTTAATGCTCGAGTTCCAGTCGACAGCCCATGGGGATTAGGAATACCCTTCGGGTCAATGGAGAATCGGTTCTAGTACCATATTAGAGGGGAAGAAATTTCAGTTAATTATAGGATGTGCATTGTGACATTTTGATTAAATATAAGAAAATACTGAGGATGAAAAAACACATTGTACAACCATAATTTCAAAAAAAAATTACTCATGCAATAAAATATTCTTAAAAATTAAAATCAAAGCATTGGAAATCATTTTATATTTAGTGTCAATGTTCAAAATGAACATCATTATAAAAATGGTTCTATAAATATTATTTTCCAATGAATGAAATGAAAAAATTCTCTTTTTTCATCCCCCCATTTCTTAGTATAACATGACCCTCAGTGTCCAAAAATATAAAAATTTAAATGGGGGAAGAAATAGTGGATTGATGATAAAGAATGAAATACTAAAAAATAATTATAGAAAAAATTCACCAAGTGTTTTGAATATTAGGGTTGTGCTACAAACAATTATTCATTTGATCTCCTTTTAATATACAACCACGTCATTAAAGATACAATATTATGTTCAAGATCTATAAAGTGTGTGATTTTATTATAGTTTTATTTACATCAACTTCTAATTAGAGTTACACAAAAACGAAATTATAAAACCATGGAAATACAATGAGTTCTGATGGATAAAAATAAATAAATACTACAAGAATTAAAAAATGTGCCAATTTATTTCAGAACACCAAAAAAACTAAAGGAATATTTTAATATAAAAACAAAAAAAAATATTTAATGATATAAATATATATATGTATAATCTATAAAATATAATTGTATTTAAAAATATACAGAAAATAGAAGTAAGAAAACACAGAGAATATTCAATGTCATTTCACCCAAATAACCCTTCAGTAATGGGATTGAACTTCACAACCTCACCAAACGTGATAGGTTTACACCCGACTAGCAGGACTTCCCTTTTCAAGAAGTATTTTTTTTAATTTTTTTAAGTATATTTTTTTTATTTTTTCCCTTTATTTTTTCACAAAAACACACAAATACACAATATATATATATATATATAAGTTAGGTTACCTCTCATTTTTAATGTCGTTATTTCAACTAAAACCCCTTAACATGTCAATTTTTCGGGTTTATAGATTTGTTTATTCAACTCCTCTTTAGTTTCGTATTTACGTAATGATTTGAAAAAAATATCAAGTGATTATTGAATTTAAATATATGACCACTAATGACATCTTGAACACGAATTCTCCATGAGGGTAGACATGATTCAAAATGTAGAGCCCAGACCATCTCATCTATAACATCTACATGTGAAAATAATGTTTATAACAATATACGAGAATGAATTTTACCAGTTTAAAGAATTTGAATTTAAGATTCCTATATCAATGGGATTTAACTATAACTCTTTTTATCCTTGAATTTTTATAAGACTCTATATTAAGTTTCAATTTTATAATGGCCTAATTTTCTCTTTTTATGGATAAGGAAATGTAATAAATCATTTTATTTATTATCCAAAAATCAGTGTTCTCTATTTCAACTGGAAAATGGAAATAATTTCTATAAACCAGCTAATATGGCGACATGACTGTGATGGTTTGAAATTCAGTTTGATATTCCTAAAGGGAATCAAAAAGTTTCAAAAATAATAATTCCTAGATAGGAAGAATATTTTTTAATAATTTTCTTTATTTAAATTTTCTCTAATGAAACATGACCATTGGTCTTAGGGTTTTAGGTCATGTACACTGGGTGAAAGATCTCATATTTGGACAAGAGTTTCTATAAGAAAAATTACATAACTGAGTTCCACGGTCATTAATTATAGCATGAGAAATTTAAAATCTAGTAAAGTTATTTTCCTTGAGGAAGAGAATCACAACTTGGTGATCATTGTATTTGATGGGAATGGCCAAATCAAATTTAGGGGAATAAACATTAGATAAGTGGATCTAAACACATCCTATAGGATTTTTTAATAGTCCTATAAAATAAGTTTCTTGAAAATCAAATATTTCTATAGTTAAATGGTAATAAGGGTCATTTTATTCCTTTTAGTAATCAATTATAGTTATAGACACCGAGGAAAAATTTGGTAGAATGTGTAGGATTACTTATAGATAATATTCTAGAATAAAATACTTTACAAAAACATTTTAGTGGTTTTATTTATGTAAATTAGGCCACTACATGCCTCTTTGTAAAAAATGTATAGAATGGACTCTTAATCAGCCTCTATAACACATCTCTTAATGACCTCATCAGTACAAAACTTATAAATTTAAAGATCATAAAACACATATTGTTTGACATTAGAAATTAATTTCCTCTAATATTGTATCCCTCATAATTTTATAATGATTCCCATAACCAAGTATATTTTCATATTACCATACCATGGAATATCACTCATAAAATAGAGGTTATCATCAATTAATGACTCAAACATATAAAGATGAGATTAGTTATCCTTGAATTATAACATAGAAAGGTGATCAAATACCATATTATCAACATCTGTTTCTCCTTTATTTTCATATCAAGTTAATATAAAATTAGGAACCACCTACTTAATATGGATTTGGCATCTTTTTTTGGAAAAGGTATTTCAATGCAAAATGATCAGTGAAAACAGTGATGTGTGACACTAGGAAATACAATTTATATTTCTATAAGAAAAAATAGTAACAAATTGTTTATCAATGGTGTTTTAGTTTATTTTTACATCAATAAATAATTTTATTTCCTAAGAAATAACAAATAATGTTTTATCACATCACAATCCTAAGATAGGGGCAATAAAAAGTTACATGAATCACACAAGAGATCAAAATGAGGTTTCTAATTTTGAAAAATCATTATGGTGGAGATATAATACAAGTATTGAGTGTTAATAAAGTGTCCTCACAATATTTTTCCAAATAAAAGGAGGATCCTTCACAAGAATCCCATAAAGGGTTCATATACTAGAACTGAAATTCTAAATTAAACTTCTAAGAAAACCTATATATATTAAGAAGGATCATAACTATTTATTAGTTTATATAGATGGAAGGTGATGAATGATATCTACCTTGGTTTTATCAACCTCAATCCATCTACTAGAGATACGAATGACAATGAGTAGTTCTTCATAGACCATAAATAGGATTTTTTTCAATTAGTAAATCATATTATCCTCATATCAGGAAACAAACCCATCAATATTTTTTTGGAATACTTAAAATGTATCTCCAATGTTATAGAAACCATATATAAATACTTCTATACAATTCCCCTCAATGATAGGAATATTCCAATCTTCTATCATTAGAAGTTACTAGGGGGATTACACAACTGGAATGTCATGTGATTGATGGAAAAATATCCATATAGACAAGTGAAGTCTCTTTTTCATTGATATTTTTGGAAAATATCAGTTTTATTATACTCATAATACCCATATATAAAGTAGTAAAACTAATATCTTTCCACTTTCTCAATGAGTTTATTGTTAAATGGAAAAGGAAAACAATATTTTGTGGTACATTAGTTTAAATTTCTATAGTCAATGCACACTCCCCATAAATTACTCAACCTTTTTGGGGTAATATCACCATCCTCATTGAAAATAATAGTAATTAAATCCTTCTTAAGAACAACTTAAATTGGGATTTCACATCAATCTCATCAATGGGGTTCATGAAACCAACTTTCAATAACTTAAGGAATTCATTTCATATCGCACCCATGGTATTGGGATTAATTATCCACTAGTGTTTGAATAATGGATGATAATAAGTTTCTAGAATAATAGTATGGGTCTTAATGAGTTTAATAATTCCATTAATATTTGAAATTTTCCATTAAATTGATTTCTTATGCTGCATCGAGACATCTAGACTCATTCTTTCTAAGATTTCATTTGGATAAGAAGGAATGAAAATATATAGGGTTTAGATTTCCCCTAAGAATTTATAATTGGCTAATGCAAGTGCCACCTTGAATTCAAAATTAGATTAATCAAAATTCCTGGAAGATGTCTATGAATTAATCAAGCATGGTTTCTTTTTCTATAATTTTAGATAAAATGATTCCATTTATAAGAGATTATCCATCCCCAAATTGTACAAATTAGTGCTGGTAATGGGTATATACTATAAGATTCTGATTCTCCGAAGTTTTCACTAATTATCAATCTTGAAAATTCATTACTGGATCTATCTAAAATTCTTTCAGTCTAGTGACACAATTTTTTCATGTAAACAAAAAAACCAATGTATTATTTTCACAATCATCATTCAATAAATCCATGATGTTCCCTACGTTCATTTATAATATTACTTATCCAATTAACTATATAAATCCCTTAATCATAACTAATTTGAGGGCATATATTATAAATGTTTATATCAAGATTCATATTACTAAATTTTGTGTCCATGTTATCATTTCTTAATTAGATGAATGAGTTAGTTATTACTAGGAAAGGTTATCTGAGGATGATGGTTATCTTTTCCTTAGTGTTTTTTCATTAGGTTCGATTATGTTTGTATTTCTTACTAGAACATCCCTTAAGATACCCTTTTGAACTTAAAAAATATTATCATTAAGTTGTGAATAGAAAGATTTGGTTTGGATATGCTCAAAACATAACTAAAAAAGCATGAAAAATGGAATAAGGTTAATGCTTGGTATTTTATTACATAAGTCCCTAACAATGTATTTATCTAATAGTTCCCCATTTATGTATGGAAAACTATGGTCTTTCAACTTAGGAAACATGGTTCCTTGGAATATATTACTCACATTAGTGACCAAAGTGACTTAATTTTTCTCAAATAATTTTATTTTGAAAGAATAAAAGTATTTAAGGTACATATAGTTTGTAGTTATTATTTGAATTACATTAAAAGGGGGAATATTGTTCATAAAATTATTGAATATTTACTTTGATTTTTCATTCAGTTTATGTTTTGTTTTTCTTCATTTTATTTTATTTAATAGATAAAATTTATTGCTTTTTTATGGAGGAGTTGGTTCTATCCACATTTTCGTTAGTTTTTATAGATTTTAATGTTTTCTTATCATTTTCATGGGTTTTTGAATCCTTTAATGATTTAGGAATGGTTGGTTCATGTTTTAAAATGTCTTTACCACTTATCATGGTGTTCATAGCTTTGATAAATTAAAATAAATATTTTGTATAACTATATTCTCCCATTATTGTAGAAGAAGGGATAACTTGTGGGGTACTTGGTTCCTTTACAATTATAAAGGTTTTAAATTCATGTTTTGCAGATGAAACTTATTAATTATTCATCTTTATTTTCTTATGTTGTTTCTTGAATTATAGTAGAGGAATAGATAGGGAGGTGGTTTCAGTTGGTTGGTTTATCCAAAAATAATATCATATCTATCAAATGGGTTATTGGATAAGATTTAAAAATTGGACTAGAGGGTGTGGGAATTCGAATGGATGGGAATGAAACTAGTTAGGAGATGAAAAAATTCATATATAGTAGGTATTAGTACCTTTCTGTTGATTGGGTTTTGGATTATCACTCCACCAAAATCCTAGAAGGTTATTATACCATGTATTGAAATATTTTTCACACCATAGATTATAAAAATTAAAATAATTGACCTATGACTGTATTACTCCTATAAAACATCCATTATGGATAGAATAGTTAGGAATTTTTGGACCAAGGGTCATGTTTTTCAAAAAATATCATAAACGGGTCAATAGATTAAATTTATAATCCTTTCTAAGATCCATCTCTGCAAACTTCCTAGTGTGAGCTTCACATTCAGCCCTACGATTTTTTTCTTTCATAATAGTATGGTTCCCACCATATTTTTTTAGTCATTTCAAAATAGGGATAAGTTACACATGATTCATTTTGTTCAGAAAGGCCTTCTAATTTCTTATAAGATTCATTTGGGATTTTTTTCTAATGTTTTTGTTAACCATCATGTCAATTAATTATTAATTTACTAGAACAAAACATTCATAAAATATTCAAAATTATTCTAGGATATAATACCCATGGTGATGTACCATGATTTCTCTATTTTTAAACCACTCTTGTGTTTTATAAAAATATTCTCCCTCTTTTCCAATAATGCTTTCAATGATAATTATAAGTGAAATTATTTTTTATTAGGAAAATTATTTTTTATGAAACTATATTTTTTATTAGTCCCTATAATGATAGATACTGGTATCAAATTATTTAACCAATTCATGGATTTATCTTTCAATTAATAATGAAATATTCACAACTTGGTTAATTTAATTTGATGTGGGAGAATATAGTTTCAGAAATGTCATTGATATCCTTTACATAAAGGTATGGCATCTCGGCATCCATCCCATGAAAATTTGAAAATTGGTTTAAGACATAGTATTTAAATACATTGTGGTAATATTCTATGGTAGCATGTTTAATTCAGGAGGGGGAATTTTTCTATCCATTTAATGGGTAATTATTAATTATTTGATCTATAACATTACCAATGTTATGTGATACTTCATTTGGATTTCCATTATGGTTCCAACATAGTTTTATGATTTTATTTCATGGAATAAACATAAATGGAGTAAAATAATGTTTAGAATCTTGAGTTCCTATAAAGATTATGATCTAAAATAAGAAGACCCCCCAAGTTGAATTTACTCTCCATCCCTAAAATTACCTACACTAACTTTTCATTTTGAATAATCATAGATACAAGACATGCATAAAATATATAAAGGGGGAAAGATAATAGAAATGGAGATTATAATATATATATATATATAGTGTGAGAATAAATCAATATTGTGTTTGAAAAACTACTCAGATCCTCAAAAACAACACTAATGTTTTTTTCTCCCAAATTTACCTAATATGGAGTTGAATGGGTCTCTTAGAGTAAAATTTTGGTTTTCGAATCCTCATAGACTAATGAAAAAACCAAACGACTCATAAAGATATTATAGATTGATTTTGTTACAATGTTTAGAATGTTGGGTTTGATTTATTGTGTTTTTAAAACATAATAATTACTAATATAAATCAATAAAGAGGAAATAATTGATCCTAGGTTATTACTATGAGTGAATTGAATGAATTTCGTTTCATGTGATTGTAATCTGTTAATTTCAAGAGAGATTCATTTAATGAGATAAGAACTATCATAATAATTCACAATTTTAATACTTATAAAATCCCAAGGATAATAAAATAAAAACATGAATAATAGTTTTAATGAAAAACTAAAGGTAAAGGATCTTTATAGGACATGAAATGTGATGCCTTAAAATTTATTGAGGATGAAGGGTTAATTAGTCATTGAATGGAATTAAAAAAATAATTAAAAACTAATATTAATGGATATAAAATATATTCAATCCCATTAAAACATCCTAATATTAACCCATAAGAGTATTATATATCTATTGGTGAAGGGATCTCAATGGAATATTGAAGTTGACACATAAGTGTTAAATTATAGAAGAAAAAACTAGTAAATAATGAACACTCTATTATTGTGTGAAGAATTTCTCACTTAGTGGTGTCGATAAATTATTAACTTGAGTAAACTATATCAACAGGTTAATAATGATAGGTTAAAAGAATACAAAAATCTTTTAATTCAAAAATATTTATGGAATTAGATAAATTTACATGACAAAAACGAACTTGTGTAGACCAAATTATGGAATACAATTACATTTGAATTCAAATAACAAATCCTTAAATTTTTTTCACTAATAATGCCTTAAATGTTTTTTTGGATCCATGGGTTGACCAATAATAATTCCAAGTCATACAATCTAATTATATATTGAATTGGTGTGTGGAAAATTGAAAAAAGAGTGGAATTTTCCACCCTTGACCAAAAATCAATGCAAGTTGCATCCTTCAAATTGTTGTTCCAAAGAAACCATATAAATTGATGAATTTAAATAATCCATTGAATAAGAAAATGTTTCCCAATATTTCTTATAAAATATGGAAATGGTTTTTCTAATTTTACCTTCAATTTGGTTATTATAGATAAAATTGTGGGATGTTATTTTTGGCCATGGAATCTAGACTAATATTTTATCAGCAAATTAGACCACTTGAATCACCTCTAAAGCATTAGAATTAGCTCCTTCCATAGTTTAATGAAGTAAAAAATCATATTTTATCTATCTATAATATAATTTGTATATTAATTAGACTTTTATCTTGGACACTACACGTATTCTTATGGATTGGTGTCTAGTTCATTCTTCCTAGAAAAATTATGATTCAATGATAAATTATTGGTCTTCCTAATTTAATCTCCCTTTTACCTATATGGAAAAAATCATCCCCATAAATAGGGTAACCTAATATTATAATTTATATTTTAAATCGTGACCCAAGTTTTTTTAAAATGGTATTCCAAAATTCATCGAGTATTAATGAATTTTATTCTATAATTACAAACATGATGAGAATTAGTGTCCAAATTATAAAATGTACAAATACTATTTTTTATGAGAATTGAATAGAAATAATTTTATAAAAAAAATTATCCTCATTATATGGTTAATAAATGACCCCAAAAATGCTTTGAAAAGTTGTAAATGATTACGAAACTCATTCAAAATCATAAAATAAGAGTGGTATCTAGCAACAGATTATAGCTATCCAAATAAAAAAGAGGTTTTGTGTGATCTAATTTTAAAAAAATGTTCCATTATCCATGATATTGAGATTAATAATGATACATGTATAATTTAGACCTCAAATAGTGTATCTACTTATTTTCATTACAAAGCTTACTAAATCTTATATAATTAAATCACATGTAATTATCTTCGCATGACTATACACATTGTCAAAACAATATTGAGGGCCATGATATCATAATTTTTATTTAATGAATAAATTACTTAATTTTTTTAAATCATAATAAACATTATGAGAATATTATTAAACCTTGATTTTTTTCAGGTTATTATGCTTACATAAAACAAATTTATAATAACTAAAATACTTGAGTACTTAATAATGTTTAAAAATATGGTGATTTAAACATTCATTCTAGAATACCTCCATTGGATTTAAGAAAAATTTAGTGGTTCCTAATGTATACATTATAATACAAATTAATGTTTTGTGATTATTAGTAAATGGATAAGCTTCTATCATTACCATTATAATAGTTTCTGAGATTTTTTGAATCTAACTGTTGAAGTTAGTTATAGATTTTTTCATAAATAGAGAAAAAGCCTAGAGTTTTAGACGAATAATGATTTATATATCATTGGATAGAGAGTTATGAATGTTTAGAATCTTTTTTTTATCATTGAAATTTTCAATTTTTAGGAGCAATTTTGATCAGTGTAATAGTTTTCTTTCTGATTGTTCTTATTAATAGATACATCTTGTGAGGCCTTATTGTAAATGATGTATTATTTGAATTATATTTATTTATCTGAAAATAATATGATATAAATATTTTCCAAGGCTAGGAAGACATAGTGGTAAGTTCTAGAATACTAAACCTTCTAACAGGTCAAGTTGAGGACTTATTGGGATAGGAAGACATACATTCTGATCGGTGTAAAATCAGGGATACCTTACGATATGTTAAATTCATAGTTTCCATTGATACATTATAAATATAAGCCTTAAACATTGTTTTAAAGGTGTTGTTTAATAATATCCTTTAAAATATTATTTGGTTTGAAAAACCAATACTATATGTTTTTTAAACATTAGTTTTATTCATCTTTTGAGTTATAATTTTATTAATTTTTTAATTGTCTCTATGTTAAAATTTTAATTTAATCTACTTAGTTTATTAATAATTTATTTTGATAAAATATTGAAACATATGTGTCCACTTTGTTAGAAATATTTCCTATAGATTATATTCCCATATCATATATTTTTTTCAATCTGATCATTATTTTATTAGTTTTTTAACTGGTCAAAATAAAACATGAAGTGCGGATGAAATTTGTAAGTTTCCTTTAAACTAAAATTTATATATATAACTAGCTATAATTTAATCAATAATTTATTTTTTAAAATATGAATTCATTTTCTTTATTTATTGAATATATTTTCATGTTTATTATTTTAGAGAATTAGGTAATAATTCTTAGATAAAAAAATTATAAATTAAAATTTGGACACTTCCTCTTAGTATCCATTATGTCTACAATAAAATACTTTTAAAATAATTTTTTTCCTTTTATGAAATTAGTTTAGGATTTAAAACATGAATTTTTCATTTTTCATATTCACAGTTAAAACATGTTGAAAACATTTGAAAATGTAAGATGATCAAAAAAAATTTAGTGAAGGAAATGAAGAAAAAAAAGATACATATTATTCAACATTAAACCCATGTGATCATAAGAGAGAGTTTTCCTTTAATATAATAAACTTTGACCTCAAATAATTATTTACATACACATGAAATCAACTTTATTACACAATGGTTTTCATAAAACACATTACATAATATTACATAAATAAAAAATCAAAATCATGGTGGTTTCATAGAAAAAATGATACTCCCTGAAAATTGTTTTTTTACATTTCTTTTACCCTAAAAGTTAATAATGATTAATTTAAGGTAAAATATAATTATATTAACTATTAAATTTAAATTTTTTCCTTGAAAAACATCAGAAATAATAGGAAAAAAACTATGGTTCCTTGGGAAATATTTTTTATAGAACTGTTACAATTGGAATGAACATTATGGTTAAATTCCAGTATAATTATCTGTAGAATAAAATAATTACCTAATTCATTTGAGCACTATATCAGGTACACCAGTCATAATAATCTATAGAAGGATCCTGAGACATAATTATCTATATCAATATCACTTATCATGATAAACAATATACAAGGACCGTAACATGCATGAAGGACATAAAATCTTGGATTTCTATCATCAAAATCATAAAAATATATTTTTTAACTCATAAAAAACATTTATGAATATTGGTATGTCCCTTCCATTTAAAACCCAATTTTTAAAACTAAAATTACTTGAAATATAGGGAAGGACTGTCTTACTTTTAGAAAATAATATTATGTTATAAAGGAATCTAATACATCAACTAATGATTTTAATGTTCATAAAACTTTTTCATGATGTATATATTAAAATTGAACATTCATATAACCTTTTGAAAACAAATTCAATACATTTTTTAAATATATTCCTTTTAAAAAAATTAAAGAAAGAAAAATGTGGCATAAATTTTAATTTATAATTAATTTATTTCTATTATAAATAAATTTAATAATTTTTAAATGCAATAAAAATATTTTGAAAAATATATCTTTTATTACATTTAAATCAAATTTATAAGGTAAAGTTTCCTTTAACTCAGGTCTAACTAATCATGTAAATTATTTATCTTATTGTATAATAAAATTATTTTATTTATTTACTTCATTTTGAATTTTTCTAAGTTTTATTATTAATTTAATTTTACTTATTACTATTTTTTATTCAATTAATTAATAAATTAAGTTCACATCAGTTGTTTTGATAATACTCATTTCATATGTCCAAAATGATTTCTCTAGGTTGAGTATGGTCAAAGAGGTTATTATTCCATTATCTCCAGAATAATAATTAAACAAATAATTCTAATATTTATATATTAATTTTAATTTCAAAAACATTCATAAAACATGGTTATGAAAAATAAACTACCTTACAATCATGGAGGTGTTTGGTTGTGTGTTTGCATAAGTAACATGTCCATTTTTCAATGAACATGATGAAATAACCTAATTTTTATTTATATTTAAAATATTATTATATCATAAATATCATATTGTTTCTTTAAATTCACTTATATATACTAGCCATGTGATGTGTTCATGAAAAACAAATCATATCGATTTATGGAGATGGTAATCTACATGAATGCACAAACGAACTTATCATTATTCAATAGATGTAAAGGTAATAAATTAGATGATATGTAATCATTATAAATGATGAATATTTCATTCATACCATATATATTCATTAAATCCATCATTATATTCTATCGTAATATTTTGTGTTATAAAAAAAATTACATCGGTTCGTGAAGTGAAAGTCCTATGTATATAGGAATGATGGATTCATTTCTAGTTTTTTGAAATAAAGAGATTGATATGGGTTATAACATTAAAATAACAAAATATATAGATTTTTAAGAAACAAATTTTAATATTTTTTCTTGTGTTAAGAATATTTTATGGAGGTAGACAAATATATAAAACTAAATCATTCAGTTAAAAGTTATACCTCTTCTTCAGATGACCTCCTTTTCTTTATAAATTAATCCCTTTGAAAATGGTATTCCATCAAAATTAAGACCACTATAATGTAAGGAGGAATTTTTTGTATGTATTTATGTAGGTCTTATCTGAGATATAGTTATCAAATTATGTGAGGAAGATGGTGGAGCAGGTTCCCTTTTATATGTGAGTGGAGGGCCACACTACGAATTACATAAAGCATCAAATTAATATAAATTAATTTTCAACGAAAAGTGGAACCAAATTGGCATAATTAAATTATATTATAAGGATGGGATGAAATACTCTCATAAAATAAATTATGGATAATTTTAGATTATGTTATCACCCATGTCTCTTTTTTTAAACCCTCAATTGACCCAATTGGTAATTACGATTATATAAAAGTTTTTTACACTTTAGGGGTTAATAATGTTATTATAAAATTAAAAATTTTCCATAAGTGGAAAATGGTTGATATTCTCAACCAAATTTCATTCACATGGCCAAATATAATATTTTTTGGAATTTAAAACCATTTAATAAAATATTGATTATTATAATACATCATTAATGTACTTTTTTGAACTATTCATTTACATTGTCTTTTAAAGTAATCAAGATATCGATGGAATTAAAATATAATCCCTTCTAAAATATATAATATATTATATTTATCTAAAACAATTATGCTTTAACTCAAACGTACAATATTACTTTTAGAGTATTTAAAATCATGTACTTGATTTTTCAACATTATGTACAAACACTATGTCGACGTTATGTATACATTTTAGGGAATTATATAGTCATGAAAACATAAAAATAAATTAAAATAAAAGAAAATCATTGTTCTAAAAAAATTCAATATTCATTCATAACTTATTTGTATCCCTGTGCGAATATATAACGGGAATTTAAAACAAATAGAGTGACATTCTTTATATTTCTATTCTTAAAATAATATAAAGGTAAAAATAAAATGAAAATGAAAAAATAGTCATATTTTCATTATTTTGATGATTATATATCAAATATAATCATCCAATGAAATATAGGCAAGTTTTTAATGAATTTGAATTCATGTCACATTAGTTTTAACTCCAACTAACTTATTTTTCCTTTACTATGGTAACAAAAATTTATTGGGGTTAATATTACAAATAACCTAAATTAAAAGGTAACTATTTACTAGAATTTACCTCTTGATTCTAAATATGAAATATAATTTTCATGTTTTAATTTATATAAAGGGTATAATTTATTTTAAAATTTATTCCTGTAAAATCTAATGAAAAATGATTTTTCAGTACCACAAGATGGCGCAAGGGAAGCACCTTATTTTATCAACACTAAGCAGAAAAAGCTAATAGTGGGCTTTATCAGAACTAGCTAAAAGCGTTGATAAATGTATCCATTATCAGTGCTTTTATTAGAGGTGATAAAGGATACATTTATCAGTGTTATTTTTAGCACTGATTAAAGTTTTTAATAATAATTTATATACAATTACAATATTTATATTCAAAAAAACAATGTTTATTGGTATACATTAAATAATAAAACATTTGTTTATAATTAATATTTTTTTTAATAATTTATAAATATATATATAATGTCTAAAAATTATTTCCAATATTATAATTAAATATATATATTTTTCCAATTAATTTGGTCAATAAATATATTGATCATGTGTGGATATATGTGACGAATCACCATTAATGTTCATTTATACGTTACACACTTCTTATTATTCATGTTTTCCATTGATTGCTCAATTTTTATTATGTATTTTTGACTAGGTGTATATGATTAATTCATTCATGTTACCCATATATATACTATATTATGTTCTCAATACTTATAAAATTAAATTAAATATATTTAAAGAATAAATATATTTATTAAATTTATAATTATTAAGTTTTAATTACATATAAATTCTTTTTAAATATATTTATTTGAAATTCTAATTATAACTATATATATATAATTATAAAATTACAACAAATATATACATATATTATCATTATATATATATATATTTATTTATAATTATATATAAATATTTATAGATATCTATATTTTTAGTTATGATTATAAATATATATATATGTATGTAAATAATTATAAAATAATAATAAATTTATTTATTATACTACATATAATGTTTTGAATATATAAATAAATAAATTTATAGAAATATTTTTAAATAAATATAAATATTTATAATTTTAATTCCTAAATAGACATAGATATATTTAAATAAGTAAACAATTATAATAAATATATTAATTATATATATTTATATATAAATATCTATAAATAATGTCAAATAGTTATAAATATAGTTCTAATTAAATATAGATATATTTAAATAGTTAAAAAATTATAATAAATATATTAATTATATATATTTATCAAAATTATAAATATTTTTGTTAAAATTTTATAATTATTTATATATATTTATATTTATAATTACAATTAAAAATAATTTTTTTATTATATTTTTAAATTACAAATAAATATATATTCATTATATTAGTTATAAAAATAAAAATATATTTATATTTATATTATTAGTTAAAAAATAAATTTATTTATTTATTTATTTAAATAATTTTTAATTCATAAAAAATATATTTATTATCTTCATATATAATGTTATATATAATTAAATAAATATATTTGTAAATATATTTACAGAAAATATATATATATATATTGACAAATATATACAAATATTTTTATTTATAGTTATAAATAAATATAGATATGTTTAAATAATTATAAAATTATAATAAATATATTAAATATAAATATATTAATAAAATTATAAATATTAGATATATTATTTTTTTTAAATTTTATAGTTATTTATATATATATATATATATATTCAATTATAATCATAATTATAATTATATACATATATGCATATAAATAATTGAAAAACTAGAAAATATATACTTATATACATCTATAATCTTATAAATATTTATGATTAATATCTTTATTGTATACATTTCTAGGATTATAAATATAATAAGTTTATTTTTAATAATTTTATAATAATTTAAATTATAACTTTATAAATATAAATATATATTCAACATGTATATAATGTTTTTAAAAAAATATATGAATATAAATAACTTATTAAAATTTTATCTTTATCAGCGTCTTCTTAGCACTGATAAAGGCATATCTATATCAACGCTTTCTACTTTAGCATTGATAAAACATACATTTATCAATGATTTTTTATCTAGTGCAGAAAAAAGATTCATTGGGTTTTATAAAGAATCCCTAACTTTCTCATCCTTCCTCACACACCTCAAGCTCTGGCGGAAGTCGATCGATGTTGCCGCCGCCTCTTCCTTCTCCTCTCCCACTGACTCCTCCCCTACAAACCCACCTTCCCTTCACGCCTCTCCTCTATCATGTGCCTATCCTTTGTCGCATGACTCTCCTCTACCGCGTGACTCTCCTTCGTCGTGCGACTCTCCTCGACTGTGCCACTCTCCTCCATGGCACGACTCTCCTCTATCGCGTGCCTCTCACCCACTATAGGACTCCTCTACTACATGATTCTCCTCTACTGCTGACTCCTCCACCTCTGCGGCTCCCTCTGCCACGAACCCAGCTTCCTTGGATGCCTCTCCTTCGTCATTTGCCTCTCCTCCATTGGTGGACTCCTCCATCGTGTGCCTCCCCTCTGTCATAGGACTCCTCTGCCACACACCTCTCCTTCATCAGGAATGCACCTTCTTCGCGTGCTGATCCATAACTTTGTAGTCAATTTTCTCCACTTTCTCATATTTTTCACTTGTTATTACAGTTTTATATTAATGGTGATGTTGTGGATTGTATGGGCTAAACGGCCCACAGAAATTCATAGTTGTTGGTTTTCTGTGTTTGTGCACTAAATGAATTTCATGTTGGTTGTTCTTATTTCCACTGTTAACGCACTATGATCAAATGAAATATTCTCTCCATCAGAAAATTTTCATTCCCTCATGACAAGTTGGTAGCCTCTGACATATGGGGAGGGTTTTTAGCGGTTTTTCCACATGCTAGATAGGGTGATAGGTCAGGTAAACCCATTCTGGTTCATGAAAAAATGGTATCAATGTCTATCTTTTTTATGAGTTGATGATTTATTACTTAATATGTTTAGAGATGTGACAAAACATTTGAAATATCTCATACTAGTGTGTCTTGAATGACTTTTTCGATGGGAATTCCAAGTTACTTGGGTGATGTGATTGTTTCTCTTTGTTTCCATTTTTACTGTTGTATGATTTCACCTTGGGTGATACACTTGAGTTTGAATATTAAGATATAAGGGTTTTGGATGTTAGATTACTGGTAAGAGGCCCATGCCCATGCATCATTCTAGTCATGAAGTATTAATATGTAATATTCTTTTCTATGTACAATTTCACTAAAATTAAGGTTTATTTATATGAATTATCAGAAATAACCTTTTCTAGCTCCTTACATCTTCTTCACCAACTTATTTATTAATTAATGTTTCTAAAAAAATGGTTTCCAAGGATAATCGTATCCTCAAGTACTTGTAATCTATATTATCCCTACTCAACTAATTTTTTATCCATATTTTTCAGTGTATGATTGATGTTGAATGTCACATATAATCCAATAACTCTAAATAATATCTCCAAACATTAAACTTATGTCAATTACCTACCATTTATGGGTATCTTCCTCAAAAGATTTTAAGAACCTTCTCTTTTTCTATTTCCAATAAATGAAAGTCCACTGGGAATTTAAACTTGTCCATCTTGAAAAGTAATCCTCAAGAAAACCCATTGGATGCCTGAATATAGTATTTAAAAGTCAAATCATAACATGAGTGGGATTAATCTCTCTTAATATCTATGTTTTAAATATAAAGTAAGACATTACATTCATGCTAACTCATAATCCACTCAAGGCCTGGCCAAACTCATTAGACCCAACATTAATCAGAATGGAAAAGTTAACAAGATCACATTACTTCTTCAATAGGCCTCTTCATACAACAATAGAACAATTCTTCTTCAATGTAATGGTACCAAATTCCATTTTATTTTTCTTTTCATAAACCATTTCCCTTATAAATTTTATATAGGTAGACATGTTCATTATAACCTGAACAATTGCTATGTTAATTTATTATTTTTTAATCAACTCTAAAAATTTATCTCATTTTTTATTCAACTATTATGTCCTTTCACTCCCTTTAAATGGTAGTAGTGGTTGATATATTAGTGTTTCTTCCTCACTAACCAACACCTCATCTTCTATTTCATTTCAATTTTTCATTTATATTCATACCTTTCCTTCTCAAATGTTTCCTCATCCAACTTTATGCTCCTTTTAGATTATATATTCTAATATATTTCCCAATTTTAAGCACTTATATATTTTTTTGACACTATTCAAGGCTCCAGTTTTAGAGATGTTGTTTCGACCCCCAAAAGGGGATAAGGGGAAATTCCAACCATGTTTTACCCATCAGGTCCTATAGTGGGAGCTGGGGGACTACTATTTGTCAGTGTCTAGGAAATGTGTGGTTGATCTTCCAATTCATTGGTCCTGTAGGGTTCTTCTATCACCAAGAGATAATTATATTAAAATTCACCTTTGTGGGTAGGCATGTGGATGTATTGGACATAAGAAGAAGAGTGTTAGGAGTGAACTCGGTCTAGTAGTTGGTTTTATTCTTATAGATTTTATTAGGTGTATTTATAATGGAAGGAAACAATACTACTTCATGTGATATACATATCCATTGTTCTTGGGGTGTACAACCAATTGATTTGGAGTGACATAATGATCATTAGGATAATCTAGTGTTTGTAGTAAAATGGAAAATGAGTGTTTCATGGTTGTGAGTGTGGTCACTGACTACGGAACATATCCATTGGGACTCTAGTGTTGTGTTTAAGAATAATTGACATAAATGGACAATGGAATCATGGATATCGGATATCCAATGGAGAAGAGAACAATATAAAATGCTTATGGAAATTATTATTATTACCCCAACCATTGGAATAATGTGATGGAATTATACAATACTTATTGATTTGTGATGAATCGAGGTGTTTTCATTGTATATTTTATAAAGTTCCTCTATTGGGATCTATGTCTTTGTGAAAATGCATTAGTAGATCTTTTAAAACAATTCATATGTTTTGAAATGTTTCATAGAGGGTTTTCACTCATTTTTTATGATTATGATTTTTGGGTTATGTAATTTCCTTGAATGTTTTAAAAAATTGAATTGTGGTTTTGTGGAAGAGTATTTGGAACTGATTGATTTATTTTAAAATTGTTGTGTTATTTTAAAAGAGCAATTTTTATAAATGGTAGGCATATTTAATGAGATTTCAAGTGTGATTTTTTAAATAGTTTTCATAGTATATTTGAACTATATTTTATTCAAAATGATTTATGTTTATATTTTTATAGATTTAGGAAAACCATTACATAATATCAATATTTATTGTATTTGTTTTATTAAATACTAATATAACCCAATAAAATAAGATGGATATGAAAAAAGAATGCATGGATGTAAATTGTTTCAAAAAAGAGTATAGATATTGAGTGAAAGAGTTCATCATGTTTTCAAAAGATCATGATTTGGACTATTCTCAAATCATTTGTCTGTGTTTACATTTTTTTTATTCAATACAAGTTAGTCAAGAGGATTTGGAAGAACAATTGATCTGTCATGGAAAGATCAATGTTATAAATGTTGGAAAAACATAGGGGAAAATGAATGTAGCTATTGGTTGGGATAATAGTGAATTTTATGGATCATCTAATATGATTCCATGTATGTAAAATGAAGAAGACCGTATCAAGGATGTGATTACAAATGTGAATGATGATGAAGATCGTGTTGAATAAATTAAAAATAAAATGGAAGATAATCTTCTTGATTGCCCAAAATTGTTTGAATAGTTATGTAGTTGTGCAAAGACACCTTTTTAGAGTGGTTACATTAAATATACATCATTTATAGCCATATTGAAGTTTTATAATTTGAAATAAGGCAAAAAATGGAGTGATGATAGTTTTATAAATTACTTTCAATCTTGAATGAAATGTTTCCAAAAGATAATGAGATCCCAAGCTGAACATACGATTCCAAAGGAATCCTACACTCAATGGGTATGATATGCGGAAGAATATACGCATGTCCAAATGATTGTAGACTATTTTTAAGGACCAAAATCACTTATAAAATGCCCAAAGTGTGGTTCTTATTGATATAAGAAAGATGAATCTGGTACTACGAAAGTTGTATGGTACTTTCAATTTATTCTATTGTTTAGGCACATATATGGAAGTGAGGAGACTACAATGAATTTGACATGGAATTCAAATAGAATAAATAAATATGGGAAACTAAGTCACCTAGTAGAATATCCTCGGTTGAAGAGAAACAATCATGAGTATCCTGGTTTTGGAAACGAGTCAAAAAACCTTCGTCTTGCATTATCTACACATGGAGTGAATCATTTTGGTTTTCAAAGTAGCACTCACAATACATGGTTGTTATATTGGTAAATTATAACATTTCACCATGGTTATGAATGAAAAGAAAATTCATCAAAATATCTATGCTTATGTCAAGATCAAAACAAATAGGTAATGATATTAATTTTTATTTGGATCCACTGATTGAGGATTTGAAATTATTGTGGGATTCAAGTGTTATGTTGTATGATTCTTACAAAAATGAAGATTTAACATTGATATCCATGTTGTATTTGATGATAAATGACTTTTATACTTATGGAAATTCTTAAGGATATGGAATTGGTGGAACTCATGGGTGTCCCAACGACATAACTACCAATATTGGATGAAATCATTTGATGGAAGTTCAGAAGAATGTACAACACCATTTCCACTGATAGGTGATCGACTATTTGAGAAATTAAAAGATGTCGACACTGCTTTTTTGAAAACCATTTCTGAATAACCTTATGAAAACCCATTAGAAGAAATGATCATTTTTTTAATTACCATACCAAAATTTTATTTACGTCAGAAACTTTCTTGATGTTATTCATGTTGAAAAAATGTATGTGATAGTGTCTTCCGCATGTTGATAAATGCACCTGAAAAAACAAAGGTTGGAATTAAGGCTATGTTGGACATGGTTGATATGGGAATACGAGAAGAGTTAGTGTCAGTGAAGGGTGAAAAATGAACTTTTCTTCCTCCAGTTACTTACATTCTTTCCAGGAAGGAGAGATACCAGTTTTACAACTTCTTTAATGGCATAATGGTTCCAGAGTAGTACTCATCGAATATCAAGAACATCATGTCAATTACCAATTTAATGTTAAATTGTCTGAAATCAAATGACCGCCACATTTTGATTCATTGTCTAATTCCAATAGATTTACATTTAATTTTTTCCAAGAATGTTCATTATACATTAAAAATGCTCTGTTTATTCTTCATATGTATATTCAGAAATGTTATAGACCTGAAAAAATTCTATAGTATGGAAAGAGAAATTATCATCCTATTATGTGAATTGGAAATGTTATTCCCATATCCATTATTTGATATGATAGTTCATTTGAAATGTTCACTTGGTGAGAAAGATTGAACAATGTGGTCCTATACACTATATATGCATGTACCCTATGGAATGGTATATGAAGGTTTTGAAAGGGTATGTCAAAATATGAAGTCATCTAGAGGGTTGTATTGGAGGGTGATATGTTGTTAAGGAATCCATTGAATTCTATATCATAAACCTATCTGGTGTGGATAGCATTGGTCTACCAAAATGTCATCACACTGGGCGGCTTATGGGTGAAGGAATTTCTGGAATATATATTGTCACAATCAATATTACAGATCGAGAGTAGGGCCACATTTACGTTTTTAATAAGTGTTTGGAGTTTGATCCATATATCAAAACCCACAAATAAATTATAATCCATTTGAATCCATCAATGGATGAAAAATAGATATAAAGTAGTCACAATCGATAGTTTATAAGATGGTTTCAGGACGATATATTTATGGTGTCAAATGAAAAGCTAGACTCAATTTCAAAACAACTTCAATGGATAGTCGAAGGACCATGTGTGTATGTATTATCATATAATGATTATGTAATTAGTGGTTATACATTAAATATTAATGAACTTGATGAAGATAGTACCATGCAGAATAGTGGAGTTACACTTGTGGCTGATGCGATGCATGTTTCCGGTGCTAAGGACATAAATCCAATTTATGTCAATATTTCATTATTTGGAATCATCAAAAAAACATGGGAGTTGGATTATATGAAATTAGAAGTGATTATTTTTCAATTAATGTGGGTTGATAATACGAGTGATGTTTAAATAGATGAGTTGAGATTCGTGAAAGATGATTTCAGTATGGAAGGGTACAAATTCGAACCATTTATAATGGAATCATAGGTAATAAAATTATTTTATTGTCCAAATACCACAAACTAAAATTGGTTAATTATTCTACTATCGACCAAAACCAATGTAGGGTCAGATGAAAATTCAACGGAGGATGATCATTTCATTGGGACGTTGCAATCATTTCATAGTGGTCCCAGTATAGATGGAATTTTCTAATTAAGGAGAGACCATAATTAACGGATTTTGATAGAAGATAAAGGGGTCAAATCCCTTAATCCTTAAAAAGAAGAGAGAGTTCAATATTCAGGTTTATTTTAATATACATCATGTTACCTTATGTTATTATGTATTCACTACTGATTTTATGTAATCTGAAATAAATTTTAAACCACTTCTCTATATAATGACTTCTGCACGTGATGATGGTCCAAATCCCAAGGCACAACAGCTCTCTTAACCTTTTGTAGCTCGCAGTGCAGAGGGACCATAGGTCTCTCAACCTAATGCTTCTCTCCATACAGAGGAACATCATGTCTCTCAACCTGTTGTTGCTCGCAACAAAGAACCAAAAAGTTTCTCAACCTGCTTTTACTACTCCCAATGTAGATGTATAACCACCATCTTCACATGTTGATTCTAGAGCTCTAGATGAATATATTGATGATGTTGAAACCAGGGAAATGTTTGGCAATGAAACATTGGTGGTGGAGAAAAATAGGAGTTCCATAGTTCTGTAGTGTTAGAAAAAATCCTCAAGGATAAACTGAATGGAATAAAATAAGAGATCAAATAGAATAAGTGGGGCCAACATGTTAACACTGATAAGACCATATTTAGTAGTTAAATTAGAATCTTCATTCAGAAATGTGTATCGATTGATGTATTTTCATGGCACAATTTTGTCACCAAGCTTAAGCCACTGATGTGGGGAGATATTATAGTAACATTATGATATATTTTCTTTAATTTACTAAAAAATAAATTAATGAAACATCGAATTACTCTTCATTATACATTATAGAGTGCGTTTATATTAGATGACTCGCACATGGACTATGTGATAAGGGTTTTTGTAATGATTCATATAGGGTTTAACAAAAATTTACTGAGAGATTATCTTAAAGATGAGGAAGGGAAAATAAACCCAAACCCACAACCTCTTTATGCAAACCTGATAACCCAAAGAGTGTAGGATACGTTTTATAGTCTTTGTGTGGAGTAGTCTATTCAAGAACATTGTGTTTGTTAATATGTTGTTTGACGATATGTGTATGCATAACTCTAATTAATAGTGATTTATTTATGAAACAAATAATGAGTGGTGAAAATATGGAACGAGTAGTAAAACTCGCATACCCCTACCATATAGCAAAGATGGGATACGATTCACTTGAAAAAAAGTTGGTACATATTTTAAATCTAAAATAATAGTTTTATGTTACATAAACCAACACCATAACTATGTTCCTCTATTTATATGCAGATTAATGAATCCAAATCCAAAGTCACTTCCATACCAATCCATGTGCAATGGAAGAAGGTGTGTGTAAATAATGATCAGATACTAATAGATAAAAACACAAAAACATTGTGGGAAACATTTGTATGTATGACATAATAAATATTTTCTTTTCATTTTAATGGATATTACATAACAATGATTACTTATTTTCATATATTTTCTAACTAACATAGCCAAAGGAATCAGCAGCATCCAAACCAGATGCAGACATACTTTCGACATCCCTGTAGTATCCAGAAAAGTGTGGCCGCATCTGTTGGGTGGGTTTGGGGTGACTCCCTGAACATTTTTTCAGAAAAAAAACCAGAGGAGGATTAAAGTGAAGAAATGAAAATGATGAGATAAAGCGTATCTATCCTCGAAGAACAAATGTAATGGAAGAGATATATCATAAAAATTTTTATAGTGGGGGGAAAATAGAATACGTAAATCAAGAACAACTAGCATGTCAATATCTCACCCCACCCCCCACCAGTATTGAGGTGAACAATTCCCCTCAAAACCCATTCTTAGAAGAGGTAATAAATGTTCTAATAATTTTTTCTGGGAATTTTGAATCAGAGATACACTAATATCCTTGTTGTATTGATATTCTACAGGAGGGAAATGACTGTGATTTATATCTATCAACACCCACCCATCGCATTGTAGAATGTTATATAATGTTCAATATCCATAAATTCATGCTACGTGATAGACCACTTCTAGGTATTCATGTTGATGTTTTTATTAACATATCCCATGATCTGAGCACTGAGCTACCTATTCCAATTGATGATGAATATATTCATAAGTTTTAACAAGCTATTGAAATATTTATCACATGACCATCACAGCTTTTAAAAAACATGATGACAATGAGTTATTCATTTATAATTTATTTTTCAAGATAAACCATTAAAAGTTAATGAAAAAAGATCTGAACTGATGATGTTTATTATAGGCGGACTCATGTAAGGGGTTGAAAATAAATAACGGATTAAAACTATATCATGTAACAACCAACTGATCAAAATAATATAGCAAAAGTATCTCAAACCCACTCATTCTATATTTGAATTTATTTTAATTATAGTCTCATATGAATACAAAGTTGAAATATGGTGGTACTCATACAATTGTTTTTGATGAAAATATAGAGTGGAAGATCCATATTTCATTAGTGTTCACAATGTATGTGAAATCATGGAGTATGATTGGCTTGGTGGCTCAGTTGTAAATGTTTACATGAGTTATTTTTCCTAATTTGATTTTCCAAAAGCTGATATACTATGATAATTATGAATAAACACATTTAGTTTTTTCATAGGTGTATATTTGAAAGACAATTGAAGGGATTCCCCCGTGAACAAAAAATTGGGCTCATTAGTCCTCACATCCCCTCTATAGAAAATATAAAAATAGAATATAATAAAGAGGGTGAAATAGTGGTAGGCATGCTCAAATTGTTTAACCAAAAAATTAAGGATGATAGACTCTTCTTAATACCAAAGATGTAGGGGTACAAATCTATAATTTAATCATATAAAACATATTTTAATTTCTTTTATTACTTATTCATTTTTTTTGTTTTCAGGAAGCATTGGATTCTCATTGCGGTCAATTTGGATACTACAAATATTTATTTACAGGATTCAATGCATGGATAACCATCAAAGAAAACACACATTATGGCGTTTTTAAATTGGTAATACACTACATCCATCATTTTAGAACTAAACAACTAGTTATATAATTTGTATTATCACTTAATGAGGATTCTGTTATGATAGGGTGGTTAATGAATATTGTTTACATCATGGAAAGAGGCTAGGGGAAAAGAGAAAAAATTATCACAATTACTATGAGTGGATAAATATAAAGGTATATATAATAACATTTCTCTATCCAAAAACATATCAAAAAAATTATGTGTTTTTCTCAATGTTTCAGCAATGTCTGAAAAAAATAAATAGGAAATATTATGGTTATTATATTTGTAAATTTATGAAATAGATCATATTCCATGAATAAACCAGAATCCATGAATAGGTATTTTTGAAAATAATTACAATTTCATTTAAAATATTTATTAATTTTTTGGGTATTTATAATTTTTAGTACTGCCATGATTTTCAAAAAGACTCATATTCAGATGATGATATATATTCATTTAGATATGAATGGGTAGCATACCTTATGGATGATTGCACAAAAATTACATGAATATATGACTAGTATGACTCGAAGTGTCTATTTTTATTTAAAATTGATAGTATTTTTAGTAAAAAAAGGTGACATACTGAAAACTCAAAAAAAACATTAAGATGGATTTAATACTTTTTTATGAAAATCTATAAGTCATTTGTGATGTGTAGGAATCAACCGCACATAAATCCTTTTCACTGTGTGAATGTTATGACATTAAGTGTATATTTATATATTAAATTAGCAATAAATTTTGAAAAAAGAACAAGTGACATACTAAAAATTATAAAATTAATTCAGATTATTTTGATACTTTAAAAAATTTCTCCATCAGTTTTTTGTGATGAGTAGGAATCAACCACACCTTAATCGAACGAATAGTGTGTACTATATTACTAAAAGTTTTTGTAATCAGTTTAAAATTAACATTTTAGCGGAAAATGTTTTACTCATTGAAAACCAAGAAAACTAACTCTGATTATCTTCATAATTTAGAAAAATGATTCATAGGTTCCTTGAGGAAAGTATGAAGCAGTCTCATATCAAATAGACACACGACGTGACTGGTATGACTCAAAATGCATGTTTTTGGATTGAAATGATATTTTAGTAAAAAAACACAAATGACATACTAAAAATGGATAAAACACATTCATATTGTTTTGATACTTTTAGAAAACAATCTATAAGTCATTTTTGATGTGTAAGATTCAAATGCACCTCAATTTGATGCACTCTATGATCAATTTGAATCAAAGTGTCTCTTTCTATTTAAAATTGACATTATTTTTACTAAAAAAACAAAACTGGAATACAAAAATCTGAGAAAATGCAATCGGATTGTTTTTAAAATTTATGTAAATGATCTATGAGTCATTTGTGACGTATAGAAATCATCCCCACCTCAATATAACACACTATGTGACTATTATAAACCAAATGTGTCTTTTTATTTAAAATTGACATCAATTTAACTAAAAAGAAAAATTGACATACTGAAAACTGAGAAAATTCATTTGGATTGTTTTGATAAATTATGAAAATGATCTATGAGTCGTTTTGGATGTGTAAAAGTCAACCTCACCTCAATACGATGAATTTTATGACCAGTGTGACTAAAAGTGTCTATTATCAGTTTAAAATTTACATTTTAGCTCAAAATGTGTCACTCAATGTAAACTAATATAACACTTTCTGATTGTCTTCATAACTGATTATAGTGATATATAAGTCCTTTATGATGTGTGTGAAGTGGTATCATATCAGAACTATGCACGATGCGACTGGTATGACACAAAAACCATGTTTCCATATTAAAATGATATTTTAGTAAAACAACACGACTAACATTCAGAAAATTAGGCAAACACATTTGGATTGTTTTTATAAATTAGAAAAATAATCCATGAGTCATATTTGACATGTAAGAATCAACCACAACTCAATCTGATGAACAATGTGACCAGTTCAAATCTAAATGAGTTTTCATTTAAAATTAGCATTAATTTATTTAAAAAGGAAAAAGTGACATACTGAAAACCATGAAAATGATTTAAAATGGTTCTGATACTTTATGAAAATTATCCATAAGAAATTTTTGATGTTTAGGAATCCACCGAACCAAAACTTAACAAATAGTGTGACCAGTATGACTAAAAGTGTTTGTTATCAGTTTAAATTTGGCATTTTAGCTCAAAACGTTTCACTCACTAAAAAAATCAAACATCGTCCAATTGTATTCATAATTTATGAGAATGATTTGTAAGTCCTTTTTGACGTGTATGAAGCAGTCTCACCTCAAACCGACACACGATGTGACCATTATGACTCAAAATGTATGTTTTCAGTTTGAAATGATATTTTAGTAAAAACCCGCAACTGACATACTAAAAACTGAGAAAATGCATTCATATTATTTTGATACTTTAGAACAATAATCCATTAGTCATTTTTGATATGTATGAATCAACCACACCTCAGTGTGACAAACAATGTGACCAGTATAAATCCAAATGTGTTATTTCAATTTGATATTAATTTTATTAAAAGAACAAGGGACATACTCAAAACCAAGAAAAACCATTCAGATTATTTTCAAATGTTAGAATAATTATCCATACCTCATTTTCTAGGCATATGAATCAACCCCACCTCAATAAAATGCACGATGTGACCTGTATAACTCCAAATGTGTATTTTTTATTAAAAATTGATATTTTATTAATATATTCTTTCATATTAAAGTTTGATTTATTTATTTATAGTTTTACTAATATAATATTTATTTTCTTATATAGGTGGAACCTTTTTCATGATTTCTGATGATTTTTTTGACAACTAATACCACATTCAGACATTTTTTATTGGGGATCATGGATGTCAAAGGATGAAATATTAATTTTTTTATTTTCTTTTTGGATAATTTTAAATGTAATTATATAAAACGTTGTTTTAAATTTATATCTATTTGTTTACCAAACCCATGATTGTCCTACTTTGTTCCTGTGTGCGCTAAGTATGTGTTGTTATGTACAGGTGGTGTGTGTGCACTATTTAGGTGCAGGTGGGTGTATTGTTATATAAACAGCACATCCCAGGTACTTAGACCTTTAAGTGGGAAATTTTGAGAGCTGATAAAGTCCCACTTTATCATTAATATTTTCAGTGATGATAAAGGGGCCATTATGAGCTCTTTTTTAGAACGGATAAAGGGGACCCCCGCCCCCTCCTTTATCTTCGTAGTGATTAACAATTCTTTTCTATCATGGTTAAAAGTGGTTTCTAGAACTTTTAAAAGCACTATATGTGGTAGTGTTTCAAATAAATGAATTTTTTTTTGTATAAAATTTTTTTATAATAAATTCAAGTATAAAATTTATTATAAAGACAAAAATTGGTTTTTTAATCAAAATGAATTAATTAGATTTTAAATCTAACCCTAAATGTTATTTTAAATTGTAAATAATTAATAAAAATATAGTTTCCAATAAAAATCATTATTTTCAATATTAATTGAAAATTTAATTTTTTAATAAAATAATAAAAAACCCAACATAGGATAACTTTAAAAAGGTAAATTAAAATATTAAATTTATTTTGGAAAATTAAAATTCTTTAATTTTGAGATTGATCTTTAAAATAAACCCATATTATTCATGAAAACATAATTTGGTTAGAAATAAATATTTTTTCTTTTGGGGTGAAATATTACCTAATATTCATATAAAAAATATAACATTATAAAATCTTGATAATTAATATAAATAATTTATGATTGTTATTTATCTTAAAATTAGCAAGGTTGTTAAACTACTACCCCCTTTTGAAATTTCATACTCATAATGTTATTTACCTTATAAATAAGTGAAGAAATAATTCACCCATGTTATTTTTTAATTCACTTGTTTCTTCTTTAATAATTTAGTTTTCAAAAAAACTTGAACCGAGTGAATCACGTTATTTTTTTACACATTATCACTCCGGTTAAGAATCTGAACATGTTGTTTCTCGTATAATTTTTTTATTCTAACTAAAAAACATCATGTATTAAAACATTAGATTCCTTTGACACATATTTTCATAACAACAAAAACATGAAATACATCATTACATGAGTAAACTCTAAGGAAAATCAACTCAGTAAAAAAATAATCCAACCTTATCTTAGATTTCATAAGTTTTAATAAACTACAGACATTTATTCACTTTTTTACCAAAACGAATAACACATTTCCATGGAGATATTTTAACAAAACATTATCGACTACCTCGAATGAAATATTATTCCCCCCAAAATATACATAACTTTTATGCCTACTTTAAACCCTCCTCATATGATGTTAAATCATCTTAACCTTATTAAAAATTATTCTAATATTTTTTTCCCAGTAAATTTAATTCACCTTCTTTATACCAAAAAGATAGAGTTTAACACTATTTTACTTATATTTCCTCAAATGGTTCCACTTGTATACAAGAATGAAAAATATTATTTTGAGAAAAATTTATCTAATGAATGATATTGATCTAATATTCCATAGTAATAAATTGAAGAGGCTCGAATCTAGTCTTCCAATATCTGAATCATTCACTGGGATTGTCCCTCATATTTAGGATGAAAAGTTGTAATAAAATTAAATTTATTACCCAATGAATTCGGAAATAGATTATAAAAATTACAAGTAAATTTGTTATCATATTTAGATGCAATGGGTAGAGGAACTCCCTAAAACTTGACTATCCCAATGAGTTATAACTGATAAAGATGATCCAAAGACATAGTATCTTGAATTGGGAGGAAATCTGAAGATTTACATTATTGATCAATAATGAGCTAAATTTCATTATGAACTCAATATTTAATTGGAAATACCACTATGAAATCTATGGATATATTCTCCCACTTCTATTATGGCACTAGAAAATAGAGGATCATCCCCTTTGATAATTATTATTCTACTTCAACCAATTGAATATTAAAACATTTCATGGTAAATTAAACAATATTTATTTCCATTGTATCCCCCAAGTAATACTCCTCAATGTATTTGTTCATATTAGTGATTCCAGGATTAACATAAAATGAGTAACAATGAGATTCAATCAATAATTCACTCATTAACAAAGAATCATAACGCACAATAATCATTTTTTCAAATCTTCTAACACCTTCTTCATCAGCATTAGTCTCTGGAAGCATACCCCTCATAAAAAATTATTCCTTTTAAAATAAAGCATGATCCTCCTTTTGAACGTGCATGATCATTTATGACAGATATGACTTTACTGACACATAAAAAAAATAGTGGATATTCCTGAATGCACAATTTATCATCCAAAATTCATCAAATCATTACCTAAAGGGTTACTTTCCAAATATAACGTAGTTAATGTAGTAATACCTATTTCAATCAAATAATTGGTTTCTTTTTATGATTTTACAAAATAGTAAAGAATCGTGAAGACATAATCCTTACTAAGTTGAAAAAATATTATTTTCCTGATGTTCACAATTTCTGACTAAATATATTATTAAAATGTTTCTATTGTATATATTACACACTCTACTATATATAAATGATTTATCTACTTTTTTTAAGAAAAAAAGATCAACTAATAACATGTCTTGTATATGATAAAATAAATTTTGAGGTTTCTATTGACATGAATTATATTAAATTAACCAATCATTATGTATCAAAACACAACCAAGTCCCCATAATAAATCATCATTGTAGATAAAAAATTCACCATTTCTATAGGGAATTTCCAATACTAGGGAATTCAACAATTTTATTTTTAGTTCCTACAAATAATCATTAAAAAAATTTCTAGATAAATTTAACTCCATTTCATTTTAACTTATTCAATATTCTAGACAACCGAGAAAAGTTTTCATCAAACTTCCCATAAAAACCTGTTAATCTAAGAATACTACATATCTCCATGAAATTTATAGGACTTGGGAATCATTCAAAAACCATAGTTTTAAAACGGTTAATAATTATTCCATATTTACAAATAATATTATCAAGTAAACAAATATGTTGCGAAAAAAATCAAACTTACTAAATTATTCATATAACTCATTTTATTTAAAGGTTGGAAAAACAACCATTCAGTGTATTTCATGGTCCTCATCACTTTTAGAATATAACAATATATCATAAAAGAACACAAACAAAAAATTATCTAAATATTCATGGAAAACTCTATCAACAAGATTCATGACTACTATTGGTTCATTAGAAATCCCAAAAAAGAATAACTACAAACTCACAATGTCTGTATCTAGTCTAAAACATTTTATTCCAAATATATTCTTTATTTACCTTCATAAAATTGTATCTTGACATATGATAAAGCATTTAAAAATACTATAGTTCATGGAAATGATAAAAAATAATCAATATGATTTAAAGGATATGTGTTATTAATAATGATGTTATTCATGGATTTATAATCAGTCCAATGTCTCATTTAACAATATTTAAAAAATATTATCACCCATGATGAAGTTCTAGGATGAATGAAACCTTTATCTTGTAACACTTGTAACATATTTTCTAATTTCTAAACATCTACTTGATCTATTAGCTAAGTATGTGTTGAAATATTATTAGCATCAAACACTAAGTCATAAGTTAACTCAAATTCCTGATCAAATATAATATTAGGAAAATCAACAAAAAATAAATCCAAATATACATTCACTATAGTGAAATCAAAAATATGAATAGTATCCCTCTTCACAATAATATGTACAAGATAACACTCATATCCATATTTTAAATTTTTTTCAAATTATTGATATGTTATCAAAGTTATGAATTCATTCTTCTATGAAGATTAAAACTCCTTCTAAAAAACCAATGTTTTAGCTCTATAATCTGCCTTAGCATGGTAAATATAATTCCAATCCATTCCCTTAATAACACAAAACTAAATAAGTTCAAAGACATTAATGTTTGTAGGTAAGTCCTTTCAACAAACAGAAATAAGAAGATTCTTATAATAACTTTTTCACTCAATAAATCCCCAATTATTTTTACCAAAAGAAATATATTCATTTTTTGAGATAAAATTTTTAATTTATCTGAAAATTTCTCAAAATAAGAGACTGTGTAAACCCAGAATAAAAGAATACATTGTTATAGTATGAATAATGAATTAATGTACCTCACATCACATACTTGGATGGTCTAACATCTGAAGAAGTAGTTTCAAAGGATTTATCCACACCTCTTTATTTTTTATCTTGAAATATTCCATCCTTCATCCCTATATTTGGAAAATTACTTGCATAATAACCAATCTAATTATAATTATATCATTTTATAGATGATTTTCATTATTTTTATAATCATTTTATTTGAATTCACAAGCCACAATTCCAAACATTACACATTAAAAACACTTCCCAAATTTTATAATAAATTATCTGGGGTGTTTTTACCACAATTATCACAATATAAGGACTTTAGTTTCTTACATTTGGATTTATCTGATATATATTTCCTATTTCATTCCATATAGTCCTTTTCTTTTACTTATTTTCATAGAATACTTAATCATCCAAAAAATACACTGCTACCTTCTTGTACTACCACAAAACAGGGCAAGGGAAGCGCTACCTTTTTTGAGTGCTAAGCAGAAAGCACTAATAAAGGGTTGGGAATTTGTCCAGACTAGCTAAAAGCACTTATAAATGGCCCCTTTATCAGCCCTATTATTAGAACTGTTAACAATTTTTAAGAAAAAATATTATTAATTTATATAAAATTATTATATTTATATTTGAAAATAGTGTTTATTTTTATACATTAAATGAAAATGAAATGTTTATAATTAATATATATTTTTTAATAATTAAAATATATATATAATGTTTGAATTGAAAAATTTATTTCTAAGATTATAATTATATATAGATATGTAATTAAATAATTATAAAATTACAATAAATTACATTAAATAAAAAATATATTTATTATATTTATTAGAGATTTATTAGTTTTAAATTTATTAGCTTTATTAGATTTATTCAATTAATTTATTATATTAGTTATATTTGTTATATTAAATATATTTATTTTATTTATAAATATATAATACTTTTTAATATTTATATTTAGTATTAAAATTACTGAATCTATATGTGTTTTCCAATGAATATGGTCAATGAATATTTTGGTCATGCGTATATGTTATGTATCGTGCATGAATGTTCATTTATACATTACATCACGTTTTCCATTGATGTGGTATATTGATTAATTCATAAAGTTACCCATATGACCTATATATGTTCTAAAAAGTACATATAAAATTACACTAAATGTATTTAAATAATAAATATATTTTATTATATTGTTAAGGATATATATATAAACATTTCAAATACATTTTAAATTATAATTAAAACTATATATATAAATTAATAATTAAAAAATTATACATATAATATTATAATTATATTAATATATATAAATAATAACGATTATATATGATTATTTATAAATATATACAATTTATAGTTATAATTATTATTAAATAAATATATATTTATCTTATATATCATTTAAAATAAATATATAATAATATAAATAAATTATTAAAAGTATACCATTATCTGTGCTAAAAAAGAAGAAATAAAAAAGGACATTATTATAGCTATAATTTTATCACTCATATATAGGTCTTTTATCAGCGCTTTTTACCACTGATAAAGGCAATATTTATCAATGCTAAAAAGTGAGTATAAAGGTATGTTTTATCAGTTCTTTTCATTTTAGCACTAATAAAATGTACCTTTATCCATGATTTTAACTAGCGCTGATAAAGGATCCAAAAGGTTTTTTAAATGAACACTAACAGCCTCCTCCTCCCTCGCACCTTTTCAAGCCTTTGCAGAAACAGACCATTGTGCCGTCAAGACCTCCTTGACCATGACCCCTCCTCCTCCTCCTCCCCCTTCGCTACCTCATCCTCCTCCTCCTTGGCCGCCAACTATTCCTCCTCCATCATCGTTGATGCCTTCTCCTCCTCATCCTCTACAGTCACTTCCGACTTGTCCTCCTCTACAGCCACCGTGTTAAGACATTGATGTTCCAGGTATTTTTTTTATTTGGAATGATCACGATTCTGCGAATATTCACATTGCATGATTCTGAGAACCGGTGTGCCCAGAAAAAATTTATAAACTTTTTTAAGGTACGTTCAGTAAATGCGCGAGTTTTTTTCTATCTTTTGAACTGGTGCTTGAATTAAATATATAAGGGCACCGTTGAGTCCACAATGTCAGGATTCGATTAAGGGTGGCTTCACTTCAATTTCAGAATATTGTAAGAAAAGGATAAATTTTGAACATTTAAATGAATAATAAAATAACAATGTTATTTTATTTATCTTTTTCTTTTCTTCCAACGGACGAGTGGCGGTGGCGGGACCGACGACACGCCAAGCCATTAAATGGCTTGACTCACCTTTACTTGTAAATGAACTGTTGGAAATTTAGGTGGTGTATTAATTAAATGAACCTCATAAATTCCTTGGAGCATTACCCACCTCTTCCCCACCAATTTATATGGAGCTCAGGGTGGGCTGTTGGAATGACTTCACCAAGCAACGAAGCTCTAGAAAAGTACCATGATCCCAACCACCTAGAGGATGAGATAGGTTTCAGCGAGCAGTGACGAGTGCCACTAAATCAGAACATATGACAACAACGAAGGATGTTCTGTCGACCATCGTCAGCGGATGTCTTATCCAGATAGGGGGATTTTTGTAATGTTAATATTTATGAGATAACTTTTTGACTACCTGATACGATTCTAACGCAAAGGGCATGGGCTAAATGAACAGGGCATGGACCCTCTGCCTCATATGTATTTGTCTCGTTTTTCTGGAACACTTTTCGAAACATAGGGGCAGGATGAAATTGGAGGACACGCAGTGGTGAAGGTGACCCGAGAGCCTCATAGGTGCTAAAGGAACTAAAAACAAACCACCCGAGGGTGTCTAGTGGCCCGCAGAAGATATGGCTGGTGCGCCATATCGGCAGCGACCGGCCGCTGGTGGTGGGAAGTGGTTCATCGTCACGCGTCGCGGCAGCTAGAGGCAGTCGGCCTGAGCTGGCCGCACGGGACAAGGGCAGCACCTTCATGCACCGCTGCCATGTCGAGGCAAGAGGGTGCGGTGTGGCCCCAAGTCACACTGTGTTGGTGGAAGAAGGTCGTCCAAACAATCGACTATTTCATGCGGTGGGCCAGTGCCCCACCTTTTGGGTGAAACAACCCGGCAAACATGGGGCCAATGGAGAAGGTGCTCCGCCTTCTGGCACACCGGGCCATACGTGGGCTGGCCAAGCTTGCTGGACCCTCCCAGTGGGTTGGGCCGGACCCACCGCCCATCAAACTAGACCTGAAACCTAGATGATCAGTGAGGGTGGGCCAGGCCAACCACGACACATGCCCGCAAACCTATGGGTAGACCTCAACGGGTCGGACCTTGTCAACCGTTCCAAACCTTAACGGGCTGGACACAGGTGGGGTTAGGTAGACCCCGTGAACCATTGAATTGTGCCGGTCAGACCAAGTCGGACTGGGTCCAGACCCAACCGGCCCCGAATAAATTAAACGCTCATAACTGGTGAAGAAGGTTAATGTTTGACACATCATCAGCGGTGTTGGGACCCCTTTTGGGAAGCGGTCCCTTTGGCATATTTTGGTGGGGCCGACCGAGCTAGGCTAGACCGATGTGTGATCACCACTGTTCCATGGAAAGGTATGTAACTAACATATAGGGTGTCTGATCGACATGACATTTGGGTCATAATAACTCTTGTGACAAGGCGGTCCTTCGGAGATACTCTAAGTGAGTTTTGACGGAGTTGACGTGCAACTTGGGTTGGATCAGACTTGAATCCAACTGGGACCTTTTTACAAAAGTGATCATATCTCACATACTGGGCATCCGATTGACGTGCCATCTATCATGTTGGGACCCCTATGACGGGATGGTCCATTGGGTATGATTTTTACAGGACTTCGTAACAATTGAAATATGACCGATGGATTGAGGAGTTGTTCTCCCAGAATCAATCATTCTATGAGCGCGAATCATTTGACCGGTTGTCTTTGAAGTAGCGACCCTATGTGGATCAGCATCCAGATACCCTATATGGATCATCATCTAGTGATGTTGTGTGGATCAGTATCAAGCAACCATGTGTGGATGAGTTTCATAGAGACCCTGTGTGGATCAGCATTGTAGCTACCTGACGAGGACCAGTTATAGAGTTACCCATTGAGGATCAACATTCTTGTTACCTTGTGTGGATCAACATCTAGAGACCCTGTGTGGATCATCACTAATGTGACCCGAAAAGGAAAAGACTTATGATGGCTTATTATGGAACAACAACTTATGTAGAAGAGTGGATTGATAATAGATAAAATTCTATGTGGGTCAGTTGTGGAACCTCTAAATGGAATAAGATGGTATAGTGTGAGACTAATCATCTATTTCTCTAATATCTGAGTTGTATACCTGGTGTGAGCTGACTATTGACTCATGCTTTGTGATTGAGGTCTTGCTTTGTGGTTTTTCCTTTTTGGATCTATGGGAGACCTTGAGGGTTCTTGGGGTCCCTACTAAGTATTTTTATAATCACCCATGTATGGGATTCTCCCACACCTTGTTTTGTCTAGTGTAAATGATGGAAAACTTTGACCGAGGTTTGGGAGCCAGGACTGGACGGTGCTCGGAAGTGTACCTTTAGACGTGATGTACCACAGTGATGACCGACCTTGAGATGTGCCTACCCTTTAGGTAAGAATATTTGAGGAAGATTCCAAGTTCTATTTTTCTATTACTATTGGGATTTTTAGTTGGGATAGTATTCTGGACCCCTTTACTTACAGTACTATCCCTTTTTACTTTTAGTAAACATATTTTTACACCTGCAGTTTTACTACGTGGGTATTTCCCTCTAGAATGAGGGATGATATCATTGATTTAAGATTCAAACATTCCAAGCGGGTTCTAACGGGTTTTTTCCGTAGAACCATAAACATCCAATGATTCCATATCCATTTGAACATACTTTCCAAAGGTAGGAGCTCATTAATTGTAGACTGATAAGCCTCATTAATTTTCATTGGTCGAGAGGATGGGAGGTCGGACTCATGACACCTTTTTGAGTGGAATTATTGTCTACTCCAGGACTCTCTTTATAGATTTAAGTTATGTTCATGAATCCTTATTACATTACCAAGTATAAAATGAGATTTCCTTTAGATCTGACAATCAAAGATTGATATATAAGAAATTTAGAGAATCTTTTATATGTATTCGAGGTTCTTCATCGATAGAGAATCATTTGTATTTGTTTAGATATTCTTAGTCAATGGTATCCTTTAATACATAAAAAGTCTCTTGGTCATTATGATGACCATAACGGTTTTAAATCCACTTAGTGGGGCACTTGAAGTTTATTTTCCATCATAAGGACATGGATTATTTCAGAGTTGGGATCATACCCGCAGATGAGCTACCTACGTATCCTTTGTTTAGGAAAAGGAATCAGAACCCACTTAGTTCGAGTAAGGGAGTATGATGCTTATGCATGATTGATGGCTCAAATAAAGATGTCATGATTACTTTTACACTCTAAGCTCAAGTGAGTCATGATCGGTGTGCTAAACAAGATGTATTGGTGAAACCAGACAATTGTGCCACAAAAGATGCAATGAAGTGGGGCTTATGTGTGGATGACTTCCCAAATAGATGAGGATTATGATTTACTTCAGGGAAGAAATCCAGGAACATGGTCCATAAAGGTATATGTGCTTCATGGAGATTTGGATACTATAATCTTGGTGCTTACTCCTAAGGAAGATTCCCAAGTTAGGAGGGGACTTATGATTGGGTTTTACTCCTGAGAAGGAGACCCAGATCAAAAAGTAAATTAAGACTGGTTAAGAGAAATTAAGACTGGGGCTTACTCCTGAGAAGGAGGCCCCGTTTAGGGGATTTGAAATATTAAGGGACATGGGGATTACTCCTGAAGAGGATGCCCATATTTGAGACTTTTAAGATTGGGTCTTACTCCTGAAAAGGATGCCCACAATAGAGGACTTGGGGCTTACTCCTAATGAGGATGCCCATATTTGAGAATATTAAGATTGGGGATTACTCCTGGAAAGGAGGACCAGATTTGAGAATTATGACTCGGACTTATTCCTAAAAAGGAGTCCCATATTTAAGGATTTATCTCATTTTAAAGGATGAGGTTTAATGAATGAAATCTCAATCTTTAGTGACATAAAGATGTGTAAATCACTAGGTTTTGAGATATATTCCATTGAATTCTATTCAAATAAGGAAGTTAATCAAGAAAACATGCCATAAATGGCATTGAAGGATGTCTTGAAGACTGAATCTTGAATAGGTGAGGTGGAATGGTAAAATGGGGGTTAAATGGGCATGAAGAGCACCCAAAAAGGAAGGGGCGCGCAAGTCCTGGCAGGCGCGTAGGTACTACGTGGGCGTGCAAGTCCTAGTCGCGCAGGTATACCTGCGCGACCCATGGGTAATGGTGCGATTGTTAATTAGTAGTGTAACACATGTGCGATATTTGACCAAAGCCTTTAGAATTATCCTGAGGTACTTCCAGAAGAGAGGCGCGCAAGTTTTGGTGAAGAAGTAGGGTGGCGCACAAGTATGTTCATTTCCCTTAAGGGTAAAATACTTTAGGCATGAAAGTGTTAGTAAATTATAACACTTAGACCATACTCTTCTTGTTAGACCTTCCATTCTAGGTAAAGAATTACCTTATAAGTGTTCGAAAGACCTGAAGAAGAGACTTGGGAATTCAGAGCTCTGTATCTGAATTTTGGAAAAAATCCTCTCAAAATGGGGGGCCCACCGGTGGTATTTATAGGCTGCAAAAGACCCCGGGCGGTTATCACCTAGGGCGCGCAAGTGACTTGCACGACTAGCTTCGGCGCGCAGGTGTACGTGTGTGACCATTGCGGCGCACAAGTGTACTTGTGTGACCATTGTAGAACTTGCGCGACCCCTGCGTAGTGTTCTTCTTACTAATTCTTTTGTCAATTTTTGATATTTTTCCAAAGGTTGAATCACTTTGAGATCAGATATTCCCCTTTTCCAATCTTTAGATTCTGTGATGAAAGGAGTGTCAACAAAATTCCCCCCTCAGAGTTGGATCCAAAAGAAATGAGGATTTGACTCTGAGGAAATTGAGAATCAAAAAGAAATTGGGGCACGCAAGGATGGGCGTGTAAATCATCTTCGGGCGCGCAGGGTCTTGCGCGTAGGGGTACGGCCTTTAGTCACGCAAGGTACGACGTGCAGGGTTATGGCCACATATATAAATAGGGGGCTTCATTCCACACAAAGCACTCACCTCTCACGGATTTCTTGCTCTCGGTGCGCAGCTTGGCTCTCGGGTTTTTTTCATCTGCGCAAGTGATTCCTCTGTTTCAAGCTTCATGTTTCTTGCATCGCGCTTCTGTTAAAGTATTTGGACTTGTGCGGTGATACCTGTGCGACCAATACTTGTGCGACCGAAGGAGACTTGCACGCCAACTAAGGGACTTTCACGCCTAAATGACTTAGCCAATTTCATCAAATCCTTCACAAATTTTATGTAAAATTAACATACTTTAAGAGTTAATTATTCAATTATTGTGCAGATCAAATGGCTCCAAAGAGAATCAGAACGACTGATGAACTGGAGAGAAAAAGAATTAATGTGATGATGGACATCGTTGGCCATGATTACTATTCCATCTGCAAATGCACTCTTTCGAACTTGGCTAATCATCTGAAGAAATAACATCGTGATTTCCCACACAGAATCTAACTACCTCTGTATAGCCATGGTCACTTGCAAGATGTCAATATTCCAGAGGCAAAGAACTATCTCCCACCTTCCTGGTTTCAGTCGTATACCAACTTTTCTTTAGCGAAAGTCTCAATCACAGGAACATTTTCAACTGCTGGAACAGTAATGAAAGCTTATATAATGCATCATAGCTCGTGTGCTCTAGATCTGAAACTTCACAAGCCTGAGATGCAACCACATTGTTATCCTTCAGTCTTTCGAAACTCTCAGATGGATCAATCTAAAGGCTAGAAGGTGAAATGGGAAATCCATTCTAGAGGAGGGGTGAAGCCAACTTGGATGTGGGCTTATTGGGTGAGACAAAGTTGTGATGATCTTATCGAGGTCCTTAAGGGATCTGCAATTTATGAAGTCGTCTGGGCTGGGCAGATGTATGTTTATTGGGATGATAATTTCGCACCAGAATTACTTAGCCGCTGGAGCCCGGAAACTAATTCTTTCCATCTTACCCATGGAGAAGTAGGCATCAGTTTGTGGGATGTCTACAAGATCTCAGGGGTTCCAATCCTAGGTGATATGTATGACGAATTCGTCTCTCCAAAGGCAACCATGAATTATCCAGTGAAGACTCCAGATTTGGTTCGAGAGTTATTGAAGATTTATGATAAGCTCAAAATCTCAAAGACTTCAAATACGCATTCTAGAAGGGATATTCACCCTGAGGAATGGATGGATGTGTTTCTCAAGAAGAAGAGGGAAAAGTGGCCCACCTATATTCGTCTTACTAGCTACCCTAGAGCAGATAAGAGAGGTGTTCTTGGCACATTCTGGCTGACTCTAGAAGCAGGAATGTTTGAGAAATGGGGGTATGAATTGAATCATAAAATCCCGGAGAAGACCCATCTGGCAGGCATTTTAGCCTTATGGCTCAATGTCTATCTTTTTACTGTTAGACATTCGAAGGGAGGCGTCAGGCCATGGACCTTCGTTATCACAGCCAAGTTGGATGAGAGGATGATAGTGGGGTTGGATACCCCAGTTTTGGAAAAGATTCACAGGAGCTTACTCCATGTATATATGGGTAAGTCTCCTTTGAGATTAGTGGGACCATTCCAGGTTTTATGGGGATGGATCGCCACTCACTTCCGGACATATGCTGTTCAAAAATGAATACAGATTCCTGGAAGTTCATTCAGGCCGTCTGTTCAGGACTTCTATGGAGTTTTTCCTTTGTCCCTCAATGCTTATGATATTAGGCCAAGGCTGGGTATGCATAAGGAATTCCACTTCTTTCTCTATGGAAATCTGTCGACAGGGCGATTTGTTGACGATGGATCAGCTAGCTTGGAACAGAGGTCTTATATGCTGGCCTGTAGAGATGGTGTACTGTCAACCAGAATTGGTGGGGAAATTATATGTGAGGCCTATTCTCCATATCGATTTTCACGCTAATTCAAGTGTCTGTAAAAAACTGTTTTATCTCTTCCAGTGCATGTCAGATCAAAGCAGCATCCAATGGTTTCTCAGCAACTATGGTTGCTAACAGCTATGGAAAGGACTGGGGCAGTCTTTGACATACCAAATACTAAAGCGGTAAGCAATTTTACCATATGGTATGCTGAAAACTGGATAGTGTCATATCCTGAGGCCATATTGAATAAAACTGTTTATCGGGTTGGGAAGAAGTAGAGAACCATTGAGAAAGAAAAAATTCTAGTGGCAGGTGATTCTTCCACTCTTGAAGCTGGTTCATAGAGTTCTTCAACCGGGGCTGATTCATCGGATTCTCAGGAGATACAATATGTGTCGAAATGGCCATGTGTCGTATACAATCCTCCTATCAGAATCAAGAGAGCCACTCCATCAACTCCTGGTGAGTTACTTTATTGAGTCAATTTTAATTGCGAGTAGCTTTATAGAGTAACAAGTTTTCATTCTCTTTTTATAGTTGTGGGAGATAGAAAGAAATTAAAATCCAAGGTTGTAGGACCTTCTTCATAGCCTTCTAGTACACCTGCATATCTACGACAAGAGGCCATCCAAACATGGCGGGATGTATACTGCAATACTGAAACTATATGGATGGAGCTATGTGAAGGGTTACGTCTTCCAGAAATAAGGACTCTTCAGGCTCCTGCAAATATTCATTTCAAGGATAACCCTGATGAAGTAAGAGATTATGTCAAATAGTTGAATCCCTACATATATGTCACCGATGATTCTATCCCTATCACCAAGCGGGTGTAGGAAATTATGGATCACGGTGCCACTGATGAGGAGTTACGTGAGTATGTGGCTCCTGAAGATGTAAGTTTTATTTCCTTATTTGCTTTACAACTTGATTTCAGTCAAATCTTTGTTATTCAAGGAATTTTTTTCCTTCATCTTGCAGCTTGCCAAAACTACTGAGGTTCCTTCGCCACATTATAGCCCTGGTGGTACTACCATCGGGGCTACTGCTAATCTCCTCGTGAACCGAGCGATATATCTCTGGGCCAGTAGGCCATGGATGAGGAGTTTCACATGGATTTCCCCTCTCCCATTCAGGTACCTACAATGGAGACTGCTAACACTCCCAAAAATCCAAGGAAGCCAAAGCATCGGAGGAAGAAGACCACAGCTAAACGCTTCCTTAGAAGTGGTAAGTATTTTGAATAATCATGAGTCTTAAACCATAAAAAAGATTTCTCATGCTCTTTGGGATTGCAGGGGCTTCATCAATTTCCCCTCTGAGGGAAAGGACTAATCCTCCTTTGAGGACCATGGAGGGTGCTATGGAATAAATGCACAATCATGCTGACTTGGCTACATCTGAAAAAGCGCCAACATCTATCCCCGGTACTGCCCCTACTACTGCTACAAGTAGAGAAGAACCTGTACCAGAATCATTGGAGGTCGCAGCAACTAAATCTGCCATCCTTCTTGAAGAAGCTGTCCAGGGTCAAGGGCCACAGAATGAGGGTCACCAAGAGGATACATCAAATCCTCCCACTGGTAAGACTAACCAGGATTCTGAAATATCATTGGATGAAATGATGAATCATGGTATGTCTTTCGAAGAATTTTTTTTATCATGCTAAGTTGTCATGTGATTTAGAAGACCTTGGGCGTGAGTGTTATCCTTCACCCAATAATTTTTTTTATAATTTACACTTCTAATTATGACTGAAAATAATATGCAGTTCCTTCCATAGAAGATGTTGAACTGCCAATGCCTAAAGAGGGTGTGGACATTGATGTCAACCCTACCATTGAAGAAACATTAGCTCAAGTGGAGCTAAATCCAGTAAACCCTCCTGAGACCCATCTTGAACATCCTGTTGAAATTGGTAAATATGGGGAGGAGTCTTCTCAAGATGCTGATCTACTGTTAGGTAATGATTAGACTGAGTTTTCAAGATAGACATCCAACTTCCATTATTCTATGAAACTAACCATACATTTAATTGATCAAACATGGCTATTAACTTCAATGGTTAGAACTGGAGGTGGGGTATCATCTTCCGCCCAAACAGAAGTAGAAGATGAAGCAACCATGGTCAGGGGGGAAGAAGCAGAACAGGGCACTTCCTTAAGTGCATTAATCCCAAATTACATGCCCCACTATGATGATGATGTTGAACCAGACCCAGAGGTGCTTAAGGCACTTAGCTTTTCACGATGTAAGGCATAGAACAATATATGGAAAATAATATCTGAGATGCCTTTAGAAGAGCTATCATCAAATATCCCTCGATTGTCATCCCAATTCATCATGTTAGGACTTGGCAGTTTTGGATACCAAGATATCTATACCGCGGTGAAACAAGTCATCTTAAGAAGGGAGCATGATCAAAAGTGCCATGAAGATCTAGCCAGGGTGAAGCTTTCAGTCAATATCTGTGAATTTGAGGCTGTAGTATCCCGAGCTGAAGCTGATTATGCTTCCGAGATGAAGGAGCTGAAACATAAGATCAAAGAAAAAGTCGTCCAGGAGGTGCAACTCCAGCAACAGTTAGATGATGTTACTAGGGAACATGACAAACTCAATAATTCACTAGAGGGAGCTCAAAGGAATGGTATGAAGATCATTGTGGATGCTAAGAAGGCACTCCATCAAGATGAAAAGAGTGAAGTTGGTCGAGTGCATGAGCTTCAAGTAGCTGCTGATGAATCTCGGGATGCGGTTCATCAATTGAAGACTTATGTTGACAGTCTTTTGTAATTTCCTGAAAAAGATAAGAGGCTCCAATCTGTGGATGTACCTCTAATTCTTGTGCATCAAATGGAAATAATTCCTTCATCTTCAATCACTTGTGCACGTATTTTCCTGCTCCCTTCTTTAAATTTTACCTAATCCAATAGGCATAGTAAGTATAGTTTGATTTTTACTTGGATTAATGTAAATAACCCTACAAACATTGAATCTTTTAATTGCTCAATATTACCTAAATCATACAAAATGTATGTTTAGTGAGTTGGAACTTGACTTTTATTCAGAGTTCCTTTGTCTTTTGTGAGCACTTTAAAGTCATCCAGATCAGACATAAAGAGGCTAATGTTTAAGGTCGAAATAGCTTTGACCGAATGAATTAGAATTGACTCAATTCTTTGACAATTTTTCTGAAAACATATTACCATACTCAAGTATGAGTGAAAATATGTAAACAATAACTTAAGAAAATTTGGATCTGACGAATGATATGAAAAAAGAGCTAAAAGTCATTAGAAGAAGTTGTTCCCAAGAATGAAGTTACCATTATTTAACAAGCCCGTTGGGGGGGGGTTGAATTATGCAGGGCCACCTAAGGGCATTGGCTGCATAGTCAAATAAATAGAATATTTTGGCTGACAGGTCCATTATGTAGATTGTTTATGCAAGGCCTCCTAAGGGAACGTGCTGCATAGTCAGGCAAAAGAACTCTTAGAAATTTACTTTCCTAGTGCTAAAAAGCCAGTGAAAGTTTATGGAGATTCAAATTTTCCAAAGTATAGAGTTTCCTGTATGGAAAGAGGTACTTGAATATGGAGAAGATATTTCCAAACAAGATTATCGATGAACTGGATGAATATCACTCCTACGAAGGTCTAACCCAAACGTAGGGAAGGAGAATATGAACCATAGACTTGAATGCCTTCAAATCATGAAAAATGATATGGGACAAGTATGTTAAGGATGGTTATTTTTGTGGATCCCTACATATTGTCATCTAAGACAAATAAGGACAAAAGAGGCTTTCTTCCCATGAATGAAGTTACCAGTATCCGAAAAACCTGTTAGGGGGTTGAATTATGCAGGGCCACCTAAGGGAATTGGCTACATAGTCAAATAATAGTATCTTTTGGCTGAAAAATCTGTCATGGAGACTATTTATGCAAGGCCGCCTAAGGGAACGTATTGCATAGTCAGGTAAAATAACTCTCATAAATTTGAAATTTTTGTGACTAAAATTCAAGAAAAGGGTTATGAAGATCTGAAAATATTTAAGGTTAGGATTATGACACATAAAGATGGGTATTTTCCAATGTGTACAAAGATACACAGATCATTGCTAACCATCATCATGTCGTGGCTTGGTCCTGAATGGAAATGTTGTACTTCACTACGTATCCCATAAGGATGGGAATCAAGCCATACGTAGTTCTTGAACTATAGTTTAACGTCATGTGGGACAAAAGGATTGCAGATCTTAGTTTAGGGTCATAGAGCTTGGACCATTATAAGAAATACACAGTGTGTGTTTTCATCGGGACTTTTCAGCCAAGGGACTGAAAGTGGAATTTGGGGTTAGGCCCAAAAGTCTTCGGGCTGGATTCGAGGGACACTAGAACGTTTCCACATATCCCATAAGGATGGGAATCAAGCTCACATCTTTCTATAACTACCCTCTGTACAAATTAGGTTTGTACATGTGAAGGGTGAAAGTGGATTTTAGTGCAATGATGGTTTAACCCATAATAAAAGGTTCAAGTATTGCCATTTATACACGTAGTCTTTGAAATGAAAAATGATTGAAAATTAATGTAAATAATGATTCACTATCAGGTGAGGGTATCAGAGAATATTGTAGTTTATTGTCATACTAGACAAAAGTGTTGTATATTTCAACGTCTTATATCAAGGAGAAAAGTGAACCAATGTAAAGATATTGATTCTAGGGGTGGTTTCACGAATCAGAATTGTATGAGATGGAGGTGAACCGATGTGAAGAGATTGATTTTTGGGATTGAAACTTGGGAGGTTGCCTATGTACCCATCCTAGAAGGCAAGGACCAAAGTCCGCGTAGTTCAATTAAAGAATGAATTAATGATCAAGTTGTTCTTGGGGACAATGACCTAAAAATGATGTTGTTGGGACTTACACGTGGTTAGTAGCCCAGAGAGAGTGTTATGGTTGAAGGTTTCCCTAAGATCACATGAGTCATACTCGGTGTGAGAAACAAGAGGTAACAACAACCTTAACGATGCATATTTTAATGTCATGAAGGACATATAAAGGGACTATGTAGTTTAAAGTCTTGGAGTTAGGACTATTGGTGCTGCACAGTTTAGTGTCATTTAGTAGGGGCAAAGTACAGCTTCATGTCATGTAGGATGTATCAAGGACTTTCTATATAGTTTACTTTCATTTATTTAGGACGATGGATAAAATATAGTTTAACGTCATGTTGGACAAAAGGGGGACTGCGCAGTTTAATTTCATGCAGTGAGGACAAAAGAGTCCACCATTTAATGTTATGTTGGATGTATTAGGGACTTTTTTACATTTTAACGTCATGTTGGACAAAAAAGGGATGATACAGTTTACCGTCATGTTGGACGTAAGTGCCAATAGTTTAAGGTCGTATGCATGGACTGTTGGTTATGCAGTTTAACATCTTTCTAGACGTAAGGAACTTCTATATAGTTTAACTTCATATAGAAATGACAATGAATGGGACACAATTTAATGTCATGTTGGACGTATGTGCAAATAGTTTAGGGTCATATGCATGGACCATTGATGATGCAGTCTAACATCTTGCTAGACATAAGGGACTTGAAAATAGTTTAGGGTTATATGCATGGACCGTAGGTTATGCAGTTTAACATCTTGTTGGACGGTGGTGTAGTTTAAGGTCATATCAGACCATTGGTGATATATTTTTTGTTTATACAAAATACATCTTCAAAAATCTGGCATTGGTTAGAGTAGTAATGAGTTATCCATCTATTAATATTAAAGAAAAATCTCCATTAGAGTAGACCTTATGTATTGAGTAAGGTCTTTCCCATTTTGGCTCCATCTTGGGAGGCTTCTTACTTGGTATCATTGGATTTCTGAGAACTAATACCAATTCTCTCTGAGTGAATGAACAAAGATGAAATTTTTTGTTGAAAGCTCGTGCTATTCGATTCTGATAGACTTCCATGTGGTGCAAAGTGCACAATCTTTTCTCATCTAACCATTCCAATTCATTCAATCGCTTTTGATATTGTTCATCTGTAGATGACTGATCACAAATGAAAACTCTGAGTGAGGGTAGTTGAACTTTAATTTTCAATACTGCTTTTGTTCCATATACCAATGAATATGGCGTTGACCGCATTGCAGTGCGGGTGGTAGTCCGATAATCCCATAAAGCATGGAAGAGTTTATCAAGCCATGATTTCTTATCTTTATCCACCATCTTTTGTAGTATATTTGAAAGAGTCTTATTGAAGGCTTTTATCTAGCCATTGTAAGCTGCATGATACCGAGATGAATGGTTAGATTTAATGTTGTATTCTTGATAAAACATATTCACCTCAGATGAACAGAAGTTGGTGCCATTTTCCATCAATATGGTATGAGGGACACCAAATCTGGTAATGATGTTAGACTTGATGAAGCTAATAATGCATTTAGAACTGACTTCTTTAAGAGGTATTTCCTCTGACCATTTGGAAATGAAATCAGTAGCAGTAAGAATATACCTAAAATGCTTGGTCGTAGCTGAAGGGTAAGGTCCCACCACATCCATTCCCCATGTGGAAAATGGCCACGAGTATTTAGCAGTATGAAGAAACTCTAGAGGTTGATGAATGAAGTTGGCATGTACTTGGCCTGAATGGCACTTCTTTGTGAAATCAATACAATGTCGTATCATTGAAGGACAAAAGTATCCAAGCCTTCGAATCTGATCAGACAGTCTATGTCCAGACTGGTGGGCACCACAGACTCCTTTCTGCACTTCTTTCATGACATCCATTGTCTCTTCACCATCAATGCATCTGAAAAGAACTCCATCAAAACCACGTTTGTAGTGAATTTTCTCTAGGTGATCTGGGCTGTCACAAAGAGTAAAATTGACCACACGTCGCCGGATTTGTTCTTTCTTGGCTCTATCAGGTGGAAGTGTTCCAATTTGAAGGTATTTTCTGATAGGTGACATCCATCCTATAGTATGACCATATAGTTCAGAAATGGGACTAATTTCATTAATTTACTCTGTTCTGATTCGAACATAAGGTGAAATTGCACGATGGTGGGAAATACTGATGGTTGTCTCGTCCCGATTTGGATCTGCCAGAGCTGTGGCTATATTAGCCACTGCATCAGCTTAAGCATTTTGTGATCATGGGATATAAGAAAATGTCTGTTCTGAAGGGAATTCCACCATTAACTCTCTAATGTAATCATACAAAGGGATTAGTTCTTCTTTTTTGATGGAATAATCCCCATTGACTTGTTTGATTACCAGGTCTAAATCACCTTTCACCGTTAAGTGATTCACTTGTTCTTGAAGCACCAATTCCAAGCCTCTGATGAGAGCTTGGTATTCTGCTTCATTATTGGCACCACCTTCCCGCAATAAGAAAAAATAAGGTAACACTACCTTTTCTGGAGAAATGAGCACAATTCCTAATCCAACTTTGTTGAATTTTGGATTCTCCATTTTCCTCCCTGATGGACTTCTAGAAGCACCATCAAAGTACATTTCCCATGCCTGGGGACTTTCTTGAATAGAGAAGACTTCCTCATGAGGGAGTTAAATATCTGAAGATGTGTCTTCCACTGAAGGGTGTTCAGCAAAGTAATCAGCCAGATCTTGGCACTTTATTTCCTTTTGAGACACATACTGAATGTCGAATTACCGCAAAATAACTGCCCACCTTGCCAGATGTCCTGTAAGCATTAGACGACTAAGGATGAATTTGAGCGGATTATTTCTAGATACCAATTGGACCTCATGATGTTGCAGGTAGTGTCTCAACTTCTTAACTGCAAAGAATAATGCTAGATAGAACTTCTCAATACTTGAATACTGGTTTTATTCTTCATGAATAGTCTGACTAAGGTAGTAGAGGCTGTTTTCATTCCCAACATCATTCTTCTGAGCAACAAAGTCACCCAATGATCGCTCTAAAGCTGTCATGTAGAAGAAAAGTGGTCTTCCTTTAATAGGTTCCATGAGTACCAGTAGACTCAAGAGGTATTTCTTGATAATATCAAATGCTTCTTGACATTCTTCAGTCCACTGGTAAGTGAATCCCTTCTTCATCAATTTGGTGAAGGGTAAACTTTTGCCTGCCAAATTGGCGATGAAACGCCGAATATAGGCTAAGTTTCCTTGAAGTCCTCTTAATTCTTTCAAATTTCGAGGAGGTGACATACCAAGGATTGACTTTTTCTTCTCAGGATCGACTTCAGTACCACGATGGCATACAACAAAGCCGAGAAATTTTCCTGAGGTTACCCAAAAATCACATTTGGAGGGGTTAATCTTCAAATTATGTTGTCGAAGCTTGTGGAATATGACTTCCAAATCAGACAAGTGATTAGAACATTGTTTGTATTTGACCACCAAATCTCCCACATAGCATTCAAAAAACTTCCCTAAAAGGGTTTGAAGATAGGATGCATGGCACGCTGATATGTTTCACCTGCATTCTTTAAGCCAAAGGGCAGTACCCTGTATCAAAATACACCCTGAGGGGTTCTGAAGGATGTGGATTCCTCGTCTTCTCAGGCCATTTGGATTTGATTATATCCGGAATATCCGTCCAGGAAGGAAAGTGCTTCATATCTAGCTGTTGTATCAATTAAATGTTTGGCAATCGGAACTGGGAAATCATCCTTGGGACAATGCCGATTAAGATCTCTGAAATCGATGCAAACTCTAATTTTTCCATTCTTCTTTTTCACAGGGACAATATTATCCAACCACTTGGGATATTGAACTTCTATGAAAAAGTTATCTTTGATAAGACTATCCACTACAGCTTCAATTTTGGAAGCATAGGTTGCGTGTGGTCTTCTTGTGGCTTTCTTAAATCCTCAATGTTCTTCTGGTAAACCCAAATGATGAGTAGAAACATCAGGATCAAGCCCAAGAATCTATGTATAGTTCCAAGAAAATATGTCTTCATTTTTCTATAAAAAGGAAATATACATCTGTTGTTCTTCAAGAGTCATGGCCGCACTGATTAAAGTGGGGTGTGGATCTTCTTTTGTACCGAGATTTATTTCTCTAAGTTCATCCATGGTGGTAGAGATACCCTCTTCAAATGCTGGCGGAGCATCTCTGAGATCTTCCTCTTCTTCTTCAACATGTGTTATTTCTTCTATTTCTACTTGCATAGTAGATGATAAAGAAGAATTTCCATGATCATAAGAGATGTTAAAATTTTAACATCTTGAAAAAGAAGCTTCCATTTCTGACCTGATTACTGATGAAGGGTCTTCCTTGGGAAATAAAGAGGAGATGATGGATTGAGAATCGACATCATTGTTCACCCCCGATGTTTCTATAACTTCTTCTGGCCTGATTGTCGATGTATAGACTTTTTGGATTTTAGCAGATGAAATAAAGACATCACCATTTGGGATTTTATCACTGCATGGAGGATCACCAATTTCTCCCATGTTGTCTGGCTTGATTGCCGTAATTGACATTATGGATCTTTCCATAAGAGTGTTCTGATTTGGGTCTATCCTGTCAACTTGACGGATAGGCAACACATAATATGTACTCACATGCGCAAATGGATTTACTAGAACCTTCTCCAAACCATATGGAGAATTAACTTTGGTAATCTCCTTGGTTGTGGATTTATCTGTTCCCTTCATGTGATAGAATTCCGCCTCAATGTATTGAGACTCACATGTCTTGAACGGGACCTTATCACCATACAATGTCCCAACTTGACCATCGAAACAATATTTGAGACATTAATGGTATGATGAAGGGATAACCACATGTTGATGTAGCCAGGGTCTTCCAAACAAGATGTTGAAGGCTGAGTCTCTATCAACAACCATGAAATCTGAATTGGATACAAAGATCTCCAAACTGAGTTCTGAGTGTAACTTTTCCCATTGGTTCTTGTTCATTTTTATCATATCCTTGTAACATCATGGTGGAAGGAGATAAATCAGATTCTGTGAGGCCCAATCAACGAAGTGTACGAATGGGCATGAGGTTGACTCTTGAACGATTGTCAATGAATGCTCTTCGAATGTCTATGCCATTGACCGTTCCAGATAAGTACAATGGTCTAATATTACCATGAAAAACATCATCTTCATATTCATTAGTAAAATATATTACTGCATGGCATTCTGCAGAATTATTATCTACATGGTAAACTTCAGCTGCATCAATTTCAGTTTCAAACTCCTCAGGACTTGACAAAGCCTCAATGAGTGCCTCCCGAAGATCCTTTGATAATTTTAAAGCATCCAGAATTGATAACATGGTCAGTACATGGGCCAAGTTTTTCAATATATCATACTTTTGATCCAAAGGTCTGCATTTCCCAACAGGAACATGTGGTTTAGCAGATGATTTTGAAGTTTATGCATCTTGAATTGGGATAGGAGTTGGAAATATTTTTGGTTTTGGAAGATTAGAATGATTAGATCCATTCACTTGTTGGGAGGAAGAAGATGGAACCTTCAACTGGTCTTCCAGAATAACTGTTCCAGGACTGAATTTGATATTTGTAGAAGAACTTGCTTGTTCTTTTTGAGCTCACTGAAGGGCTCTGCCATGAGTTTCTGCTACATACACAGTTCTAGTAGGGGTAGAATTGGAATAGTGGCTTCTGAAATATCCATGTCTTCCCCTGTATCCTGAGCCTCTAAAACTTCCTCTGATTCCCCTGTTTCATATAGTGAATTCAAGCACATAAAAATTGAAACTGCAACTGGAATATGGATATGTTAATTGAATCATATTAAAAGAACTGAAAATCAACTCTTCAACCAATGATGATTCTGCCTGATTAGCCTGTTAAGGTTGTGTCGTTTGCTGGGACGGTGCCTGTGAATTTGAAGTAGGTGGCATGAAGTCTGCCAGAGTCAAAGACAACTTAGTCTTTGACACATACTAATATTCTTCTAATTATTTTTCTTTATTTGAATCATGGTGTTTAATTGAGGATTTTTTCTCTAATGAATAGGGTTTTTCTGCGGCATTCATGACAGAAGGCACAATTGGTTTCTTCAATTGAATTCTCAAAATAGAATGAGTTCGGTTGATCGTCTTTCTGACCATCCAATCCTCATATTTTTTTGCATTTTTGTTCTTAACTTCTTGCCACTCGCCTTCCTCCTCTGGAACTGTAGCAGTTATACATGCTACCTGAGCTGAAAAACCTTTTAATTTGACTTGTCCCGAGTCGACCATCTTTTGCAGGAGGTCTTTGAAGACAAAACACTTCTGGATGGGATGCCCCAACATTTGATGAAAGGGGAAATAATTGGGATGGTCTTCATCACCTTCTTTGTTTTTCCTTTTGGGCCTTGGCTACTGAACAAAATTATTTTCCAAAGATGAAATGAAGTAACCAGGAACTTTTTTATTTCGGAAAGAGTATGTTTTTCTCTTTAGATCCTAAAATTGTTTTCGTATTTGATCTCTTTTACCGTCTTTATGAAACATCCTTGGTTGTTGGTGCTCAAGAGGTGGATCCGTTCGAGAAGATGAAGTTTTTGAAGTAGAAGATGGTACAGGTGCTTGTTTAAGCATAACTATAGCAGTATCTTCTTGACCCATTCTTCTTCCTGGAGCTATTGGAATTACATGAGATTTAGCCTTAGTCTGTATAATAGAATCTTCAATCTGTTGAGTGATGGAAGTATGGTCTCGAAACCCTCCTGTGTATTTCACAGGGATCAACGGCGTGCATAATTCATCAAGCAGATTTTCCACACAGATTGGAAACAGTTCTTCTTGAGGGAGTTCTAAGCTTAGGGAATATGTTAATACCTTCCAGCGAGCAATGAAATTAGAGACTCATTCATTCTCTCTTTTCTTACAGTTTGTAAGATCAAAAACTGTTGTCTTTGGCAATGTTGATCTGAATTGAAGAAGAAATCATTGATGAAGATCTTCCCATCCGGCAATTGACCGGGATTTCAAGCTTGTGTACCAGACAAAAGCAGGTCCTTGCAAGGTTCGCACGATGAATATGAGTGGCACTTGACCCATAGGATTAGACCTGTGAGTTTGTACTGGTAAAGGAGGATATTCTCAATCAATCTCAGTAGCTTCAACAAACTCCCTTGGCTGACTGACTCCAGCACGCTTAGGAGGAAGACTACCTTGAAGTAGTTCTGCGTTCAACCTCCTCAATTATTTCATATCTACCTCTTGTTGCGCAAATCGTTGTTCTAGTGAGAGCGATTGGCCTTCTCCAGAGGAAGTATATGTAACCTGATTCTTTCCCTTCCCCTTGTTTGATCCCTTTCGGAGAGGGGGAAGTGAGTTATTTGAATGAACACCCAGATTCTGGGTAAACCTTTGATTTCGTGTACGAACACCTTCTTCATTTGTGTCTGTGCGTACAACTTCTTGAGCAAGAACCTCTTCATCCGAGTCCCCTGAGTGAGCCTCATCTGCTGGATCAGTAACAATGATATTGATGAAATTGATTGATGCATTATGCATCGCATCCCTTCCATCATCATTTCTATGATATCGTATTCTTCCATGTCTTTGATGAGACATTGCATTTTTTTGATTCGATCCCTCAGGAAATTCTTAACAAACCGTAATTTGGAGGGAATCTCCTGACAATTTGGCTCTTCATTACTCCTATGGATTCTTCCCTAATCGAGAGAATACCGATTTTCACTGAGGAGGGGATTGATTATTTGAAAAGGTCCCCATTCCGGTGGACTGGGGATGTTCCTGTTGTCTTTGCTCAACTCCTCGAATCCTATTTGTTAATTATGAGGGTTGGTTTAAAAGTGTCCCCAGTCTGGAGAGATGGGGTGGCTCTTGACATGCTATGTCTGAGACTTTCTTAAAATCTATCCTGATCTTGCGGACCTTATTCCTGAAATTAGCTGGATGCATCAATCAACATCCACTTTTATCTCCCGGTTCAAAAGACCGTTGGATGATTTCTGACACTTCTGTCACTTGATGATGTGCTTTCTCCATACGAGAGGCCTGTTCAATATTCTCGTTTGCTAGATGCAGGAGTAATTCATCAACTTTTTCTTGTTTTCTTGATTTTGAGAAGAACTAGTTGAGGTAAGTTCTTGGGCAAGCTTTTGATTACAAACAAAACCCATTGACTGTGGACGACCATGGGCAATAACATTGCATGAGACCATTTTCGGAGGGCTTTGCTGACTAGAGATCAGAGTGAAATGTAGTGGTCCATGAAAACCCCATCCTCTGATATGAATACTAGATGGGGCATTGGAAATTAACTAGCGCAATCTTCTTAGTGCGCCAAGGCATGGATGTTGAAGGGATCTCTGCTCCTTTTCAGCCTTTGGATATCGAGAGACTGATAGAGATGCCAAGTCAATTTGATGTTGTAACCCTTCTATTATCTTAACATGATTTTGATATTAATCATAAGATAATACTTTATTTTTCAACTGACAATGATTTTTCCGTATGTTGAGACGAATATCATGAATTCCATCTTTCGTCAACATTTTTGGAATGTTATACGGAGAGTTAGCCAGAGGCCAAAACATGACTGGCACATCACCTTTCGCCAGTTGTTTTATCATGTTCATCATTTCCTCTTTGTCATTCAATGAAGATTATTCTACCTTATTTGACCAGAGATGGTTCTTCCATATTGCTTCATCGGAGTCAACATGATTGGTAGAGAAATCACTAATCAAACTAGAATATGAATGACTTGGGGGTGGTTTGGAGAATGACATACACCCTGGGCTATCTTCCGATTGAGAAAGTATTTCACGTATTAGAGATGAGGCATCAGACATGACTGGTTTCACATTTTCAAGTGCCTCAAGATAAGAGGGATTTCTCGATACTACATTGTCCACTATAGCATTTTTCGGAAAATATGCATCACTACAATGGAGAGGACTTTCACAGTAAAATTCATCATCATCGGGAGGACCACTATGGTGGGTTACAGCAAAAGATGAGATCTCTTGCTCCTTGGACTTCTGACCACACAGAGCATTCCTGTGTCTCTCATCTGAAAATGAAACTTTGAGATCGACCGAATTTTCATGAAGCAAGCCTTCCTGAGGAAGTTTCTGTTGAAAACCCTCGAAATTAATGTTCCTACTATTGGTAAATGAGGGAGTAGAATCATGAATTCCAACAGATAACCATTTGAGGGCTTCAAGAACTCCAGTATCGAGCATGTACTTGTTACAGATTGGCTCTTGATCTCTTGACTGTGATGGGCGGGTCTTCTTCTTAGACACTTTCATACTCTCCTTGGAAACCACCTGTTGATGAAAGTGGCTGCTCTGAGCAGGTGTATGTGCCTGATCAGGAGAAATGGCCAAGTTAGGCTGATGATCTCTACTCAAATCAGGTGTATATGCCTGATTTGGTTGTCCATATGATATGGGGGAGTACGCCCCACAACCCTCTTGAACTGGAATAGATGTGTGTGTCTGTTCCGAATTTAACTTTTGATGTGTCATGCCACTGATAGGGATAGATTTATGTGTCTTTCTTTGAGATGCTACAGAATCTGTTATAATATCCTGGCAAGCATCTAGAATATGAGCATGGATTTTCTTCTGCTCTTTCACCATTGATAAAATATGCTTGGTGACTTCAGCTGCCGGAACAAGGATATATATCCATTCCGTGCATGGAGTAGGTGTATGTGCCTGCTCCTGTCCTCCTTTTCCTGTCAGTGAATCCTGACAGTACTCAAGCGTGGGGGCAGAGAGTTCAGTTTGTATCCTATTTTTCATCGGAGCTTTCTGAATGACTTCTCGGAATGCTACCAAGCGAGACTTTTGGTAGGCTTGATCAGCACTAGCAGGTGTATGTGCCTACTGATTGCACTTCACCGAACGTGGTTGATGAGCTCCATCATATGTAGCCAAACGAGCCTACTGACTAGATGATGATGTATAAACAGGTGTATGTTCTTGCCTATAGTACTCCGCTGGAATTGCCTGGTGGGATTGGTGTGATGCTGTCAGACGAGTCTGCTGGATAGCAGAATTAAAACGGATTGGTGTATGTGCCCAATCGTTTCTTGCCACCAAGTTAGGTTGGTGGACTTCTCCGGAGATGGCAGAGATGAGAACCTGCTCACTGATGAACGGATTTCGCCTTTGGCGATTCATCTTTCCCGCTCGGGTTCGAGGAACCTGATCCGAACGCCTGGACTTGGTACCCTCATCATGTTGAGGGCGCACTGCCACACGAGTCTGGCAGCGATTGTTGATAGGATCCCTTGGGAAGATCTTCTGTCTGCTTGAATTAAGTCCCTGAGGGACCTGCTCATTCACCTCCCCCGAATAAGGGAGCGAATGGTGATTGCGTTCTAGGGATAATGACCTGAAACGGTTGGAGACAGTGGTTAGCACCGCCTGCTTCTTGCTCACTGATTGTCACTATCTGGACGACCAGGGTGAATTGTTCACGTTGAGGGATTTTCGCGCAGCCTCCAGAGTTGGAATAGTACCGTTTTGACGGTACTCCTTAACCAGTGCATTTGATACGCAATGTTGAAGATGCTGAGTAGGTGATGTCGTCCTAAGAGTGTACGATGATCCAGCGGGATTAGCAGTAGTGGCATTCACAGTAGATGTTTTCATAGCAGAAGTATTCATGGGTGGGAACTTGAGAGCATCCATTTCTTAGAATGCAGAAAATCTTGGAAATGAGTGCCCGTTTGATATAACTGACATAATCAACATAAATTCAGTCACTACAACTCTTGGATGAGAACATATATCAATTATTGTTTTTTTTGTTGGCCCTCTCATTGTGTTTTAAATAGGGGCCTAACAAATAAGTAAAACATCATTTAAACTTGGTTAAGGATTCACGTCGGGTTCACCATTTTTTGTTTCCCTCTGGAAAGAGGGATGATCTCATTTATTTAAGATTCAAACATTACAAGAAGTTTCTAACGGGTTTGTCCATATAACTGGAAACATCCAATGATTTCATATCGATTTGAACCTACTTTCCAAAGGTAGGCTCTCATTAGTTGTAGACTGATATGGCTTAGGAATTTTCATTGGTCGAGAGGATGGGAGGTTGGACTCATCACACCTTTTTAGGGGAATTATTGTCTACTCTGGGACTCTCTTTATAGATTTAAGTTATGTTCAAGAATCCTTATTACATTACAAAGTATAAAATGAGCTTTCCTTTAGATCTGAAAATCAATGATTGATATATAGCAAATTTAGAGAATCTTTTATATGTATTCGAGGTTCTTCATCGATAGATAATCATCTGTATTTGTTTAGATATTATTAGTCAATGGTATCCTTTAATACATAAAAAGTCTCTTGGACATTATGATGACCATACTGGTTTTAAAGCCACTCAGAGTTGGGATCGTACCTGCAGATGGGCTAGATACGTATCCTTTGATTAGGAAAAGGAATCCGAACCCACGTAGTTCAAGTAAGGGAGGAGGATTCTTATGCATGATTGATGGCTCAAAGAAATATGTCATTATTACTTTTACACTCTAAGCTCACATGAGTCATGCTCGGTGTGAGAAACAAGAGGTATTGGTGAAACCAGACAATTGTGCCCCGAAAGATTCAATGATGTGGGGATTATGTGTGGATGACTACCCAAATAGATGAGGATTAAGATTTACTTCAGGGAAGAAATATAGGAATAGGGTACATAAAGGTATATGTGCTTCATGGAGATTTGGATACTCTAATCTTGGGGCCTACTCCTAAGGAAGATACCCAAGTTAGGAGGGGACTTACGATTGGGTTTTACTCCTGATAAGGAGACCCAGATCAAAAAGTAAATCAGGACTGGTTAAGAGAAATTAAGACTGGGGCTTACTCCTGAGAAGGAGGCCCAGGTTAAGGGATTTGAAAAATTAAGGGACTTGGGGCTTACTCCTGAAGAGGATTCCCATATTTGAGACTTTTAAGATTGGGGCTTACTTCTGAAAATGATACCCAGAATAGAGGACACAGGGCTTACTCCTAAGGAGGATGCCCATATTTGGGAATATTAAGATTGGGGCTTACTCCTAGAATGGAGGCCTAGATTTGAGAATTATGACATGGGATTATTCCTGAAAAGAAGGCCCAGATTTGAGAATTATGACATGGGGATTATTCCTGAAAAGGAGGCCCGTATTTAAGGGGTTCTCTCATTTTAAAGGATGAGGTTGAATGAATGAAACCTCAATCTTAGTGACATAAAGATGTGTAAATCACTAGGTTTTGAGAGATATTCCACATAATTCCTTTCAGATAGGGAAGTTAATCAAGAAAACATGCCATAAATGGCTTTGAAGGATGTCTTGAAGACTGAATCTTGAATAGGAGAGGTGGAATGGTAAAAGAGGGGTTAGATGGAAAGAAGAGCACCCAAAAAGGCAGGGGCACGCTAGTCCTAGCACGCACGAAGGTACTACGTGGGCGTGCAAGTCTTGGTCGTGCAGGTATACCTGCGTGACACATTGTACTTGCTTGATTATTAATCAGTAGTGTAACACATGGGCGATCCTTGACCAAAGCCTTTAGAATTATCCTGAGGTACTTTCAGAAGAGAGCCACGCAAGTTTTGGTGAAGAATTAGGGAGGGGCGCAAGTATTTTTATTTCCCAAAAGGGTAAAACACTTTAGGCATGCATGTTTTAGTAAATTCTAACACTTAGACCTTACTCCCCTGGTAGGACCTTCCATTCTAGGTAAAGAATTACCTTAGAAGTGTTCAGAAGACCTGAAGAAGACGCTTGGACGTTTAGAGCTCTGTATCTGAATTCTGGAAAAAATCCTCTCGAAATGGGGGGCCCACCGGGGTTATTTATAGGCTGGAGAAGACCCCGGGTGGTTATCACCTAGGGCATGTAAGTGACTTGCGCGACCAGATTCGGCGCGCAGGTGTACGTGCACGACCATTGCGGCGTGCAGGTGTACGTGCATGACCATTACGGCACGCACGTGTACTTGCGTGACCCTTGCACAGTGTTATTCTTATTCATTCCTTTTTCAATTTTTGATATTTCTCCAAAGTTTGAATCACTTTGAGCTCAGATATTCCCCTTTTCCAATATTTAGATTCTGTGACAAAAGGAACGCCAACAGTGGGTTGTGCTCATTGTATTCTTGGACTGTGTGTTTGTAGGGTTAAAGGCAATGAATTTCCCATTTTTTAGGGATATGTCTTCCGCTGCTAGTCACCAAACTCTGGCCTATGGAAGGCAGACTTGGGGTAGTCATGGTACGGGCCTCGGGGGAAGGGTCATGACAAAGTGGAATCAGAGGATTCAGTTCAACCAATGAACTATGAATCTTATCTTTTAATATAGAAATAGTGTTAAGTGTTTTGAGTGTGGTTTTCCATTCAAGGAGTATAGTGTTGGTGTGATGGACGATGTATGCATACACCAGGAAACTGAATTCTGATTTTTGACTTAGTGCAGTAAAACACTGATTGTGTGTGTTTTCAAAGAGTTTTATTTTTGATCTCTCTGAGTCAGCTCCCTAGGTATAAATTTTTGACTGTGGCACACATGTTTTCTTTCAGGATGTCACCATGTCAACAGCCATCCAGGATTCTAGTGAGAGTTCATGATGACGGCCCACCAAGTGATGAGGATTCGGTGCAGGGCCCTCTTACGGCGATAGTACCATCGGTTGGTGTACCAACACCACCACTACCTGTTGGGAAGCGGTTTCCACCATCCCCACTAGTAGATGGTGTACGTCAACTGAGCATGTTTCACGAGTTTCTGTGGTAGAGGCCTCCGAGGTTTCTAGGTGAGATGGATCCGCAGGCACATGAGGACTAGCTGGAGGTTGTGGCCAGTGTTTTTCCATTTTGTTATGACACTAGACAACCAGATGGTGATCCTAACTATCAGTCTTTTCCAGTGATGAGTGGGAAGATGGTAGAGCCTAACACTCCAGACACATGACAAGTTGATCCTCTCCTGGGCAGATTTCGAGGTCCTCTTCAGAGTATAATTCATCCCAACGACTCTATGCTCTGCCCATATACAGGAGCTGCTACACTTACAGCAGGGCAGCCTGACCGTGGCTCGGTACTCTACAAGGTTTACCGACCTCCCATGCTACTCTACCAAAATGGTGCGAGACCCTTCCTCTTGGGCCCGGACCATTGATCAGGGACTCCGATAGAAGATCAGAGCTTTGATCGTATCTCTCAGCATCCCGACGCATCTTGGAGTTCTTGATAGAGAACTCTTGGTGAAGAGTTTACTTGCTGAGCACACACCGACAATGAGCCCTACCACCAGACGACATGTAGTATGTTAATTTTCGGATGGTAGTAGGAAGATTACACAGAGGTCCAAGAGGACAACACCTTCTGGTGGATGACCCTATGACATAGGGTCAGAGGTGTGAGGCTCACAAGGTAGAGTAGGCCAGTAGAGGAGTAGACTATGCTTCATGTGTTGTGGGAAGGGGCACATGGCATGCGACTGCCTGGCCAAGCACACTGACGACCAGCACATGGTCGAGGGACCACCAAGGCAGAGGAAGATATTTGAGTGAAGAGATCTGCTGGGTGGAAGATGTGGTGAGGAGCAGGTTATATAGTATGTGGTGGACGATGGTTCTAGGTTCTACTGCCCCCATCTCTAGGAGGTCCACCCCGACCACATGGAGTAGGTGGACAGAGACAAGCTCAAATCTAGGTAGCAGAGGCCTACGACCATGACGCTTCAGAGATGATTCAAGGTATGATCTATATCTACTCTGCCTTAGTTTCAGTACTTATATACACATGTTCCTATCACTCTTTAATTTCCATGACTCTTGTTCGGGGCTTGGAGATTCTGGTGGAGTCGTTGGATCGACCCTTGGGATTAGAGACTCCTATAGGAAAAGACTCGAAAATTAAAAACGGGTTCTGGCAGTGTGAGATTTCTCTAAGAGGTGAGATCTTCAGCTAGGATCTTCTAGTAATGGCGTTAAGGCCTTGCAATGACATCTTGGGTATGGAATGGTTATCCACTGTTCATGCTCAGATTGACTACATTAGGTGCAAAGTGTGGGGTTCCCATGAGAATGGGACTAGGTTTTCCTTCACCAGAAATAAGGGAACCTTTGTAGCACATGATGGACTTACCCAGAGGAGGGTACAGCTGATCACACATCAGTTGGCTAGCCTTACCCTTTGAGCAGTTCATCTTGAGAGTTTGAGCTATCCTATAGTGGTGGACCAGTATGTCTATGTATTCCCTAATGATGTTCTGGGACTACCTCTTCATGGATAGGTGGAATCTGACCTTGTCCTATACCCCGGGAGGACACAAATATCTACACCAGCATATCGAACGGCTCTCGCAGATCTTCGTGGGTTACAGATACAACTGGATGACATGTAGAATAAGGGGTCATAATGCCCAGTATTTTCTCCATGGCTAGCCCCGATTCTGGTCACCAAGATGGAAGATGGGAGTTTGAGGCTATGTTTTGATTATCGTTCCCTGCACTAGGTGACCGTGTAGAAAAAGCATCCACTCCCAAGGATTGATGATCTCTTTGATCAGCTGAAGGGAACTCATTGGTTTTCTAAGATAGACCTCAGATCAGCCTATCATCAGCTAAGGGTATGAGATGAGGATGTGTAGAAGATGGCCTTAATATGTTAGTATGGCCACTATGTGTTGTTGTTTATGCCATTAGGCATGAACAACTCCCCTGTAGTGTTAATGGGACTCATGAACAAGATCTTTCATCCATACCTCAATCGCTTTGTGGTGGACTTCATCGATAACATCTTGATATACTCGGCATTGGAGGAGGATCATTCCTATCATATGTAGATAGTTATGGATACACTGAGAGAGAACAATCTTTATGGTATTCTCTTGAAGTACCAGTTTTGGATATGGGAGGTCCACTTTATAGGATGCGTTATCTCAATGTCTGGGGTTGTAGTGGATATCGCAAAGATAGAGTTTGTGGTTTCTTGGGAGCCACCTAGGAGAATGACCAAAGTGAAGAGTTTCTTGGGGTATGCTGGGTACTACTGAATATTCGTACCATACTTTTCTAGAGTTTTGGAACCCTTGTCATCATTGATGAAGAAGGGACAACCCCTTGTATAGACGAAGGGATTCTAGCAAAGTTTTCAGGATCTGAGGCAGAGACTAACTAGTGCCCCCATATTGAGGCTACCGGAAGAGGGCATTGGGTATGTAGTCTACTGTGACGCATCATGGACTAGAATTGGATATGTCCTAATGTAGGAGCAAGCATAGATCGCGTATGGATAACGACCGCTCAGACAACAAGAGTTGAACTACGCTACCCATAACCTAGAGTTAGCAGAAGTGGTCTTTGACTTGAAGATGTGGCAACACTACTTGATGGGTGAACGGTTTATTGTTTACTCTGATCACAGTTGTTTTAGGTATATCTTCGCACTGAAGGACCTGAACCTGAGACAATAACATTTTCTAGAGTTCCTCCAGGACTATGACTATGAGATAGTCTACACTCCAGGTGGGGGTTGTGTAGTAGAAGACATAATCAGCACGAGTTCTAGTCTACAGTTTCTGAGTGAGGCGATAGAGCAGCTGGCATCATTGTAAATATCCTTTTTTGATAGAGTTGGAGAAGCTTACCTCCAGTCTATGGATGTCAATCCTGCACTTCTTCAATGAGTCTGGAAGGCACAACTTGGGTTCATTGACTGTGAGGCCCGACGTGCTTAGATATCCTCAGGATAGGAACCTTATTGATTTTCTAATAGTGGGGAGCATGTCATCCCCTTCAGAGGATGCACCATGGTACTGATGGAGCTACGGGAGGTGGTGTTGAGGGAGTTCTATAATTCCTCTATGGTTGTACATCCTAGTGCGTAAAAGATGTACCATGACCTCCAGAATGAGCACTCATTCCCAAGGATGGATAAAGAAGTGGGAGAGTTTGTTTCACAATGCATCACTTGTCATCAAGTGAAGGCCGAAAATCTGGTTCCAGCAGGCTTAGCGCAGCCATTAGATGTACCAGAGTGGAAGTGGGATGGTATTTCTATGGATTTTTTGACAGGGCTACAACGTACCTCTAGGGGTCATGATTACATCTAGGAGATCATTGAATGACTCACCAAGTCGGCCCACTTTCTACCCATCCATGAGTAGGGATTCATAGAGGGTATGAGATGCCTCTACATACAAGAGATTTTACAGCTTCATGGGGTTCTATTGATGAACATCTCTGACCATGATGAACATTTTACATCCTAGATGTGGAAGGAATTGTATGAGGTATTAGGAAATCAGCTATGTTTTAGCACAGCCTTTCATCCACAGATGGATGGTCAGACGGAGCGGACCATTCAGACACCGGAGGATATGCTTCGTTCTTGCGTCCTAGATTTTGGCTGTAGTTGGGAGGATCAGTTTTCCGTGGTGGAGTTCACATACAAAAATAGTTATCACTCCAACATCATTATGTAATGGTTTGATGTCTTGTACGGACGACCATGCAGATCACCTCTATGATGGACAGACCTGGGGGAGTCAACACATATGGGTCCAGAGATGGTATGGGCTACCATCGAGAAGTTGTAGATAATACAGGAGTAGATGAAGACTGCACAGAGTAGACATAAGTCTTATTCTAACAGGAGACGGAGACCTTTAGAGTTTGAGGAGGGAGACCATGTCTTCCTATGGGTCTCACCTCGATGAGGTTTGTAGAGATTAGTTCAGGGAGACAAGCTATCCTTGAGGTTCATTAGACCCTTTCAGCTTCTCCGCAGAGTTGGAAAGTTGGAATATCGCCTATCTCTTATCCCATAGATGCATCAGGTGCATGACGTTTTCCACGTGTTATAGATGAGGAACTACGTTCATGATCCATCACACATTATAGACTGGGGTGAGCTGGCCATTAATGATGGGGTGACATTTACGAAGGTTCCAATAGAGATGGAGGATTGAAAGGAGTAGGTCCTTCATGGACGATCGAACCCTCTGGTGCACGTTCTCTGGTAGTACGAGAACCTCTAGGAGATCATAAGGGATTGGGAGGCTCAGATTCATGCTCAGTACCCCATTTGTTTCCTTAGTCTATGTTATGGTTTTCGGGGGGAAAATCCCTAAGGTTTGGAGAATGTAAAGACCCAGATTTTCCATGTAATTTTTTTAAATTAATTTGATTTATTTCAAGTATAAAAAAATTGACGGTGTGTGATTCTGAGGCCTGGTGTGCCCGGAATGAATTTCAGAACTTTTGTTATGGTACGTTCAGTAAACGCACTGGCAACATTTTCTATCTTTTGAACCGGATCTCAGATTAAAAATTTGTGGGTACCATTGAATCCGTAGAGCCGGGATTTGCTTAAGTGAGGCCACAATTTGACCACAGAAGATCGGGGGGAAAAGAATGTTTTTGGACATTCAAAAGAATAATAATATAACAATGTTATTTTATTTCTCATTTGACTTTCCTCTAATGGATGAGAAGTAGTGGTGGGACTAATGAAATGTCAAACCATTAAATGGATTGAATCTCCATTACTTGTAACTGCACCATTGGGAATTTGGGTGGTCCATTAATTAAATGAAACTTATAAATTCCTCAGAGTGGTACCAACCTCTCCCCCATCTTATTTATAAGGAGATCAGGCTCGGGTGTTGGAATTGATTCATCAAGAGACAAATCTCTAGAAAAGTACCATGACACCAACAACCTAGAGGATGAGACCAATTTCAACGAGCGGTGATGAGAACCACCGAAACAAGAACCGACAACAATGATGAAAGATGTTCCGTCGATCATCGTTAGTAGACATCTTATCCTAGTAGGGGGGTTGTTGTGAATTTCATCTTATAAGGTAACTTGTTGACTGCCAGGTACGATGCAAATGCGGAGGGTGCGGGCCAAACGAACAAAGACCAAACCCTCCAACTCTTCGGTATTTGTATAGTTTTTTGGGAAGAGTTTTCCAAACGGATTGGCATGATGAAACTGGAGGACACGCAGTGGCGACGGTGACCCAGATCCGTGTAGGTGTTGAAGGGACCAAAAATGGACAACTGGAGTGCGTCTGATGGCCAACAAAAGAAATTGTCAGTGTGACATGTCAGCGGTGGCCAGAGGAGACCCGCGGTGACCGACCACGTGAGGTGGGAAGTGGTGTGTTGTCAGCTACCATGGCTGCCAGAGGCGGCCGACCTGAGCCAGTCGTGCGGGACATGGGAGGCTCCTGTAGGGGCTGCCAGTAGCAAGAGGGTGCGGTGCGGCCCCACGCTGCATGGATTTTGTGGAAGTTGGTCGCCCAAACGGCAGACCATTTTATGTGGTAGAGCAGCGCCCCAACGACTAGGTGAAACGGCCCCGCATCTGTCGGGCCAGCGGAGAAGGTGGTCCGCCTTCTAGCGGACTGAGCCGGACCCGCCTAGCGGATCGGGTAGGACCCACGGCCCAATGCGAGTTGGCCGAGCCGCACAAGGGAGGTCGGGCGAACCGCGTCTTGGGCCCGTGAACCAATGGGACGACCCCCAAAGGTTTTTACCATGTGAACTGGGCTGACCCATAACATGTCGGACCCAGGCAGGGTCATGTAGACCCCAGGAACAGTTACGTCGAGCCAGATAGACCGAGTCGGACTCGGCCCAGACCCAACCATCCCTCGAATAAATTAAATGCTCATAATAGATTAAATAGTTGTATGTTTGACATGTCGTCAGTGGCCTTGGAACCCCTTTGAAGAAGTGTTCCCTTTGGCATATTCTGGTGGGCCCGATTGAGTTGGGCCGGACCAGGGTGCAATCACCACCGTTTCAAGGAAAGGGATGTAACTAACAGATCGACTATCTGACCGACAAGCTGTCTTTGGAATAAATACCCTTGTGACAAGACGGTCATTTGGAGATACTCTATGTGAGTTTTGATAGAGTTGAAGTGCGACTTGGGTTAGATTAGACATGAATCCAACCAGGCCCTTTTTAAAATATTTCCCATATATCACAGACCGAGTGTCCGATTGATGCGCCGTCTGTTACGTTGGGACACCTATAATGGGGTTACCCCTTTGGAATGATTAATTCGGGACATAGTAATGGTTGAAATATGACTGATGGATTGAGGATTGTTTCTACCACAATAAAGCATGTTATGAGTGGGAATCATGTGATCGACTGTCTTTGAAGTAATGACCATGTGTGGATCAGCATCTAGCGACCCTGTATTGATCATCATCTAGAGACTCTATGTGGATCAGCATCTAGATAACTTGTGTAGATCAGCATCCTAGGGACCCCATGTGGATCAACATCGTAGCTACCCGATGAGGACCAGATTTAGAGATTCCAGTCAAGGATCAGCATTCTAGCAACACTGTATGGATCAGCATCTAGCAAACTTGTGTGGATCAGAAGTAATATGAACTGGTGAGGACCCTCCTTATAGTGGCCCATCAAGGAACAATGACTTACCTTCCAGAGTGGATTGAAAATAAGACAACTTTTTTGTAGATCATTTTTGGAACTTCTAAATGGAATTAGATAATATAGCTTGATACTAATCATCTATTTTCCTGATCTCTTAGTTTTTTACCTAGTGTGAGTTGACTATTACTTTGTACATTGTGATTGAGGTCCTGATTTGTGATTTTTACTTTGTGGAACTCTGGGAGACCATTGAGGATATCAAAGTCCCTATAGAGTATTGTTATTCTTACCCCTTCACGGGCTTCGCCTGCACCTTGTTGTGCCTTGTGCAGACAACGGGTAACATTGACTAAGGTTTGGGAGCTAGGAATAGATGGTGCTTAGAGGTGGACCTTTAGACGTGACGTACCGTAGTGACGACCGACCGTGAGCTATACTTACCCTTCATGTAGGAAACATGGAGGATGATTCCAAGAGCTCTTTTTCTTTTAATGATGTACATTTTAGTAGGGCTTGTATTCTGACCCCCTTTAATTACAGTTCTCACTATTTTTACTTTCAGGTCACATCTTTTTACTACTGCAGTTTTACAATGTGGGTTGTGTTTGTTGTATTCTTGGACTCTGCGTTTATAGGTTTAAAGGTAGTGACTTCCCATTTTTTAGTGATATTCCTTTCGGTGCTAGTCGCAAACCTCTGGCCTATGGAAGGTGGTCTTGGGGTACTCACGGAAGGGACCCCAGGGGATGGGTCGTGACACACCATTGCCTCCTCTGCCTCCTCCTCCCCGGCCACTCCCAACTCATCCACCACCACCGCCACTGCTACCTCCTCCTCCTACTCCTCCCAGATTCATCAGTATGTTCTCATTATTCTTCATTCTTAATAGATCCATGGGTCTTACCTCTCTTGTAATAATTGAACAAGTCTATCGGGGATAGTTCTTTGTTTAGTGTTGTTGATCTTGACATAATTTTGTTGTATATAGATTGGTTAACATGGTTTGTGATCAGATATTGAAGTTTTCTTATGTAATTATTAATTTTTGAAAACTGTTGTGAGGTATGTTTCTTCCTTCTAATCTCTAATTCTATTTTAACATAAATAATTTGTTTTGATTAAATATTTTCATTGAAAATTTTCACATAAATCAAGTATGATTCTCGAAGAAAATCACTTTTTATATGGTTTTGGAAATATTGGTTGGCATTTGAAAAACCCTCTTATTATATAATTTTTATGTTATTGTTTTAAAATTATGGATTTCTTTTGACCCATGTAAATTATGTGATTAAATTATTTAATTGAGGATTTTGTTTTGATTTATTTGGAATGGTATCTTTTAAATATGGTCGGCCTAAGTTCATGGGTTGGACTTGACCATAAATAAGGGGAGTACTCCATTGGGGAACCTACATATTTTTCACCTAGTGATGATTGGTGGATCAATGAGGGATCTTGCTTGATTATGGAAATTTCAACTTCGTATGTATGGGGAGTGGGTAGAGATATAAATGTGGCTATTCCTAATAATGGAATTAATTTTTTTTGTACATAAAAAGTTTTTAATTAGAGATTACTTATTATTTTGAGATAACCAGTTTAAATGATTTCAAATGGTTTTATATAAAACTTTCTGAAAAAAATTTCAAAGTGGATTGAGTTTGGAAGTCATTGTGAAAATTATATTGAGTTTAGTCTTACCCCATTTCTTAAGAACTATTTTCAATTTGAAATTGTCGTCTATAAAGAATCATAGAAGAGAAAGGTATCTTAGATCCTTAGTAATGTGTTGTGATACCATTGAGTGGGAGTTGTTGTCATGTTTTTTAGAATCTTTCATATGTGATGGATTAATATGGACAAAGGAACAGAAGTTGTGTGGGACAGTTTTTAGAAGAAGATTTGACGGAAGTATAGGGTTTTGTGGAAGCGTTTGGGGGTTTCACATGGGGCTTCAAGGTTATGAGAAGTCTGGCCAGTTTCATGCTCCAGAAGTATGATTATTTTCATATAAGGGATCAGATGAATAAAAGAACAAATCTAATGCATGTTTTTCATGAGTGAACTACAATGGGAGGGAATAAAAGATGAGAAATATTAGTTGTGTGAAGTATTGCTAAAAATCAGTGGTAGATGGTGCAGTATTCAATGGTCACAATAGAATTAACACTTTCAATGGATTTTTTTCATGAAGGCCATTATACTTCAAAGTAACTTTCACATTGACTTTGGTTGATTATAAAATTATTTATACTTTGTTTTTCCTGCAAAAAAATTAGTTCATAAAATGGTTATCTGGTTATAAAGTTTTTTATAAACTGGTTGAGTTATTTATATAATTTTTTATAAATTGTTTGGTTTGTTTATAAAATTTGTGAGAAATTATTTGGTTTGTTTTTTAAAGGTGTCTTAATTTTAGAGTTTTGATGTATTTTTTATGGAAATGATTTTGTGTGTGTTTCAAAAGGATAAGGGAAATTTTGTAAATTTTGAAATGTTTGGGTGTGTGTGTGTTTGAGACTAAATGTCCTGTTTGGTACCTTCATATTCTTTGTGTGTTTTACATTCTAAGCCTCTATTTTTAGTCTATGATTCAGATCCATGAATGCTTTATGCACCTTTCCTTATTGATCCTCATGATAGAATAACACAATTGAACTAAATATAATTACTTAAACCAATCAAATTATAATGAAAAATGTACAACGAATATTTAAACACACACCCACATCAACATTTCCATCAACATATACACATCATTCAGCCCCCCCCCCCCCAAGCTTAACATTTACACATTTCACATCACTTGTAACTATATGAGGAATGAAGCCAAACCTATTAAGATTCAATGATGTATAATTCCTATATATTAGTTCATAGATTATGAATTCATCACATTTTTTGTAATCACCTATTAGTTTCTAATGTCTTCGTCACACACTAGGTTCAACAAACATTACTATAGTTAAATGGGGAAATCCTTAGTAGTGACTACACTAATGACCAATCTATAAAAAATTTATCACATATGATACTATCATGACCCACCCTCATAGGAACTCAAGTGGAGTTGGGAATATATTGGTTTCTAACCCCCCCCATCCTATATTAAAATAAACATGGGTTAGTTAGAATTTGAAATGTAATGATACGGAACAGGCTGGTAACATAACAAAAAACTGACGTGACTTTCCACTAACCTAAAAGGCTTTCATGATCCCTACGGTATGGCAACAATCCCATGGGAAAAAAGATATAGTTAATGTAGAATATTTTTCCCCTAAATTAGAGTAAATTAAAAATTCTATTTGTCTAGAAAACTAGACATGTCCCATTCATATGTTGAACATCTAGGAAAATAGTAGATACACAAAAAATTATTAAACATGAAGAATATATCATAAATAGAAAATAAAATCCCACTATTGACCAATAAAACTATTTAGCCAGACATTTCCCATTCTTAGATATCATTGGACCTATTTTCGATAGGTTTAACATATGAGTTCTCATTTTTTGTTATCTTTTCATCTGGAAATATCATCTACCGTGTGCCTCTCCTCCACCGCAAACGCACCTCCTCCGCGCATTGAGTGACACCTTTGCAGTGGTTTTTATCCTCTTACTCATTTCTTTCCTCTTGTTCTCAGTTTATTATTATTTGATATTTATGGTTATGCTGTGAATTTTACTGGCTAAATGCTCCGCTAAAAATTGTTGTCATTGATAGTCCTTGTTTTCACACTAAATGAGTTGCATGTTCTTTGTTTCTTGTTGAGCATTTGAATATTGAAATTGGTAATTTACATACATTTGGATAATGAATGAATTCCCCAGGATTATAAAACTTCTATAATAACCCTGTAATTAAAAAGCATAATGGAATAAGGTATTCTTTGTAAAATTTGAAATTTTGTTTTTGGCTTTTATGGTGTAACGATTGTGAGAACGATTGTCTATTTGTATAGAGTTTCAGTTGTTTCCATTATTGGTATGCCATTGTTTTCACGTTTTTGTCCCTCCACCATTGAATATCAATCCAAACCTTACCTAGTTCAATGGAACCACCACTTTGTTACTAGTGAAATTTCACTGAATCTTAGAAAACCACTTCACTAGAGAACTATAGGGGACACTTTATAGACACACTTGTAAAATAAGCATAATAACACATTTAATGAATACTTCCACCCCCAAGAACTATATGGAAAATCATACCATCTTTGTTTTAGTACAATAGTTCTTAGCATGAGACATTATGTTTCTAGAGAAACACTAAAAACTGGTTTAGAAAAATGCATATTGATCACATGTGGGATACTAAAACATTCTAGTTCAAGGGATTCTCAAATCTAGTTCCATTGATCATGTGGTTTGGAAGATGGGTGTGATCTACTTTGGTCCTGAGTAATGAATGGAGAGGTAATGATATTGTTTACCACAACTAGTTTCATTGATTATAGTGGGATTATGACCCTAGTTGAACATCTTTTGTGTAATGGTTTTGTCAAATATTAATATTACTGAATCAAATAGGATGAATATGAATAAATAATGGATGAATTCCAATCAGTTGACAAAAGAGTATGAATATGGCGTGAAATATTTTATCATGTTTGTAAAAGATCATGCATATGAACCCATCACAATTCCTTTTTTTGTGTTTTCATTGTTATTTTTTCAAGACAAATTAGTCAAGAGGACTTGGAATAACACTTGAGCTTTCATGGAATAGATCGAAGTTATACATGTTAGAATAAACATGGGGGGAAACGAATGTAGAAGTGGCTGGGATATAACTGTGTTTTATGGATCATCTATTCTGATTACAAGTGTGAATAATGAAGAAGACTGTATGGAGGATGCGATTACAGATGTGAATGATGATGAAGATCGTTTTGAGGAAATTATAATGACAGTTGAAGATGAACTTCGTGACTACCCTAAATTGTTTGAGAAGTTATATAGTATTGAAAAGATTTGATTTTATGTTGTTTACACTAAATATAAAGAATTTTAAACCTTAGTAAAGCTGTCTAATTTGAAAGTATTCAATGGTTGGAGTGACGCTAGTTTTAAGGAACTACTTTCTCTCCATAATTATATGCTCCCAAGAGATAATGGTCTCTCGATCCGAACATACGACGTCAAACGAATGCTATGCTCAAAGGGTTTGATCTCTAAAAGAATACACATTTTCCTAAATGACTGTATATTGTTTCACAAGGACCACAAATCAGCTAATGAATGCCCAAAGTGCAGTTATTCTTGACACAAGAAAGATGAATCTAGTCTTATGAATGTTGTATATTAATTTCCAATCATTCCAAGGTTTAGGACCCTCTATAGAAGTGAGGAGACTGTAGGAAAATTGACATGACTTGAAGATACATGAATTAAAGATGGGAAACTACGTCACATGGCAGACACTCCTCATTGGAAGAGAACTGATCATGATTATCCCGAATCTGGAAACAAGCTATGAAACCTTCATCTTGTGTTATTTAAAGATGGAGTGAATCCTTTTGGTTTTCAAAGAAGCAGTCACGGTACATGGCTGGTTATGTTGGTAAATTATAATATATCACCATAGTTATGCATGAAATGAAAATACATCATGTTATCTATGCTTATATAAGGACCAAAACAACTGGGTAATTATATTGATGTTACTTTGGTTCCATTTAATGAGGATTTGAAATTATTGAGGGATTCAGGTGTTATGTTGTACGATTCTTACAAAAATGAATATTTCACTTTGAGAGACATGTTGTATGGGATGATAAATGACTTTCCATATTATGTAAATATGTCAGGATATATAATTAATGTAACTTAGGGGTGTCCCATTTTCAAACAAGGTACACAATAAATTATGTTGATACATTCATCAAAACCCTTGATTCTAGGACATCACAGATTTCTACCCTGACAGAATAAGTACCAATCTTGGATGATAACATTTCATGGAAGTTCAAAAGAACGTACAAAGCCATCTCAACTAATAAGGGATCAATTATTTAAGAATGTAAAAGATGTGGACACTACTTTTGGAAATCTATTTTTGAAAAACCTTAAGAAACCTAGTAGGAAAAAGATATCAGTTTTTTTTGACTTACCATACTTGAATTGTCTATATGTCAGATATTTTCTTTATGTTGTGCATGTTGAAAAAAATTTATGTGATAGTTTCATTGACACATTTCTAAATGCACCTGACAAAACAAAGGATGGAATTAAGGCTATGTTGGACATGGTTGAGATGGGAATATGATAAGAGTTGGCACCAGTGAAGGGTGAAAAATGAACATTTCTTCCTCCTAATGCTTACACTCTTTCCGAGAAGGAGAGATATCTATTTTTCGACTTCTTTAATGACATAATGTTTCCAAATGGGTATTCAAAAAATATCAATAAAATTGTGTCAATGAGATATTTAAAGTTAAACTGTCTGAAATCACATGACAGTCATATTTTGATGCAATATCTAATACATATAACTTTATGTTTCATTTTTTCCAATAATTCCTGCCATGCATTAACAAAGATCTACTTATTCTTCAAAACTATATGAAACAACGTTATAGACCAATCAATTTGACAACTATGGAAAGAGAAATTATCTTCTTTTTATGTGTATTGGAAATGTTTTTTCAACCAACATTATTTGATATGATGGGTCATTTGGTGAGAGAGATTCGAATATGCTGTCCTGTACAATATAGATGGATGTACCACATTGAATTCAATATGACGATTTTGAAAGGGTAAGTCAAAAATCGAAGTGGTCTAGAGTGTTTTATTGCGGAGGGATATATTATTGAGGAATCCATTAAATTCTATACCGAATACCTATCTAGTGTGGAATGCATTGGCCTACCGAAATCTCATCACACTGGGTGGCTTGAGGGTGAAAGAATTTATAAAAGAGTTGTTGTCACAATCAATATTATTGATCGAGAGCAGGACCACTTTTACATTTTTCATAATATTTTTGACGTTGACACATAAGTTCAAACCCACAACGAAATTCTTAGGCATTTAAATCCATCTAGGGCTGAAAAATGGATCTCAGATAAATAGAATTTAAAGGTTATAAGATGGTTTTGGGCCATATTTGTAAGAAGCTAGATAAAAATCCAGACTCAATTTTATAATGACTTCAATGGCTAGCCGGAGGACCAAGTGTGTGTGTGTTATATTACAATGCTTATGTAGTTAATGGTTATACATTCTATACTAATGAACATGATTAAGACAATACCATGAAAAATAATAGGGTTACACTTGTGGCTTAAGCGATGCATTTTTTTGGTGTTAAGGAATGAAATCCAATTTATGCGAATATTTCAAACTTTGGCATCATCAAAAAAATATGGGAGTTGTATTATACCAAATTACAAGTTACAATTTTTCAATTCAAGTGGGTTGATAATAGGAGTGCTATTAAAATATATGAATTGGGATTCCTGAAAGTTGATTTCATTAAGGAAGGGGAAATAGAAGAACCGTTTATAATGGAATCATAGGAAGTATAAGTATTTTTGGTTCTAGATCCTACATACTGAAACTGGTCAATTGTTCTATTATCGACCAAAAAAATTGAAGGGTCAGATTAAAATTCAATTGAGGATGACCATTTAATTGGGAATTTGCAACCACTTCACAGCAGTCCCAATGTAGATGGTGTTCTTTGTCAGAGGAGACCACAATGAATGGATTTACATAATTGATAGAGGGGTCGAATCTCTTCAGACATTAAAAAAAGAGATTTCAATAATCAGTTTATTTTTTTTATTATAATTTACATTGTGTTACCTTATGTTATTATTTTTTGTTGTTTCTTTTATATAATCTAAATTAAATGGGAAACCAGTTGTGCAAATAATGACTTCTGTACCTACTGATGCACCCAATACCGATGCACAATAGGTCTCTCAATATGTTGTTGTTTTTTCCAGTGCAGAGAAACAAAAGGTTTCTCAACCTGATGTTGTTGGTCCCAGTTCTAAGGTACAACAAGTTTCTCAACCTATTTTTTCAGGTCCCAGTGTCAATGCAAGCGCTCTGGAAGAACATAATAATGATGTTGAAACTGAAGAAATTGGTATGAAATAAATCCCTAGTGGCACAAAAAAACAAGATCACAGTAGTTTGATAGTGTTAGCCAAAATCCTTAAGGAAAAAATGAAAAATGAATCAAATTTGAGGTGGGATGCAATAAGTGAGTCTAGCATGTTAGCCCCAAAAAATCAATGTTTAGTATCTACATTAGAATCATCACTCAGCAACGTGTGCTAATTGATTTACAGTTGTGGCACCATTATGTCACTTGGATTACGAAACTAATGTAGGTAGATATTAGGATAACATTATGAAACAATTTATTTAATTTATTAAAATAAAATAAAATACTAATACATTGAATTACTCTTCACCATCCCTTACAAAGTGAATTTATAGTAGATGCCTCACACAAGAAATATGTATTAAGAGATGTAAGAAGGATTCATAGAGGATTCCATAAAATATTAATGAAATATCATCATAAAGATACCGAAGGGAAAATAAAGCTCCACCCAACTCCTCTTTATGCACACTTGATATCCCAAGGAGCATGGGATGTGTTTAGTAGCAGTCGTGCGGAGCAGAATTTTTTTGTACATTGTGTCTGGTGATATGTTGTTTGAAATTTCTTATATTCATAACATTCATTGACAGTTTTTTATTTATGAAACTACAACTGAGTGCTGAAAATAAGGAATGGGAAACAAAACCAGCATACCCCTACTGTAAATCAAGGATGCGGTATGCCTCACTTGAGAAAAAATTGGTACGTATTTGAAATCTATTGTAATACTTTTATGTGGCATAAAACAACACCATAACTATGATCCACTATTTATATGTATATTGACTAATCTAAATCAAAAGTCACTTATATTCCACACCATGTGCTATGAAAGGATTCTCATGTAAATAAAGAAGGGATAATGATATATGAAAACACACAAAACGTTTTGGGAACATATGTAAGTGTGACAAAATATATATTTGTTTTTCTTTAAATTGCTATTACATAACATGATTACTTATTTTGTTATATTTTATATCTAACATTATCACAAGAATAAACAATACCCACACCAGATGAATACATACTTTCAGTGGTCTTGAAACCGCCAGAACAGTATGGTCACGTCAAAGGTGCGGATTTTGGGGTGTCACCCCGAACATTTTTTCAGAAATAAAAACAAGCAAAGGATCAACCTGATGAAATAAAAAATATGAGGGAAAAATTAGCTATATTTCAAGAAAAATTACAATACTAGAGAGAGATGATAGAAATTTGGATGGGGTAGGAAGAGAGAAGAAACCACTCAAGACCAACTTATTTGTGAAGATCCCACCCCACCCCCACCAGTTTTGAGGCAAGCCATTCCCCTCAAAAACAAGATTTGGATAAGGTAATAAATGTATTAATAATTCTTTCTCTAAAATTTGAATCACATAGACACTGATACCTTTCCAGTACTGATATTCTATATGGTAAAAATGATTGTGATTTTTATCTATCAACTTCCACCCATCGCCTTGTAGTGAGGTCTATGGTGATCAATATGAAGAATGACATGCTACACAACAGGACACTTCCAAGAGGTCATGTTAGAGTGTTGATTGACATAACTCATGAGCCAAGCACTGAGAAACCTATTCCAAATGACGATGATGACATTTATATAGTCAAACAAGATATTGGAACATTCATCACATGGCTGTCAATTCTTTTTAAAAAACAAGTTGACAAGGTGGTATTCATTTCTAATTTATTTTTTCAGCTGAGCCAATAAAATTTAATGAAAAGGGTTTGGAACTGATAAATTTTATTACATAACGACAAAGGAAAAGTTTTGAAATGAAAGATCAGCTCAAAAATATCTCTAGATCAACCAACTGATCAAAATGATCTACTAAGAGAACCTTCACTGTGCCCACTCTGTATCCACATTTAATATCATTGTAAGATCACGTGGATAAAAAGTTGATAGATGTAAATACTCACACTGTTAATTTTGAAAAAAAATATATACAGAGGGGAATAATCTGATTACATTAGTACATAAAATGTAGATGAAATCCTCATGTATGAATGGCTAGGTGTCTCAGTTGCAAATGTATACATGATGTATATTTTCATGAATTAATTTTACAAAACCTTATATACTATGATAATTATGACTAAATACATTTCATATTTTTCATAGGCATATATATGAAAAACAATTGATGGGATTTCCCCATGAACATGAATTTGGCCTCATTAGTGCTCACACCACCTCTTCAAAAGAAGAAATAAATTCCGATAAAGAGGGTGAAAAATGTCATCCCTGCTCAAATAGTTTTAAAAAAAATTATGGATGATATACACTTTTTAATACCAATGATTCAGGAGTAAAAATCTAAAATTTAATCGTATCATTTATATTTTCATTTCATTCATTACTTAATCATTTTTGTGTTTTTAGGTACCACTGGATTCTCATTGCAGTAAATTGGGATACTCTAAAGATTTATTTTATAGATTCAATCCATGGATATCCAATAAACTGAACACACATGATGGTGTTTGTAAATTTGTAATACACTAGATCTATCATTTTAGAAAAAAAAATCTTGTTATATAATTTATATTGTCTTTTAAGGAGGATTCTGTTATGATAGGGTGGTGCTTCAATATTTTTAACTTCCTGGAATAAATCCAGAGCATAAGGGAAAGAACATGCATGAGATCTAAAATTAGACAAGTATCATGGTATATATAATAATATTGCACTATCCAAACACATATCAAAAAAATTACTTATTTTAATCAATGTTTCTATAGTGTCCAAAACAACCAAATGGAAAGGAATTTCGTTACTATGTTTGTAAATTTATGGAAGAAATCATATTTCATCAATTAACTAGAATCCCAAAAAAGGTATTTTCAAAATTAATTACTAGTTCATTATATTATTTATTAATCATTTGTGTATTTATATTTTTTCAGTACTACCACGACTGTCACAAAAACTCATATTCTCAAGATGATATAGATGTGTTTTGAAACGAATGGGCAACATACATGATGGAAGATTTTACATAAATAGGATGAAGATGAATTCCTACTGCTTATGTTATCCTTATATGATCATTAATATCTCCCTTATTTAAACATAATGAGCATCTATGATCACCCTTACTTATGTTTCATATCCTTATGTTACGAAGAATGGTTTTGGAAGTGATATGTATTTCCAGTAAATAATAACTTAATGTGAGGCTCTTAAGAACTAGTACATTATGTTTCCATGTTTCCAAAAGTATTAGACCTAATCTATTATGGAATAGATCATTTATATTCTGTATTTTGGTCATTTATGATGTTGTTTATACTAGTGTAGTGTGTTGGAAGAATATTGGTTGTGCATCACACACAAATTTAATAACAGAACTAAGGATTCTTCCCTACTTTTGGTTAACTACCTCTTTGTATAGCATCTAATATGAACTTTTGATCTGGAATCCCCTTGATTCTCTCATCCCACACCATATCTATCATAACATCATTCATCCTTCACTTTTCCTTCTCTTCCAACACCCATTTACTAGGTAAATGGGTGTAGGAAGAGAAGGAAAAGATAACGATGAATTATGATATCATAGAGATGGTTTCGGATGAGAGAATCATGGTGACACCTGGTCGAAAGTTCATGTCGATGTTATGCAAAGCGGTAGTTAACAAACAGTAGTAAAGTGAACAAAGAATCGTTAGTTTTTCTATTAGCTTATATCTAGAACAAAGAAACCCTTTAGAGAATTTAAAAGTTAATGTTATGATATAATATATCTATTTTAACCAAAAATTTATATGATGAAATGTTGATTTTATGTTAATTATTCCATGGAGGGTTCATTTAATTTAGAATCTGTCCATGTGACATGCCTATGCAGGAAGAGAAACAACGCTGTGTTTGAACAATCACAGAGTTAATCTTGATGTTTGTACAGTAAAATCATTTTCCATATAATTAATGCATTGTTTAATATTTATGTTTAATTTTTTTCTTTTATTTATGTAATATTAATCTACTCATATATGATATCAATGTATGAAATGTTTAGGTCATTATAGTTGGTATCAAAGTAACTGACCTATTCAAAATTGATCAAACATGTTCAGTTGTTTTGATACTTTAGAGAGGTGATCCATAAGTCATTTGAAATGTGTAGGAATCTACCCCACCTCAATACGACACATGATGCACCCAGTTTTACTCAATTTCTCTATTTTTTATTTAATATTGACATTAGTTTTAGTAAAAGGAACATGTGACATACTGAAAACTGAGAAAATCTATTCTGATTTTATTGGATAAATTTGGGAAATTATCCATAAGTTATATTTGAACTGTAAGAATCAACCTAACTTCAATTAAATGCACAATGTGATTGTTATTACTCAAATTGTCTTTTTTTATTTAAAATTGACATTAATTTTATTAAAAAACATAGGTGACATTTCGAAAACTGATCAAACGATTGAAGATTATTTTGATACTTTAGGAAAATGATCCATGAGTCATTTATGAAATGTAATAATTAACACCACCTCAATCTAATGCACGGTGTGATTGGTATGGCTATAAGAGTCCATTATTAGTTTAAAATTGAAAATTTTTCTCAAAACACATCACTCATTGAAAACTAGGAAAACCTTCTCTAATTGTCTTCATAATATAGGATATAAATTCATAAGTTCATTGTGATGTTTATGAAGTAGTCTCACATCAAACCAATGCATGATGCAATAGGTATGACCCAAAATGTGTGTTTGCAGTTTGAAATGACATTTTAGTAAGAAAAACGCAACTGACATAATAAAAAATGAACAAACACATTCAGATTGTTTTGATACATTAATAAAAATATCCATAAGTCATTTTTGACATGTAAGAATCCACCGCACCTCAATACAATTTACAATGTGACTGGTATGACTTAAAGTGTCTCCTTTTATTTAAAATTTACATTAATTTTAGAAAAAACACTAGTGACATACTAAAAACCGAGCAAACATAATTGGATTATTTTGATATTTAATGAAAAATATCAATGAGTCATTTTTTACATGTATTAATCAACCTCACCTCAATCTGATGCACGATGTGACCAGTATGGCTTAAAGTTTCTGTTATCAGTATAAAATTAACATTTTAGTTCAAAAAGTGTCACACACTAAAAACCATGACAAACAGCTCAAATTGAATTCATTATTTTGGATAACGATTTATAAGTTTTTTTGTGACATGTGTGAAATAGTCTCATATCAAACCAACACATGATGCGACCGATATGACTCAAAATTCGTTTACTGGTTTGAAATGTAATTTTAGTAAAAAACAAAACTGACATACTAAAAACTATGAAAACACATTCGTATTGTTTTGATACTTTAGTAAAATGATCTATAAGTAATTTTTGATATGTTGGAATTGACCACACCTCAATTCAATTCTCAATGCGACTGGTATGACTCAAAGTATCTCATTTTATTTAAAATTAACATTAATTTAAAAAAAATTGACATACTGAAAACTGAGAAAACTCATTTGTATTGTATTTATACATTAAGACAATGATTATTGAGTCATTTTTGACATGCACAAATCAACCTCACCTCAATCTGACGCAAGGTGTAACCGGTATAGATAAAGGTTTCTATTATGAGTTTAAAATTGACATTTTTTCTCAAAACGAGTCACTCACTAAAAACCATGAAATCCCAGTACAATTGTCTTCATGATTTATGATAACAATTCCTAAGTTATTTGTGATGTGTATGAGGTAATATAATATCAAACCAATACACGATGCGACCAGTATGACTCAAAATTCATGTTTCTAGTTTGAAATGAATTTTAGTAAACAAACACAACTGACATACTACGAACTATGAAAACACATTCATATTTCATTGATACTTTAGGAAAATGATCCATAAGTCGTTTATGTCATGTATTAATCAACTGAACCTCAATTCAATGAAAAATATTACTGGTATGACTCAAAGTGTCTCTTTTTATTTAAAATTTACATTAATTTTCGAAAAAAAGACAAGTGACAAACTGAAACCGAGAAAACACATTAGGATTATTTTCATACTTCAGGATAATGATCCATAAGACATTTATGATGTGTAGGAATCAATCTTACCTCAATCCAATTCATGGTGTGGCTATTATGGAAAAGAGTGTATATTATTAGATTAAACGTGACATTTTACCTCAAAACGTGTCACTCATTGAAATCCAAGAAAACATGCTCCAATTGTCTATATAATTTAGTATAATTATTGATAAGTTCTTTTTGACATGTGTGAAGTAGTATCATATCAAATCAATTCACGATGCAACTGGTATGACTGAAAATGCATGTTTCCAGTTTGAAATGGCATTTTAGTAAAAAAAACTCAATTGACATATTACAAGCTAAGAAAACACATTCAAATTGTTTTGATAAATTAGTACAATGATCCATAAGTCATTTGTGACGGGTTTGAATCCACCACACCTGAATTCAATGTACAATACGACTGATATGACTCAAAATGTCTCTTTTTATTTAAAATTGACATTCGTTTTAGAAAAAAACCCAAGTGACAAACTTTAATGTGAGAAAACCCAATCAGATTATTTTGATACTTCAGGAAAACGATGCAGTAGTCATTTTTGACATGTAGGAATCAACCTCTTCTCAATACAATGAATGATGTGACCGAAATAAATCCAAATGTGTCATTTAAATTTTATATTAATTTTAGTAAAAGAACAAGTAACATACTCAAAACCAAGAAAACTCATTTGAATTGTTTTAATATTTTAAAACAGTGATATATGACTCATTTTTGATGTGTAAGAATAAACCCCGCCTCATTACAACACATGGTGTGACCATTATAACTCCAAATGTGTCTTTTTTATTAAAAATTTAAATTTTTTTAATGTATTATTTTATATTATTGTTTAATTTATTTCATTATTGTATTACTAACACAATATATTTTTTCATATATAGGTGATTCTTTTTTCTTGACTTCAGATGTTTTTTTCGGAATATAATACCATGGATGACAATTTTTGAGAGGGTTCATGAATGCCAAAGGATGAAACATTAATTTTTTTAACTGTTTCTTTGATAATTGTAATTGTAACTATATATAACATTGTATGAAATTTATATAGCAGTGTGTATTTTGTATTCATGATGTCAAGTAAATGTATATAGCATTTTTTGAGAAACTCTTGCATGTGTTATTTCATTCTTCTATGCTTTTTTTGGGTACATGTGTTGTTTTGTGTAGGTGTTTAGGTACTGGGTGTGCTGTTAAATAAACAACACATCACAGGAAACAAGGCCTTTATTAGCACTCAAAATAACATTGCTAAAAGTTTTTATTTCTCTGCATTAAAACAATGTTGATAAGGGGGGCCTTGAGCAGCACTTTCTTTAGTATGGATAAAGGTCCACAATTATCGGTTATTTTTTAGCACTATTAATGGGGAACCCCCTTTATCTTCGTCACCATTAACAATGCTTTTCTAGTGCTGTTAAAATCCATTTTCAGCACTTTTAAAAGCCTTATTTGTAGTTTTGTTGACCCATCGAACACGTTTCTCATAACATTTTAATTCACTATAGTAAAATTACATTTAATATATTAGATTAAATCCTAAGTAAAATTCGTTAATTTTACTATCATGAGACTAGAGAAATTTTGATGGGAACCTTTCTAATCAAGTGAACTTTTCTTTATATACGGCCAATGAATTTTTATCCTTCTACCTTAACTCCATGAATTTATTTTCCATGTAATGTTATAAAAACCATAAGAAAATATGTCTCAAGAAAAATATTCTTAAATTAGTGTCATTATATGGTGTGAATCTCTTATCTTTCTCTAGTATTCTTACAGATTTACTGTTATTAATCGGTTTCACCTTCAAAATGGTAAATAGAAAGAGTTGCCTTTTGATGATCTGAACAACCCATTAATTTTAATATCTACTCTGAGACTTTAACAAATCCTTCATCTATCACTGGGTTAGATGATCCACTAAATGTTAGAGGGTTCTTTTTTACGAAATTCTCAATTACAGACTTGTTCCTGTGCGGTGAACATGGTTTTTATCTCTCTTGGATAACACTTCCATTTACAGCCTATATCAATAGATCTGACATAAAAATAAATTACTCTGTTCCAATTATAACCATTCCATGTTTCTAATTTGGAAGTAAATTCTCCTCTTAGTACCTTCATACATCATCTTTCCAAATTTTTATGGGTAAAACCATTCTCAATAGACATAATTTAGATGAAGCAACATATTAATCTTCAAATGTTATATCATGATAACCAAAAATTATAATTTCTTAAGGGTATTTATATATAATATCTTAACATCTAAAATTATATAAACCTTTTCTGTGATACTAAAATTAAAGTAACAAAACTTATCCAATCCATAATTTCATTTTTAAATAAGAATTTAATTTCTAGCATTCCTGAAAAACTATTTTTGTTTAGTGTTTTGGAGAATAAGTTCATAACTCTTATATAAAAATCTCATATATTAAAAGTTGGACACTTCCTCTTAGTATCCAGTTTTTCACAGAATATATGACATTTAAAAAATATATATTTTCATGAAAAATAATTATAATTTTCTATTTTACTTCTTCTTTATTCATAAAAATTAGTAAAGCCATTAAAAAAATTTGAAAATAATGAATGATCATAAAAATATCAGTACGGGGAATAAAAAATAAGAGATAAACCTAATTCTGTAATTTACAACCATGATATCATAAAATATAGTTTTTCTTTAACATAATAAACTTTGAAATCAAATTATTTTTTAAATACACATGAAATCGGCTTTAGAAGAATTTTTTTTTAAAAAAACTCTTTATTAAAAATATAAACAAAAAACGTATAGTTATTAGGGTTTCTTAGAAAACCTGATAGTCCGTGAAATTGTTTTCTCAAAATCATACCTTTATACCCTAAGATATCATAATCCTTCCTTAAAAAAATATTATTATCTTACATTTAAAAATCAAATGATTTATATAAAAACTCCTTAGAAATATTAGAAATGTATTATATGTTTCTAAGGACATCATCTATATATAAACATTATAAGACCCCTTAAAATTAGAATAACAATTATGTTCGAAAACTAACTTAGTTCTCTACAGAACATAATCATTACCGGATGTATCGAAGAGATATATAGGGATCACAAAGCCTCATGATATATATAAAGATCACCCATCATAATTAAGAAGATAAATCTCACCCATCATCATAATAAATTTCCATGATTTATGAAACACATAAATACTTTCATTTTCATTTTTAATATCATAAAAATACACTTATGAACCCATAAGATTTTTTTTGATATTAATATATCCATTTCCTTTAAAAACTATTTTTCAAAACTAAAATTCCTAGAATAAAGGTATGGAAGGTTATTATTTGAAGAAAACATGGAATTGTATAAATAAATTCAAATAATCATTTAATGGTTGAGATTATGGGAAAATCTATTTACATCATATACGTTAAAATAAAATATTCCTTTTTTCCTTTTATAAAGAAATTAAAAATGTGCTATAAAAAGATTACTTTTGAAAACCATTGAATGAAAGTAAATAAATAGACATAAAATGTACTTTAAAATTCACTTATTTCCATATAAATTCATCCATAAAAAAATTTTAAAAATATTGACAATGAATAAAAATATTTAAACATAGAAATTTAAAAACATTTAAAATGTGTTCTAATGTTAAATTTTCCCATAAATAAAGTTCGTCTCATCACATGAATTCTTTATATTCATGAATAATAAAATTATTTTAATTATTTACTATATTTAAAACCTATTTGTGTTTATAATTCCTTTTATTTTATGTATTACGATGTTATATTTAATTAATTATAAATTATGTTCACATAAGATGTTCTGATGATATTCAAATCATATGTCCAAAATGACTTCGGTAGGTTGAAAATGGTCAAAGAGGTCATTATTTCATCATATTTATAATAATAATTTCGAAATTATTACCATAAATATTATTTTTAATTTTAAATCCATTCATGGGTGATTCTTTAAATAATTAACTATGTTACAGTCAATGAGACGATTGGTCGTACGTACGCAAGAGTAATGTTTTCATAAGTCAAGAAATAGGATGGAAATAAGATAAGTAACATTTTATATTTACATAATGATTATTATATCATAAATGACATATATTTCTTTAAATTCACAAATATATTGAATCCTTTTTATGTGTCTAGGAAAAAATAATCGCATTACTTTGTGAAGGTGGTAATCTACACGTATTCACAAAAGATGTTATCATTCTTAAATATATTGAAAGATATTAAATTAGGTGAAATATTATCTTTCTATAGTGATAAATATTTCATTAATATATCATTTATACATTAAATCCAAAATTATATATATACATCCTTAATAAGTTTTTATGGAAAATAATTTACATCAGTGTGAGGGGAGGTATTCCTCCATACAAATGAATGATGGATTCATTTGGCATTTGATTGTGGAAAAAGATGGATATAGGTTATTCCATTAAAATAAAAACGTCTCAATATATAGAATTTTTTATATTTCACCATATTTAAATAATATTTTAAATATTTATAAGAATAAATAAAACTAAAACATTCAGTTAAAAGTTATGCCACTTCACCAGACAACCTCATTTTCGGTACAACTTAATCCCTATATAGATGGTATTATACCACAAAAATGCCTCTAGAATTTTTTTATGGTATTTTATTAAGATGTTTTTGTTGGTATTTTTCAATATAGAGTTATCAAATGGTGTGAGTAATATAGGAGAGTAGTTTCTCTTTTATAAGTGAGGGGAGCGGTACTCTTGGAATTACATTAAGTATTAAATTAATATAAACTAATTTTCAGGAAAAGTTCTAAAAATGATATAATTAGAATATTGGATGAATATTTTCCTAAACAATATCATCCAATAAAAAATTTATATGTTCAGATTAATATTTTACCCTTATTTCTTTGTATTAACACTCGTTAACCCTTTTAACAATTATAGTGATATCAATGCTTTTTATTATTTAGGGGTTAATAAAGTTAATATAAAAGTAAAAAATTACCCCTACATAGACCATGGATGATATTATAATCCATGTTAAATAATATTTGTTAAATATAGGTTTTTTATTAATTTTATGTCATTTAATAAAATATTTTTTGTTATAAAATATCATTAATGCCATTTTTTTACTATTCATTTACATTAACTTTAAACTAATCAATATAATAATTTAAATAGAATACAAGATTTTAAAAAATCTATAATATGTTATATTTATCTAAAAATTACAGTTACACTTTAACTCACCCATAGAAAATTTCTTTTCGGTTTTTTAAAATCAATTGCTTGATTTTTCAACATATTGCACAATCACAGTGTCGATGTTGCGTAAGAATATTATGTAATTATATCATAAATAAAAATTGAAAATAAATTCAAAGAAAAAAATTAATTTTATTATTATCAAAATAATCTTTTACATTTTTCCATTACTTATTTTTAACCCTATGAGAACATATAAGTGGAATATAAAACCAAGATAGGGATTTTTTTATTTTTCTTTACATAAAATAATATAACGGTAAAAATCAAAGAAAAATTTAAAAAAGGGAATATTTCATAATTTTGGATGATTATGGATGAAATATACTCTTCTAATGAAATAAATTTTATTTTTATTGGAATTCGAAGCCTTGTCACATTATTTTTAACCAAAATAACTCACTTTACCTTTATAGTCGTAACAATGATTTATTATAATTAATATTTGTAATGACCAAAAATAAAAGGGATATATTTAAAGACATTTGACATAATGAATCAAATATAGAATCCATTTTTCATTATTAAATTTCTCTATGTGTCAGAATTTAATTTAAAATTTCATCACTCAAAACACTATGAAAATCTATTTTTTAGAAAAATGACTTTTAAGTATCAAATTAATTTTACACCAAATTTAAGTATAAAACTAATTCCAAAGACCGTAATTATATTTTTTAATAAAAAATATATAATTTACTTCATATATAATCCAAAATAATAATTTACTTAGTAAATATATGAAAATAAAATACAACTTCAAATCAAAATTATTTTTTAACTAATCAATAAAAAATATACAATTTCATAAAATTATCAAAAAAATAATCCTTAGATAATTTTGGTGTGAAAATTTCAAAAATAAGGATTATTTATACCCATTAAATGTCTATAACTTGAAAATATAGATTTCAATTAATACTATATAATACAAGGAAAAACAATTTGGTTAGAAATAAATATTTATCATTTTCTCTAAAAAAATTCCTATCATTTTTATAATGAATATAAATCTATAAAATCTATTTAGTTAATATTTAAAAAATTAAAATTATTTGACTTAATAGTATCTTGGTTGTTAAAATTCACTACCACTCCTCTTCTAGTACTTCAATAATTATATCATTTGGTAAGCATTTAGTATCAAGGAAAGTCTCTACATGATTTTGGATTTTTTTTGAATTTCCATTATTATACAATATTTTAAACTTCATTACCTTACCCTAACTGTGTTGGTAAAGAAAATATATTTTCATAATGGTGGGTATTCTAGTTGGAAAATTTTTTAATTTAAATTTCACTAGAACACCTATATTTCTTAGAGATGATTATGATTGAGGGCATGATTGGTTGAATTCTTTTATTATGAGTACTGGAGTTCAAATTTTCCCATGATGGTTAGATGTTATAATTCTACAAATAAATAAAATATTCATTTTTCTCAAGATTAAAATATTAAATATAAATTTACCTATAATGTTCATAATATTTTTTGATATTATTTGACCAGAAACATCTATATCAATATATCATCTTGTGAGATCGTAATAGCATTTTTAAGAAGCTAGAAACTACTCATTTTGGAACTACTGATTTTTTAGAAATTAATAGTTCCTTGTCAAGGTTGGATAATCAATCCTTTTATTTTCAACCTGGTGAATCATTAACCCAAATTCACCATCAGTGTATGAATATTGTAACTAGTTTTCAATATGAAGGAAAGAAATAGTTATCAGAATATTAGCTTATTGAAAATATTATTGATATAATGCTTAACAAATTTGGGTAAAAATGGATATTTATCGATGACAATAAACACTTGACTAAAATATGTTTGTATGACTTAATTGGTATATTATTTCAATATTATATTAGACAAGAAATAGATATCGAGGAATAAAAAAGAAAAAATAAAGTGGATTTGGTATCTACGTCAAGTAATCCTACTTCTTGTACTTTTATATATTATGCTCATTCTTACAAGTCTATTATTTCAAAGAAGAAAGGTAAGAATTAAAACCAAATTAATTCAGGTGAAAGTGATAACAAACATAGTCAAATTACAAGAATAATGAATAAAATTATCAGGAATATGAACTTCCAAAATACTTATCAGAAAGACAAAAAATTTAGATAGAATAACAAGGATTCTTTAGATGTTATTTTCTATGAATTTAGAAAGATGGTTTATATTAGAATTTTTTTTCATAAACTTAATAATATGTATAGATATTCAATAAAATATTCTAAAATTAAAGGAAATGAAATATTTAATTATTTAGATACATGGAGTACCAGTTAAGGTGACACATATACTGATATATCACTATAATCAAATATAAAGAAAATTCAGAAAATAGTCTGATTATATTCAAGTATTCTAAAGGATACATTTTTTATGGAAATAGTAACTACTAAATCTTTGAAAAAATTGACGTAAGATTTAAATATTTCTTATAATTATGAATATGATTAATTAACATCATTAGAGGATGAAAATGATAATTCATCCTCTGATTAAAATGTTAATACAGCAGAATATGAGGAAATTATACCTACAATCGCTAAAATGGATAAGTAAGTAGCTCTGAATGAAAATAATATAGTAAATTTAAGAGATACTATAATTGTTTTTAATCAAAACATATTATAAAAAATAAAATAATTTCAAAATTGATTACCAAAATTTCATAAGATTAATTTAAATTAAAATAGAAATCTAATTCATATATGAATTTTGTTAATCATGAAATCGATGATCTAAATATAGATAATCATAATTTAATTATTAATTCTATAATTACAATTATTATTTTGAAGAATATTTTGACTAATTTTACTTCTGGTAATAAAATTTTTAATAAAATATATAAATGAATTATTCTATAAAGAACATCTAATATAATTGGTTTTACTTCTATTAAACCACATTCCAATATAATTACATCATACCTAAAAGTGAACCCTTTTAAACTAAATATAAAAGGGGGTTTGCGAGAATATGTTTTATTCCCTAAATCGGGTTTAATATTTTGGTTCTTATAAATAAATTACTTTTGAAGAACTAGCATCTATTCCATACAGATGTGTTGGGAAGATGTGGGTACCAAAAATCTAGACTTCTAACATAACTGGACCCAATAAAGTTTAGGTTACAAAAACATAGTTTATATTTTTTAGGAAAATAAGATAACAAATATTTTATCAAATAAAAGGAACATGGATAGTGGTTTTTCATGACAAATTAAAAGAGACAACTCCTACTTTTAGAATTTTAAATGGGGGAACAGATGATGAATCACATTTCGATACAATGTGTTCTAAAGTGTTTTGTTCAAATTAATCTCATCTCTTTGTGTTTTGATGATTCAAAATATACTTAATCTTGTTATAAAAAGTATGTTAAGTGTTTCATATTGTATCAATATTATGTTTTATTCTCAAGTATTTATCTTATGAAAGAATAATGTCTAACAAAGTCCAAGGAACATCTTTAGTTTCTTGTAAACCGAAATAAGAAAATTAAACTTTATCTTGTGAGAATTTTATTAGCTAGAATAAGTTGAAGAAAAATGAATCCCAAATCAGCAGAACTTTATATTATGCCATAAAATTATCTTATGATTCACTGAAGACTGATTGTCTTATGAATACAAATTTCTTTATCTTACAGAATAGATATTCGATGATGAATAGTATGATTAACAGATATCCTTCGAATATTTGACAGTACAGAATTTCATGATTATCATATTTAATATAATGAAAATTTATTTCATAGCTTTTGAGTACATCAAAATATATTTATATAATTATGGAAAGAAGGGAATGCACAATACTATCTATATACATGAAATTTTAGAGAGAAGGAAAATCTCTCACATTACAGTCTCTAATGAAGTTATATATTTAGAATAAACGAATAAATTTCCTATTTAGCCTATATTATAAGGATCTTCATATAGATTATTCGAACACTAGAATTTTCCTTTCTCAAATTAAAAATATATATATATAAAGAATAGTTTGAAACAATACATGATATGAATGTATAGAATCAACGAATCTGAAGAAATTGAATTAAGGTTTCCCTGTATAACATTGTAGATCTATACATATTAATAATCCATAAGGCATGTTCTAGGTTTATCTATTTTATCAGTTTCACTAAATTTTATCCCGAGATACACATCAATATTATATTTTCTCAAGGAAATCTTTATCTACTGACAATTACTGCATTGAAACTCGGTGCGAAAATCATATATCAAACCTTGAATATTATTTATACTTTTTTACCTTCAATGAATGAGTGTAGTTAAGACCGTGGATAGGTATTTTAAAAGGAGAGATTATTTGAATGATCTTGGACCTTTTTATTAAGTGAAAGATGCTTCTACTCAGCTGGGAGCCCTAGATAAAAGGGTTGTTTAGTGAAAATTACTAAGCTAATGGTGTAGAGTGTTGTTGCAGTAGAATGAAGTATTTTTGTTCCCCAAAACACTATAAACCTCTATTTTCAATTTCTTTTCTACATGCTTTACTTTTCTGCTACATGAACACTTATGAAATAAAATTGGATGTGCATACTTCATATATTGTGGAATCTTTTTCAAATAGTCTTTTAAGAACAAAATTCACCCCCCCCCCCCCCCCCCCCCCGCCTCTGGATTTATTCATTCAGACATTTTATAGTACAATAATTGTCATCAGATAAAGTGAATCTCGATTTCATAAATATAAAATCTAGAATTATAAATATTTATTTCCAAATGGAGGTTATGGATGAGAACAGAGGAGTTATGTCAATGGTTTGAGATCTATACTTCAAAAAGGAAATCTATGGTTGTTGGATAGCTCTAATGATCATTTATCTAAATGATTTGGGTTTGAATGTCTATCTCAAAGTAGTTTAACCCTATGAAATTGCTAATATAGAACATAAAACATGGGATGTTTCATTTGATAAAAATTATGATCTAAATTCCAAATCTATGAATGATATCATCATCAGATTAAGAATGGATGAGTTTAACCAGATTTTTCAATGTCAAACATCTCATGAAATGTGGAATACTATATTAGTAGAATATGAAGGTACCAGTGATGTAAAATATATTAAATATGACACAGTAACTACTAATTTTGATACATTCAAAATGGTTGAAGGATAAGGTATTAATGAACTGAATGGAATACTTACTTAGATCATGAATAACAATTCTGATCTAGGAATTTTGATCACGGAAATTGAACAAGCATTAAAATACCTAAGAGTATTACAACATTGGTGGATATGAATCTTAGATACTATTAGACAATCTAAACATGTAAAAGATTTCAAGATAAAATATATCATTGGAAATATTATAATGTATAAATCCAATATGGAAACTGAATATGAGGAGCCCAAAATAATCAAAAAGATAAATTTTACCTTGAAAGACTCTACTTAAAAAGATGATATAAATAATAGAAGTGAACACAATTATGAAGCATCTAATGAAGAAATAGAGTTATCAAGAAAATATGAATCAAAGGATGATCTTTCCAAATTTGTTAGAAAACATAAAAAAAAATATATAAAAAAGTATTAGGATTTATAAGATACTTTAATCACATAAATCATGCTGACAACTCCAAAGAGTTGGTAAGCTTTGAATTCCGAAAGATAGGACACATCAAGAAAAAATATTAGATAATGAAAGAGTAAAAGAATATAGAAAATAAATATATCATGATGATTGTATATAAATATTATAATAATGACATGAAGGCCATATGAAGTGATTTAGAATAATCTAGAGAGTTCACATCATTAGAATCAAAAGAAAAAACTATTAATAAAAAGGTGAACACATTCATTATAGAACAAATAGATTATGTACATTCCTAATATTCTTATGAGCATGAAGTTAATTCAAAAAATGAATATTTCTCTTACAAATAATTAAATGAATACTATGCCATTTTGGAAATTGAGTATGAAATCTTGAGAATTAAAAATAAAGATCTTAAAACTTATTATAATAAAATCATTGTGAAGAAGGAAATCTAAACAATCAGATTTTAGAACTGAAATATAAGATGAAAAAATATACTATTGTGAATCACGAATAAGTCAAAACAATATAATACCTATAGAAATAAGTTCAAAACCTTGAAGAAGCTACAAGTGATTTTATAATATTATAAGACTCTTTAAAAAAATATTGGTCAAAATAAACATAGAGAAGAACAATTATGAATTGGAAGCAATGGTGAAAAATCTAAGCTTTATAGAAAATATTTTATTCCTGGTTCAAAAAACCAATATCTTCCTAAAGTTACTTGTTTTCATTGTGGTAAAATAATATATTATGTAAATATTTGTGATTTAAAAAATACTCAAATTGGTGGAATTAAAAAAATATTTCAAAATATTTCTCAAAAAAACTAAAAAGTTTTCTGAAAAAACATAAGAAAATCTAGATGCCTAAATCTTTTATAGTTAACATTTCTAGAACCAAAAACAATTGGGTACCCAAGAACTCTATTGTCTGATTTGTCATTGTAGGAAACTATCCATATGAACAGAAATTAAAAATGGTCCATGGAAAGTGTATTTTCAATGCATATGAGTATACACTACTCCAATTTTAATTCTTTATCCAAATTAGATAGAGGATATATTACATTTGGAGACAATTAAAAAGTAAAAATAGTTGTTATTAGATCATTTTGAAATCCACAGTCTATCCTTATCAAAAAAGTAATTTATGTTGAAGGCTTGAAGCATGGAATGATAAGTATTTCTCATCTATGTAATGATGGTTACTCTGTTTATTTTTCAAATAATGCAAGATTAATATATAAAGATAAATGTATCTTTTTAAATCACCCATATCATAAAATGTTTACACATTATATATTAATACATTTTGAAGAAAAAAATAAATTTTTTAAATTATGAATTCAATGAAACATGGATCTTCCATAGAATGCTTGGCCACTACATTTTTCATTACATGATAAAATTATCTAAAAACGAGTTTGATTTCTAACTTTCCAGATCTTAAATAGAACTAAAATAAATTGTGTTATTAATTCCAAATTGGCAACCAACAAAAGTCAACATTCAGAATGATTAAAGATGTTTATACTTCTAGACATCTTGAAATTATCCACATAGATTTTTTGGACTAAATAAAATTGTAAGCCTCACTGGTGAGTCTTTTTTTATATATTAGTTTTTGATTTTTTGATATTTACATGGGTTTACTTTTAAAGAGAAAAAAACAAATCATGTTTTGTGTTAGTTGATTTTCTTAAACTTGTGGAAAATTGAAATGATGTTAAAAATGTGTCTTTAATAATCGATCATGGAGGTGATTTTGAGAATCATGAATTTAATTCTTATAGCTCTAAGCAAGGAATTAAACATACATTATCTTCCAACAAGACACCACAAATAATGTTATTGTCGAAAGGAGTAATAACACTTTGCAATATATTTCTAAGACTTTGTTATGTGAGTATAACATGCCCACACATTTTTGGGATTAAGTGTGAACACATAATTTTAAATCATTAACAATGTACTCAAAAGACCTATTTTTAAGAAAACAACATATGAGTTTTGGAATAATAGAAAACCAAAAATATGTTACTTCAAAGTATTTGCATATAAGGTTTACATTTTCAACACCAAGGATAATCTTGCAAAGTTCGATTTGATGTCTGTTAATGGTATATTCCTGGGGTACTCTAGTACTTCCAAATCATATAGAGTTTTCAATAAATGTTCAAGTATTAATGAAGAATTAGCTCATGTGATATTTGATTAATGTGATCCCTTTAGTCACAAAATTACTAAAATTGATGATCAAAATGATTCATTCAAATATATGAGCCTGAAAACATTATTTCATGATAACAAGGACAGTTATTTGAAACATGATTACTTTAAAAAAATGAGGCAAGAAACTATAGCACTAGAATGGGTGTTTTCTAGAACACTCAAAAACTTTAAAGACCACCCTTTAGAAACAATTATAGGAAACCTAGATAAAAGAGTAAGGATAGGATGAAATATAAGAAATTTTGTAGAATTATCTGTTTTTTTATCCCAATTAGAACCTAAATCTATAGAGTAAGCCTTATTATATCAAAGTTAGTTTTTACCAATGTAAGAAGAACTAAATCAGTTTAAAATAAATAAATTATTGGAATTAGGTGAAAGACCCTCGATCTATCCTGTAATTGGAAGAAATTGTATTTTAGAAATTTGTAAGATGACTGCGATGTAATAACTAGAAATAAATATAGATTGGCTTCCAATGGATATTATCAAGAATAATTAAAATAGTATGATAAATATTTCCCCCCATAATTTTAATAGAATACATTATAATTATTATAGAATAATTATCCTTTATGAATCTTAATTTATATCAGATGGACAAAAAATATACCTTTTTAAATTGTTTTTTAGTATAAAAAGTTTACATAGAACAACCTCTTAGTTTTGAAGATCCACATTTTCAAAATTCTATTTTTAAACAAACCAAATCTCTATATGAACTTAAGTGAGCCCCAAGGGTGAGCTATGAATGATTATGTTATATTATTATATTAAATGGTTTTATAGTAGGAACATCGGATCCTACCCTAATTAAAAAAAATGTTTTTATAATATTTCATTAGTATATATATATGTAGATGAAATTATTTTTTGTTCAAAAAAACTAAATCATTGAAATTATTTTTAAAAACATATGAAAATACAATATGAAACTAATCAAAATGATTAGTTTGTACTTGAAAATAGTTAGACCTAATCAACTCCAATAAGTTCAAATATCAAACATAATTTGGATGAAACTGGAAAACTACTTGACAAAAAGTTGTCTAGAATAATCATTTGAGGTTTTTTATACCTTACTATAAATAGACCATACATTATGTTTTCAATATGAATTTTTTCAAGATTTAAATATAATAAAAAATAATCACATTAAAATGCTGAAAAAATAATTTTAAGATATTTAAAAAGAATCCAAATTTATTCTCTTGTTTTTTCCAAAGTCTTTGATTTTAATATAATTTCATACTTATATACTGATTTCTTTGGATATATATTATATATAAAAATTCCCCAGGAACATGTCATTCACATAGAAAATATCTTGTGTCTTGGTCAAGTAAAAAAATAAAAATTTGTAGAACTATCAACTACTGAAGATGAATATTTTGATGTTGGAAGTTGTTGTGCACATGTGATGTAGATGGAAAAAATATTAATGGATTTTGGATTTAATTTTAATCTAGTTCTAATTAGATGTGATAACACTTCTGTTATAAACATCTCAAATAATCCAATAAACCTTTCACAAGAAAATCATGTAGACTTAAGACATCATTTCTTAAGATATAATGCCCAAAAATGTTATATCTCATTAGAATTTTTTTTCCAAGAAAAAAATTACAATATATCTTTACTAAACCCTTATCTATGGAAAAATTTGATTTTATTAAATTTTAATTAGGTATGTTTAATTTTATAGAGTAATATTTTATATTATATATCTATTAGAGTGATCATGTTACTTAATTTATTAAAGTATCTCTTTACACTATTATTTCAAGTAATAGTCACATCCCATAGGCCACATCACCTATAGGTAGTAATAATTACATTGGAACTACCCTATGACCCATTATTTATCACGAATAAGAAAAATGAGATTGAGTATTAACTATATGTGTGAAATGACTCTAAAACCCTTTGAACCCTACTTTATCTTTGTGGGAACCCTTGCTACCTGATCTCTCTCAACCATCTAATCCCAAAACCCTCTCCAACTGGAAAAAACCAAAGGATCCCTTGGTGGTTCACATATTAGGATGGCATGACAAATGATATAAATAAAACAATTAGTGTTGGAGCCATCGATTTCAAGGGGTTGGATAGAACTGACATGTTGCTGAAGAAGGTTATAAATCATCAAGGATATGAGTAATTTTTTTGCCTCATAAAACCCTATAGTTTTTATGAAGGAAACTCATGAGTTCAAAAAGTCTATAACTTTAATTTTTGAAAACAATGAGGACACAATCACTACAACAGTCAATATGAAAGAGGTGTCTCTAACATCAGTCAAGCTTTTTGAAATGTTGAATGTCCCTCATGAAGGTTATCCCTTCATCTACACGTCTTTATCTTCCGTAGATGGTTTTAATCGTACAAAAATCATGAAATCACTCTGTGGAACTTCTATTGTGGAGAAAATACATGTAAATAACATGTAACCACAAAGGAAGATACTGGTCATCATCATTCAGTCTGGGATTTCCCAAAGAAATGGTTTGTTTGAGAAAATATTCTTTCAATATGTTAATTTTCATTATATGTTCATCCTTGAAAACATTTCTAAAATAGGATGATATATCTTGATATATATGTTCCACATTTTGAATAAGTCCTTACAAATTTATCCTTATGTAATAATATTCACCCTAATATTTAAAAATGTCAGAGTTATCTTGGATGATAATGATGCAAGGAAATTTCAGGGATTGATTACTCTAAATAAAAGTGTTTTAGGGATCATTTGTTTTTATTGTGATTTCTCTATGAAAAATTTAATGGCTTATAGTTTGATTCCTAAAATATACCCAGCCCGAATTCAGTGGGAGTGTTCCAATTTGGATAAAACTCCAAATATTGTAAAATAATTGTCTCGTTGGTGTGAGATAAGAAAAAACATTTATTTATGAGAAGAACCTCTCAATTTGAGAAGGATAGTTAGTATCAGTATTCTTACAAGCCCTCAAGTTTCTGATTAGGAAAGAATACTTCCCATTTCTTCCTCCCCATCAGTTCAAAATGAAAATGCAAGGATATAAATTGATATCCCTCAGATGTTTTCTATTGGTGAAGACAATACTACCTATGTATGGATAATATTGTATCTAAGTTTATTCCACTCTCACTCTCAAGTAATAAAAATTATGTTTTAATAAATATAAATAAAATAGATTCACTATAATAATCACACCATGAGGATGGCGTACAAAATATTTCCAGAAATCATCCTCTTTAAAAAAAATAGTACATAAGTTCACTAGTATAGGGATTACCCTATTTCTTAAGGTAATCCGATTAATGAATTTCTTTGAATTGATAGAACCTTTCCAAAGGTATCCTCTGATGTTGAGATACTAAAAGATCATGTTTCTAAAATATATCATCATGAAATATTCCTATGTTAATAGATTTCATTTAAGGATGATTTTCAAGAAATTAAAACATTAGTATAATATGTTTTATAAAAATGATCAAAATGACCTACTACTGGAATCATTCTAAGTTCAGATATTTATTCAATACTCTTGGAACTATCATAAGCTATTGAATCCACAACTGCAGCTATTTATTCCCTTTTATGTGAAACTCGGAAAAAATATTTTTGTGATGATTTTTATAAATCATTTGTTGATGAAGTTGGAAGACTGCAAGTTTCGATAAAAGACGTTTTTGGAAGTATTGATAAATAAAATTCAGTGTTATTCTCTATGCATAATATATGGATTTCAAAATATCAGGAAAACACTTTAAAATTTAGGAATTATATAAGTTCCATTGTTACCTTTTTTGGAAGGATAGTTGGATCCATTGCGAATAACTATGCTGAAATTGAGAATAAAATTGATTATCATCGTGATTTTGTAATGAAAAAGCTCATGAAAACTTTCTAGAATGATTATAAAGTTTAGATAAATGATTTTTTATAATCCATAGATAGATTTTATCCCTCTAAATTAAAATAAATTATTTCTATCATGGGGATATCAGATAATCATGTCGAAGTTTTGGTGAACCTGATCTCTAGTTTTGTAAAGAATGGGAACCTACATAATGTTATTGAAACATTATCTCAGATGATGTGGAATGGATTTTCAAGTATTATGGAATACATCATGAATAACTTAGTTTGAAAAATTGATTCTTAGGCAGATGCACCCTTTTTGATTTGTGGTAGAAGGCTACCTGGACCCCAAATTTCAGACCATTATATGTTTTCCTCTTAGTGCATAAATGAAATTTTTTATCCCTCCATGAATCAACCTGGGGAACAAAGAAAGGTTTTCCATAGATAAATATTCTTCCTTCCCTAAAACATTAATTATTATACCATTTACATGTGTAGATAAATTTGATATAGTGAGATCACTACAAGATGACTACAACAATAAATCAACATTAGTCAGGTTTTCATGCGAAGATCATGCTTGTCATGGAGCTTCATCAATGAAGTTAGGAGATTCTACTAGTATAACAATTGATGCTCCTCTACAATTATCTTAGTTATCTCATGATCAAACCCAATTTTTTGGAAAAAAACACCTCCTGAAATTAGTTCTCATCACACCATTTGATACTTATCCCTCATTAAGTTTGATAATTTCTTTTCCCAATGGTTATTCTTTGATAAACCATTTGAATTATGATAAAAGATTTATGTAATTTTAAGTATTTTCATTAGTTTTAAAAATCTACGTCGATTTACTATAACATTTTAATTGAATTTTTATGACATTATATAACAAACTTGACTTTATTATGACTATTATGTTATGTTTCTCATCATTAAGTATTTACCTTTAAAAAGTCTGTTATTGTTAATTATATTTTCATTTCACGATTTAGAGATTTATTATTTCTCTTTCTTTGATAATTCATTGACTTATTATTGTTGGATCAAAATGATAGACAATACTGATTGCAGTATCGTAAAAATTATTCTCAATATACAATAGGGGTATTATTTTATACTTTAAAAATTCTTTGGAACTTTTTAAGATTAAGGTGTTTAATAAGGTTAAACAGGATAATTCACAAAGCCTCAAGTTCATCAAACTTGATTGATTCCGAAAGTATGATTCTGAGGAGGAAATTCCAGAAAAGTGGTTCCAAAATTGAAACTTAACAAAAGTTTACAAAGATAAAGGTTCTACCTTAAAGTGTATATAATCTGTCAAGATCAGAGTACACAAGTGTAATAAAGTATAATATATTTATACTTTCCTCAACCAACAAAATGCAGCGGAAAACATGAAACAAACAAGTAACAAGTAGTAAATATTTTAACCCAAAGAGAAGGTTATCCAACAACCTTGGATATAGGTACCTTTCTTATTTCTTTCAAGAAAGTATTTCTTACCCATACCTAGGTAAGCCCTCAATACAAAGATCAGAGTCTGTCTTGTTATCCTGGAAAGCCCTCAACTTCAACGTAGTCGACACCTCTGTCTTCCTTATCAAGGAATTCGTCGAACTTTAAGTTAGTCAGCACCTCTGTCTTCATATACCTGGAAGCCCTCAAATTTACTCAGCAACATTCAGAATCTAACGAAGGAAATCTGAACAAGATGTTCAGTACGCACAAAGAAATAAATTCTCTGTCACTAGAAATCACTTCAGTAGCATGTAATCTATATATTGATCAACTTGTTTTGAGCTCTTTCAAATGAGCTTCTATTTATAGGAACAACTTCAACAGTCAGATCCCTCCTCCAACAGTCAAATTTTTCCTTGTATTTCGGAGGGACCTGTACACGTGTCACTCAAACAACGGTTGGTTAGAAACAGAAAGCATGACATCGTTTTGTAACCAAAACATGTGTAAGGAAAAATATGGTAACATAACCAAAAATAAATTATTCGGAATGTAAGGAAATAAAAGTTCGAATTCTAAACAAAAACACATTGAGTTTCTATAATACAAAGGTCTTCAGATTCTGTCTTCAGAAGAATTTGGAACCTTAATTCGATAGAATTCCAGAGTCTGAATTTCAAGGAAATTCAGAGTCTTGAATTCACTAGATTTCAGAGTCCAAATTCACAAGATTTCGGAGTCTGAATTTAAAAAGTTCAGAGTCTGAATTCATTAGAATTCGGATTCTGAACTTACAATGTTCGGAGACTGAATTCAATAAAATTCGAAGTCTGAACATACAAAGTTCGGAGTCTGAATTCATTAGAATTCGAAGTGTGACCTTTCAAAGATCAGAGTTTGAATTCAATAGAAATTAGAGTCTGAGATTATAATGTTTGGAGTCTGAATTCATTATAATTCGGAGTCTGAACTTATAAAGTTTGGAGTCTGAATTCATTATAATTCAGAGTCTAAACTTACAATGTTTGGAGTCTGAATTCATTAGAATTCAGAGTCTGAAATCAGAAGAGTTTGGAGCCTATATCCGGATCCTGAAAACTGAGATCTCTATATCCAAGTATTATAAGAATCCGAGGTTTTAGATATGAAAATGGATTTTACACTTAGAAATAAAATGATCAATGGAAAACATGGTAAGGATAAATTTCCTTGGGAATAAAAAATTTCCTTATAAAAGTAAAACATAGGGTAAACGTAATTTGCCTTATGATAAGGTGTTTGTGATTTTCAAAACATGAAGGAATGGTAAAGTCATAAGGAATCCTTATTGACTCAACAATCTCCCCAATCATGAAGGAATGGAAAAGTCATTAAAAAACCTTATTGACTCAATTATCTCCCCCTTTTTGGAAAGCACAAACATCCTTATGAAAATGAACACAAGAGCTTAGAAATTAAAACTTATCTCCTTTGAAACATGGGAAAAGATGAAAACGACTAACTCCCCCTAAGGATTTGGAACACTAAGGATCATATTATAGATTTTTGGAATGATACTTAGCATTTAATTGCATACGACAATCTTCTTGTATAAGAACTCTCCCTTACATGAACTCCCCCTTACATAGGGAAATTTCTTCTTTACTTATAATTCCTTTTACTTTCTCCCCCTTTGTGATTTTAAAAAAGAATTAATGGGAATGGAAAACATAATATTGTACCTGAAATATCAGTACTAAACAACCAAAAGACAAGTAACCAATTATTTCATTATAATTGAAAAAAGAATACTACAAGGAAAATACAACAAAAGATCATATTTAAATAATGTTATCCTTCCTTTTCCTTGTGCATCAGCTTCTTCACTATTGTTTTGAGACACATAATCACCTTTTGGTCTTCCACTACTCGTTTGAGAATCTAATCCTGATCCTTAGCTTTCTTCTCTGGAGCCTTGATTCTTTCTTCCCAAGTCTTAAGAGCCTCTATCTGAGCCTTCAAGACTTCCTCTTTCTTGACAAGATTTTCTTCTATCTCAATCTGAAGATCTCTTTCTCTCGTCCAGCTTTGGGAAACTGAATTCAACTTCCCATTCAGATCTTTTACTTCTTGAATCTGGGTATTCTGTTCCAGGGATATCTTTTCCATAAAAGACTTGTTGAGATCTAATATTTTACTATCAATAGTGTCAAAAGCATCCTTGACACTCTCCTGAAACTCATCAAGAATCTTCATCTCTTTAACTGTCTTCCTTGACCAGATAATCATTTTCTTACACAACCTTTTTTGGTCTTTGTAGTTGATAAGAAAATTCTTGAAGTCTGCTTCAATTTTAACCCACTTATCCCTCACCATAGATACTGAATCTACTTTTTGATTTAAGGTGTGTTGACGCAACTGGAATCTTGATTCAATTTTGGGAAAAATCGAAATGGTTCTAACAAGCTTCTTCAATGACTGAACTATGAAAGCATGTCCAAGGGAGGATGATTCTGAATATGAGACTTTACTTGGTGAGGGATCTTTCTATAACTCAGCATCTTTCCTCTTTGATGATCCACCAGCTTACTTTTTCTTCATGAAAATTTTACTATGTGTATCAATAACTACCTATTTTCCCTTATCATTTCTCGGAATGGCTTCCTTATATAGAGATTCATGTTCACTCTCAGACAGCTGAACAATTTTATCCTTATCTATGTCTTCTCTCTCATCTCTTGCCTCAACATCCTCTGGGTGTATGAAATCATGATTTGAACTTTCTTCTTCATACAACTTATTCACTTCTTCTTCAATTTTTTCATCTTCACCTTTCTTATATTTCCTGGGGGTAGAAATCTTTGAATATGTGGATTGATAGGTTTGAAATGACAACTTCTCATAAGATATTTCCTTCTCAGGAAATTCCTTGACTTGCTTAATCAAATATTTGATATCGCCACTACCTTATTCTTATTTTTCTTCTTCCACTACTTTTTCTACTTCTTTTTCTTTGACTTTTTCAAGAGTCACATACTTCTTCCCAAGAGTTTTAGTTAATGTTTCTATCAAGAAAGATTGTGGTTCTGGGATATTTTCAGATGCTTTCTCAGTATCTCTCAAAATGGATTGAAAAATATTTGCATCAGTCATCTTTTTCTTTGGTTTATTTTCTTTTGCTTGCTTTTCAATATCATCACCAGTCTTCTTATTTAAAGATTTTTCTTCAGCAGGATCCAAACCAAAGATAGGCTCCCATACTTTCTTGTTCTTCTTATCTTCTCTCCATTTAGCTATTACCTCATCCAGATAAACTTTTTTCTTATTAGGTTTTGGACTTGCTAATTGGGTTTCCTTAGCTTCTGGATTGTTTTACTTTTCTTCCACTTCCTTCACATTCCTCTTCTTTGCACCCTTCTTAGAGGTCTCAGCAGCCTCATATTTCTTTGGGATAGCTTTAACTTCTTCCTCAAGCAAGTCATAAAATTATTTTGATTCCTTAAAAAATCCAACATTCATTCTTCATAGAGTATCATCACTAACCAGAATGACTTTGCAATTCCTTGGATTTGAACTACAAGGAATTTTGAAAGACTCTAAACACCGAACAATCAGCTTAGAGAGAATGGATGGGTGCATAATGATCTGAGCCTTCAGATTTCCATTATTTATATTCTCGATCCTAATCAGAATATTCTTAACCAAGATGAACTTTCTCAGGATCACCAGAATATCCAATATATACATATCACTTTTCTTCAATGTATCCTTGTCAACTTTTCTCGAAATGATGAATCCTTGAACCCATAATTCAAGAATCTGAAAAAATTTAGTGAGGTGAACAATCTTCGGAGTCTTAACATCTATAAGACCAAGGAACTCTATTGATTTCAGCTTAACAAAACTTCCTTGAATATTTGGAAACTTATGAGAACATAATTCTGCTTCTCCTTCATACGGAACTCCAATCAAATTTGCAGCCTTGGTGTACGAGAGAGCATAATTCTTCCAATTTCTTTTGAAAGATAAATCCAATGTTTTCATATCAAATTTAGGTGCTCAAGATTTAGTATATCTGGATTTACTAGTAGAATTTTATGAGTTAGTGAGTTCTTCCAATTGCTTTTGAAAGAGAACTTATCTCTGCATTCTTCATTAAAAAAACTCACTGACTCATAAAATTCTACTAGCAAATCCAGATATACTAAATCTTGATCACCTGGATTTGATATGAAAACATTTTCCCATACTTTGGCATGATGTTTTTCAAGATTATTGAGTCAAACATGGTGAAGAAGTTTTTATGCACCAACATTTCTCTATAAACCTTCCACTATGAGATTGGTTTGACAGTTGAAATGTCTTTTTGAGAAGATACTTGGCTAGACATTCAGATTTGAGCAAGATCTTAGAAGTTTAGAACATGATTTATGTATAAGGGAAGAACTTCAACACGTGAAGGCTTGAGTTTAAATGTGGTACAACCATCAGGGGGTCCTTTATATAGGAGTTTGGGTCGATGGTTCAACTTAAAAACTCAATCAAATAGTTGAAAAACTTTCTGAACAGATCTAATGGTTGAAAAGATACCTGCAATGAAATTTTGATTGGATCTGATCTTTTGAGGTTTTAATAAAAACATCCAGATTTAAGAAAAATAATGAATACAAAAATTAAAAAAAATGAAAATACGAGCAAGTAAAATATGATAATACAAACTCAATAAAAGAAGCATACCTTTAGGATTGCAAGGAAGATTATTCGTAGTGAGGGTAATTCTTCTAGAAGAACTTTAGATTCCTAAAACAAGCATTTGATTATGGAAAAATTTGAAAATAGAAACAAACTACGAAAATATTTTTAGAAAAACTATATATATAAAAATCTTCAATAAGAAAAATTTATAAAATATGACTATGAAAATTTCCATTAAGAAAGATTTGAAAAATATGACTATGAAAATTCCTATTATGAAGGATTTGAAAAATCCGATGACGAAAATTTCTATTACGAAATATTGAAAAATCTGACTATGAAAATTTCCATTACGAAATATTTGAAAAACCTGACTACGAAAATTTCTATTAAAAAATATTTGAAATAAATAACAAGAAAATGTACTCCCCCTATGAAAAAGAGTTTATTATTGTAAGTAGATTAGTTTCAATAAAAATTTAAAAAGGAATATAACCTTATGGTTATCTTTCCTAACTTCTGTTTAATGTATTCAAATCTATCGTAGGGTAAATATTTTGTGAAAATATCAGCAAGTTGATCTTGTGTTCCAAAAAATTGAAGAATTATACCCCATTTTTGTGTGTAATCCCTAAGAAATTGATGCCTAATATCAATGTGTTTTGCACAAGAGTGATGTGCAAGGTTTTTTCTTAATGAAATGGCACTAGTATTAACACACAAAATTTGTGTTTTGGTAATACTCATACCATAGTATTTGAGTGTGTGTTGCACCCATAACACGTGACCACAACAACTTCCAGCTGCTACATATTCAGTTTCTGTAGTGGAAAGTGCTACTCAGTGTTTCTTTTTGAATGACCAAGAAACTAATGAATCTCCTAGGAAATGACAGGTTCTGGATGTACTCTTTCTATCCATTCTACATCCACCAAAGTCAGCATCCAAAAAACTCTTTCAAATAAAATCATTTCCAGAAGTATAAAAGAGTCCTAGATCCATGGTCCCCTTTAAGTAGTGAAAAATAATTTTCACTGCCTTTAAATGAAATTCCTTAGGATTGGATTGATATATTTCACATAAGAATACTGAAAACATTAAGTCTAGATGACTAGATATTAGGTAATGTAGACTTCTTATAATACCTCTAAAAGATGTTTGATCTACTGGTTTCCCAGCTTCATCTAGATCAAGTGAATTTGAGGTACCAATGGGAGTACTTATACACTTGGTGTTGTCATATCCATACTTTTTAAGAAGATATTTAATATACTTATGTTGGGATATATAGATTCCTTCTGATTTTTGAGAAATTTGAAAGCGAAGGAAAAATGTTAACTCACACATCACACTCATTTCAAACCCAGATTTCTTTATATCTACAATGGAATCAGATAAAGATTGATGAGTTGAACCAAATATAATTTTATCAACATAAATTTGAACAATCAAACCTTTTTATTATCTTTCTTTATAAAAATGGTTGGATCTACATTTCCCTTAACATAATTATTTTGAATAAAAAATCATGTAATCCTATCATACCAAACTTGAGGGGCTTACTTAAGTCCCTAAAAAACTTTGGTAAGTTTATAAACATGTTCATGATGTTTTGTATCTTCATAACTTGGAGGTTGTTCAACAAAAACATCCCCTTGAACAAAACCATTAAGGAAATCACATTTCACATCCATTTGAAAATTTTTGAAATTAAAGAATACTGCAAAGGCAAGTAGAATATGAATAGATTCAAGTCTAGATACTGGAGCATAGGTTTCTTCATAGTCTATTCCTTCTTGTTTATTATAGACTTTAGTAACCACTCATGTTTTATTTCATACTATGATTCCATTTTCATCACATTTATTTCTCAAGACCCATTTTACTCCAATAACAAAATTTTCCTTATGTCTTTCAACCATGGTTCAGACTTTATTCCTTTTGAATTCATTTAGTTCATATTGCATGGATTTTATCCAATCATCATCACCTAAAGATTCATTATTTCTTTTTGGTTATAATTAAGAAATTAATTCTAGATATTCTATATCATTTCTTAATGAAATTCTAGTCCTTACAGGTTGATTTATATCACCAATGATACTATCGCTAGGATGATTCTAAAGAAACAACTAATTTGGGTTTTGTAAAACATGTTCATCAACATAGGGTAAAAACTATTCTGGGGTAAATGCTTCAGAAACATCTTCTTGGACATTCTCCCTATCAGAAGGATCTTCTAACAAAGGTTAATAATCAGTTTTTTAAACAAATCTGAATATATAGGTTGAGTTTATTGAAAAACAAAATGATCGGTTTCATCAAATTTGATATGTACTGTCTCTTCAACAGTACAAGTGTTTTTATTGAAAACTCTATAAGCATTAGAAGTTGTGGAGTAGCCTAAGAAAATTCATTCATCAGATTTTAGTGTGAATTTGTGAATATTGTCTTTAATATTCATAATGAATACCTTGCAACCCAAAACCTTAATGTAGGAAATTCTAGGTTTTCTACCATTCCGTAACTCACAAGGAGTTTTATTAAGAAAATGTGGAATCAAAACTCAATTTATTTTATAACAAGAAGTACTTACAGCTTCAACCCAAAAATGTTTGGCTACAGAATATTCACTCAACATGGTTCTTGTTATCTCTTGAATAATTCTATTTCTTCTTTCAATGACACCATTTTGTAGAGGTGTTCTTGGTGCTGAAAACTAATGAGTAATTCCTTTTCTACTAAAAAAAGTTTCAAAATAAAAATTTTGAAATTCTCTTCCATGATCACTATGAATAGTTATCAAAAGAAGGTTTTTCTCATTTTTAACATGGGCTCTAAAACTTTCGAAATATAAAAAAGCATCAAATTTCATTGCTAGAAAATACACCCATCTAGTGTAATAATCAATTAAGACAAATACATAATATTTTCCTCCAATGCTTCCAGTTTGTGTTGGACCAAAAAGATCCATATGCACTAACTGTAATGCATCAGTGGTTGAGACTTCACCGACTGATTAAAAACTTGATTTATGTTTCTTTCCATATTGACAATGACCACAAATTTTTGAATAATTAAATCTTAGCTCTGGTAGATCTTTAACTAGTCTTTTCATATAGATTTTTCATAGTTTCCTATGGTTAAAATGTCCTAACCTTCTATGCCACAACCAAGAAAGATCTTCCATTACACTAAGGCAAGGTAGGTCTTGGCTCCTAAGGTATTCTATGTTTAGTGTGTATACATTCTCTTTATTATTGGCAGAAAGATTAAAATATTCCTTGGAATTATGAACTAATCATTTCTCATTCCTAAAATTCACAAGGTAACCTTCATCACATAATTGAATTATGGTAATGAGGTTGTTCTTAATACCCTTAACAAATAAAACATTTGAAATCAATGTTTTTCCAAGAAGAACAATGTTACCTATACCAATAATTTCTCCCTTAGAATTGTCTCTGAATGGTACTTTTCTTCCTTTCGTCTTGATAATCTTTTCAAAGATGTTTTTGTCACCAGTCATATGCCGGGAACATCCACTATCCATGTACCAAGTATTTTTTTCGGTACTTTCTTTATTTTTCTGAAAATCAAAATGTTTGACTTTCAGAACCCAAACTTTCTTGGATCCAACAAATTCAGAAATAAAAATCTTAGGTATCCACATTTTCTAAGAAAAATATGCTTTATGAAATCCTAAAGATTGGGTTTTTTTAAGGAAATATTTTTTTCATAATTCCCACCACACTGATACTTACTGCAAAAAGAAGCACTCTGAGGAAGAAAATAATTGTTACTAAAAATAATTTAAAACTAGTATCACCAAAACTACAATTATTCCTTAGTGGAAAAATTTTGTAATACATCTTATCAAAATTTTCCTTACCTAAGGTAAATTTTGAAAAACACTTCCTCAAGTAAAATATTTCGGGCTTTAGTCTAATAAATAAGTTCTTATCTTCCAAAACATTATCTTTTGAACTATAGCTAGGCTTGAAAACATTTCTCTTAGAAATTACTTTTTCTAAATCCTTAAAATGTTTATCCTTTTTGGAATTTACTTCCTCGAGGTTTTTTAAAATACATTCAAAATAAAGGTTTTTCTTATCAAGATCTTTAGAAAGATCTGATATTTCATTAGTAAGTATATAAATCCTAGTATTTTCATTATCATGATTTTTGTTAACTTTAGAATTTTCATTCTCAAGAATGTTATCAAACCTAGAAACTTCTTCATAAGTAGGTAAATTATTATCCTCATTAGATGAATATTCTTCAATCAAAGATTCATAATATTTAATATCAATATAATTAGAATTTAAAGATACATTGGTCATATATTCAGCATTGTGTACCTTAGCCATTAAGCAATGATTTTCAATAGTTAGTCTGGCTATTTAACTAGGATTATTCTATCCAGAAGATTCATAATATGATCATTCTCTAGAAGAGTCTCCACCACTGGCACTCTAGGTGTCATTATCTTTCAAAACATTCTTAGACTTTTATTTTTAGTACTTCTTCCTATTTCTTTCATAATGCTTATCTTTTCTTTCTTTTGTCTTAATCATAGGACAATTAGGCCTTATATGTCCAGCTCTCTTGCATTCATGACAAGTGACTTATAAATCTTTCTTATCATTCCTTTCTTTCTTCTTTAATCAGTATTGAACATTCTTATGTCCAACAATATTTTTCATTCTTTTAGAAATATTGAATAGTTCCTTTTCTAAAGATTCACTTCCACTAGATTCGGATTGTATAACATCCTTCTTAGATTTATATCTTGTGACTCTCTAAGGAGTCTTGGCTTTCATATGATTTGAAGTTGTTGTAAAAGAAACACCACCATTCCCATTTTTCTTCTTAACATTATTAGCATCTCTCTTCATTCTACTCTCATGTTGAATAAGAGTTCCAAAAAGTTCATGAGGAGAAATCTGAGTAACCTTCCTATTCTCATCTATAGTTGTTCTCTTGGATTCCCACTCATTGGGAATGATGTCTATGATCTTGTCCACAAGAGCTTCATCATCTAATCCTTTCTCACACATAGATTGTTAACTATTCACAATAGTCATAAATATTTGTTGCACTTTACATATGTGTTCTCCATAAGGAAAGAAAAAAACCATGATATTCAACTCTGAGCATGGATCTTCTAGTTTTAATAACTTTGGAAGTTCCAAAGTGACTAACTTCAAGCTTCTTCCATATACAATTTGTTGCTTCACAGGATGAAATTTGGCTTTATATATTTCTAGTCATAGAACAAAGCATTGTATTGCATACCTAATAATTCAGTTAATATTCATGCTTTTCTTGATTGGTGAAGGTACTGACTTCCTTGTCAAGGATTTTATACCCTTTAGTAAGCATGAAAAAATTTTCTACTCCAGTATTGATAATAAATGTCTTCTTTCAATCTCCCCAATATTCGTAATCATTCCCATCAAAAATAGGTGGCCTAGTTGGATTTAGGTTATCAATGGAACCAACATTGATTCCTGCCATCTTAAATAATGTCTTTACACACAAACTTGTTAGTATTGACGATAAGTGAACAAGGAAAATATTCCTCAGCATGGAAAATATAGAACAATGAAAAACATGAGTAAAGAAAACTTATATGTGAATTTAGGTATTTCAGAGACCTCCTCTGATAGCAATTGTTAGATTGAAATGATAGACGATACTAATTGTAGTATCGTAATAATGATTCTCAATATATAAGAGGGGGTGAATTATATACTTTAAAATTTATTTGGAATGTTTAAAGATGAATGTGTTTAACAAGGTTAAACAAGATAATTCACAAAACCTCTAGTTTTACAAACTTTCTTGATTACAGAAATATGATTCTGAGGATGAAATTTGGGAAAATTGGTTTCGGAAATGAAACTTAAAAAAAGTTTTCAAAGATAGAGATTCTACCTTAAAGCCTATAGAATCTTACTAGATCAGAGTACACAAGTGTAATAAAGTATAAGATAGTTATACTTTCCTCAACAAACAAAATCTAGTGGAAAACATGAAACAAACAAGTAACAAGTAGTAGATATTTTTACCCAAAGCGATGGGTATCCAACAACAATGGATAAAGGTCCCTTGATTTATAATTTCAAGAAAGTATGTCTTAACCACACCAGGGTAAGCCCTCGATATGAATATCAGAGTCTGTCTTGCTATCCCTGAAAACTCTCAACTTCAAGGTAGTCGACACCTCTATCTTCCTCGGTAAGGGAGTCCTTAAACTTTAAGGTAGTCGGAACCTTTGTCTTCTTATCCCTTACTATCCCTGGAAGCCCTCGAATGTACTCAGCAACATTTGGAGTCACATGATGCAAATCTGAACAAGATGTTCAGTATTCACAAAGCAATAAACTCTATCTCTTTATAAATCACTTCAGCAGCATGTAATCTCAAGATTTATCAACTTGTTTTGAGCTCTTTCAAATGAGCTCCTATTTATAGGCACATCTTCAATAGTTGGCTCCTTCCTCCAACAGTCAAATTTTTCCTTGAATTTCAGAGGGACCTATACGTGTGTCACTCAAACAATGGTTGCTTAGAAATAGAAATCAATGCATCATTTTATAACCAAAACATGTTTATGAAATAATATGGTTAATTATCCAAAATTAATTTTTTTCGAATGTAAGGAAATAAAAGTTTGCATTCTAACCAAAAACTCATTTACTGTCTATAATACAAGGGTATTCGGATACTGTACTTAGAAGAATTTGGAACCTGAATTCTATAGAATTATGTAGTCTGAATTTCAAGGAAATTAGGAGTCTTGAATTCAGTAGAATTTAGAGTCTAAATTCATAAGAGTTTGGAGTCTGACCATAAAATGTTCAGAGTCTAAATTCATTAGAATTCGGAGTCTGAACTTACAAAGGTTAGAGTCTTAATTCATTATAATTTGGAGTCTGAACTAAAAAAGTTCAGAGTATGAATTCATTAGAATTTTGAGTCTTAACTTATAAACTTTGGAGTATGAATTCATTATAATTCGGAGTCTGAAATTATAATATTCGTAGTTTGAATTCATTAGAACTCCGAGTCTAAACTTATAAAGTTCAGAGTCTGAATTCATTAGAATCCAGAGTCTGAACTTACAATGTTTGGATTCTGAATTCAATAGAATTCGGAGTCTGAACTCATAAGAGTTCAGAGCCTATATCTTGATCCTGAAAATAGGATGCTCTATATCCAAGTATTATAATAATCTGAGGTTTTAGATATGAAATGGGATTTTACACTAAAAAATAAAATGATCAATGAAAAAAATGGTAAGGATAAATTTCTTTGGGAAAGGAAAATTTCCTTATGAAAGTAAGACATAGGGTAAACTCAATTTTCCTTAAAATAAGGTGTTTGTGATTTTCAAAACATGAAGGAATGGTAAAGTCATAATAAAACCTTATTGAATCAACAATCACCCCAATCATGAAGGAATGGAAAAGTCATAAGGAAACCTTATTGAATCAACAATTATTAACTACCCATTCAACCAAAACTGTGATCGTTAATATTTATGTGAAATATGAAATTTTCTTCCTTTTTACACTTCTTTTTAATATCACAAAAAGGGGTAGAAGAAAAGTAAAATACAAAATTTCACTTGTGTTACAAAATTCTTTTTTATTTCAGAAGCTAACTATGAAAGAAATGAAAATGTTTCCTTTTTTCTGTACTTAAATCAAGTTAAAAAATATTTTTTTCCATCAAATAGGTTTTGTGATCAACAAAAAGGGGATATTATTTTAAATTGTCTTGTTCCAATATATCTCTACTCTGTGTGTTTTGAGGATTCAGAAAAATCCTTAATTTTATTTTGACAAGTTTTTAGGTGTTTTTTATTGTATCCATATTATGTTGTATGCTCAAGTATTTATCTAACATTAGCATATTATCTTACAATGTTCAAGGAATATCTTTAGTTACTCAGAAACATAAATAAAACTATAACACTATATCTTATGAGAATTTTATTATCTATAAGAAGTTGAGGAAAATTGAATAAAATTTAAGAAACTCTTTATCTTATTCTGGATAATTATCTCATGATTTATTGAAGAATGATTATCTAACGAAGATAAATTTCATTATCTTACAAAAAAGATAATTAACAATGAACAGTATGATTAGTTGATATCCTTGGAATATCTGATAGTATATAATTTCATGATTATCCTTGTTAATCTCATAATAAGTCATTTCATACCTTGTGAGTATATCAAAATAAGTTTATCAATTTAAGGAAAGATAAAACTATACAAGACTTACCATTGATATGAAATTTTGGAGAGGAAGAAAATCTCTAACAATTTGGTCGCTAATGTAATTCCATATTAGTAATAAATGGATACACACTCTTTTTAGCATTTATTAACAAAATCACCATATAGATCATTTAACCATTAGAATTATCATTTCTCAAGTGCCAACTATATATATAAGAAAAAATTAGAAACAACATAAGAGACACATTTTGCGAATCAAATTATGTATAGAGATCAAAATAAGGTTTCCCAATATAATACTAGAGATCTGTATATTTTGAAAATCAATACATCAAGTGATAATCTTTTATATTTTATTAGTTACAATAAATATTATCCTAAGCTACACTTGAAGCTTATATTTTCTTAGGATGAATATTTATCTACTGTCATTTACTGCCTTGCAATTGTATGATGTAATCATCTATAAAAACCTTGTATTCTAACTCTACTATGTTTTCACTTTGTGAATGAGTGTGGTTAATACCATTGATAGGTCCTGTAAAGGGGGAGCCTAGTTAAAATATCTTGGACCATTGTATTAATTGAAACCTTCTTTTAATCAGTTGGGAACCCCTGGTAAAATGGTTGTTTAGTGAAAATCACCATGCTAGTGGAGTAGAGAGTTGGTGGAGTAGTCTATGGGGATTATGTTCCATAAAAAACCTATAAACCTTTGTGTTTAATTTCATTTCATTAGGTCTTAAATTTATTATGCATACACTTTTAAGATTTAAAATTGGATGTGCACACTTCAAAGAGGGTGATCATTAATTTATATAATATTTTAAGAACTCCACCCATTGCCCCTCTTGTCCTATCCAGTAATTCATTATCTAGGAAAACACAATGCATATGGTGAAATAATTAGTATCAATGATGATTCTTTTCTTATAAAAGCCTTAATTTATAATGTTTTATATGTTTTTAGGTCTTAAACGAAACCTTATTAGAATCATTTAGCAATGTGATGAGGGTTATATTGTAAACATTAGTAAAGATAATTGTACTTTTCAAACATTAAAAGGTTCTTTCATTCTATATACCGATAAGAAAGATAATGTTTACACTATTGACATATAATACATAATCCATCTAAATTTAAAATTATTTAAGTGTATATAAAGATAAATATTAGTAATGGAATAGAATACTAGGAGACTATAACATTAGTAATTTATCCAATCTTTCTTGGAAATGACATATTGTGGATCCAACCGAATTTAAGTTCAACTTAAACAGAGTTGTGATCCCAATCATTTTGCTACAGTGTCGTAGAGTGATGAAATATAATTATTTAGAAAATTACTCAAAACATTCTAAGTTAGTATTTTATTTCGATACATTTTGGGTTGATACTGTGATTAATTATTTTTATACTATAATTCATGTTTTAATTAGACCATTTCTTAATAAAACACCTTATGAGTTGTGGATGGGAAGGAATCAAAAAATATATTATTTAAAAGTATTTAGGTGTAAAGTAATCATCCCAAATACTAAATTTGACTATAATAATTTGATCTTAAGCCAAATCAAAGAGTAAAAATTATTTATTCTATAAATTTTAATGCTAATAGAGTTTTTAATAAATGAACTAATGCGGTTGAAGAAATATTTCATGTAATTTTTGATGAATCATATCATTTTATTTTTATAAAACCTATATAAGTGCATAATATAAGTGATATTTTCTAAAAAACCCTTAAAATTTCTCAAATTATTAATTCAAAAATACAAATAGTAAATCATTTCGAAGTTATATCATTATATTTTCAATATCTATAATTTACTTCAATGGATGATATACATTTGATAGTTGATTACCACCTTAATAGTATACCTAAAAATTCATTGATCTTAAGGATTCATCCCATTTATAGTATTATTGGATATATAATAAAATTGTTTAAAACTATAAGTTTCTTAAGAAATCAATTTGAGAATCATGGTTTCCTTTCAAAATTTCCACCTAAAATAACTGATGATGCCTTAGGCGATGAATGTTGGATAAAGAATACGCACAAAGATCTCAATAAATTAGAAATGAATTTTGTTTGGTCCCTAGATGAATGGCTTAGACACCAATAAATAATATGATTCATATGGTTTTTAGAAATAAGTTTGAGGAAAATGGAACTATCATTATAAATAATGTATGGCTTGTTTTTATTAGGTTTTTCATGATTAAGGTGTTTATTATTGTGAAACCTTTTAACTATTAGTAAGATTAGAATATTTTGTAATCATACTAGCCATTTCAAATCATCTTAAATTTTCTTTATTTGAAATCATGTTCAAATTTATTTTCTTAATGGATATTATCAAGATTAATTTTATGTTAAAAACTCTGGGTTTTAAATATACTAATTTCTTGACAAAACATATATAAACTTACTAATGAACCCTATGGACTTAATCAATCTCCATGATCTTATTACGATAGACTTTCCAGAAATATACTTCAAAAAAATTCTATTAAAGTAATTATTGACCCAACCAATTTTATAAATATAATTTTCAAATTCAAAATCTTTGTAAAAATAATTCTATGAATTTTTTTTGGTTCAATGAAAAATTATATTTCTGATAGATTTTTTGAACTCCTATGAAATGAGATTGAAATAAGCATAATGGGTGAACAAAAAATTCCCTTATTTTAAGAATTTATTAAAAATTAAAAGGAAATATTTTAACTCAGCATAAATATATTATATATTTACTCATATGTTTTGTTTTTTTTATAATTCATAAATTATAATTACATGGATATCAAAATCTATAAAATTTGATCTTGATGAATCTGATAAAGTAGTAGATCAAAACATTAATTGAAGTATATTCAAAAGATTATTATATCTTATAGATATTTTACCAAAAAATATTTTTTCATTATATTTATGTGAATGGTTTTAAATAAATCTAAATGAATAACATTAAAAGGGATATAAAGTATTTTTCAATATCTTAAAAACATATTATCTTAATTTATATTATTCCAGAGGAAATGATTTCCTATTTAAAATTTACTCATATTCTAAATTTGGGGGCTATAGATTAGATTGAAAAAGTACTTATGGAACATTAATTTTAGAGGACAAACTTTGGTTTCGTTTTCTATGAGGAGAGAAACTTTTGTATCAAATTAAACTATTGATATTGAATATGTACCAATTGTAATTTTTTGTGATCCGGTTTTTTGGATGAAACACACACTCAAAGATATTAGTTTATGTTTCATTATATCTGCAATAATTTTTTATAATATGAGTGTTATATATTTTTGAATAATTCAACACATCACTCATGATAAAATCAATTATATTGAAGACAACATTTCATTAGGGATCACACAAAAATAAGAGATACAATTCATTACTTTATCATAATAGAAAATCAAGTTACTAATATTTTTACAAAACATTTAACTTATATTAGATTCAAATTCATTAAAAAGAAGTCAAGAATGATTATTATATGTTGATTTCAAACCATTTATTGTTAAAATAATCTCTACACATTGAAAAACTCCTCATGTAATGGGGAGGGTATTTCATATTTTCTTCATTACCAATTTCATGAGTTATCTATTCCATATATTTTTTGTTTGTTATACCTAAATGTTTTATCAAACATATAATATTTTTTATGAAAGATCTACAATCTCAACTAAAAATTTCCCTGTATAATCCTCTATAGATAAATATCATCCATTATCGATTAAGATAACATAATTTATGGTAAATTTCTATAACTATGCATTTTTTTATTTTTCCTCCCAAGATATATTTTTTTATTTGAGAATGAGATTTCTAAAAATACAGGTTGGTATTGTCTCTTAAGATTTTATCTATAAGAATTAATTTTTTTAGGGTATATTTTTTAATATCATTAATTTTTTTAGATTAAATTTTATTATAAGTAATTGATATTTTCATATGATGAAATTATAAATTTAATTCATAAAAATAATTCATATAAAATATGATTTGACAATATATTTTCATGGGAGACACTTTGTACATTTAATACTCCAAATGATTTTTGGACACTAAAAATCTGAAATTTTTATATAATAATATCTTCTCAAGAAATAAATTCATAATAAGATTTTTAAACCGATCTTCTATGTTCTATGTTAAAATGGTTTTCAATAGAAGTATATTTGGGAGAGTTTATCCGAAGAAGCTCAAAATATCATTCATTAAGGTCAAAGTTCATTTTATAGATTAGTTAAACCATTAGATACATACAAATCTATATCAGGGATAATTCATGAAGAAGGTTATGTTTAATGTTTAATAATATAAAATATCATTAATAATGCTGAAATTCATGTTGAGAATTTAATGATAGGTGGATAAGATGAAGTTCAATAGATGAAATCATTATAATAATATCTTATCAGATAAGAAAACATGGGTGAAACAAAATATATGTAGAAAACTTTGATTAAATAAACCATGATAAAATGATTTTTTCTTAAATATCAAGTGATAAAAATGTCACAAAAGTAAACAAAATGTATTATTGGAAAATTCATAATATAACTATTGTTGTAATTTATGATTATAGTTTTTATTGTACGTATATTATATTTTTCTATTTTATATTTTATTTCTATTACTCTATTTGTCTTTATCTTTTCATTTTTGTAAATATAAAAGGGGAATAAATATATGAAAATTGAGAAATTTTATGTATTTCATGAGATGGGGAGAGATTTATTTTCCTTATATCTCGATAATGTCAAATTATTTTACTCCAATGTAATTTAAATTGAATAAACAGTAATTATTTCTAATAAGAATGAAAATATTTTTTCTTTAAAATATATTTAATATTTTAAATTTCTTATATGTAGTGTTCTTTCCAAAAAAAGGTGATACTATGGAGTTAATTAATTACTTCCTTCCTTTGTTTTGGAAATCATGTTACACTTTATGAGAATCATATTTAATCTTTTTATATGTTGATGAATTTTCACATAATTAATTTCCACTAACTGAAATGTTGGGGAACTTAATGAAGTTTTAGAAAAATATGGTGATATAATCATACATGAAAAACCATATATATCAGATTTAAGATAACTATAGTGATTCTTAATAAATCTATATGTAGATAAAGAAAATCATTAAGACTATCAGTAGATAGAGAAGTTTTTTTCAATTAAATTACAATGGACTCTAAGATTTCTTGAACCCTATTGTTAAAGTAATTTACAACATTGTCAATAAATAGAGTCATCACATAAATTGTTAGAATAATTAAAAAATGGAAAATAAGAGTGATAATTATGAAGGTTTATGTTCATTTTAAATATTTTTAGTTTCTTATTTATGAGAGTACCTCTGATCACTATATTTATTTTCATTCTAAATGTTCTTAAGAATAGTTACATCTTATGAAGATAGGTACTAATTCCCTTAGTATTTTGATGTAATTTTTCAATTATGATCCTCTAGGATTTAGGGATTTTGGTTCTATGAAGATAGAGTATTTATGTACAAAAATACTACACCTACTAGAAAGTTATGTTTAGGACTTCCAAGGATAAGAATTAATACCTTCTGATAGGTATAAAATCGGGGATATCTTATGATAGGTTAACATCTTGAATACTATGGATCTAGTATAAACATCTACCTTACACTTTAGTTTAAAAGTGTGATTTGACAATATTTTTTAAGGAAGTTTTTGGTTTTCTAAACCAATACTCTATATTTTTATCTTACACAATAGTTATATTAATATTCTTAATTATAGTTGTATTCATTTTGGAATTATTATTATGTTTAAATTTACAATATTCGGTATTGAGTTTTCTACTATATGATTTTTATAAACTTCTCACACATATATTTCCATTATGTTAACCATATTTCATAGTTTATATTTCTTTTCCATACATTGTTTTCACTCTGATCATTGTTTTAATTATTTTTCCTAAAACCATCCAAATTAATACTTGAGATTTGGATAAAATTTTTATGTTTTTTAAACTAAAAATCACCCCCATGTTGTAGTATTACTGCCATAATATCATCAGGAAAAAAACAATTAAATGAAATGGGTGGAAACATCCTATATTTTTTAATAAAAAACCGATATTTTATTAGTATATTATCTAATTAATTTATAATAATCCATATTATCAAATGAATTTAGATAGGTATAAAAGAATGAAACCACACAAGTAGAGAACCTATTCTATAAACTCATGTTGAATAATCCATATCCATTATTCACATGAGTAACATCAAATACATAAACACACACACAGAGAGAGATATATATATATATATATATATATGAAAACCAATATAGTCTACTTTAAGTTGTTCAATATTAATACAGGTTAACCAAAATGTTTCTGATTACTGATTGGTTGTATCTGTGTACAAGTGTTCTTACTCACACTAATATTAACCTATCATAAAACACTAATATAATGATCATCAATCATAGATAACCAAGCAATACCAATATTGTAAGGATTACTATTATATAAACTCTCATGTTCTATTAAATAAATAAATTAATGATAAATTATTTTCATTAATATACATTGCATGAAATATAATATACCTAAAAACAATAATTGGTTAACTCTGGGGAAGCACTAACCAAGATAAATTTCTATGTTATGTTATATATTTTAAAAAATACAATTTATCTTTCGTAATCAATGAGTTAAATTTTATTTCTAAATGTAAATATCTAGAAAAAAGAAATTTATCACTTATTAATAAATAAGAAAAAAGTCACATATAATCATTTATATTTTAAAAAAATGAAATTTATCTCATGTATTATATAACATAATTTTTAATAACAATGTTATATCATTTAAAGAATAAAATTTATCTCAATTATGAGATGAGATAACTTTTATATATGTTGATAAATATTTTATAAATTAAACTTTATTTCATTCGTGCGATTAAATAAACTTCACATTAAAGAATAATTTTTTAAAATAAAATTTTTCTCATATATAAAATTTATTATATAAATTAAAGTTATCTATATGGAGGCCTATATTTTTATGTTTATGGTGCTTCCAAATTTTTAGCGATTTTGTTTAGGAAGAGAGAAACTTTTGAGTTCTCCATTGTATTCTAGGTTCAGTGTTTTCCCTTGGGTTGTAATTTTATAATTTTTAATGAGTGTTGGTTTTTTAAGTATTTCATGTGTTAATAGAATGTTGTTATTAATTATATAATTAAATAATTAATTTTAAATGATTTAATTATATTTAAATAAATTGTGTTTCTTGATATTTTGTTACAATGACATGGATATATTAGATAATTTTTGAGTAATTTATTTATGTGGTTGAAAAGATTGAGTTAAAGGAATTTATAAGGTTGATTATATTAGAGGATTTAACACAATTTAAGTAATTGATCATTGGTAGTTCATGAATTACATTGATGAAGGGTGTTAGTGGAAATTGAATGTATATGAATAAGGAAATAAAGAATTTTAAGTTGTACAAAATTTGTTGAGAAGAAAACCAACTATTGACTTTTTTTCGTAAAAAATTTAATAAACCATTTTGTGGATCCATTATATTGAATTAGATAAGGATGAATAAATAATGGTATTATAGTTTAACAATTAATGGGGATTAAAAAATAATTGATAAATAATGATCATCAAGGAATCGAGGTAGGTTACTCAAATTTTAATTACATTAATAATTCTGTTGAAGTTATTAGGACTATAATTTTCCTTGTTAGGTAGACAATTTCATTATAATCTAAAAAAATTATTTTTTGGTAAAATTACTTTGTAATGATTGAAAAACATGGGAATAGTGGAATAAATATTCATGTTGAATAATTGAATGGAAATAGATTATAAACATGATGAGTTTCCATTAAAATCAATAATATTTTTAAGAGTTAAAGATATTGTTAGATATATTATTCAATGAATAAAGGATATGAATTGGTTGTGATATAAAATGATGAACGATATAATTGAATTTAAATTTATGTATTTATTGTAGAATTTTGTTTGATACATGAATAATTTGAATTTTTTTAATAAAAAATCATAATTATTTATAGAAATTTAGGAAATATTTTTTCACTCTCTATGTTAACCTTATAACCTAGAATAATAGAAATTTTTAGAAAATTATTTGAGGTGAGAATATGGATCTCACTTACCTCCGCACGGGCCATGCCACTTCGACATCAATTCATGCCAGAATCTAAGAAATTTTAAAGAAGTGACTTTAAGGGATGGGAAATGAGATTATAATAAGATAAATGGGGTCATGAAATTAATAAATGGGCCATTATTTAACATAGATTCATAAGTAATCTATGGAAATGAGTTACTAAGGGTGATGGGTTTTCTATAGGGATATTCCATAATGGCATGATGTTTCCCCACTTTTATTAGGTGCTTTTCTCTACCTATATAGTGTCATTAATGAATTTTACCCTAGTAATGAGGTTATGGTTATAATTTATGCTTATGATATAAAAAAATTATTAATATGGTGTGGTTTTAATCCCTAGGACATTCATTTTGTTAGACCAAGGAGGGTATGTGGTATAGATTATGATGAAACTACTATTCCATAGAACCATTGTATATATGATAGCCTTGGTGGGTTAATAAATGGATAGTGGGGTCTAAATCCATTTTCATTGAGTGATAATGATACCAAAGTTGAAACTATTATTATGTAAATGGTTGTGTTACATGATGATTATGAAAATTATGATGTGATGTTAGAGTTGATGGTATGGATAGACATGATATATATGTGATATCCAGTGCAAAAAATGATGGTTGTGAAAGAGAGTGTCCTTAAGGGTGGAAACCCATTAATACAATAAGATTCTTTGATGGCGTATAACCATTCAAAAACTATAGATTATGGGGTGAAGACTCTCTAATGGTGGCAACCTTGACATCCATCAAAATTCACTATAAATGGATGGTGGATTAACTAATAAATGGTGATATCGTAGAGAGTTCCCTACGGTTCGATATCTACATGGTATAGGTGAAGTTATAATGATATCCTGATGGGGTAGACCACTACTTGGATATGGAAGTCATAGTGTTTTCTATATTGGTGGTTATGTGATGGAATATAAGGAAGATAATATATGGTTTGAAGGTTGTTATCAACTAGTTTGGAAAGAATGTGGTGGGATATTTTACCATTATAAGATGCTTGTATTTTTTATTCCATATATAGATGAATTAGACAGATTGAATTCATATGGTCACATGAAATTTATATAAAAAAATATGCTCAATATATTTATATACTCACCCAAAATTTATATGAATTTTTTCATAGATTATATGGAAAGAGTTTGTGTTGGTTTTGGGTGACCATATTTCCAGATATGAGATATTTATTGTATTAAGTTATTGGGTTATATCCTTGTAGAGGTATATCATAGATATTAGTCTTATGGTAGTTTTTTCAGTATATATTATCACGACATGACATGAACTTATTTATACTCTTCATGTATTTTTATTAGGAATTTCATTTTATTATATATATAAATGTATATATTTATTTGTCAATGTTTGATAGCTTCCATAATGGTGTGATATTATACCATTAGTTCTTGTTGCAAATAGGTAATCTATTAAATGTAGGATTTGGGGGATCACATTCTAACCCATTTTTGGCTTAGGTGAAGCCCTATCAAGGGTAGATCATGAAAAAAATAATATCAAAGATAATGTTATATAATGGAGTTTGTATTATGAATTTTCAATTATATCATGGCTAGTAAAGCAGAATCATTTTTTGAATATCATATAAGATGTTCACTAAAGAAACCAACCTGATGTAAAAGAGACTTCATGATTTAATTAAGGACTCTATAACACATGGATAAATATATCTGGGATTTTATTCTAAATACAGAGTATCTTGATTGGTGTGAACTAATTAATAACATATTTTTAGGTTATGATGATTGTGTCTGGGTTTATTTGGGTTATTGACCATATGGGCTGAATGATATGATGATATGGTTAGACGTTGGTTTTATATTCTCATGTGTTTAAAAATAAATTCCATATATCCTTGAAATTATATCAGTTTATCTATTTAAATTTTTTTAATTTGTACACCATTAATTTTTAGTTTATAAAGTGTAGGTACAACCAGAACTAGAGGCTATGCATTTAATAGTAAAACCAGGAGCTCTATGGGATTAGAAGATAGCCTTCAGTGAGTTTAAAAATCAGAAATTTCCAAATATTGATGGGATTGTTGATATTTATAGGATAAAGTTCTCCCTATAGTAGGTTGAGGGAAATTTTTAGTTAATATTGAAGGTTCATTGTAACCATGTTCATTTGGTGGAGAATTTCTATTGTGGTTTGGCATATCATTAGTGGAAAAGTTTCTAAGAGATCATGAATATTATATGATTGGACGAAATCAATTCCATAAGTTTTTCAAACAAATTTCTATAAAATACTCTAAATCTCATTAAGAATCAATAATTGTTGATGATAAATGAAAGTTAATTCTCTTAAATAGAAACTGAGAGTGTATTTTATTTATTTAATGTGATATGTTCTCAATTTTATGATAGATGATATGTTAAGAGATCGTTATTTCAAGAGGGGTCTAAATCCATAGATTTATAGGCAATGAGTTATCTCTTCTAAGAGTTACTTCATAGAGATATTATAAAAGGTTGAAATATAAGATAATTTTTTAATGAGTATGGGACCTTTTTTGAGAAGTACCTAACGTGATATTTCTATGATTGGAGTTAGATTTGGAAGCTATTAATTTGTAAACAAATCATGGTTTATTGAAAATATATAGAAGTTTGTTACTAGTGGAATGTAATTTATTCACTTAGTTAAATACACATCCATCTATTGGTACCTAGTTCATATGATGTTTCTTTATTATTTCTTAACTCATCGCTATTCTATATGCTGCAGTTTTCATGGTGGGGGATAGAGAATAAATAGAGTGTGAGAGTTGACATACCTTCACATTAGCCTCTACAATAGAATTTTCCATAAAATAGTATGATATATTACACTTTGGACCATAGGCATAGGTTTGTGTTATAAGAGGATATTAGAATCGATCTTAGTAGAGTGCTGACTAAGCATGATCAAGATTATGGCCATAGGTATGATAAAGAGGATGAATTATTAGTGGAAAATCCAGGCTATATATGTTCAACGTGTGGAGGGATGACAGGTTGTTCAAGGTATGATTTCCATTTACTCTATCCTTATATCTATTTTTATTGATTCTAGCACCAAACATTCCTTTATCATCTATGCGAGGCCATTTGGGTTAGTTACTCTAGTGGAAGGTTGAACAGGGTTGGATAAAGTGGGAAATTGTGAATTAGTTGTAACTCCTCGACCCTAGTTACCCAGAGTCGGTTAATTATTACATAACATTGGAATGATCGCAAAAGATCAAATCTCGAATGACTGATTAGTTTAGTAGCCCTGGAAACACTAGATATATTCATAAGTCTTACATTACATCATAAAATTAAAAGTTCAACATCTTGTCTCCATAGACCACACTCATATCCCCTCATACTATCCTTGTAGGTCATTCATAAAATACATCTTCACATCCTGGGAAAAATAAAACATAGAAAGGGGTAAGCTCAGATGCTCAGTAAGGATAACAATATAGCAGAAAATTTCATAAATAAGCATAAACATTTAAAGAAATGTATAACTAAAACAAAAGACTTTTAAACTTGAACATCAGCATAATATGGAAAAAATAAAATAAACAAATTCCATTTACTAATTCACATGGATATTCTACTAGTCAAATAATCACCTACAATATCAATATCCACTTTCATAATAATGGATTTCATAATGCCAGACTATCATAACCACATAGTCAAGGCCTTGTTCCATGACTAAAAAAAATATTTTGTCAAGGCCTTGTGCGAAGACAATATTTTGTCTTATTAGACCTACCGATGCATCGAGGAGCTATAGTAGTCTCCACGTGTCACTTACTAAGTCCAATGCATTCCTCATTTGAACAGGTTTAAACATAACATAATCATTCGTATTAAAACTAGCATAAGAAATGTCAATACTTTAACCATAAACCATTAATGTTATAAAAATTACACATCCACAGTCAAACATATCAAAAAACCTTCAATACTATATGGATGTTTTGTATCATAATAAATCAACTTCAAATAAGCTTAAAATCCAACAAAGGATGTTAACATAGATGAATTGAAAACTATTTGAGAGAAATATCTATTTTCATGAAATCATTTAAAAGTCACATAATTATAAAATAAAACATTTACTTTGAAAATATTCTTATAAGCTTGTAATGGAAGCTACAATGATTTTATAATGGAAGAAAATAGTTGAACCCGCCTTATATGTAAAAAAAGTCATTCCTACCTTAATTTTGTTGCAAAGGATAAAAAGGACATTGTTTGGAAAATGATGGAAAGATTCCTTTATAAAAATCTTATAAAAATTCAAACAAGGGTATAAATGACTTCAACCCATAGTGTATAAAATAGTAAGAATTTTTTGAAATACATTTTTAGGAAACATGGATGTGTATGATAAATAGGTCCTAGTAGATACTTATATAAAAACAACCTCGGATAATAAGGAGATTGTAGAATTAACCCTTACCTTGTATTTTTCTTTGGTCGAGGGTAGGTTAACCTTCTATATAATGGTGAAATAATTTTTATTAAATTATACATGAATCATATACATTAATATTATATCATATATGATCTTTTAACATCGTTTTGTTAATAATATCTTAGTATTATCGTCGTTTCGGGTGTTCACTTACTCATTTTCTTTTATATGTTTTGTTACATAAGTCATGTTTGTTATACGTAGGTTGTATATTTTTCATATACATAATGATATCAAGTAATTAAACATTATTTTTAATCATCAAATGAAAATTAATTTTGGATTGATACGATGGGGAATGAATCTCATCACATTCGTGGAGACGGTAATCCGTACGTACACACGAGCGACAATATCATTCTTTTGATATTAAAATATTATATAATTGGATGGTGTATCATATATAAAGAATAATTATAATTTTATATTTATTATTTACATGAATTAAACATCATTATTATACCCATCAAAATAATAATGTATTGAATAACAATTACACCACGACGTGGAGACGGTAAGTCGTACGTATGCATGTATGGTGACATGTCATTCAAGGGATGGATAGAATAATGAATTTATTTGTTCCATATTTATAATAACATAAAATTATATATAATATCCTGGAGTCATTATTTAAAAATGGAAGCAACAAAGAAAAAGTAATTGGAAGAAGAAAGGATCTTGAAAGAGGTGGTGAGATTTTTACCTCTTCTTCCGGTTCTTCCTTTTGATTTGATCAAAAGGGCTCCATAAGTTGGCTTTCTGACTAAAGGAAGACATCTAGGATGAAGTTAGGGAATGTTAGAGGATATTTGGGTAGGTTTTGGCCTAACCAAAAGACTTTCAAGTTATAAATTTGAGAGAAGGGGGGGTGCCCATTTATAAGAGGGGTGAGGGGCACCTTAGGAAAAACATAAAATATTATTTTATAATGTATTCATATTCGGTTTATAATGGATACAAAGTGACTTATTTCTAGGATAAGGAGGGTATGGGTAGAAATCCTTTCTACCAATATATTTTAGACATGTTTGGGTCACTATATTAACCTTATAATTTATATTTAACTCTTAGTTAAATAGTTTGAAATTTTCCATGTCTCTTTGTATTTTTATATTATATGGTTAATAAACTTACTATAACAAGACCATAGAACCCCAAGTGGATAATTATTAATATATATAACCTTATCTAAGTCTTTTTATCTAACATTGTATTTTTAGGAATAGAATATCAATTAATAATATAATATTTTATTTAAATACTCCTTTATGTCAATTTTGACACTATTTAATAATTTATTTTTGATAAACTCCTAAAAACAATATTAATTAAAAATAAATTCATTTGATCAATCCTAACATGTCATAGGAACCTATAAAAAAATTTATGGCATCAAAACTCTCAAATTATATTTATTTTAACATTTAGAATACCATTTATTTGATTCTTTCATTAATATGGAAAATACTGCATCATCATTATATTATAAATAAATTTAATTATTAAATGTCTAAAAATTATAAATAAAATATAATTATGTATGAAATATTTTTTTATTTCTAATTAATATTTATAGTCCAATAGATAACATATATAACCCTATGTAAAAATTGTTTTACTAAAAGATATATGCTTATGTCATTTTTGTATTTACTTTAAGTTAATTAATATAAAGTGTCATTATCACATACAAGTGGTTCCATGGGGTCCCAAAATCGACCCCAAGGATGCCCATGGTCGGAACTGAATCATCGAATAGGTTTAGGGCACGTTTTTGGGAAATTTAATATTATTATAATATTATTTTTTACCCTTATTTACCGGTTTTACCCTTTAATCATGGTAAATAAAATATTTACCGAAGTAATTATTCAAAATGTATAAAAATAAAAGTTATCTATTTACAATATTTAGACCACATGATTCTAAATATAAAATCTATTTTCCTAAATTCAAACCATAGAAGTAGTATATATTAATTTAAAAATAATTGTCATTGTTAAAACAAAAATTGTGTTTTTAAGAAATAATAACTATCAAACGATTGACACTTGTTAATGTCTATTTTAAATTTAAAATTACGTCCAATGAACAAAATTGGATTAAATGGTAAAAATATATTATAATTATTCTTTAAACCCACTAAATAGTATAGTTTAGAACTATAAATTATTTTGATTAAAAAAAGTTGTTTTTTATTAAAGTTTATATTTTTCACTATTCATAAAAAATTAGAAGTTCTCAGAAAAATACCAAATATTCATCCTAGGTTAATTTTGATATTCCGAATAAAAAAATGAATTCCATTTTAAAAGTTAAAATTTAAATAATTTCAAAAGGTGGTTATTACTATTCATAATAGCTAGTTTGATTGGTTGTGGTGTGTTAGAACTCGAAGTTGCGTACAACACACACTAATATATTATTCAAAGAGAATAATACCATTAAAGATTGGGGTGTTACATTAGTTTTGGTGGAAGATTTATTTTCATATAAATTAGTATTAATAAAATTAAAACTCTATGAAGTCATTATGGGGATGGATTGGTTATACATTATTAAATATTATGTAAAGTATTATAGGAGGAGCATGATTTTATCTATTCTAGATGTTGATCATGTGGTATTTTTTTAGGAGAAATATTTCTATTTTGGAAAATATGTATTGATCCATAGAGTATTACATCCTAGAAATTTATTTTGACTCTTGGTTTATTTGACCCAAATATAGAGAAATTTCCATGAGATGTGAGAGATTATGTGGATGTGTATTAAGAGGGGAATATGGTATACCTTTAAGGTGAGAGATTGAGTTTGGGATTGAATTGTATTTGTGGGTTTCTCTTATTTCCATGGAATCTTTTTATGTAGATATTATTGATATCAAAGAATTTTGAACCCATATTGATGAGTTATTTCAATGAGGTTTCATTCAACATAGCATGTCTCTTTGGGATTCTCTAGTATTGTTCACAAATAAAGAAGATGGAATTGTGGTGTTTTTTATAGATTATCTATTTTTTTTAAAAGTGATGGTGAATAAATACTATCATGTTACTTGAATATATGCCTTGTTTTATCAATAAAGGGGAGAAATTTAGTACTCTAAGATAAATTTATTATCTCTATATCATTTGATGAGGTTTAAACATGATGGAATCCGTAAAAAAATTCAGAGTTTATATGGATAATTTTTTTAGTGATGATGTTTAGAGTTATAAACTCACTAGAGAGGTCTATCGGTCTACTAAATAGGGTGTTTCAGTAAATCCCTAACTATTTTATGGTTATCCTCATTAATAATATTTTAGTTTGTTATAAAATGGATAAGGATCATGTTACACATCTCAATAAGTTTTAAGAGTTAATTAGGGAGCATAAATTTTATAGTATTATTCCAAAGTATTGGTTTTGGATTAATCAAGTTAATATTTTAGGAAATATTATTAATGATCTTGGTGATGTAGTGAATCTTGGAAATATTGAGTTGGTTTTTTAACAGAATCCATTTTCTAATGTTTATATGGTAAATATTTCATTGGATTGGTTGGTTATTATTGTAATTTCATATCCAAATTTCTAGTATTGTATCATAATTCATATCTTTGACTAAGAAAGGGAATGTTTTAATTTTAAGTATAGATTTTCTGGAGAATGTAAAAGACAAAATGAGAAGTAGATAAGTGATTTGGTTCTCTAGTTTCATAAGAGAGTTATTAATTATGTTGATAATTTTTTTTATAATTGGGGTTTTAGTTGTGTCTTAATGAAATTTAGAGTAGTAATTAGATTTGTTTTAATGAAATTTTATCTCTATGAACATATTTCTGCTCACATCGATGTTTAGATTTTCGTAGAGGTGTTTGTACATAATCATTAGAGGATTTGTTTATTCAGGTAATATTTTTATTTCCAATTATAAAATATTGAGTTATATATTTTCTCACAAAGAAATAAATTTATTCCCAGATGGAAATGTTATTAAAACTCAAGGAATGGGTAATGTTGTGGTAGACACATTAACTAAAAATCAATATAGTGAAGATTCATGTTGGATGAGTGAGAAATAAAAAGTGATGAAGTTATTGGTATCTATTTATCTTAGATTTAAATAGAATCATGAAAGAGTTTTCCTTTTTATATGTTAATGGAATCCTAGTTGGTGCATCAAGAAGAGGAGTTGCATCAAAGAGATCTTGAGGTGCATGTGTGGAGTGGTTATATCGTGAATGGTGATGTTATGAAAGGTTTCTAAAAGGTTGAAGAGAATCATGTGTTTTTCATTAGAATATTATTTATTCCCCGTAGTATATGAGAAGTGGTAACTTTATAATTTTATATTTAATATTTAAAATTAAATATAGAAGTATAAAATATATATCACACTTGGAAGAGATGGTTTTGGTTGTAATTGGTGAAGATGATTATAACTGAGTTTGATTCTCAATGTCTTGTCTTCTAGTATGTGAAATCTAAACATAATGTTTTGGTAGGATTTTGGAATAACTTTGAAATTACTCAATGTAATTAGGGTTAATTTTAAATTTATTTTTTTATAGGCCCAATGTCTTCCTTGATATGATTTGATGTTATTTAGGCTGATATAGATAAATTGATATTTGACTCAATTATTACCAATTAAATAATACTGCAATGTTGATAGTTAAAAAAACATTTAGGGAGAAATTAGTGAACATTAATGGTGTCCAAACTATGATAGTGTATAAGCATGATGATTGGTTTATATCAGATATGTGGAAATGATATTAGCATTCTTTTAGTACCCAGTTGTTCCCTAGAAAATTATTTCACACATCGATGAATAGTGAAAATAAACAGATGATCCATACATTAAAGGATATAATGAGAGCATGCATCTTATATTTTATAGGATCATCACTGGACCATTTATCATATGGGTACTTTTTTAATAATAATATTTTTCATTAATCTAGTTGTTTGGAACCCTAAGAGGATTCTCAGGGATGTCTATGTCATTCGGCTCTATATTGGGTAGAGTTTAGTGAAGCAATTATGGTTGAGTTAGAGATATATTAAGATATGTCAAATTGTTTGAAACTATTTTAATATCTCATACGGATTACTTAGAGTAAAAAAATATTATATGTCTTATAGGATAAGGTTGTTGAGGTTTACAACTAGTGATCATGTGCTTTTATGAGTTTTACCTTGATGTGTAAATTAAATAATTAGAAAGGGAAAAACATTGTCACCAAAATTTATTGATCTATTTGAGGTCTTAGAATTGATTATATATTTGGATTATTGGAATGTTCTACCTACATAGAAATCAAATTTACACAACATATTTTATGTGTCACATCTTTAGAATTATTATAAAGATCTGTAACATGTAATTGATTTAAATGATGTATATATTGAGGATGATATAGAATTTAGGGAATACCCAATTAAAATTTGGGACCATAAACAAAAAATATTATAGGAAATGTTATTTGGTGTGATTTATTTAGTGATAAGGTAATATATAGTAAAATACATTAGAGAGAGATACATATATATGGTTTCAGTATCCTTAGTTATTTTGAGTTGTGCATATTGAATTTGATGTGTAATATTGTTGTATTGATGATAGTTGAATGAAGTTATTGTATGATAATTTATACTTTTTATGATTTTGGTTGTTGATTTTCAAGGATGAAAAGTCAAAAAAGGGGCGCATAATGCAGAGACATAAATTTTTATTTTTTTGGAATTTAAAAATGTTATGGGGTTTTAGTTAATTGGATTAAATGAAAATTTTATGGATTTTGAATAGAATTTTAATTATTCCATTGGATTCAAGACATGAAATTTCTCCTTGGTTGGTAATTTGGAAATGTTGAAGGTGTGTGTGTTTCTTGGCGGATGTCGAGTGTTAATGGAATTTTATTAATAATTATTTAATTAAGTAGTTCATTTTAAATTAAATACATATATTTAAATGATTTATATTTTCATTGTATTTTTGTGGTGGAGATTGGGGTATATCAAATGGTATTTTTAATTTGATATTTATGTGGTTTAAAATATAAGGTTGGGAAAATTTAATATGGTTGACTAAATGAAATGATTTAATGGAATGTAATGAAATTTATAATGGGTAGTTATTCCTATTATTGATGAATGTAGTTTGAGGAAATTTAATATAAATGAATATCAGATGAATTAATTTATATCATATGCAATATTTGTGGGAATAAAAACCAATATTCTCGTCATTTTCCTCTCAAAAAAGAGATAAACCCTTGGTGGGGGTGTTGTAGTGGATTGGAGAAGGTTGAGAGAAGACTAAGATTGTCATTGAACAATCAATGGTGATCAAAAAATAATTTATAAATAATGATCATGTTTGAATTATGGTTGGGGACTCAAATTATTTTCCCTTTAATAATACCAATGAAATTATCATTCTTATGATTTTCTTTATTTGGTAGATAATACATTATAATATGAATAAATGATTGTGTAGTAAAATGGTTTTGAGATGATTGAAGAGTAACAGAATGGTGGATTAAAAAATATTTTTGAATAATTAAATTGAGATGGATTTTGGAATTGATGGATTGTCATAGAAATTGATAATTAGTTGAAATGATTTTGATATATTTTTAGATATGTTATTTAATAAATAAAGGATATGAATTAATAGTGATTAAAAATAGTGAATAGTGAAATCCAATATAAATTTATTTCATTTTTTATATTTTTTTTTAAATTCATATGTAAATCATTTGGTATTTCATTATAGTGGGAAAAAATTTGGTCATTGGTTATAAAGATTTACTAAATATTTTTTTAAATCTTCATATTGAACTTATATCCAAGAATAATGAAAATGTGTGGAAACCACTTTATAGGTGATTGGATGAAACTCATTTTTCTTTTCATGGGTTATACCACTATGTAAAGGGTTCATGAAACTATTTGGTACATTTTAGGGAATTGGTTAAAGACATTCACCCTATGTGGTTGGCTATCTTGGTGTCACTTTATTGAATGTTTTTATTTTTAACTTCATAAAATATTATTCCAGTGTGAGTAGGAACAATGTTTAATCTATATTTTCCCTAAATTTTACTCTCGTTGAACCATGAAACATCTATCCTAAAATGTAAAGAAAAAATACAGATGAAAATTTCAAGTGGAGAGGATTGGGTCTTGGATTGAGAAAGAACCGGTTACACCACGCAATTCTAAAGTAAAAATACTGAATTTGATAGCTTCTGTGACACAAAACACTAAGCGTGTATGGGAATATAATATCTCAAAAATTTAAAATATAATTAATATGTTACATAAATTCAATCTATAGCGTGAAATTCACGTAATGCTGAGTTTAGTTGTGTTACACGCAATAATGATTTTCTTCTATGGCATGCATTACCAAACAAAAATATATTATTAAATAATATTGTCATTTAATTTAAAAAGATATAACCTAGATGTTAAATTATTTTTTATGAATACTGTTAACTAAATAAATAAAATATATGTTTTACACATATATAAAATTAATTCATTGGTTACAAATTATTTAGAAATAAATATATGAACGAATTGAATATAAAGGGAATGTTTTTATAGAAAACTATTTTTTCCTCCCAAGGGACTTTCATTTTAAGAAATTAAATTACTTATTGAGTTATATAAATGTATTATATATATATATATTAAATATTTATAAATATATTTTTTACATTTATCCAATAGATTTAAAAGGAATAATATGAGAATAAAATAAAATTTATTCATAGAAACATATATTTTTCTAAAAAACCTTTTACCACCATTTAATGGTGCACCTATTTTAAATATGAATTTTGAAACTTTAATAAATAATATATTTCAAAATAAAATTCATATTTGAAAAAATAAAATAAAAAATATCTTATTGATAATGTTTGGTATTTTTTTGTGAAGGTACATATTTTGATGAATACTGAAAAGTACTAACTTTCAATTCAAAACTTCTTTAGTGTCTAATTTATTTTTGAGGTTAAATAATATTATTAATTTGTTTTAAAGTTTAATTAGATTTTTATATTAATAAATCCAATTTATTTAATTTTAATCAATTTCACTTTGAAATTTAATATAAAAACATAGCAAATTTTGGAACAATATACGTTAAAAACATGTTTTATTATCCCATGGATATGATTAACTTTAAATTAATTTCTATCACTTATGTGATTGAAATTTTGAAAACTGGATTAAATATTTTGAATCTTCATAATTTATAATTTATAATATTTTCAACATATTTTTTGACCAAAAAAGACTTTTGAAAGTAATTAAAATTAATTACATCAATTAAGAAAAAAATTTCTTAACAAGGGACTAAACCTTAAAAAACATCCAAAATGACCAAGAAAATTGTCTAGAAGTAACTTTTTGTTCATATTTAGACCCTATCCTACCTGGGATATATTTTGTTTCATTATTGTATCCAATTTTTATTATAAAAACATGCGTCAAATTCCCTTTTCAAAAATTTATTATAATTCCACTCCTCCTCCACTATAAAAAGTTACCCATCCCTCCTTCTTCCTCAAACCTCTTAAGACACATTGAATCAACCATGATATTCCCAAAATTGATCATGAATTCCATATCCTCGTCCCAGAATAATATAATTGGGTATAAATCCATCCAAGGAAGTCTTTTGAGGAAAACCAAAAGGAGTTACCTGAATAAAAGGTAACATCCTTCCTTAATCACTTTAGTTTTATTTCTTTCTGAGAGCCTTAAATTATCCTTTTCAATGATTATATTATAAAAAATTTATAATCAATATACTAAAAATTTTTTATATTGTTTCAACCTACACTTATGCACACATCCATCAAATGGGTAATGAACTTACCATTTATCTGTACGGTGAACTGCATCCTCACAAAATGATGTCATTCTTTTTTCGTTTACCACAACTCATAGTTGGAAATTATGATGGATGCACTATTTGTATATAATATATGTAATTTATATAATTTATTTATTCTTCTTTAATTCTTTTATAACACATTCATTTATGTTTTCCATTTTGTTTAAATATGATAACATCATTTGTGGAAGTGTGGACTACCGCCTCCTCAAAGAGATGTGATTCGTTCAAACTATACATGGAATGTAAAAAATAATGGTTTAATAAACATATATGAAATATATATTATAATTTAATTATAATATAATTTTATATAATTTTATTTTCATTCTTTTTATATGTCGAAAAATGAAATTAGTGCTCATGCGTACACACAACCTATTGTCTCCATGTATGGTGTGATACCTTTATTATCACAAAATATTATATATTATTCTAAATACATATATAATTATTATATATGATATTTAAATAATTTTTTAAATTCTTGAGATTTTGTAACCATGATTGTAACAACAAGTAACCATTCAATACATACTCATATAACTATGAAATTAAAACCTGGAATAGTGAAAATAATGAAAGTTTACTAACAAAAATGTAGTAACATATTACAATAATATCATGTATGATAACATAAATATTAATATGGTTAAGTTATTATCATGTTCAAAATCATTATATAAGAAGTCAATGGATGTTCGGCTAAAAAGGAAATGTACGGAAATGAGTTTTCATCTCACTTTTTACATCCATGAGATAAATTTCATATTCACCACATATTTATTTTATGTGGTGTATATACTAAACATTTTTATATATTATAACACGAATTTTTTATATTAATTATATTTTTTGTTTTAATTTTATTTATTTCTTCTAAGGTTTTTTAAGTTAAAAGTTACCACGTTTTAAATAATTTTATAACCCAACTTTTTTTATTTGTGTTATATTAGTCCCTAATTGTAGTTAATATTTAAATATTATATGTGTAATCAATTATTACTATCTATTTTAGTATTTTTAGTTTTTTATGTTAATTTTCATTTGACGCACATTATTTATTCATTTATTGATTCTCACATCAATGTTATGGTCATTCCAAAGGTTTAATTCACAATCACATATTGTTCAGGATTGTTTACACTTGAATTTCCAATATAGAAAATTATTTGACCATTGCCTAATAAACATTTTAATTTTCTTGCTCCCTTTTCATTCATGAACCTTTTCACATAATAGTACCATTTTATCACTTTTTGATACTTAAAATGTTTTAAATTTTTTTTAAGAAAACCTGACTTCATTTCTCACATTATTTGGAGAACATGTTTTCTTCTAAAACCCCAACTTTTAAAAAAAATCAAAATTTTTTTTAACCAATACAGGTTGATTTATAAAATAAACTTTTACCATTTTTTAATTTTGTAAGATTTTTCAAATGTATATTCATATCATTTTCCAAACAAGTTACTTTTCTAACATTTTTAAAATGAAAAATGATTGTTCTTTTTACATTGTACTACATGTACATATTTACTCGCCATCCTTTATTGGAAACATCCCTTTCATGTTTAAATGGATTTTTAAATAAATTTTTTCAAAAAGTTATTTTCAAAGAAACGTAGTTTCAAATTTTTTTAAAAAAATGAAAAAAATATTTTCCTCAAGAATGTTTTCAAATAGTATTTTTATAGTATTTCTATTCATAAATTAAAACATTCCATTATTTTTTAATCCACTTGAGATACATTTTATTGATACCATCCTTATTCTTCCTCTAGATGGTTTATGATTTATTTAAAAAAGGGTAGTAATTGCATTCAATACCTTTATTCCTTTGTTAGTCCCCCTGAAATATATAATTTCCTATGATCATTGGATATTGAATTTACCCAAATATCCAAATAATCTATCATGGAAATGATTATTTCCTAAATCAAATACAATTTTTACATATGGTCTATACTTTTAAAGTTATATGATTAATTGGGTAAATATTGATAAATATTTATCTTCTACACTATATGGATATTTGATAACATAAATTGTTAAATTTATTATTCGATATATGTGGAATGCTTTAGATAGGTACGAAATAGGTGGGGCCAATTTTTATATATTCCCTAGATGCATCGTTAGTCTCAGTAGAAGAATTAGTTTTCTAGCCTATGCTAATGGTTTTTTCCACTTATTATGTTATAAACCATATTGTGAAATTTCTTGATGGTAAATGTACCATTTACCTTAGAAACATGTCATCCAATAATTTAGAATTTCCTAAATTTAGATTAATTTATTATTTATCTATCATATTTTTCTTCGACTTATCTATGGATTAATTTTATTCTCAATTCATTGATTAAATGGCATGTGTTTTAGTTATTTTCCTTTCCATATTTATTATACCTTATCTAGTTATTTTAATGGAATGTGTTTTCAATTATTTACCTTTTTATATTTTTTATGCACTTCCTTCTCATTTTACTGATTACATGGCATGTGCATTCAGTTATTATCTTGAAATATTGCATATTCTCATTGATTCATTGCTTATTATACGCTGTATATTACCTTTACTGAGAATTTGATCTTACCCTTATTTTATTTCCATTCCATAGGTATTCAATAAGTGTACTAATAAATATATTCAGGCATAAGCAAGATGTAATAAAGTTATTACCCAAGAAAATAAATAAATACATTTTAATTTTTGTATTTATTTGTAATACAAGGCTCATATATATATCTAGTTTACCAAGACAACTAAATTTTTCACTCCTATGGGATTTGATTCCTTATAATCATGTAAGTGTAATGGTATTAGACATAAACTTGAGGCTTACTGGGGTCAGGTCACAATAGTTTCTATAAGAGTATGTTTAGTAGGAACCATTAATACTAGAATTAGTAAACATAGATTAGAGAACTTAACCCTAAGATAGTCTTTGAGGACATGTATAGAAGAGCATCCAAGAATTTTATTAATATTGATATTATGTGGTATATTCTAGTAATAAATATCTATCTTGATACTACAAGTGGATTTAGTTCTGTTATAGATCTACTGAGGTGTAACATCTCCAACAAGGGGTGTTGGATTTGACTCAGTATAGCTGGTTACATAAAAATGGGCCTTTCTGAGCACCTGGTTTGACACACCCAGGGAATAATCATAATATAACTCACATTTTATTTACAAAAAATTATAAAGTATTTGAATAGTTAATGAAAATAAAAGACCTAGTTTAAACATTAGACCATGGAATAAACTATGTTGAAATAAAAGACTTTAAATATTTATGTATTGAGATTGTGTTGAAAACCATAGTTAAAAGATTATTTATTGATTAATCATATTTCATGTATTTCCATCAGATTTTTTGGAGAGTCATAAGAAATATATTAATATGGTTTTAGAAAAGTCAAACATATATACCAAGTTACGACTCATCAAATCTAGAAAGGCAGCAGGACCTAAACCCATGACTGAAGGATGATAAAGATTTCACACCATCCACTGATATACGCAATGTCCTCGTTAATATGTCATTGTTTTCAGTTAAATAATTTGATGAATAAATATTTATTATGAACTATTATTATAACTTTTTATGTTTCTAAATTAATGTACTAACCATTTTGGATTAGTATCATAGTTACAAAAAATTAGTTACACTTGTTAGTCTTTTATAGGAATTACAATGCATTAAAAGTATATTTTATTTCTTCTGGAATCAAAGTTAATTTTTGGATATCCATTTCTGGAAAAAATGGAGGAATTTGAAATTGATTGACGCACACCCAGATGGTGAAATTTTATTTATAGAAATATATCAAGTAAATATATTTCCTTGTATTATAAAGAATTAAAATAATTACTCATCATTTGAAAAAAGATCAAAGAATAAGATAAAATAAAATGTTGTCACAATACCTTAATACTTGTTGAATTGATGGTTTTCTAAATAATCATAGATTTATGGATTTGAGGCCCTAAAATTTTCAATGATAATTTACTAGAATGTGATTTATGACGTCAATCATTCCCTATAAATATTTATGATTTTCCTCTATGTATGTATCTCTACTTTCTAATAATGGTCTCATACTTAGGGACCTAGTTATATGTTAGTCCATGTGACCTTTGTACATATCATTCTCTATTTTCTATAGTATTTTTTACCAAACCTTATAATTATTTGATATTTCAACATATGAAACGTTAAAAAATCATTACCATGTTTGTGTTTAGATTACAAAGATGCGATTTAATTAAGTTGTGGAGAATGTAACACCCTGAAATTCTAATATAAGAACATTGTATTAAATATCATGTATGACATGAAACACCAAATTCCTAAGAGAATATAATATTCCAAAACTTTAGAATATAATTAATATTTTAAATAAATTCAATCTATAGCTTAAAATCCATGAAATGAGGAGTTAGATTTCATTTTATGTAACTATGATTTTTTTCGATGACTTGCTTTACACATATGACTGAGTTTTACCGAACAAAAATATATTAGTAAAATTATTATTATTTAATATAATAAGATATAACCTAGAAATTAAATTTGTGGTTATTAATAGTATTAAATAACTTATGAAAATCAATAGTTTACACAAATATAAAATGAATTCATTGGTTACGAATTATTTAGAAATGAATATAAAAACCAATTGTATATAGAGGGAATGTTTTAATAGAAAAATATTTTTATCATCAAAATGGTGTTTTATTCTAAAAAAATTAATTAATTAGTCAGTAATATTAATTTAATGTATATATTAAATATTCATTAAAATAATTTTTACAATCATCCAATATATTTGAAAGGCATAACATGAGAATAATCCCAATTTTATACATAAAAACATATATTTTTATAATGGAACTTTTACCACCTGTTAATGGTACACATATATTAAATATGAATTTTGGAAATTTTATCAACATTAAATATCAAAATAAACTTCATATATGAAATAAAAATATAAAAATTATCTTAGGGTGTATTTTTTTGTATTTTTCTGTGAAGTTTTATTTTCTGATGAATAATTAGAAATACTAAACTTTAGTTAAAAACTAATTTTTCATCTAATTTATTTATAAGGTTAAATAATATTTCTAATTGGTTTTCAATTTTCATTAGATTAATTTATTTTATTAATACAATTTAGTTCATTGTAATCAATTTTTCTTTTAAATTGAATATAAAAACATAGTAAAGTTTGGAAGAATTCACTTTAAAACCATACTTTCTCATCCCTTTTTTCAGATTAAATTTAAATTAATTTATGTCAATTATCTACTTAGAATTTTTAAAAATAGATTACATATTTATAAGGATAATAATATATAATTTCTAATAAGTTCAAATAAGTTTTTTTTTCAAAAATATTAGAGAAACTAATTAAAATTAATCACATCAATTAAGAGAAAAATTTGCTTAAAAATGGACTAAACCTTGAACTTAAGGGAAAAATGACATATAAACTTATCTAAAAACCATTATATGTTAATATTTAGACCATATAATCATATTTATATAATTTAGTTTATTATTTAAGACATGTGTCATATAAAAAATGTCAGTGGAATTACCTTTTAAAAAATGTACAAGAATGTCACTCCTCCTCCACCATAAAAAGGAACTCACCCATCAGTCTTCCTCACACCTCTAAAGACACTATTTCTCAACGAATATGTTCTCAAATATATCATAAAATCATCCTATAAGACTCAACATGGTAATAAATTCATCCAAGTAATCCATTTAATGAAAACCAAAATGAGTTATCTGAATAAGAGGTAACATCCTTCCTCAAGCTATGTATTTTTATTTCTTTCTGCTCTACTTAAATTATACTTATTAAATGATTATATAATAACAAAAATATCCAAAATATAAATATATTTTTTTTAATTATAAGATTTACACCTTCTATTACACACACTTCTATCTAATGGGTAATGAACTAACTATTTATGTGTATGGCAAACTACCGCCTCACAAAGGGATGTCACTCAATGTTCCTTTACCACCTCTAATTGATGCACATTAGGATGAAGAAAATATTTATATAATATATATAAAATATTTATAATGTCTTTATTCTTTAATTATTTTATAACATAAAACTTTATGTTTTCTATTTTATGTAAATATGATATCATTATTTGTAGAAGTGTAGACTACTGCCTCCTCAAAGTGATTTAATCTGTTCACGGTATACATGGAATGTATAAAAGATGGTTTTATAAAAAATATATGAAATATAACGAATAGATATATGATACTTTAATTATAATATACATATAATTCATTCAATTTTCATTCTTTTAATATGTCAAGTAAATGAAAATAGTGTTTATGAGTACGTACGGCCTACCATCACCATGAATGGTGAATTAAATTTCATATCTCAAAATATTATGGATTATTATAAATATATATATACTGAATATATATTATATTTAAACCATGGTTCACATTCTGGAGATGATGAAACTGCGATTGGAATAAAATGTAATGAGGGAAAACATGCATGAAGAACTATGAAATTAACAACTGAAATAGTGAAAATAAAGATAGTTTACTAACAAATGGGTAGTAAGATATTATAAAAAGATCATATATGATAACATTAACATCCATTAACTATACTATAGAGCATACCTACTTATACACATGTCACCTCCACGTTATTTCTCACCTATGTGCCAGTTTCCCCTTCATTTTTTCTCTCCCTACCTACTATACCCTCTCCTTGATTCCTACCCACACCCCGACTCTCCTACCCTCCCCATCCCTCTCACCTCCTTCCCCCTCTCCCATCCTTCTTCACACCCCCTTATCTACCTCACCACCTTTGCCTTCGTCTCTGCATCCTCCTCGATGCCTCTCTACCATGTATCCACACCCCTGATATGCATCCCATCCTTCTCACCACTACGCATCCCCGCCTCTCCCATGAATCCCTTCCTCACTGCCTATTCCTCCTAACATTATGAGAGGAATCAATTCATGGATATGTGTAAGCCACGAAATCTCCCTCCACGATGAGAGGTATTAATTTCTCTCCATTTAAAGCTATATGGTCTCAACCTCAAAACCTATTCTCAGATCCGCCTTCTATTCATTCTTTATGAAGGCGTCATTGACAGAGATGAAATTGATAGTGTCTATGCCTTTCACTTTGATCTCCCGAACATCTTGATGAAGCCAGGGATGTGCTTCTAATAAAATTTTGGGGTGAAGGCACTAGGATGGAAAATATTTCAACCTTCTTTCCCATAGTAAGGTCTAACGTGGAATTTTTTCACTTGTGTCCCAAGGATCGATCACTATCTTTTGGAGATGGCGATTTTGGTAGAGACAACAAGTGAAGTGACATGGGGATTCCCTGACAAGTGCCTGATTTGTGGTATATAGTGGCTAAAATATGAGTTGGTGTAGTGATTTTGAATGTTTTTTATATTTAGGCAATTGTGTGACTTTGCATATCTAGATTCAATCGTGTGATTTGTTTCTTTCATTCTGATTTTGATTTTAGATCTATAATCTCTTTTTTTTATAATTAGATTTTGAATAATAAAATAATAAGATCAAAGACTTGATATCATGTTGTGGATGTAATTTGACATACGGAACCATGTAAATTGTTTTCTTCCCATGTTCTTTAATTTTTGGTAGTTCCAAATTTGAATCAAGTTTACTATTTTTTGAAAGAAAATTTCTCCAATTTTATCTATAATTTTATATTTTTCCTCATAGAGTTCTTTGCTAGAATAAAATTTTTTAGTGAACTTTATATTCTGTTATTGTGAATCTATGTAGCTGGTTATGAATTTCTATTAAATTCATTTTGTTTTGATTTTGAAATGATTATATTTTTTTGGAAAGAAATATTGTAATAGTGATAGGTTATGATTATTAAGTGGGATAAAATAATTTAATTTCTTGACTTTATGGAAAACCCCAACACATCGAGGATAATAATATTCTATACTAGGAATCCCTAATTCGACCGCAGATGGCGCTCGTCATAGAGGACATGGATCCCAATGAAGCCCATTCTTAGCCTCTATGGGAGGGGCACATTTTTGTTTCTCCTTAGGCTAAGAGGTTGAAAGAACTTACTTATTTCCCATTGATTTTTTGTTTCTATGAATGTTGCTGGAGTTCATAATTGGTAGTAATTCACTTGTATCACACACCTATTTCCTCTCTTCACTCTGTGATGTTTCCATATTCCTCACATCAGGCTCCAATTTTGCCTTGTGGTATTTTTGGATTATCTAGGATTCTCATCACTATGATTTTGAACATTTTTTTATGGATGCAAGATTCCATCCATCAACATGTGCATGTAAATATCTACATCAAGGGTTCTTATGATTTCTGATATCCCCTTCTAGGTGTCCCCTAGAAGTGATTCCATCTTCGACTGATTCAAGTGAGTTACTACGAACTCCACCGTCTTATCTCTTAATGTGTTCCTATTCAAATTGCAGTATGTTTTCCATGAATAGGATAATTCATGGTTTACAAAATGATGGTGTTTCAATTTCGTATAATATTTTCCATGATTTTTTCGATTCCATATTCTAGATATCGGTACCCTTTATGTTTTTAAATTTGATCCATTATTTTTATTTATTTAAGTTCCTATTTTTATATTTTATGATCTATCACAACTATTGTAAATTAGTTTCTATTAAATATTTTTTCCCTTTTACAACATGCTTGATCAAATATAGAGTTTATTATTATCACAATTATATCGGTAAAAATTTATTATTATTTCTTCTTCAGGGTGGTAGGTCCATGATTCCCCTCTATAGAAGGTATCTCTATATTATTAAATTACAACTTTTACTTAGAATATATCTTCAGGTTGATAAAACGATATTATGTCACATTCATATAATATTTTTTCTATAATGTATGTATTTTCATTATTTATCTTAAATGTTATTCTAACAATATAACTTCATTTCAAGATTGAAACCTAGACTGTGGGTTTTTAATTTACAGCGGATTTATATGAAATTTGATTTTCATTGCTTCAGGGTACGCATTGTGTTGACCTTCATGATATGTGAAAATTGATTTTATTTCTATTGACACAAACAAAAATAGTTTCTAAATTTCTTCCATTGAAAACGCTGAAGAAATCCCCACAAAAAACATACATAAGAATTAAATTAAATAGAATAGTATTGAAATTAATGAAATAAACACTATAATCTAAATGATACATGAATGCATTTCATTGCACCCTTCATAGTAAATCTATATAGACAGAACTTGTGAAAATTATATTTGAAGTAACGACCTTGCAAGAAAGGTTTCATGCCTATACACGAGCGCATCAGTCACCTGCTGCTCTGTCTCAAACAACACCAGTTTCTGCTTCTTCTAGTTCTTCTCAAAATGCTTGTTGTTAAAAAAAGGCCATATGCTCCTCCTCAGTGAGCTATAATCTCCTCCCCTATCACGTCCTCTGGGAGCATAGACATGATGATCATTTTCATCAGGGAGCAGTTTTAGTGGTAGTTCTTTTCCACATTTCAATTGAACTGATTCAGGCTTAAATTCGAGTACTCACGTGTCTCCGTGCCAGTTATAATGTGTGGGTACTTTGAAAACAGCTTGAAAGCCATCACTCATCTTTCTCACTTACATTTAGCTCCCATATAACTTTTATTTTCTTAAGATATTATAGATGTATCTTAGGTATGTTCTTGAATTTAATTTCACTATGTATAGTACTTCATGGTTATCTATATTAGGTTTTTCCTTGAATGATATCTCACGAATATACCTTGAGGTATGTTCTTGAATTTCATATTTTTATGTACTATAATTCACTCAATGTTTTACTCTTCACTACTATCATTTTGGTCAGTAGATCAATGATTCTGAGATGTATAAATAGTTTTCATTCATGTTATGGTATGTTCTCCTCATTCCATTTAACCAATTTTTAATAGCTCTATTTGAGAAATACTGAAATGGGGGTTGTATAGTATCCTTTTTCGTTATTTTTTTTATTTGTCCTTGGTTCCAGATTAGTGAAGTCTCGTATTTACAAATGCACTCGACACACTGCCTAGATATCTTTTTTAGACACTAATAGTTGATTATATCATTCACACATAGGACTTTCAAATATTTATCCACTCACCCATCATATACTTTTTGGGATACATAAAAAATAAAATAGATGCATCCATGTCATCGTCACACTTGATGGTCTTGGGAGACCATACAGTGAGCATGAAATAACCATTTTCCACCCTCATATATTCCACAGTTGTTCAGTTATTTATGCCAATAGGTTTTATTCTCCTCATGGACAGGTTAAATAATTTGTGGAAACTGTATTATTTTCAATGTCCATTTTTCATATTCTTGTTATGCATGATACATGTTTGGATACCCTATGTACTATGAAACTTTCCTAATACCTTCTTCCATTTCTCTATAGCATAATAATTTATTGGTGATAGGTGCATTGTTTTCTCTTATTCCCTTATAAATGCATTTCATTTATAATTTTAAAAAACCATTATTGTATGAATATTCTTAATCTATATAGTATATTTGGGTTATTATTATTCTGTATTATATTATGTATATACACACCACATATGCATTATATGAATATTTCATATCCACAATATTCATATTATAAAATTTGTATGACGTGTATAATATGGAATGATATCTATCATAAACTATGCATGATCTAGTGTTAGTATTGCTGCAATACTCCCAATATTTGATGTACAACTATGGAGGCATTGACCCACCCATTTTTTAATGAGCTTCCAGACCTAAACACACTTCCAAATGGGTTTTTTCTTCACTGTATACTTTATTTTTATATTTTCTATTTTTATGGGAAAATGACAGTGAAATATCACAAAATGAAGTTAATTTCACTGAACATATATTAGAACGCGTACAATTTTAAGTCTTTGTATAAATTGTAATCAATGCATTTCCACATTCTTAATCTACAATAGTTTGTTTATTCATAGTTCTTTTAATTTTCAATCTGTGTCTAAGTAGAGTTTTATTCAATTTTGTTTTAAATATGTAATAATACATATGATTTTCAATTTCAATCTGTACATCTCTAAATTGTGATGAAACAAATTGAATAAAATGACACCAATTTGTAACAATATATAATATGTGTATTATAATATGAAATATTAAATATCAATGACATGATATAATTATTATTATAAACTACAATGATAGATCTATAAATGATGTATTCATTATATAAAATAAGTGTCTTATTTCTGTGTTTTATAATCTTCAATCAGAAATATCAATGACATTATATAACTTGTATTATAATCAATATTATGAAATACAAAATCTTTGTCTGTATCTGTGAACTATATATAATATCTGTTTTTTAATCTCAAATCTATATCAATAATGTGTGTGTTTAAATTACCGTGGCAACAAATTTCTTGAATAAAAAGAGGTAATTTTCAAATTCAAGTTCAAATCCACACGACATTAAAACATCAATGATTTTTTTCATGACAACTAAGTATCAATAGGTATTAAAAAATGTATGCTTCCAAGAAATATGTGGATTGTCTTCTATAATAACTAGTTTTCATGAATGATATTGACTGAAATCTTCAAGTACATTCTCTGGTCTAAGAAGCATCCTTAAATCATCATATACAGTTAGTCACACATGTGGAGTTTGATAATATTTATCATATGTAATGTTGAAATCATAGGTATGGGTCCACATTATATTTTCATCATTGGGATCCTAGGCCACCAGATATGTACATTGCAATTTTATAGGATCTGTTTTAATAAGAATCTTAGGTTCAGTGTACTCTGTCATGTCTGATTATCTTCCTCCTCACCTCTAAAGTAAGAATTGATTGGATGGATGACACTATTTTTGATGATTTTTAGGCATCCATCCGAAACTATTTCTCCTCATCATAGTTTGTATCATTTGATTTTGATTTTCCATTGGTTTCATGCTGACTGTAATCATCTTCATTATGAGGAAGAACATCACCACAAACTACTTCATATTATTCTTTAGTAGATGCAGCTCTTCTTAGACAAGTAATAATTCTAGTAATTAAAAAAAATATCAAAAGGCAAGTAAATATTCCTATTTATAGGCTCACCTGATTCACCTGACCAGGCAGGGCATTTGGAGACAATATTGTCACCCAAAATGACAAACTCATTGACTCTAAGAATTCCCTTCTCTTTGAAAGTAGAGACCGTAATGATCCTCTCGATGGTTCCCTTACAGGATTCTTGAATCTTATAAGAAACACCCATTTCTGTATTCTTTTTTTATTATAATTTGGAATAATTTTCTCCATTATTCATTACAAAAACAATAGTTCATCATGATTTGAGCAACTTCAATAAATTTATTTATATATTTTTTTTTAAAAAAATTAGTTCACTCACGCACTCTCCCCAATATATTGATTTTGGGCTTTATTTGATTTTATCAAAACCAGGACCATAGAAATGGGAGATCAAAAAGAGGCTCAAGAATGTCTTCAATTTATGTGGTCGTAGTTTTCCTTCTTAGAAATAGTTGGGTGACCATAGAAGGTACCACTTGATGTACATAGATTCACCCAAATAAGAAGGAAAGGGAATGCCTCATTCTGAAATCATTTTTAATGACCAGGGAGGAAGAAGTTGGAAGAAGTGGAAACCAATGTTATATAGGCTCAAGGGGAATCCCAGGAAAACATCGAGGGTACCAAATGGTTCAAAGTAAGTTGTTTTATAGTGCAAACATTATGGAACGGATTTCCACTAATGGAGGGCTCTCTTTGGCCACATGTTTATTTCTTTATTTCAAAGGGGGTTTTCAATACATCTATTGGAGATTAATTTCCATGTGTTGCGCAAGAAAAATTAGTTGATCACTAGTAAAGGGAAGTGGAAGGGAATTTTGATGGGTCGGATAAGATCATTTCCTCCTCCTTGACTATTTATAGTACCAAAGTGGATGTTTCTTTGTGTCTGTTGATTTTTTAAGAGAGGCTATTGACTGGGACACCGCTAAATCTACTCCCATGTCTTGGGGTTGAAATTACATGGATTCTAAGGAGGATTCAAAAGCACTTTTTTTTTGAATTGTAGCGAGTGTTTTATAAATATTGATTTTGTGTTTGGAGATAGCATTGTTCATGCTAGGCTGGGAAATGATTCGATCATATACCAATTCATTGAAACAGGCCAAGGGAATCCCTTGAACAGTGAGGGAGGAGTTGCTCAGCCCAATGAAACTTTCATAAAAATAGACTTGATTCATACCACTATTAATGAATACATTATGCTAACATTGATTTATTTTATATACACATGTGCACATAAATTTGCATCAATAGTTATATAGAATACTTTACCCCACTTGTGTCACCATTAGTCTCCACCTTATTTCCATTTTTCAAGAGTAGTTCTTTCACTTTATTTATTCATCCAATATCCTCCCTATCATAATTAGTGACATATGTTTCATACATCATCCCCACAATTTTTTGAGAGTGAATGAATATTTTTAATTTAATGATCAAGCCGTGTAAATGAATGGGTTGGGTACTAGTTAATATGGTTCTGTAATAAGTTATTAACGTGTTTTAAACTATTCTATATGAAGTTAAATTATTTTCACCTGAAAAGAAAATATTATGTAAGGAATTTTCATCTCAATTTTTACATCTGCGAGATAAATGTCATATTAACCACTTACATTTTTTTTGTGGTGTATCTACTGACTAGTTTAATATATTATATTATGAATTAATTTATCTTTATGTTATTGTGAGTTTCAATTCGAATTATTTACTCAAAGGGGATTTGAGGGTTATGAAGTTGTAATGAATTTCAAAACCCATTTTCTTTTCATTGGGTTATATTACTTCCTCATTTTCATTAATATTCTAAGATTATGTGTAATAAAATTGTACTATCTATTACATTATTTACACTTGAATTATATGGATTTAAATTTGACACATTGAATCTATTCATTGATTGATTCTCACATAAATGTTATAGTCTTTTCAAGGGTTTACTTTAAAATCACATTTTGTTTAAGATTGTTTACAGTTCAATTTCTATGAGAGGAAATTATTTTATCATTGTATAAAAAGAATTTATTTGTTTATCATCTATTTATTCATAAACTTTTTTCAAGTAATAGATCTATTTTTCCAATCTGTGGTACTTGTACTATTTTAGAAAAAAAATTTAAAAAATAGACTTTATTTATCACTTTAGTTAGAGAACCTGCTTTCTTTTGAAAACCCTATTTTATAAAATGGTTTTCAAAAATATTTTTATAAAAATGATAAAATGTGTTATTAAATAAATTTTTACCATTTTTTATTTTACAAAATTTTTCAATATAATATTTATTTATTGTCTGAATAAGTCCCTTTTCCAACACTTTTTCATGAAAAAGGTATATTCTTTTTTACTTTTATGGAATGTAAAGATTTACCCTTAGTCCTTTCCATGAAATTCCTATTTTAGGTTTAAAAGGTTTATTTTAAAAAAATTAAAATTATATTTCAAATAAAAGGATTTTCAAAATGTTTTTCAAAATGAAAATGATATCTTCATCAAGAATGTTTTCAAAGAATATTTTTATAGTATTTATATTCATCGATGACAAAAAGAATTTATTTTTACTCCACTTGAGATATGTTTTATTAATACCATAATTATTCTTCCTCTAAAAGGTTTATGATTTATTTAACCACAGATAGTACTAAAATTCTCTATCTTGATTCCTTTGTCAATCCCTTTGAAATATTCAATTTCTTATGACCATTAATCTTTAAATTTTCCCAAATATCCATATCGTCTATCATGAATAAGATTATTTCCTGAACTGTATGTAAATTTGTTTTTTACCTAGTATGTTATAAATTATCTTGTGAAAGGTATTATTGGGTACCTAGGAAAAATAGAGGCCAATAACTATGAATTTCCCACTTTTATATTCATTTATTATTTATCGATGATATTTTTTTAACATATATTTGGATTAATTTCCTTCTCAGTTCATTGATTAACGTCCATGTGTTTCATTTATTTCATTTACCATATTTATTATGTATAATATATTTATTTTAATGGTATTTTTTTTCAATTATTTACCCTTCCATGGGTTTTACACACTTCCTCCCCGATTTATTGATTACATGGAATTTGTCTTCAATTATTAAATTTCCATATTGACTATTCTTAGTGATACATTATTTCTTCCATTGTACTTTACCCTTACCGAGAGTTTGAGATCACCCTTATTTTATTTCCTTTCCATCAGAATCCAAGAAGTGTATGAAAAAGTATATACAAGGATATGCAATATGGAATAATGTTATTACCCATGAAAAAAATGTTGTAATTAGTGTATTTATTTGTAATACAAGACAGTTTTATTTATCTATTTTACCTAGATTACTAAACTCCACATTACATAAATATTTGATTCATTGTAATAATGTCCATTTAATAGTAGTATAAATCAGATTCATTCTTACTAGGGTTGGGTCAATTTAGATTCTCTTGTATTTAGTTCAGCTATTTGTTATTTTTTATTTATTATAGTGTTTTTAAATTTGTTAATAATTCTAAAACACTTGAGATAAATAATACATTGATAGTTATCCTTAATCAGTGTTTTATATATTATTTTTGATATATTATATTTTCTCAAAGGTTAAAGCAATTGTAAAATTATTTTCACTAAGATTTGATCAAGCCTTTCAGAAAAATTTTGAAAATAGAAAATTATATAACTCTATTATTTTAGTTAACTGGGATATTTTCTAAATTGGGTGATTTTGTTTTAAATATTTTTTTAATGGAAATTTTTATTCGATCTTAATTCACCTCCCTATTAATATAGTCACTAAAACCAAAATTTAGTTTCAAATAATTTTATTTCTTTCTTATTTTTACTTATATAGCTTTAACCAAGATCAATTTATTACCCAAAATATCTAAATTTATTTTCATTCAAAATTTTTATCTTTGTGGATAATAATAGAATTGAATGAACTACTACTAAAAAACCTCCATATTTTAATGTCATTAATTATGCTCAATGGATGAATAGAATGTAAATACATATTCAAATTATGGGTTTTTATATATGGACTCTAATTTAAGATCAATATGGAAAAAAACTCTTATAGAGATGAGTCGATTGATTCCACTATAGATTCTTATGACTATAATTGTAAACTAATGAAGGATTTATATTGTACACTAAGATATGATGATTTCAAAAAAATATGAATATCCTGATAATTTTGATATTTTGGATACTTTATCTATGTCCCATAAAGGCACATCTAATATCAAATAAATGCATATAAATACTTATAGAATTAAGTAAGATACATTTAATATGAAGTATGAAGAGACTATTTCTCACTTGTATCTTAGGTTCAATGAGATTATAAACATGATCCATGCATTGGGGAACTATTGATGATAAGTATCAAGTGTTGAGATTATAAATATTCTTTCCTGATATATGGGGAGGCATTTTATTATCCATTAGATAATAATGTGATGTCATAAAACTATCAATTAAGGATTTGATATGAAAACTTATGATATATGATGAAGAACTTAAAGTGAATGTTAACGAAGTTTATCCAAAGAAATAAATTTCATTAAAAGAATATTAACCTAAGAGAATGAAATAATCAAATTTAATATCACTAGTGGAAGTGATGGTGACTCTGATAGTGATTTTGAAATGGTCCATCTAGATATAATAATGAATAATTTTTATAAGAAAAATATATTCTTTGGGAAATAAATTTTCAAGGGAAAATATGATAGAATATGAAAATGGAGTATAAATTTTTATAGGATAGGATGAAGCAATAATGTATAATATGATGTTTATGAATCCTATATCTAAAGATACTAAATATTTGGGTTCTGGTATTGTGAGATTATTTTTATGATGTAATGATTATTTAATGAAAAAAGGATAAAAAATATAGAATTTTTAGCTTGGGTCACCCTATCTAGAATTAGATCTGGTTTTAGTTATTTTTGGGGATTATGTTAAGAATTATAAGTGAGCCCAAATTAAATAAACATAGGTTGAACAATAAGTGATATAGGTTAAACCAAAATGGGAATAAAAAATACCATAGTATAATAGTATAGCAACATAGAGTAAGACATCAAAAAGATAAATTACTCAAATTTATGTAGTTTCTCAGTCTTAATATCTTACTATATAATTTTTTATTACTCATACTAAACTCTTTTGGATTTACTAAATGGTTGGAACTAGAAAAACCCATGTTAAAATGGTTTTGTAGGATAATGAAATGATTTTACCACTAATCAGCCAAATGGGATTGGACATGAAATACAACACCTCATGGTAATTATCACTCATCTATCTTAAGTAGTGAACAATAACATGAACCATATTAATCTCTCAAACACACTAAGGAAGTATCAACTTACTATAGTGTCCTTCATATTGTAATTTATATCTTCTATTAGTGGGAATTGAAACCAACTAATTATCAAGAAATTTATTAACACAATTGAGAAGATATTTTCCATTATTTAGTGCTCGGGACATGAGATGGTTATTTTATATTTCTATCACTTGGATGTTGAGGTTTATTGATCGTATTAACTCTTTATTAATATGATTTAAAAGGAAAAATTTTACAATATAGAATGTTATGAGCTCAATAAAATATTCTTCAATAACTTTTCTCCCTAAAATCATTGAATAAAAATAAATTGATAATTTCTATAGCTATAAAATGAGGATTAATCCATTAAAACCTATGAATCAAAATTCATGAGACCTACAATATATGCCTCCAAATTTATTACTAACACTTAAAGAGTGATTTATTTAAACTTTAGATGCATAAAACTAAGTCTTTGAAATTAATTAACTATAAGATATTTCAGTTGATATTAAAAATTGTTCAATGTACACTTATGGTAGAAAATGAAATTTGAGAGTCTATTCATTCCTAAGGATTTTGGAATAAGAAACAGTAAATTAAGTTTCAAGAAAAATCAAATAATAATTCACATGGTTGAAATAAAGTTTAACAATACAAATGATAAAAATGTGCAAGGAAAGCCCAAGGAAATTTTTAAAAAGGGAATGGAAATTGATTCATGTGTGGAAGGGTTATATACTAATCTCATGGGTATAAAATGGTGATGAAGAGGAAAATGAATTAAATAGAGGAAAACAAGGCCTTAACTAATACAATACTCACACTTTAATTCTTCAAGTAGAGGGAGTTTGTGCATTATGAAAATCAATTCCCTGATACAATGGTTAATAAGGATAATATGTATAATCAATATTCTAGACCATGGAAAAAACGAATAGCCCATGAAAATATTACAACTGATGTGGATTATGATAATAAATTTTTTATATTAGTGAAAAAACATAGTGGTACATTTATTGTCTCCAAATTATTCAACTCTTCTCTGATAAAAGTTTTTGTGAAGATACTTCTTGAAAATATATTTCTTCTTCTCTTTCTTAAATTCAATGTGATGGAAGGTATGGATTGCCTCTACCTATATGAATATCATATGAATTCCTGTGATCATGAAGACTTAATTTATTGTCTAAATCTTCCCACAATCAAATAGAAATTCATGGATGATTATGAACTCCCTTTTAAAGTAAATTCTATAAGATGGGTTCTAAAACACAATAATTAGGGACTCTTGGCTTAAATGTTTGGGAAGAAATCAAATTTTAAGAAATAAGTTTTTTTTGGGGGTTTGTTGAATTATTCCCTAAAGGACTACCTAGTCTTCCCCAAGAACATGTGGTTGATTTTATTAATTGAACTCATACCAAGTTATATTCATATATTAAATAGTTCTTATCAAATAGAACCCATATAATTTAAGGATCTGAAGTATAAAATTTAAGATAATATAGATAAGGTTTTTATATACACTAATGCTTCCTCATGGTGTGAATTATCCTCTTTATCAATAAAAAGGATGGATCAATGTGACTTTTCATTTATAATCATGAACATAAAAAAATTATGATCAAGAATAAATTTCCCACACCCCAAATTGATGAAATATTCAATAAACATAGAGTTCCTATATACTTATTAAGAATTGAACATTGATATGTATATCATCAATTATGGGTCATTTGGGAGAATAGACTCATGACAGTCTTCTGTACAATATATGGATACTATTAAATTATTTTTATGCCTTTAAAACTTAGAAATTACCCATTAATATTAATGTATTTGGTGAATTGATTATTTATAAATTACGTTGATAAATTAATGGTAGAAATTATAGATTGAATTATTATATACACAATGTAAAAGGAAGTGTATAAGGATAATTTAGGTATTTTTCTGAAGACCTTTATAATAGATAAACTAAATGAAAAAATTAAAATGATTGAATTATGGTTAGAGAAAGTATTAATCTTCGTTCATGTAATCACATGCTAGGGAATATTTTTAAATACTTCAAAGATGGATATTGTTGATTAATATCCCAAATTTATTAATGTAACTGAGATCCATAGTTTTCATGAGTTGGATAGATATTATCCACACTAACCAGTTAATGAGTGAGGGGTTAAAATTCTTGTGGATTGATTAATGTAAAGAATGTTTCATGGATATTAAGAAGATTTTTTTCATCGAACCAGTACTCACATTACCCTATAGTGGGGAAGGGTACATAATATATAGTTATGGATCCAATAAGAGAGTTGGATGTGTCCTCGTGAAATATGATAAGGGAGTATATTACTCCACATATTAATTGAATACCCTTGAAAACAATTACCCGATGTATGGTCTGGAGTTGGAAGATGTTATATTTTCGTTACAGATTTGGTGAAATTATCTCTATGGTGAATATTTGATATATATATATATACAATTAAAAATAGAATAAATTATATATTTATATATAAGGAGTTGAAAATGTTTAAAAGCATATGGTTGGAATTAATCAATGATTATAATTTCTCAATACATTACCATTCGGGGTAGGAAAACAAGGTAGTGGATGCGCTAAACATAAATAAACATGTTAACATATTATTGATGATTATTTAAATGGAAAAAATATTTATGGATATTTAAAGGATGGATATACAATTTATAAATGATGGTATAAAATCCTACCCTTTCCAAATTATTTCTCAACTATCCATATATGTAAAGATTATGCAATCATAGAATAGTAATATAGCGCTACATAATATGGTAGAAAATATTCTAATGTTTAAAATTGATAAAAATAGAATAATAATGTTTGGGACCAATAAATGTGTCCCATAAAAACTAAAGTAGAAGAATTAACTTTTTAATTATGCACATAACTCGTCCTTCTATATTCATCTATGAAGCACAAAGATGTATAGATATATTAAGTAACACTTCTAGTGGGAAAAAATGAAGAGGGAGATGAAAGAGTATGTATCCCATTGATTGGAATATTGAAAATTAAATGATGTATATCAGAAATCAAATGGAATGATATAACCATTTCCTATACTACTATGGTAGTGGGAGAGCATCACCAAGGATTTTATCATTTACCTCCAAAGGACTCCAAAAGGGAACAATGTCCTATGAGTTGTAGTTCATCGAAACAGAAATTTGGAACACTTGATTTCTATCATTGAGGATTTTTCACTCGATCAACATGAAAATTTGTACATAAATGAATGGTTAATGATTAATTGATTACCAATTTCAATTATATTTGATCATGAACCACATATTTTTATTAAAAATAAAATGGATCCTATAATAAGTAATGGATGCAAAGAAAAAATATAGAATGACCGATAATCCTCAAACCAATAGTCAATTTGAAATGAACATTCAGACATTGGAATACATACTATGATCCTACTCAATGGAATTAAAAGGCAGTTATGATAAACATATTCCTTTTCTCAAGATTTAATTTAATAATATTTTTCTCTATGGCGTCCAAATGGCACCATATGAGGCTCTTATAGAAATAGATGCAGAAGTCCAATATATCCGGATGAATACGGGGGAATAAGATATTATGACATCATATTGTATATGAAAACATAGATAAGTTAAAATACATTCTTTAAAATATTAATGAAGCACAAATATGACATAATTGTTATGCTAATAATCAAAAAAGATATCAAGAGTCCTAAGTGTGTTAAATGGTGTTCCATTGTATATCTCCTTCAAATTAGGTTTTGAGATTTTGGAAGAAGTGGAAGCTAATCACTTTGTACATTATTACCATTGAGATTCTTAATAATGATAGGATTTTATATTTTTTATTAGTAGTCCTTGAATATAATCATAAGGTTTAGGAAACAAGAAACTCTTCTCATAAATAATTTTATTAAAAGATAAAAGTAGAAAGTAAATATTTATAAGGGGGTTTACAAAAAAGGGTATACACATATAATTGTGCATCCACTTCAATAAAAATATTGGACCAAAAATAAAAATATTGAGTTATCCTCAACAATTTTCCCCTTGGAAAGAGCATTAGTAACATGATTTTATTCATTGTATGCATTTATAGAATCAAGGAGGATATTATCCACATGATAAAGACAATCAATCCTAGATGGAAACATCTTCCATGAGATATTTTTGAATTGGATTCTAGGTATTTACACTACCACACTTGAATAAGATTAAATCCATAGAGACCACCCACCATGGTGGATATCATACCTAACTACCTTGATCAAATCCCATAATTCAACTTCAATCACATGACCATTCCCAATGAAATGATAAAAAACCCCTTAACAAGAACTTTATAGGTGAAAAAGATACCACCATAGCCTAAGGGCCCCTGTTCACTTGAAGCCAACCCATCCAAATTAATATTTATCCATTCTGGGAATAGAGGATTCATCTAACTAACTTAGAAACAATGGCTTTTTGAGCCTACCATTAACACTATGAGATTTCAAGATAACCATATTAGAAAAATCATTATTCAATGATCTTTTTTGAATCATGGATGAATTCATAACTCCCCCATGTATTGAAATAATTCCAACATTTTGTGGGGTAGCTTGATTATCAAATTCCATCCTATTTTTTCCTTCTATATAAAAGAAATTATATAAGATGTAGTAGATAAAAGGAGGGAATACACCTGGTCACTACAACAAGTTTTTTTGATCGGGTCATCAGGTGCATAAATTTACCAAAGAATAACATGTATAGAAATAAATCATGAATATAATTCCACAAAATATATATGAGAAATTTAAAAATAAACAAAAAGTATCAATTGTTTCATCTATATTACAACAAATATATAAGGATGAGTAAAGGTCCATCCTTTCATATTAAACCAGCCTATATAGGGGAAACCTCTATCTCTATATTCTCCAAAGAAGTAATTAAGAAACAGGTGATATGTTGGGAGTCCAATAGGATATCATCCAAGAGGTAATTATGGATGATCCATCACTATTATATCTATAACACTACCTGGTATTGAAATTACTAGTTATACTGGGTTTCTAGGTGAGAATATCTCAAACTGTATACTCATATCTGTCAATATTCATGCAAATGTGAGTTGGAAAAAACTCACATGAAATTTCATTTCACAACATATCAAAAATCCAAAACAATTTCATAGACTGTGGGATGCCCACATCATCAATAATTTTCCTTGAAATCCATTTAGTGCTCCAACAATTAAGAGGTGAATGATTGCAGAATATCCACTTTGAGGATTGTATAATTTTATTGTAAGAATTCTTAATATATTTCCAAACATATGATGGGATATATATAGAATAACCATTAAACAATTTATTAAAAAATATACTAGAGAGAAAGTATAGTGAAGATTAATTAGACGTGAAGAGGTTCCAAGTGAATTTTTTGAGAAGCCTCTCATTGAAGAGCCCGAGGTCCTTTATTTCCATCCCTCCCATATCCACTAGTTTGACACATTATGTATAGTCCTACAGTCCTATATAATATGATTCATTTCATGAATATTGTTAGTCCAAAAAAAATTATGAATAAAAATCTATAACTTTTAGATAATATTTCTAGTCCATCTATATAAATAAATGTAATAAAAAACATAGAAGTAACCAAAGAATTGACCATACAGACGCTCCCTTATTTTGAAATGAATTTCCCATTCCAATTTTCCATTTGGTAGATAATTATATAGCATATGTTCTTCATATAACACTTTCCAACTTTACCCAAAAAGAGGGGCACTCCAAGGTAGATTTAGGGAAGATATCCCCTCTTAACACCAATATCATTATCCACTCTATTTTTTTAGATGTGGAAACCCCTTATCTAAAGAATACATAGGTCTTTTTTAGTAAATCATCTATCTAAAAACTTCTTAATACTACCAAATATATATTTTATATAAGATATAGTGGTTCTATCATCATTCCCAAAAAGAAGAATGTCATCAGCATACAGAAGATGTGATGGTTCAAGTAGTCTTCCTCCAACCCTCATTTGCTAGTATAATTTTCCATGTACAATTTTATTAATACAAATACACAAATAATCCATAAGAACAGAAAAAAATCCCAAACAGTTGATCCCCTTTTCTCACCCCTCTAGAGAATCGAAATAATCCCCTAAGAGGCCCATTGACAATAATATAGAGCATGTCACTCTGGAGGATGAAATTCACCAAGTTGATAAAGTCATTAAAAAACCAAAGTATTCTCATAGTAGAAAATATGAAGTTTGATTTTATTGTATCAAAAGCCTTGGAAATATCAATATTATGATCCATATTCCCATCCTTCACCATCTTCATCATAATGTTAACACATTATGATGCAATGTGAAGACAATTCAAAATGTTTCTTCCATGTAAATACTCAAATTGGTTTCGGAATGATTTTCATTGAGAACTTGTTGGTCATCATGATTAGAGAGAGCTTACATATCATCCCTAGAGGGAACCCCATGATTTTTATTAGCCCTTTGGAATTTAAGCAGATGATTTTTATCATCCTCAATATCAATATCATTTTTTGAGAAAGAAGTCATACTCCATTCCTTAAACCTTGATTTGAAATTTTTCAGCTTATTGGCTAGAATTTTTAAGTGGATACCAATGAAATCAACATTACAAGAATATCTTATGAATTATCTACAACCAGGTATAGAAATCCAAACACTATTGAACTTGAATTTTAAAGGGGATCAACTTGATTTATTTTTTTAAATACCCATTAGTAGAGGAGTGTTATCAGAGTGGATATTAGGTAGAGTGATGCCATAAATTTCAATAGCTTCCTTCCATTAATAATATTATACAAAAAATCTATCTATTGTTTTGTCTTGTCTCCCATTAAGGGTGTACCTACTCCAGGTATAGTCAGCCCCAACTATAGGAACCTCAATAAGGCTCCAATTGTCAATTCATGAATAGATTTCATAATTTTTTAGACTACTAAAATTATTTTCAGTCTTTTCCACTTGTCTAAACAAAATATTAAAGTCACCAATAATTACCCAAAATTGCCTTGTGTTCTATAGATAAACATTCTTGACCTCTCTAAAGATCTATTCTTATTGTATATAGATTAAAAGACTAAACAAAAGTAAAATAAATTACAGTTTCATTCAACCTAACAGAAACAGTGATTAAATGGTAATCTTGAAAATTTTAATTTAGAGAGATGATGTCATTTTTTAGAACCCATATAGAGTCCAAAGTTCATTCATGATGATTTTTTGAAAAAATTAGTAGCCAAGGTTATCCCACTTGAAGGATTTCTATTAATCAAATCCCATTTTTTCAGGAATTCCAAAAAGCCTAGGGTTTTTCTCATAGTAAACTGCATAAGGGTTGTGACCATGGAAGAGATACCAATCACAAAGAAATTCCAATAGCAGACCTTCACTAATAAAGATACCTAAGACTTATTTTATGCTCATCCAATTATTGTATTCTCATTTGGTTATTTTTATTATGTGCTTTTTAATTATTTCCATTGGCAGTTGCACATGCCAAAAATCTACAATCAGTTAGAAAACAAGCTATCTGAGTGGATGGATAATGATAAATATCAAGCAAACTATCAATATAAATTGAAAGAAAAGTCTTATCATCATTAGGTAGGTCATCAGTATCCTCACCCTAAAAAAGAAACACTTAAAGGGATGAATTTCTTTAAATATTGAACCAGCTCTCGAATGACCATCACAAGAGTCATTCTTCTTGCTGATTAGGGTGATGGAACCTATGAGAAAGGGATTTTTGTAGCTTGAGAAGAATCATGTGGGAATTCCATACCTCGTCCCTCCTTTGAGGGCTCAACACTACTCTTCCTTTCCAAAAAACCATAATTTTTTCACATTCCTCTAAGGATCTAGAAGCATTCATTCCAGAAAAATGTTGTTCACATTGAATAGTACTAGACTACTAAGATGAGGGGTGGTGTGTACCCTCATGACCAGGGGAGATAGAATCCAAAATAGGTTCAAAAATTACCTTTTCAGATATCTCTTTATTTTTATTATCAGGAAAACTCATGTCCTTACCAGAATATAAAGTAAGGCTAGATGTTTCCACCTTTTTTGGATTCCTCCAAAATATATTATTGTTTGAAAATATCATCTAGAGTATCTTGTTTAGGGAAAAAAATATCTTCATATATTCTTCCAATTAATTTATACCAATTCCAGAAACAATATCATTCAATTACTTAAACATAATCATAGGGGAAGAAGGGTTCAGACCTAAATGATCACTAAAAGTATTGACCAGATTAGAATCCTTTGGCCCAGCCTCAGTATTGGGTCCATCATTAGATGTCTTAGAATAAAGATCATGGAATTTATGATATATGATTTTGTCCTTCCCTTTCCTCCTCCTATAATTTCCATCATCATTCCCTCTTAACTTATTAAATCTTTATAATTTTTATCTGTTTCATTCAGAGATAAGATGTCCAAAGAAGATGAAATTAAGATAGAATCTTAGCTTCCTCTCTTATTGGATGTCAAGAATTGTGATATCGTCTCTCATTATAAACAAAGCCTCTTCAACCAATATGGAATCCGTGTCAACTTCTATAGGGATCCTGCAAAAATTTCCGAACCTGGAGTTTTCTATTTTCCAATCCATCCTTATAGGATTTCAAATAGAGGACGAAATCTCCCAAAGAATTCTTAAAAGCCAGTATATCTAATTTAATTTCCATATTTGGATCCATAACTGAGCTTGAGTATTTATGACACTACCATGATATAAATTTCAATCTCGTTCATGAATTTGAATAAATACAGGGTTTATACATATTGATCCTAGGATTCATGATATATGTTTTCACTCATATGATAGAAATACAACATGGTAATACCCATCACCCATTGTCTTCATCCTTCATTCATCAAAATCATGTATTTTTAAAATTATTTTAGTAATCTCATTTAATTTCTAATGATTCACCTATTTTGGAGTCAAGACCCATGTAAAAATGGAGTATTTTCAAAGGCTCACATGATCTTCAATAAACATCCTCATTGGAAGATACATTTGTGATTCATCCCTTCCTGATAACCCTTTTAGGTGTACGAGAGTCAATGTTTGGGAACACTAAATTCCCTGCAGCCTTGGTCACTTCCACAAAATTCCTCTTTTTTCATTAGGCATGATGAGGATAAAAATCCACCAAATCATGTTTGATAACCATTAAAAATGAAAAAGATCCTTGTCTCTAATATAATGACATTAATATATGTCAAAATTAGATTCATCAAGATTCACATCACCAAATTTCTTCAAAAAATATTCAGATACTCTGGTGTTAGGTTTTTCCAAAATCACCCAAACTTGATTCACTATATTAAGACATGAATTACATGTTATGAAAAAAATATTTAAATCCTTGAATATATATCATAATCAAATAATGTGTTAAATGTATCACTTTTTAATAAGTACATATAAGATCCATCAGATGTACTACATAGGGAATATGTGTAATTAGAACACAATCATTTATATAAAGAACAACTAGTACAATTCCTAGATTTAATATATAAGATGAGATTGAACAATCCATCTAACCTAGTTAAAATTTTGTGAGTAAATAATAATTATAATGATTATATGTCAAAAATTTAGTATGTAACGAGATAAAAGTACCTTCACTTGTTTTTTATCTAAGTAATAGAATTTCAAGGATGAAATTACTTTTAAGGTGATAGAATGGATCAACCAATGATTTTAGTATATATCTATACTTAAATAAATATATTCAAATAGTTGTTTCTATATACAACACTAAACTAAAAAAATAAAAATATATTTTTAAGTAAAAAAATTACTGTTATAATATAGTAATTGAATTAGGGGGTAGAAATAGAATTGACTATATTACAAAATCTACAGTAATTGAATCGTATATTAGAAGTACTCCATACAAGATTCATTTATTTGAGTATGGAAAGGAGGTGGAATCACTATGGTTTACCTAGAACAAACCCAAGATAAGCTTTAACAAGTATGGCTTCAGAAAAATCACCTACATGAGAAGTTCAAGCTCATAGAAATCACAACGAGATTCACGCTAGTTGAACCCCCACCCATGACTACGACCAATGAATATATTACCCATGGATATTATGACAAGTTCAATAGTTTTTTTTTAAACAGAATATAGGATGATATAAAATAGTAATTATTAATATAATAAACAATAATTATTAAGAATCTTGATTCATTTTAGGTTTAAAATACATTTTAAAAAAAATCCACATTATGAATTTTAATATTAAAATTAATTTTTATTAATATTTTTAATTTTCGTTTTATAAAAGAAAATTAATTTTTGTATTTATGTTTTCAAAATTATCATAGGGTGAATTTTTTGATATTTTGCTAAAAAATTATTTCGTTGTGAATAATAAATATACACTTTTATAATTACAATAAATTTTATGTTATTTTTATGATATAAGAAAGAATTAAAAAAATATAAAAACATTTTCGTAAAAAAATACAATTATAGATTCAAATAATTAGTTTAAAATTAATATGTTGATTTTAAAACTCTATGATTGAATTTTTGGATGATGAGTTGTATTTTATTCTAATAGAACCCTATTTTGGTATTTTTCTTTAAATTAGGTTTTAAAAATGATCCTTTCCATTATTTATTTATTTAAAATTTAAAAAATATATATATTATTAATTTTAAATTAATGATGTTTGTGGGAATTTATTTTATATATTATTTTGGTGTAAATTCATTTTTATGCTTAAAAAGAGCATTTTTCACAAAACTGTTTTCGTTGCGTTAAATGAAATTTTATTAAAATTAATTTTTACCACATTTAGTAACTGAATACTGAAAATGGTTTTTATGTTTTTAATTATAATATTCAATTTATTTAATAAGAATTATTTCTTTTTTATTCTTAAAAAATAATTTACTATCATAAAAATAAATCACTATTGTAAAGGTTTAATTGGTTTCGAAGGGGTTAAATTAAGAGAGAATAGAAAAAATATCTCAAATTATTATCTCAATATTATTTTTTGAAGTGTATTAATGAACCCTAATATCTTATATTTCTAATTTGGGTAATTCGGATCCACTTTCTTGGATTATTCACTCCATTTTGAAATTATGAAATTAATATTACAAAATTGTCACTCCGAAAACATAAAAAAGGATCCATCCTAAACGTATTCAATTACAAAAAATTAAATCCCTATAATTAATATTCCATATATCCTTCCTTAATAATTATCTCCCACATTCTTAAGCTTATGGTCCCAATAATAAGCTCTAAACCTTCCATTTTCATGAGGTCCTTCAAGAAGAAGTTCAACCTATCAACATAAGTGATATCTTTTTCCAAATTATTCTTCTATATATTCTTCATCTACATATTATTGAAAATAATTTATCAGTAAGAAAAAAAATTGAAACATTAATCTTATATAAATGTTAAATTATCACTATAGAACGACATGTTCTTACACATTCATCCATTATAATGTGTTTTTGTTTTGGTCAGTTTTACCACATACGTGAATATTGTTATAATAGTTATCTCATGAATGAATAATAAAACTTATATGTTTGGTAATAATATATAATAATTACAAATTTAATATTTTTTTATAATTTAGGATTGGTACTATTCAAAATTATATTGACTAAGATATTCAATTCTTTTGTTAATTAAATAATAAAAGAAAACGGAATTTTTAAAATTTCCACGAGATCCTTCAATATAAGTTACATAAAATGGAAATTTGAATCCAAAAATATAACCAAAAATGTATTAAAATAGTATAAAACTTATTTGGGTGATTAATTTATGAACAATAGTCAAGTATTGAAACCTTCAAACTGAGTCATGTAAGGTAATGGAATGATTAACGCACAAATGTTAATTTTAACAAATAAACCATTTATATATAGGTAATAAGAAATTGTAATCAGTTGGTATAAAGTAAAATAAATATGAAAAAGATTATTATTTATATGAATTACAAAATTAAAATTATTATATATGGAATTTAGAGTGTGTCTATTTAACATAAGCCTAAGGTAAGTATTTTTTGTCTCTATTCCACTTCAATGGGAGAAGATTCTTATTATGTACCTATTTTCATTTATATTGTGTATAAAATACCTATTTGAAACATTATATCCTGAATTTATTTATACTCATGGTTTTTAAGTTCCTTCTCATATTTATTCTCTTACGGGTGATTTTATTTTAAAGTTAATAAGGGGTTTTCTTTTCAATCATTTATTTCAATGTTTTGAAGTTGTTTACACAACTATTTTCCCTCTATATTCATATTCATTATATTTTTTTAGAATTTTTCTTATCCATTTTTCAAGGATTTTTAGGTTATTTTAAACTATCATAGAATTTTAGAGAAATTTTTAAAAAGAAACCTTTTAAAAATTTCTTCTATAGGTCATTTTTTAATTTCTATATAAAGATATTAAAATAATGTAATTAAATGATTAATTCATGGTTGTTTTTCCCACAATTATTTTTGTTCTCAAATATCTATATTAATTTGGATGTTTCCTTGGTTTTTCAAAGAAAATTATATTATAATTTTTTACTAAAATTTCATATGTTTAAAAGTTAACAAAATAAAAATACATTTATTCTAATTTTTCAAAGAATATTTATATATCTTTTTTAAAAGTATTTTTTATATATGTCAATATAATTTCAGGGGTAAATGAGTCCTTACTCCCCTGAAAACACACTCTCTCTCTCAGCATCAAACTCTCATAGGGTTTTCAACATGCTTCTTCGATGGTGAGGTGATCTCCAAGCCTCCCACCCCATCCTTCCTCAGTTCTCCTCATAGGTCTCTATCAGTGTCACTCTCTCATATGGTTGTCTTAGGTAGCCCATTTATCCCTTTCAAATTTAGGGATTCTTTATTGTCTGCCTTAGTCGGTGGACTTTTTCTTCCTCCCTTGGCACATCAAGGCTTCATTTTCATCTGCCCTAGGCAAAGACTCTCTCTCCACTCTATTTATTATTTTTATCTTCTTCCATTTGTGTACATTCGTTTTTTCAAGATTTATACCTTTCTTCAGTCTTAGGGTTAATATTTATGGAGATGTGTTGCTACAACCTAGGGTGTCATTCAAACCCATCGCTACTATTTTTTTCAACGCAATCGTGCTAGAACCCATTTTTTCATCTAGAAAAATGGGGTATTTGGAAGATTGGGATTGTGAGTTGTAGTTATTTACGTTCTAGGTTTTTTGTGTTCCTGTAGGGCTCTTGTGGATTGATTCTTATTCTTTGTACATCATGGATTTCGTTCATTCTATCTTTGATCTTTCCACCAGATTCACCACACATGAATCCATTTGGTTTGGTGAGATGACCCTTAGTGGTGGTTTGGGATTATTATGGAGGAATGTTTGTATACATGAGTGTGCGACCAGATTTTTTGGTGTCAGATTCCATAAGTGTTGACACTGCGTAAGGTTGCTGACCAGTATTTTTTACTAGATCTTTTGCGAAGATGAGATGAAATTTATCTTGGGTGGTTAAGCTTCATCTTACTATTTTCGAAGTAGGGTTTTATAATTCTGTGTTCCTATTATGTTTTTAATTTCCTCTTCATATGATCATTAAATTTCTGTTTGTTTTTTGAGTAACTGTTGTGTAATGAAGTTCAGTATCGGTCTACTACTGAGGGATTATTGATTGGTATTCTAGTGATGCTGGTATTGTTGGCTTCATTTTTGGTGGGTTATAGTGGTGATTTTGGATGTTTTCGATGATAGTTGCCTTCTACAGTCATGGTGATATTGTGGGGAAAAGTGTGATTGTTGGGCTTGAGGTGGTGCCTATATGAAAATTTTCAATTTTAATTTTAAATTTAGAATTTAGAATTTATTTTTTTAATATTGTTTTAATTGGTATCCATTTTTCATGTTTTATTTGATCATGGATGTTTTTTTGGGTTACCACATAATACATACAAGTGGATGTTTTTTAAAATACCAAAAAATGAGTTTGGATGTGTTTTTTTCAATATAATTTAATTATTTTTATGCACCACTTGGGATATGATCTAATGATACCATCCACCTCTATTCTTGGAATTTCTTCTGATGATTTTTTCTAGAATTTTTCATGAAATTAATTTTTTTTTCATGAGATAATTAATATATAAAGGAATTTTAAATGATTTTAGGTTATTATAACATACATAAGTATGGTTTATCATTTTTTGGTGGGCAGGGTCCAATATATCCCTTCAATTCATTACATAAAGTTTTATATCACCTAATATATTGATAATTCATGGAAATGATTGGGTTTGTTCGCAACATAATGTACGGGCATCATGGAGTTTTATCACATTATAATGTATGGAAAATATTAGGTTTTTTCACAACATAATGTATGGGAATGATTGGGTTTACTAAAAATGTTATTATTATTTTTCATATTCCATATTTCCCAGTTATTCACTGTTATAATGTTATTTTTCCTGGGTTTGTGATAATTTTCACATGTTTCCATTCCATGGTATATGTTTTAGGCTTCAATGATGGTCCCTTTATGATCCTATGATCTCATGAAACGTTGTACGGTTTTCTATCATTACTTATGATAATATATTATTATTATATTGTTATTTTAATTAGATATTTCTCCCATTTTCATGTTACATCTCATGTTTATGATCTAAACCTTTATGAATCATTGATAATTTTTCCTTTACTGAGTTTTTGAGCTTACTCCTTTTTTTTCACTTCCCTGAGAAATTATATTGATGAATATGTGTGGAAGAGATTTCTATATAGAGATTATTATGTGATATGTCGAAGCAATAATATGTAATAATATGTTTATGTATCCAATCTACAAGGACCCTAAAACATTATGTTATGTGGTTGTGATATTATTTGTGGTGTGTAATGTTTAATTTATAAAAAGGATGTGTGTTATGTGCATGCTTTTATTGGGCCTTTCTCCCTTTAATTGACCGAACCTGATCAACAGAACATTGTGTTATTATCCCTTGTGTACTACTCTAGATATATCAAATACCTCCCATGAATTCACTAATCTATCAAGGAACCAGATATATCTATGAAACTTCTTTTTTAATCCTCTTATTTCAAAATTTCATATGGTAGTTATTTTGATCCCTTTCCAGAATTATTATGAGTACTTATTATAAGAAATTATAAGTATTTAATCATCTTATCAATAGTTTAAATCAATTACCCTCCTTCTAACATTCTAATATTTTACCAGATGTCAAAACCATTTTAGTATAGTCAATTGTGCCTCTTCAAGTTGAGTCAATCCCTTAGAATCTATCCACATTATCCTCTATTGGTATATAAACTAGAATTTGAATATCTTCTACAAAAAATATATCTATAATAATTTCTATATTTCTATTTAATTTTCTCTTGTAAAAATATATATATTTAATATTATAAAGAGGAAACAAACACTTCAATTTAAACCAATAAATGCCTCAAGTCAACCTACCTTGTTTTCATTACGCATCTTATGCAAAATTATAAGTGATATGTTCAAGTCTTCTATTTCCCTTGAATATCATGAATGATGGAAAATAATATAACCATAAATTCATGCTTGATTTTTCATTTAAAAATCTCACACAAATCATGTGCTTGAAACATTCAATCATTCCATTAAAAATCAATAATTTTCATTAGTCAAATTTTTCTAAAAAACACCATTATATTCTTTATTTTAAATCCTTATAAATATCCATACCTGATAATAAATAGACCATGGATTCAATCAATTCATACATTGAGTATCACTTCTAAGATATCAATTTCTTATTGATTTTTTAAACAACAATTTATTTTATGAAAAAATCTACATTCATATTACACATACATGAGTTAGAGACCTTCAGATTTAACATTAAGGGATCCCATTTTACCCATACGTGGTCAGTAAATTCTCTAGGTTTTTCTTACATAGCATTCATGTAATACCTTGATATTTTAATATTGAATTCCCTTGAATAGATTATGATGAACATAAAACTAAGCTAAAACAGACTGTAACATACCTAATTAAAATAATAAAATATGTTGTAAAATATCAATAATAGAATAACAATAACTATAAAACTTCATGTAAGAAAAATGATAATTAAATTATTTATTATAAAACATATATGTAAATTACATACGAACAATTATTTTTAAATGAATTATTTAATCATTTTTATACCAATTAATTGGTTGAATTTAATGTTTAAAATATAAATAGTTAATGAGTTTATATAAAATAATATTAAAAAAATTTAAGATTTAAAACTTATTTTTTAATAAAAATATTTTTTCTTTATATTTTGTATTTTTATTTAAATAATTAAATTCATTATTGAATTTATTATTTCAAAATAAATATAGTATGAATTTTTTAGTTTTTTTAGTTCCAATTTATTGATGAATAGTATAAAATACTATTTTTTTTACAAATACAATACTATTTATTAATATAAAATAATTATAGCCTTAAAATTTATTAAAAAATTTCTAGAAAAAATTATTCATTGAAAAAAATTATTCTGTTAAAAAATACTGCGTTGATTTTATAATACCCATGTTTTCCATTTTGAAAGTCACCTAATATTTATTTTCATAAAAAAAAGTGGGTTTTTTTCTTTTAATTATGTTTTTCTAATGTGTAATAAAGTTTTTTTTTGCCATGAAATGCCTATAAATCTTATTTATTTATTAGTAAACGAATTAATGTCATTTAAATAGAAACTTTTGATAATTGTATCCTAATTTTTTTTTTAATCCTAATATACAATTTTTTTAAAATGGTTATTACACATCATGTGCGATAATATTAAAATTCATTATTTTACATCGATTAAAAATTTTATTTGAAAAAATGTATATAAATGTTTCAATCATTCAACCCAATTTATTTAATAATTCTTCTCATATTTTAAGGCATTAAAATAAAATTAATTTGGTACAAATTAATTGCCATGGTAGAAACCAAAAACGTTAAAAGTGAAGAAACTAAGTGTAAAATACATAAAAATAAGGTCAAAACATGTGTTGAAATATATGTTAGAGGATTTATCAACCTTACCCATTAACCCCCTCCATTATTCACATTATAGGATTCATTGGACCTTTGAATATTGATTTTATCTTTTATATTGTTATTAAAATTTCAAACTTCTCCCCTTAAAAAGGATTCATCATTTACCCACTACTCCTCACACAGAATTCCTCTTATATTCAACCAAAATATACCAAATTAACTCCCCAAAACTCCTATTCAAGTTATATTGGATCTTATCTTCACATAATACTACCTCTCAAATCCTTATTCCTATTTTGAAAGCAGTTATTCGATAGAGCAAGGTAAAATTCACAACTACTCTTTTTTCATTTCTTTTTTTATTTATTCTTATACCTCCTAAAAATATAATCTAGCCATTTTTAAATAATTAGATAAATATCATATTTATGTTAAAAAATTATTATATTAATTATATAACCATTTTATACCTTCATCACTACCATTCAAAAAATGAAAATTCCATGTGTGTTACGTGTGAACTACCACCACTATAAGCGGTGTGATCAGTTTTTCATAACCGACTCAAATGTATGACTAAAAATGAGTGTTAAATTAAAAAATATGATATTTAAAAATTTAATAAGTTTGTTAAAATCTTAACCAATTACTACCTTTTGTTTCATTCTATGAAAAATTATAATTTATAATGTTTGTACATGCAGGCTACCGCCGCCACAAAGAAACAAATTTTTATTTTCATTTAAAACATTATTATTTATTAAAAATATTGAAATGTGATTAAAAAACATAAAACATATAAATATAATCATTTTATTTCATTAATAATAAAAATTAATCCAAATGAATAACTTTTTTAACCATATTCATCCATCGATTGTAGCTTGTTTTTTTTTTGTCAGTTTACTAACTAAATGAAAAATGAAATAAATTTCTATCATGGATGACTATAGAAACCAAACAGAAGGAATTAAAATAAATTATTTATCAAAAATTATTTTTTATGTTTTTGGAAATTTTATATTAATATTCAAATTAATATTATTATATCACTCTTTATTTGTTAAAAATTATTGGTTGAAATGGATTTTTTTACTCAAATCTTTTTTATTGTTGAATTTTGTCCCCATTAAAGTATGAAATTGTCAAAAATAATTCTCACTATATTTAATAATTATTTCACTTCTGTTGAGTCAGATGTTCTAGTTCTCACTTTTCCACTCCTTTGGTTTTGAAAATCACACACCTTTTTAATACTTATTTACAAACTTTTTATGTCCAAAGTTTTCTAGAATGTTTTTATAGAAAAAATATTCTTTTACCATAATTATAATAAGTTAAAATTAATTAAAAAAATAAAATTATAATTCTTCATTATGATTATCATAATGATTATGTGTCTAAAAAACAACATACTCACCTTTACTATATTGGGTGTCAGACTTTCTATCAGATCTTTCATACTAAAAATTATTAAACATCAGACTGATATGGGTGCTGATAAATATCAAACTAACACTCATATATATTATCATAATGAAAATTGTACAGAATTTCATCAACTTAAGTTTATAATTGTATTCTGAAGAATTATTTATAATTTAAGTAATTTCTTTTACACTATAATGGTGTAAAAATTATGACTTCACGCATTCAATTATTCCAGATCATTATGAGCTGTCAAGTTTCAGGTGTCAAATTCTTTGAAAAAAATGTAAAGAAATGAGACTGTTGGGAATAAAATATAACTTTTGAGAATATTCCTTTAAATTCAATGTAATTAAAAGAGTATGGAGTTGATATACGAATATTTTTAATTGATTTAATTTTTAATTTCACATTGTTTGAGAACTCTGAAGATTTCTTACCATGAATGTATTATTCCTAGCCTTTGTAATTTTTTAGAGTTTTGAAGTTCTAATGATACCTTATCAGGTTGTCTCTACAAGAAGATATGCAGTGTAATCTGTGTCATATCATCATAATTATTGAGGGCTTCCTGGAATAGGAAGATGGAGAATCTGATCCATCATATCAATGGATATCGGGGCTAGGTAGACATAGACATTCTGATCGTTGTATTGAGGGATTTCCTAGTAAGGGATGACAAACATTTTTATAAGTATAAAATAAGAGACACCATTAGTGTGGGTTATAGGGTACCTTTCTCTTAAGGTTAAAATATGTCTTATTTTTAATATCTTAAAAGTTACTCTTTCTTTTTTATGGTATTATATTAATTGTTTCTTACAAGTTTTTATATTCTGCTTCACTTTTAATATAAAATGAATAATTGTATCAATCTTTCGATTCATATTATTTTATCTATACAAATATCTTTATAATAATAAAAATACATTTTATTTAATAATATTCATCGTGATTATAATTATTGTACTCTGATTAATCACATCCATAGACATTAAAATCTATTACACTCTGATTTAATCATAATTATTCAAACTATGATTTTATGATTAGACATAGGTCCATGTTTGGTAAACCAGCTTAATTGGATTTTTTCTTATTTAGTTTATTTCTTTTAAACTAAGTTTTTAAAACTACAATTCACCCCCCCCCCAATTGTAAGTATATCCATCTGTGAATATTATTATGATCCTAATAAATATTATAGATATGTTGATCCAATATCTTCAATGTTCATATTTTCTCTTCCCCCCAATGTTATTTTTAAGAAAATTAGTTTTTTGTTATCTCATTTGACCTTATCCTTTTCATTTTCCAAAGGATGTTTTATTATCACTTTTTATGATGTGTTTTTCAGAAAATTTATTTTAAAATATTTAAAAGTTTTTCCTCTCATGATCATATATTTTATCTTCTACTCCACATTTCCTCGAGATAAAATTTATGTATTTCTATAAAATCCATCCTTATATATTATTTTTAAAAATAAATTTTTTTAAATGATTTCACTTTACCTTTTTGAAACCTTTATATCTCCTTCAAGGATTTTTTATTTATATATTACTTTTAAAAATAAATGTCTTCGAAAATTGTTCACTTCACCTTTTTGAAACATTTGTTTGTTTTTCAAGGCTTCATTATTTAGATTTTCTTTTAAATATTTTTTTTGAAATGCCTTCTTTTCAATTTCTCAAATGGGATCATTTAAAAAGTGATGTATACCTTCTTATTTTTATGAAAATGTTAAGAATTCTCTTTTGATTACTCTTTTATGTTTGGATTCTATTTTTTTCTTCAAATTTATAAAATTTATCATCTATGGAGTTATGTCTTATGAATCACCATTAAAATTCCTATGTTAAATACTTATTTTGGATAATAGAATTTTTTTTATCAAATGATCTAATTTTTATATCTCATTTTGAATTTCCATTTTGAAATGTTATGAAACCCATTTTTATTCCATGAGTTTTCATGATATGATGAATGAATGATATCTTATGGAACACATATGTATGGTTGATGATGGGTGGGGTTCTATATCTCTCTCAAATTAATTGGTTATGTTTTCATATCATATAAGATAATGAATAATTCCATGAAACTTATGTGAATATCTTTGTTTAAATATTTTATTTGTGAATGTGATGTGGGTTGATTTTTTCACAAGTTTATTGTGTGAATTTTATTTGGGTATCATTATTCAAAATTTTGTTTTATGAAATTTATATGGGAATTTTCTGTCCTAGGTTTTTTACGTTAACTTGATTCAGTGTATTTATTCATAATTGTTTTGTATGAATGTGATAAAGGTATCATTCTTCACAAGTTTATTAGGTAGCTCTATTCACAATTTTATTCATGCGTGTGATTCAAATGAATTTTTCAAAAGTTTTTTGAATAAATTTGTTGTGAGTATATTTTTTCACAAGATTTTATATGTTAGTGCTTATGTCATAGTCCCTTATTATTCTTTTCCGCATATTTATGTCATATACTTATGATTAAGTCCCATGTATCATGTTTAATATCTCATATTCCAACACTATCATGCCATGGTATCTGTTTATTTATTTGATATTACAGGTTCTTATTTCATGTATTATAGGAAACTATTATTATCCCAAGTAATTATTGATTATATATTTCTATCAAGCTCATGTGTTTTAATATTCTTGTGATTTATCCCTTGATGACATTTTTTCCCTTTCTAAACATTTAAGCTCACCCCATTATTTTATTTCCAATACCTAATTTATAATAATATTTATAACCTATCAGGTGTCCATAAAGGAGTCTTATGTGGATATATTATGGATAAATGTTCACAAGTATCACAAAATAATTTTTTATATAGTTGATCCTCAAAGTCACTAAAACTTCATTTTATGGGATTATGTCATTCTAATGATATATAATTTTTTACTTATGAAAATTATTTACAATGAAAATATGTTTATCTTGGGTCACCTCAATTTGTATCAAATAATGTATTATTATAATCAAATACAGGAGTGAAATCCTAGGGGGTCCTCGGTTGGTATTAGAGATTTTTTTTTTTCTTTTTCCATTTATATTAGTAATTTTTGAATTATAATGAGAAAACACTTGGGATAAGTTTAATTTTATTATACCATCCTAAAATTTTGTTGAAGTCTTGAATATGTGTTTTCCCTCATAATGAAATCATTATTTGGTTGTCATGATAGGATGTAGGATCAGGAACGGATATACCTATGGGTAAATACTCTGAAAAACATAGTTGGGTAATAACATGATCTTCACCAGGTGTAAGAAAAATTGGCATAATTTCACACCTAGTTTGATACTCTTGTTAGATATGATTTGGTGATTAAAATGTTATTCATGAACCATTATAAGGGATATAAATATATTTCAATTAGATAAACTATAAGGAGTATGCCCTTATAAAACCAAAGTTAAACTGAAGAAGTTATAGGTTGATCCAATTATATAATAATTGAATTGAACGAATCCTATGCTGAAATTAACATTTGATTGGATAATACATCATAGGATTGAGTTTTCGTATTTATGTGGTCATTTACTCTGATTTTATTAGATACTATCTTAACCATTTGGGTTTTAGAATTTGGCAACAAATAGTATCCTAAAAATGAACTTGAGAATGATATATCCCTAGAAACACCCATAACCAACTAAGGTAGCATATTTGGTAAAAATTATTGAGATAAATAAGAATATCAATAAATGAATATTATGTAGGAAGTTATGGCCAAATTGTTATTTATGATTGTGAGGTTTATATCTAAGTAAAATATATATTATTTATTTTCTTATCAATCACTTTTATTCTTTCATTTGTGAATAATAATTAAAACTGTGAGGAAGAAATTTATTTAAGGGAGGTAGAAGGAAACACCATGAGATTTTAGTATTTATTTCCCTTTAAGAGTCTGTAATGCACACAAAACCAAAAGAAAAATATCAATGACATAGCTTATTAAAATAATGAAATATGATATTAAAAATAAATATGAGAATTTCAATAACAATAGAACTTCTGATAAATAAAAATTCAATAAAATTATTTATTATAGATAATATATAATTAAATTTTATACATATTATTATTTTTTAAATAATATTGATACTTTTTTATACCTATTATTTCGATAATGTTTTTGGTACGAATATAATAATTAATGAAATGTGATTAAAACTATTAAACGTTAAAAGGTATTTTTTAAAATAACTATTTTTAAGGTGATGTGTATTTTAACTAAAAAAATTATTTGATCACTTTTAAAAGATAATTTTGAAAATAATAATCATTAAAATGAAACAATATTAAGACTTATTTAACTATAAATTGATATGAAATAAGATTAAGTTCATTTAACATTTAAAAGTTTATTTTTCTATAAATTGATATGAAATAAGATTATTTAATCATGTGAAAATTAGATTGTGGTGAATTTTTTAAAGGGCATAATTTTAGGAGGAATAGTACAATATACTATTTTTTACAAATACCATAGATTTTATTAATATAAAATATATATGAATTTAAAAATTATATTAAAAATCATGAAACAATATATATAAAATTATTAAAATTATTCATTTAAAAAAACTAAGATGAATTTATAAAATCCATGTTTAATATTTTGAAGCTTAAGTAATGTTAATTTTGATGAAAACTATTTTGGATCTTTTTCCTTTAATTCAATTTTATCAAGGTGGAATTAGGTTTTTGTGTGATTTTGAAGCCAAATAACTATTATTTTTGTAATAATAATCCAATTAATTATACTAAAATCATCCAAAATGGATAATTTTTTACTAAACATAATTTTTAATCAACAAAATAAATTTTTCTAAAAATTGTTTTTACATGTGTAGTGTACTAATATTTAAATTAATATTTATCACTATTAGAATTTGTTTTAAAAAAATTGATTTAATTTTTGGAATTATTCGTTCTAAATTATTCAATAAGTGGTTACTTATTTTTAGGCATTAAAATAAAATTAATTTGGTAAATATTAGTTACCATGGTAAAAACTAGAAATTCAAAAAGTAAAAAATATAAGTGTAAAATATATTAAACCATATTAAAAACGTGAGTTGACATGTATGGTTGATTATTTATTGAACATAACCATTCCCTCACTCAATTAGTATCCATTATTTAATCCACTTATCCTTTTATAGTGAATTTAACTTTTATATTGTTTAAAGAATGTCGCTCATCTCCCCTGTAAAGTGTGCCCTCACCACCCCAGTCATCCGCACACCCCAAAACTATTAGATTCAACCTAAATCGCAAAAAATAAAACTCTAATAGTCTTATCCATGTAATATAGGATTTATTCATCTCCAAATAACACCTATTGAATCTTTAATCAAATTTGAAAAGGATCTTTTCCAAGGTATAAGGTAAAATTCTCAATTAATACTTTTTCATAAATTTTATATTTTGGATTACTATACCTCCTTTGAATATAATCTAACCATGTTGAAATAATTTCACCAGTGTCAAAATTATACTGAAATTTTTTCTTATTTATGAGATAACCATTTTCTACTTTCCACCAAACCATTTAAAAAATGAAAATGTCACTTCTGTTAGGTACAAACTTCAACCACCATAAGAGGCGTTTTCTATTTTTCATTACGGCCATACAAGGATCACTAAAATGGTTATTTAAGGAATAAATATTATATTTATGGCATTATTATTTTTCTGAAAATATAAACCAATTCCTTTGTCCTTTTTGTTGTATAGAAAATGAGAACGGTGTCTATGTGTATATGCAGACTATCTCCTCAATGGAGCAACATATTTAATTTTTCATTTATAATTTTATTATTTTTTCAACCCTCATAAAATAATATTAGACACCTTAAAACATATAATAATATCAATATACTTCTATAATAATGATATTAATCCAAATTAATCACTTTTCTTAACCATATTCACCCATAAAATATAGCATAGTCTTGTCTGGGTCAGTTGAACCCCTATATGAATATTACTATAAACTTATATCATGGATTAATATGGAAAATTAAATACTGGTATTATTATACATAAATGAAAAAATTTCAATTTGGTTCCATTTTATAGAAAGGTTATATTGATATTTAACTTATTATTAATATACCACCATTTGTAAAATAAAAATTATTTAAATGAGCATGCCACCAATTTTATCTCCTAGAATCATAACCAAAAATATCATAGAATGAAATTTTGATTTTATAAGTAATTGTAAAATAATATATTCTATTACCTTAAATTATATGGTAATAATTAAATTTTAATCAATTAATGGGGATCAATATTTACATTACAAATCTTATTTGATAAAATTTAAATTACAAACATATGATGATGAAAATAAATTATAAACAACTAGTAAATATGTAATAGATAATAATAATTTAAGAACATGAGGGGTGATATATGTAAAAAATGTTGTCAAATAAGTTATTTTTTGAGTTATTTTTATTATAATATAATTTATAATATGTTCAACTAATAGGGAATAATAGTTATGTGATTATCACCTCTGTTTTTGTTCTTTGAGACTTATTTCATATTCATCACTTGTTTAATTTTGTGTGGTGTATATAACACCCAATTATGACTTTTTTTCATTCTTTATTAAATTCCACGGATTTATAAAACTAACTTATTTCATACCATTCCAGGGTTTATGGATTGAAAGATAATAATGTTTTATGTGTTTTTGGTTACTCAATCTTATATTCTTGGAGTTATATTATTTTATCTTGATCATATTACTTCTATGTCTTGTTTATTTCACACAAATATTTTATATACTAATTTCTATTTCTCTCTAGGTAAAACAACATTTTTTTTCAAATTTTCCCCATGTTTATTTTATTTCCCAAAAAAGTATAACATTATTAAGAATAATTTTCATTATATTTAAAAATTGTTTCTCTTCCATTTTCCAATTTTATGTTCCCTAAAATGTTCTTTTTTTAAAACCTAATTGTGTTTATATCAGATGACCTTTATATTCCCATTTTTAAAGGATGATTTATTATCCCTTTCTATGGTTTGGGTTTTCAACAAATTTATTTTAAAATATTCAAAAAAAATTAATTTCATTATCATATATTTTATCTTCCACTCAATATTTTTTCAAGATTAAATTTATATATTTTTTAATACTTCATTTTTAATTATTCTTTTCAAAAGTAATAGTTTTCAAAAAAAATACACTTTATATTTTTTAAACCTTGATATATTTTTTTAGAAATATATCTCCCTTCACTAAATAATAAAATACAACTATTCCATGACTTTAAATAACCAAGAATAGAACATGAATGATTTCAATAATTGAGAATATTTAGAATAAACATTAATATATAATATAATATCATAAAAAAATTATCCTTTAAATACTAATATATATATATATAAACAATAATAAAATATGCTTTGTATACATTTAAATATATAACATGATCAACTAAAAAACAATAAAGAATATACATATCATGATTAATTAGTGCATATTTTAGAATATACCACAAGCTTCAAAAATGAAACTAACAATCATGATCAAAAAAATATATAAATCTCTTTCACAAGATTCTTAAATATTTAAAATAAACAAATCCGCCTAAATTTAGGCATATTAAAATATATAATAATTAAAAAATAAAAATAATTAGTAAAGAAGTAAAATAACCCTGTTAATATAGGCATATTCCACCTAAAATGATAGAGTACTGAGTTTTATTAAATTCAAATCCTCCTCCATAAAAATTTTAACTACAAGGAGCCATAAAATAGGTTAAAAATCTTCATATAATTCAGAAAACGATGTTTAATGACTTATATATAGTAGTTTAAGCACATACCATAATAATAATTACAAGGAATATAAAATATGTAATATTATTTCCCTTTAAAAATAATATTCATTTAAAATGGTGTCACAATGATTAGTCAAAGGAGCCACCAATCAAGTAAAATATATTTAAATAATTAATTGTGAAAAATATTTCAATATTTATTGATAAAATATTTGTGTTTAGGATATTTAATATAGTTCCTCCTTAAACTATATATAAATATTTTGGGGGAATTTAAATAAAATATCATCAAAGAATTAAATTTAACATGTTTAATACATATCATGTATATTAAGAATCATCAATAAAGTATAATGTATTTCCCAAATATCATTTAATAATTCATTATAAATTTTAAGGTAATAAAAAAAAGATTTCTAGAAAAATATATCAAACATATCAATTCCTTCCAATATACTAACAAATATAACTTCATAAAATATTCATATTGGGCATAAAATAATTTAAGTAGTCATTTCAATAAATAATTTAAAAGTAAAACCAATGAAGAAAATAAACATTTGAGATATCTTACTGATAGTATTAAAAAGAAGATATCACAAGATAATATTAGATCTAAAGTTACTAAAAATAGATGGAAATAAATTATTGGTAAAAAATATAAAAAATTTATAAAATCTTATCCTCAGTATAAAATACTTAATGTAGTTAGACCAATTAGTATAAATAAAACATAAATAAAAGTGTAATATCATGACTTTCCAGTTATTATAACTTTAATATTCTCCTAAATAAATAATTTATTCATAGTTTTATAATCTTTCTATAATATGCTCATGAATTTGGTAAAACTTTTATAAGAAATATACATCTAAGAAGCATTTATTCATTTATTTTAAACATCCAACATATGATTTTACATTAAATTAGGTGTGGATCATACCTATAAACATCCAAAAAAGAAACATTGTTTGTACTCGTATCCTTTTTTATCTAATATTGTTATAAACAAGGTATTTTTGTAACTATTAATATTCATTTTGAGGGAAATTTACAACTTTCTAGTTCTATGAATTTTTTGATAGATAAAATTATTAACATTAAAAAAATTATAAATTTAAAAATAGTATTAATTAGAATAATTTCCATTAATATTGTAATGAAAAAATTTAAATGTTCAAATATTTTTACTCTTATAACTAGGCATAAAATAGTTTTAATAAAATTTAGTATTTTCTTCATTACACCTAGTTAAAAATAAAGCACTATTTATTTTATTATTAAAAATAATTTTATTAAGATAATATTCACCTTTAGTAAAAAATCTAGAAATAATTTTTAAAGAATGAAATTTAGTTCATAGATAGTTAATTTTATTATCATGTAGAGAACTAATTTATTTTGATTTATTTAGCTTACACATAAAATTCATAAAAATTAGGCAAATAAATTTTTTCAATTTAAATATAATCATAAGTTTTCTCTAGTGTTTTATGTTTTTATTTAATGGATAATACATATCCTTAATCATAATATAATATTCATTTATCTAATCAAGATAAATATTTTTATATTCAAATTCATAAAATTAGGAAGATTGTACTTCATTATCTTGATTCAAAAGGAAAAAATTTAAATTTTGATTTGAATGAATAACTTTGGATTTTGAATAAGAATCACTACTATACTATTTAGAGGCACTCCATGTTTCATTCATATATTTATTTCAATTACTATTATATTATACTCTTCTATATTTCCATATATATTTAAGTTTATGGAATTCAGGTCTCAAATATCCTCCTTTCTTACATTAATAAATATGACTTCCTTCTAATCATCATTTATAAATTTTTATTTTCTCATGTTATATAACTTAAAAAAAATTCTAGAAATCTTTTAAAGTTAATCACATGAAATAAAATTCTTAAATACTCCTCAAATTAATCAAAATATTTCTTTTTAGAAGTATAAAATTTAAGATCATCAATTTCATTCTTGACTAACTAATGGTTATTAACTTCCACTTCTATCACAACATCATACATTTTGTATGATCCTATGTTCCACATGGATCTTTAAATTTTATAAGGACCTTGATTTTTAATTAAGCGGATAAACCAAATCTCAAACTGAGTTTCAGAATGAAATTATGATAGTTTCAACACATTAATGTGGAGTTTTAAATAAGGTTTGGAATCCAAGAGGTGAGTAAGTTCCCGAATAATCCTTATGAGATTCAATCTTGGAAATCTCAATTTATGTAGAAACAACCCATGGTGTATGGTTATTACAAGAAAAAATGGTAACTATGAACCCAAAATCTATGTAGAATATTTGTTAAGTCACACAATATTTGCAATCCATGCAAGGTGATTAGTAAAATGTGTGGTAGTCTACATAGTGTATAGGAATCCTCATAGTCAATGAATGGTTTGGTAAACTATGTGTTGTAACTATGTGTGGTGGGTATTAATTCAATAATTGAGTCTAAAAAGTGTGTGCATGTTTTATTAAACCAAGAAGAAACCAGGTTCCTCATTAAAAAAAGTAAAAAACCCCATTTTATCATTCATCATATAAAGGATCATACCCCATTATTCTTCTTCATTTGGTCAGAGGCATCTCCCTTATGTGCCTCTCCTTCCACCTCTTTCTTTGGGTGGTTCTTATCCATTTATTTTTTCAAGAAAAACATCATTTATTGTGAATAAGAGCACTTGATAATTTTATCTCTCATGTATCTTTATTTCATATTTTATTTTTATGTCAAGTTACCACATAGTGTTTTTGAGGGTTATACCCAGTTTTAAGATCTTTTGTCTAGTTCTTTGATTTTTTCCATTATAGATTGATTCAAATGATTAAGGATTTCTAATCATGATGTATGTGGTATATATTATTTCCCCAAAAATGAATATTTTTTATAAAATATGTCATTGTGAACCACACTAGTAATTCCAATAATTTCTTCTAAAAAATATTATTCCTTCAATTGTACCCCTAAAACCTAAACTATATGAAGTAAAATCCTTTGTTACACCATTAGAGGTTTACCAACTCAGCTAGAACTACCCCTTACAGTGATTTTGTCTAACTCCCATTAAAATCATACATTTTATGAAAGTAAAACACCTCCTAAGGTTTTTTTATTGAAACATAGTAAAGACATAATTTATTCTTCCCCTATGTAATGAAGTCACCCCTTAGGGGATTTTTTAATGTAATATAAATAATTGAACACTTAGATGGACCATGGTGATGTCCATGGTTTTTTAAACTCTTTTAATCACATGGGGTATCTTGAAAAAATGCTATAGTCCATGTTACTTTCTTGTTATGTTATCTTTAAAATAAAAAAAAACTACTTTAATTATTAAATGATATTGTACCTTAGGGAAATTCTTTATAAACACCTCCAAGTTTGCGGATTAATTTAAATAAAATCTTATATATGATCACTTCACTTGTGCATTAAATTTATAACCTCAATTCCATGGATTCCCTTTTTGGAATTCCTTTGCACTTATGACGTAACAAATTGGGCACCTTTGATTATATATATTAAATTATTCATTTTAGTAAATTGTGATCCCCTTTTAAAAGAGGGAAATTTGTGGAATATGTATATGGATCCTAAAGAGTGATAATTAATGGTAGTTCAAGAAAAAATTTAATCAATTGCTTCGATACTTCTAATTTAATGGGAATTGTTATGGTTATAGTGATCCATGCCACTAGTAAGTCTTGGATACCATTTTTGAATAAAAAGTGAACAACTGATGGATTTATCATAATTTATTGATGTGAATATAGAGGGATAATACTACCTTTAAAAAATTAAATGTCTTATATTCAGGAATGCAATGGCCTAATTCTAATGACTCGCCCACAATTTCGAAAAAAAATAGAATGCCTAGGATGAGATCCCATGATTATTATTGATGCCTTATATATTGAATTTCTTGGATTATCTCTTTGTATTCTATTCATGTATATCCCAAGATACCTTGTAATTTCTCCTCATGCATGGTAAGATCCCTTTTAGAAATATGGATACCTTGGAAAATCTTTGGATTCACTAGGTTTCTATACGTGGGAATGCCTAAACCCATTCTATAGATTCATCCGTATACTTATACATAGGTACCTAGACTTATAGCCAAGTGTCTTATGACTACATCACTATTATTATGAAGAGATATAGACCGACCTAGGCCGAAGAAGGTGGTATTCCCTTGTTCAACTCCAAATTATTATTTTCCTAATTTATATAATACACACTATTGGGTTTAATAATCATGGAATGGAATTAATTAGACATCATTGGTGGTGGCGGATTGAGTTTTAATTACAACCTATTCGGTCCACCATCTGGTACCTAAGTAGATCACATGGCTGTAGGTTAGGACCTTGGATTGTGCCTCTTTGTTGTTACTTGTCTAAGGTTATGGATTTCCATAGAATCAATATAATAAGAATGTAATTTGATTTCCTATAAGATTAGGTTATTTTTATTTATTTATTTATTTATATTTACCTACTGTATGTATTTCTTGTTGTTACTTTGGACTTCCTTATTTATGTAGTATTTATGTTAATGCATGGATGGGTTATTTTTTCTTGTTAATGTTAATATTTAATTATTATTTATCTATTTTTTATTCATTATTTTTTAAAACTACATTTAGTACTAATCCAAATGGTATAGTCTCAACATTGTACCATTATTAGACCATCTCTACTAGTCGGTGTCCTCTAGTGTATAAGGAGGTACGCTCGAGGTCATGTGGACCTTAGTTTTAATTACTTATAAGTGAATTGGTTTGGGTACATCATTAAGAGGTATATGAGATTTTTTCCCTTTGTCCTTATATTTTGGGTTGGTATAGAGGAGATTATGAATGTGTTGTAAATTGGTAAAAAGACTTTTTATGGGGATGGACAACCCACGCATTGATGAAAGATCAAGTTTCCATGGATGGGACTTTTGTTCATGTTTCTCATTGTTACAGTTGATTATTTTTTTACCTTGAGTTACTGGTGTATATATATTTTCTAGTTTATGATTTATAGGATTACTACTTGTAGGAATGTATGGATTGAGGGAGTGTGTTCATGCATCATTTCAAGCACATGGGATTCACATTCCATTAGCATTATTTATTTGTTTCATGATATTACTTTCTTATTTGGATACTTTAATTTTATAGTTATGGTATAGGGTTATTTAAATAAAGAGTTTATACCAACTAAAATGGTGTTTTTTCAAATATCTTGATGATGTAATCCAACTTAACCAACCTGAAGTTAATTAAACAAATGAATTATCCTTAAATCAGATAATTAATTGACCTAAATGAAATCATTAAATGTCAAGGAACTAGATTTTCTTTTAATGAATCCAAGTGATTTCCTGTGGATTTAGATTAAATTGGATTATAATTGTATCTTATAGAATGGTTGTATCCATAAATTGATAATAGATACTAGCATAATTGGATCCTTATATTCTTAATTTGATCATTTTAGGTAATCTTGGAATTATATGACTATAAGATAAACCCAATGAGGGTGTGTTTTAACATATTTAATAAATTAAATATTAATAGGTTTCACATAAAATGATTCCAGTTTTAATTTAGAGCATTGAATATATATAACATGGTTATGTATACTTATATAACATGACCCGGGTTAGCATGAATTGACCCTGATAGTTCAAATTTATCATTAGAATCCTTGGTAATAAACCCCTTGGAGTGTATTTATGTTAAATGGGATGTTTATTTAAAGTGCATGTATCCATTCATATGGTTTCATGTATAATTTTATGGTGACATCATACTTAACTGATCCCCTTAATACGATAAAAGACATTAGTTATATTTTTGGAATTACTGATATGAGGCATCAATTAATTAAAATTCTAGTTACAACCTAAGGAGTATTTACCTCTATAGATTATAACAAAAATTTTCTATAACTAACCCAAATTGTGATAACTATTGGATAATTAATGTTTTAAATTATATTATGAGATAATTTTCCTAGGGTTCCTTGTTGTATCAGCTAAATAAAGCGTTAATTATAGTTTTAAATAAATATTTTAAAAATAGAACAAGAAACATAATTTTTATAATATTTTATAATGTTTATGTAATATGATAAGTGATGTAATGAATTAAATCAAACCATTTAGTTGTATTGATAGAAAATACCCTAGTGTGTGGGTTAGTTCAGGATTTTCCATTAACGTTTCCTTCGAATGGAAACTATATGTTATTTGTGGGTCATGATTGGATTCTTCAATTATGTAAGGCCTTGGAGTTTGGTAGGATGTCCTAGTGATATTTTAGGCATGACCCTAGTTTTATAAGTTGATTCCTCATGTAAGGTAATGGTTATCCTAATTTTAGGTAGTTCCCATAGAAATAAGAAGGATAGGTAAATAAATGCCTTGAGTTTATAGGCATCGTAAGTGTTGTTCCTTTATTTTTGGACTTTGGGTAAGACTATTGTTCATGAAGGAAACTCAGGTAGGTGGGTTATCATGTGGTATGTTGAGTCTTATTATATACATGGGCATCATTCATGCTTAAGTTTAATAGAAAATGCATTCTAAGGGAATGTTTGGCTTCTTAGAGAGTCGTGTGACCCTTCTTTTTTCAATAATGTAAGACATCGAAATTCATCAACACAATACTAGTCATGTGAAACACCGTAACATTAATGTTTGATATTTTTTAAGGGAAAGTGTATACTAGGATGTGTCATGTTGTGGGGATTTTGAATCACAAGAAATGGGTACACCTGTTGAGCTGACCAAATGAAAAATTAGTTTGTGTTTACATACACGGTTCCTGTTTATATAGGACTTTTGGTATTTGTCATGTATAGTCATGTGGTACACATTAAGTCTTTTGTATTTTTATATGATAGTATCATGTAAAACCATTATTTGTGTTTATTGACAACTCCTTATAAAGGTTCAGGGATTCTTTGAGGCCACATTCATGGGACAGTCACGAATTTAGGTGACCTGGATGTTAATATTTTCATCATGAGTGACGTATCAATGATCTACTAATATAAAATATGAACTATCCAAATTCTTGGGATGAACTTTTAAAATTTATTAGGTAAAATAACACTATCATTCTAAATTATAGTTTTGGATTTATTGCCTTGTGCGGATGACATGTGTGAGCTTAGCTTAAGAAGAGTGTCACATCTGTGTATATGAACTGTCCTACATTGGTAATTATTTCAAGAACCTGGTGTAAAATCCATTTACTGATATTTATACCTCAAATTGTTCAAGTAAGTAATCATTATCATTATTAAGGTTTATGTGTATGAAAATCTATAGTTTCATTTTGTCCCTTGGTATAAGTGAATTCACGACGTCCCGAAACTAGGTTCGATGGTGGACGGAGCATATACTATGGGAATACATTTTCCATTTTTAATGAAGTTAAACCAATGATGATCCTAATTTGGGGATAATGATGATGATTTTGGGATATGTCCATCATATAAAGGGTATCCAGAATGTGAGGCATAAACCATGTGATGATTATTTTGGTGATATAATGTCAGGGAATACATGGATTCTAAAACAACTAGATTACTTGTTAAATGCCTATTTTGGAATTAAATTTTCTTTTATTTAAAGAAAAACATTATATGTGGTCTCACGATAGATTATGGTGACCTCAGATAGATTAATTATTATGTATTTTTAATTCTTATCCTGGGACATGAGGATAAGTTTTGGTAGCCGGCAATCAACTGTGAGTCAGTTAAGATAAATTCTCACCCTACCACTAATGTTTCCCCCTTTTATAAAGGAAGAATTGAATTTTTATTATTTTAATGAAGAGTTAATTTAATATTTATTAAGTTACAGAAAATAAATTCGAAATTTTATTTTGACAATAATGGGTAAATTGATGCTTTCATTAGTTATTGAATGGTAACTTCAATGTTTCTTATGTTACGGAATGGTGAGTCGAAATTATCTTAATTTATTGAGGGGTAACATTAATATTTCTTAAGTTTTTTTAAGGTAAATTAAATTTAAATTCCAATCCTTTAATTTTATTTAGGGATGGGTATTATTCTTAGATGATCACAAGATGCCTCTGAGGTTAATGGTATCATGATTGTGTAATGATGGTGTGTAGGTGGTTGCAACCAAGAACTTTTAAGAAGTTCCTACTATAGGTAGATCAACGATCATTCCCACATGTAATTGCATATGATCTATTATAAATTAATTTATCCTCATCCATGGAAAGTTTGTTGACTGTTTGGGGTGTTGGACAATATTTTCATGGAAGATACATAATGTCAGTTTGTGCCTCGACAGTGAGGTCACACCCATTTCGATTTGGAGTAGGAAACCAAGAGGCGATACCTAGGTGATAGTTTTATTAGGTGTATAGAGGTATGGTATGATAGGAACTATTCTAAAGAATCCATGAAACATCTAATAGTGTTCTTAGATAGGAAATTCTAACGTTTAAAGGAACGAAGGATCAGAATTGGACTATTAATATAAGTTATAAGGTGTGGATCAATATGGGATTTTATTCGAATGATAAAACAATGTAGGTGTCTAGGGTTTTATGAGATTAACAATGATTACTAATAGTGTTTATTAAGGAACATGAGTATTGGATTTGGTGTTAGTGTTCTCATGTATTGTTCTTGGTACTTCACCTTAGGAGAATGTCGGGTGATCGAAAATTAATAATTTAATTTAAATAAGAATTGATGAAGTTCATAGGTTGGGTGAATCTTTTGGATTTCTATCAAGGATTTTAATGGAAGATAATTTCTAAGGAGGTAAGGTTGCAAGATCCTATGTTTTGTATAGGTGTTTGAATTTCATAAGAACCTTGATTTATCATTTAGTGGGTGGAAAAAATATCAACTCAGGGGTTGAAATGGAATTTCAAGAGTTTGAATACCTTAAAGAGGATTTTTTATATTATTTGGTGACTGAGAGGTGTGTTGTCTTCCCTAATAATCCTAAGGAACATTAGGCTTCAAAATATCAATTTTATAAGAAACTGATCAGGCTGTAGAGTTAGCACACAGTTAGTGCTAACTGTGCACACCAGACTATGAAACCAATTAGTGGAGGCCCACAACTTTTTTATGCCTTTTAAGGGGAATAGAAAACTATCTGTTTTTATATATATTGAAGAGGTATCTTCATGATTGGTTCACAGTTTTTTTTATCTTTCACATTAATTGTTCAAAGTGGAGGGTTGCTTTGGAATTTGGGTCAACATGATTGTCACATGATTTGTTAAGATGTGTTTCCAAACCATATAACTCATTAAAAATAGAAAAAATACTATTTCGTACCACAGCCTTTAAAGGTTTCTACCCCTTTTTCCTTCCTCATTCTTCCAGAGTCTTCTCCTACATGTTCTTCTCCCTTCTCTTCCATTGGATATTTCTTCCCTATTTCTTATCCTAATCGAACATCATCACTTAAGATTAAGACCCCCTAGGGTGAGTTCATTTTAATTCCCATGAAAACCTTACTATAAATACCCCAACTCCAATAGCCTAGATTCAGTGGTTACATTATTTAATTGGAACTATATACAAGGAATCACATCCAAAATCACTAAATGGGTTATTATTCTTGGTAAAATACATACATAATTTTGTTTCGAGTAAATTTAAAAACATAGAACACAAAAATGTATTTTCTTTTAAATCATATTTATTACCTCTATAATGTGCTTCCATATCAATGATAAAAAATTTCTTGGAATCATAGGGAAAATAAATACAAGATAGGAGTGTGTTATAATACTTAGTAAGGTTATTCTTATAGTGGAATCTATTATGAATAAATATGTCATAATCAATATGTAATGGTAAATAACACAAAACAAATGTTATTTAACCAATAAATTTAATATAATACCATATGAATAAATGATGATCAAATAATTATATAAAAATATTCACATGAACTAGAAACTTATCCATGAATACTATAACTAATAAAATAACTAAATATACTTAAATAACTAATTTCTTAATGATGTAATGTATAATTTCAAATATATAAATCATACCACCATGGCCTTGTCTAAGACATTCTAAAAAACTGTACAGTACTTGTGCCATGACATCTAAATAAATGGGAAACGACTCATCCAAAATCCAAGATAGTTTGTCCCATGAGACTTACGGATTCATCAAGGTTCTATATCATGCTGCACATATCACTTTCTATGTCTAATTAATTCCTCATATGAATAAATAATACAACTGAATATATATACCAAAACAAAATCAATACCTATTTTTATTATAATAACTAATCATATGGATTATCAACACTTTTCCCAATCAAAATGATCATAAACTATCCAAAGAAACATGATGAATGGTATCATTAAATTATATCATTAACATTAAATTCAACAAGGTATTTTTTTATATATTAAAATAATTTGAAGAGATTAATGGAATATTTCATCAGGAAAATTCCCTTTTTTCCTTTGAAAATAATTTTTAAAATATAAAAACTACACACATAGTAAATAAATCATTTTATTTAAAAATAACCTTAAAACATGTAAAGGAATTATTAAATCATTGATTAATCATGATGAATGGAAATTTCACACTTATTGTATAAGATAAAAAACATTCCTTTTAATCTTTTTTAATAAAATTTATAAAATGTCATGTTTGGAAAACAATGGGAAGATTCCTTTTAAAACATTTTTTAAAAAGTAAAAAGGGGTAAAAATTAATTTAAATTTTTTTTTATAATATTCAAAAACTGAATTTTTTTAGAAAGTAAATACTTGTAATAGAAATATTCCTTAGCTGAGACATAAAAATAAACAATCCTAAATAATTATGATATTGTGAAATAAACTCTTACTACTTGGGTTTCTTTCGAATCATAATACCTGTGAAAGAAATAACTTTAAATGAGTCTTTAAATACCTTGATTAATTTTTTTCGTGTTATAATGTATCAAATAGGCATTATATACACCACACAATAGAACTAAGTGGTTAAATGGCATATGTCTCATAGAAGTAAAAGTGAGATGAGAAACCTTTACCTCGGGTTCTACTTCCTTAAAAAAAATTCAAACCATATTTAGAATCATTTAAAACGTGTTATTAATTTATAAATAAACCATATTTATGTTTATGATATCATATATTATCCTATTATATCATCTTATCACCCATTTGTCAATAATATTTCATTATTACCCTTATTTCGAGTGTTAACTGCTTTATTTTACCATGCATGTTTCATCATGTAAGATCAAATTAATGTGAATCATATATAGTTTCATCATATTCAGATTTATATTAAGTTATTATATATCATATTTATTTATTATATATCTTCTTATAATCATTCTTGAATGGTGGACATAGAAAATGAATCATATTGCTTCGTGTATAATGTAAGTCGTACGTACGCATGAGCGATGATGTCATTTATAAATTTTTGAAAGGGTATGAATGTAGATGAAATAATAATTTTAAATAATAAAAATAGTTTCATAATTATCATTTATAACCATTATTTTGGTCATTATAATTATCCAATTAAAATGGTGATGAAAAACAAATTACACCATCGTGTGGAGATGGTAAGTTATATGTACACATGCGCGGTTCTTTCATTTTTTATAGGATAGATAAAATGTGGAATATCATTTTATAATAATCATAAAAACATATAAATATATATAATATAATGGATGTATTAATGTTTTATGGGAAAATACTTGAATATGGAGTAATAGAAGAAATAAAACTGAAAGATTCGGTAAGGACGGTTACCTCTTCTTCAGTGGACTCCCTTTAGATCTCCCATTAAGGGCTTTAGGGTTGGTCTTTAGATAAGTATATCCCCTGTAGAATGTTTATAAGTAATTTTATGTGAGAATTTTTTTGGGTTTGTTCAAGATATAAGGATTCAAATTGCATAAATAAGTAAGATAGGAGGTTCCCTTTTATAATTAAAGTGAGGGGTACTTTTCGAATTTCTCAAAAGTTTAAAATATAAAAAGACTATTCTAGATAAAAGTGTTTCAAAATGGCCTATAAATTCACAAGGTATAAAACTTTATACCATATATTATCTTCTTTGTCATTATTTATTTATTTCGTTGTTTTTTAATAATTGAATGGAATATTATATTTATAAAATATCATTACATTCAATTTTCACATTATTCATTACATTGACATTATTAATACCAATAAAATAATATAACCTATATAATAATATTTTAATACATCCATAATATTTCATATTAATATATAAATTTCATGGATCACATTATTTTATTCCAATTATATTTATTTTAATATTTTAATATCATTTAATTCATTTTTTCTTTAATTGAATAATTACTTCATCAGCATTGTTTAGAAATTTAAGGTTATTATTTATTCACTAAAAATTAAAAATATATAACCATTATAAATATAAGTATTTTATTTTCTAAAGTAATATCTATATAAAAACATATCCTTTGTATGAAAAAAATTAAAAAAATTAATGTTATTAAAAATAAGAGTGTCACACATTTGACTATTCTAGAAATAAGATACTATAATGGTCATAATATAATCTAAATTGACATGAAATTACTTATAATAAAATAATGGAATATTATGGATGAAATTAACTCATATAAGAAGATTAATTCATGTTTTAGGGTCAGTTTTTAGTCCTTGTCAATTTATTTTTAACCAAAATTACCTAATTTACCCTTACCATGGTAATAAAATTACAATAGTTACTATTCATTTTGAATAAAAAATAAAAAGAGATATATTTAAAAAAACAACAAACAGATTCCAAATATGGAATCTACTTTTGAATATAAAACTCAAAAACTTATCAGATTTTTTTTAAAATTAATCCTCCAAAACGGAACAAATATTTTTTTCTTGAAAGATGTGTTTTAAGCCCAAAATGTACTTATACCAAAATATGGTATCAATATTATTAAAATGTATTTAATTTTATTATATATAACAAAATATTCTATAATTTATTTTTACATTATATTCATTACACAAATGGACTTTTTAATAGAAATAAAATTACAATTTTATAAAAACTGGTATTTTTAACTATTCAGTGGAAAATCAATCTTTTCGGAAAAATCCAAAATATTAACCCTAATATAATTTTAATATTATGATTACAAAATTGAAATTATTTTAATAAAATAAAATTTATAAATTTTACATAAATTTGTTACTCATAAAAATAAACCAATTTTTGAAAAAAAAATTATTTTTGATGAATAAAATGGCTACTATAAATAATGTGCTTATTCCCAAAGAATTAATTAAAACATTTACAATGAGTAATAGAATTATATATTTAGTCAAGTTTTTAATATTATTCATTCTCTCTTATTTAACATTTAGTTTTTAATGATCACATTTAAATAATAATACTTCATTTTTCATTTAAGTTGGGTGTTGTGTAGCTTGTACCCTATAGAATATAGTGTTTGTTGACCTCACCTGTTTTGATAATCTCAATCATGTATTCATATGTGTTGAAAATCCCAATTATGTTTTCATTCTCTATGATATTTTTAAGAATCATTGATCTATACTTTAATTCATTCAAATATGTGATCAAACCAATAATAATTTTTAAAATAGTCTTTGAAATATGTTAATCCTCATTTATCAATGTTCATACAAGTTATAAATTGATTCTAACACAATCGGATGTGTTATGCATAAAACAGATAAGTAATCTGCCTATAGATACTGATAAAGAGCTACCGGTACCCAGTCTACCGATAGACTTAGTCTACCGACAGACAGAGTCACCGATATACTTAACACAGAGCTACCGATGTGCTTATAAATGTAAGCTACTGACTTACAGACAGCTACCGATACAAACATAGAGCTACCGGTGTAAGTATAAATAGATACCGATGGAATAAGAGTCACCGATGGACGAAGCTACTGACAGACTCACAGCTACCGATACCGACGCATGGAGCTACCGACGCATGAAGCTACCGACGCATGGAGCTACCGATAAACAAAGTCACCGATACAAGCATATACCAATCTACGCATAGAGCCACCGACAGAGTCAAAGCAACTAATGAAATTGAGCTACCGATGTCCAAGCTACCGATGCTGATTACCTACCGATCACTCGACTCACTGTTTGAATTTCTTTATTTATCTTTATTTAATCTATCCAACGGTCATATCATGTACATTTTAATGATTTGTCAAATATCTGATAAAGGTTGTCGGATGTCAGGAACCCGTACCTCGTACCTGCAGAAAGGAAATCTTTTCTGTCTCCTGTTGCCCGTGAGATAAATACGAGAAGACTACGCTGCCCAACCAGAGAAGTGTGTGGTGGATGAAATATACCAGAAACACAAGAACAAGAAGAATCAAGAGCAAAACCAGTTCCATCAAGAACACAGAGAAGCTCATAGACAATCAAGCATACTCGAGAAGTGTTCTGTGCATATAAGAAGAACACTGAAGAACTTCAACCACTACATTTTCACTGTCTGTGAACCTGGAGCATACGACACTCTGTTTCTCAAACAGAAACAAGAAGAGGACTCAGACTCACTTCTGATCGAATCCAAAGGAGTTCAGAGCTACACTGAAATCACCAGAACCATCTCTAAACTCTACATCTCTTGTTCTGTGATTTATTATTATACTTTTCGAGCAGTGTGTGTTATCTGCTGTATCTAACACATACACTGTCTCCTATACTTAAACTGGAGGATTTGTATATCCTTACCAAATTCTTGCATTCTTTCTTTCCCACGAATAACAGTGGTAGAGGTCGTGTGTGACCTGGACAGCTGGTTGCTGTTGTACTGTTTCCCACGAATAATAGTGGTAGAGGTCTTGGACCTGGACATTTGTAAACTGTTGAACCCCGATCCAGGGTTTGGATCATTTTTATATAAACTTTTGAGAGGACTAAGTCTCGTCTTGAGACTGAACCTCTTGGTTACATTTGTTGTGCCATCTCTTTCAAAGTTTTATTCCGCTGCTAATCACTTTAAAACTAATACTGTTTTTAAAGTTACTTTGATAATTAAATTAGCAAGTGTTTATGTTAAGTGTAGATTAGTAATTTAGTTTCAAAAGATAATCACACACTCCTGTATTGATTAACTGGGAATTAATTAATCCCATGAGAATCTAACAGAACCTCTACTTTAATATAAATTCACTACAGTTTAATTTATTATTTTATTTGGGGGTCTTTAAGACAGTGTTTTTAAATACAGAAGTTTTAATTGGTACTCAATTCACCCCCCCCCCCTCTTGAGTAAACCACTCCGACCAACACTTGGTATCAAAGGATCGAAAATACTCTCTAAAAGTACTCTACTTTTGAACTGTGATTTTAGTTGTATTTTAAAGTTCTTAAAATTTGTATTATATCTAAATTTTTATCTCTTTAAAATTTTCTCATCATGGACAATAGACTTGAGTGTGCTGCTACTAACCGGCCACCTTTCTTCAATGGAACTAATTATGCTCAGTGGAAACTGAAAATGAAAATTCATCTAGAAAGCATAGGTTTTGATAATTGGACTGCTATTGAATCAGAATACAAAATTCCCACTACTGCTAGATCTACTTGGGATGAACCTATAAAGAATGCTTACAATAACAACTGCAAAGCTATGAATGCCTTGTACTGTGCTCTAGGAGATGAAGAGTTTAATAGAATTTCTTCTTGTAAAACTGCATATGAAATTTGGGATACCTTAGCTGTCTCTCATGAAGGAACAACGAATGTTAAATAAATGAGATTCAACACTTATACTATCAAGTATGATAATTTTAAAATGAAGCCTGACGAACCCATTTCTGATATGTATCTCAGGTTCAATGAAATTGTCAATACAATGATCTCGCTGGGAAAGGATGTCTCATCGAAGGAACAAATTATGAGAATTTTGAGATGTCTACCTGATAGATGGAGAGGCACATCTGTCTCAATCAGAGAATCATGTGACATTGCTGCTCTACCTGTCAAGGAACTAATTGGCAAGCTGATGATGTATGAAGAAGAGCTTAAAGTGAATAAAGAGGAAGAAAATGAACCTCCAAGAAAGTCTGTCGCTTTCAAATCCTCAACTTCAAAGAATAAGGACAAAGAAAAGCTTCAAGATGTAGTTGAAAGTTCAAGCTGTGAAGACAGTGAAAGTGATTCTGACAGTGATGCTGAGATGGCTCACATTGCTAGAAGATTTAAGAAATTTTATAGGAAAAAGAAGTTCTTCATAAAAACAAATTATAAGGGTAATCACCAAGGTAAATGGAAAAAGGATTGGAAGAAGAATGAAAAATCAGATGATGTTGTATGTTATGAGTGCAAGAGAAAAGGACACATTAAAGCCGACTGTCCAAAGCTGAAGTATAAATAGAAATATGAATATAAGGAAAATAAGTTTAAGAAATCCATGAAGGCTACTTGGAGTGCTTCTGAGGATAGATCTACTGAATCTGAAAGCTCTGAAACTGAACACAAAAATTAGGCAAATATGTGCTTTATGACAAACACTTCTCAGGTAACTGCTGCAACTCCTGCTTTAAATTATTACTCTGGAGATAATGCAGAATCTGATTCTGATTCTGGAACAATGTCTAAAAATGAATTGTTTGAGTACTGTGATATGTTGGAAGAGACATGTAATGAACTTAAGGATAAATACAAGTCATTAAAGAAACAGAATGCTCTCACCACTACAGTTAAAACCGAACTCACTACTGAAAAAGAGAAAAATTCTCAACTGTTAAAAGAAAACACTGAACTGAAACTATCTAATGAGAAACTCAAGAAAGACTTAGAGAAGTTCACCAATGGCAAAAATACACTAACACAGATTCTAGGAAAGCAAATAGCACCTAAATATACTACTGGTATAGGATACCAACCTGGACAAAGGAAAATTGCCAAAACTAGATTCATTTCTAAATCTGGACAGAATGAAGGTAATTCTAGAACTTCATATGATTCAACCAGTTATATACATATCTATGGATCTAATAAAGTTTATCTTTCAAAGGATGTCAATTCTACAAATTATATGAGACCCATTAGACAAATATGGGTACCTAAAGTGTTATTGGCTAACCTGTCTGGACCCAAGAAAATCTGGGTACCAAAATCATCTCCCATATGAATCTGTTTTGTAGGGAACTTGCTTAAAGAGCTCCTGTAAAGAGACCTGGTATTTGGACAGTGGATGTTCAAGACATATTTCAGGAGACATCTCTTGTTTTAAGAGTTTAATAAAAGTTGATGGAGGCTTTGTCACCTTTGGTGATAATTCAAGAGGAAAAATCATCGGCCTAGGCCAGATTGGTAACACTGATTCAATTTTGATTTCTAATGTTTTATTTTTTGATTTCCTTAAATAAAATTTATTAAGTATTTCTCAGTTATGTGATGATGGTTTTCATGTTAAATTTGAAAATGATTCTTGAAAAGTTTTTAATTCTAAGAATGTTTTGGTATTTTCTGCCTTAAGAAATGAAAATGTTTATGCTGTTAATCTGAATTCTTTAGCTAAGCAGAATATTACTTGTTTGAATGCTTTTCATAATGAATCTTGGCTATGGCACAGAAGATTGGGACATTGCAACATTCACTCACTTAGAAAACTCTCTAGAAAAAACCTAGTTAGAGACCTACCTAAATTAGAATTCCCAAATGATAGAGTGTGTAACCCATGTCAAAAGGGAAAACAACACAAAGTTTCTTTTAAATCAAAGAAAGAAGTTTCGACTTCTCAACCACTTGAATTGGTTCACATGGATTTGTTTGGACCATCAAGAGTTTCTAGTTTAAATGGGAAGCACTCTGTTTATGTTCTTGTAGATGATTTTTCTAGATATACTTGGGTATATTTTCTAGCTCACAAAAGTGAAGCTTGTTCTTCTTTTGTTAAATACTCTAAATCTGTAGAGAACCTTAGTGGAATTAAGATTAAAACTTTGAGAGGTGATCATGGTCGTGAGTTTGAAAATCAAGATTTTGAATCTTATTGCTCACACAATGGCTATACTCATAACTTTTCTGCCCCTAGAACACCCCAACAGAATGGTGTAGTAGAAAGAAGAAACCAAACCTTCAAGAAATTGCTAGAACCATGCTCAATGAATATGACCTGCCTATTTATTTTTGGGCTGAAGATGTAAATACAGCATGTTATGTCATTAATAGAGTCTTAATTAGTCCTGTTCTTAAGAAAACCCCTTATGAATTGTGGAACAATAGAAAGCCTAAGGTTAATTACTTTAAAGTTTTTGGTTGCAAAGTATTTATTATGAATACTAAAGATAATCTGGATAAGTTTGCTTCCAAAAGTGATGAAGGAATTTTTCTGGGTTACTCTATTTCAAGTAAAGCCTATGGAGTATTCAATAAGAAAACTAAATGTGTGGAAGAATCTGTTCACATCAAGTTTGATGAAACTGATCCACATGATTCTAAAACTTCTCTTGAAAATTTTGAAGAAGACTTATCTGTTCTGGACATTAATGATAAATCAAAAGAACCTGTTATCAAAACATCCAGTTCTGGACTTTTTCCAGAATCTTCTTCTGTTGAACCCGAACCTATAGATGAACCTGAAATTTCTAGTCCAACCTTTACCAGATCAACGAGGATTCTAAAGAATCATCCTTTAGAAGCAGTTGTTGGTAATCTTGATAGAGGAACACAAACTAGAGCTTCTCTAAGAAACCAGGTTGAACATCAAGCTTTTCTTTTACAGTTAGAACCCAAAAATATCAATGATGCTATCAATGATGAATTCTGGGTAATGGCTATGCAGGAAAAATTAAATCAGTTTGAAAGAAACAAAGTCTGGGAATTAGTTGACAGACCTAAGGACACCTTGACAATAGGCACAAAATAGGTTTTTAGAAATAAAGTAGATGAATCTGGAAATATAGTTAGAAACAATGCTAGACTAGTTACACAAGGATATAGTCAAGAAGAAGGTATAGACTATGAGGAAACTTTTTCACCTGTAGCTAGACTAGAAGCCATTAGGATCTTACTTGCATATGCTGCACATCTGGATTTCAAGTTATATCAAATGGATGTGAAAAGTGCATTTCTAAATGGTTTTATAATTGAAGATGTTTTTGTAGAAAAACCACCTGGATTTACTAACCCCCATTTTCAAAATCAAGTTTTTAAACTTTCTAAAGCTTTGTATGGTTTAAAACAAGCTCCAAGATCTTGGTATGATAGACTTAGAAATTTCCTTATCTCAAATGGTTTTACTAAAGGGATTGTTGATCCAACTCTTTTCATTAAAAGAATTTCTAAAGATGTTTTAGTTGTACAAATATATGTTGATGATATTATTTTTGGATCTTCTAAACACTCTTTATGTACTGATTTTTCAAAAAGTATGCAAAATGAATTTGAAATGAGATTAATGGGAGAGCTTAAGTACTTTCTTGGATTTCAAGTATTTCAAAATGAAAATGGTATTATTTTGAATCAATGTAAATATACAAATGATCTTTTAAAACGTTTTGGTCTGGATAGTATCAAGGAAAGTGAAACTCCTATGAGTACTACATGTAAATTGGACGCAGATGAAACTGGGAAACCAGTTGATCAAACAAATTACAGAGGTATGATTGGTAGTTTACTTTATCTTACTGCTAGTCGACCTGATATTATGTTTAGTGTGTGTATGTGTGCTATATTTCAAGCTAATCCAAAAGAATCTCATTTGCTTGCTGTTAAAAGAATTTTTAAATATCTCAAACACACGGTTAACTTAGGTTTGTTTTACCCAAAAGGACAATCCTTTGAGTTAATGAGTTATTCAGATGCTGACTTTGATGGTTGTAAGTTAGATAGAAAAATCACATCAGGAACATGTCATTTGCTTGGAAAATCCTTAGTTTCTTGGTGTAGTAAGAAACAGAACTCAGTTCCATTATCTACTGCCGAAGCAGAATATATAGCTGCTGGTAGTTGCTGTGCACAAATTCTGTGGATGAAACACACTCTTTTGGACTATGGATATGCTTTTAAACATGTTTCAATCAACTGTGATAACACCAGTGCAATAAACATCTCTAAGAATCCTGTATCTCACTCTAGAACCAAACACATAGATGTAAGACACCATTTCCTAAGAGATCACTATCAAAAAGGTGATATTTCTCTTGAATTTATTGGCACTGAACATCAATTGGTTGATATTTTCACTAAACCTTTATGTTCGGATAGGCTATGTTACATAAGACACGAATTGTGAATGTTTAATCACAAACGATGTGAAAATCCTCACTGATGTGAAATTCTCACCGATGTGAAAATCCTCACTGATGTGAAATTCTCACCGATGTGAAAATCCTCACTAATGTGAAATTCTCACCGATGTGAAAATCCTCACTGATGTGAAATTCTCACCGATGTGAAAATCCTCACTGATGTGAAATTCTCACCGATGTGGAAATCCTCACCGATGTGAAATTCTCACTGATGTGGAAATTCTCACCGATGTGAAATTCTCACCAATGTGAAATTCTCACCGATGTACAATTCTCACCGATTTTTTTTTGATGATTAACTCACACTGATGCAATGTTTTCTAAAACATCTGTCGGACTCCAAGAATATGAATTGTTTTATTTTATTTTATCTTACTCTATTTTAGTCATTTATTTGGAATTCCTAAATGATAAAACTAAGTCTAAGCCACTTCTTACCTCACCGAGCTCAAAATCTCTCACCTTCGAACCTTAGCTCCCAAATCGGCCAAGAACCCTAAACCCGCGATGGAAAAAACTAAGCTTCCTACCGTCAGAGATGAGAGTGTAGAACCAAAAGCTAAGAAGCAGAAGACACATCATAAAGCCAGTGTTAGTGAAGTCAGAACTAGATCGGGAAGGCGACCAGTGAATCCTCACTTGCAGAATAGAGACATAGTAATCGAGAAGGAACTGTGCGTGGAATGGATACTGCCTAGCAAATCGTTAGTACTCGAGATTCTGGAGGACCAGAAATGGGTGGATTGTTTCTCAAATAACAATGGCCCATACTACCCGAAGTTGGTAAAACAGTTATACGAGTTTGTAACCTTCGAGAAGTCTGAAAATGAGAATCGGGTAAGCTCTTTTTTAAATGGAAAAGAGATGTCTTTTTCTTCAATAGAGTGGGCTGAGTGTTTAAAAGTACCACATAAAGGTGTCTCTGGGTATGTATCAAGAGCAATTCCACCTAGCAGTGACATCTTTGATTATGAAACCACCTTAAAAGAACTGACCGGTAATGGGAATCAAAGGCAAGTGGTTGCTGCTGAAATGGATGGAGAGAATCGACTGCTCTTCAAGTTTGTTCAGCATGTGTTGATACCGAGGCGAGGAGATTTTTCAGATCTGAGATATCAAGATATCTATCTTCTTCATCTGCTAAGACATGGTGTGAAAATCAATCTGTGCAGATTGTTAATGCGTCAAATGGAAGACATGATTAGACCAAAGTCAAAGACTAATGCTTTATTCTTTGCCAAGCTGATTTCAGTAATGATAAAAGTGAAAGGAATAGCTGAGTCTCAGGATGAGACAGTTGTAGTCAGGAATAATTTCTGCATCACCTCGACTGTTTGTAGGTACATGAAAATTAACTGGAACCCATGGAAGGGAGAATGGGTCAGTGATGATCAGAAGATATATGATAAGTTTAATCCTGTGGATCATCCCTCAAGACCAAAGGATATGAGAGATCCGAGTCTGAGACCTGATGAAGAGGAACCTGTTTATAGTAATGAAACAGAAGAAGAAACAGAAGAAGAAGAAGAAACTCCCATGGATGTTGGAGGAGATCCATACTTGCCCCCAAGTCCTGTTGCAGAATTGGTTTATTCTAGGAAAGGAAAGGTAGAGGAAATTTTGTCTACTTATGAGGAAGACCAGTCTGTACCTCACCAAGAAGAAGAGGAAAATGAGAATGTATCTGAATCTTCTGCTTCGGGTAGTTTAAGTATGAGTCCTTTGATTGGAAACTCAGCTATGCCGACTGCTGAAGTAGAAATAGATACAGAAGAAGCTGTACCTGTATTAGAAGATCTTCTAGATGCTGCACCGATGGAACTTGTAGTAGAAGATTCTGATGAAGAGAATCTAGCACTGAATGCTGTTGTGATACATGGGAATGCACCCATTGAGGGGGAGCATCAATATGTTCTTGGGAATGTTACAGTAGCTGTTGAGTTTGGAGACTGGGTAGAAGACCCAGGGTTTATAGTCTGTGGATTGGATTATCCGGATTCAGAAAATGAGATGTCTGTGAATAGACCGAAGACCAATTATAATCTTGCTTCTGAGTTGTTGCCCGATAATGTGGTCAGATTTCATGATCTGAATAAGATGAAAGAGGACCTCAAAACCAGTTTTTTTGAAGAAGTGAAGTTAATGGAAACCTCCCTTCCATCCTCAATTCAATCAATAAGAACCGATTCTGCAGTTAGTTTGGCCTCATCAAGGGGATCTGCTGCAGTTGTCCCTAATGATTTTGTCTCTAAATCTGATCTTGAATCCATGAAGAATGAGCTGAAAGAATCATTCATTGTATCAGTTGCTGAGATGAAGCAAAGCTTTAATTAAGAAATGAAAATGTTAGAGAGATCCTTCGAGCTATCTCTGGCTTGTAATTTATCTTCTTTTGTGTCTGAGCTTATGGAAGAAGTGAAAGAGTGTCAGACTCAGTCTTCTAGAATCGAAGCAGATCTTGAAGCTCTCAAGACATCAGTTGCTACTTTGGATTCTTATATGAGCTCCAAGTCTCAAGCTGACAAGGACCTAGCTTATGTGAAGAGTGTAGTAATCCAGTTTGTCTTGGTGTTTGAAAGTTTCAAAACCTCAGTGGAGGATCACGTTCAATTACATGACTCTCAAGTTCAAAGCCTAATCAGTGGTTTGTCTAAGAGTTTCAAAGAAACTATTTCCTTCTCTCTTGGCCCTCTCACATCCAAACTATTAGTTGACCTGAATCTAGTTCGAGCAATGTTGAAGGAGGAGATTGGTTATATTTCAACCAGTGGCTCTGTGGACTCATCAGAGTTGAGCCGAGTGGTGCTTTCTACAAGAGATTCTGCTAGAGAAATAATGAAGATTGTTCAAGATTAAATGAGAGAAGCCTCTGCCTCTCAGGAATCCATAAAGAGAAAAGTGGACTACTACTTTACCAGAATTTTCACCAAGCATCAACTCGATCACCACTTCAAGCTGATGTTGGAAAACATGAAGCTACCTCCAGTAACTCAAGATTTTAGAGAACAAGTGAGCAAACTAAGACAATTGACTCCTGCCTTGGAGAAATTCATGGAGAACAAAGATGATTTCATCTCTACTATGGAAAGAGGAGGAGGAATTATTATGGATTTTAGAAATTTGTTACTGCCCTTCTTGCATGTTGATGTCAGACCAGTCATCGTACCTCCTGCTTTGCCTGCTTCTGCCTCAGCTGTTTCCTCAGTCCAGCTGACTCCTGCTCAAGCTATTCGAAGCCTCACACCAATGATCACCCAAAGATCTTCAACCTACAGGCCTGACTCTGTGTCAGTAGCTCAGCCTCCTTTGATCATTTCTGGCATTCCAAAACCTTCACCTGCATCCTCACCACCCGATCTTCTTCTGATCCCAAAGGAAAATCTCCCGTGGAAGATGTGGATTGATCCAGTGGCCAGGATTTTTGATAGGAATTCATTTGTATTCTGTTTCCGTACTTTCTGACTACTCTAATACAGAGGAACTCTTTTTACTTCTCATGTTTTATTTGTCTCCTATATATGCTTTCCCACTTTTTGATTATCACAAAGGGGGAGAACAAAATGAGAGAATGAGAAATATTTTCAATGGAGAAAAATAACATTCTTTTCAATTTTATCTCTGATATTATTATGTTTCTTTTTACCTTCGGTACCTTATGATTGTTACCTCTGATAACTTATGTCTATATCATACTATTTCTATTATCTCTGATGTTGTTTTCTCTGAGAAAATTGAATTCAATATTATACTCTTTACTATTATATTTTCACTATGTTAAATGCCCATATCATAAATTGTGATTATCAAAAAGGGGGAGATTGTTGACCTCACATGTTTTGATAATCTCAATCATGTATTCGTATGTGTTGAAAATCCCAATTATGTTTTCATTCTCTATGATATTTTTAAGTATCATTGATCTACACTTTAATTCTTTCAAATCTGTGATCAAACCAATAATAATTCTTAAAATAGTCTTTGGAATATGTTAATCCTCATTTATCCATGTTCATACAAGTTATAAATTGATTCTAACACAATCGGATGTGTTCTGTATAAAACAGATAAGTAATCTGCCTATAGCTACTGATAAAGAGCTACCGGTACCCAGTCTACCGATAGACTTAGTCTACCGACCGACAGAGTCATCGATATACTTAACACAGATCTACCGATGTGCTTATAAATGTAAGCTACTGACTTACAGACAGCTACCGATACAAACATAGAGCTACCGGTGTAAGTATAAATAGCAACCGATGGAATAAGAGTCACCGATGGACGAAGCTACTGACAGACTCACAACAACCGATACCGACGCATGGAGCTACCGACGCATGAATCTACCGACGCATGGAACTACCGATAAACAAAGTCACCAATACAAGAATATACCAATCGACGCATAGAGCCACCGATAGAGTCAAAGAAACTAATGAAATTGAGCTACCGATGTCCAAGCTACCGATGCTGATTACCTACCGATCACTCAACTCACTGTTTGAATTTCTTTATTTATCTTTATTTAATCTATCCAATGGCCATATCATGTACATTTTAATGATTTGTCAAATATCTGATAAAGGTTTTCGGATTTCAGGAACCCATACCTCGTACCTGCAGAAAGGAAATCTTTTCTGTCTCCTGTTGCCCATGAGATAAATACGAGAAGACTACGCTGCCCAACCAGAGAAGTGTGTGGTGGATGAAATATACTAGAAACACAAGAACAAGAAGAATCAAGAGCAAAACCAGTTCCATCAAGAACACAGAGAAGCTCATAGACAATCAAGCATACTCAAGAAGTGTTCTGTGCATATAAGAAGAACACTGAAGAACTTCAACCACTACATTTTCACTGTCTGTGAACCTGGAGCATACGACACTCTGTTTCTCAAACAGAAACGAGAAGAGGACTCAGACTCACTTCTGATCGAATCCAAAGGAGTTTAGAGATACACTGAAATCACCAGAACCATCTCTAAACTCTACATCTCTTGTTCTGTGATTTATTATTATACTTTTCGAGCAGTGTGTGTTATCTGCTGTATCTAACACATACATTGTCTCCTGTACTTAAACTAGAGGATTTGTAAATCCTTACCAAATTATTGCATTCTTTCTTTCCCACGAATAATAGTTGTAGAGGTCATGTGTGACCTGGACAGCTGGTTGTTGTTGTACCGTTTCCCACGAATAACAGTGGTAGAGGTCTTGGACCTGGACAGTTGTAAACTGTTGAACCCCGATCCAGGGTGTGGATCATTTTTATATAAACTTTTGAGAGGACTAAGTCTCGTCTTGAGACTGAACCTCTTGGTTACATTTGTTGTGCCATCTCTTTCAAAGTTTTATTTCGCTGCTAATCACTTTAAAACAAATACTGTTTTTAATGTTACTTTGATAATTAAATTAGCAAGTGTTTATGTTAAGTGTAGATTAGTAAGTTAGTTTCAAAAGATAATCACAAACTCCTGTATTGATTAACTGGGAATTAATTAATCCCTTGAGAATCTAACAGAACCTCTACTTTAATATAAATTCACTACAGTTTAATTTATTATTTTATTTGGGGGTCTTTAAGACAGTGTTTTTAAATAACGAAATTTTAATTGGTACTCAATTCACCCCCCCCCCCCCCTCTTGAGTAAACCACTCCGACCAACTGTGTTATTTTAAAATATTGGGGTGTTACATCACTCCATCACTAATAAATTTTTTCCTAACTATTTGATATTGTTTTTGGTAATCAATGGTTTAAAATTTGAGAATTCATTTATGGATATCCAATATTGTAAAAATTGTTAATAAAGCTTCCTCTTAAAAATTGGGAAAGGGAAATGTGAAGGTCGCCAAAAACTATGTTTCTGAATAGAATAACATTATTACTAAGTGAAACTAAGGACATATAAGAGAAAAATAATACACAGGTATTAATATAAAGAGATAGATATCATGTTCAGGAGAAAGTTTACCATAAAAACCAATAAATCTATGATAGGTTAAAAGACCATTGATTTCTTGATAAGAAATGTAAACTGATAAGGTTTTTATTTCAAGGTCTTTTTCTTAAAGTTGATTGATTATATTAATATAAAAATACATCACGTTAGAAAATAAATTGCATGATTTCATTCCATTTTATAAGAATAATCACATCCTTTATTATGGATTAGATCTATCTCCACATCATTTCTTATATTAGGAAATGGATATTCAAGATGATTTTTTTATTCCTAAAGTTATTTTAACGAATAAAATGATCCAAAATTCATTCATTCAACCTATAAATATTTAACCAAACTAAATTTCTAATTAATGTTTATCCAATATAATAAATCATACTTTAACCACAAATAATAATATCCAATTTTCAACATAATACATTCCACAAGTTTTCAATATTAAGGATCCTCTAAAATATGTTTGACTAAATTCAAAAAAGTCTAAAAATTTATGAATATTGTAACTAAATTTCCAATATAAAATTATAATTAATACCCCATAAAGTATCTCTTAATTTCACATGTAAATACTTTGATTCTATATTATACTAAAACTTGGTGAACACCATAAAACCTTATTGAAAACAAGCATGGTTTGGAAAATAAAATCTCATATTATCGAATATATTCCATATATCAAAAAAAATAATGTAGCAAAATCCAAAAAAAAATCAATTAACTAACAATTCTCACGGTCACAAATACTATCTCATTTACTTATTTATCAACATCGGGAACATATTATGGTTATCTTTACCTTTTTCATGTATTCTCCCAAAATAATACCTGACTATTAATCAATCTTCTACATCATTGATACCATTCAATATATACTTTCGAAACCTTAATTAAAAATCATTGTAGTTGAATCCTTATAAATTAACTAATTATTATAATAAGAATATCATTGATAATATACTCCAATAACATAATTATCGAATCTAAATACACAAGTAATTTAATCATTAAACTTCATATATAGTAATATATTATGGTTCTCCTTGATCACTTTTCTTATTCTAATCTATATTCCCCTCATGCTTTGGGAATTCATTTTCCTAGTGCCACGTCTCCTTATAGTTAAAAAATTTCACATTAACATATTCTTTATTTCCCTTTCAATCTAGATCCTAGTGGCATTTCTCTTAACACTTGTAGAAGGCTCCAATTCCATTAAAACAAGTACTGAGGTGTTTCTTTCCACAATTTTCCCATTATTGGAAAAACATTATTTCATTTCTTCACCTTATCCATTTTTTCTCTTCCATTATCTTATTCTACTAATTTCCTTCAGAACCACATGACATGTAGAATTGAATTTTCTTCTTGATTTTACAAGATATTTTATCCCCATATGATAAAATGTTTAGGGGACCGTTTCCCATTGAAGGATTGGTTTAATACCATCAAATAAATGGTCATTATTACTCTTTAGATTAGGTACATAGTCTAGATCATTCGTAGATAACCTTCTAATGTTATCTTCATACCTATAATTATTTTATTCTTCCTTTTGTCTCAGACCTAAGAATTTTATCTTCTTATAAACTCACTGTTCTTGGAGAAAATATTTTTTCCAATAAATTTGCCTTAAATTTTTTCCATTTAATGATTTATATTTCTTCTGCGTACTTAGATTTTTGAATCAATAACCATTATTTATCCACATACCCTTAGAGATGATAAACTGTAATTACAAACTTCCCCCTTTCATTACTTCCAAAATCATGTAAAATATTCTCTAAGTATGTTATCCTTTTCTCAGCTATAATTGGATTTGTAGTTCTATTGAATGATGGAGTTTTCTGACGCAAATATTTGGTGTCACATTTTTACACCACATTGGGGATCATCAAGTTTCTCTATATAGTCAAGGTTATTTTACATAACCTAATTCATTTGTCCTAATATAGTTATAATTTATTCTACTCTAGTTGCAGCTCTAGATGCATCTGAAGCTCCAGCTCCATCTTTTTTATTTTATCCATGAGAGTAATCCCCACATGAATTATGTTAATTGAAATGGTTTTCATTCCTTCCTCTGGGAACCATTTCTAAAAAAATGGAATACAGTATATTAGATAATAAATTTATAAAACATAATGTATAATCTCAAAACCAGTGAAACATTTAACATAAATTGAAAATTTAGGTATAACTAATTTCAAAATCATAATATTGATTTATTTTAGAATATTTTCTAAAAAAATCATAGTTTTTCATACTCAAATATATATTTTCCTAAATATTTTTCCCAATTATTCTAATAAAATTCATCTACTAACTATAAATACCCTAACTCCAGAAGCCTATAGTCGATGGTTGGAACTAGATACAAGAATAACATCCCAAATTATAGAATAGTTAACAGTACTGGTAAACTAGTTAAATACTTCAATTTCACATAAATTTAAAAATATAAAATACAAAAAATTATTTCTTTTCCTATCATCTTTATTCCTTATAGCTCGTCCCTGCAAATCAATGATAAAACATTTCTTGTAATCTTGTAGAAAAGACTTATAAAAAAGGGGTTAAGTATAATGTTCATTAAGGGTATTCATACAGTGGAATCTATCAGAAATAAATATTGAATAATAAAATGGAAAGGAAAATAACTGAAAACATGTTCTATTTAACCAATAAATTGAATATAATATGGTAGGAATAAATGATGATCAAATAATTCCATATAATTAATCACATGATCTTGAAACATATCCATGGATATTCTAAATATTTTAATAATAACATGGACATATATTAATAATTTCATAATTATGGAATTAATAATTCCTAATATCTAAAACAAATCATTGAGGCGATGTCCAAGAATTCTAAAAATACCATCAATGACTTGTTCCATGAAATCTATATAAATGAGAAAGTAATCATCCAAAACCTGGTCTATTTTTCCTCATGATACTGACTGATTCATTGATGGGATATAGTGAGTCCTTCCCATCACTTAATAAGCCCTATTCATTCCTCATATGAATAAATAATACAACTGAATCGGTATACCTTAACAAAATCAATAAATGTCTGTATTGTTATAGATTTTCATACAAAATATCAATACTTTCCCCAGTCAAAATAATCATCAACCATGTAAATAAATACGATGAATGGTATCATTAAATTAAATCCTCAACATAAAATTTAAATTATATTTTCATATATGAAAATACAATTAAGTGATTACTGGAATATTTCTTGAGAAAAAAATACCATTTTTACTTTGAAAATAATTTGTAAAAACAAAAAAAAATGAATATTTAATAATGAAAACATTTTCATTTAAGAGAACCTTTTAAAAATTTAAAGGAATATCTAAATCATTAATTAATCATGATGGTGGGAAATTAAATTCATATAATATAAGTAAAAAACTATTCCTTTCACACTTTTGTAAGAAAATTCATAAAGTTCCTTATTTGGAAAATAGTGAGAAGATTATTTTTAAAACATTGTATAAAAACTAAAAAAGGGTAAAATAAATTTATGAATTCCCTTACAAATAGTAAAAAAAATTGGAAACATTTTTACAATACATATACATGGAATAGAAATATTCCTCAACTAATAATTAAAAATAAATAATCTTTAATAACGATGAGATTGTGAAATAAACCCTTACCAATTGGGTGTCTTTTGAATCATAATCCCCATGAAATAAATAACTTCAAATGAATCCATAAATAAAATTTATAAAAAATTCTTCATGACATAATATATCCAAGGGAATTTATATATGCAACACAATATATATAACTGGTGAATATGGCCTATGTCTCACAGAAGTAAAAGTGAGACAAGAAACACTTACATAAAGATTGAACTCCTTAAAAACATTTAGAATCACATGTATAATAGTTTTAAATATATTATTAATTTATAATATAAACATATTTATGATTATAATATCATATAATATTATATTAAAACATAGTATTACCCATTTGTTCATAATATTTTATTATTACCCTTATTTCAGTTGTTATCTGCTTCATTTTCCCAAGCATGTTTTGTCATGTAAGTTCCAGTTCATGTGAATATTATATAGCACCATCATCTCTAGAATTATATTAATTTTATAGATATAATATTTATTAATTAGATGCATTTTTATAATCATTATTGAAAGGTGTATATAGAAAATGAATCACATCACTTTATGAAGATAGTAAGTTGTACATATGCATGAGCGACGTTGTCATTTCTAAATGGTTGAAAAGGTAAGGAATTAGATGATATATTAATTTTAAAGAATAAAAATCATGTAATAATTATCATATATATCCATTATTTCCATAATTATAACCATTTCGGTATGGTGGTTCTAAAAAAAATTACACCATTGTAAGGAGACAGTAATCCATACGTACTCACACATAATGATTCCATTTTTCATAGGATGGATAAAAGGTAGAATAGGTTTGTATCATAATAATAATTAAGTATAATTATATATATTATACTGTATTTATTATTATTTTTTGGAAATAATATATTAATATGAAGTATAAGAATAAATAAAGTTGAATGTTTCGGTAAAGATGATTGTCACTCTTCAGTGAACTACCTTTAGACCTTCTATTAAGGGCTCTATAGTTGGTATTTTTAGAATTACATAACCTTTAGAATGTGTATAATTAATATTATGAGATAATTTTATAGGGTATTATTGATATAGAAGGATCCATGTAGAGTAAAGAAGTGAGAGGGGAGGTGCCCTTTTATAATTGTGGTGAGGGGAACTTTTAGAATTTCTCAAAAGATTAAAATATAATAAGACTATTATAGATAAAATTGCTTTAAATGGCCTATAAAACCATAAGGGATGACATTTTAGACCATATATTGTCTATTTATTTATTTTTTATTATTTTTAAATAATTTAATGAAATATTATATTCATAAAATATCAGTATAGACGAATTTAACACAAATCATTCCTTGGAATTTAATAATACTAATAAAACAATATTACTTTGAACCTAATATTTTAATATACACCTAATATTTAATATTATTCTTGAAAATTATTGTATCATATTAATTAATTAAAATTATATTACTTTTAATATTTTTAATAACATTTATTTGATTTTTCCATTAGTTGAATAATTACTACACCAGCATTGTGTAAACATTTAAGGTGATTATATCCTAACTATAAATTAAAAATAAATAATTGTTATGAATATAAATCTTTAATATTTAAAATTAAAACTAATATTCTAATATATCATTTATATAACCCCATGTTACAAAATATTATAATGATTAAAACAAGAGTGTGACATGTTTTCCTTTTCTTGATATAAAATGCAATAAAGGTCATAATCTCATAAAAATTGACATAAAATGATATATAACCAATTATTGAATAAGTATGGACGAAATTTACTCATCCAATATAATTAATTATATTTTTAGGGTCCGTTTCATGTCCTTAACAATTTATTTTTAACCAAAATTACCTGATTTACCCTTATTGTGGAAATAAAATTTCAATAATTACTATTCATTTAGATTAAAATTAAAAGAGTACTTTTTATAAAAATTAAACCTAATAATTAAAAATATGAAATAAATTTTTTATGATGAAACTCACATAATTATCAAAATTTAATTTGAAATTAATCCTAAAAAATTTAATGGAAAGTAGTTTTCTTGAAAAATGAATTTTTAAGAACAAAAATGTACTTTTAACAAAAAATTGTATAATGATGATTAAAATGTACTTAATTTTTCTATATATAACTAAATACTACTTAAGTTATTTTTATATAAAATTAAAATCATTAAGGGACTTTTTAATATAAAGAAAATAAAAGTTTTATAAAATTGATATTTTTCACTATTCATTGTAAAATCAATCTTTTGGGAAAAATCAAAAATATAATAATCCTAAGATAATTTTAATATAATGATATAAAAAATTATATTATTTTTATATAATAACATTTATACAATTTTGAAAAATTTATTACTCATATAAATCAATAAAACTAATTTTGAAAAAAAAAGTATTTTTAAAGAATAAAATGACTTTACAAAAAAAGAGTGGTTATTCACAAATAATTAATTAAAACATTTACAATGAGTAAGAAAATTATATATTTCATAATGTTGTTAATATTTTTTATTTCCTATAATTTAACTACTACTTTATAATTATCACATTCAAATAATAATATTTCATTATTCTTTTAAGCTTGGTGTTGCGTATCTTGTACGCTATCGAATATCATGTTCTTTTAAAATTTTGGTGTGTTATAGTTTTAAGTTTATGAATATAAAACAACTCATAAGGTTTTTATATAATTAAAATTATTAAATACTTAATTTATTCTTACCCTTTTTTGGAAGACTTTCCTTAGAGTGTGTGTGGCATGTCACTTAAACAATGGAACTATTAAATGGAACATGATGATGTAATGGTTTACATAAAAATTTTTAAGCTCATATAGTGTCATGAGTAAATGATAAAGACCAAGTTCTTTTATTATTATGTAATATTTAAAAGAAACATTTTATTTTAATTATGAAATTATATATTACCTTATGGGAAACCTTGGGATACACCTCTGAGTTTCTAGTTTAATTCCAAAAAATCCTAGATAGACCACTTCACTTATGCCTTTAACTTATGCCATAAATGCCTTGGATTCCCTTTTTGGAATACAATGAAACTTATAACATAATGATATATGTTTCTTTGAGTATATAAATTAATGTATCGAGGTTGACAAAATTGTGATGACCCCTTTTTAAATAATAAAATTTTGGGAATGTGTACCTGGAACCTAAAGAATTATAATTCAATGGGGTTATGGTATAATTTTAATGAAAGGCCTTGAGAATGTCAATATAATGTTATTTTTTATGTTTATAGTAACTCATTTAATGGGTAATATACATATTTTATTTCCAAATTTCATGTATGAACCTGATGGAAGCCACATTATTCATTGATTCAAATGCCAATGGGTAATCCCACCTCGAATCTGGTCAATGTCTCACATTCATGAATGCCTTGGATAGAAATTTAAGACTCACCAGTATTTTCTAGAAACATTAGAATGTAAATTATGAGATCCCATGAATCAGATTTATATATTTAAACATTTAATTCCTTATATTATCACCTTGTATTCCAATCCATCCTATCCCAAGATTACCTTGGACTTTATCCTCAGGCTCAGTTGGAACCCATTTATAAAGTGCAATGACTTGGAATACACCTTGGATTTTCTTGTTTCCTACATGTGGGAATGGCTAGACCCATTCCATGGATTCACCTAGATACTTGTACTTGGAAGCCTATAATTATATCTTTGGGTCTTATGTCTACATCACTATTATAATGATTAGAGACAGTTTGTCCTAGGCCAAAACTGGGGGTATTACCTTTTCCACCACCACTACACTATTTTTTATATAATTCAAATTTTTATGTTTTATGATTTTAGAATATACTCCATTAGACACTATAGGTTGTGGCCTACTGATTTTAATGAACATCCTGTTCAGGCCACCACTTGGTACCCAAGAAGATCTCATGGCAACAGGTTAGGACATTTGATCATGCATCTTTGTTGTTACATGTCTGGGGCTAGATCTTGGTATGAGAGTTATGAAATAAGATTGTACTTGGACTACTTATAGGAGTTGGGTATTTTATTTATTTATTTATTTATTTATTTATTTATTTATTTATAAATCAGTCCCTATTATACGAATTGTTGGATGTTATTTTGGACTACCTTTTTAGATGTAGTATTTATGTTCATTCAGGGATGGCTTATTAGAAATTTTTTAGCTAAACAGCTTATTATTATATTCCTTCTATTTTTCATTTTTATTTTTCCATTTTCTTTAATGTTTATACAAAGGTTATATTCTCCCCATAAATCAATCATTATACCCTTAATAATAGTCGGAATATTGTGGTATATGGGGAAGCACACTTGAGTTTTTGTGGCCCTCCATCTTGGTTAATTATGAGTGAATTGGTTTGAGTACATAACACATCATTAGAGTTCATATATAATCATTCATGTACAAATATTTTATGTGGACTGTGTAATAGTAGAATAAATTCCCTACCAGTTAATAGGTCATACTCCAATAAATTTTAAATATTGATTAGTTTTAGGTATAACAGTTCTTAAATAAGTAACATCATTCACAATTTTAGTGAATCTTCCATTCATTGGAGTGATTTTTTTTCTATATAAAACATCAAAAAAGTATCAATAATTAGTTTATATATGTTGTATCTAAAAGTTATTACATATTTAGTTCCTTCATAGGAAACAAAAATAGATTCCCCATATCATATGAAATTGAGCACTGAGAAACTCTATTAAACTAATCGAGACCTAAACCATAAATAATATCATAAATATCCTTTGACATCAAATAATAATCAGCTTCCTAAGTAGAATTCCATGTCTTAGATTCTCTAGTTTTAATCTTATAAGGTTTCTCCACTATTAAATAAACATATATTATAAAACACTTCATAGTTATGATTATCCAAGCCTTATAGAAACCATAGTTTGAAACATTAAAATACAGAGCTCTAATTATATACAAACCTTCTATAAAATCATCCATTGGAAATTGTATTTTTCTTTTGGACCTTTCTATCAAGACTGAAAAGGTCAAAAAGATAAAACTATGAAGACCAACCTTTGATATTCAATCCAATTTAGGAGAATTGATATAATACAAATTATTGTCTAAAATCAAATGTAGACAATGAGTCAAGATTGGGGTGAATTGATTCCCTTTAAAAAAATTGACTAATCAAAACATCCCTCTTAAATCAGTTTGAATTTGACTTATCTTTCTTTACTCAATTATGAAATTGAAATATAAATAAATTAAATTAAATATAATATAATATTTTTATACTATTTAGGGTTTATAAGAAACTCACCTAGTCCAATCCACTAACACCTGAGGTTATCTTGGTGATTTTTATTTTTATCCTTTTCTTAGAGATCACATAGTTGAGTGAATAAAGTTGACACTTGGTATAATAATACATCTACTAGGATATCAAATCCTTTTACTGAGGATCTTAGAAATTAAGTTAATTTATTTGAAAAGTTTCCATGGATATGTATAATAAGCTAACACATAATCCAGAACTAAGTAAAAGAAATTGATTCTTATTTAGAAATGGATGAGATATAGAAAATATAGCTTCGTGACATAGTTTCAATACTGGAAACTAATAGTATATGGATACACCTTCAAAAAATAAATCTTCAAGGAAATAGAAGTTCAAAAGAGATCATTTATTATATTATTCTTTAATTAGTATAGAAACTACAACAATAATATCTTCAATACAATATAGGCTTCCTTCTTCTCCTACTTCCTTTTTCTACTTTACTCTAATTTCCATCTATATAGTGACTAATATTAGTACTAAATAGAGATATAGATCTATAAATTATTTTCCTTTTTCTTCCAGTGAGTATGATAGTAATTGATGCACACTTTTTTTATCTCAAATATTCATCAAATATTTCTAGAGAAATATATATAATAAAATATTAATAATTATTTCATCCTTTCTCCTTATTTGATAATAATATAATAAAAATATTCAAGGTATTCCATAAATGTTTTATTCATTTTAATATTCAATTAAGAATTTATTTTTTTTCATTATATCTTTCTCTTTCTATGTTAAATTCAAATAGATTTAAATACTCATTTAAATCATCTGATATTTTAGAGTCTTCCAATCATTGAACAGCTTCAAAATATTTCCATAATCATCTTCAATATAATTACAAAATTTAAATTTGAATAAGGAGTGATATATAATCCTCTAGGTTCTTCTTTTCTTCAATTATCTAAAATCATATATTCCAAATAATAAGTAATTCCAATATGGCCTTCTACAAAGAATGGAATGGAATTCTTAAACATGGTTTTTGTCTAATGATTCTCCATTAAAAGATTTAAAACCACTTCCTATAGATTTTTAAGGATGTAAAAATGAATATATAACTGAAACACTCTCATGAGTATTCTAGTTATTGTTAAATTAGATTGAAATATGAAAATCATGGAAAAAAATTATCACTTCTTATCCTAGGATATGAAGTCATAAAATATAAAAAATAATATGAAATAAAATCTTCCCTAAATTTTTAATTAAATTTCATTTAAATTTTAAATTTTAATATTTATTTTGGATAGTTGTTATACAACTAGAAGGTGGGAATAGTCATTCTTCCTCCACCAACCACATGTCCATTACATTCTTCATTTTTTTATCTACATCTCTTCAAATTTAAGGATTTGGAAGACCTATTTTTTCAGACATAAGGTAATTTTTACAGCTCCATCTATGACCACGTGGAAGATGGGAAGGAGGAGAAATGACACTATGAGGGTATGGGTCTCTATGAGTTCAAAGTTCTAGGTTTGACTAAGAACTATTTGAAGGAGACTGTGGAACTATTATCCAAGTCAACATCTTCTTTCATGGAATCATCTTGGTCTATATTTGAAGGTGTACCATGAATGGTTTGATGGTTCTTGAACTTGGATTGTTCCATTGTTATAGCTATAAACTTAAAGGGTAAATGAAGGCTTTGTGGCCCAATTCTTATCCTACCTTTACTGAAGACTAGAAGTAGCATGATACTCACTTGGAAGAGGATTTAACAATGATTCACCTTCCGTGATTAGTGATAAAAGTTACCCCTTGGGGTCATCTTGATATTTTCATGAAGGTAGATCTTGAGGGGTTTCTAGTTCATGATCTCAGATAGTAGTGACAAAATCCTGGTCATCATGGATAGTAGTGGTGGCCTTATAAATGATGTACCTAGATTTATATGATGCAATAATGAATATTTCATCATTATCAGTGGGATTCCTCTTCAATAATTTTGAGACCAAGCCCCAGTAAAGGTGTCTCAGGCCTATGTTTTTTTCTCCCTCTACATATTTCTTAAGAGTAATGTTTTTTTTTAATTTTTCTTTGTCATGTGTGACATGATTCTTTAATACCACATTATGCATGTGATATTAACCTCCTCATCTTGTACTCTTTTCTTTATTACATAATAAAAACCTATAATGGTTCTTCCCCATGCACATAGGCCAACAGATGAAGAAAGTAAATATTGGTGTTTCTTTTATTACTTTATTTCCACATTTGTTTTACCTAAAATCATTGAATGAATTTATTCTTCTTGAATATGAATTCAAATTATAATTTTTAATTTAAATGGTTTAAATAAAATCTTTTATTACTATTTTTTATGATTTTTTCCTCACATCATATTATTGTTTTAATTCATTCTTGATTTCAAACCACTGCTTTAATTTTTTTCATTCTAGAGTATTATTTTCATGTTGAATTTTTTTTATAATAATGAGAATTTAGGAAATATTGAATAGTTTTAAATTTCACTTCCAGTGTGTCATTGAATTAGCCTCTTATTTTGTGACTTTTACATGGTTGTCCATTGATTTTTTTCATTACCAGTTTTTCTTAAATGATGTTTATTTATATTTTGTTACATAAACAACAAAAAATAGAAGATAGAAGTTAGAATGAATTCCCATACCATAAGTAATAAATTCAAACTATTGAACAATAGGGAATTAGACACACTATTAGTGAAACAAACACTAGACAGCCATAAAAAAGTCATAAAAGCATCATCAAATTCAAAGACACATTGGAAATAGAATTTACAAAGATTAATGATTTTATAACTTCTCATTACAAAGAAAAAAAATTTATAGCATGAAAATCACATTCTAGAAATCAAGACAAACCAATATGTATGTTCAACATCAAGCATGAATTAAATAATACTCATGAAATGAGGAAAAAATAAAAAAAATAGGAATTATAATGGATTTTATTTAAACCATTTAAATTCAAAATTATAATTCAAATAAATATTCAATAAGAAGTGAATCGTTAAATGATTATAGGTCAAAAAGTGTAAATAAAGTAATAAAAGGGACATAAATATTTAAATGATTCATTCATTGGCCTTCGTGTATGGGGGAGAACTACTATGTGTGTTTAGTACGTAGGGAAGATAATATTTCAATGTGTAGTGTAAAATAGTACATGCACAATGAAGGGCCAAAGACACATGACACACAAAACAAAGAAAAAGTTAGCATAAATAGGACTCCAGAAAAATCACTAGAGGTAAAAATATATAAAGTATTGAGATCCCCTTACCATGGATCAAACTCACCTTTTTCGAATAAAAATTTCACTATAGTTGTTGAAATTTTCAATTTTGCGCCCATTCCATAATATATAATGCAAGACAAATCACTGCTTCATCATCCTCTAGGTGAGAATCATGCTACTTCTAGGATTCAAAACTAGTGAGACAAGAAGTAGTCTACCAAGACTCCACTTTTCCTTTAAGTTTGCGGCTAAAAAAATAGACCACTTCATATTCGAGAACTACTGAATTATTCATGTATTACCTTAAAATATAGACCAAAATAGTTTTGTGTGAGAAGATGTCAACTTAGAGAACCATAGATGTACACTCTTTCTAATCTGCCTTCACTAAACCTATAATGTTGAACCAGGAGAGACCCATGCCCTCATAGTGTCATTTTTCTCCCTCACCATCTCCCTCACACTTGGAAATGGAGTCACCCTACTATATTTCTTTCTAGTGAAAAAAAGTCTCATGAATCCCAAAATCTAAATAGATAGTGATAAAAAAACAAATCACGAGATGGTATGGTACTGCTAAAGATTGGGAAATAGTAAGTAGTAGAAAAATTTTTCTAATCAATGATAGAAAAAACTATTGTTACTCTGAGATACATTAAAATGGGTCCCTTTTTATTAGCACTATAAAATCACTAATAAATTTTCATTTTATTACCCCCAGAAATAGCACCGATAAAGGCTAGACTGATGTAATATGTTGTTAAAAGTATAGCACACTACAACAGCAAAATAAATATATAAGTTAAATTTATAATTTAACTGAAATAATAATTATATCAAAAATATAAGAAAAGTAACACTATATTATATAGATTTCAAACATTGTTTTTTAAAATTATATTAGAAAGTACAATTTATCACAAAAATTTAAAAACATGAATGCTTTTATTACCTTTGGCACCCATCCCCCTCTCAAAAAGGCCCAATCAATGTATCATTTTCTATAAAAACCACCCCAACATGAGAAAAACAATCCAAATGTATAATAAAATAATTATTATGTTAGTGATATTATAAATAAATAAATCAAACATAAATATAAAATGACATATTTAAAATAAGTCATTTTTAAACTAAAACCACACAACTTGAGTTATGGAGATCACACCATGTATTGGATTGATGTGTGGCTAATTCATACAAGTAAAAAAAGGATTATGGAATATTTTCCAAAAGTATTAAGAAAATATTAATGGTTTTTTTCATTTTTGAGTATGTCACATGTATTTTGAAATAAAATATATTTTTTAGACTAAAAATACATAGTTTGAGTCATACCGATCACATTGTGTATCAGATTGAGGTGCGACTAATTAATACATGTCACAAATGAACTATGGATAATTTTCCTAAAGTATCTAACAATCTGATTATTTTTTCACTATGTTGATTATATGATTTTTGCTTTAAACTAAGATGTCAATTTTAAATAAAAATACATACTTGAATCCATACCAGTTACACGGTGTATCAGATTGATGTGTGGTTAATTCCAACATGTCAAAAATTACTTTAGGCTCATTTTCCTAAAGTATAAAAATAATCTCTATTCATTTTATTATTTTTTAGTATGTCACATATATTTTTTACTAAAATTTCAATTTAAAATGAAAACATGAACTTTGAATCATACCAGTCACATCATGTATCAGTTTGATGTGATATTGATTCCTAAACATAAAAAATGAATTACGAATCATTATTATAATGTATAAATACTATTAGAGAGTTTTTTCTTAAGTGTGAGTGAGTGAAAAACATTTTGAACTAAAGGGTCAATTTTAAACTAATAACAGACACATTGAGTTATACCAGTAACATGGTGTGTCAGATTGATGTGTAATTGATTCATATATGTCAGAAATGAATTGAGGATAATTTTCATGAAGTATAAAAACAATATGAATCTGTTTGATTAGTTTTGAGTATGTGATATTTGTTTTAAAAATAAAATCAATTTTAATTAAGAAGACACAATTGTGGTCATAATGGTTACACGGTGTGTTGGATTGAAATTTGGTTGATTCATACACATTAAAATTGACTTATGTATCATTTTCATAAGGTATCAAAACAATATTAATTTTTTTCTCTGTCCTAAGTATGTCAGGTATCTTTTTTACAAAAATATAAATTTAAACTAAAAACACCCACTTTGAGTCATACCGATTGCATCTTTTTTTTAAAAAGGAGACTAACTCCTACACATCACAAATAACTTATGAATCATTTTCATAAAATATAAATACAATCCAATAAATTCTACTTTGTTTTCAGTGAGTGGCACATGTTTTTCACTAAAATGTCAATTTTAAACTGATAACAGACAATTTGAGTTATATCAGGAACACCGTGTATCAAATTTATATGTGGCTATTTCTGACACATCACAAATTACTTCTGGATAATTTTCTCAAGGTATCAGAACTATATGAATTATTTATCTTGGTTTGGAGTATGTGATGCGTGTTTTGAACAAAAAAGCCGATTTTAAATAAAAAGACACACTTAGAGTCCTACCGATCACATGTTTCATAAGATTGACATGTGCTTGATTCTTGATTGTCACAATTGAATTAAGGAACATTTTCCAACAGTATTAAAACTATACAAATGTGTATCTTGGTTTTGAGTATGTCATGTGTCTTTTTTCATAAAATGTAGATATTAACTAAAAACATGCACTTTGAGTCATGTAAGTAACATCAGGTGTTGTTTTATTGGGATAATGATTCCTACATGTTTAAATAAGCTATAAATCATTTTTATTAAATATAAAGACAATATGAGTTTTTTTCTTAGTTTTGAGTGAGTGACACGTTTTTTAACAAAGATGTCAATTTTAAACTGATAGTAGGTACTTTGAATCATACCTATAACACTGTGAGATGGATTAACATGTTGTTGAGTCATAAATGTCAAAAAATGGATTAAGTATCACTATCCTAAAATATAAAAAAATACTGAATGTGTTTTCTCGATTTTGAGTATATGACATGTGTTTTGAAATAAAATGTCAAATTTAAATAAAAATACACACTTAGAGTCATATCGGTAACACTATGCATTATATTGAAGTGAGATTGATTCTTACACATCATAGATTACTTAAGGGTAATTTTACTAATGTTTTAAGACAATATGCATGTTTTTATTATTTTTAGTAGGTTAGGTTTCTTTTTTACAAAAAAACAATTTAATCTAAAAACATGAAATTTGTGTCATTCTCATCACATCGTGTGTCAGTTTTATGCGAGACTAATTCTTACACCGAATAATTGAGTTATGAATTTTTTTTGTTAAATTATCAAGATAATATGAGCATGTTTTTTCAGTTTTCACTGAGTAACACACATTTTGAACTAAAATGTAAATTTTAAATTGATAACAAACACTTTGATTTATACCAGTTACACATTCGATTAGATTGACATTAGGTTGATTCTTAAATGTCATAAATAACGTAATGATCATTAACCTAATGTATAAAAACAATCAAAATGGGTTTTCTATTATTTGAGTTTTTAACTTTTGTTTTGAACTAAAATTAAAGTTTTAAATAAAAAGATGCACTTTGAGTCATATCGGTCACACCGCATGTCGAATTGACATAAATTTTATTCCAACACCATCGGTTAGATTTATGTGTATCATATTGAGTTTCATTTTATTCCTACACATATAATCTTGTATTTTATTTTTTAATGCATTCATCTTTCAGAGTTTTTTGAAAATACTTTTGTTTGATAACCCAGAATATTGAATATAATTCAGAATAAAATAGAGAAGTCTGTCGTCATGAGTGAATCATCCTTATTGAGTTCATAATCATAATACAAGATCTAATTATGAGTGTATCATCATTCTTAGTGATCTCTATGAGAATTAACAAAATAATAATTAGATAAAAATGATATGGGTCTTAATTAATAAATAGTAGATAAAATGATAAGAAAATTAACTACACATGTAGTAGGAAGTCACCTCTTCATGATATATGTATACATTTTGAAACCATGTAATATTCACATCCATTTCTAGAAAAATCTATCTCCTCTTTTAAATATGAGGATTTTTTGTAGTCCTATTAGTATTGGAAAAATATAAATAAAAAAATGAATAATAACTATTTAAAATTAAATTATAAAAAATATCAGAAATACCTCTTTGAGGATGAAAGTTTATTGATGAAAAATTATATTATTCATAAATATAAAAATATAATAACCATAATTTATTTTCTTGGTTTTGAGTATATAACTAGTGTTTTAAAAGAAAATGAAAATTTTAAACTACAAATATAAACATTGAGTCATACTAATAATATTGTGTAGCAGAATAAGGTGAGGTTGATTCCTACAGATCACATTTTGTCTTTTTATTATATAATGCACTTAGAGGTGAGGTTTATCTAAAAATATTTTTTTTAATAACCCAAAATGTTGAAGGCATTGATGAATAAAAAGAAAATTAAATCATTATGAGTGAATCGTCCATGTAGATGAATTAATTTCTTTATAATATCTATGAAAATTAAAAAAATAAGTATCATATAAATATTATAAGTACATTAACTAAAAATAAATAAAAAATAATAATAAAATTAACTAAATAAGTATTAGTAAGTCATGACTTCATGATATCAATATAAATTATAACATAATGTATTCTTCTAATTTTTTTTCTAAAAAATATATTTCCTACTTTGAATATGAGGACTATCAATAATATTTTTAGTATTGGAAAATTGTAAAAAAATAAAGGATTAATAAATATTATAAATTAAATTGTAATTATTATCAGAAATTCCACTTTGTGGATTCAAGTTTGTTGATGGGATATGATATCTTTCATAAATTTTCCAACATAATAACCAAAATATTTTCCATTAGTTTTCTTTGGGAACTATAGAAACATTGAAAAAAATAAATAGTTTTTTTTGATATATGTTTTGATAATGAAATATTCTTATATATACCTTAATACTTATCAAATTGTAGAATTCAATATGTTTTTTATGTTCATGGGTTGTCCTCATGCCATGATTTTGATGATATTTAAACACCTCCCAATCATCATATTCTTATCATTAAAACATAATATAAAAGGTAAAACTAGAAGTTTATTTGTAAAAAATATCTTATAGTTTATTATAAATTCATTAATTCTATAATATTTTGTTTGGTATGTTGGTTATCCAGGAATTGAATCTAGAAAATAAAACTTTTGCGTGTCTAAATTGATTACAATGAGTAACTGATACTTTATAATAAAATAGAACAAGTAATGAAATGAATGAAAATATATTTGATATGATTTAATTGCAAATGTTTACCCATTCATTGTGGGTAGTAAGAAAGGTTTTTCATCTATAAGTTTTCTTTCAAACATTATAGCCATTTTTTCTTAAATTTATTCATATTTTATTTTTTCAAATGAAAATATTTGTTTACAAGTGAAGTGAGGACTATTGAGTCCAAATTTATGTTCATAGGGTTTTCCCTTCAAATAGTATAGATATATATATATGCCAAAAAATATGAATATCATTTTTTTCAAAATTAACATATTAGATTAGGAATTGGACAAATAAATCATGAAACGCACATCATTTATAAATTTAATACTATGAATCATAGTCATTAATTCTTGAGGATTTAATTTACATTATCAAGACCAAGATAGTTTTTAATGTCCCCTATGTACATATATTCATCAAAATCAATTATGGTCATGTCACCACTTTTTAACATTGTATTTTCATGAACATTAAATGTTAGTAAATGAAAAATGTGAATGGGTAGGGTAATGGTACTTTATAAAGATCTTTTTGATTGGTTATTTGATATTTTAGATCATTTTTATTTGACCTCCCAGTTCACCCCTTCTCTTTCTCTATCTGTAATAAAATTCATCAGTTCAGGATTTTTTCATTAATTTATAGATTTTTTGTATAAAAAATAAATTTTAAAGGGATAACACCTTGTATGCATGTATTTTTAAACAATAAAATATCCATGATGTGAATGTCCCATTATCAAGATTTTTTATATGGACATATGCATCATAAAGTGGAACAAGTAGCTTAGTTCTTGGAACATGAGCAACAAGAATATCCACTATAACATGACATATTAGAAGTTTCTTTTTATGTAGAATACCTCCTTGGATATTGTACATAGTACCCCTCATGATAAATAAATGGGTGGGTTTTAATAGATATAAATCACAATTATTATCATCCTCTATAATAATAGTATAGTAAAGGTATTAGTTTTTTCCTAATTCACAGTTTTTTATAAACAATTATGAAAAATTGATTACCACTTCTATGAGATGCCTTTTATTTGAATAGATCACCTAAAATATAGTGGGGTGGGGGTCATCATGGATTGGTTATTGTTTCATTATTTTTTATCTTCCATTACTTCCCATAACACTTTCTAACAACATAGACCTCTAATTAATTTTTTCTTATATAGAAGATAATCATGTATTACTTTCATATATTTTCTTTTCTTTACCCATGTTGATTTATTTTCTCAAAACAATTTCAGGATGACACACCAAAAACCACACCTCTGACATGGCCATACTATTATGTCCACTTCATTGCCACTAATAGTAGTTATTCATCGGATTGAGCTGATAATGATTCTTGTATCTAAGTTAGATAAGAAAATATAGGGAAATAAGTAATCGGTGTTATATAATACTGATTTAAATAATAATAAAAATATTATGACATAATTGAACATGATTCCAACACCTTTTTGGTATTTTCATATATTTCAATATCATCTTTATTTACACGAGCCTACATCCATATCACATGATGTGGGATGGGGTGGATTTGGATTTCAAATCATCAATCTATATATAAAAAAATAAATATAATTATGTTTTTATTTCGTACCACATAAAATTATTAAGGTGGATTTAAAATAGATACAATTTTTTTCAAGTGAATCATACCCAATCCTTGATTTATGGTACGGGTACATTAAATTTGTTTCATATTTCTTATTTTGAGCACTCTATCTTTGTTTCATAAATTGAAAACTTTTAATTAAAGTTATTAATGAACTTATTTTCAAAAAATGTATTACCAATCACAATGTTCTAGAAAATATGTATCCTTATGATGACCAATAAACACATTCCATGATTGTTGGTTTATCATGTGTGCATACATAAATGGTGGGTGTGGTGATTATTTTCCATTCAACATCTTTGGGATGATACTTTATATGAATTATTTGGAAGCCTCTTTGAGGCTTTCCAATTATAATCAATACAAATTTCATTTGGTATCCATATACTATAAATTCACTTTTTAAGGGATAATAATGAGTAAATAAATATTTCATTATTATTTTTAGTAAAATTAAAGTATATCATAATGTTACTCTAATCTCTTCCCAAATTAGTGCCTTAAGTATCATCACAAAAGTGTTCCATGAATCTGAATTCAATGTAATGTGAATTTGAGTGGTGAAATCAATGTTACTAATGACCATGGATTTATTTGGGGTAATAGGTTGGTCACATTTATTCCATGCAACCAATAATTTGATGTCTTTATCTCTCGTCTTAATAATTTTTTTGAACATTTTCTAAATATAATGCTCATATTTTTTTGGATAAAGGTAGTTCACCATATACCATTTCCTCTCCTTCTACATCATCAAAATGTTGTTCCTATATACTGGTAGCATCTACATGTGAAGAAGCTTGTTGATCCTCTTTATTTGGGGAATCAACATGTTGAGAAACAAATTGTTCCTCGCGATTAGGAGCAATAAAATGTGTAGAAGTCCTTACCTACTAAATTGATTGAACATTTCATCTAGATTACATAAATTCAATAGTTAACTGGTAATAATATTATGTAACACAATATATATTACAAAAAATATATAACTGGAACATTGAACAATATTTTTTTAAGTATGAAGAGATTTGACCCCACTATTGAGCATCAAAATCCCCAAATTGTAGTCTCTTTTTGTATATAATACCTCATCTTATATTGGGACTACTATGAAATGATTGTAAAATCTGAATGAAATGTTCATCATAAATTGAATTGACATATGAAACTTAAGTGGTTTTGTTTTATAATTGAACAACTGACCACTTTCATGTTGTAGGATTTTTAATATATATAAAATACTCTTACGTCATATAATTCCATTTAAATGGTTTTTATTTGTATCCATCCTTACTGAAATCCACTTTTATGAATCCCAATTCATCTATTTTAACAAAAATCCTATTATAAACCCACATTAATTAAGAAATTGTTACATTGATTGTTTTATAATCCAAATCATGTATTTCTTTTATGATTCCAATGTTGTATATATTCAAATAAATTGAATTTTTTCATTGGTACTAGATACATGAATATCTCCATCCACAAGTGTAGCTCCACTATTTTTCAAGGTATTTTTATCATCATGTTCATTTGTATAGAACGTATAACTATTAATTACATAACCATTATAAGATAATACATTCACATTTGGTCCTTTGTCTATCCATTTAAGTAATTCTGAAATTGAATCCAGATTTTTAATTGAACCCTTAAAAATATTATCTCAATACCATCCTATAATCTTTTGATTATGTATATTTCTTATCCAAAATACATCCCTTAATGGAATCAAATTCTTAGGGATTCAATATATGTTGAAACCTCTAAAAAATTATATAAAACATAAAGGTGAGCCTACTCCTCCTCTATAATAGTAATTATGACAACAACTATTAGAAAAATTCAATCACCTACAAGCAGCTCATTATGATGAGTTTTCAGTAGACCATTGCTTTCCACATCATACTGATTGTTGATATCAAATTTAATAGCTTCCATAACAATATATTACTCTAGAATACAGCCTTTTTCTTGACTTCGATTCTTGACATACCAATTAAAAAAAATTATATACCTTTCAATTGGGTATATCCTTCTATAATGTACAGGGACACATATTATAATATCTCTTTCCAAGTGAACCATCATATCAAAGAATGTCAGAGGGAAGAAAATCTCCAATTCATGTAATATGAAATGAATTTACTTTTCTATAATTGTAAACTATTTAAGGTCTATAACATTGTGACATATATATTTTAAAAAGAAAAATATATTTTTTAATTTATGATGTACATTCTTGGGAAAAATGAAACGTAAAGTTATAGGCATTAGATCATGAATCAAAATATAAAATTCATGTGATTTGAGACCCTTTAACTTTAAATTAGATATTTAAATAATATTATTATTTTTATATTAATACATCTCGGTAAACATTACAACATTCCATAATTTTAAAACTAATATCTCTATTGCCTATAAATATTTTAATCTACTGTAGGAAGAAAAATCCATTTTTAGTCATCATTGGCACCAACAAATCTTGTATCTCTCTATCAATCATGTCTAACCTAGTATTAATTCCATCATTTTTTTATGTTCATTAATAAATGTTCCAATGACACTCTCACGTACATTTTTTCCCATGTGCATAACATAAATACAATTAAAAACACATAAAAAATTATATTATGGTAATTAAAAAAACTGATCACTTTTTCTAACTAGTTTTTATAGTCATTTTTGAAAAAGTTTTACCCAAATCAGTGTCCATATATTTTAATTTATCAAACAGTGGATCCCATGTCAGTGTAAATGGTGTTGTAACTTCTTCTGAACTCCCATCGAATGATGTCATCCAAGATCAATATTTATTTTATTGGGGTAGAAATATGTGATGTCCTAGAAACATAATCTTTGTTGAATGTTTCAACCTAATTAATTGTTTACCTTGTTCACAAATGGGAAACCCTTGATTTCATTTAATGTTATATCGTCAAAAATTTATATATTCAGTAAATCCATTAATCAACCCGTACAACATAGACCTCAATGTGAAATCTTCATTTCTATTATCATCATACATCATAAAACCTGAATCTTGCAATAATTTCAAATCATCGATCAATGGTTCTAAATAAACATTAATATCATATGTTGGTTTTTTTGGTCATGATATAAGTAGAGAAAACCAAATGTAGTTTTTTTCATTCATATTCTCAATGCAAATTTATAATTTACCATCATAACTAGCCTTGTATTGTGAGTGATTATTTGAAAACCAAAAGGATTCACTTCATCTATAGATATTGTAAGAATAAGGTTTTTAACTCATTTTTGAAATTTAGGATAATGGTATAAGATTTATAATGGGAATAATTAATGATTATTTTGAGAAGCATTTTATTCATCTTGAACATAGTGTTCCATATACCGTACAATAAAATGTCTTTTTTGAATAGAAAAATAAAGTTTTAGTCGATATGGCTCAACTATGGTTGATAGATCATACTATATTATAAAAAAATAGATGAATCTATTTACTCTCATTTCTAACAAAAGAATACCATTTTAAATTCAATGTGAAATTTAAATTATCCTTTACTTATATCATCAATGAAATGAAAAATATGATCCTAATTCTAAAATATCATAGAAATCCAATTTATTAACTTTAAAACTAATCATTTTCTCCTAAAATGAAATTTAAATTATAAAAAATTAATGAACTGCATCCTACTAAATCATTGGGACACTTTTTATTAGTTTTTAAAAATTATTTTCAATACTAGAAAACATGTTTCCCATTTTTTAAAATCAAATCTTAACCAAAAAATTTAACTATTAAATTTTTTTTGTAAAATCAAACACTTAATTCATTTTGAAATGGCATTTGAAAACTTACTTACTATTTTATAAACCAATCCCTTTCCATTTTGAACCAAGATTTCAAATTTTTAACTACATCCAACCCCCTTTGAGAGTTATAGCTCACCAATTATATTGTATAATATGTATACTAATATAAATATATATATTTACATGGAAATATAAAAAAATAAAAGGTATATTATTTGAAAACCATTTTCATAATATAAAATACAGCTATAGAATATTAAAATTGTTTCACAAAAAAAAATCATTATAGTTTTTAAAATATTTTCAACAATGAATACAAATATATTGAATAAAATTCGATTAATGGTTCCAATAAACATGATTATTAAAATTATCACCATTAATGAATCACAAAAAGAAGTGGTAATGTCACCAAGAAAAAAGATTGAAAATTATTCAAAACTAGAAATCATAATAATGAAAATGATTCTTCTAAAAAATAGAATTATAAATTAATCGCCCACCAGAAATGTGTGCCCTTATAAATCCCCATTTTTTTAAAAAATTTACTCACTTTCCAAGAAAATCCACAAATAATTTCAAAAATGTTACTTATACAAAAAATAAATATTTATAACCACTCTAAATACATTTATAAAACAATTTAAAATTTTTAAACCTTTTTTTATAAACTTAAACTTCTAAGAAATGTTAATTTCTCAAAAATTAGCATATATTAGAATCCACCCACCTTTATTATTATACTATAGTAAATATCCCATCTATAATTAATATATTAACCCAAATAATCCTCCTCTGATAGCTAGGAAATAAATCCCTAATTTATATTGACCCATAATATTTGATTCCATAAAAACCACAATGAATAATTTTTGTCAAAAAATATCTCATATCAAACCAATAACCGTTTATCATGGTCTCCGGCTTCTCATGCATTTATTTAGTACCTTTATTTTCCTCTCATGGACCAAAATATTTTTTACTCATTACAGCCATAGAGTAAAATCATGATTCTTGTGAAATAGTTTGATGTGGGAAGAAACCCCATGGTGTCAATCACCTATAAAAGTCAACAAGAAACACTGATATATCTCCTTTGATATCATTTATTTTGGGGAAAATAGATCATTCCCAAGATAATAACTCAATTATGGTTAATATTGTAAGAATTAACAATGAAAACTGAATCATAAAAGTAAGTAGATGGAAATAAATAGAGATGTGGATTTTTACATGTGAGAACCCTCCAATGTAAAGGATTAAAAAAATAATAAAACTCTGAATAATTACATTATAATTAGAGAGTCTAAAAATTTATTTAAATTCTAAAACATGAATTGAAAATACATCATTGAAGACTTATGTGATAACCAACACCCTGATACACTGTTATCATTTATCTAATAATTATCTCATGATAATATGTCACCCTTAAGACGTCAAAAATAAACACATAGTGTCATTGAAGAACCTCATTAAATAAAACTATTTTTCACTACTTGATACTACCCACTCTCTAAAATCTATTGTCATCCGACCCTACTTATTGCATCACTATAGTCCCACTTACTGTGCAACTCAGATTGTGTATCTTACTTTGGGTTTCTTCCTTTTTCTCCAATATATCTTCCAGCAGCATTAGACACCCCCCTTTTTATATGCCTATAAAGGCTCACATAATACCATGAATTAATATATATATATATATATATATATATATTAATATCCTGACGTGAGAAATATACCAAATCGGGATTTCTTATTCAAATTTAAAAAGAAGATATTATCATTAAATCTGAATAACTTGGGATGAACATGATCACATAAGTATTTGAAGCATTTAAAATTATTTCCACATTGTTTAATAATTATATAATTTCATAATAATTTGTTAAATTTTTGTAATACTTCCCTCTATTTCCTTATGACTTAATCAATTCTATAAAACTTCAATTCTAGTAAGACTTTAATTCTGAAACTTCATATTAACTTGATATCATTAGATTTGGTCGATTTTTAGAGCCTTTAAGCATCATACTCAACTTAAAGTTCATATGAATTATATTTACATAATTTTTTTATCTTTCCAAAGAATCAATGATATCCTCACATTGACATTTTTCGCATAATATATCATTATAAAAATAGATCCGACGTAATCAAAAAACTACAATATGACAAAAATAATACAGTAACATCAGATCCAATTTCAAATATATAAATAACTTATTCATATTTCCTTGTAGTTAATGAAAATTTATATAATATTCTTATGTTTAAATCATAATAAAAGGTCTAAAATTACACAATTTCTATCTCATGTTATGATCAAAATGAAAAGAAATAAGAAAATTGATTTCGAGAACACTTATTTCCATATTTCTTATTTGAGTATAATCTATATTAAATAACATTTATCAAAAATAAATAATATGGGATAACTTATATAAAAATATTTTACATATATAAATATATTTTATAGTGAATAATAAAAGTCATCACTGACTAGTAGAAGATAATCAAATTCAATGTAAAATATATAAAATAAAATTGGGTCAAGTAATTATAAAAACATAAATAATGACTGGAAAGGATCAACTAAAAATATACAACATTATTAATTTATCACATTTTGTGTAAGATATATTTCTAAAAAGGAATACTTATATTTTTCAACACATCTTTAAAAATGTTCAATTATTTTTTAGAAATTTTATATTCAAATTATATAATTTTTATGGTTGGAAAAATATAATTTATAAAAAAATTGAATTCAATCTCATGTTTTATGTTTTATATAATGAATTTTTATATAAAATCATATATGATAGAATTTTAATTTTTCAGTGACAATATTTTCGATTTTCAAATTTATATAAAATGATTTTAATAATACCATCAATATTCATAATGTTTTTCAACATATTCTGATAGAAAATCTCATTGTAGGATCGTATCAATGTTTCTGAAAACATTCATGATACTAATAGATATATTCTAATAGTGTATTGAGGATCATATAGTTATTTATCATCAGGATTGGGTGAATATACCCACTATAAAGGTTCTCCCTACAACACCAAGATTAGAGAATTTGGAGGTCCTCCTCAATGTATCAATCATATAGGTCCTCCTTATGACATCAAATATTTTAATTTTTAAGGTCCCTTTTTTGTAACAAAATAAATTTCATCATCCATGGAGGTCCTAACGAGGGTTGAATGGAGTTGAATAACTCTGTAGGTATTCCCTAGATCATCTATAGTATAATTCCTTTACATAGTGGTATTAATATCAATCACAAAATTTATCCTCATGGAACCAGTTGTAGAGATCTTCCTCGCATACCAAAGATTAATCAGTAAGGAATTACTCCCCTCAAAAATTCACTTGAAACCAGAAACCACAAATTTACTCTCTAAGTAATCTAAGATAATAACTTTGGAAGTCTTCCTTAAAGTATATGTTGTTGATTTCCTTTCTATGATGAAACAAAAAAGCAATAATGGATGTCATTACTATAATGGGAAATCAGTAATAAATCAATGATATCTTCCCTGTGGTGCTCATTGTGAAGTTCCACCTCAAATAGACTTGTCTTATTAGAAATATGTTACTCCCTGTGTACCCTCATAGCAAGGGGAACTTGATATCCTATGTACAGCAACACCAGAAACCATAATAAATAGTGTCCCATACCATTTATTGGATGAATTGGGGTGGTGATCTTTATTTGTTCCGCCCATAAATTAATATCCTTTTATTAAAACTAAGAATTTTATAAATAACTCGTCTCCTCTTTAAAAATATATAAAGAAATGAACTTTATAGTTAGATCAGGTCAAGGAACCCTCACCAAGGTGGAGGATAATTCTAAGGTTATTTGGAAATAATGTTCCAAGAATTAAATACGAGTCATATTTTGGACCATGGACACTCCCTAGTATGATGTCATCAAAGAATTAAAAGAGGAGTAAATAAATTATTTGTTTCATAACTAGTGGGTCACTCTCTATCATCTAAATTCAAAATACCTAACTTATACAGAGTGTAAAGCATCTAAGGATGTTTGATGAGTTTTGTCACAATATTGACATGGTCACCTTTTAAGTGGAAGAGAAAGCTATGTTAGAAAAATAGAACAAGTGTATCTAGAATTTCTACCTTAATAATATGAATTATATCCACTAAATAGTCACTAAAACCCCTTATAACATGTATTTTAGAAGGTGGGGTGAATACAGAGATCTAAATTTTACCTTAATCACAGTTCAGTCAGTCTCTCTAGTGAAATCCTATTATTCCTAATTCTTAAAAGAGGCACACTCAATGGGATCAATCCACTGATAAGATCCTTTATCAAGCTTCTAGGAAATTCAACAGGCCTCTTATCTAAGGAAAAACCTACAGTCATAGAGTTACCCTCATTGGAGAGAATCTCTCTCTTGAAATGGTGATTCATCCAAACCATACCTGGATAGAGGCTTAAAATACAATATTTTCACAATATTAATTGCCTCAGTAGTATTAAAGGATACATCTTGTCCAATAGGATTGATGGGTTTCATACCACCACCATCACCCCTAGAATCATGAAATACATTTTATAGAATGGTCTTGATGTTTAAAGATAAATATAAACACAATCCTACATAGATTGGTGCATTGTTACCTCCACCTATACGAATAAAGTTGGTCTTCTATAGGTTAAGAGAATCAACAAATGAATAGCCTTAATAGTTTCTTCCATATAATAATTATCCTTCTAAATTGGGACAATAATTAGTAGAAGTTTTTGGATAATCCCTCAGGATCAGCATCTATAAACCAATTCCTAGTGACTATTTAAGAGATTTGTGAAGCTTCACCGGGGTTTTAATTTAAAATAATTCACCAAGAAGGAAAATATGAAAGTGGATTATCATTTTTCCTTTGATTTATATTCAGAGGATGAAAAATACTCCAAAAATATAATGAGTATTTGATTCATGTTGATGCTTTTCATTAGTATATATTATTGACGGAATACCTGCATATATAACAGACCATGGAACTGATATAGAATAATTTGTTGAGGAAAATTTCATCTGAAACATGATTTATAGTGATATATGTGAATAAGGAATTCATACTCACTAAAAATGTTAGGATCAAGATCTAAGACCTTCCCTAAATATTCTCATGTTTCCCACCAAATAATATTAATTTAAATAGAATGGAAACATGTGGCGACATCTAAATCCCAATATCCACCCAAATTAGTTGATCCCATTTCTATTAAAGAGAAACAATTTCAATATGAAGTTTAGTTAGGGAAATTGTGTCAAATCAACATTAATTTATCAAGGGAAATATTTCCATTGGTTGAAAATCGTATGTGAAGTACAATATCTCCCCTCCATAGAATCCCCCTCAATAAGAGGGAACTAATAGACCATTGAGGGTATAATATAGTTATGCGACCAACTCAAGGAATTGAAAACCAGTCTACTTAACCCCAATGGTCATATATTGTTAGTATTTCCATCCCATAGAGAAAAAACCACCACCATTTAAAGTATGTAACACTAATATGAATCAATATGGAAATCAATAGAATGAGTAGGTCATCCAAACCTAAAAGGTTCCACCCACTTCCTCTACCCAAACATCATCCCCTTTGATTATTCTATAAAAACTCCTTGACACCATTAAGTCCATTATCTCTTAAATGGAATCCATGGAGGTGTGATTCAAACTAGTTCATCCATATAGGAAATAATACCTTGAACTAGGGGACTTTAATCCTCTACCACCTAACTTTTGAAATATCATATTCCTAGTATTTAATTATATAAGATATTTAGAGAATCATATCATACATTTAATGTCCTAAATCAACCCTAATATGGGAACACAAAATAAATAGGAGAGTGTAAAGATCGGGTGATTTTTTAACACCTTGGATGGATTATTATTCATCTGGTACAATAACCTGCCATCTGGGCCTTTCACTAGATGGGAAGATCTTTGATATAATTTCTTTTACCATTTCATTTCTATTCTAAGGAATAAAATTTTCCTTATCCTATTTAATTACATGTATTGTGAAAATGAAAGGGTTTCATATTTCATCACCTAGTTGAAAGGCTTTAACTACTCATTTAATATGTAGCTTATTCAAGAATATTTGTTATATATATATATATATTATTAGATGAAGATTTTAATACACTAATCATTACCTTGAAGAACCCTGGTGGTTTTTGGAATTTTTTATTTATGGATCTATGGTTGGAAGATTCCATTTAATGCACCAATGATAAGTTTCAACATTTTTCATCAACTCGATGGAATAATCCTGGAAGATCAGAGACTATGACCATCATGATCGATATATTTTTTATTCTTTCTCCAATTTCCAAGACTCTTCAATATCATGTGATACATTTTCATGCAATATAGTGGATGTAACAGTACCCTCATTGGGATGGAACTATGGAAAAAATTGAAATTTGAAGACTGATGTAATAAGTTTTATTACTTCTTAATGGAAAAATTACTAATATTCTTCATCACTGCCCTATAAAAGACCCCGATTAAATTGTTGTAGATTAGGAGGCCTAATGAAGTCAGTCTGACTGATTTCCTACACTACTTCCCTTACCACTAGATGTTGGGGAATAATATCTAATAATACTTCACATTTAATGATATACTCTATAAGAATATTGAATCTATATAGGTGAGGTTGGGAAAACCCTTTGTGTATGTGATATGTTTCTTTACCACTCTACTAGAGGAAGAAAAAGAGTGGCCAGAGATTATAAATGTAAATATAAATAAATTTCATGACTAGGTGTCCAAGAAATTAGTTAGTCAGTCACACACTACAATCAGGGTGTAACTAAATCATTGAATTTTGACCCCAATCATCTCATTAAATTTAGATATGATATATTCATTTTCAAAATTCTCTAAGATTCAATATAGTAATTACTAAAAAAATAATTGAAACAAGAGACATTTCTTTCACCTAAGAAGGTGATGACTCTTCTAGACTTATTAACCCCATTATTTGGAGGATGGGTTCCACCCCACCAAATGGAACTGTCATCTGATGAGGAGTCATGATATATCTTAATCAATTTTCTCCACTAGATTAAACCATTCACTAATGAAAAAAATTCTCATATGAACCTATGTTTTCCATAAATAACTAGGGAAGAGGTTGTAGAGGTAAATGAAGATAAATATTTGGTAGACCCCATTGGTTAGGCATCATTTCTATGGAGGCTATATACACAGATAAAAAATAATGAAAAGTACTCTAAGGAGCTCATTGTGGACATCAATCTGGTCATATATACTTCAAATCATGTTTAGATCCAATCATATTATAAGACTAACTAATATGCCTATAGTTTTCCAGTTAAAATTGATATTTTGTAAGCATTATTTAGTCTAACCCATAATCCACAAATATGTCCCCCAATTTCAGATAAGGGTGGGATTCATCGACATAGTTGGACTTTTTCCTTAAGGATCAATATAGGTAGTAAATTCATTTTATGAAGCATCACCCTGGTCTAGAAATATAACATTTAAAAGTTTCATACTTTAATTTAAAATAGTATGTTGAATCATGGGTAATTTTTTGCTATCAATAGTTCAATGTTTTGGGGTGCTTCTAATATGTATAGTAGCACTCGGGTCGAATCCTCAGAGATTGTACTTTTTTAGAGTTTATTGTTTTTGATTTATTATATTTGGGGGGGGTCTCAAAGCTTAATTAAATTAATTTATGGATGAATTTTGTCTTAACAATTTGATAAATATTTTTTTCATCTTATTATTGGGGATTTAAGCTTATGATATCATTTAGATTTGTGTGATATTACATTAAATTAACACAAACTTCAAAAAAACAATTTTGATCTGAATTCCTAAGTGTTGAGGCTTTAATCCAAGCCTTAACTTAACTAGGGTTCTAATATTAATAAATAATTTTATGGTGCTTTATTTATTCATCCAATAATCCAATGAATCCACACATTAAACAAAACATATCATTAATCTATGACATTTTAAGTTCAACATACATAATGTTAACCTAAACATTGTTTAACGAGCAAAAGCACCCAATCAATTAACTTCCCCAAATTATGAATCACCACAATAGATGATTTACATATCAATTTAAAATATTATTAATATGGTTTATGATTCATATGGTGATGATTTATAAATATAAGAAAAAGATCATGATAAGAAAATAGTATTGTGTCGAACACATACATGAATGGTGAGGAAAATTAAAAACGGATATTTGATTGAATGAGAAAGCTACAAAAGGGAATTATTTTCCAATTTATTTAAAAAATAAGAAATTTAATATTTCATAAGAGATGGTGTATTATAATTAATGATTATGATGAATTAACATTCTTTAAAATTTAATTTAAATGAAAACTAACTTACATGATTATAATTGAATACACTTGAAGTACATGAAAACAAATCATGGAGGAACGATATCTCAAGTAGAAATGTGATATTTTCAGGTCATAAAAATAATTATTCCAAGATATGGTCAGGCCAACCTATCCTTATAATCTCTAAAATTTCAACCCCTTATAAGGAGAATATGGGGATGAATTTATAGCCAAAGGTGGTACACTGTTGTCATTTCAAAACATCCTTCCAAGTTTCCTAAAACATTTAACCACTTATAAAACCAAATATAGAGAAATATTATTCTTAAAAGTCTTATATATGGATGTTGAAATTTCAACCTCCAAATTTGGTGGCCATTGGAATTTTTTAACCAAAGTTGTGGATATTTTCCTAACCGAGGTGTTATTGTCTTATTTTGAGTTGAGTTTTTTCATGGTCTAAATATGAATGAATTTATGGATATTAATATTCCTTAAAATATAAACCATTTCTTATAAATACTTGGGAAACTATATCTGGGATTTAAAAATTCAATATATAAGCTCAATTGGACAATTGGATTGACAAAAAAGTCAACAAATGTAGGTTGTTTGAAAATCCAATATGGAATTGTGGGCTAGACATTAATGAATGAATTGGTAAATTTTAGTTGATTTAGGCCTTATAATTTTTATCCAAGATGTAATGGAATGTACCTAGAATTATGATGGAGTATCCACAAATTTGGACTTCTGTATTGAGCTAGAAAAATATAGCATCCCAGCTGATCTAGTTTCTTTTACATATTCATTGGACCCTCTTGTGTGGTCAATATGGAACTCAAAATGGAATAATTTTCCAAATATTCAGTTCAGTAGTTTTTAGTACATTGAATTAGTAACCCTAAAAAACAATAATCACACAATTTATATAAGTACGGTTATTTTTAAGAATAAATTAGTAAACTGACTAGAATATAGATTAATTCAAATAATACTAAAAATTATATTTAATATTAAAAACATTGGTATTTCACACAAATTTTTAACTTTAAATTGAAAATCAGTAAAATTATTAGATAAAATTTTATGAATAAATGAATTACATCAACTCCCCCACACTTATACTTGTGAATTTCCTTATGTATATCAAATAAAAAACATAAAAAAATCATTTTTACAAACAAAAAATTACTATAAGATTATTTTCTCCAATCATGGGGTCTAAACTAGTTCACTTTTTCATAATTAATTTCACCAAATATTGTTATAGAAAATTTTTTCCAAAAACAATTGATTTTACATGCTCCAAATTAGAAATGTAAAATATAGGCACTCAGAACTCACTCCTCTCAAGATAATAAAAATTTATTTATGGGGGTTCACTCATTCAATAACCAAAAATTAAAATCATAGAGTTTGAAAGATATCTCAGCTTCTATTCAATATTATAAAGTGAACAGGAATCAAGAGGTATTTTTAGGGGGTTCTCAGAGGCTATGTGATGGTAAAAATATAATTTCCAAAAGAGAGGGAAAGAGGGGTAAAACACCAACACCGAAAAAGTAATTCATAATTTTTTTAAATGATATATTGAAGGAAAAGAAAATATATATTTATAAGGGAATGAATGTGTGAAGGGAGAAAAAAGGGGGATAAAATTGGAAGGGGTGAAATGATAAAATATGTACAAAACAAAAAACTTCTCCCAATGACATAAGAAAAGATAATGCTAGTGTTTTTTTTTTCTTTTTTCTTTGTCCCCTTTTTTTAGAAGTTATACTTGGAAAAAATCTCACACTCATATTCCAACCCCAGTTTGATATAATCAAAACACTAACTATAATAGTTATAACAAGATCAATGTTTTAGGAAGAGTTATTTTTGACCCTCCCAAGACAAGACCCATTCGTTTTTTCATTTTTTTTGTTTTTTCATATTTTTCTTTTTTTAACACTATTAAAAAACATGTACAAATTTACATAAACATGAATCCATTTTGAAAACTCACCAAATGAAAACCTCTCCCCCACACTATAATAGATGGTTCCCCACAATCATATGATGAAACATTGAAAATCAAGGATAGAATACCCAAAATTAAATCCATTACCCCCACACATAAATTTAAATGAATTATGCAATGAAAAAACATATAGTTGTTGGGTGGGATAATCTTTTTGGGCTTGTAATGAGGCTACCAAAAAATGGTTTTCATAGTATTTAATGTTACCTCAAAATGAGGCACAATGTAAGTATAATTGGAGGCTATTTGGATATTTTTTATTCTCATGTGGTTCAGAAAAAACCTCTACCATATTAACGTACACCAAGGTAGAAAATTCAGTACAAAGTTCCAAAAACTCATGAATCTCAATTGGGGGGATGAAAACACACAATATGAAAAGATTTCAATAGGTTACCGTGAAATAAAATTTTACATTATTCCTCATTATTTGGGTAAAAAACATTTTCCAAATACAAAATTTAGAATTTAAAATTTATTGGTCTCGAAACAAAATTCTTTATCCAAGATTATAATGAAAATATAAAATGTTTGAGATTATAACATGTCTTTTGACTCAAAAAAATGGTTAGAAAAAAATTCAAAATTTAATTTTTAGTAATTTTGACTCTTTTTATATTTTTTGGTTTTTTTCGTTTTTATTAAAATACACACCCACACCAAAGAAATAGGAAAATTGGTTTCATGAATAAAGAGGTAAAAATGGTGAGAATGGTATTGGAAGAATAATAAAGATATACAGAGAGAGGTAAGGATGAGGAATAGATGGGGAGGGATTTAAAAGGATACAGGGTCCCACTGGTTTAGATTTTGTGGGTCGTCGTCTCTATCCTGTGGTGTTTCTACTACTGTATATGGGTATTTATTGGAAGTTGATGTGGTTCTCAGGGTGTGTGTTGTCTCATAGTGATGCTTTAACTGATATCCATTAATTGTTAATGTCCTTTTGTAAGAACGGTCTTGTAATTTCACTACACCTAATCGGTAAACATTAATAATAATAAAAAGTACCTTGCCATTGATAATTATAATTACCTGGGTGAATCCAAAATTGAGAATTCAAGAGAATTACTATTCCACCTTCATGGAATACCTTCCATATGATGATTTTTTAGGGAGTTTCTTATCTTATTCTTTTTATATATTTTAATTCTCATAATAATAAAGTAAATACTCCTTAAATTAATTCAATTGTAACAATATATCCTTAGTATATTTTTCACAATCAAAATTTTAAGTTTTCATAGCCCAAAATGACTTATGTTGGATTTCAAAAAGTAAATGACGTGATTTACCAAAATCTATACTAAAATGAGACATCACAATTGGTATTTTATAGGAATTTTGATAATCCCAAAGTTCTTCACCAAGTATTTCAATGATGAATTTTCTTGTGGGATTAACAATTCTATAAATAACTCTTTTTACTTCTCTGTTAGACATTACATCCATGCCATTTAATTGGGTGTGATATGTAGTTGGTATTTTATGTACAACCCTATTCTTTTTCAAAAGAGATATCAATATAAAATTGTAGAAATGGGTTCCTAAGTCACTTATCATAGCAAACAGTGTTCCAAATTAATGGAAGATATGGGTTTTTTGGAACTCACTAATAGTATGTGTATCATCATTTCTAGTGGGTATGGTCATGATCTAACTAGAATCATAGTGGACCGAAACAAGAATGTAAGAGAATCCACTAAATATAGGGAATAATCCTAATAAATTTATTCTCAAGACATAAAATATCTCACAAAATATTTTGTTCTTTTGGGGAATTTCATTTGTTTTGGAAATTATGCCGAACTTTTTAAAAGTGGGACATGGTTGGAAATATTTGTGTGAATCCTTGAAGAGTGAATACCTGAAGAATCTAAATTCAAGGACCTTTTGGGAGGTCCTTTGTGGTCCAAAGTTTCCACCACTAAGAATTTAGTGATAAAATTCTAAGATTGAGGAATTTTTATCTTCATCAATACGTCTCTTACATACCATGTTAGCACCCTTTTTCCAAATTTTATTATCTTCCCAAAAATTGTATTCTGAATCACTTTTCAAATTCTTTTTTATTATTTTGAAACTAATTCTGGAAAAATACTAGCAAACAAGTTATTTATAATTTGGTCATACCATGGTAAATTTGTATTAAGATATGAGAGGTGTTAAATATAAAATTCAGGATCAATGATTTTAGAATCAGAAGAATTATAAATTTTTTGAAAATAATCCACTATAGGGTTTTCTTTTCCAAGTATATATTTGATATAAAGGTCAAACTATTTGAGAATTATGATCCATATTGTTAGCCATTATTTGGAATCACTTTACTTGAGTAATAACATTAATGTTGAATGTTATGTAAAGATGATGATTTTGGATCTAAATAGATAGGGTCAGACATTATCCAAGGAAAAAAATGTTACTAAGAGTACCTTTTCAATGATTATGTAGTGTGATTGAGTTTCATATAGTGTTTTTGTGGCATAATATATGATATGAATAATTTTTTCTCTTCTTTGACCAATAAAATATCCAGTCGCTATGTCAAAAGCATCACACATCAATTGAAAGGGTAAGGAGCAATTTGGGGGTTGGATTATTAGGGAAGATGTAAGAACATATTTGATTTCAGTGAAGGAGGTCTTACAATCCTAATCGAAATAGAATGTAACATCATTTTGGATTAGCCTAGTGAGTGGAAGGGAAACCTATTAATGTTCTAAATCAATCGGCGATAGAAACCATCATGACCAAGGATTGAATCGACTTCTCAAAATGATGTGGGTTCAATAAGTGATTAGATCACCAAAAAAATAGTACAATAAACTTGAATACCCTCTTGGTAAATTATGTTTCTCTAGAACAATCTCATTATTACCTATAAAGTTACATTTTCAAAATTAAGAACAAGGTTACATTTGACACACTCTTGAATGACTCGAGAGAGTCAATGAAAAAAGGATTCAAATGACTCACTATAACATGGTAAATTCATCCATAAAGACCTCCATGAAATGATAAATGAATTCAAAAAAGATACTCATCATACACCTTTCGAATGTTCTAGAATAATTGAAATGATCAAAAGATATTCTCATATATTCATATGTTCCAAAGGGGTAAATGATGTAGTGTTTTATTGGTCCTGAGGTGAGATTTGGATTTGAAAGTAGTTAATGTATCCACAAAGAAAGCACTAATGTGACTTTTCAGATGAAAATTCTATCATTTTATAAAGGAATGTAAATGTTTAGTGATATTTTTGTGTTTTATCATTTAATTTCTAATAATTGATGCACACACGCCATTTTGGATTCACTCGAGTTGTACCCACCTCCCTATGTTCATTTATGAAAATAGTTATCCCAACCTCATTATGTACCACTTGAATTGGAGTAACCCATTCACTATTTAAATTGGTTAGATAATACCAGCTTAAATATTCATAGTGATCTCCTCCCTAACTTACTCATTTATAAGTGGATTTAGTCTTTTTTGTGGTTGTATGATTGGTTTGGATGATTCTTCTATATTGATGTGATGCATGAAAAAGTCAAGGTTAATTCATTTTATGTCATATAGGGTCCAGCCTAAGGAATTTTTTTCCCTCTAACACCTAAACAAGTTTGGACTCCTCAGTTATAGAAATTGAAATAGATATAATGACATGATAAGAGTGATCATGGAAAATTAATGCATATTTCAGGTGAATAAGAAGAGGTTTTAGATCAATTTCATATTTTATTTGCAGTTTGTACAAATTAGAAATATAGGAAGGGTTTTCAATTGTTTTTTATTCATTTTCTTCAATATTTTAAAAGGTGGAGTATAAAATATCATATTTTATATGGGGTTCAAGATAGTTTTTTGGATACTTTAGATTGATGGAGTCTATGAATTAAAAATCAACATCAACTTTCCCATTTATTACTTGGTTAATCATGGTGAATATTTCAGAAAATTATTTCTAATTAGAACATGATGATCATGAAGTAATGGGGATGAATCCACTCTCATATGATTCCTCGAAACCATAGATAGAGAATTCACAGCGATCCTCTGGTGGGTATCACATGGCTTGAAAAATATTAAACATGACTAGTTGGTCACCAAATTCCATGGATAAGATGCTCACATTGACATCAATCTTAGTTATAAATTCCATGATGAAATGTCTTTCAAGAATTATTGTATATATAGAATAATCCATCAAACCTTCCATGCAAGAGACATATAAATCAACTGGGAAGATAGGATCATTGACCCAAACAAGTACATCCTCAATTATTCCCTCAGGACTTGTACTACTTCAATTAGCTAACTGGATGATTACACCTATTGGGTGTAGGGGAAATATACCAAGGTTGGATAATATGGATTTGTACATGAAATTTATCATGAATCATAGGTAAATTATTTCTTAATCAGCGTTGGAACTCCTGATTTGGCATAGAACTATAAAGGTCCCTTGATCTTTTCACTTCATGGGTATGGAATGTTTGGTTAGAAAATTTTCAATGGTCTTATGTTGTATCTTATGGGTGCATAATTTCTTATGAAACTTTTCATACTTAGGTATTTTTTGATGCCATCCAAGAGAGGAATATTACCATCAATACATCTAATAATATCAATCATTTCATAATTAGGTTCAAAGGGATTATTTGGCTTAGATATGGCTTGAGGAAAATGAATTGGGTTCCTTAGAGGAATTGAAGGTAGTGAGGGAGTGGATTCATGTTATTTTTATCATTTATTTTTATTTTATTTTGCTAGATCAACATTTAATGTGGTGTTAAAGGATTTATCATGAGTCATAGAAATTTTCTTTCCATATCAAATTGAAATTTCACATAAATTTACCTTGGGGTTGGGAAATGGTTTCGCTCACAGTTGTGAATAATTGCTTTGTTTATTCTGACTAAGGTGGGATATAATTTGAAAATTTTGGTTTACATTGTTTTTAAGGCCAACATGGGTGAAAGAGATATTTAACTTGTAAGAATAGGATTGTCCCGAATTGGGATTTACTTGTTTTAGGTTCTTGGAAATTTTATTATATTGGGTTCGTAATTTGGGGAGATCACTAGAAAAGTGGAATTAAGGAGGAGTGGGAGGAGTATTTATCCTTTGATGTTTAGGAACAAAAGGATAAGGTTTTTGTAAGTTACCACCACCTTTAACATATTGGAATTGGTTTGGATTTTTAGAATATAATTGAGTGGGATGAGATATCTAATTAACATACCTCAAGCCTGGGTTATAGGTAGAAGAGAAGGGATTAAAGTGGGGTTGGTTAGAGTTACTAATAAAAGGACCTGATAGTTGAGGTTTTGTGTTCTTCAAAGTATATGCTACCTTAATCTACATTTTTATAGATGAATCTTATGGATCATATTAAATATATGAATATTTTTTGGTTGGATAACATGGTGAGATATAGATTCCATAGTTTTTAATAGGTCCATGTAATAGAGATTGTGGAGAATATGTGGTTGTTTCTTTGGAAGCCACATCTATTTGATGCACAATACCTATAAGTTCACTCATCCACTTATTCATCTTGTTGGGATCTATGGATATATTCTCTTGGACTTAGTTTACTTTATCATGTTCTTGGGTATGGAATTGTTGTGTTTATATCCATATTTCTTATGAGATCTCATGTAGTTGTAGGATTTTTTCAACAAGATAGCTACCACTTGTGGCATAAATGAGAGTTCACTCTAGAGACAATAATCCCTAATAGAATTATTGGATCAAGAGTTGGTTAGGTATTTGGTGGTGTGGGTAGCTTGCCACAAGTTTTTGAACCTCTCTCAGTACTCATGGATTGATTCATTGGGGAATTTATGAGTACAACTTATTTCTTTTCCGATAGAATCGCTTTAAGAAGAGGGAAATAATTTCTATAAGAAGAGTCATGTCATTTCATTCTAGGTTTTTATAGACATAAGAGGGAGGTAATAGATTTATTACATGGTGGAGTCAACTAGGGATAAATGGAATGCTTGAATTTTAATATGTTCTTTAGAAACCCCTTGAGGCTTATTGGTAGTGTACACCACTTATAACTCTCTAAGGTGAATATGTAGATCCTCATTATAAATCCCAAGGAAATGTGGTATAAGTTGAATCATAATAAATTTTTGTTTGAAATACTCCACAATTTTTGTATATTTTGAACCATGATGTTGGTAATTAATATTATGGGTAGCAAGTTCTTTAAGTGTTTGTTCCCTAAGATTGGCCATATCAAAAATAATTGTATGTGTAATTAAAGGGTTTGGTTTGATTTGATTATATATCATTCTCATCCTTAGTCATTAAATATTTCTCTCTATTTCTAGTTAAAAGAAAACTGATGGATTTGTTTAGATGATATAAATCATTTAGAGGAAATATTTAAGGATGATGAAGGTGGGTCTTTCTTTGTGTTCTTTATTTATTTGTTTTTTTATAAATAAAAAACTACTAACTAATAGTTTCACCATCCCTAAAAATGGATTCATTTGAATAATTTCCAATTACCTCTTATTGACCATTCATATGTCTGGTTCTTTTCTAATGTGTATAGCAACACTCGGGTCGATTCCTCAACCATGGTACTTTTTTAGAGTGGAGTGTTTTTTATTTATTTTAATTTGATTGAGGGGTTTATTTTAAGAGTTTAATTAAATTGATTTATGGGAGAATTTTGATTTAATAATTTGATAAATATTGGGTTGAGTTTATTATTGTGTATTTAAGATTATGATATCCATTATATTTTTGTGATATTATATTAAATTAACACCCACATCACAAGATGATTTTGGTCAGAATTCTCAAGTTTTGGGGCTTTAATCCAAGTCTTAAACTAACTAGGGTTATAATATTGATAAATACTTTTTTATTTTAATTTATTTATGGATCCAAAAATCCCTAGAATCTTCACATTAATCAAAACATTTCATTAGTCCATGACATTTTAAGTTTAACTTACACAACATTAACCTAAATAATATTTAATGAGAAAAACCTCTCAATCACTTGACATCCCCAAATTACGACTCACCCAAATATATGATTTACTTATCCATTTAAATGGTTACTAGTCTATTTTATTATCTATATGGTGAAGAATTATAAAGAGATTAAAAATAACTAGATAATAAAAGAGTTGCACCAAACACACGCATGAACGATGAAGAAAATTAAACCCAGACTTTTGATTGAATAAGAAATCAAGAGAAGGGAATAATTCTCACGTTGATTAAAAACTATTTACGAAAATTAATATTACACAATAGAGGGTGGATGAGAATTATATATTATGATTAAGAAACATTCTTTAATATTTAATTTAAATGAAAATAAACTTACACAATTTCAATTTATAACACTTGAAGTACATGAATAGAAAACATTGAGTAATGGTATAACAAGTAAAAAATTGAGTTTGGAACTTCCACAAAGTACTTTTTCAGGGCTATGGTAATTCCAACCCATCCTCCTATGCTTTAAAATTCGAACCCCTTACAAGAAGAATAGGGGGATGAATTTATAACCAAAGGTGGTGAACTATTTGAATTCCAAAACATACCTCCAAGTATCCTCAACTATTTGGACACTTTGATAGCTAAATATAAAGAAATATTCTTATTGAATTTTGTATATATGGATGTGAAAATTTCACACTCTAAATTTGAAGTCCATTTGACTTTTTTATCAAAATTTGAGGTTTTTTTCCTAAACCATGTGATGTTATCAAATTATGAGTCGATTTTTTCCATGGTCTAAATGTGAATGCATTTATGGTTATGAATATTCCTTAAAATATAAAAATTTCTTCTAAAATTTTTAGATCCAATATCTTGGATTTCACACCACAAAATATCATCTCAATTGGATTATTAGATTGTGAGAAAAGTGATGAATGGTGGGGTTTTTCAAATCACATATAGAATTGTAGGTCGTACTTTAAAGCATCAGTTGGGCCAATTTTTGGTTGATTTGGGAATTTAAATTTTTATAAAAGATTTAATGGAATGTCTCTATACTTTTTATGGCATATTCACGGATTTTTACTTCTGTATTAATCCCAAAAAATATAACATCATAGTTGATCCAATTTCATGGATAGATTCTTTGGGACTTCTTGTTTTCTTTATATGGCCCATCAAATGGAATAATTGGACAAATATCCAGTTAAATTTTTTTTTATTAAATTGATTTATAAATCCTAAAAAACAATAATCACATAAATCGGATATGTTTGGGGATTTTTCTGATTAAAATATTAAAATAACTTGAATCTGGATTAATTCAAATAATACTCAAAAAAATATAATTAATATTAAAACATGGGTATTTCACACCAATTTTGAACATTTCATTGAAAATTAGTTAAACTAGTTGATAAAAAGTTATGAATAAATGGATAACATCATATGTCCTTTTTTAATTCCCTTCACCTATAAAAGGATCTCCATTAAGTCCTTATTGATGTATTTCAAGACCCGAAGAATTTTAGATGAATGTTACTATAGCTAAAATATATCATACAGAGACCAACACTACTGAATTTAATATAGTCATTTTATTCATATAATAATACTAGGATACTACTATACAGAAACATATTCTACCCATATATATTTTTAAAATCTTATTGATCATGAATTTTTTTGATCCCTAGTTGATAATACTTTTGGGATCAATATCATCCTTATATGAGCCCAGATGTGTTTGGGCTATAGTGAATCTTACTTGACACCATCAAAATTAAAAATATAAGGGTATAACAAGAATTAATAGATACCTATTAGAATAATTGATATGAATACCTAATCAAGAGACATTACTTACAACTCAAAATTCATGGAGGTCTATCAAGAGATAGCTTTTAATGTCTTATTGGGAAGAATATGGCCCTATATACCCATTATAGGTCCATTGACATATCATCAGTTCCTAAAATACTTTGTTAATGGGAATGATAGGGTGTGTTAAAATTATAGTTCCCTTTTTAAGTCTTGTTAATCTTAGTATATATATATAGCATACTATTAAAGTGAGAAGAATAAAATTTTGGTAAATAACGCTATTCAGATTACTTCCCCTAATGGAAAAGAAGTCTCCCCTATCAATCCATGGAGAAAATGTGGTAATGATTTCATATTAACCATCAACCAAATTAAGATGAAAAGTCTTGATCTAGTAAAGAACATAGTTGTGTTTACAAATGATAAAAATCCACCAATCACTTACCACACATATGTTATGCAAGTTAATGTTCCCATTGATCGCTCAACACGCATATAGAAACAAAAGAAATTTTTTTCATGATAAATAAAATAAAATTTTATATTTACTTGATTATAGGTTTGAATTATATTTTGATGAAACAAAAAAGGCTCTTTTATTGACTAGACATGAATCATAGGAAATGATGATGATTTCTAGGAACATTTTATCTCATTTTCATAGTTTTAGATACACTATAAGAATGTAATTATTCTGAGGAAGGATGTGATCTCAATGAATCCAAAAATTTCCCTATATCATCTCCCATATCTTAAGATATTATTACATTTTCTACTCCCAAATATTTTGAATATTAGGAACAAGATATCCAGGATACACCTATGGAATTTTAGGAAGGTATTTTGACTACCATTGATGAACTTAGATGAGTGAATTTGGTTATAAGAAAAGATATAAGGCCTATATTTGTTAGTATCACCATGAATCCTGAAGAATAGTAGAAATAAATCTCCTACTCCAAGTAGAACTTAGATATATTCACATGGAATTATACTGAGATTACTAAGTTGGATCCCTAGGTGGAACCCATCATTTTGGTCTAACATATGACCATCATGGTTATAATCATGTAGTAAATAGAATGTATTTGACCCATACTACCAAGGTGAAATACAAAATTTAAATGCTGAACAAGGCCAACATTATCTGGGAAGTTAAATACCCAAATAAGGCTCAAAAAACATCATTAATATCACGAAAAATAATAGGTGGATCAGATTCTATATTGATTTTAGGTATCTCAACCATAAATTCAAAAGGATAATTTCATAGACCAAAAAATGAAGCTATCGATCAACTCAATTGGAATTTTTTAGGTCTTCTCCTTTATTGATAGATATTATAGTTACAACCAAATTTGAATGACTCATAAGGATAGAGAGTCCACTGTATTCATATCACCCCAAAAGTTATATTGATACCAATTAATTCCCTTTGTCTTAATGAACATTTATTATACCAAATAAATTTACATACATAATTTCTTCAAGTCCATTCTATGGAAACCATAGAGTATTATAGAGACGATTTGATGTTAAATCTTAATAGTGATGTGATCACCTTATTGATCTTGAGTTAGTTTAAAAAAAACTATAGCATCATAGATTAAAGTTGAAACCTCTAAAATTCTCTTTTGGGGAAACATTAATGAAATTACTTTTTATTATGATATATCATCATGGAGTTGAAGTTTACCCTAAAAATACCAAGGTGATACTCAATATACCTAGTACTCGAAGCATCATATAGTTGAGAGGTCTCTAGGCGAATTGTACCAATATCATATGTTCCATTACTAACCTTTCTAGTAAATTACTACCCTTTACAGACTTAATGAATAAAGGGTAACATATCAGGGAGAATATAATTTTTAACAAGCCTTCAACAATCTCAAACAAAACCTTTTTCACTAGCTAGTTATGATGCTTCTTGTAGAAGGAAAGCCTCTCATCATCTATGTTTCAACCATTGAGAGATATCTTGGCTCTCTCATTATTCAAAATAAAAATTCAAGTGAGAAAAAATATCTATTATATTATAAATACTATTCTATATGTTGAGACATGATATTCTGACATCAAGAACTTCCTTGCATTGATTTTCAAAGTACAAAAGTTGAGATGCTATCTACAGTACCCCAAGGTCCACTTGGTATATTCTATGGATTAGTTAAAATATATCCTTAGTTTTACAATGTCAACTAGGTGTCTAGAGTAGTGGGTAGTTATTATATAGCATTTTGATATCCATTTCATTTCGTAGAAATCAATCAAATGGAAGCATTAGCTAACTTCCAGATAACGCACCCTATCCTACAAAAGTCATGGTTGGACAAGGAGATCCTTGAAAAATAAGTCTTATCTATCTGTGAAATCACCAAATCATGGGTGATATACTTTGATAGTTCTTCTAGGATCCCGTCATATATAAGGATAGAAAACCCATAGATCGATATAGTTGTCTTTGGTATTGTATTCATATCTCCCAAAAAATAGTTCCATATTAATTTTTCCTCGTGTAAAAAGGATATACCAATTATTAGGAAAAATAAAAACCACTTATTATTTTCTTGTAACTGGACCTACATATTCTAATGGCCTAATTAAATATTAACATTGATTCAGAGTTGGTGATCAGAAAAATCAATGGTAATTATACCATTAAAATGAATAGTTGATTCCTTTTATTGATTATATATGAGGTTTGATAGATAAATTACCTTCAAAACTAAAATGGTTGCATATTTCACAGTCATGGAATGCCCAAGAGGATACACCATCCAATGTAGTTATAGCCTTAGTAAATCAAAATTAGAATGAAATGGTTATTTTCATCACACATTATAGGGTGGATTCTCTGTTCATTAATAGTTATATAGAAGAAATAAATGAAATAAATTCCACATCAAGTCAAAGAGTGTCTCTACCCTCTAAAATTGAATCCACATTTGGATGTATGTCTCTTATAAGTGAGTACCTCTAAAATGGGATCCACATACCAAATATAGATCATAAGTAATAGATCCACAATTAGGTGGAAAATATTTCCTATTATGATGGCCCAAATTCCCAAAAAGTCCTCTACACATAAGGATTTGATGGGGTCCTCCTCGGGATTATCATAGGATGAGACCCCCTCACTAATATAAAATAAGTCCATGTTGGCACATGTAGTACTCACTAGTTAGGTTCCATGGTCTTCCATCACATCAAGAGACTAGGTTACATCTAGATACCAATGATATAGGATTTTATAAATTTTTCCCAGATAAACCATGATTTTTATATGCATGAAAAAATCATTCATTAATCACTAGAATTTTACCATATTTACAATTACATATACTTTATGGGGGATAGATTTCATGGGTCTATATTCTCTAGCTACATCCAACAAGTACAACTAAAGCTTAGTGCCACTGATTTCTTCTATAAATAGGCCAAAGTGGATCCCTATAAATTAGTTGGAATAGTAGTTTTCATCAATTTAATGAAGTCTAATATCATTTCTAGATTTGGTGTCCCTCGCACAATATTGAAGGAAAATGACACCAATTCACATTTTTTTAAGGTAAAGATATTGTATAGGGAATAGACTATCAAGTCTAACCATTAATCATTCTATATTTTAGTGTTAAATGAATAGTATGAAGACTTCAATAAATCTTGATATAATATACTATAGAGAATGTTTGAAATAGACTGGATGTCATATGTAGAAAAAATCTTATATACTTTAAAGGATTATCACACCAAAACCCAAACTGAAACATAGAGACCCCATACACACTTGTCTATGGGACAGAGGCAGTCCTGCCCATTGAGATTCTACTACCCTCACTTTACATCACCATCTATAATAAAATAACCAAAGATTGTTAGTTTCATATGTGATTGGATGATTTAGAGTGACAGGATGAAAAAATGTAACACACATTAAAAAATCTTGAGATACATAAAAATATAGTCATGTTACTATCCAATAAGAAGTTTCACCTCCACTCATTCATTCAAAAAGAATTAATGTTGTCTCTAAGATCCCTCATGATTCCTAGGAAGAAACCGCTAAATATAGAGACAAAATGGGATGGACCTTATGCCATACTTATGTTCTAATCCAATAGGTATTTCTCTATGATAAAAATGAATATAGAGCATATGGAGCATGCTACTAATGTGAAGTTTCTCAATAAATACATTTCATAGTTTCATGTACAACGCATAAAATTCCTCATCTTATGGAAATAAAATTTATTTCATATTTATCATAGTTTCATGATATTAATCTATATGATGTTAAACTACTTGAAACTTGTCTTAGTCCCATGACCCTAAACAACGAGACATTATTATCCATCCCGAAATCATTAAATATCTTTGTGTAGTTTGTTATGTATGACTAATTTAAATGAATATTGTAGGATCCCAATTTTTATACAAGGTATAGATCTATTATATTTTATTTTATTTTATTTTATCTACATGATAATTCCTAAGAAGTTCATGAAGGTTTCAGGAGAATGTGGGACTTGTTAGAACCCTAAAGATCCATTTTTTGGAGAAACTATATTATGTGTATGGTTGGAGAATAGTTAGTAGTAACTATGAGGCTCAACCATGTTTCCCAATAAGAGGGATACACGACGGTGGCCATGTCGATCCCTCCCCCGGGTAGGGGACAAATCATTAATGTTTTGGACCTTATCGAACCTTGACCAACTCCCTCATTTACCAAAGTCCACGCTATTCCCTAGAGTTTTGAAGCTCGTCAATAATTTCCAAAACCTCAAGATCTCGACCGCATAGTTAACAGAAACATTTGCACTTCTGAAGCTCACTATGGTTGTGTGGTTTAAGCATCAATCGACTTATGGGATCTTTATGGGAGGGAGACAGTGGGCTTGATTGACAATCACCATATTATTATCTGATTTGAATCAGAGGAAGACATCACCCACGCCTGGTTGAGGTTCCCCCAATGCTACAATAGTCTTTAGTTTTTTCTGTTCTGATTTTTGTTTGAGTTCCACATGAAACATGACTTTCCTTCGACAGAAATTTGGGTTATCTTCCCTAATATTATATTACCATTCAAAAACCCCTCTGTTATTAGAATGTTTGGTAATCTTATCAGTATGTATTTATGTTCAGATATCCGCACTGATTCAATTGGTCACTGTAACAGCCCGAGATTTTATGAAAAAATATTCTTTTTATTTTACTAATGTCTTGTGTTATACGCTACACCAAAAGGAGCTTGCACAACACGCATCCTTGACTTGCCTTGCATTACACGCAATCGCGACCTTCCTCGATAGCGTGTGTAATACGCAATACCGAGTTTCACTAAACAACGATATGCTATTAAAATATTATTAAAACTAGCCGTTATGAATAGTAATAACCACTTTTTAAATTCTGTAAATCTTATTTTTCAAAATGAACTTCATTTTTGGATTCAGAGTATCGAATTTATCCTAAGGTGAAATTTTGGTACTTTTCGGATAACTTTCATATTCTGATGAATAGTGAAAAATTACTAAATCATAATTAAAAACAACTTTTTTAATCGAAATAATTAATAGTGATAAATTATTAATTTGAGTGGTTTTAAAGTATATTTAGAATATATTTTTACAATTTAATACAATGTTGGTCATTGGATGTAATTTCACATTTAAACTAGACATAAACAAGTGTCAATCTTTTGATAGATATTGTTTCTTAAAAACACGCTATTTGTTTTAACAGCGGGATTTAATTATAAAATTAATTAATGCAACTTTTATGTTATGAATTTGGTAAAATAGACTTCATTTTTGAATTCGGAATATGAAATATAGCTTGGGATGAAATTTTGGCATTGTTCTGAAAAACATCAATTTTTGATGAATAGTGAAACTACTAAGTGGTAGGTTAAAAACTGAATTTTGCATAAAACTTAATTTTACCGCTTCTGTGAATGGAATTTCGAAAATCCGAGAGACACGGTTAATATCAAGGACTAAAATGTGGTTCAATGAGATGAAAATAATTTTTTGGTGAATAGTAACTTTTTACTTTTTTTACCGCGGTTAATAGTAAATAGGGTAACTAAGGGTAAATATGATATTAATATTACCCTAACACATGTCCTAATTCTATTGGACAAGTGTAATTCGACCAAAAACAAACTTAGGAATAAAATATGACCATTTAGGCCCACTTGGATTAGATTAGGACATTTATTATTAATTTATTTAAAGAAGGGCTAAAATAGTTAAAATCAAAGTTTAATAAGTAAATCATTTTTAATATGGGGTTATACATAAGATAAATTCGATTGTAAATATTCATTAGAAAGATAAAAAGATTTCCTACATGATGGTATTTTATTTGTAATTTTGAGACATCAAATAATTTAATTTATTTATGACACAACGATGATGCAATAATTATCTTATTAATGAAATATTGACATAATTGATGTTATAAACACCAAAATAAATGTAATTTGAGATTTTTTATGAATTCCACTAATTTTATAAGTTACTATGATATATTAATGTTGATTTAATCAACTTGTTTCGAACATTTAATTCTTTTATGACTTTCACAAAAATCATATATCAAATAGTGTCAAAATTGACACAAAATAGTTTTTAAATCAAATATTATATTATTAATTGTTATTTTATTCCTAAAAATCTAAGGTTCGGCCAAATGACTTAGATAAGGATATATATATTAATAATATATAATTTGGGGTTCGTTTGGCATGTTATAGTAAGTTTATTAACCATATAATGTAAGAAAACAAAAAGACACGGTAAAAGTTAAATTATTTAACTTAGAGTTAAATCTAATTGATAAGGTTAAAATAATAACCTAAACTTGTCTAAATCTTATTGGTTGATAGGATTTCGATCCATCCCCACTTTAGCTTCGAAATAAGACCCTTTGAAACCATTATAAACCGATTTTGACTTTAATATAAAATAATATTTTGAGATATTCCTAAGGTGCCCCTCTCCTCCCTTATAAAAGGACACCTCCTCCCCTTCCTCCTCACACCAATTTGAGCACTCAAGCTCGGCCAAACCCTGCCAATTTCTCCTCTCCACTTCCCTAGAAACATCCTAGAGGTTCTGGTCTTCCTCAAAGACCAATTTTAGTGCCCTAAGAGGAGGTCTCAAAGAGGCACTTCAAAGAAGAGGTAATTACCGTTACCAATTCTTTCATCTTTATTTCTTCTTCCACTTATTCTTCTTAGGTTGTTTCATTATGAAGTAATAACATCAGTATCACTCATATACTGATATGTTATTATAAGTATGAAACAACCCTATTTCACCATCTATCCATCCTACGGAAAAAGAAATCACCACGCGTGCGTACGTACGGAATACCGTCTCCACGCCGTGGTGTAATCTATTTTCCACCACCACCTTACATGGATGGGTATAATGGTGTAAAGAATAACTATACATAGTTATTACAACATCATATTGATTCTGATATATTGTATAATCCACTCCAATTCAATTCAATATTTATAGAAATGATATCATCGCTCGTGCGTACGTACGGAATACCGTCTCCACGACGCGATGAGATTCATTCTCCATGTTAACCATTTAAGAATTATTATAATGTATATATAAGAAATAATAATGAAATATATGACATTATAAAGCTAATGGATTTATGTATATATATACATATGTATGTCATCTACTTACTTCCATTTCAAGACAATAAGGAAAGGAAAACAGCGTTCATGCGTACGTACGGACTACCGTCTCCATGAACGGTGTTTTTCATTTTATTTATCTACCTATTATATATATATATATACTGAATATATATGATATATAAATCATATTTTATATTCTGGAAGTAAGTAAATCATGATATAAGTAATAATGATGTCAAGAACAACAAGTCAAAACACCTACGATAAATGAAACGATTTTACCCAAAACGCTTCTTTAACATGGAATTTACAAAAGAACGGGTAATATAATGTCATAAGTGAACCATATATGATATCATAACAATGAATATGATTCTGTAATAAGTCAATAACATGATTTAAATCATTATACAGGAGGTTCGGACACTTACAAAGCAAGTCGGACCTAAGGTAAGGGAAATATCCCAATCTCATTTTTATCCGAGATTGTTTATTCGTAAGTATTTACCGGGGTGCATTTTATCATCCACATCCATGTTTTATCAATATGTAATATTATTTCCATCCACCTAAAATTGTTTAAATCCATTTATACCCTTCGGTGAGTTTTTAGTAATACGTATGAAAGGGATCTTTTGTCGTTTTTCGTACGAGGAACTTTTTGACTTTTCCGACAAAAGTACGAAGAATGTTTTTTTTTAACTTATACGGCACAAACGGATTTCTACTGTTTTATAAAGCCTTATTTTCATGAAGCTTCCTCTAAAAGATTTCATGACTATTTTCAATAAAATATCTTTCTTTTAAAATTGCATGATGTTTTGTGAAAAGAAATTGATTTTGAAGAAGAAAGGATATTTTCCTCAAGAATTCAATTCAAGTGTTTTATCAAAATTATTTTCCATCTAAGATAATAAAGAGTTCTGTTTCTATCCATATTTTTACATTGATTTGACTATGTTGTGATGGAATTATGTTTATTAATTCCTTTATCTTATATGAATTGATTTATGATGTCATGATGTTTCAAGAATCCCATTTTTGTTACATGTGTTATGCGATGATGTATGTTTTATGATTATGTGGCACACATAAGAAAGGATTCATTATAAGATGGGTGGGACCTATATCTCCCTCCAATGCATTGGGTAATGATTTTATATCTCATGAGATAGACATGGCTGGAACGGAAGGTTATTTCGGTTCAGTGATACAGGACTGAAACGAGGAGTGAACTCGGTTCAGAAAGGGACTTTGTCCACTAAGATAGTCTTGGCGATGAGTCATGACTAACAAGAAATGATTTTCCATGATTATGTGTGCATGCCACAAAGTTTCAAGTTTTATGTTATGATTATGGGGATCTCATTTTCACTTCTATGATTTATCCCATGTTATGATATTAAGAGCTCTTTTACAGGTTAAGATTTCCAAAAGATATGTTCTTATGTATATGATGTGATTGATATTTCTTTTGTTTACCCTTACTTAGCATTTGTGCTCACCCTTTTATGTTTTCTTTTCCCCAGGATATAAAGAAAGGTTTTAATGTAAAAAAAGGGAAGATCTTTATGGGATATATTGAAGATCTTTCACCACGATTAGAATATTACGTTCAGAGTTTCCAAAGACACTAAACTATTACGATCCTTGTGTGTGTGTTTTTGTTATGTACTAAGTATTCCGCAAAAGTAATGTAATGTCCATGTACGTTAGGCATCGGGTCTCTACAGTTGGTATCAGAGGCAAAGGAGGTAGGAATGTATCCGATCCTTGGGAACTCTCACATGTGAGCGTTGGACGAAGCATGGCTCTCCGCCCAAGGGCTTCATGAGGAAATGGCTGCCACTGGGGATGGTGGTGTGTCCCGCCCAGGGGGTGTAGCCGCCCATGGAGTGCCCTGATAGGTATCAACTATAGTCCACTGGAAGTAATTCCAGACCGCTACAGTTGGTATCAGAGGAAAGGTTTAGTCAACCTTTGGAAACTAGGATGCGAAAACGTTAGTGAGATCCCTAGAGATATTTCTAAGGTATGTCTAGGGATGTCCCTAGGGATAAGTATACGTATAGGTTATAGTAATAGAATTATGCTAACGATCATAGAATTAAACCTAAGATGTTGGATATTGAAGGTACTCCCCCTTTATTATGTTGTTTTCCCTAGCATGATTTTTGCCTCTCACACTATTCTTTTGGGGTTTTAGACGATGGCTGGAACCCGAAGGAACCGTGTTGATCAATGCACTGGACAATGCAATGATTGCCCTCCTGAACAAACAAATGTTATGGGAGATGGAGTGCAAAATCTTATTGCTATACTTACACAAGCTATGAATCATTCTGGACTTCCAAATGAGCAGAGAAGGGAACAATATTCTATTGAGTCCTTCATGAGGCAACGTCCACCTTCTTTCAGTGGGTCTTCTGATCCACTTGTGGCTAAACAATGGATCAGTACTACTGAAAAGATATTTTCAGTTTTTCAATGTTCTAATCATGATAAAGTCATCTTAGCAGTATATCGTTTGGAAGGTGAAGCTGATCAATGGTGGAATCTTATCAAGAATACGAGGCCAAGAGATGAAATTGAGTCCATGGAATGGGACGAGTTCAAGAACTTGTTTTTCAGTAAGTACTTCCCTCGTATTCTTCGAACAAAGATGGAGAAAGAGTTTCTTGAACTGAAGCAAAGGGACGATGAATCTGTTGGTAACTATGAAGCAAATTTTACAAGACTTGCAAGGTATGCTTCTGGAATTATCATCCAACCTGAAAGTAAAGTTGATCGATTTTTCAGTGGCTTAAAACCAAGTCTTTGAAGGGCATTAGCTATAAGAGACTTCAGTAGCTATGAAGAAATTGTGCGTTGTGCTATCAAGGTAGAAATGGAAGTTGGTGTTACATATCCATCTCATGGTTTTGACAAGAAACGAAAGATGGAGTTCAAGGAGAAATCTCAGAATAATGGTGAAAAGAAGATGAATGTTTCCTTATGCACAAAGTGTGGAAAGAAGCATGGTGGAGATTGTCTTAAAGGGACTAGAAAATGTTTTAAGTGTGGAAAAGAAGGTCATCGAGCAGCTGAGTGTCGAAGTAATGGAAAAAGGGTTTCTAATGATGTGAATAAAGCAAACACTGCAGAGAACGCACCGCCAACACTTCAATGCTTCAAGTGCAAGGAAATGGGGCATTATGCTAATAATTGCCCTAATCCAAGGGTTAGTGATGATCAACATGAGCAACCACTGAAGGCAAAGGACAAAGGGAAATCACATGCGATCACTATTGGCAATGTTGAATATGACAACGATGTGGTGGAATGATTAAGTGTTTATGTAATGGGATAATGTTGTATCATTGAGTATTGCAATATTTACTAATGTGGTATTCAAAGTGATTGAGATATTTTTGGAAATAAGATGATATGCGCATAATGAAGGGAAAACGAGAAAATTAAATGTTTAACAGTATTCATGAGCTCATGATTGATATAAGGACTAAGTGATATCATGGTTTGAGTATATAGAATTTTGAGGATTTTGGTATGTGGAAGGTGTTAACTTTTAACTGCATTCATGTTTTCACTAAGGTATTCAAGAGAATACATGATTAAGGACTTTGAATGTTTGGAATGTGATAAAAAAAACATATCTTATGACATATGGGGTTCAACGATGGTATTAAATCTCTGGTAATCATTTTCACTATGTTATGAAAGTGGACTGCAGTATTATGGATAAGCCTAAAGACTAGAATGGATTATGTTGGACATAAAATAGTATTGTTTAAGGATAGAAGTTCTTTTTTTGATATTATTGATGGGATGTTATAGTAATGAAGTTTTAGAAAAAGGACAACCTGCAGGACGGGCGACAACCCATCGCTTCGGACAAGGCTGTGGGAATCGAACCCACAACCGAAGTGCGACTGGCCTTTATCGCCTACCACTGACCTACAGGAAGTCCCTGTTTAGTAGAAACTAGTTTTATTATATTAAGCAGTATGATATATGAAGTATAAGTCCATTTTAGGAACTATATATGATTAATCTCACTATAGAATGACTTATGTATATTTAATAACTTTTGCTTACCTTTTGTTTGAGACAGATGGAATGTCCCGTCATTCTATCACATGATCTGCTAACACTTCACGAATAACAAATTCAACTTCATTTATTTAAGAGATGAAGTGGAAATTGTTCAAGGCACGAACAACAGTGATATTGTATCAAAATAAAGTAAGTATTTATTCTAATTCAAATTTTCAACTTTAGGGAAATGATCTTGAAAACCAAAAATGTTGTCCTAGTGATCTTATACCTGATGAATCAGATGGTACCTTAGATCGTCACAAATTTATGGATTTGTGATTACTGGATTTTCCATAGCCATGTTCTCTACCACTCTCCATCAGAACATGATGGTTAGATTTCTCTTCCATATCCATATTTTCACCTATGTGGAAACCTAGTGATTAGTTTATTTGGGTAATCGTTACATTTCATACTTTAGTTTTTAAAGCCAAGTTTTGGTATTCCCTTTTACGATGTGGGTTTCTATTAATGAAACTTTCAAATAGTAAACCATTTATAACCCCGATGAATTTCGAGGGCGAAATTCATTTTAAGGGGGGTAGAATGTAACAGCCCGAGATTTTATGAAAAAATATTCTTTTTATTTTACTAATGTCTTGTGTTATACGCTACAGAAAAAAGAGCTTGCACAACACGCATCCTTGACTTGCCTTGCATTACACGCAATCGCGACCTTCCTCGATAGCGTGTGTAATACGCAATACCGAGTTTCACTAAACAACGATATGCTATTAAAATATTATTAAAACTAGCCGTTATGAATAGTAATAACCACTTTTTAAATTCTGTAAATCTTATTTTTCAAAATGAACTTCATTTTTGGATTCGGAGTATCGAATTTATCCTAAGGTGAAATTTTGGTACTTTTCGGATAACTTTCATATTCTGATGAATAGTGAAAAATTACTAAATCATAATTAAAAACAACTTTTTTAATCGAAATAATTAATAGTGATAAATTATTAATTTGAGTGGTTTTAAAGTATATTTAGAATATATTTTTACAATTTAATACAATGTTGGTCATTGGATGTAATTTCACATTTAAACTAGACATAAACAAGTGTCAATCTTTTGATAGATATTGTTTCTTAAAAACACGCTATTTGTTTTAACAGCGGGATTTAATTATAAAATTAATTAATGCAACTTTTATGTTATGAATTTGGTAAAATAGACTTCATTTTTGAATTCGGAATATGAAATATAGCTTGGGATGAAATTTTGGCATTTTTCTGAAAAACATCAATTTTTGATGAATAGTGAAACTACTAAGTGGTAGGTTAAAAACTGAATTTTGCATAAAACTTAATTTTACCGCTTCTGTGAATGGAATTTCGAAAATCCGAGAGACACGGATAATATCAAGGACTAAAATGTGGTTCAATGAGATGAAAATAATTTTTTGGTGAATATTAACTTTTTACTTTTTTTACCGCGGTTAATAGTAAATAGGGTAACTAAGGGTAAATATGATATTAATATTACCCTAACACATGTCCTAATTCTATTGGACAAGTGTAATTCGACCAAAAACAAACTTAGGAATAAAATATGACCATTTAGGCCCACTTGGATTAGATTAGGACATTTATTATTAATTTATTTAAAGAAGGGTTAAAATAGTTAAAATCAAAGTTTAATAAGTAAATCATTTTTAATATGGGGTTATACATAAGCTAAATTCGATTGTAAATATTCATTAGAAAGCTAAAAAGATTTCCTACATGATGGTATTTTATTTGTAATTTTTAGACATCAACTAATTTAATTTATTTATGACACAACGATGATGCATAAATTATCTTATTAATGAAATATTGACATAATTGATGTTATAAACACCAAAATAAATGTAATTTGAGATTTTTTATGAATTCCACTAATTTTATAGGTTACTATGATATATTAATGTTGATTTAATAAACTTGGTTCGAACATTTAATTCTGTTATGACTTTCACAAAAATCATATATCAAATAGTGTCAAAATTGACACAAAATAGTTTTTAAATCAAATATTATATTATTAATTGTTATTTTATTCCTAAAAATCTAAGGTTCGGCCAAATGACTTAGATAAGGATATATATATTAATAATATATAATTTGGGGTTCGTTTGGCATGTTATTGTAAGTTTATTAACCATATAATGTAAGAAAACAAAAAGACACGGTAAAAGTAAAATTATTTAACTTAGAGTTAAATCTAATTGATAAGGTTAAAATAATAACCTAAACTTGTCTAAATATTATTGGTTGATAGGATTTCGATCCATCCCCACTTTAGCTTCTAAATAAGACCCTTTGGAACCATTATAAACCGATTTTGACTTTAATATAAAATAATATTTTGAGATATTCCTGAGGTGCCCCTCTCCTCCCTTATAAAAGGACACCTCCTCCCCTTCCTCCTCACACCAATTTGAGCACTCAAGCTCGGCCAAACCCTGCCAATTTCTCCTCTCCACTTCCCTAGAAACATCCTAGAGGTTCTGGTCTTCCTCAAAGACCAATTTTAGTTCCCTAAGAGGAGGTCTCAAAGAGGCACTTCAAAGAAGAGGTAATTACCGTTACCAATTCTTTCATCTTTATTTCTTCTTCCACTTCTTCTTCTTAGGTTGTTTCATTATGAAGTAATAACATCAGTATCACTCATATACTGATATGTTATTATAAGTATGAAACAACCCTATTTCACCATCTATCCATCCTACGGAAAAAGAAATCACCGCGCGTGCGTACGTACGGAATACCGTCTCCACGCCGTGGTGTAATCTATTTTCCACCACCACCTTACATGGATGGGTATAATGGTGTAAAGAATAACTATACATAGTTATTACAACATCATACTGATTCTGATATATTGTATAATCCACTCCAATTCAATTCAATATTTATAGAAATGATATCATCGCTCGTGCGTACGTACGGAATACCGTCTCCACGACGCGATGAGATTCATTCTCCATGTTAACCATTTAAGAATTATTATAATGTATATATAAGAAATAATAATGAAATATATGACATTATAAAGCTAATGGATTTATGTATATATATACATATGTATGTCATCTACTTACTTCCATTTCAAGACAATAAGGAAAGGAAAACAGCGTTCATGCGTACGTACGGACTACCGTCTCCATGAACGGTGTTTTTCATTTTATTTATCTACCTATTATATATATATATATATATACTGAATATATATGATATATAAATCATATTTTATATTCTGGAAGTAAGTAAATCATGATATAAGTAATAATGATGTCAAGAACAACAAGTCAAAACACCTACGATAAATGAAACGATTTTACCCAAAACGCTTCTTTAACATGGAATTTACAAAAGAACGGGTAATATAATGTCATAAGTGAACCATATATGATATCATAACAATGAATATGATTCTGTAATAAGTCAATAACATGATTTAAATCATTATACAGGAGGTTCGGACACTTACAAAGAAAGTCGGACCTAAGGTAAGGGAAATATCACAATCTCATTTTTATCCGAGATTGTTTATTCGTAAGTATTTACTGGGGTGCATTTTATCATCCACATCCATGTTTTATCAATATGTAATATTATTTCCATCCACCTAAAATTGTTTAAATCCATTTTTACCCTTCGGTGAGTTTTTAGTAATACGTATGAAAGGGATCTTTTGTCGTTTTTCGTACGAGGTACTTTTTGACTTTTCCGACAAAAGTACGAAGAATGTTTTTTTTAACTTATACGGCACAAACGGATTTCTACTATTTTATAAAGCCTTATTTTCATGAAGCTTCCTCTAAAAGATTTCATGACTATTTTCAATAAAATATCTTTCTTTTAAAATTGCATGATGTTTTGTGAAAAGAAATTGATTTTGAAGAAGATAGGATATTTTCCTCAAGAATTCAATTCAAGTGTTTTATCAAAATTATTTTCCATCTAAGATAATAAATAGTTCTGTTTCTATCCATATTTTTACATTGATTTGACTATGTTGTGATGGAATTATGTTTATTAATTCCTTTATCTTATATGAATTGATTTATGATGTCATGATGTTTCAAGAATCCCATTTTTGTTACATGTGTTATGCGATGATGTATGTTTTATGATTATGTGGCACACATAAGAAAGGATTCATTATAAGATGGGTGGGACCTATATCTCCCTCCAATGCATTGGGTAATGATTTTATATCTCATGAGATAGACATGGCTGGAACGGAAGGTTATTTCGGTTCAGTGATACAGGACTGAAACGAGGAGTGAACTCGGTTCAGAAAGGGACTTTGTCCACTAAGATAGTCTTGGAGATGAGTCATGACTAATAAGAAATGATTTTCCATGATTATGTGTGCATGCCACAAAGTTTCAAGTTTTATGTTATGATTATGGGGATCTCATTTTCACTTCTATGATTTATCCCATGTTATGATATTAAGAGCTCTTTTACAGGTTAAGATTTCCAAAAGCTATGTTCTTATGTATATGATGAGATTGATATTTCTTTTGTTTACCCTTACTGAGCATTTGTGCTCACCCTTTTATGTTTTCTTTTCCCCAGGATATATAGAAAGGTTTTTAGGTAAAAAAAGGGAAGATCTTTATGGGAGATATTGAAGATCTTTCACCACGATTAGAAGATTACGTTCAGAGTTTCCAAAGACAATAAACTATTACGATCCTTGTGTGTGTGTTTTTGTTATGTACTAAGTATTCCGCAAAAGTAATGTAATGTCCATGTACGTTAGGCATCGGGTCTCTACAGTCACGCAGTGAATCTATGAGCCTATGTCGTGTTGGATGCATCATGAGTCCCCTTATATTTTGTATGGATCACAATTGGAAAGGAGTACAGGTGAAAGAAGCATGTGGTTTATGAGAACTGGACAAAATTCTGTTATTCATGTAGATAGATGAGGCATTCTTCAGATTTCTGTCATCGGGGGCCTGCATCGATGGTGTGAAGGGGTTTAGAAAATCATTTGGAGGTTGGTTATCAGGGACTCTAGGGTTCAACAGGGATAGTGGACAACAGTCGTGGAAAGACTACCGAGGCTGGTGAGGAGGTTGGATTAGGATAGATTGAAACATGTGGAGAAGATAGAGGCAGGGAACCTCTGTCGTTGCGGCCGGGCATGGAGAAACATATCAGCAATGACGTAGTAGATTTCATAGTTGATGTTGATATTGGTTCTAGTGTGGGGATGAAATCCTTGGAACATCAGGCAAATCTGAAGGTATCTGATGTGTTCAATCGATTGATGCAAGATCTCATGAGTCCTTTCAACCTGCGGAAGGGAGAGGGAAGGGATCAGCATGAGCATGACCGAGGTGAAATTTAGATGAATGGGAGTAATAGGTTCTTGGAATAGACAACAGGTGCTGAGAAGGTGGATTTGTATGTCACTTTTACTGAGGAAATGGGACCAGCCCGTGTGGATGTGTGTAAGGGGAAAAGGGGGCCCACTGCAGATGTACTTGTTCCAGATAGAGGTGGGATATTTTTTATAGGGGGGTCAGATTTTTTGAATTGGACTCTTTTTCATTTTAGAAACATGTTTAAAGTCCTCTCAAAGGTTGAGTTATGTTCATATCCAACTGTTCCAGGTGAGAAAGTTGGAAATGGGGTCTGCTGGAAGGAATCCAATGGGAGTGAACTCAGGCATTCGGCAGACAAAGCTTCAAGACCGAGGAGAAACAGAAGCTTTAGAAGGAGTAATGGGAGAAAGTATTACTCCTTTTTACATCCTACTATGGTGACTCTCTCTGCAAAAAATTTAAACGACAATAAAATAACCATTGACACTTTGAGACGCCTAAGGCTAGGGAACGAAGATGAACATTCCTTGGATCTTCTGTTGAGATCAGATGAGGAAGTGATTGAGCGGGTATTGGTGCTCAATGCAACAAAAAAGGAGGAATCCAAGATGACATGGAGGACCCTAAGAGTGTCTCTCAATGAGGAGAAATACACATGTATTTACATACATTATATCATTCTAGTTGGGGGATTCCCTAAAAATAGATAAGCATAGAGGAGTAAAAATAGTCATGGGACCAGCTTGCTTATGAAGTTGAAAGGATGATGATGGAGGAATCAAACACACAGGTTTTGGATTTATCCCGAAAGTTTTTCATGGATGTAGATTCTGGTAATCATAAGTTGATCCTTAATGACTTTTCTTAAATTGGAAGTTACTCAGTTGGTTTGACTAAATTGATTTCCGAGATGTGTCTGGGTTGATTTCTACTCTATGACTGGTTTCTTTGAGATATCTGGTGTTTCAACCTCAGTATGATACTTAGATCTGCTCTAGATGGGGATCAAAGCATTAATTCTTAATTGGTGCATGAATTTTGGATCTAGATGATGAGAGGTTTGGATTTTCCATTGGTTCTATGCTCGTGCATTTCTGCATGGAACTGGTCTTTGAAAGGTCATTATTGGATGAAACTTGTGGTTATGGTGTAATTTATGGGGAGGAGATGATCTTATAGATTTTTCTAGGTTTTGGTTTTGGTTTCATGTGGGTGTTGTTGGACTTTATGGTCTCTCGCTTTTCCTGCAATGTTTTCTGAAAATAAAAAAGTAATTTTTAGTGGATATTTTACATTCAATAAATTTCCAATTTAAATATCTTAATAAGGCCTAATGTGAATTATTTTTAAGGTTATAGTGGTAACAGGGGTGTTCAGGGTAGGTTTGGATCCCATAACACAACTTTTGGGGTGAAATAGTCCTAGCACATTGTTAGTAGACACCATGCGGGGAAGGTTTCGTGGTTACTTATAATCGTACAAGGCTTGAGAGTGGAGTCCTATAGGTCACACGGTTAGACAAACCATGCAATTTGAGGATCATATCCATGTGGCCATATCTGATGTTTTGATAGTGGACTTAGACAATTTTTGTGAATTTTTAGTAAAACCATGAATTACAAATCATGCAAGGAGACCCTTTCCTATATCAAAGGTTGCATGGTTAGTGCACGGTTTGGCAAACAATGTGAAAAAATCGTGTGACCCAATAATTTAGGTTAATTTAAGATTTTCCCCTAATTTAATCTATTAGATCAAAACTAATTTCTCATTTCATCTATTGAGAATATGGGATGATTTTTAGATCTTCCTTCCGATGCCTAATCTAGGAATTGATTGGTGTCCTCTTTCCAGACTCGAAACCAAGATTTTTTCATCTTATTCGATCCACATTGATAAGATCTCAATTCCTTTTGTGTCATTCCTCATTTGGTTTGGTATCAGATATGATATTTAGTTGTTAGATAATACGCTCTAATTTTAGGTTCTTCATAAATTCTTCAATTTTATCCCAATCTGTGTCAACTCAAGAGTTGATATTGGATTAACTATCCACTACGAACCTATGGTATGTGGTTCATGATTTTATTTAAAATTTGAAGTGCTTATTTATATGTTGTTTTTTTTTACACCCAATTATTAGATCAACACCCTTGAGATGGAATTTAATCCATGAATTTAATTGATAGGTTTGGCCAACATAATTGTTGAACCCTTTGCTAAACTTAAAGAGGATGCGAACCTTGAATGGAACCACTCTTTGGGTGTGCTTCATTGTTAAATGTTCCACCCTGGATGGATTTTGAACTTGAATACCTTTGAAGTGTTCCTATTTCCCTTTACATGGGAGGTTTAATATTGAATTATTAACTATAATTGACATTAATTATAATTTGAATGGTAAAATGAATTGTAATTTGAATTTATTGGAAAAAATAGAATATATTCCATGTCCCTAGACACTTTCCATGTATTGGTTTATTAAGAATGATATTCCCTTATAGAAAAGTTCCTAAGTGGGTTAAATAGAGGCAATCCTTTTAAGATTATCCCATGACTTGAGTCACCTTTTGAGGTGAGTTTGAATAGAAATGAATAAGGTGATTAACTTGATATAATTAAGTGACATTGAATAAATGATTATAAAATCCTTGGGTGAAAATGGGTTCTTATATAAAGGTCAGGGATGGACTCGTTTGGATCTTACCTTGATTACACCTGAGTGGTGCTTGGAATCCTTATACGAATTTCCAAGGACGGACTCATGGGGGGTGACTGTTATATACTAAGTGATACTTATACTTCTTATAAATTTCCAAGGATGGACTCAGGAGGAGTTGATTATATACACCAAGGGTGAAACTTGGGCTCCCTTAGTGGACCTCCAAGGATGGAATCGAGTAGCAGTGATGTTATACCACACCTAGAGAGATACCAGAATTCCTATAAGGAATTTCTAGGATGGGATTATAAGATTACTGGTTCATGAAATGTCTAGATTAATAATAGGATTCCAAATAAGGAATGCCAAGGATAGACTTAGGTTCATAGTTGATTAATTGATGAAATAAACTATATAACATGTCTTCAAAGCGAAATAAAAATCATGGATTTGTTCTTTTCCTTATATAAGATAGATTTCCAGTCTAGGAATCTCTTAATCACATATTTGTATAGGGGATGTTGGGATAGGTTACAGGTCTTGATACATAATTATTAAATGATATTGGTTGGCCATATTAACTTGATTAAAAAATTATATAGGAGTGACTATTAATTTAGAGACATTATGGCTAGGCTGTAGTAGGTAGAAGTGGATGGGTGTTTATGGGAACCTTGGCCTTTACGGGTTGTTTTCCTTCAGTACTTCCTTACATGTTATATTTATACATGAACACTTCTATTCCTATATATATTAATCTACTAAATGGTACATGGACTTTGGGTGGTTTCATACTATGAATATATCTCACACCATGTTCAAGCTGCAAACGAGTACACAAAAAGACTATATGATTGCAGGTATGGACAAGGCCAACACCCTGCTATAGGTTCTTGACTTTATATTAGGATAATGGGGGCATGGAACTGAGATGAGGCTCACGATGCTAGCTATATTTTTTTATCCTTTTTTATTTGTGTTCCATGTTTTGTACATATACAATGTATTCCTTTTTCTGATGATTTGTTGAACATGAAATGTATCATCACATTTTTTATATGAGATTCCTTTCTACTACTAGTTATTTATATCTATTCATTTTGTTCATCTATTGTCTTGTTGATTTACTACTTTCACTAATTATCTATTAGTGTATATATGTTTTGATACACTCTGCTGATGAGAGTATAGTCTCCACATAGATACACCCTAATCCCACACTACAAGTCAGAAGCCTATGGAGTTTGGGGAGATGTTCTTGAGTCTATGTGGCCAACCGAGCTCAGGAAACCTATAGTTTCATCTGAGTCTGGGACATTACATTGTGGTATTAGAGGAATTATTTTATAGTTTGATTTCTTATTTTGAGATTATAGAAAGAGATATGAAGGAAATGGAATTTACTAATGATATGTTCCTAGGCATAGCTAACCAACGTATTGGAAAAATCCAAATTCCATCAAATAAAATTGTTATTTTCTAGATTTTGTCAATTATAATTGGTTTGATTCCACCATTGGGTGATGCACGTGAATTGTGATGTTATCATTGATATGATTAGGGGTTTTATTGTGTGGAAACCTAATGATATGGTGGAATTCTATCTCATGCACCATTTTAGGAACTTGTTAGAAATCACATGCCATGAATTATGTCATTCCAAAATCAAATGAATTTCTTGTTTTCATGCTATTGTGATATGTTCTATGATTGATATGTATATTGTGTGATGCATATTTTCTGTAGGGAGTTGGAAAAAAAGGTTAGTATGTAGAGTTCCTACCATAACCTAAGTATTTTTTCCTAATAAATATATAAAAGACACCCTAAGTAGAAAATTGTGCCACATTGAGTAATGGACCATTATTCATATAGACTGGAACATGTTCTATTGGGAATTATCTGGACTCCAAATTTTGGTTCATGAGAAGTATGGGACCTTATGGATAAAAATTTGGCGAACTATTTGGTTGAACCATTTAAAATGAATTGTGATACAATTGAAATGAAATGTGAATAAATGAAGACTAATAATTACTTATAGTAGAGAACTTGACATCGATCCAACCTTAGTAGTAGATAGTAGGAAATATATATTGCTTTTATAAATGATTTGTATGATTCCCAAACCAGACTCACGGAGCTGGAAAAGGGGTGTGTTATTATATAGGATGTCTTGTACATATCCTATTTCAGTATCGTTGATTTGAGCTGTGAACTTTGATAATGTATTTTTTGAGGTGTGTTTTTGGAATTATAGAGACACTCCACCACGATGACCTCTAGTTGTACACTAGGAGGGTGGTGATGACCCTTCTCTAGAGTTGATGGGACATTGGGTACCAGTGGATCCTCCTTTAGATCCAACTATAGCAACAACTATTTTTTAGGACATAGAATTTGAGGCACATTTCTATGAAGGCTTCATTTGATTATTTTAGACCATTCAGGGGGCTCTGTGAGAGGCCTCGACTCCGTAAAAGATGATGTGTGAGTTCCAATAGCAACATTGGCCATGTTTTTGGCGGATGTTGAAGCACGTGATTTGAATAAATTACTATAGGACTTTCTATATATCTTCAAGAATATAGAGATATCTCCCAAGAGGAGGGTAAATATTATTAGTTATATTCTATGTGATTTCTCTAAGAGATGGTGTGATGTTATTACTCAGACAGATCATCATCAGGAGATGGCTTGGAGGGATTTTCATACAGCCTTCTATGATTACTTCTATCATATGAAACCTCAAGCCTTTAACTTTTTTTTATTTTGTAACAAATATATTTTTTTTTAATTCATTATACACAATGTTAAACTTACGCTACATATACAACTGAATTAACATGTGTTACATTCAAGACTGAGTTTTACTGCCTTTTATTAGAGAACCTATTTTAAAACTAAATTATGAAAATTTTATGAATTTTATTTTTAAAATAAAAATAATTTTTTAATTCATATTTTCAAAATTAGCTTAGGTTGAATTTTTGGGATTTTTCTGAGATACATCATTTTTTTATGAGTAGTGAAACATACTACAATTTAGTTAAAAACAGAAATTTTGATTAAATAATTATTCATGATGAATTAAATTTTAGATTTGTTTTAGAGTCATATTAAATAAATTATAAATCTATTTATACAATTAAGTTAATTATAATCAATTTTACATTGAAATTGAATATAAAAACTTAATAAACTTTTGAATTTTTTTTACTTTAAAACCCCATTATTTCGCCCCATCTGTGGGATTAGAGTTAATCTTAATTTTCCCACTTCTGTTATTTTAATTTTAAAAATATGTTATACATAGATTTAATTAGTATAATACTTGTTTTATAATAATATCAACTTAATTTTTTTACCAAAATGATTAGTGAGTGTGATTAAAATTAATTACAGTGATTCATGTTTGATTAAGCTTAATAAGGGACTAAGCATTAATATTATGGAACAAACTGACCTGGAAACTTCTCCAAAAGCCATTTTCTAACAATAATTTGACAATTTACCTACTTAGTACGAAATTTATGGGTTATTATGATATTATTAAAAGTAATTTCCCTATATAAAAGGGTAAGTAAGGAAAAAGAAGAAAAAGGGAACTTTCCTTACCTTTAACATTTATAAAATTTTGATTTCATCAAAAAAACATTTATAAAATACTGAGATATGTACAAAACATAATATTTTTTGTTATACCTATCCTTTTGTTTTATATATTTGATATTTTTATCATATTAATTTATCAAAAAAAATTAGAGATGGTTTAGTTACTTAAAATTCTTAATAAATGCTAATGTAGTGATTATTTATTTAATAACTAACACAAATAAATAATATTATAAATATTAAAAGTGAAATTAATTAATTGAATTATTATATTTATTTATTTATTGTTATGTTAATATTTCATTCTAAATATGTGTAAACCTAATATCTTTTAATTCTAATATAATATTTATATTTCATAATTAACATTAAATAAATAATGTCAAAATTGACATTAGTGTTATTTTACAATAAATGAATCTTATGAAATGATTTAAAACTAATAAAAACTACATTATACCATGTGATTTTTAAGAATAAATAAATATTAAATATGGTCTATTAATGAACCAATTAATATTTTATTATTAACAGATTGTTCTATATACTGTAAAAATGTTGTCAACGTGGTCTGGGTTCAGTCAACATTTTAGCGCATCACATGCACCTGTTGTAAAATTAATTTCCAAAAAACATGGGAATTTTATTTTATAAATTAGATATAATATTAATAATATATTTTATCTCTATTTTTTAATAAAAATAACATTACTTTAGTCTTAATGTTTAAATTAATTAGATTATAAATCTAGATTCTTTAATAAAAATAAAAATGATATAATTGGGGAATCTTCGAAGTCAAGGAACCAAATTATTAAAATGAACATATTTTTGTGTTGTCACGACCCGCCCTCGGGGTCCGAGCCGTGACTACCCCAAGCCCGCCTTCCATAGGCCAGGGGCTGGCGACTAGCACCAAGGCGTAAATCCCGGTAAAAAGGGAAGGCATTGCCTTTGAAAAGAAAACACACACCACAGAGTAAACAAGCGGAAAGTAAACACTAAGCAAGCAGAGTACAACTGAAGTGCGGAAAAGTAAATGGGCCAGAATACAAACCCAAACTGAAAGTAAAGTACAACTCGAAAAGGGAAAAACAGCAACTGAAAAGTAAAGGCCGCTACTCCGTGCTGTCCACTGGAAAATCCCACCTGAAGGGTGGGTACAGATAGCTCCTCTGCTCCACGGGTCCCACCGTCCGCTCCGTGCTCGTCCCGCCCAGTGGTCCACCTCCGGGTACCGTCCCGCTCCGCAAACCTCAGCTAAGGTCAACGCTGTCCGTCGTCTGCAACCAACACAACGTAGTGCGGGCGAAGCCCGTGCAGGGGTGAGTATAAGCTACTCAGTAGGGTCCCCGAGACCCCTGAAGGTCTCTCCAAAATCCACAAAGGATAAACCACGAAGCAAAGTACAATCACGAAGTAACAACCAACACTGCTTAGGTATATGCCCATACATATACCTAAGTCATCAATTCAAATACGCTCCAACCTCCGAGCCCAAGTATAACTCAGTCCACGCAGGAAAGTATACGTATTCCACAAAGGAAAGTAACAGGATTCAGCTCACACAGGTATACTTCTTCAGGGACGATAAAGATGATCACTGATCCATCTAAGTCGTCGGACCCACGAAGGATCGATAGGTAACTAACCCCCGCAAGACCCACACAGGATCGGGCTCACACAGAACCTGTAGGCGCTGGCTCACACAGAACCGCTGAGCGCAAGGACCCACACAGGATCGGGCTCACACAGAACCTGAAGCACTGATCCATGTAGGATCGCTGAGTGCTGTAGTCGTCGTCGTCGAATCCACACAGGATCTCTGTACTGTCGTCGTCGAATCCACACAGGATCTCTGTACTGTCGTCGTCGCAGTCACAGTAGCAGTCGTAGCAGTAGAACAGTCGCAGCCAGCACTAGGGTTCCCGCACACAGCAAGCTCGTACGGAGGATCCGCTCCACGAGCCGAGAGGCTGATACATCAACTGTCACGAAGACCGAAGTTGATGTATCCAAAAGTTCCGTATCGTCAAAAGGAACTCAACGCAACAGACGGCGCGTCGATCGGACGCCCGGTCTGAGAGATAATGGCATTTTCGTCTCCGGGGCCCGGTTGGTTTTTAAGGCAAAACCAACCCGACCGTACTCCACCTGCGTCCAAACCTCGGGCGGAGTATGCCAAAAGATCCGTCTCACTAAGAGGAACACTACGCGACTGACGGCGCGTCAATCAGACGTCCGTAGCTCAAGATATGAGCGTTTCCGCTCCGAAGGCCCGGTTGGTTTCGTGAACGAACCAACCCGGCCGAACTCAAAGTAAACCGAAACCTTGAGTGCGATATACCGAAACGACCGTCTCGATCCGAGGATCGCGTTGCCGCAGACGGTTCGTCATTCGGAGGTCCGAGGCTCAAGTTATGAGCCAAAAACCGAATCTGGTCCGAAACGGGGGGGTCCGGGTCCGGAACGACCCGGCCCGACCCCCCCCCTTGGGTGGCGCGGCGGCCGGTGGCGGCGGCCGGCGGCGGCGGACGGCGGCGGCGGGCCACGTGGCGGCGGCGGGCCGCGTGGCGGCGGCGGCCGCGTGGCGCGGCGGCGGCGGGCCACGTGGCGGCGGCGGGCCGCGTGGCGGCGGCGGCGGGCCGCGCTGGCGGCGGCGGACCGCGCTGGCGGCGGTGGCTGGCGGGCCGCGTGGCGGCGGCGGCTGGCGGGCCGCGTGGCGGCGGCGGCTGGCGGGCCGCGTGGCGGCGGCGGGAGGCACGCGGGGCTAAGCCCCGCGTTTCACAAACGGCACGGCTTTAAGCCGTGCCTTGCAAAAATAAACGGCCCCCGCAAATGGGGGCCGGCTGAATAAAACCGGGGGGCTTTGCCCCCCCCTTCTTAATTGAACCGCCCCCCCTCATTAAGAGGGGGGTCTTGATGGACCGGCCGGGGGTTTAATCCCCCGGTTTTTATGACATCCGGCCGGCCCGCTGGCCGGCCGGTTTTTACTAACGGGACCGGGAAATTCCGGTCCCGCCCTTGATTTCCGACGCCGGCGGCACGGCCGCCGGTCTTTCCTTCCGCCGCGGCCAGGAACCGGCCGCGGTCTCCTCGTCTCACCGCGGCCCGGAACCGGCCGCGGTGTTCGTCGTCCGGCGCGGTGCGACGGCACCGCGCCCCTTTCTCCGTGCCAAGAATCCTCCCAACGCGGCGCGACGGCGTCGCGTTCTTGAAATCTCTCCTCGGCGAAGCGCGACGGCGTTGCGGAAAAATATCTGAACGTTCATCCGCGTGGTGCGACGGCACCACGTTACTTGTTTCCTCCAGCATGAACAACATGAACGATGGAGGGGGATTCGGCCGTGTTCGTGCGGTCCGGTCCCCCTCACGTTAAAGAAATAAAAACGGAACTTAAATACAATAAGTCACACGTTAAGTCACGCTAAAATCCACGATTCAAGAAAGGAATAAAAATAATCAATAAAGATCATCCCCTACCTCTGGTTTCAAGAACGAAGATCGTCAACGACCCGCGGAAGACGCGTCGCGGTGGTCGGCGTCACGGAAGAAGGACGTCGATGTCGTGAAGCGAGGATTCGAAGTTCTTTGACGACGACTTCGTCGCGGGAAAAGATGACGCGGAAGAAGACGTCGTCGGTGTCGCGGGTATGGCGTCGCGAAAGACGATTCCCGAGTACGTGGCGTTCTTCGTCGTTGTTCGAAGGTTCTTCGCGTTCTTCAAGGAGGAAAAAGAAGTTCTTCAAAGTGTAGAACTCTTCCTCTCTCAAATCTCCACACAACACAGCAACCCCCAAAATAAAATAAGCTACCCTTATTTTATTTTCACTTTGCCCACCTTTCAAAAATTCAAAAGTTGAATTTATTACATTAATTAAAATCTTGAGTTGTCAAGAAATTAAATGGAAAGATAAGTTGGCAAGTTTTAATGTAGGGGAGAGTCACAAATTAAAGAGGGGGTTTAGAGGGGTTAGGGAATTTGAAAAGGTGGGGGGTTCGTGTGGGCCCCACCTCCCTCATAACCACACATGGGAAGTTGGGTGGTTGCGGGCCCCACCAACAACTTCCCATGAGAGAGTCTAACCACCTAGAATAAAATAAAATTCACACACAATTTTATTTTACTTATCTTTTAATCCCCAAAACTAACTTTCAACCCGCAACATACGCAACTCCCGAAAGGGTCTCTTTAAGCGAATATCGGCACTGCGAGTTCATCGGTGCCCTCGGATTTCAATTCCGAGCACCGGATCAAAAGTTAGGAAATCCCGCTCGTTCGTTCACTGAACGTACCCGAGCCAAACTTCGGAAATTAATTCCGGGCACTCCGGGCCTCGGAATCAGGTGCCGTCTGAAACCGCGCTCTTGTAAAAATCCAAAGAAAATTAAAAAAATTTCCCTTGAATTTTACGGTCTTTACATTACTCCCACCTCAGGGCTTTACGTCCCCGTAAAGATACAACAAAAACTAGGGAAACAAAAGAGGGTACTGAGCACGCATCTGAGCCTCCCGCTCCCAAGTGCTCTCCTGGAGATTCCCGTGCTGCCATCTGATGCGCACAAGAGGAATCGATCGCCCACGTAGGACCCGCTCCTGTCGATCCTCTATCTCCACCGGGACCTCCGTAAAAGTCGCCCCATCGTCAACGTCAAGCTCCCCATGGTCAATGATGTGCGTCGGGTCGTGCACGTATCTTCTCAGCTGGGATACGTGAAAGACGTCGTGCACCCGGTGCAACTGAGGTGGTAGAGCCAGGCGATAAGCCACCTCGCCTATCATGCTGAGAATCTGAAAAGGTCCGATGAAGCGCGGAGATAACTTGCCGCCTCGGCCAAATCTCCGAATACCACGTCGAGGTGAGACCCGCAAGAAGACGTGGTCGCCATCCTCGAACTCTAGTGGTCTCCGCCTCCTGTCAGCATATGACTTCTGCCGGCTCTGAGCTGTCCTCATCCGCTCCTGGATGACCTGGACCTTCTCTGTCGTGGCCTGGACCATCTCCGGTCCCACTAGTGCTGACTCCCCTGGGTCTGTCCAGCACAAAGGAGATCTACATGGTCGGCCGTACAACGCCTCGTACGGTGCCATCCCGATGGTGGAGTGGTAGCTGTTGTTGTATGCGAACTCCACCAAGGGTAGGTGGTCCTCCCAGCTACGACCAAAGTCGAGGACACATGCGCGGAGCATGTCCTCGAGAGTCTGAATGGTCCTCTCCGTCTGACCATCCGTCTGAGGGTGAAAAGCTGTGCTAAGACGTAGCTGCGTCCCGAACGCCTCCTGCAACCCCTTCCAAAGCCGGGAAGTAAAGCGGGCATCACGATCAGAAACGATAGATGATGGCACGCCGTGGAGCCGCACAATCTCCTGAACGTAGAGACGTCCCAAGCTCTCCACCGAGCCCTGCTCTCTGATGGGTAAGAAGTGTGCCGACTTGGTGAGTCGGTCAACAATCACCCAGATGGAGTCGTGACCTCTGGAAGTGCGTGGAAGTCCAGTCACGAAGTCCATAGATATGCCGTCCCACTTCCACTCCGGAACCTCCAAGGGCTGTACCAAGCCTGCTGGTACCTGATGCTCTGCCTTCACCTGCTGACAGGTAAGGCATCGAGAAACGAACTCTGCTACAGCCTTCTTCATGCCCGGCCACCAATGCTGTCGTCTGAGGTCCTGGTACATCTTCGCCACTCCAGGATGTACCGCTAAAGGTGAAGTGTGAAACTCCCTCAACACTTCCTCTCGCAAAGCGACTGGTACCATGGTACGTTCTCTAAAAAGGATGTCGTGCTCTGCTCCAAGGGAGAAACCATCAGGTGTCTGTCCCGAGGATATCTGTGCACGCCGTGTCTCACAGTCAGCGTCCCCATGCTGTGCCTCCCTGACTCGCTGCAGTAGTGGAGGAGTGACTGTGAGAGACTGTAGAAAGGCTGCTCCATCTCTATCCACGAAGGATATCTGCAAAGAGGCTAGCTGCTCCGTCGCCTCCTCAAGTAGTTGAATGCCCGTCCTCCTGCTGAGGGCATCAGCTACTACGTTCCCCTTCCCAGGAGTATAGACTATCTCAAAGTCATAGTCCTGGAGGAACTCGAGCCATCGTCGCTGTCTCAGGTTCAGGTCCTTCTGCGAGAAGATATACCTGAGACTCTGATGATCGGAAAAGACCGTAAAGCGCTCGCCCATCAGATAGTGTCGCCATGTCTTCAGAGCGAAGACCACTGCTGCTAACTCTAGGTCATGGGTAGCGTAGTTCTGCTCATGCGGCCTCAACTGACGTGATCCATAGGCGATCACGGCCCGCTCCTGCATCAGAACACATCCGAGTCCGGTCCCTGATGCATCGCAGTAGACTACGTACCCTACTCCCTCCTCAGGCAACCTCAAGATAGGTGCGCTAGTCAATCTCTGCCTCAGCTCCTCGAAGCTCTGCTGACAACTGTCTGACCACACGAAGGGTTTCCCCTTCTTCGTCAACGCTGTGAGTGATGCCGCAACTCTGGAGAAGTTCGGCACAAATCTCCGATAGTATCCAGCTAGTCCCAAGAAACTCCGAACCTCAGTCACGCTCCTGGGTGGCTCCCATGCTAACACAGCCTCAATCTTCGCGGGATCCACTGCAACTCCCGCCTCAGAGATAACGTGTCCCAAAAAGTGGACCTCACGTATCCAGAACTGGCACTTCGAGAGCTTACCATAAAGCTGGTGCTCTCGGAGTGTATCAAGAACAACTCGCAAGTGATAGGCGTGCTCCTCCTCTGTCGTAGAGTAAATCAGAATGTCGTCGATGAAAACCACGACAAACCGATCGAGGTATGGCTGAAAGATCCTGTTCATGAGAGCCATGAACACTGCTGGAGCATTGGTTACACCGAAAGGCATAACCAAGAACTCATAGTGGCCATACCGACATCTGAAGGCCGTCTTCTGCACATCCTCGTCTCTGACTCTGAGCTGATGATAGCCTGACCTGAGGTCTATCTTCGAGAACCACCGTGCTCCCTTGAGCTGATCAAAGAGGTCATCAATCCTCGGTAGCGGATACTTGTTCCTCACTGTCACCTGGTTCAGGCGACGAAAGTCAACACAAAGTCGCAAGCTCCCGTCCGCCTTCTTGGCGAACAATATCGGGGAAGCCCAGGGTGAAACACTGGGTCGGATGAATCCCTTGCCCTGCAAGTCCTCCAACTGTACCCGTAGCTCTCGAAGCTCGGCGGGGGCCATCCGATATGCTGGAGTGGATATCGGGGCTGTCCCGGGGTACAAGTCAATATAAAAGTCTACCTCTCTGCGAGGAGGTAGCCCTGGAACATCGTCGGGAAAAACGTCCGCATACTGATCCACCACTGCAGGAAAACCAGGACTCCGCACGTCGACTGCTCCAAGGATAAGGCTAGCCAACTGATGAGTGATGGGCTGTCCTCTCCTCCGCGGAAGTCCATCCTGTGCTGCTAAGGCTCCCTTCTCGCCGGTGAAGGTGAACCTGCTCCCGTCGGTGCGTACACATCGCACCTTGCGCCTAAAACAGTCAATCTGTGCATGGACCGTGGACAGCCAATCCATGCCCAAGATGACGTCGTAAGGCCTCGACGCTGCTACAAGAAGATCCCAGCCGAAGCTCTCGCCTCCTAGAGTAAGCTCACACTGCCGGCACCAGTGCGTGATCGTCGAGTCTGCTCCCGTAGGAGTCTCTAGCCGTAAGGATCGAGCCAACGGCTCTGTCGGAATCTCCGAGCTCCGAACAAGGGCAGCGGCTATGAAAGAGTGACTCGCTCCTGTGTCTATAAGAACTGCAGCAAGGGTGGAATAGACGCAGATAGTACCTCGAATCATCTCGGGTGCGCCGTGGTCGTAGGCCTCTGCTGCCTGGAGCTGTGCCTGTCGCTGCCCGCCAGCTCCCTGTGGTCGGGGTGGACCTCCTGGTGGTGGTGGTGGTAAAGCCTCAAAGCGTCGGCCACCACCAGCTGCTCGTCCAGCTCCTCTGCCTCGTCCGCCTCCTCCCTGCGGACCGCCACGGTCGACCCTCTGCCTCTGCCTCGGTGGTCCATCAACTGACTGCTGCTCCTCGGCACGGCGGGTCGGGCAGTCGCGAGCCATGTGGCCCTGCCCGCCGCACGAGTAGCACTGCCTGCCTCTCGGAAGACTGGCTCCGCGCTGTGTGCCCCGCACTGCTGAGCCAGTGCCCTGAGATCGTCGGCCTGAAGGTCTGGTCTGCCTGGACCCCTGAGTCATCCGTCGACTGCCTGCTGCAGATGACTCTGCCACGTGCCGCCCTGCGGTGGGTCGCTGTGCTGGTGTAGACTCAGCAAGGAAGCTCTCGATCAGAAGAGCCCGCTCCAGTACTCCTGTCTGAGTCGGTATGCTGAGGGAGATCAGCGATGCCCTGATCTCGTGTCTCAAACCCTGCTCAAAGGTCCGGGCCCGGAAGAATGGGTCCCGTACCATGTCGGTCGAGTAGCGCGAGAGATCGGTAAATCTCGCCGAGTACTGGGCGACCGTCATGCTGCCCTGCCGCAGCTGTAGAAGCTCCTGGATACGCACCGCTCGAAGGGTGGCCGGGACGAACTCAGAGCGGAAGAGGCTCTCGAAGTCCGTCCAGAGTAGAGATGCCTCATCGTGCACCTGGAGCATCAGGCTCCACCATCGTCCTGCTGCTGCGTGTAGTAGGCTCGCAGCGAGGATCACCATGAGGTCTGCTGGTGTCCTCACTAGCCTAAACACTCGAACCACTGCCTCCAGCCAGTCCTCTGCTGCCTGGGGATCCGTCTCCCCGCGAAACCTGGGCGGTCGCTGTCGCTGAAACTCATGCAGTGCGCTGAGGCGACGTGCATCGTCAGCGGCTGCTGCTGGAAGCATCGGGGGCTCGGCGGGTAAAGCTACCGCCGGTGCCACTACTGGAAAAGGGCCCTGCACCGAAGCCTCGTCGCTCGGTGGGCTGTCGTCTCGCTCGACCATCGGAACCCTAGCTGGCTGCCGTCGTGGGGCCATCCTGAAAAGGAAACAGGTGCGCCACGGTTAGAACAGTATACCTGGTGAGCTGATATAAGTAATCACAAAGAAAACTTGAAACACACACGCAATCAATGTTTTCGTGCATTAAGTCGGAAATCAGACGTCAGGGTCCTGGTGTATGGATACGTCGGCCGCCGCACCAACACTGGACTCCCTGGACTGATAACCACACTCAATACGCTAAACATTATTGCTTCACATAGAAAAGATCAGAGTTCGCGGTAGAACCGAACTCCTCTGATACCAATTTGTCACGACCCGCCCTCGGGGTCCGAGCCGTGACTACCCCAAGCCCGCCTTCCATAGGCCAGGGGCTGGCGACTAGCACCAAGGCGTAAATCCCGGTAAAAAGGGAAGGCATTGCCTTTGAAAAGAAAACACACACCACAGAGTAAACAAGCGGAAAGTAAACACTAAGCAAGCAGAGTACAACTGAAGTGCGGAAAAGTAAATGGGCCAGAATACAAACCCAAACTGAAAGTAAAGTACAACTCGAAAAGGGAAAAACAGCAACTGAAAAGTAAAGGCCGCTACTCCGTGCTGTCCACTGGAAAATCCCACCTGAAGGGTGGGTACAGATAGCTCCTCTGCTCCACGGGTCCCACCGTCCGCTCCGTGCTCGTCCCGCCCAGTGGTCCACCTCCGGGTACCGTCCCGCTCCGCAAACCTCAGCTAAGGTCAACGCTGTCCGTCGTCTGCAACCAACACAACGTAGTGCGGGCGAAGCCCGTGCAGGGGTGAGTATAAGCTACTCAGTAGGGTCCCCGAGACCCCTGAAGGTCTCTCCAAAATCCACAAAGGATAAACCACGAAGCAAAGTACAATCACGAAGTAACAACCAACACTGCTTAGGTATATGCCCATACATATACCTAAGTCATCAATTCAAATACGCTCCAACCTCCGAGCCCAAGTATAACTCAGTCCACGCAGGAAAGTATACGTATTCCACAAAGGAAAGTAACAGGATTCAGCTCACACAGGTATACTTCTTCAGGGACGATAAAGATGATCACTGATCCATCTAAGTCGTCGGACCCACGAAGGATCGATAGGTAACTAACCCCCGCAAGACCCACACAGGATCGGGCTCACACAGAACCTGTAGGCGCTGGCTCACACAGAACCGCTGAGCGCAAGGACCCACACAGGATCGGGCTCACACAGAACCTGAAGCACTGATCCATGTAGGATCGCTGAGTGCTGTAGTCGTCGTCGTCGAATCCACACAGGATCTCTGTACTGTCGTCGTCGAATCCACACAGGATCTCTGTACTGTCGTCGTCGCAGTCACAGTAGCAGTCGTAGCAGTAGAACAGTCGCAGCCAGCACTAGGGTTCCCGCACACAGCAAGCTCGTACGGAGGATCCGCTCCACGAGCCGAGAGGCTGATACATCAACTGTCACGAAGACCGAAGTTGATGTATCCAAAAGTTCCGTATCGTCAAAAGGAACTCAACGCAACAGACGGCGCGTCGATCGGACGCCCGGTCTGAGAGATAATGGCATTTTCGTCTCCGGGGCCCGGTTGGTTTTTAAGGCAAAACCAACCCGACCGTACTCCACCTGCGTCCAAACCTCGGGCGGAGTATGCCAAAAGATCCGTCTCACTAAGAGGAACACTACGCGACTGACGGCGCGTCAATCAGACGTCCGTAGCTCAAGATATGAGCGTTTCCGCTCCGAAGGCCCGGTTGGTTTCGTGAACGAACCAACCCGGCCGAACTCAAAGTAAACCGAAACCTTGAGTGCGATATACCGAAACGACCGTCTCGATCCAAGGATCGCGTTGCCGCAGACGGTTCGTCATTCGGAGGTCCGAGGCTCAAGTTATGAGCCAAAAACCGAATCTGGTCCGAAACGGGGGGGTCCGGGTCCGGAACGACCCGGCCCGACCCCCCCCCTTGGGTGGCGCGGCGGCCGGTGGCGGCGGCCGGCGGCGGCGGACGGCGGCGGCGGGCCACGTGGCGGCGGCGGGCCGCGTGGCGGCGGCGGCCGCGTGGCGCGGCGGCGGCGGGCCACGTGGCGGCGGCGGGCCGCGTGGCGGCGGCGGCGGGCCGCGCTGGCGGCGGCGGACCGCGCTGGCGGCGGTGGCTGGCGGGCCGCGTGGCGGCGGCGGCTGGCGGGCCGCGTGGCGGCGGCGGCTGGCGGGCCGCGTGGCGGCGGCGGGAGGCACGCGGGGCTAAGCCCCGCGTTTCACAAACGGCACGGCTTTAAGCCGTGCCTTGCAAAAATAAACGGCCCCCGCAAATGGGGGCCGGCTGAATAAAACCGGGGGGCTTTGCCCCCCCCTTCTTAATTGAACCGCCCCCCTCATTAAGAGGGGGGTCTTGATGGACCGGCCGGGGGTTTAATCCCCCGGTTTTTATGACATCCGGCCGGCCCGCTGGCCGGCCGGTTTTTACTAACGGGACCGGGAAATTCCGGTCCCGCCCTTGATTTCCGACGCCGGCGGCACGGCCGCCGGTCTTTCCTTCCGCCGCGGCCCGGAACCGGCCGCGGTCTCCTCGTCTCACCGCGGCCCGGAACCGGCCGCGGTGTTCGTCGTCCGGCGCGGTGCGACGGCACCGCGCCCCTTTCTCCGTGCCAAGAATCCTCCCAACGCGGCGCGACGGCGTCGCGTTCTTGAAATCTCTCCTCGGCGAAGCGCGACGGCGTTGCGGAAAAATATCTGAACGTTCATCCGCGTGGTGCGACGGCACCACGTTACTTGTTTCCTCCAGCATGAACAACATGAACGATGGAGGGGGATTCGGCCGTGTTCGTGCGGTCCGGTCCCCCTCACGTTAAAGAAATAAAAACGGAACTTAAATACAATAAGTCACACGTTAAGTCACGCTAAAATCCACGATTCAAGAAAGGAATAAAAATAATCAATAAAGATCATCCCCTACCTCTGGTTTCAAGAACGAAGATCGTCAACGACCCGCGGAAGACGCGTCGCGGTGGTCGGCGTCACGGAAGAAGGACGTCGATGTCGTGAAGCGAGGATTCGAAGTTCTTTGACGACGACTTCGTCGCGGGAAAAGATGACGCGGAAGAAGACGTCGTCGGTGTCGCGGGTATGGCGTCGCGAAAGACGATTCCCGAGTACGTGGCGTTCTTCGTCGTTGTTCGAAGGTTCTTCGCGTTCTTCAAGGAGGAAAAAGAAGTTCTTCAAAGTGTAGAACTCTTCCTCTCTCAAATCTCCACACAACACAGCAACCCCCAAAATAAAATAAGCTACCCTTATTTTATTTTCACTTTGCCCACCTTTCAAAAATTCAAAAGTTGAATTTATTACATTAATTAAAATCTTGAGTTGTCAAGAAATTAAATGGAAAGATAAGTTGGCAAGTTTTAATGTAGGGGAGAGTCACAAATTAAAGAGGGGGTTTAGAGGGGTTAGGGAATTTGAAAAGGTGGGGGGTTCGTGTGGGCCCCACCTCCCTCATAACCACACATGGGAAGTTGGGTGGTTGCGGGCCCCACCAACAACTTCCCATGAGAGAGTCTAACCACCTAGAATAAAATAAAATTCACACACAATTTTATTTTACTTATCTTTTAATCCCCAAAACTAACTTTCAACCCGCAACATACGCAACTCCCGAAAGGGTCTCTTTAAGCGAATATCGGCACTGCGAGTTCATCGGTGCCCTCGGATTTCAATTCCGAGCACCGGATCAAAAGTTAGGAAATCCCGCTCGTTCGTTCACTGAACGTACCCGAGCCAAACTTCGGAAATTAATTCCGGGCACTCCGGGCCTCGGAATCAGGTGCCGTCTGAAACCGCGCTCTTGTAAAAATCCAAAGAAAATTAAAAAAATTTCCCTTGAATTTTACGGTCTTTACATGTGTGGATGAGGTATTTATTGAACATTATTCTAATTTACTCCATTATTTGTATATTTTGGAGGAACTGTAGGTAAGGTATACCACCCATTATTTAATACATTTTGGTATTTACAAAAGTGCCACTCTCCCCCCCATTGTAAAAAGGCAATAACTATACCCCTTCCTCACACCTCTCAAGACACATTTTCCCATCCAAAATCTATCAAATTATTATCCCAACATCCCTACCCATGAAATTGATAACATCCCTTGTGAATAAAACAATCCAAGGAATCTTTTCGTATAAACCAAAAGAAGTTACTCGATTAAGAGGTAATGCTTTCTCTCATACTTTCTAGTTTCATTTCCATTCTCCAATCCATATACTATAATTATTCTATGATTACATAAAAACACAATTATCATCAATATAAAAGTATTTTTTAATGATGAATTCTTGACCTAAACTTACACACACCTCCATCCAATGGGTAACAAACATAGTGTTTCTGTGTACAATGAATCAATGCCTCACGAAATGATGATTGTTCAATTATCCTTTACCGCCTCTCATGGTGGAAATTATAATGGAAAATATATTTATAATATATATATATATTTCATTTCAAATTTCTTTATGATTTTATAATTATAATTATAACATACCTTTATTCTTTCCAAGTTGATTAAATATGATAACTTCATTTGAGGAAGTGTGGACTACCGCCCACTCAAAGCGATATAACTCATTCATCCCGTACATGAAACACATTAAGGATGGTTATAATAAACCAAAGTAAAATTTATAACATAGATATGATACTAGAAATTATAATTTACATATGTATCATTTAGTTTTAAATTATTTTAATACGACAAATAAATGAAAGTAGTGTTCATGTGTATGTATGGCATACCACCTCATTGAATGGTGCACTTCATTTATAATCTCCAAATAGTATGGAATAATATAAATAGATATATACATATATTATAATATAATTTATTCATGATTTAAATTTTTGTTATGATGAAACCATGTTATATTTAATAAGAACATTAAATAACAATTCCAAATGTACTTGAGAAAACTAGGCAATTAACACAAAAAATAGTCAAAATAATGAAAGAGTGTTAACAAACATGTAATAAAATATTTTAAGAAGTTAATATATGGAATTATAAACGTTATTTTTGTTATTTTATTAGTTAATAAAATATTTTAAACCACTATACATGAGGTTAAATACCACACAATAAGAGGAAGGTTACGGGAAGGGATTTCATCTCAATTTACCTTCCATTGAGACATATTTTTTTATGCACCAATTCACTTTTATTTGGTGTATATATTTAACTTTAACATGTTTTATCATGAATTTACTTACTATAATTGTGTTTTAAGTTTCATTTAATTCTTGTGGAATTGTGATTTAAAGGTTTCAATGTGTTATGGGACACATTGGAATGATTAAATATTATTTTTATTCATGAATGATTTAATGTCCACAACCCTTGTTATTAATTATCCTCCTATAAGGTATTATTGATAAATACATATTATTTAATCAATATTTATATTTGGTAAATAATAATATTTATTTGATTATTAAATATGTGTATTGATTTTTACATTCAATGAAGGGTGGACTCTGGACTTCATATAGATCCTCGATGCATCGATAGATTCTAATGAGATGATTTAGTTAGCCAAATTAAAGGGAGGATGGATGTGTAGTTTTAAAATATATGGAGGATATATCATGATAGTAATATATCCTCGTGTTTCTTAGACATGACATCCATTAATAAATCATTTCCCTCATATTAGATTCAGTTATTATTCATTGATGAGATTTTTAATCGATATATCTATGGATACATTTCATTTTTAGTTCATTGATTAATTGGAATCTGTTTTAGCATATTACCTTGACATATTGTTTTTTCCTTATCTTGTTATTTGAATGTCATGAGTTATCAGTTATTTACCTTTCCATGTTAATTTTTCTCACTGATTCATTATTTCTTCTGATTTACATACCCTTAATGAGTATTTGAACTCACCCTTATAGGTTTGAGAGCATAATTTTTTGAAAAATAATTCAAGGATACAGTTTATTACATTTTATTATGTATCATGATTTTATTTCCTATTTCCGATTTTATTATGGGTATCATTTATATAATATTTCTTTCCTATAATGCTATGTTTAATGGCCCTTTGAGATTTATTTCCTTTTAGTAATGTCAGTATAATGTAATAATGCACCAGCTATGGGCATCTGGGGTTAGGGCATTACATATCCCGAGATTTTGAGGGTTGATAAATCCTAATAGTTCATGCACTTGGAATAGGTCATGTTATTAGTTATGGATTATTCATCCCATTTCGCAGAAATCTAGAACTTCACACCTATTCTGATGGGTGATGAGTTATCTAAAGGCAAGAGATTTGAGGATGGTCTTAGGTACGACATCTGATCATAGGTGAATTTATTCTGGATGACAAATATTTATATAATAGTTAATCAAACACTTATCACAGGGCATAAACTAATAGAGGCTTGGGGTATAATCCAAGTTGGTTCATCACCTAGATTAGGTGCTACCACAGCCAGTACTAGGAAGTTTCATTTGGAGAATTCATATAATGATAATAGTAGTCAGACCACAAAATCAGGTATCTAAGTGAGGTTTCACCAGTGTTGTAGACCAGAAAATAAAAGACCTTTGTGTATGAGTGACCTTGTTTAGTTTAGATCTTGCGTCAGGATTGGCCATATATAGTTATTTTGTAGAAATTTTCCTCTAGTAGTTAGTAAGAGTGAATTTGCACTGACACCACATAAAAGATTAGGTTTAGAAGAATCATGTTAGGAATGGAGTTGGAGTAAATCTAGAAAATCATGTTGAGGCAGTGGTTGTGTTCATGGAAGTCATACCCTAGATTTTTAGTGTCATTACATTGGATCTTCTCAGAGTATCCAGGCAGTATCACAGGGCTTCAGATTAGGATAGATTTATGCAGTGAACTAAAACCTAAGGAATAGGATCTCATACCTTTTATAGTTAGAGGTACAATTCTAGTATCCACTACTTTAGAATCTACTCTTTTCGATATAGGTGCTTCTTATAGATTTATATTTGTACCCATTATGGAGATACTTGGGCTTAGTGTTTAGTGTTATGATGGTGTTATGATGCTTAACACTTCATTAGGGATTATAACAGAGGAAGTATATTAGAGTAGAGAGTACCCCTTGAGATTGGAGTGTGTCACTTCATATGGGACCTCTTTTTCCACGATATTATAAGTTTTGACATAATTCTCAGGATGGAATGGTCGTTTACCATTCTTGATATCATTTATTTCTATTTTCGAAGGGTGACCTTCACATCACTAGAGGGTGGAGATTTTATTCACAAGTGTTAATGTGATATCTATGCGAGATGATATGGACCCGAGCATCATGGTCTGGGTGAGATAATAACCCAGATTGTGAATTTATATCTACATGATTAGGGAACAAATCTGGTATATTTAATTCCAGTAGTTGATCATTTCAGGGATGTTTTCATGAATGAATTTCTAGGATTACCTCAAATGTGAGAGGTAGCATTCTCTATCGATCTAGTTCTTGGAGCTGCATCAGTGTACATTACTCCTTATAGGATGGCTATTACTAAGATGCAAGAGATCAAGATACATCTAGAGGATTTATAGGCGAAGGGTTTTACCCAACCCAGTATTTCTCTATGGGGTTCACGAGTCCTATTGTGAAATGGGTGGATGGAACTCTTAAGATATGTGTGGATTATCAAAAATTGAACCAGTTTATGGTTAAGAACAGGTATCCTCTTCCATAGATAGACGACCTCTTTAACATGATCTAAGGAGCTTGGGTGTTCTCAAAGATATATTTTGAGATCAAGTTATCATCATGTGCATGTTAGACCATCGTATATACCCCGCACATCTTTTCATAATGGGTATAGTCTCACAAGGATACCATTCAGTCACATGAACACGATATTAGTCTTCATGGAACTAATAAACTAAGTCTTCTATCCATACCTAGATTCATTTGGGGTGGTTTTCTTGGATGGCATCTTGGTGTATTCTAACACTCAACATGACTCTTCCAAACATCTTGAGATCATATTGACTCCCCTGAGAGATCATTATATGTATTCTAAGAACACAAAGTTACACTTCTAGATAGATCAAATTCACTTCCTTAGTCATATTATCTCATAGATATGAGCATTAGTTTTTAAAAATGTGATATTTGTAGTTTCCTATGTGAATATCAAGAACATATTTGTATTGTAGACTTTATTGGGGGTATTTAGATATTAAAATCATTTAATACAATAATTATCATTCCTAGAAGCACCGATTATGGACTTAAATAAGATGGGAGTAAATTATATATGGTTATATGTATGTAGTTTAGCCTGTTAGGAGCTAAAAGGGAGATTGAATTTATCACTGGTATTGGTTTTTCTAGAGCCAGGAAGGAGTTACAATGTTTCCTACAATGCGTCAGGTATCAATCTAGAATAATTCCTTATGTAGGGAGGTAGATTCATGGTGTATAGGTCTCAACAATTGAGTCCACATGAGCTGAATTACCCAATGCATGATCTCGAGTTAGTGGTAGTTGTTTACAAATTGCATTTTTGGATACATTACTTATTTGAAGATAATTTTGTGGTGTACATGAACCAAAAAAGTTTCAAGTGCATATTTACACAGTGTGATCTAAATATGATGTAGTGATGCTAGATTGAATACCTTCATTATTTCAAATTTGTTCTTGCCTACAAGCCTAGTAAAGGAAATTTAGTGGTCAATGCACTCAGTAGGAGGACTCAGATATAGGCAGTTCGTCAAGCTAGTAGCGAGTGGAAGCTTATGTATTTGTTATCTAAGATGAATTTGGAGGTATAATACTGTCAAGGTAAAAATTTTCTATCATATTTTGTTGTTACCAATACCCTTCTAAATAGACTGAGGATAACATAGCTATCAAATTCTGAGGCCCTAACCCTATGGAAGAGTGTGGTAGGTGAGGACCCTCCTCATGATTGGACCATAGGTGAGGATGAAATTGTACACATACAGGGTCATTTATGGGTTTTATTAGACATGAATTAGAATCTGATGTTAGACTTTCATTCAATGTCTTTTTCATTACACCTTGATGTCCCCAAGATTTATCAAGATTTATAGTGCTAATACTGGTGGTCGGGTATTTAAAGAGATTTATCTTGTTTCTTCTTGAGATGTTCTACCTATCATTAGGTTAAGGTGGAACACCAGTGACCTAGATGACATTTAATGTAGCTACCCATCATTGAGTTCAAAATGATGTCCCAGTGGATTTCATGACTGGTTTAGTAAGGTCTCCTAGTGGTAATGATTAAGTTTGGGTTGTTGTTGAAAAGCATACAATGGTTTCTCATTTCCAACATATTAAGGGGACCTTTTTAGTTGATGAGCTTTGGATTTTGTGTTTCCATGAGATAATATGACTTTATGGGGCCCCCCATACTATCGTTCCAGATAGGGATTCCTAGTTTACTTCATATTTGTAGAAATGGATGCATAGGGAATTAGGTACACAAGTGCTTATGAGCACGGAATGTCTCCCTCAAACTGATGGCCAGTCAAAGAACACGATGCAGGTGCTTGAGGACTTTTGGAAATCATGATTCTATGATGTTGGGGGCTCTTGGGAGAGGCACATTCCACTAGTTTAATTCTCCTACAATAATATATTTCAATATAAAATTCAGATGGTGTCTTATGAGGATTTGTATGGTAGTCCATTCAGATCACCCATGTGTTGTTTAGAGGCGGAAGAGGATTCTTTGCTTGGACCTCACCTCCTTCAAAAACCATAGAGAAGGTTCAGTTGATTCAGAAGTGGATGGGTACAGCACAGTATTGAAAAAAATCATACACCAATCTCCCCAGATAACCTCTAAAGTTCAAGGATGGGGAACCTATATTTTTATGTGTCTCATCAAGGTTGAGACATAAAAAGATAAATAGATAGGGTAAGATTCCACCATGATATGTTAGGTCATTTGAGATTCTTGAGATATTCAGGACAGTAACCTATATGATGTAGTTACCTTAGAGGTACCGGTAAATTCATGATATCTTCCATGTGTCTCAGCTACACCATTATCATTCATACATGTATCATGGTTTTCAGCCTAAGGAGGTTTAGCTACGTGTAGACTCATCCTTTGAGGAGAATCTAATTTGTATTGTGGAACCTAACAAAAAGGTTATCTGATTCCAGTCAGTTTCTCTTGTAAGGGTTCTATGGAAGCACATCCATGTATTGGATGAGACTTGGGAGTGAGAGACCAATGTATGAGTATAGTGGCCGAGTTTGTTCGCATATTATGCTTTACTGCCCTTAGGAGGGAAATTTGGGGATAAATTTATTTAAGTGGGGAAGTTTGTAAGAACTTGATTCTTTATTTAGGTATAGATAATTTACTTTCCATCAATTTTCAGTTTAAATATCTAAATACAAATTAATGTGATGCCCTTTAAGGTTGTGGTGGTAACAGTGGAGTCCAAGCCTAGTTCAGATCCTAAAACCCAACTTTTGAGGTTAAATAGGCTTGGAGAATAGTTAGTAGAAACTGTGCGAGGTTCGAAAGTAGAGTGTTATAGTCTAAATAGTTATATAAACTATGTGATTTCAGGTGCACAGTCATGCAGGAATGTATTCAGTTTTGATAGTGGACTGATACATGGTTTTCACCAGGTTAATCAAACTACATAGAAAAACCAAGTGTGTTTCCGCTTTCCTATGTAAAGGGGAATACAGTTGGCGCATGGTTTGGCCAACCGTGAGACTAAACCATGAAACCTAGTAATTTGGCTGAATTTGTGGTTTTTCAATCATTTAATATATTAAATAAAACCTAGTTTCTCATTTTATCCATTGGGTAGCCTTGTGGATTTTGAGAGCTTCTTTTGGACACTTAATCTAAGAATCGATAGATCTCCTCCATCTGGACTTGGAATCAAGTTCGTTCATCTTTTTGGATCCACATTGGTATGATCTCAATTACTTTTTTTCACTCCTCATTTGGTTTGGTATTGGATGCACTATTTAGGTGCAAGCTAATATGCAATAATTTTAGGTTCTTTATGCGTTCTTTAATTTTATCCTAGTATGATTCGAATCAGGATATGATACTGGATGATCTATTCACTACGAACCTATAGTATGTGGTCTCGTTTTATTCCTTAAAAGTCAGAGTGTTTATTTATATGTATTTCTCTTTTGCACCCAATTCTTAGAGAAATTACCTTAAAATGGAATTTAATCCATGAATTGAATTGATATGTGTGACCTACATGATTAATGTAACATGTTTCTAAATGTAAATAGGTTGATAAACTTGAATGGAACCACCATTTAGGTGTGTTTATTAATTAAATAAACCACCATGGGTGGATTTTAAACTTGGATACATTCGAGGTGTGCCTATTTTCCTTTCCATTGGATGTTTAATATTGAATTTTTAGTTGTAATTGAAATGAATTATAATTTTAATTGTAGGTTGAATTTTTAATTGAATTGATTGAAGAAAATGGAATGGAAGCCATGTACCTAGACACATTCCATGTATTGGTTGATTAAGCATGATATTCCCTTATAATAAAGTTCATATAAGAGCTAAATAGAGTCAATACTTCTAATATTAGACCATGACTTCAGTCACATTTTGAGGTGAGTTTGAATTGAAAATAATAAGGTGATGACCTTAATATAATTAACTGATTTTGACTGAATGTTGATAAATTCCTCGGGTAACACATGGGTTCTTATATAAATTCCAAGGATAGACTCATTTAGATCTTACTTTGCTTATTCTTGAGTAATACTTGGACTCCTTATATATATTTCCAAGGATAGACTCATGGGGGGGATAAATATTATAAGTTTGTTGATACTTTGACTACATTATAGATTTCCTAGGATGGACTCAAAATTTGGTTTATTATACATTCCATGGGTGACACTTGGCCTCCGTTAGTGGACATCCAAGGATAGACTCGAGTGGTATTGATGTTATACCACACCTAGAGTGATACCAGTATTCCTATGAGGAATTCCTAGGATGGGATTTTATGGTGCCTGGTTCTTGATATGCCTGGAGTAATACCTAGATTCCAAATAAAGAATTCCAAGGAAAGGCTCTGGTTATTAGTTGATTAATTAATGAAATAAACTATATCATGAATCTTCCAATAAAAAAGAACAATCTTGGATTCGATCTTTTCCTTATATATGATATATGGTAATTTTAGGAATTTTTTGATCACATATTTATACAAGGGATGGTGGGATGTGTGACGGGACCCATGAAATAATTATTAAATGAGATTGGTTGGTTAGATGAACATGATTACAAAATGAGATAGAACTGACTATTAATTCAGATTCATTCTAGCTAGGTTAAAGTAGGTAGTAGTGGATGGGTGCCCATGGTAACTTAGGCCTTTACAGGTTGTTTGCATTCAGTACTTACTTAAATGTTATATTACTTCCTGAACACTAGTGTTGTTATATATATTCACTGACTAGATGAAACCTGACCTTTGGGTGGTTTCCTACCAGGATTATATCTCACAACATTTTTGGGTTGCTTACAGGTACTCAAAAAGACCATATAATGGTAGGTATCGATAAGGGAAAGTGTCATGCTACAGGATCTTGATTACTGCTTATGAGCATCATATGACGAGACCAAGCTGAGGGACATGATCAAAGTTTCATTTTTTAGCCTTTTTGTACTTTTCTCCATGTATTTTACATCTTCCATGTATACATGTTTTCACGCTTTTGTAAAACATGACATGTATCATCATATTTTGTATATGAGATTCCTTTATAGTATTGGTTATTTATATTTATTCATGTTGTTAATATATTCTATGGTTTATTTACTACTACCTCTACTTTTCTGTTATTGTATATCCATTATGCTATGATCTGGTGATGAAGGCATAGTCTCCTCACAAACACACACTAGGCCCTCGCTACTAGTTGGTAGCCACTAGAGTTTGGGGTGATGCGCTTAAGGCCATGTGGACAACCATGATTGGGAAACCTTCAGTGGAATCTGGGTATGGAATGTTAAGAGGGATGCCACACAGTAGTGAAAGACATACAGTATATTATAGGTATACTGAGAATAAGTTATGCATTGATTATTAAATTGTGTACCTAGCTATTTGATGGGGAGGCCTCTTAGACAACGAGCACGTACAGGATATGCATGATTTCATAACCCTACACCAAGACTGTGTGGTGTGTGTTCCATGGGGAAATGTTGTTTTATAGTTATCACATTGTTTCAACCATGCACCACTTAAAAAAGTAATGAAATTACACATCTACCCCTCAACCATTAAGTGTTTTCATTCTTTCTTCTCCCATTCACGCACAAGATCAACTCCAGTTGTGGGATCTCTCCCTCTTCTCCAACCACTAGTCTTATTTAGATATCATCTATATGGTTCTCATTTCAAGATTCATTCATCATTTTGGAAGCCTATTGGTAAGGATAATGATACACTCCCTTCTTTTCTCAGTTTATCTTTCCATCTTCAATGTTATCTTTATGTGAGTTAATATACCATATTTTTATGGTGTTTCTCTAGTTTATCTATTTTCATCCATTCTAAATCAATTATAAAGTATATATTGGATTAGTATACATCTACCAGTATAAGGAAGGTAGTGTAGTACCTTTACCTTAATATATTTATGTCTATATCATTTGTCATTTTGTCATGCACCAGACCTTCCATGTGTCGATTTTAAAATGTGAACTTAATTAATTATATTATTATTAAATAAACTAATTATACCTTGCATTCAAAACTACCTCATTAGAGTTTGTACACCTTGATTCGAACCACCCCCTTGGGTTGTGTTGCTTGTAGTCCCCTGGCCTTTATTGATATTTGAATTGAAATTAAACTACCATTGATGTGTGTTGATCTATCCCTTTATAATGGGTTAATAAAAGAGACTTAATGAAATATATGTGCAATGGACATAACCATGGAGAACCTAAAAACTTATTAATGGATTTAATAAAAGGTGAATGGTAATACCATGTCACTTGACCCTGGATCATGATGTAGTGGTTAGTAGTTTACAATTTGACCCTTTTTATTACTCCCCAGTTGCGTGATTTAAATAGTGAATTGAATTGATAAATGGAAAGTGTGATATCTCTTATCCTTAGTTATAATATGATACGAATGTTATTATATCTTTCTTACCTTATTTAATGGACATCAAGTTCTATATTATTTATTTAGAATTTACGAGCATGACTTTCCTTATTATTTCTGGGCATGATATTTCTTATTATTAGGTGGGATTTATGGAAATAATGTTTCTTATTATTTATGGACATGACATTAATTGTTTATGTGGAATTTATGGACCTTATATTCATTATTGTTTATATACATGACATTCCTTATTATTATAGGGGATAAATGGACATGACGTTCCATACTAGTTATTCCTATTAATGGACATGATGTTACCAACAGTTTATTTGGAATTAAAGGACATGATGATCCTAGTTTTTTATAAAATAATACATTTTCAAAGGAATACCAAATTTTTCTAAAGTTGGAAGTGTCATAGGGATATCCCATGGGGAACCCAGGGAAACAAGGGTTTTATTTTTTCATTTACTACCATTTGATTACCTAGGAACTTCCTCATTATATTTTCATTGACTAGATAGTATTAAACACCATTGGTGGTGGCCTACTAAGATTTACTCACACCCTATTTGTGCATCTGAATGTTACCCGAATAGACTTCATGTATATAGGTTAGGATACTGTAATGTATCCTTCTCTGGAAGCTTGATTCTTTTTCACCATGATAGATTATGGGATCAGAGGACCCAGATTGATCCAACAGTGCTATTAGAGATAGTTTTGGTATTTTTGAGTGTTTATTTTTTGTATGTATGGTGTATGGATGGCTGATACCAACTCCCATTTTTTCTAACATTTGTAAAGCATCATGACATCATCATCATTTATATAAGAAATTAATTATGTTGGGTTATATTTATCTAGATGATTTGCTTATATTGTTGAGTTATTATTCTTTCTACTTTCATGTGATTATAATTATTGATCATTGTGCTCTAATCTGATAAAGAGAGTATTGTCTCTATACAATACCATTATATACCCATGATGGTAGTTGGAAACCTCTAGTGTATGGGGGCTTACATCTATGTCACTAACTGGTCCAGTTAGTATTATTGAGTTAACAAATTTGGGGCATGACAAAGTGGTATCAGATCCTTCTTTTCCTTATCATAATGTTTTGGGTTGTTAGATAGAAGATTAGGAAGTGTTAGAATATCTTAATGAGCATGTTCTTTGGAGTAGCTAACCCATGTATAGGTAAAATCTATGTTTTATGGGATGGGACTTGTTGTTATGGTTTCTACCTATTGTAGTTATATTGATTTCACTGTTGGGTAATGCAAATGACTTGTGGAATTTATTATCAATATGGATTTACTTTTAACCATGGCCCACTATGATAAGGTAGTATTATCACATGCATCATTATAGGTTGGTATACATATACCGTGCCATGTTTATTTTAATGTTTCCATTTCTTACAGAATTTTTCAGTTCCCTGGAAGATATATCTGTCATTTGAATAATTTTTTTGTAGGATGAATAGGAAAAATAATGGGTTAATTGAAGTATCTTCATAAACATAAATGGTGTTTTCCCACATAGCTTGATGGCTGCCTCTTAACTGACCAATTATGGCATGTTGATATATCGATCATAGGTTACATAGGATAAAACATTAGTGGTTGGAATTAAATAGATGCCACATAAAATTTATAACGTGTATAGGTATTTATAAATTGGAAATAGCGATTCGTATAATTAAACCATCATTAAAGGGTTGGTTTCAGTTAAATTAAATTCTAATTAAAACTTATAAAGAATGGGACTATGTAACATGGGAATATAATATGCATTAAACTGGACCATGATATATATATATATTACATCTAAATTTTGATACATAAATGAATTGGTTTTTGTTAAATGGGGATGCCAATTGAAACTTAAAGGGTTTTTTCCTCTATTACATGGAATTGACATTCCATATAATGGGACCTTATGATTAAAGATATGACTTGCACCCTATTTTATCCAAAGTAGTGTGTAGTAGGGTTTATTTTTGGGGTAGTGATCCCTTATGTTTATCTTTTTATCATAATTAAATTTCATTTGTTCCACTATCATGTAAAAAGTATTTAGGCCTTCATGATTCTTAATATAAATATTTTTATTGTTGAATTTTTATTTTGAGGTGTGTGATTGGAATTATAGAGTAATGCTTTCATGTAGGTCATGAGTTATATATTGGGTAAGTGGTGATGACCATACTTCTATGGTGGTAGAACTGAAACCATATATAGTTCCAGTTGATTCACCTCCACTAGTACCTCCATAACTTGGGAATGATAACCCACTTGACTAAATCCATAAATTACCAACTTGACCCAAGTTGGTTAGTTTTTTCATGGTATTTCAATGAGATAAACCCATTAAGGGTGTGTTAAATATTTAATAAAATAATATTCCTTGGGTTACACTTTAATGTGATGCCAATTTTAATTTATCAAGTATTGAATCCATAAATTTAGAATGGATTCCCATATACCTGAACCTAAATTGAAATGACTTGAACCTCATAGGTTTCCCCTATCTTTATATTCCGTAATACCTAACCCCTTGGTGTCTATTTATGAAAAAATGGATGGTTATTTAAAGTTAAATCATCCACTCATACAGTGTTATGTATAAGTGTATCGTGGAATCTTAATAAACCAATTCCCCTTAAATGAAAAATACTTTTAGCTGTTTGAATAATTTTTTATATGAGGCTTTAATTAATTAAAAATCAGATTACAACCAAAAGGGACTCATCCTATATATCCTTTAAATGAAATTTTCATTAACTGATCTTAGTTGTGAGAAATTCTAGAAATGAAATGGTTAAAAATGAAATCGTGAGAAAAAATTCCTATAGTTTCTAGTGGTTTATCCTAAATAATGTGAAAAGTAATTTTTTTTCAAATGTGTACTCTATAATTGTTACTTGGTAGTTATTTTAACTGAGCCTATTTAAGGTTATATGAAATGTGAGGTTGTCAAATGGATTAAATTAAACCTTTTAATGGTGTTCATAATGAATAAATCTTGAGTAAGTTTCATCTTTGGAATTTAATTGAGATTCCTTAAACGAGATGTGGTCATTTCCTATAATTTTTAATGGATTATTTTCATTCATTTGGATCTAATGTATAGACGATAGAACCTAGTGACATTTTGGGTGTGACTCTAGTTTAAAAGTAGATTCTTTATGTTAAAATCAAGGGTTACCCCATTCCAGTAACACCCTTAGAGATATGAAACTAGTAGACTTTTTGAGTCAATATTCTAGGCACATTAAGTGTTATTCATTTGATCATTTGAGTTGAGTAGGACTCCTTGTTGATGAAATAGCACCCCCGAGTAGGTGGGTCATTGTCAAGTAATTTGAAGCTCAAGGGGGTATTACCATATGTGAATACCCAATGAGTGTCATTTTTTTCTCTTTTTATTGGTATTGTGACACTCTAGGGAGAACACACCTATAATGATGCTCAGAAAAGATCAGGGCCTAGTAGGCTGATGCTTGGAAGGTGACATTGTTATGCCTATTTTGATAGGTTCTAGACCCAGATGGGTTCATGATTCCTTGCATACCCATTTTTAACAATTTATATAGAGTTTATTGGTACATTATATGACATGTGATATTAGAAATTATGTGGGATATGATTCTCATGCGATATACCTTGGGGATAGGTGTAAAGACCTAATATCCTTATTTTGAGACTTGTTTTGTAACATACTATTACTATTTTCAAGTATTCCTAAACCCATATTTTAAACTTGTTTTGGTTGGGTTTCATTTGGGGTTATTTCATGTGAAAACCTTGTACTTTTTTTTAATGTTTCTAGTCTGTTCAAGGTTGCTGCACAGTTTTCCCAAAGTATGTGCCTTGCTTGAGAAAACTGTACAAACTGAGGCAATGAGGTTTTTCATGCTTGGTGCATTGTTCGAAAATTCATGCTCCCATATAAGAGAAATCATGAAACCCATTAAATGGGTTGTATGGATAGGGTGCATGGTTTTTATAAACTATGAGGCCCTCCCAGCTAACTGAGCATACATGATTTTTTTCAATTCGAAATTATGTTTCAAAATACTAAAACCCCTCTTTTAGGTTCCCAACAGACCTATAAAACCCTATTTTGGTTTATTAATCCTTAGAGTCTCTCAAGATCAATTTTTGGCCCCTCTACACCTCTTTGTAAGTGAATAAAATCTAGGAAAAGGAAATTCAATATTCTCCTGATAGGTTTCCTATTCATGTTCTCTTTCTCCCATTATCTCATCTTTCCTCCATAGGGTTTTACAGATCTCCATATTGACTGGAAGATCTAATAAACTTTGTTTTCTATCTTTGATCCTGGTGTTATTCTCAAATATTCTTTTCATCATTCATTATTGATGAATCCCGATTAGGGTTTGGAGTTTCAATATCTCATGATCCCTAGGTCAGTGGTTCCATTGTGATGGATAAATTTTATTAACCCTAAACTACTTGATTTAAATTAAATTTTTAGATTTAAATTCAATTACATGAAATTGATTTTAAGTAGTTTATTAAAAATCCAATTCTATTTAATTGTGGGATTTTAATTTGAAATTGTATCTTTTGGAATTCAATTGGGAATAACCCATAATTCCATTGAATAGGGGTGTATTTTTGAAATTGGTGGAATTATGTGAAATTTAAGTTGATAGATTTAAATTGAGAAATTAATTTTATGGATTTGATTTCAAAATTTTATTTGGGAAATATGTATTGAAATTATTTTGATAGAAACTCGTTTATTTTATCTTTGGAAAATTCATGTTTTCGATTTAAACCCCATTTTGGTTTTTAAAAGGAAAATTGGAATATTTAAATTGGACAATAGTATGAATTTTATTTTAAGTAGTCCTAAAATAAATTGTCTAATTTTGTTTATTATTAGAACACATGCTAGCCTCGGGTAGTTATTGAGTTATTTGGATATCCCTCTACGATTTACAACACTAAAAATACATCTACATCAGTCATATCCCCAATAGGATAGTGATGAGTACTCCTTGGTCAGTGTTGAGGGGAATCTGCGTACACATATTGTTGTGTCAAATATTTGAGTGTGTGGAGTCCCTTAGCCTAGAACTATCGTACCTTTAGGGATATTACCATGTTTCTCTCTTGTTCTAATTTTAAATAAATATATATGCCAATATTGTTGTAAACTGTTTACCAAGACTTCTAAATTTATATAAAAAAATTTATATAAAATTTTTTTGAATCCATTTGTTGAAAGAATTTCCATTATTTGAAATTTGAAGCATTATTTGTTTAAATATGGTTTTGAAATTCCAAATCTGTTTATTTAAAATTGAAAGTTGTATTTGGTTAATAAAATGTTGGCATCTTATTATGGAATCCTTGGTGAGGCCCTATTAGGATTTTAACTCACACCCTAACTATGTCTTTAGGTGTTTGTATATTATCTTCTTCTTGGATTGAGAATGGGTAAGGCGCCACATGGAGGTGGCTGTAGTTTTTGATCCTTGGGATTGGTGAGTTGTGTTCATTGGGACTTGGGAAGTTATCCAATTTTTCTAGAATATTTTTGTAATACTTTGGATTTTTCATTCCTTTTTTACTTATGGTACACTTCTCCCGGTGGATTTTCTTTTGTATACATACTGACCTATTTATCTTTCATTTGTTGTGTTTGTGTAAAATTCATTCCCACTTTCATTTTGTATGATGCCAGGTTCTAGTTTCCATCCCATGGGGATCTGAAATTCCCTTTGAACCATGTCAGTGCCAGCATGGTTATTGGGTTACCAAGGTAACCAGCCAATTCATAAAAAAATGGTATCATGGGGAAGTTAATAATATTTCCTTAATGTCAGTATGTAGTTATGTAATCTTTTTGGGGATTAAATGGTAGTTTCAATTTAGTGTATAACCATCTCTCACTAAAATTTTCCTTAAGTCATGAGGGATGGTTTGGGAAATAATTATTGAGAATTTGTTCTAGTATTTTCCCTAGATTTTATTTGGATAGATTGAAATACAAATATTGTTTGAATTTCTATTGGGATTAATTTCTTTATTTCTCTATTTGAGTGTCAAATTTGATGTATTATCTATTATTTTATGATTTTGTGTAGCATCGTGCCTCTGAGAAGTTGTGAGAATTGTATCCAAGAGTAAGCTATTGTTGAACCTCAATGAGTGAATCCTTCGGGGGGCCGATGTCTGGTTGAGTTTATTGTTAATACTCTCCAATCTCAAGGACAGGCACCACTACCAATTCTCATATAGGTTCCAACTATGGAACCTCAAAGGGATGATCTCTGAAATCATTCTCAAGAGTTCCTTTACCATAACCCACTAGATTTCAAAGGCTCCAATGATCCTCAAGTGGTTGAGGAATGGTTGAGTAGGATTGAGTGTTTTTTTTTCTTATAAATTCTTGGTGAAATCAAGGTGAAGTGTGCCACTTTTAGCTGGAAGGACCAAGTATAATATTGTGGTACATAATGGTGATGGCAATAAAACATGAGGGCTTAGAGTGAAAATAATTCAAGGATATTTTCATCGACTAGTTCGATATATATTTCATGGTGTTAGCCAAGTGTATAGAGTTTTTCAATCTTGAGAAGTTTGAGAGGATTGTGACATAGTATGCAAACCAATTTTGTAAGCTAGTTCAGTTTCCACCTGAGATTGTACTGTGTGAGAATATAAAGACTCGATGGTTCGAGTTGAGACTATGACCTAATATTCAATTTCAGGTTTACTTGCTAAAGATTCCTTATTATTTGGACGTAATGTATAGAGTGTTGATGTTCAAAATGGATCTGGATAGCAGGTTAGAGTTTTTGGGAGTTTATTCTCCTCCAAGTGGCAGTGTGTTTTCCTTTAAGGGAAAGAAGAAGAATGATGATTATCATGGTGGTTCTATATCGTAGGGTTATTCTAACCCTCTAGTAGTACCTGTAATAGTCCCTTTTATCTACTACCATTTTGGAAATACTTTGCATTCTATGAAGATTTACATTGAGGCACCCAAGGTATGAAGCTCCTATAGATGCTCAGGTCACCTATAGAAGTTCTTACATGTTTATTACACTTCTCATAGTGGTGTGGGATCATCAGTGCCTATTATAACTATGGTGCAATTACATGATTCATAAGAAAAGTGACTCGTTAAAGGCATCTATAATGAAGCTTCTTCACACATTGGAAGAGTCTCTAGAGAAAGTACATATAGGTCCCACAACTGTGATAGGTACTATTATTATAGCTTCAACATTAGTGACTTCTCTATTTGATGTTACTGCATGTCATTTGTTTATTTCAACCTATATTTTTTATCTTCTAAATATTACTATGGATATTTTGTCTTATTTTATTGGTATTACTACACCCCTTGGAGTGAAGAGAGAATATGGTCTTTTTAGTCCCACTTGTGTTTTGTCTATATCGGATGTTGATCTTTCTTGGAGGTTTCTAGTTCTTGAAATAAAACATCTTTATTTCATATTGGGGATGGATTGGATTATTTCTAATAAATCCTCAATTAATTGTTACCTTCAATGGGTTTCCTTTAGGGAACTCGATGGATTTTACTGAATCATATAAGGAGAATGGGACCCAAGGTTGAGTAAATTCGGACCTTCTTATCTAGAGTAGGGTAATGTTATATTTGTATTTTATTTTTATTTAGAATGATAATCTTTGAGTTGTGATCTCCCTCCTGTTTTTGTCACTTTTCCCAATTTGTATCCTTCTAACTTCTCTGGTTTTCCATCCGTAAGAGAGGTAGAATTTTCTATTGATTTAGTGCCTAGTACTCAACCTATACCTATTTCATATCACCAAATTTCACCTTCTATAATGAATTATTTGAAGACATAGTTGAGTGATCTTTTAAAGGAAGGATTTACACGCTCAAGTGTGTCACCTTGGGTGGCTCCGGTCCTCTTTGATAAAAAAGCTTATGTTTCCTTTCACCTTTTTTGGATTACCAAAAACAAAATCGAGTTAGGGTAAAGATATAATATTTGCTTCCATGGATTTATGTTTTTTTTCAAGAGTTAAAATGGTTGAATTGGTTCTCAAAGATTCTTCTTCGATCTGGTTACCATCAGTGGTGAATAAAAGAATATGACATTTAAAAAACTTCCTTTCAGAGTAGGCATGGCCATTTTTAGTACCTTGTCATACCATTTGGTCTCACCAATTCCCCTGTAGTCTTTATGACATTAATGAACATGATTTTCCATGAGTATCTTGATACCTTTTTGGTATTATTTGTGGATGACATCCTTGTTTACTCTAACTATGAAGAGGATTATGTGAATCATCTGAGTGAAGTTATGGAATTATTGAGAAATCACCAACTTTATGGAAAGATTTGGAAGTGTGATTTACAGATCCAAGAAGTGAATTTCTTAGGACAGGTGGTGTTAGAACATGGTTTTTTAGTTCGTCTTGAATAGGTGGTGGTTGTTATGACATGGGAACAACCATGAAATTTTTTTGAGATTCAGAGCTTCTTAGGTTTGGCTAGGTATTATCACTAGTTTGTTAAAAACTTATCAAAGTTAGCTTCTTTGATAACTTCCCTGTCTAAAAATGTAGTAAATATTTCTTGGGGTGAGAAATATAAGAATTATTTTGTTGATCTAAAATGTATTTTGACTACTACACTAGTGTTGACTCTCCTAGAGACTGGGCAGGGCTATGTGGTCTTCTGTGATGCATTGGGTTTGGGTTTGGGTTGCGTTCTTATATAAAATGATCAAGTAGTTTCTTATGGATCTCATCCTCTTAAGATAAATGACAAGAATTTACCAACCCATGACCTTGAACTTTTAGTTGTCATGCATGTGCTTAAGATTTGGTGGAACTACCATTTTAGAGAAATTTTTACTGTGTTTATAAACCACAAGATCTTGAGTTATATATTCTCTCAAAAATGATTTAATCTTCACCAGAGGTGTTGGGTGGAATACCTAAAATCTTTTGAATTTTAAATATCCTATAACCCGTGGAAAGGAAATTTCATAGTAGATTATTTGACTAGGAAAATTCCGACCGAGATAGTGAATGAATCATCAAAATAGTGGAACATGGTGTCTCTTTTTTCACAGTGGAATATTTGAGTGTGAGAATTTGGGGTCAAAGTTTTTTTTTCCAATGTTCAGTTGAAATCCACTCTCCTCGAGATGATTTTTTGGGCACATCATCATTATGATGAGTTTCATAGCATAAGAGACACTTTTTATGGTGGGGATACCATTCCTAACTGGTCATTCTCCACCAAGGGCATATTATGTTATCAAATCCATTTTGTTGTGCCGTTGGAGGTAAGGAAATTTGTGATAGGGGATTTAAATAACTCCTAGTTGGATGTGCACCCAATAATGATGAAGATATTATATGAAATGTGGAATAATTTTTGGAGACCAGGTATGAGATTCTGAATTGCTGAATTTTTCTCCCATTGTTATATGTCTCAATAGATCAAAGATAAGCTCTAAAACCCCTTGGGTTTTCTTCAACCAATTTTAGTATCAATATGAAACTTGGATGATATATCTATGGAATTTTTTGTTGGGTTTTTACATACCCCAAGAAAGAAGAATATTATATGGTTTTTGATTGATCAGCTGAATAAATTGGTTCACTTTATACCCATTTGTGACTCATTCAAAGTTATGGAGTTGGGAAATATCTATATAAAAGTAATTTTTCTTTTGTATAGATTTATATCTTCCATAGTCTATAATAGGGATCCTTGTTTCACTTCTCATTTTTTGAGGGACCTTCAAGAGGCACTGGGATCTGATATCCGTTTGAGTATGACATACAATCCATAGTCAGATGGCCAGATATAAAGAGCTATATATATTATTGAATATATGTTATGTGCCTATTTTTTAGACTTCGTTGGAGCTTGGGATGACTATATAGGGCTGGTTGGGTTTTTTTATAATAATAATTATCATCCCACAATCATAATGAATCCTTTTGAGGACATATATGGTCGCCCTTGTAGATATCCATTATGTTGGTCAGATATTAGTCAAAGTTGCTTGGTTGGACAAAGATTGGTTCAAGATATTACAATAAAGATTTAGTTGATTCATCATCGAATTTTGAAAGAACATATTTGAAATAATTCTTATACAGATTTTCATTATAGACCATTGTAATTTTCTGTTGGTGACCAAGTGTTCTTGAAATTTTCACCTGGTTTCAGTTATCGATGGATTAGGAGGCAAGGGAAGCTTGATCCTAATTTTTTGGGACCTATTGAAGTTATGGAGTAGGTGGGTAAATTTTCTTACTATTTAGAACTTCCACCATAGATAACATGAATACATAATGTTTTCCATGTATCTCAACTACTAAAGTATATATTTGATCCATCTCATGTTCTGAGGTGGAGTTATCTTGAGGTTGAACTTGATTTATTTGTGACTTAATGACCAATAAAGATAGTTGATTCTAAAACCAAGGTACTTTTTTTGGAAGATGATACCTTTGGTTCGAGTGGTATGGTAGCACGGTTCTGATAATCATGAGACCAGGGAGAGGTTGGCACTGATGAGAGAGCAGTACCTCATCATTTTGGCATCAAACCTTCTAAGTATGATTTATGGGTATAGAAAGTTTCTATAGTGGGGAGGTCGTAACATCTTGTTATTTTTTTCAGGTATTCCTAAACCCATATTTTAAAATTGTTTTTGTTGGGTTTCATATGGGGTTGTTTTGCGTAAAAACTTTGTAGTTTTTTTAATGTTTTTTGTTAGTGTATGGTTGGCACACAGTTTTCCCAAACCATACACCCAGTTAGAGAAAACCATGTAAACTGAGGTAGTGAGGTTTTTCATGGTTGGAAAATTGTTCAAAAATTCATACCCCAACCTAGGAGAACCCATTCCACCCATTAAAATGGGTGAACAATTAGGGCACACGATTTTTCTAAACCAAGTGGAACTTCCTAGCTAACCATGTGTATGGGTTTTTTTAATCATAAATTCTGTTTTAAAATCTAGAAACTCAACTTTTAGGTGCTTGGTTGACTTGTATGACACCCATTTGGTTTATTCTTCCTTGGATGATCCCAATATCATTTTTAGTCCCCTCTACACCTCTCCATAGGAGAACACCATTCGATCTTCTACTAGTTGGTTTCCACTTCTAATTCTCTTTATCCCACTATCTCCTCTTTCCTCCCATGGGTTTTATAGATATCTCTATTGATTTGTATATTTAAAAACCTTTATTTATCATCTTGGGTCTAGTTGCGATTTTTGAATACCATTATCATCATTCTTCATTGACGAATCCTGATTAGGGTGTGGAGTTTTAGGATCCTAGGATCCTGAGATAGGTTGTTTTGTTATGATGGAAATATTTTATTAACCCTAAATTAAATGATTTAAACTCAATTGTTTGATTTAAAATCACTTTCTTGAAATTTATTTCAATTAGTTTATTAAAAACTCAATTCCATTGAATTAGGGGATTTGAATTTGAAATTAGATATTTTTGTATGAAATTGGTAAAACTCGCCAAATTCCATTAAATTGGGGAGTATTTGTGAAATTGATGAAATTATGTGAAATTTAAATTTTTTGATTTAAATTGTGAAATTTATTTCATGGAATTGACTTCAAAATGGTATCTGGGAACAATGGATTGAAATGATTTTGATATAAATGAATAGATTTTATCTTTGAAAAAGTCATGTTTTTTATTAAAATATTGTTTTGGTTTTTAAATTGAAAATTTTATTATTTGAAATGGAGAATGGGATTAATTTTATTTTAAAATGTCTTAAAATAAATTTATCATCATTGTTTGTTATTAGAGCACATGAAATCCTTAAGTAGTTAGTGAGTTTTTTATACAGAACTCTATGATTTACAACACTAATAATACATCTGTATTGGTCACGTCCCCAATGGGGTAGTGATGAGTAATCCTTGGTCAGTATTGATGGGAACATGTGTACAAATAATGTCATGTCAAGTATTTGAGTGTGTGGAGTCTGTTATCCTAGAAATATTGTACCTTGAGGTATATGACCATGTTTCTCACTTGTTTTTATTTAAAATAAATATATAGATGTTAATGTTTTTTGTAAACTGTTTAATATTCCTTATGAATTTATATAAACAATTTTATATAAAAATTTTATGAATCTATTTTTTTTAATTATTTCCATCATTTGAAAGATAAATCATGATTTTTTTAAATATGATTTTGAAATTATAAATATTTTTATTTAAAATAAAATTCTTTATTTGACTAATTAAATTTTGGAATCTTATTATGTAATAATTGGTGAAACACTATTGTGATTATAGCTAACACCCTACCCATGCCTTCAGGTGTTTATAGGTTATCTTCTTCCTGGTTCGAGTAAGGGGAAGATTCCAATTGGAGGTGGTAGTTTGTGTTGATCCTTAGGATTGATGAGTTGTGTCCTTTTGGACATGGGAATTTGTCCTATTTTTCTAGATAGATTTCTGTAGTACGTTGGTTTTTCTTACCTATTTTATTTTTAGTACACTTCTCCCTGTGGATTTTCTCTTGTATGTGTACTGACTTGTTTCACTTTCTTCTATTGTGTTTGTGTAAAATTCATTCTCGCTTTCATTTTTTAATATTCCAACCACTAGTCGTCAACCCGTGGGGATCGAGAACACCCTTCATTCCATGTTATTGAAATCTTGGTTATCAAGTTACCTAGGTAATTGGGTTGGTTCGTGGAAAGTTTGGTAGGGTAGGCGGGGGTCCTAGAATCTCTTAGTTTTAACTCAAACCCTCGTGATCCAGGGACATTTGGTTTTATCAAATGAGAATTTTGAGAGGGATTAAATTGGATTTATTTTTTCCTTAAGTTAAATTATCTTTGTTTTATAATCATTTGATATTAATGCATATGAGTTTCTATAGTTTTTTGTTATAGGCTTGAGGATACTTTTGGTTTCTGAGGAAGCACCTGGACTGCTTGGGTATTGATATTGGATTCAATGGGAAGTATGGTATGGTTGCCTAGAACTATTGAACAATTATCTAACTATAATGTCTCAGATTTCCCTTTTATTGTTTTTAAATATTATATGGATTAATTTTGAGACCAGGTGCTGAGAAAGCATGCGATTCTGAGACACGGTGTTTCTAAAATAAAGGTTTGAAATATATTATATATATATTAAATAGAACATACATGTAGTTTTCTTGACAAAGTGGAATAAATCAGAAAATATCACATGTATCAAAAATATGAGGGCACTATTGAGTTAAAAATAGAGTTTTTACCCAATGCAAGACATAAAATTGGTTGGTGCGGGTCGTTTATGAAAAATTTATCACATGCATAAAATGAATAAAATTATTGACTAAAATTATTTTATTATATTATTTTGACGCAGTGACTATTTCATCTTAAATAGATACTTATGTTCTAAATATATGGTTAGTTGCATAACCATGGAGACACCAAAGGATCTCTAGGGAGATCTTTGGAGAACCCTCTCAAGTTAACTACAATAGATCATGGATCGATAAATCAATGCAACCTAAGATTAAACTAATCTCGTCAAAGAACTTGACATGACATCTATTCTTTGATAGCGATTGAACTAAATCGAGGTAGGGAATGTTATTTATTTATTTTATTCCCTGTTATTGATTTCTATAATGACTGTGGACCAATCAATGAACATATTGGCTCATGGATCGATCGTTATACAGGATGGGTATATTTGTGTGGTTTATCGATAGGTTTCGTCATGGTTGTCAATTTATTCATGAGTTGTTATAACAAAAAAACTGGGATTGACATGAAAATTGATCGAGGTTTGTTCCTCTTGTTGGGATTTTTTATTTTCTTCCTCAATTAACCATTATTTATGATTTTCTTCCTTTTTTCCTAGCAGTTAGACATTTCATTGAATGATCGATCATTGTGCATCTGATTCTTCATGAAACGGTCCCAAATTTTATATCTGGCATCAGTACGAATCAATGGAGGTGTGATGGTGATTGAAGTAGTATATTGAATGATGGTTTGTGTTGATTTAATGTTCTTCAGAATGCAATGAATATTGGTGGTGATCTTGTTTTCCGAGTGGATTGAAGTCTCGGATCTTGTCGATTTGGTGATGGCATGGCTAGCTGAGTTAGGATATTTAGTTTATCAACATGGAGTTTGATTTATTGAAGGGTAGAGGATAGATTAGGTTGATCCAAAGGAAGAATTAGTGTTTTGGAAAAACCAAATACACACATTGTGTAGTTCTTGAATTCACGGTGTGTAGTCCCCTTGGATGACTTGATGTGTACATGGGAAGGTACACAGATATGGGGTGGAGTACATGGGTTGCCTACATGGTGTGTACTCACTTGCATTCCATGGCGTAGACCATATACGTGGGTTAGCCAATGTACTGGTACATGGGCATGGATATCTGGGATGACACCATGTACTAACACACGGTTGGAAAACACATATGGGACCCCAGATACTGGGACACTACATGTGGCCCCTCTACATATCGTGTACTCCTATACACAACATGGGTTGAATGGCATGATCTGTTTACATGGGTAGTAATTATGTTCAAGGTACACAACGTGTATCCTTAGTACATGTTGTGTACCCATTTCTACATGGCTTGAAACTCTTGTCCCCCATATCCTGGATGACATTCATTTATATTAGTTCCCCTTATCATTTCACAAAAGGTTTGTATGAATCATTTTTTACTCAAAGGATGATGATCCCTTTAGTAGAACTTCTTGTATAGAGTTATTGGAATCCCTCCAAGAGGCCCAGAGTGAGATCCCCTATTCATCTACATGCCCTAGTTAGATATCTTGGTAACGTCACGACAAACACTACATGGATTTCAATCCTCTATATAGTAGGTTAATCCAAATTAATTTGTTGGTATCACACCATGGCCTTAGTAGTGATCCTCATCTGTGTATAATATTCCATTCAGACTATCAGTGTATCTTTCACATGGAGAGACCCCACGATTAGTGCATCTCAGATAGATGTTATCAGTGATATCAAACTTAGGAGTGTGTTATCGCAAATGAGTTCTTCGTGGAGTCCTAAGTTTGGAATACTATGCTTGTGAATTACCTCAAGACTGTTTTTCAGGGATTAAATATATCTGTACACTCTTGTTATATGTGTTGTAGACATATACCTATGTAGAGATGACTGTATTTCCCTTGTTATATGATTTTTAGTTTTGGGGTGACCTACTGAGTATTTTTATAATCACCTATGCATGTTTTTTTCCTGCACATGTCATATTTTGTGAAGATTATTGAACTTTTGGAAGATTCCTTGGAAGACCAAGATCACATAGTGCTTAGTGATACTGGGCAGACCGAGGTGTGTTCTTATGTCTTTTAGACAACAGACCCAATACCTTTACTTTCAGGTTAGATTTGTGTTACATAATTCTTTATGGTGGGATTTTATTTGGCCCTGTTTACTTTAGTTTACTTCCTATCATACTCTGGTTACACGGTTTATATGTATGCATGCATGGTTACTTTGTGGTTTTTACATTTCAGCATTTTTATGGGAATGGAGATGTGTGTGTGTGTGTGTGTGCGGGTACTTAGGTTAAGGCCTCCCATGTTAGTGATAGGCCATCTGGGTGCTAGTCTCTATCCCTTGGACAATTAGAGGTCGGATCGGGGAGTCTCAGCATAGGTCCCACTAAGATGTGTCATTACAGAGTGGTATCTATGGTGGTTGGTTTAACTTTAGCACTGGGATTCTATAAGATTGGTTTGGGGAAACAATATTAAGTGTTCTGAGCTCGGCTTTCAGGGCAAGGACTCATGTGTTGGTACAGTGGCCAACATATCCATACAATAGGAATATAATCAAATTCTTTTTTAATCGATACATGAAAACACTAGTTACATGGAAAAAATGGTACATGCATCATGTAGGAATGGGTAGTGGTTTCCATGTCCTTTTTGAGTCAGCTCTTCAGTTATAGTCATTGATTGTGGTACATCTTGTTTACTTTTAGGATTCCTATGTAATGTATACTAGCTAGGATTTAATAGATTGATAATTATGATGATACACTTAGTGAAGAGGCTTCAATACATAGACCTATTCCTAGGATGATACCTCCAGGGGTTTCACCAGTCATACCTCCACATGTAGAGCAGCAAGTGGTACCCGCAGTACCGGGGGATGAGGTGTGTAGGCTAAGCATTCTTCATGAGTTTTAGAGGTATAGAACTCTCAGATTCTAAGGAAATCCATAACCATAGGCAGATAAGGACTAGCTTGAGGCTGTGAACCCAGTTTTATATCTATTCAGGACACCATCAAATCAGATAGTGGTCCTGGCAGTAAGCCTTCTTCACAGATCAATAGTACGATGATAGAGTTTGGTTACCCAGATTTTTGAGGAGGTGAAACTTTCAAGGAAAGAGTTAAAGTGCCTTTTATGGAATATTTATCACTATCTACACTAAATTTTTTGTGTATCTAGGTTCTTCTATATCTCTGGTAGGGCAGTATGATAGTAGTTGATTATTCATCGAGGTTTACCAACCTCTCAAGGTACTCGATGGATATGGTTTGAAATCAGTTCTTTTGGGATTAAACCGTTGATTAAGGTCTATGTAGAGTCATCCAAGTTAGTATTATCCCTCTATGCATTCCTACTTATGATGGGGTGCTTGAGAGAACTTGGGTGGCTGATTGTTTCTTGGCAGAGCAGATACAGCCAGCGACTATCATCAGTGGACAAGTAGGAGTAGAGACCTCAATAGTATGGTGATGATGTCAGTCTTAGGGACCTGTATGTGGGAAAAATTATAGGAGGAGGTCCCAACAAATAGGATCTATAGTTCAAGGATCATGGGGTGGGTCTAGTCATCCTAGAGAGAGGTGGTGCTACTCATGTGATGATAGGGGGCATCTCGCTCGAGATTTTCCGATGTGTCATACAGGAGACAAAAAAATTGTGGATAGACCACTGAGGAAGAGATAGTGGAAGGATCAGGAAGATACATAGGGTGGAAAATGTTATAGAGGATATAGGTGAGCATCATGAGGTAGTCGACATTTTGACTTGTTACCACCACTACCCCCAAGTGGTCCATGCCAGGATCATGGAGCTAAAGGACATGGGTGGGGATAGTTGTTGGTGGATGAGTCTTATGACCTAGGGGCTCCAGAAATGATTTTAGGTAAGATCTGTGTCTTTTCTACGATATATGAAGTACTGATAGACATAGTTTCTATTAATTATTTATTTTCCACATATCGTGTTTGATACTTGGGGGTTCTGGTTGAACTGTTGACTTGACCCTTACGCTTGGAGACTTCTATTTGATAAGACTCAGAGATCATGAAAATCTGTATATATTATGACCTGACCCTTAGAAGTGATAGTTACTATTAGAATCTCTTAGTATCAACATTGAGGTGTTACGATGTCAATCTTGGTATGGATTGGTTATCTATTATTTGTGCCCATATTGACTATTTTAGGTGAAGAGTGTGGTGTATCCACAGTGATAGAACTAGGTTCTCCTTTTTTGGAGAAAAGGAAACCCAAGAAGTGTAGGATGGACTCATGCATGGGAGGGGTATTTGATCACTCATTAGTTGTCTATCCTAACCCTTGGTGTAGTGGATTCTAGAGTTTCCAATTTTGTACAATGGTGGCGGAGTACGAGGAAATATTCCTCAAAAATGTTCTAGGTTTACCTCCCCATAGAGATATATAATTCTAAAATTATCTACTCCCTAGGATTTCACTGATATATTTTCCATCATATCAGATGGATCCTAGAGAGGTTTGTGAGCTGAGGGTGCAATTGGGGGACTTGTAGAGGAAGGGATTCATGATACCCAGTGTTTCACCCTATGCAACCCCAGTTTTGTTTTCCAATAATGCAGATGGGAGCTTGAGGTTATTTTTATACTACCAATTCATGAACTATGTGACATGAACAACAAGTATCCACTATTGAGGGTTAATGAACTCCTTGATCAGTTGAGAGGGGAACGATGGTTCTCGAAGTTTGACCTTAGATCAGGATATCACCAGCTGCGAGTACGGGATGAGGATATATTAAATACAAAATTCAGATGTCAGTATGGTGGCTATTAGTACTTGGTGATGCCCTTTGGAATAACGAATGCCCCATTAGTGTTCATGGGACTCATTAACCAGATACTTCAGCTTTAATTAGACCATTTCATGGTAGTCTTCATCGACGATATCCTTGTGTACTCAGTGTCTGAGGAGAAGCATGCGAGACACTTAAGGATAGTTTTGGATGTACTCTGAGATTTCCAAATTTACCAAAATCTTTTGACGTTTTAGTTCTAGATTCATGCAGTTTTCTTTTTGGGACAAGTTTTATTTTCATATGGAGTGGCAGTGGACCCGTCCAAGGTCGAGGTACTATTATCTTGGGATCCACCTAAGAGTGTGGAGGAAGTACGGAACTTACTTGGGTTGGCAAGATATTATCAGAAATTCATACCTATATTATCTTGGTTATCATCACCCATGACATCTTTGACTCTAAATGGGAATCCTTTTGTGTGGATAGATAATTTCCAGTGGGATTTTCAGTAGTTGAGGCAGAGTTTGAAGAGAACTCCCATCTAGAGATTATCGAAGGAAGGGGTTGAGTTTTTAGTGTTTTTTGATGCATCAGGAACTAGGCTTGGTTATGTCCTCATGCAGAGGCATGTAATGATTTCCTAAGGTTCACTCCATTTAATACTACATGAGAAGAACTATGCATCCCATGATCTTGAGTTAATAGTGGTTGTCTTTGCTTTGAAGATGGGGCAACACTACCTGTTGGGTGAGCGGTTTATCATCTACTCTGATCAAAAGAGTATCATGTATATCTTCTCTCAAAAGTATCTCAACTTGAGAAAGAGGTGATAGATAGGGTTATTATAGTACTATGACTTTGATATTTTCTATACTCCTGGGAAGGGGAATATGGTATCTATTTCTCTTAGCAAGTGATCTATTTCGCCGTTGTTGAATGAGGTGTCAGAGTAGATTTCCTCATTATAGCTATCCTTTAAGGATGGAGATGGATCATCTTACCTCCAATCAATGGTTATTTCCCCTCCACTCTTCTAGAGATTAAAGGGGAATATCTTGGGGATAATAACTGAGAGTCCTTATGTGCTCAAATATATATATATGGAATGATCATGATGGATATTATAAATGTGGGGAGCATGCCATTATTTTCAGATGACAGAAGTTTGTACCATTCATGTTGTGGGTGGAGGTTCTAAAAGAGTTTCAAACATCTCCTTTGGAATTAAATCCGGGTGTAAAATAGATGTATTAGGATCTCCAACATTATTTTTGGTGTTCAGGATGAAGAAAGGAGTTGCGGAGTTTGTCTCTCGATGCCTTACTCTTCAACAGGTAAAGTTTGAGTACCAAGTTCCAGTGAGTTTGGCTCAACCCCTTGAGGTTCCAAAATGGAAGAGGGATAGGATATCTGTGGACTTAATGATTGTATTATCATGTACATATAGGGGAAATGATTCCATTTGGGTGATCATTTACTGACTCACCAAGTCAACCCACTTTCTAGCTATATGAGAGTAAAGTTCATCAAAGAGCATGGAACAAAGCTACATTCAAGAGATAGCTCAACTCCATAGAGTTACATTGAATATTATATCTAATCATGGTTCTATATTTAAATACTAATTGTGTAAGTGATTATCGGAAGCATTTGGAACCCAGTTAAGCTTGACCACAGCGTTTCACCCCCAAACTGATGGCCAGACTGGGCTGACCAATCAGGTTCTGGAGTACATGATGCGATATTTCATGTTAGACTTTTTCTGTAGCTGGGAGGATCACCTACCCCTAGTGGTGTTTTTGTACAATAATAGATACCATTCTACCATTGGAATGATGTCATTTGCGGATTTGTACGATCAACCCTATAGGTCACCACTTTGATAGACAGATCTAGGTGAGTTCGTACTCATGGTCCCAGAGTTGGTGCGAGCTACAACATAGAAGGTGTAGATCATCTAAGAGTGGATGAAGACTGTACAGAGCCATAATAAGTATTATTCTGACAAGAGATGAAGTCCATTGTAGTTCTATGAGGGATAACCTGTGTTCTTATATGTTTCACCATGATGTGCATTACAGAGATTTGGTCGGGGTGGCAAGATATCTCTAAGGTTCATCAGCTTTTTCCAGATATTGCGTAGATTTGGAGAGGTGGTGTAACTCTTATATCTACCTCATCATTTAGAATGGGAACAAAATGTATTCAATGTGTTGTAGCTGAGGAGGTGCATGCATAACCCATCACATTTTATCGACTGGGGTGAGCTTGACATTGAGGATGGTGTGACTTTTTCTGAGTACCCAGTAGAGATCAAGGATCTGCAGGAGAGGATCCTTCGTGGATAATTTATTATTTTAGTGTGTGTTTGGTAGAAACATGGAAATATTCAAGAGATAACATGGAATCAAGAGGCTCATATTTGTGCTCAGTACCCTCATCTTTTTCAATAGCCTTCATTTAGTATTTTTGAGGTTGTAAATCCCTAAGGTGGGGAGAATGTAAGGTCTCATATTTTCTAGGTATTATTTTTAAATATTATATGCATTAATTTTGAGACCAGTCGCAAAAATGGTGTTCCGTTTTGAGACCTTGTGGGTCCAGAATAAATTTTTTAAATATATTAAATATATTATATAGAATGTGAATCCAGTTTTCTTGAAAAAGTGGAGTGACTCTTGAACGGGTTATCGAATCAGAAATAACAGAGAACTATAGAGTTTTTATTGGTTGTTTTACACTAGGCATGAATTAACATTATTCATTATGTGTCGTTTGTGAAAAAAAATTGAGGGCGTAAAATGAATAAAATTATTGAATAAAATTATTTTATTATGTTTTTTTATCCAACGATTTCCCCATCCTTAAATAGGTCATTATGCTGGAAATCTAGGGTTATCCGCATAACCCTAGAGACACTATAGGATATCTTGGGAGATATTTGGAGAACCCTACAAAGTGAATGATGATGGATCATAGATCGATCAATCAACGCAACCTCAAATTTGATGAATCTTGTCAAAGAATGCAACGCGCTAACTGTTCTTTGTTAGCAATCGAACCAAATCAAGGTAGGTCATGTGTTTCAATTTTTTTATTCCCCATTCTTCATTTATTCAATGAATGAGGACCAATCAATTAACATATTGGCCTTTGGAACAATTTTTACGAGGTATGGGTTTATTTGTGGGGTTTATCCGGAGATTTGTTCATGATTTTTGATTTATTCTTCTGTGGTTCTAATGATAAAAAATTGATATCCACACTAACATCAATCGAGGTTCATTACTCTTGTTCAGATTTGTGATTTTCTCCCCTAATTAACTATTCTTATATATATTCTTCATTTTTCCCCATAGTAGGACGTTTCTTTGAACGATCGATCATTGCACATCTGGTTCTTAGCATAATGATTTGAAATCATATATCCGGCATCGATGTAACTCAATGGAGGTGAGACAGTCTTTTTGGTAGTATATCGAATGATGTTTGGTGTAAATTATAGGTTCTTTAGTGCGCAACTAATAATAGTGATGATCTAGTTTTCCGAGTGGATCAAAGGCTATGATCTACTAGATTTAGTTATTGAATGGATAAAAGAGGTTAGATCTCAAGTTTTGTGGCATGGAGGTTGATGGATCAGGGGCTGTAGGATCAACTAGAGAGAGTGGGAGGAAGAAGAAGGGTTTTGGAAAAACCTGATACACATGGTGTGTAGTCCTTGACTAAATGGAATGTAGTATCCATGTATGACACAGTGTGTATATGGGAAAGGAAACAAACATGGGGTGGAGTACATAGGTTTCCTACATAGCATTTACTCACCCACACAACATGGACTAGACCATATACTTGGGTTACTTCATGTACTGGTACACCTGAATGGATTCACAGGATGACACCATGTACTTACACACGGTTGGAGTACACAGGCAGGACCCTGGAAATAGGGACATGACATGTAACCCCTCTACAGGTCATGTACTCTTCTATATGACATGGTTTGAATGACATGGTCCATTTACATGGACAATACCTGAGGTCAAGGGACATGGAGTGTACCATTACTACACTTCATGTACACCTTTCTATATGGATTGAATCTCTTGTCCTTCATTTCTTGGACAAGTTTCATTTTAGCTTTTTCCCCTTATCATTTCCATAAAGGTTCATTCAAATCATTTCCTACTCTTAGTACAATGATCCCTTCAGTGAGACTTCTTGTATAGATTCATTGGAATACCTCTGAAAGGCCTGATGTGATATCCCATATTCATATTTGTGCCCTAGGTGGTGTTCTTGGTATCTTCGTGACTAAAACTACATAGATATCAATCCTCTACTTAATAGGTTAATCTAGATTGAGTTGTTGGTATCACCCCATGTCCTTGGAAGTGATCCTCATCTGTGTATCATTTTCTATTCGGAATATTAGTGTATCTTTCTCACATAAAGATCCAATGAAAAGTACCTCTCGAACAGACTCCATCAGTGCTATCAGACTCAGGAGTATGTTATCCCAAATGAGTGCTTCATGGAGTCTTCATGCTGAAATCCTAAGGGTGGTATACAATGGTTGTGGATTACCTCAAGACTTTGTTTCTTAGGTTATGTATATCTAGATATTATTGTTATATGTGCTATAGACATAAAATTGTATAAATCTGACTATATTTCACTTATTATATGCTTTGTGGTTTCAGGGTGTCCTACAGAGTATTTTTATACACACTATTTTATGGGATTTTCCCACACGTGTTAGGTCCTTTACAGATGATCATAATTTTGGTGGAGTCCTAGGTGGACCAAGACTAAACGTTGTTTAGTGAGACCAGACATACTGAGGTGTATTCCTACGACTCTCACACAACAGTCCCAATACCTTTATATTCATGTTGGAATTTTGTTACATAACTTTTTATAGGGGGTTGTATTTAGCCATATTTACTTTACTTTACTTCCTATAATACTTTGGTTATGAGATTTAGATATATACATTCATGGTTACTTATTGGTTTTTATATTTCAGTATTTGTATGGTCTTGGAGATTTGTGTGTGTGTACATGTACTTAGGCTAAGGCATCCCATGTCAGTGATATTCCGTCTCAGCACTAATTGTCAGCCCCTGGCCTATTGGAGGTGAGCTTGGGGAGTCACGGAATAGGACCCACTGGTTCGGGTCACGACATTCACATTTAATGCTTAATTTTTGAAAATAAAATTCTTTTAAGGGAAGTCATTTGATATGTCATGGAACATGTGAGGTTCTTGACTTATAGGAGGAGTTTCAAAGGAGCTCCTGGAATGTTAATACAAATAAGAAAAGTATCATGGTCAGCATGACCTTATGAATGTATTTAATTGTTGGAGAATGATTTGAGTCTTGAACCAGGTGGTACGGAAGTGTACACCCACTATGTTGGGAAATATGTGCGGGATATGTTCCAGTTTCATGTGGTATTATATAAAGTAATCATTTATCAGTGAGAAGATGGGTGAAAAACGAGGATCGATGATTCCAAAGAAATAATTTTTGTGGGCTTGGAGACCCATACATTTGGGTAAAATTAAGTAATGTTACCTATCTTTAAGGATATATTGGAAATAAACCATGTTCGGTGAGAAAGTTAACACATGGGTGGACCTAGACATGGATTTTTGGGAGACATGGTTTTAGGAGTATGTTAAAGGAAAGTATAACCTGGTAATGTGTTAGTGTGGATATAGGTGAGTGAAACAAACCTATTAATGGAATATTAGTATACTTTTAGTTCAGATATGATCATTCCCAATATCTTGACATCATCTTGGGTATAGTGAGAGAGTTTCGGTTATACATTGATCTAAGCAAACATCTTTTCTAGTGTGATGAGGGACTCCATGAAAGTCATGATCAAGGAATAGTTTAAAGGTAATCTAGATATCAGAAAGGTAAAACAATTGTTGAGGGTGGTGACCCTCATTGTGGTTTGGAAATCAATAAACACCATGCTAACCATTCTTATAAAGTAGGAATAGGTGATGGGTGACGTTTCATTAGCAATAAGGAGTGATAAGAATCTTCACCATGCCAGTCGTTATCTCTAGAAATGGATAGGTCATGGAATATGATAACTAGGAAATCATTTCATCGGTGTGAGGAAATGCATGGTTCTAAGGTGGGGAGTGGGACATCGTTCACTAGTGGGTTACTATTATGTGAGAAGGTTTGTGAGACCTTGAGACCTATTGTGTGATGGTTGTTTTGGATTCCTGATGCCATTAGATAAGTAAAAAAAATTATGGATACATTTATCTATAAATTCATAGTGAAGGATAAAAAATAGGCTTCGGTGGAGTCCAAACATAGGTGTCAGGTTAGGATGTATTATGAAGATCCAAGGGTTTTGGATCAGGTAAGTGATAATGATTGTGATGTGTCATAGTAACAGTTTTGGAGAGGGTATAGTTCGGCTTGTAGTTGTCATCAGATGTTGGGTATGGGTGTCAATGATCATGCTTGTAATGATCCTGTAACACCTTGTGATGTAGGCTTTAGAATTTGGTTTCAGTGAAACATCAACTATTGAAACCAATCATTTTTTAAATTAGTTATCTAGATGTGGTTTGGCTTGATTTCCTATAATATTTGGATGCAATCAGTGAGGAACCACATTGGAAACTCCGTTGATATGAGATGTGTCCAGCCTAAAGTTTTGTAGGACCTTTTTAATAGAAACATGGCATGAGGAGGGTATGTAGGATCGAAATATAGTATGAGATGCTCAATATACAAGAGGGGGGGGGGGTGAATTGTATACTTTAAAAATTCCTTTGGAACCTTTAAAGTTAGTTAAGAATAACTATGTTTTCCTTAAGCAAAGGAAAAGGCTAAGTTTAACAAAGTTAAACTAAGTAAAATGGCTAGGAAAAACCTATATAAAATTATAGATATGTTGAGAATAGGTTGTGCATGGTTTGTTAAACCATGTATCTGGTCGTGTGAGGGGGTGTTCCCAAGGATAGTGAGCATGCACTGGCTATGCATGACTTTTCAAACTATGAAACAAGCATGTGTGGTGTATGTTCCAGGGGGTATTTTTGGAACACATTTGGCACATGTTTTGGTCAACCATATGGAAAAACCATGTTCCCCTTAAAAATGTGGTAAAATAACATTTATACCCCCTATCCTTTATGTGTTTTCCTCCTTTATTCTCTCATTCATGCACAGTAGCTCCTCCAGTCTTAGGAGCTCTCCCTCTTCTCCTCCACCTAGGTTTCAATGGATATCCACTGTATAACACTTGTTTCAAGAACCATATATCATGCTGGAAGCCTCCCAACAGGGCTAATGGTCATATTCCTTCTATTATCAATTTACTTTTCCATCTTCGTTGTTATCTTCATGCGATCTAATATGCCCTATTTTTAGTAATTTTTATAGTTTATCCATTTTATTTCATTCTTTCCCTAATATAAAGTTGATATCAGACAAGGAGTCTTCTACCAGTATAAGGTAGGTGGTCTATTACCTTTCCCTTAAATTCTTGATGTGTATATCATGTGTCACTATTCCATGCACTAGACCTTTCATCCATCATCTTTGGAATGTGAAATTAATTAACAATATTTTTATGCCTTAAACTGTTTATCCCTTTCAAACCAACTTCCATTGTTCGAGGTTGTACACCTCTACTAGAATCTCTTACTTGGGGTCTGTTTCTCCTAATCCCATGGCCCTTATTTATATTTATCTCGCAATTAAAACACCCTTGAGGTGTCTTGACCTATCCCTTAGTAACGGGTTTATAAAAGAGAATTAATGAAATTTGTGTTGAATGGACATAACCATGGACCACTTGACCACTTATAAATGGATTTAATAAAAGGTTAATGTTAATAAAACATCACCTCACCCTTGTTAATGATGATGTGGTGAGTAATTTACACTCAGTCCCTTTTTATTACTCCCTAATCATATGATTTAAATAGTGAGTGGAATTGATAAATTTAAAGGGTGATATACATTATCCTTGGTTATAATATGACATAGATGTGATTACATCATTATTACCTTTTATAATGGACATTACATTCCATGTTGTTTATTTTGAATTTTTGTATATGACATTCCTTATTGTTTACAGACATGAAATTTATTATTTTTATGTGGGATTTATGTACATGACATTCCTTATTTTTTAAAAACATGGCATTCCTTATTTTTATTTGAAATTTATGCACCTAAAGTTCCTTATTATTTATGGACATGACAATACTTTTTATTATGGGGAATAAATGGACATGATTTTCCATACTTCTTATACCTAATTAATGTAAATGACATTCCCTAATATTTATTTGGAATTAATGGTCATGATGATCCTTATTGTTAATAAAATAATACATGTTCAGATACATATCATATTTTCCTGAAGTGGGTAGTGTTGTAGGGGTATCCCATGGGTAACCCAAGCCAACATGGTTTTTATTTATTTCATTTATTTAATTTTTTATTACTTATACACGACCTCATTATATTTTTATATACTACATAGTATTAGACATTATTGGTGGTGGTAAGCTGAGTTTTACTCACACCCATTTTAGGTCACCAAATGTTAGCTGGATAGAATTCTTGGATGCAGGTTGGGATAAAGTAAAATGGTCTTTTATGAATGATTTATTATTTTTCATCGGGATGGAGTATGGGAGAATTGGACTGATCAGGATCTCACAATGCCATTAGATACAAGTTTGGTCTTCTTGAGTATATTTTTTCATGCATGGTGTATGGATGTCTCCAGCCTACTCCCCTTTTTCCAATCTTTTTATAGTGTCATGACAACATCATCATTTGTATAGGATATTAATTTTGTGGAATATATTTATATAGATGATTTACTACTGATTTTGATTTAATATTCTTTAAATTTCCTCTTAATTATAATTTCTGACCATTTTACTCCACTATAATAAAGAGAATATAGTCTCCCCATTGTACCATCATAGACCTTATCTATTAGTCAGCATCCTCTAGCATATGGAGGCACACTAGAAGCCATATAAACAGCATATCCATGTTTAGATTTTGGAAATAACCCAACACTAGGATGAAACTATTTTATTATATCTTGTGTATAAGTTTATTCAACACAAAGTCAATTTTCCTAAAACTACATGCGGTTTGATTCATATTATTATAGGATACATAGTGACATTTGGATTACTTATCCCAACCCAACCAAAAATGACATTATTATCCAAATTCCACTAGTGTATAGTCTCCTTATTCACATTGGTTTTTTTACATAAACCATACACTGGGACACTATATACAAAAACCTAGATATAATATCCTAGGTAAAACTATAGAGATTATTCTGGTTATAATCCCATATAAGAATAACAAACCCCTTTTAAGAACTATGTTTGGATTAATTCTTGTTATCTCAGGATATATAGTGACACCTAGAGCCCTCGAACCTTATCCAATGGTAAACCCCAATATATTTAATTCTAGTTCTCATACACTTACTCATTAATTTTAGTTCAATGCAAAATATTATAATCAGAGTGAAACCATTGTCATTTTCTCTATATCTAGGATTCATATATATATAGAGGTTCCCTATATAGAACTATGTGTCTTGATTTTTATTACCCTGTGATATATAGTGACACCTAGAGTTCTTGAGCTTGGTTCAACTACAAACCTCTTAAATTTTAATCCCCTCTCTATCCTAGTATTAGGGGTCCTCTCATTAACATTGGTTCTTTTAATATACCTATATTGGGATGGAGGAATGTTTACCTAAAACTACATATGGAAATATTTATTTTATTTGGTTTCAAACTTATACCAAAATAAAATATTACACTATTCAGAACTTTTTGTGGAATTATTCCTGTAATCTTAGGATACATAGTGATATTTGGATCTGAAATACCAAGTCTAGTTGTAAATTAATAACAATTTAAACTCCCCCCCCCCACCATCATGTGGTATGTTAAATTCATGGTGGGTTTCTATGTTAAATCCTAATCTGGGATGATAAATCTTGGTCAAGAACTTTTTGTGGTGTGATTTATGTTATCCCAATGTACATAGTGACACCTGGTTCTCAAATACCAATCTCATCCATGAATTCCATGCATGATTCTACCTCACTGAAGAGACCACCATCAATTCATTTTAGGTTTCATTATGTATTTTTTCACCAGGGTGCCCTTACATAAATCCCTTTTATCTCTCATGTATAAGATCAAAACCTATGTTGAGGCCCCTTTCCAAGAACTCTATATAGCATGATTCTTTTTATCAGAGGATATATAGTTATGCCCAAATATCTTATCCTAGATAAAATTTTAAAATACCATTACCATAAAATCCTATGTACCATCTAAGATTATGGGTTTTCCAATTCACTTTGAGTTTCTTTAAATGTCCATACACAAGGATAAAGCCCCAGCAAGTCAAAAACTATTTATGGATTGATTCTTGTTACCAAAAGACATATAGTTTCCTCTATTTTTGGGTATCCTACAAAATATTTTTTATATCATTCATATTAGGTTATTTATTACCCTTTAGACATGATGGATTTATAGCATAGGATTGCTAATTAATGATGGTTCTATTTTCCCCCTATTTTTGGACATGTCACAATCACATTAGGTCAAAGATGTGTAAAATTTAAAATTCATACACTGTTGAACATAGATGTATGATCTTAAAATTTATCCCACTATGGTATAAATTCTATGACCTTAAACTAAAAATAATATATACACAAAGTCTCATTAGGTTGAAACCTCATAGAGGGAGTCCTATTCAATGTTCAAGTATTTTTTTGATAATCGATTCCCTTTCATGGATTAGTAAATCATTAGACCAAAAAATGAAAGAGAAATAAAGTATAATTAAGTTTAAAACCATTAAATGGAGTCCAGATAAAAAATAAAGTCTCCACTCAATAAGTCATTCCCTTTTATGTCTTGGAAAAAATTTATAGTGAAAAATAAAAGTGACATAAAGGCTCATTGTGTTGAAAACTCATAAAGAGATACCTTAGAAAAATTTAAGTCTCCTCTAATTAATTAATTTACTTTCATGGATTAAGAAATATTTAGAAGGAAAATTGAATAGGTAATAAATATTTTGGTGACTAAAACCAAGATCTAGAAAAAATTAAATCTTTTGTCGACAGGCCCACTGGTCTAGGAAAAAGGTAGATTAGATCTTCTTTTCCCCTTCATGTGATATTAAAATATTCCATAGGTTATTTTTTTAATAAAAATAACACTTATTTATATGAAAAAGATGCTCCCATTAAGGGGCTCATATACTCAATCCATGTTATATCATATCCCTTTGTCTCAAGAGTATGTTCCATATACACTATCATAACCTTTAAGGTGGTTGAACCCTTCTTGAATATTAGTTTCACCATAAAAACTAATTCATTCCTTAAGTGTTTAAATCATCATAAACCTTTCATGGGTATTATTAACGAGTTCATTTAATCTTAAAAGGACACCTATTCGTGGTAATGATATATGTGACACATATCCATCATATTAATCAAAGGCATGTTTTCATCCTGAGGAGAAGGTCATTTCCCATGCACCCCCAACAGTACTGGATGGAACCTATCATTCAAATTTGGTCCACATTCATCCTTATTATGGTACTTATATATCATCATTTCCTAATTTAATTGTATAAAGTTATGATTTACATATTCCATAATCAAACTATTCATGTATATTCCAAAACCCTCAATTCTTCACACTTAACCAGCATTCCAATTTTTAAAGTGAGATTATGACAGCCCATTTTTATACACCCGTTATATCTGTGTAGGAATTTTTTATAAAGAGAAAAATACCATGAGTTGAGACACTCTCCTTGTAATACTATATGAACTATGTGTGGATTGATTCTTATTATTTCACTATACATAGTAATGCCTGAATCTCTTATACTGGGTCTAGCTATAATATTTCATCCCCATTATATCCTAGTATAGGAACTCTTTTTATTCGCATTGGATCTTCTCAAATATCCCTACACTAGGATAGAAATATTTTATTTTCCTCTATGAATGTGTATAATCTATGCAGAGAAACCATGAAAGAACTATGTTGGTCTTGGTTCCTATTGTCGCATGATATATAAATATGTTTGAACCATATATACGGGTCCCAACTATGAATAATTATCCACTTTCACTTCCTTTCAATGTTCCACAATAGCCGAAGCCTGGTACGCTTTGGGCTATAGTGTTTTTCTCACTTTTGAATACCCTCTCATCCTATACTACACTTCATTCCTTAACTGTTTGAATCGCCAAAACCATTTCATGGATATTTGTAATGAGTGTATCCAATTCTAAAAGGACACATATTTTTGGTAATGATATATGTGTCGTACATCTAGACTATAAACCGAAAGTATGTTTTCATCCTAAGGGGAGGTACCAATAATCACATGATACCTTAACAATATTATTATAGAACCCATAATGTGAATCTATTCAATGGTCATCCTCAGGATTCTTATTCCACTTTATCACTCTTAAACTCAAATAAATTATTTTATTATTTACACAATTTTCATTCCTATTTCAACGGTGTTAAAGAACTATTGGATATTAAACCCCAATTGAGTAGTTATATAACACCCTCCGTAAAGAGTTTTCTATTATCATTGGTCTCTCAATTCATGTTAGTGTCCTTTTTACCTTGTTATAGAGACTATCTCACCGTTTGTGTATCTTTAACCACTCTTTCTCAAAGATGTATAGACTCAAACCCCAACAAATCATAGTCGAAGAACTATAACCTTAAACTATATACACCCCTCTCTAAGGAAATTTATACCTATATGAGACCCTATTCCATTAAAATCAGGTTTTTTCCCATATCACCAGGTAGAATGTCTCACCTTTAATGTTCTAACCTTTATGACCTTAAACTGTGATCACTAGTCAAATATTTTTCCTATACTACCAATGGGCTCTCTATTAATGTCAATTTTACATTACCAATTCTATATAGTCTATCTCATCCTTTATTCAAATATTTATAACATTTAAACCCTATAAAATCATGGTTTGACTAGTATAACCTTAAACTATATTAACCACCCCTTGAGTTTAGCTATAGTAGCATTGGGATCTTTATAATTGTCTTGTCACCTTTCACTTACTATTTAGATCATCTCTCGTTGAGATAAATGTTTTCTAAACTTAAAAAAATATAAAGGGTGGCCTCAAAAAAAATACAAGTTCATACACACAAATACGCTTCATCCATGGATTATGGAATAGTTATGGTTAAAAGAAAATGAAAATATGTAAAACTTTTTGGTTCCTCCATTAAACCCCTGAAAAATTCAGGTTATGATCACTAGGTCTATCAACCCATTAAAAAGTTAGAGTACCATTTTTTCCTCACATATTAGTTTAGATGATTTGTCTAAAATACAGGAAGCTGTAATTTCATGGAACTTGAGCCCTTTTGAGCATTGGAATCCTCATTCAAAAATCTCCCTTCATGATTTTCATTATGTTAATTCATTAACCTCAATCATATCTGAATAGATTAACCTTGGTATATTTTTAGGGTATATGTACTTCCATATTCAGCCCATATATATCCATATAATAGTATATGTTCAAAAGGAAAAAAATTCATAGTCCTTTGTCACATGGACCTTTCTCGACTTACAGTGATGGTATATGTACCATCATATTCAACCCACCTATGCCATTTAAGGGAATATGTTTAAAAGATAAATTATTGATTCATATATATAGTACTTTAATATATTCTTTAGAATTTATAATTTGATTGATCAATTCCCATATAATGTTTAATTGGGTTTAAATATTATGAAAATACTTTTTATGAGTTCGGTATATTATAATGAATTGATAGTTGAGGTGACATAGGAGTCATAAAATTGATAACAATTCAGGATATGAATTTTTTTCATTATGTGATAAAAAAGAAGAGTACCATCCATAATTTTTAGTATCTATATTTCTTCATATACAAAAGGAATTATGTATTGGAATACCATTATAAGGCATGCATGATGGACTCCCAATGTTCGGTTATTTTTTATTCTAATTTATTGATGGAATGATACAGGTTGGTCTACTTTTTAGTTTCTTCCTACACATAAAGTCACAACACCTATTCCCATATAATAGAATCCATCTTGAATATTTCATCTTATTTGAGAATATTTCAATGATACAAAACTACTTTATTGATAGTGGTTAGAACATAGAATGATCGGTCCACTAAGGCCCTTCCTTCTATGACTTTATGTTATTGCTTTACTACCACCACTACATGTTGATAAGCTTCATGAAGTGTCATAGTACTAATGATTTTTGGGGGGTAATATATTATATATTTGAAATTTTCAATTATATTTACCTTATTCACTTCTGAGTGCTTATCATATCCTTAATTCTGTCATAGATTACACAGTAATCATATCTTCCATACCCCAACATAGTGAACACTTGTTTAAGGTGATGTAATGGGTCATTGAGCTCATTAAGATGATTCTCATGAACTAGCCTCCATATATTTTTCTATACCCACGTTCTCATCCTCCATTAAAGTGGGGAATAATTTTGGTTTGTGTCAGATTCCATAATAGGAATCAATATACAGTTTAGAACTGATTCACTTAGATAGGATCCATCCTTACTGTATATTGTGTGATTTGGAACCAAACTAGTTGGTATCCTTATAACGTTCACTAACTAAGGAACTGAAGTAGAAATACCTTGATTCTCCATTTTCAGTGTAAGGGATATTAAAATCAATATCAAAAATATGTTTACTGGCACAAATGGGGGAAGAAAAAAATAAGAAGCTTGTATACCCACCTTTATTTGTTGGAGTACTAACTTTTTCAACCATCGCACCTCATCAAAAGTTAAAACAGGAAGGTATTACCAAAATATTATATCTTCTAATGGATCCATAGGCACTAGGGGATTGTCTGGACAAATAACATCTTGAAGAAAACCATAAAAAGAAACACATGGGAACCACTATTGATCAGTGTGACTGGAAAAAAATGAAGGTCTCTGAATAACTCACCTTCTTATAGAAAAATAACGAATACAAAATCCTATGATTCAATTTGATAAATATATTATAAACATCCAGGAGATCATCCCCTAATCCTGCATTATTTGTCACATTCAATGACAAATGGAGGTTAAGATTTGTCAATGACCACTTTCAGGCTTCACCAATTTCCACTTCGGTGGGGATCCCCTCTGGGTGTCTAGAAGCTGTGTATTCTTGAATAGATGACACCCCCAGACTAATGATACTTATCTTGATGCTATAATAGTTGATGGATTGGTATATGATTATAAATTTTGTGCATGGATATAGTAGTTACCTATCATTTTTGGATAGATATAGATCTCCAGATACCTCACCAACTCAAGTATGAATATTTATTTCAAGGATATCTTCATGGTAGGAATAACTGGTAATGGCACTAGGTACACTATGAGAAGGTTATATCTCATATGTGATTCATAAAGTTAGGGGAATTATCTTCTATAACCCTATTTTTTAATAAGAAATTGGGTTAATTAATTTTCCTCTAACCAAATACTCTAGAGATACCATGGTGGCCAAGCCCCCTTCATGCTTCTATAAAATAAAAAATAATACTATAATAAAGAAATCGATGATAGTGTGTTATGTGAAAATGAGAACACTTATTACCTCTTCCAAAGGAGATCTCTAATCATCCCCTTCATACTTTGGAGTGTCCCTTACCTCTAAAGGACCCTCATTATTGCCTCCATATTTAGTGACACCCTCATCATTAATTGGATCATGATCCACTAATTTTAGCAATCATTTCGAGTAAAAAATTGAACTTTTAGGGAGTGGATCAAATCCTCAATCATATAGATATTTTCTTATACTTATCTTGGATGATTCTCATATGTGACATTAAAGGGTGTGGTTATCTACCTAAACACTATCAATGCCAATTTATCCACCTAGAGTGCATCCCAGTTCTCTTTGATAGATTAATGTATTGTTTAGTCAAAACATGTTTTGAATTTACCATTGATCATTTTCTTTTTAAAATCACAAATTACTTCTTCTTTTATATGTTATATTCTCATAGTAATCACATACAATCTTAATGACAACTTTTGTTTTCCATTATAACCAGGTCATGTATCATATTCATGTTATGCATCGTAACCACATGCATCGTAACTAGAATATGTATCGTAATTATATTATATATCATAACCATGTATCTTAACTGGGATATACATCGTAATCACATCACGCATCATAACCATGTTATGTATTGTAACTAAGATATGAATCATAACCACAATATGACTCATAACCATGATATGTATCTTATCTATGTTAAGAGTTGTAACCGTAACGTAACCACGATATGAATCATAATCAAGATATGCATCATTATAATGATAAGCATCGTAACCAAGTTATATATCGTACTCATATAATTAATTGAACTGATATCTTACTACAATACCATATAAATGCATCTCATACTAATTGTTTCATATAATTTCACTTACTATTTTCTAACAAAAAAATGTCATTGAAATAGTTATATACTAATAAAAACAATGTCGTGTATTCTGTTTTTTTTACCATTATAGTGCCAGGTGTCCAAGTCCCTCCAAAATTTTTAGAGAAATATGACCATTAGGATAAATAGGATGTCATTAGAACCATAGTACACAAATGTTTCTTCTATCATGTTTTATAGAGATATAGTGTGACTTATTTCTTGATTTTTGTGAAAGTCGTGAAGATACAAGACATGAACGGCTTGTTCCAAGTTCTTGTATTTCTGTAAGTGCTTTGTTTTTCTTTGTGAGACTGATCCTTGTGATAATGATCAAGGGCTTCCGAGGATAGGAAGACATGATGTTGATCATCGTATCGAGGAATTTAATGTGTTTGAAAGATAGAGGTGTTGATTTCTTTCTTAATCGAGGGCTTACAGGGATAGTAATATAGTTGTGTCAATCATCGTATCGAGGGCTTACTAGGGTTGTGGTAAGATGTACCTTTAATATTAGGTGAAAGGGTACCCTACTCTTTGGGATAAAAGAATTGTGATACCTTTACATTTCTACTGCTACTTGTAATAGAATGGGAGTCATTATGTTTCTTCTTTATATTCATATTATTTTACTATTGTAATTGTTTCAATTACAATTCTTTCATTATATATTGTATTAAGATATTCTATATATTGTTTGGTAAAATCATTTACATTTTTATTACTCTAATCATTTTATTCAATTCAAATACAATTTTTTTTCATTACTTGTAGTATTACATCATATCATTTCCATTGGATCCAGGAACCATATGGTCATTTTTATTGGCTTTTAATTATATTAGTTTAAGACCACTAAAAGTAAGTTCATTCTTAAGAGATAAAATTTAATGTTTTTAAACCTATAAATCACCACCCCCCCTTGTATTGTGTCATCTCATATACATTTACATATATATTATGATCCAACAATTGGTATTAGAGAAGGATTCCACTGATTTTTATTACTTGTTATATTTCTTTCGGTAAGATAATTGTATTTATATTACAATTCTTTTGTTTATATTTACTTACTACACTAACATTTAGAGTGGAAAAGTATTGTTTTATAAGATGGCAGGAATGAATATTGAATCAATTGAAAACCTAAACCCAACCAAACCACCTATTTTTAATGGGAATGATTATGAGTACATGAGAGATTAAGTGAAGACTTTTGTTATTAATACTAGAGTAGAAAATTTTTTTATGCTCACTGGAGATTATAAAATACCAGACAAGGAAGTTAGAACCTTCCCCAACCAAGAGAAACAAGAATATCAACTGAATTACAAGGTACAAAATACTTGGTTATGTTCTATAAACAAGAATATATATAGTCAGATATCTTTATGCAAAACAACCAACTATATCTCAAGTAAATTGGAATTAAAACATTTTGATACATGTAAAGTTATAGAAACAAGAAGAGCCATGCTCTGATCTGAATATCATGGTTTTCTTTTTCCCTATAGAGAACCTGTTTGCAAAGTCAAAAAAAGATTTATGACCATTTTCAATATTCTTCAATCCATGGGATAAAAGTGTCTTGATGATGAGGTGCTTTAAGACAAGATAATTGATATAATTCCAAAAGAGTGTGAATCAAAAAGGACAGCTATTGATGAGAACAGGAAAGTTTCTCAAATTACTCTTAAAGAATTATTTGGTACTCTCTTACAGAACAAGACAAGAATGAAGAGAGATGATAATTTTAATAAGAAAAATAATGGTAATGGAAGTGTATATTTTTCTACTACATCTAAATCCATGACACTAGAAAGGGTAACAAGATCCATCTCTAACAAAGCTATTGTTATATCTGAATCAAGTGATAGTGAACAATCTGAGATTGAATTATCCAATCTTTCTCAATGGATGAAAAATATTGTAGGAAAGAAATATTTTCAGTATAGATTCAAAAATAAAGATAGAAAGGAAAAGAAATATTCTGAGGTAACCTATTGTGAATGTAAAAGGAATGGACAAATTAGACCAGATTTTTCTTTGCTTAAAAGAAAATACGGGGAGGAGAAACATTCTGAAAGAAACATGAAAAGGTATTAAAAGTAAAAAACAAATAAAGTATTTAAATAAAATGATACTTGGAGTGAAAGTGGTAGTGAATCATCATATGAATCTTCTGAATATGAATCTTCTAGTTAGAAGAATATTGGACTTTTATCCAGACTACCTACTGAAAATCATTATCTCATGGTCAAGGTACACAATGCAGAATCTCTTACAATTGTATCATTAAATAAAAATTACCCTGATGAGAAATACTATTATTATTCAGATGAAGAATCTTCTTTAGCAGAGGATAATTTAACTTCTTTTGAATAAGTATGTAATATTATCCTTCAAAAAACTTTTATCAAAATTTACCTTGGGAAGGAAAGAATATGATAAAATGTATTCACTAATATTTCCTCATAGAAATAGTTCTGTAATTAGTTATAATCATTCAAAATCGATTTTTAGTCATAACTATTTTCTCCCCAAAGTGCTCTATTCTTCACCAAGTGTCAATGTGGTGGAAATTGGGAAATAAATTGTTCTCTTAATAGAACTCAATACCTAGGATTTCATAAATCTAAATTTGAAAAACAAACATGGATTCCTAAAGTTCCTTTATCTAAAATTTCTAGATCCAAACAAGTTTGGGTTCTAAAAAACTAATTGTTTCTTTTTCAGGAGAACAAAAAGTGTACCAACAACAAGAATATTTTGTACATGGATAGTGTTTGTTCTCGATATATGACTGGAAATAAATATTTCATTGAAAAGATCATTGAAATGAAAGGTATAAGAGTGACCCTTGGAGATAATTCTCAAGGAAATATCATTGGTATAGGTAATATTTTTCTTTTAGGAAAAGTTTTAATTTCAAATTTTATGTTTGTTAAAGGTCTTAAGTGCAATATTATAAGAATAAGTCAATTATGTGATGAATGTTACCTTGTGAATTTTAGGAATGATAAATTTTTAGTTGATGATTCCAAGGATAAATGCATTCTCTCTGCCCATTGACAGGAGAATGTTTACAAACTTAACGCAGAATACCTTAAGAGCCAAGACATGCCTTTCTTAAGTGTAACGGAAGACCAATATTGGTTATAGAATAGAAGGTTATGACACTTTAACCTTATGAACCTTTCTAAACACTCAATGAAAAGACTTGTTATGGATCTACTGGATCTCAGGTATGATTATTCAAAAGTTTTTGACCCTTTTCAATATGGAAGGCAATATAAAACTTTCTTTAAATGAATTAATGAAGTTTCAACTTCTAATGCATTATAGTTAGTGCATATGGATCTTTTTGGTCCTATAAAAATTGGAAGTATTGGAGGTAAATACTATGTATTTGTTTTAATTGACGACTACAATATATTTAAATGGGACTATTTTCTTGAAAAAAAAAATTTGAAGCATTTTTCTATTTCTAAACTTTTAGAGCAGAATTTAAAAATGAGAAAAACCTACCACTAAAAACTATTCGTAGTGATCATGGAGAGAATTTCAAAATTTGTATTTTGAAACTTTTTGTAGTAAGAAAGGTATTACTCACAACTTTTCGCCTCTAAGAACACGTCATCAAAATGGTGTTGTTGAGAGACGAAATTGTATTCTTCAGGAATTGAAAAGAACCATGTTGAGTGAATACTCAATTGCTAATAATTTGTGGCTTGAAGCTGTAATTACTGCATGTTATACTATAAATTGAGTTTTCACTAGACCTTTTATTAATAAAACATATTATGAATTATGGACTCGAAAAAAACCTAATGTTTCTTAATTTAGACTATTTGGATGCAAAGTATTCATATTGAGTACTACAGATAATTTACATAAATTCACACCCAAATACGATGAAGAAATATTTTTAGGTTATTCCAATAATTCTAACGATTATAGAGTTTTTAATAAAAACTCTTGTAATATTGATGAAATAGTTCATGTTAAATTTGGTGAAACTGGTCCCTTTATTTTTAAACAAACCCTTCCTACATCAACAGATGTGTTTTTAAAAACTGATTATCAACCCTTGATTTAAAAATCTTCTGAAATGGGGAATAATCAAGAAACATTTTTTGAAATATTTACCCCAAAAGACTTTCTACCTTATTTTGATGAACAAGTCGTACAAAGCCCAAATCAATTGTTTCTTAGGAATCATCTTAGTGATAATATCATTGTTGATTTAAATCAACATGTAAGGACTAGAAATTTCTTGAGAAATGAAATAGAACATCTTTCTTTTTTATATCAATTTGAACCTAAAACGTCATATGAGGCCTTATGTGATGAATATTGGATTAATGAAATGCAAGAAGAACTAAATGAATTTTAAAGGAATCAAATCTGGACCTTGGTTGAAAGACATAAAGAAACAACTGTAATTGGTGTAAAATGGGTCCTCAGAAACAAATGTGCAGAAAATGGAGTCATTGTAATAAATAAAGCAAGACATTTTGCTAAAGGCTATAATCAACAAGATAAAATAGACTGTGAAGAAACCTATTCCCGGTATCTAGACTTGAATCTATTTAAATTCTATTAGCCTTTGCAGCATTCTATAACTTCAAAAAATTTCAAATGGACTTAAAATATTATTTTCATAATAATTTTGTAGGAGAGTAAATTTTTTTTGGAACATCCTCTTGGTTTTGTAGATTCAAAACATCTTAATTTTGTTTTCAATCTTACAAAAGATTTGTATGGCCTTAAGAAATCCCCAAGAGATTTGTATGATAGACTATCTGGATTTATTTTAGATAAATAATTATGAAAGAGGTACTAATATCAAACTCTTTTCATAAAAATAGTAAAAAAACATTTTGATTCTTCAAATCTATGTTGAGAACATTATATTCAGATCAACTCAACAATCCCTAGCTGATTCTTTTTCGAATCTCATGAAATCTGAGTTTGAAATGAGTATAATGGGTGAGTTAACATTATTTTTAGGTTTTCAAATCTCTCAAAAAACATAAGAAACCTTTATATCCCAACATATGTATATCAAATAGTTACTTAAAATGTGTCGATATTACGACAACAAAAAAAGTATAATCACTCGAATCAGTACCTCAAATACACTTGATCTTGATGAAGTTGGGAAACAAATAGATCAAAAAAAAATTAGAGGTATGATAGGAATCTTGTTATAATTAAACTTTATTCATCCAAACATAATGTTTTCAGTATGTTTATGTGAAAGATATCAATCTAATCCAAAATAATCTAATTTAAAAGTAGTGAAAAGAATTTTTCGCTAATTAAAGGGAACTATGGATTTATGGCTATTCTATTCTTCTAAAATTGATTTTTTTTACTAAGTTTTTTAGATGCTGATTTTGGTGGTTGTAGAATGGAAAGAAAAAGTACATACAGAACATTTCTTTTCATAGGAGATTCAATAGTTTCTTGGTCACACAAGAAGTAACACTCAGTTTCACTTTCCACTACTAAAGCTGAATATGTAGCAACATGAAGTTATAGTGATCAGGTGTTTTGGATGCAACACACACTCACTATTTATGGCATGAGTTTCTCAAAAAATCAGATACTATGTGATAATACTAGTTCCATTTCTCTTAGTAAAAACTCTACACATCACTCACGTGAAAAACACATAGATATTAGGTATCATTTTCTTAGAGATCACACATGAAAAGGAGATATAATTTTACAATTCATTGAAATGTAAGAACAACTTGCTGATATTTTCACAAAACCATTATATTCTAATAAATTTGAATACATTAAATAAAAACTAGAAATGATCACTATAAAGTAATCATTCACATCAATTTCTTGTTTGAATCATCCCCTTACATTATGTTACCCCTTTTAAAAGGGGGAGTATACACAGTTTTTATCAGTTTCATGATTTTATCAGTTCTACTCTTTAGTTTTACATTTTATCAGTTTGACTCTTTAGTTTTATATTTTATCAGTTTTACTCTTTAGTTTTATATTTTATCAGTTTTAATTTTTAGTTTTACATTATCAGTTTTACATTATTGTTATTACTTTATCGATTTTACTTTATCATTTTTATTTTATTTTTGGAATCATGTTATTAGTACTAGATTAGTTCATTGGTACTAGATTATCGGTATTTAATTGTTTCATTAGTACTAGATTATCGGTATTGAACTATTTCATTGGTACCATATTATCTATATTAGAATGTTCTATTAGTACGAGATTGATTTTATCCTATTGGTTTTAGAATTATAATTAGTCTCATGTGTTTTTTGGTATTACAATTTTGTTTATATTACAATCATAAGTATAATATATTAAAACCAATACATCTATCCTAACACTGTGGAATTTACAATTTATAAAAACATACTTTTTTAATTATATTACAAATAGTTTTTTCTCAATTATTTCTTTTATATCCTAATTGGTTTTAGTCTGAATACGATTCTATTTTTTAAGGAAAACCTCATGAGTTTGAAATCATTCTCAACCATTGGATATTTTATATCTAATCCTGGATGTCAATTATTTTTTTAAAGAACCCCTCTCAACCAATCCCACATTGAACTTATCTGATTTCCTCTTAAGTCTTGATGTTCTATAAATGCACAGAGAGGTTTGTAATCAGTTTTTACCTCAATTTTCATGATCAAAGATCTACTCAATTATCATAACCAGATAGATCTTTAGGTGTTGATATTTTCTTTCATGTCTAAGTCAACTAATTCTTCTCTAAAGAAAATTTCTCCAAAATAATTATCTTCTATGTACATTTGAGGATAATGGTTAGTCTCTTGATACTTTTATGAGACTTTTAATTCATCTTTAAAAATTATAATAAGTTTCCAAGGCTGAGAATATTTTTTTGTTGAATGATTGAATTCAGATCAGCATTTTTTGTATCATGATGAGGTGTTACAATTTTATGAAACAACAGAGATAGACAACAGTCTCAATATTTCCTTTATGATGTATGATAAGAATTATATAACCTTCATAAAACAATCAGCTATGTTCCTAAGAGTACCATTTGATGGTGATGCCTTATGTCCTTCCCACAAGTTACTGGAATCGGATGGGACTTTTGATGAGAGAAAATATGAAGAATGTATTTTTGATATTCATGAGGAAAAAATAAAGGTAAGTAATTTATTAGGACATAATCAACTCATAGCCCTCTAAATTCGAGGGTTTTCAGTATCGAGAAAAGGTTATAATGAAACATTTAAAGTTTCAGATGTTTATGTGCTTGATTATTTGGTGAACATGAGAAAGTTAAATCTGATGTAATTTATTTTCTTGGAAATTAAAAAGCTCAAATCTGGTTCCATAAAATCTCAACTGATCATGTTTCCCACCATTCTCAGCAAGTTTTTTAAAGAGTGTTTGAGTTTGTGTAATGTTTTAAATGAGTCAGATCTAACTTCCTTCAAAAATCCCTTAATTAGTAAGGATATGATAAGGAGGCTCAAGTAACAATTCAATCCTGAATAAAAAATGTTTGAGAAGGATCCAGGTGCTAAGAAAGGAAAGGAATTTTCTGAATGTAGTGATAAACCTTCTAAGACATCGAAGACAAATTCTAGAAAAAGAAAGGTAGTTAAGACTACCACTCCCAAGGAATCAAAAAAAAAGGTTGTATCCGATGAGGTTTCTACTGTGTGGAGGAAGAATAAGGAAGAAAGAAAATAAGGGGATCCTTAGTTTGGTATGGATCTAGATGAAGCTCTGGCTCTGAAAATAATATCAAAATAAACTTTTAAAGAATAATAAAGAAAGAAAAGAATGAATAAAATAAAGGCCTAAGCTATAGACATTGACAGAATTTCTCAAAATTGCTGATCAAGCTTGAAATTGTATTGTAATAAGGGATCCATCAGTTTAGACTCAATCAGATCCAGCAGATAAAGGAATAGAGAAACAAGATTCTGAACAATTGGCCACACAAAGTCTCATTCAAGAATATGAAGAAGAAGGATAAGAAGAAGAATAATGGGAATAAGAACAAGGTCAAGAAGAAGAAGAAGTATAAGAGGAAGAGGATGCGAACAAGAAAAATCTTTTAGTCAAATCCTTATAAATTTCATCCTTCAAATTTCTATCTCCAGATCCTCAGCCATATAAGGAAGTGTCTCAAAGGGTTTCTTCCAAAAAAGTTATTCAAATTTTTGATAAATAAGAAGAAGAAGTATCTGATAGGAATCAGAATAAACTATCTCAATTTATCGGTACTGAGACTCATTTCTATGATCTCCCTAGATACACTAAAGACATGGATTCTGAAAGGACAATCACACTGAAGGGAATTCAGTACATCGAACAAGATTTGAACAGATTGGAGAAAATGATACCATTCATTCCAAAAATTGCATCCAGGTTGAAAGTCCTTTCAAATGGTCATAATGAAAGAATAGACTCTGTCAAGATTCTGATGGGCAAATTTCTTAGTCTTGAAGTCGATTTCAAGATATTCAATGAATGTGCTACTGAGAATAGAAAATATTACAAAAAGGTTGTTAAGTGGCTATATAGTTTTGATGATAGTCTCAATAATCATCTTAACATGAAAGATTAATTGGTGAACTAGTTGAATGATCTCAATTCTCTCTACCAAAAGTCGGTCGTTGATTTGAATGAAAAACTTGATGTCTTTCAAAGACCCGACACCTCAAAATGAATATCCTTTGAAGAGCTTGATCATCTAAAGGATATAATTGTTGAATGAATGTAATGAGGTTTTTTTCTCTCAAATGGAGTTGTAATTTTATAGAAGTCGTGCATACTCAGATTGGATGATATCAATTCTCAAGAATCAAGGCTTAAAACTTATGAAGTAAATATTAAAGCTCATGAAGCAATCAATAGTCTTATATAACAAAGGCTCTGGAAACAAAAAGTGATTATTGATGAACAAGATGTGATTTTGGAGGCTTAGAAAGAAGACATTGAAAAACTAATGGAGGATAGAAAAGAATTCAACAAGATTCAATTTTCTATGTTTAATATTTTGGAAAAACAAAAGGGGAAAGAATGATTTTTTAACTCTTTTTGTAATAAAAATTTGTTTCATTCTAAGTAATATCTATTATTTCATACTCTGTTTCTCTAACCCATTGTAGTAAATGAATGTTTCCCTTATTCTTTTTGAAAATCACAAAGGGGGAGAATAGTTTTAAAAAGAATAATTTGATGAATACCTTATTAAGGGGGAGAAATCACAAGTAATAGTAAAGAAAATATGATCCCTAGTGTTCTGTTTAAACAAAGGGTGGAATTAGTCATATTCAACCTTACTTTTAGAAGATTTACTAAACTCAGGGGGAGATAAGTCTTTATTGCTTATTCTGTTTTGTGCATTCCAAAAATGGGGAGATTGTTGAGTCAAAAAATGTTTCAACTTTTCAATTTATCTTTTTGTTTTATAAATCACAAATTACTTCATGTTTTATATATTTTATTCTCATTGAAATTACATAAATTGTAATCACATACAATCGTAATCACATATTTTTTTCCATCATAACTAGGTCATGTATTGTATTCATGTTATGAAAAGTAACCACAATTGTCATAACCAGGATATGTATCATAATTATATTATACATTGTAACCATTTATTGTAACTAGGATATACATCATAATCGCATCATGCATCATAACCATGTTATGTATTGTAACTACGATATGAATCGTAAGCAGGATATGAATTGTAACCAAGATATGTATCTTATCTATGTTAAGCATTGTGATTGTATCATAACCACGTTATGCATCATAATCATGATATACATCATAATCATGATAAGAATCATAAAAAAGTTATATATCATACTCATATAATGCATTGAATTCATATCTTACTCCAATACCATATACATGTTTCTCATACTCATTGTTTCATATCTTTGAACATACTATTTTCAAACTAAAATAATGTCATTAAAATAGTTATATAATAATAAAAATTATGTCGTGTATTCTATTTGTTTTGAACATTATAATGCTAGGTGTCTAGGTCCCTCTAAAATTTCCAAAGAATTTTTACTGTTGGAGGAAATATGACCGTTGGAACGAGAGGCCTATAAATAAGAGGTCATTTGGACTAGAGTACACCGATTTTTCTTCTATAAAGTTCTAGAGAGATATGGTGTGACTTCTCTCTTGCTTAATGTGAAAGCCATGAAGATACAAGATGTGAATAGCTTGTTCCCATTTCTTTTATTTCTATAAGTTCTTTTTTTTCTTTGTGTGAATGATCTTTGTGATAATGATTGAGGGCTTTCAGGGATAGGAATATCTTCTTCTGATCATCATATCGAGGGATTTAAAGTGTTTGAGAGATAGAGTTTTCAATTATCTTCTTAATTAAGGGCTTCTAGGGATAGGAAGAAAGTCATTCCGATCATTGTATCAAGGGCTTACCAGGGTGGTGGTAGGAAAGACCTTTTATCCTGGGTGAAAGGATACCCTACTCTTTGGGATAAAAGAACGATAATAACTTTACATTTCCAGTGCTACTTGCAATAGAAAGGGAATCATTTTGTTTCTTCTTTTTATTCATATTCTTTTACTATTTTAATTATTTAAATTGGGATTATTTCATTACATATTGTATTAAGAGATTCTATTTGTTGTATGGTAAAATCATTTACACTTGGATTACTCTAATTATTGTATTCAATTCGAATACAATTTTTTTCATTACTTGTGGTATTACATTATATCATATCCATCAGATCCAAGACCCATATGGTTATTTGTGTTGGTTTTGAATTCTATTATTTTAAGATCACTTAAACTAAGTTCACTCTTAAGAGTTTAAATACAATGCTTTTAAACCTACAATTCACCCCCCCTTGTATTATGTATACATTTACATCTATATTATGATCCCACAGGGATCCTCTAAGAGTCACATTCCATCCTGAGCTCTAGAAATCCAGAATCTCTAGGGACCGACAGTAGAAGATCCACCCCATCCCATCGAGGGAGAAGTATATAGGTGACTCACCAATACCCTATGCATCTAAGATGATATAGTATTCATTGGTTAATACCTCTTATGATTTATTCTTTCCTAATTTTTACTCTCATTTTATTCTCCATCTTTTCTCTCTATTGGACCTTTAAACTGAGGCACCAAGTCAGCAAACTATTTATTGGGGTATGAACATATCAATGTCTTTAAATATTTGATCAACAACATGAAGACAAAAATAATTTATGGGAAGGTTACTTGTATTCCCAAATTCTACCACATAATAATTAACTATAACTAATATGTCACTATAGGGTGTTTATATAATTGTGCACTTTAAGGTGGATTGAGATAGTTATTTTACATGAAATTAATTTGATGCTTGAATCTATAGGTTTCATAATCATCAAAGATAGACTCCCCATAAATCGTGGATTCCCGCAAACCGTCTATTATATATATCAGGTATGAACACTATGGTAGGGAGACAATAAAATTTTTAGTTATCACACCAGTCGAGGTTTGGTACAGCATAAATATGAACTGATTACATAAGTTGAGCATGTTTTCTACATCTTAATTATTAAGTGAGATTAGGATAACTCTACTTATGATATGAAGAAACGTCCTAAAATGGTTTCATGTAATAAATTGATTATTTAGAAACTTATAGATTACCATTTGAGATAAAATTCAAACATATAACACCTGTAAAGTACCAATGAGTCTGAATGGGAATTTCCCCCTATAGATGTGTTGAAGATTCTAGTTGATTTTGGCTAACACTAACACTACTAGGTTGGTTCACCTACAAATCAACAACTGATATTCCATTAAAAATGTCTTGAATCTTAACTTGGTATGTGAATCATTCATTGTTAGGATATATTTGATGAAGAACATGTCCAAGAAGGTTATCGAGAGAATCAACCGATCAACCTAGGGGTGACCTCCTAACCCTATTTAGTATAGAAGTATTACTAAAATTTCTTCTTGAAGGCATTGAGAATCCCATGTGTATTGTGGGTTTGAAATATTTCAGTCATCCTTTTTCATGGTTCTTATTAATTTTTAATTATGTAGAGTTTATCCTAGATACTGAAGAGAACATCAATTCAAGGGTGATGATTATAGCCCACCAAGTTCCACACAAACTGAAGTATCCCCCATGCAAGTGGGCGGGGGGGGGGGGTTCTCTCCATATTATCTTGTATAGAGGTCAAAGGAATTAACTAATTATATATAACACCTAGAATAAGATCCCAACTAATCATTTTTACTTCCTAAAGGCTTATCCTGGCCTATATGTTCATCTAGTGGAACAAATTTGTGCCCAAGATTCACATATTGATCAAAGTTGGGATTATTTTAGTATTATTGTGAGATAGAAACTACAATATACAAACCAAACCATATATCCCAATTTCCATTATATCCTCATCAAACTTCACTTAGCTCTAATAAATTGAGAATTTACGACCCCAGTCCACACTAAATATGCCTCCAAAGAAAAATTATCGACTCTTGAACCACACCAGTCTATGGTTTGTAGTGGACCACATCAAAATGAATGAATACATATGCATCTAATCTTATAATAAATGGAAATTATTCATGAAATAACTGGTTATACCTGAGAACATATCCCTCTAAATGGACATCCTCCCTAATGAAGTGGTCTATCAATAAAATGTTATATCAAGCTATTTCATGATAATGGTTGATCCAACTACATGGTTGATTTGGTGGTCATGGTGTGGGAAAAGGTGAATCATTCATCAATCTAAATCCATAAATAGTTAATATATCCGACACCAAGTAGTCTTAAATAACTTCTCCCATCTTCTGTGGAAGTATATAACTACTTATGTTTGCACATTAGCATTGATTGGATTCAACATCTCTGATCATCTCCATTCGCATCATAGTGGAAAATCATACAGTTTATTCTAGTATGATTTTTACAAAGCAAAAATGTATTCTGATCTCATAAGGATCGTGATAGAATAAATCAAAAAAAAATATATTATATATTTTTCTATAGTACTTATGAAAAATTTGTATTGACCACATATAAACTATGAAAACCGATGAAGTGTCAAAAGTGATTGGTGAAAGAAGAAAGTTCCCATTATGGATTTTCCCAAGGAGTTTTATTCATGGAATAATTTTTCCCATGAAAGATTCATTTATTTGGCCACAAAAGATTAGTCTCATCTATAACTGAGATAATCTTCAACAAGATCAAAATGTGTCCAATGAGGGACCCCTAAACAGACCAGAATTCTATCTATTCTATAGAGGTTCTGGTATAAATTTAAAATCTAGTTTCCACTAGAACATTATTTATTCTAGTGGAACATGTATTATAAGATCCACAGTATCCAATGTTCCAGTGGAACATAGCATCAAAAATTGCTATTGGATCCTCCATGTCATGGAGAGGATAATTTTAACCCATTAACCTATATATAAGGGAAATAGGATCTTAGGTGATCCATGTAAAAATTATGAAGGCTGTTTATTTCACTGTAGAATTAAATAATCGTAAATTTAATAGAATCCAATTCTAAGTGGGGAATTCATTGAATCGTGTAAATTAATTAATCTCCACTTTGAATATGATCCTTGTGTGGATCCTCTACAGCTGTGAAAATATTTTGGAACATTGATTCTAGAAAGTAACAACATATAAATACCCAGCATACACTTCAATGATTTGATAATTTTTCTTTAATGAAACATACTCTGATAGAGAAATGACATCATATGTGAAGAATTTTCTTTATAAAAACCTTCAAATAAAACTATCATGTAATACTGGAACTTTTTTCATAGAGAGGTGGAAGGGAACCATGTAATAATTTCATATTGACACACTCCCCTAATATAAATTTCCTGGAGCCTTCCATATAAATTTTTTTTGTGAAGGATTCCTATGAAACTCACATATGGTAGGACACTCATGTAACCCCTTTAAAAACTACATTCTTTATATTCCATGTATTTATAAAAACATATCTATTCACATTAAATTTGAAATTTATATGAAATATGATATTCCTAAGGTGTATTTTAACCCTCTATAAGTGGTCTACCACCATTAAAGATTCAACTTATGGTTAGTGACTTTGTTAATAACCCTTTATATGTATAAACAGGACTCTTTTTCATCCCTTATTTCACTGAAGCTACTTATATGGGTTGAATTAACCCAAATTACCTCATTGGATTCCTTTCAGTGAGGTCAAAGACCTGAAAATCCCATTTCACTAAGGCCCCCGACAGAGATACTAGATTTAAATGATCAAGGATCCATGCATGACAGAGTGTGACCCTTTAATCATATGTTCCTTTGATAATGGGAATTGGTTTTCTAGAAATATATATCTCCCATTAATTACTCCATAATTTATAGGGATATTAGTTTATTAACAATCATATATTCCCTAGATAATGAGGGTTGATATCATTAGGTGATTGATAAAACCTCCATTGGATCAAGAATATCATCCTGACTAACCTATATTAAACATCTTGTTGGCTTCCTTATGAGCTAAGGGAATTAATAATTGGGCCTCCTACTATGTTTAATACTTAACCATATCCTCATTAATAACATTTTCTTATTTCTACTCAATGATATATAAACATTCAAATTGGGATATGATTCAGTGTAATTCTTAAATCATCCTCATTAGGCCTCATTTCTCATGAGTAAAATACTATTTCCTAGTCTAGTAATTGATATACAAAAGGTGAGCTTCTATATATGGGCCTCCTACTAGGTGTAATCCCCAATTATACCCATTATTATTTTGTAAAAAATAATCATGATGAACCAAAAAGGGTCCCTCATGTGTAAGTCCCACACTAACTATTATTAGGAACCTTTTTCTAGTATTCCTAGTTGCATTACATTCATGTGTATGTCATATGGTCCATTTGGTATATTATAAAATTGATCAAAATCAGTCTTAGATGAACATCCCTAAGAGTAACTTCACTATTTTCTATATGTATGACCTTAAAAGGAACTTAACTTGGTCATGGTTACATAACCTTAAAATTATTCATAATGGTTATTGTCATTCAGACTTAAAAGGTATATTGTTTCCTATTAAGTGGCACAAAACAATATGAGTTATGATTCCCTACATAGGGATATATAGGAATCCCCTATCAATGTTCTGATCCAAACTCTAGAATACCTACCACCTCCCTAAATGGAGATAAACCCTAGGGTTCCTAATTGTGCGTCTTTAAACTATAGTAGTTAAATATATATGGATAATCATTGATACATATAGATGTTCACATTAACTCATGGTGATGATCAATCACTTACATGGAGGTAACCAATCTTGTTATAGGAAAGTATTTCACAAACATGTATTAAATATATAATAGAGTCTATAAATATGAAATAAAACCCATTAAAGGATGATCCAACCCCACCCCCCCCCATTATCCTAAGTATTGAAAAATACAAAGTATTGTTGGTATGTCTCGAAGACTTCTTATCTCGGAAATAAAGCCTACACTCACTCAAAAATCACAAGCATGAATCATGAGGGGGAATAGTCATGAAAGCCTTGGGAATTCATAAGATCCTTTAGTGTCATTTTATAGCCTCAAAAGACGTTGGTAGGTGTTAAATCCTGTGGAAATCATTTATTTTGTAAATGTATTTATAAAATAAATTTCATTTTCAAAATATTTACTGAAAACATTAAAATTTAAATTTTAATTATTTTGAAAATATTATGTATTCATGAATTTTTTTTCAATCCTTAATTTTAATATGTTATTTGTGTATTAATTTATAATTAATTAAATATATTAAATGAAATTAAAATTTCAATATTTTTATATTTTTTATTAAATTTTCTATATACATTCACGGTAATAACTAATTAAACATTGTCATTAAAAATAGAAAAATGATCATAAGGTATATGGTGTGGTTTTGGTTTAAAAAAATATAAACTAACCATAAATTAGAAGAACTATTTATATGGTATGATCAATTTGACTAAAAAATCAGTCATTTTTCTTCAACCACCTTGTACATATGCAGCATCGAACATCATTAGCTCATTTGGACCACCATTTTTAAAAATTGTACTCACATGAAAGTGAGGAGTACTATTAAAATATGATACATTAAATTTATCATGTACATGTAGGTCCTATACATAAGGTAAAGAGATGATAAACATATCATAAAAATTAAAATTAAAACTAATTATTACAATTTATAAATGAAAATAAAAAATAAAATATTTCATTTTTTTGGTATAACTCATGGTCATTATATATTTATTCAAATGGTCGATAAATTATATTTCATAATTTATTACTTCTCTAAAGTAATTTATTTTTAAATAAAACAATTGATAAATATTTATTAAATCCATAAAAAAACATTTATGTCATCTAAATATCATATTTAATTTTAGTAAATCCTTAAATGGTGTTTAAATCATCCAAACAATATTTTATTTAAATAAGATAGTTTATATAATTTTTAACTAATTTAAAAAACCATATAATTAATCTAACTAAAAAAGTAAAATTTAAAGAAATAAATTGTATCTTATTGAATACCATTAACAATAACTCGAGAAATAGATTCCAATTTGGTTGAGATTTACTTCAAAATTATAGGAATGGAATGTGGAAATAGGGAGGGGTTATCCCTTTTATAGTTTATGTTTGGTAGGAGGTGTGAACTTCATTCATTTGTATTGTTTTTAAGTTTCATAAGTGGTGTGAATAGGGTCCAAGCTTCCTGGTTGGGCAGTATAGGAAACATGAACCTTGTCCACGGTTCCTGGCCGAGGTGGAAGCATGAATGGGGTCTATGCTTATTAGGATACCTTCTTGAAAATAATTCTAACCTTAACCCATTTTTAATTTTTTTAGAAAACCCATAAAAATCTATGTCAATCCCTCTTTTCATTTCATTAATGGTAGTGATGGTGTTTCTCTCTATCTCCCATAAATACACTTGTGATAGAAGAGTTTAATACACCTCTCACCCACCCTTCTACAATTCCCCCATGCCTGACACTGACTGAGATAAGGATCACATCTCCCACCTCACCCTCATGGAGAATTTTGACCATTTTTAGAATTCCCTAAAGGCTTGGTGTTATTATTAATCCACCTATACTAGTGTTGGAAGAGTCTCTCCATGACCTCTTCAACCTAGGGAAGGGTGTGTGGTTCAATACCAAGGTAGTAGGGGCCACCACCTTCCCAATAGTGGTACTCTTCACTACAGACTTTGATGCATCATTTTGGGGGGATACAGGGTAGGTTATGTTAATATAGAAATGGGAGATACCTAACACAAGAATATTGAGGCTTACTAACAGGATCCACAACATTAACGTGTTTTGGGACCAGAAATGGGGATGAAACTAGGAGACGGTGGGGGAGGACCACTTGGTCTTCTATGTTTTTAACTAAGTTCATGGCTTATATAGAATTTATATTGTCACCCTAATTGAAGCCTTAAGGTATATACCTACATAAATAATTATTGATCCTATGAAATCAACAACTATAATGGTAGAGTTCAATACTAAAATTATTGTAAGTCATATATAGAGATATATTTAGTTATATTATATTATTTGGAAAATTTTTGTGAGATTGTTATTGGTGCATGTTTTAACATCCCAAGTAAATAAATAATAGTAAATTTTAATGTTTATTAATATTTGTGAATTAAATATTAATTTTATATTAAAGGGGATTCTATGTTTGATAGCGTACCCAATATGCAACAGCATGTTTCTTGGAAATCTTACGTTTCACACTAATAATAAAATATTATTATTTTAAATGTTAGTTAATGTCTATCCATTTTATCGGTAGGAATGAATAGAACTAACTAAAATATGATTATACATGTTTGTTAAATGATTTTACATTTATCTAATAAAATTTAGAGGCTCAAAATATTAATGAATCTAACCATAAATACTCTAATATTCTTTAAAAGGTTCATTTATTTCCTTTTGATGGTGAACCCTCTTTAAATATAGTTTTGGTCATATTTGTATGTTCTATTTGACAAAATAAAATTCTTCTTTAGATTCGGGACATCAAAATTTACTTTGGGAAAATTTTTGGTATTTTTTTGATAAAGTTCATTTTTAATGAACAATGACAAATACTGTATTTTAATTCAAAAAGTGTATTTTAATCTAATTTATTTATATGGTTAGATTATATTTTTAATTGGTTCTATAGTTTAATTATAATATATTTTTACTAGTTAATCCATTGTTTTAAATTGGAATTAATTTCACTTTGAAATTGTACATAAACAAGTTCCAATCTTTTGATAGTTATTATTTCTTAAAAACACACTTTTTGTTTTGACAGCGGGAATTAATTTTAAATTAATTTCTACCACTTCTGTGTTTTGAATTTATAAAATTGGATTCCATATTTGGAATCAGTATTTCCAAATTGAGTAAATAGGTAGCTTTTTTATACATTTTAAATATTTACTTTAGTAAATATTTTATTTACCATGATTAAAAGGTAAATATAGTAAATAATGGTAAAATAATATATTATAATTATATTAAATTACCCTAACTTGTGTCCTAATCCCATTTAATGATACATATCCGACCATGGAAATCCTTGGGTTGAATTTGGGACCCCATGGAGCCACATTGGAGTAATAATGAAACTTTATATTAATTAATTTAAAGTAAAGAATAAAATGACACAAACAAATATCTTTTAATAAATCAATTTTTACATGGGATTATATAAGTTATATTTTCTACTATAAATATTATTTGGAAATATAAATCTATTTCCTACATCATGCTATTTTTTTATAATTTTTGGACATCAAATAAATTAAATTATTTATGACACAATAATGATGCAATATTTTGCTCATTAATAAATTATTTAAAAAAATAAGATTATAATTATTAAAACTATATCCCAAACTTTCCCAATTCTTATTGGAGGATTTTATTTAGACCATTAGTTATATTAAATTTAACTTTAATGATTATTTTACCTTTTGAAACCTAATATGAGTTTATAATAAAATAATTGTTTCAAACTTTCTTAAAGAGCCCCTCCTCTCCCTTATAAAAATACCTCACTTCCTACCCATTTATCACACTTCTAAAGCCTTTGTATCATACAAACTCTACTCCAATAAGCTCTCAAGATCCCTTTCTTCATCCTAGAATCCTTACCTTAGGCATAAAGCACTTAAATAAATCCTTTTGGTTCAAACCAAAGGGAGTTACCCGATTTGAAGGTAACATTTTCTCTTAAGTTATTTTGTTTTATTTTATTTCTCAAACCCCCTAAACTCTTTTTATTACTATATTTTATAAAAAAAAATAGTATCCTCAATATACTACGATGTTTTTATAATAATTATTCTAACTACACTTACACACACCTCTATATGATGGGTGAAGAACATATTGTTTCTGTGAATGGAAAACTAACGAATCACGAAGCGATGATTGTTCAATTACCTCCTATCACCTCCCATGGTGGCCATTAAGATGGAACTGTATTTATATATGATATATATTATGTTTATATTTTCTTTATTCTTCTGTATTTTTCATTAATATCATACCTTTATGGTTTCCATAGTGGGTAAACGCGATAATTTCATTTGAGGAAGTGCAGACTACCACCCCCTCAAAGTGATATGACTCGTTAATGCCATATGTGGGATGTATAAAGGATAGAGTTAATGGTATTATATATGATATTATACTAGAATTATAATATAACTAGGTATCATTATGTTTTAATTCTATTAAAGTCTAAAATAGAAATGAAAGTAGTGTTCATGCGTACGTACGGCTTACCGTCTCCATGAACGGTGCATTTCATTTCTTCTCTCCAAATGTTATGTATTGTTATAAATACATATATATATATACTGGATATATATGATTTATATGATATCTAAATCATGAATATCATTCTGTAGATAATGGATTCTTGACAACATGGACAACTTTTAATTATAAGGTGTTCATTTTTACTCAAGTACCGAATATCGACGAAACAACCATTAATAACTTAAATGATTACATAATGTTTATAACATGGTAATAAGTGATTTAAAAGGAATAATAAACTTGAAAATGGTTCTTAGGTAAGTAGAAATTAACTATGGTTTATTATTCAGTAGATTAAAGAGCGATCGGGTCAAGTCGGACATGAGGTAAGGGACTTTATCTCAATCCCCTTTCGTTGAGGAATATTTTGTTTTATTCTCAACTTTATTTTATATGGTTTATTAATAGATTTGACTTTTCATTTAATTCAAATGGAATATTTTCCTATGATTCCTATTACTAAAAAACAAAAAAATAGAATGTTTCTTTTTAACTTAAGCGGTGACAATAACCTTTTCTACCGCCACGAGTATTATTTGATCTTTGGATTCCTTAACAAGCAGAAATGTTTTTAAAAGGAAAATAAATACCATATAATATTTTATATATTTTGGTATTGAATATTGTTTTGATAATGGATTTGTCATATCAATATATTTAAATGGAATATTGTGATTAGAATGTGGAAATTTTATCTTTCCTTTATGTTTATTTTATGTGTTTTAGGGAATTGTTTATGTATACGGGTGGTTCAGTAATAAACTGAGGGTCGGTCAGCTCGAGATAGATCTCCAATGCATGGGTAATGTGAGGGAGGTAAATGTGAATGTTTATCCTAATAGATATAGGGAATATTATATGGTGGGTATTCCAAATGTAACTCCCTATGTACCTGTGATAGCTATAATGTAAGTATGATATGGATTCCACAAGTTACTTTTATGATTTATGTTTTCTATGTGTTTTTCATAAATCTTATGATTTCATGAGGTATGTTAAAGATCTTATGTTATGTATGTAATGATGAACTAATGTTTTCATTGTTTTTTTATAACCCTTAGAGATATTTTTATGTGCATCCCATGTTTTGAAATGTTTTTCACGGTACTTAGAGATGAATAGGGTCAAGGATGGGATCAAGGAAAAGTAATAATGTCTAAAACATAGAACTAGACATGACTCTTTTTTTCAGGAGTTTTTATTTTTGTGAAAAAATGGAAACTGAGTAGAAGTGTCTACTTTGAAATCTTTTGTGATGTAATAGTTATATCATAATTCTTTAAAACTCTAAACCTAAAAAAGATCCCCAATGTGAATTATTCATTTAATTCAATATTATGTAATGTTTTAAGGCTGGGTCCTTATAGTTGGTATCATAGGTCAGTTTAGATAACTTTACAAGTTATGGTATTGTCAAATTAGTATCCATAAATTAATTTATGTTAATATTGAAATTATATAGCATTACCAGATTACCATGTTTATTTTCCTAATATATTTCTGTGTTCAGAATGGTTTTCCACATAGGAAGTAGGGTCGCTATATTGGGATGACATCAAGAGTAATACAACCTTCCAAATCAGCCACCTGAGATATTCGGAATCGGAACTGAATAGTTTGTTGTAGCGATGGTATAGTTGAATCAGGCTATAAATGGAGGTGGTATCCATGCATGAGATCGGCTAGATCAGCCACAGAGGAACATTTCAGTAGTAGAGTAATTCATGAGGCAACATCCCCCATCATTCATAGGATCATCTGACCTTGTGCTAGTACAAGGGTGTATTAAAGCACAGGAGAATATTTTTGTTGTCATGGGGTGTTCAGAAAACCAAAAGGTTAGTCTTTCTGTTTACCATTTTTATGGTAAAACAAATAAGTTGTGGTCGATGGTGAAAAATATCAGGGATAGTGAGGAGATTGATGCTCTTGATTGGGATGAATTCAAAGGTATGTTCTTTGAGAAATATTTTCCTAATGTGGTTCGACTTAGGATGGAAAAACAATTCCTAGAATTGAGGCAGGAGGATGAATCAGTGGCTACTTATGAAGCAAAATTCACTCGACTTGCAAGGTATACTCTGAATTTCATATGATATCTTGATAGTAAAATCAACAGTTTTTTCTCAGGATTAAAGCTAAAGTATCAAAGGGATTTAGCTTCTCATGAGTTCAAAAGTTATGAAAAACTTGTTTTTTGTGTGGAGAAGGTGGAAATGGAGTTTGTCGATGATCAGGTGTTCTTTGGAAAACAACAGAATAAGAGGTTGAGGTGGTATAATAAAGATAATAACTCTTCAAAAAAGTATGATGGTAAGAAACTTAAGTTTATAGTTTGTGGAAATTGTGGTAAAAAGCATGTTGGGAAATGTCTTTTGAATTCTGGTAAGTGCTACCAATGTGGTAAAATGAGACATAAGGCACGTAATTTTACTGAAAAAGATCAAGGTAATGGGAAGAAAAAAACTAATTTACTGTCAGTAAAATGTTTCAAGTGCAATGAAATGGTTCATTATGGAAATGAGTGTCCAACGAAGATCTCAATTGAGGGAAATCAACCATACTACAAGCAGAAAGGGGTGGTGAAATACTTTTCAACTACTTCAGCAGATGTTGGGACATCTAATGAAGTAGTATCAGGTACACTGTTTGTTTGTTCCGATTATTCCAATGTATTGTTTGATTCAGGGTCTACACATTCATTCATTTATGAAAAAATTTCTAGTAAATTGGGAATTCCATATCATGATATGAATATGTAACTTATGGTAAAAACACCTAGATTAAATTTTGGGATAATAAGAAATTATAAGAACCTTCCTGTCCTTGTGTGCGGGAAGAATATACCAACAAATATTATTGTTTTTCCTCTAGTATAGTTTGATGTTATATTGGGTATGGATTGGATATCTCTTAATCATGATAAGATTGACTGCAGATCTAAAGAGGTTTCTTTTCAAAAATATTTTCAGTTTGTGTACAAGAATGAACCCTTACTTTTGATAACATATCAGAAAGCTGAGAAACTTGTAAAAATGGAAATGAATGTTACCTTGCACATATTGTTGAAAATAAATGAAGTGTTGAGATTAATGATGTGCCAATGGTAAATGAGTACCTTGTTATTTTTCCTGATTAATTGTCTGGTATTATACCTGATCAAGAAGTTGAATTTACTGTTGACTTAGTGCTTGATGCTAAACCAATATCAAAACCCCCTTATCTAATGACACAAAATGAAGTTTTAAAGTTAAAGAATCAATTGCAGTAGTTATTAGATAAAGGTTTCATTTGACCTAGCACATCACCATGGGGTGCCCCTATCTTATTTGTTAAAAAAAGATGGTTCAATGAGACTTTACATTGATTATAGAGCATTTAATAACATCACTATTAAGAACAAGTATCATTTGCCTCATATCAATGATTTGTTTGATCATTTCCAGGGAGCTCAGTATTTTTCGAAGATTGATCTGAGGTTGGGGTACCATCAGTTGAAAGTAATGGAAGTAGACATTCTGAAGACCGCATTTCATACTACATAATGCCATTATGAATTTTTAGTTATGAATTTTGGGTTAACCAATGCACCTATTGTATTCATGGATCTTATGAATAGAAATTTCAATGAGTTCATAGATAATTTTGTGGTTCTATTCATTGATGATATTTTAGTTTTTTATAAAAGTAAAGCGGATCATGAAAGTCATTTGAGGGTTGTCTTTCAATACTTAAAATAAAAGAAACTATATGGTAAATTCAGAAAGTGTGAGTTTTGGTTTCATCAAATTTCATTCCTGGGTCACATTATTACAAAAATCGCATAACTATTGATCCTTCTAAAACAAAAGTAGGTGAAGAATGGCCAGGACCCAAAAAAATAACTGAGATTCGTAGTTTTCTTAGTTTGGCATGTTATTATCGAAGGTTTGTTAAAACAAGTTTCAATGTTATCTATTCCAATAACTAAGTTAACTTAAAAAGGTGTTATGTTCCTATGGACAAAAGAATATGGTGATTTTTTAAGAATTGAAAATAAGATTGGTGAATGCTCCAGTTTTGGAACTGCCTTCCAGAAATGGTGAGTTTGTTATCTATAGTGATGCTTCATTGAAATGACTTGGTTGTGTTCTTATGAAGAATGATCAGGTAACTTATTATGCTTCATGTCAGTTGAAACCTCATGAGTTAAATTACCCTACACGTGATTTGGAATTAGCTACTTTTGTTTTTTATTTAAAAATTTGAAGGCATCATTTGTATGTAGTGAAATGTGAAATATATACTGACCACAAAAGTTTTAAGTATATATTCACTCAAAAAGAATTGAACATGAGACAGAGGAGATGGTTTGAATTAATCAATGATTATGATTGCACGATCTATTACCATCCAGGAATGGAAAATAATGTGGCTGATGCTTTTAGTTGAAAAATTAATGCTTCACTAACCATGCTATGTTTTAAACGAGATCTGTTAATTTTTGATTTGATGAACTTTGGAATAGAAGTTGGTAGTCCAGGAAATTATTCTGTTTTGTTTCAGGTGTCAGTGGAATCATCTCTATTAGACATAATTAAGCGAGCTCATAAAGAAGACAGTGAGTTACAGAAAAAGGTAGAGTTGGTTCGGAAGGGTATGTTTCCTAAATTTAACATTGATAATGATTTTGTTTTGAGGTTTGGGAAAATATTATTCATGCCTTGTGATTCACAGTTGAATAATGAGTTGTTATGTGAAGCTCATAGTTCCTTGTTTTCATTTCAGCATGGCAGTACTAAGATGTACATATATCTTCATGAGTATTTCTGGTGGGATGGAATGAAAAGAGATATTGCTGATTTTACTATGAAGTATTTAACTTGTCAGCGGGTTAAAGCAGAGCGGCAGTTACCGAAAGGGATGCTTCAATCCTTACCGTTGCTAGAGTGGAAATGGGAAAATATATTCATGAACTTCATTTTAGTATTACCAAAGAAATAAAGAGGTAACAATGCAATCTGGTTTATTATTGATCGATTGAATAAATCTGCTAAGTTCCTTCCTATTCGAGATACTTTGTCTCTAGATCTGATTTCTTGGTTGTATATTAAAGAGATAGTCAGGTTTCATGGTGTCCCCCTCTATATTTTATCAGATCATGATCCCATGTTTACTTTTATTTTTTGGAAAGGCCTTCAGAAGTCGTTGGGTACTGAATTAAATTTTAGTATAGCTTTTCATCATCAATCAAATGGGCAGTCAGAACGAACAATTCAGACCTTGGAGGATATGCTACGATCTTGTTCACTGAATTACCATGGAATTTGAGACCAACATATTTCTTTGGTTTAATATTCATATAATAACAGTTTTCATTCCAGTATGCAGATGGCTCCATTTGAGGCATTATATGGAAAGTGTTGTCGAACTCTAGCTTTTTGGGATGAAGTAGGTGAAAGAAAGCTGATGGGACCAGAATTGGTAGAAGAGATGGTAGAAAATGATCATTTGATTCAGAAGAACATGAGAACAGCTAAGAGTAGGTATAAAATATATGAGGATAACCGGAGGAAGGATCTATATTTCGAGGTAGATGATCATTTCTTTCTCAAAATTTATCTGTGGAAAAGTGTGATGCATTTTGGTAAGAAGGGAAAGTTGAGTCTGAGGTTCATTGGACCTTATGAAATCCTGGAGAAAGTTTGAGTAGTTGCGTACAGAGTGGCTTTACCCCCAAGTTTATCTCATATACAATTTTTTTTTCATGTTTCAATGTTGAGAAAGTATATTCCAGATCCATCTCATGTTTTAAGCCTAGAGGTAGTTCAGTTGGAAGAGAATCTCTCCTATGAGGAACAACCCATCCAGATTCTTGACTGTATAGAGAAAGTATTGTAGAATAAGGTAATTTTTCAGGTAATGGTTTTGTGAAAAAACTATATGGTTGAAGAGGTAATGTGGGAATCTGAAAATGTTATGAGGGATAAATATCCCCAATTATTTGATAAGTGGATAAAAATATTGAGGACGCAATTCCTAAAAGGGGGAAAGGTTGTAACATCCCAAGTAAATAAAGAATAATACATTTTAATGTTTATTATTATTTGTGAATTAAATATTAATTTTACTTTAAAGGGGATTCTATGTTTGATAGCGTACCCAATACGCAACAGCGGGTTTCTTTTAAATCTTACGTTTCACACTAATAATATAATATTATTATTTAAAATGGTAGTTAATTCCTAGATATTGTATCAGAGGGAATGAATAGAACTAACTATAATATGATTATATATGTTTTTTAAATGCTTTTACATTTATCTAATAAAAGTTACAGGCTTAAAATTTGAATGAATCTAAGCATAAATACTCTAATATTCATTAAAAGGTCGATTTACTGCCTTTCCATGGAAAACCCTCATTAAAACTAGTTTTGTTCATATTTATATGTTCTATTTTACAAAAATAAAATTCTTCTTTAGATTCAGGACATCAAAATTTACTTTGGGTAAATTTTTTGATATTTTTCTGATAAAGTTCATTTTTTAAAGAATAGTGAAAAATATTGTATTTTAATTCAAAAGTGTCTTTTAATCTAATTTATTTATATGGTTAGATTATCTTTTTAATTAGTTATAAAGTTTAATTATAATATATTTTTACTAGTAAATCCATTTTTGTACATTGGAATTAATTTCACATTTAAATTGGACATAAAGAAGGGTCAATCTTTTGATAGTTATTATTTCTTAAAAACACGCTTTTTGTTTTGACAGCGGGAATTAATTTTAAATTAATTTCTGCCACTTCTGTGTTTTTAATTTAGAAAAAAGGATTCCATATTTTGAATTATTAGTTCCAAATTGTGAAAATAGGTAACTTTTATTTTTAGACAATTTAAATATTTACTTCAATAAATATTTTATTTACAATGATTAAAAGGTAAATATAGTAAATAAGGGTAAAATATAATATTATAATAATATTAAATTACCCTAAAATATGTCCTAATCCTATTGGATGAAACATATCCGACCATGGGAATCCTTGGGTCGAATTTGGGACCTCATGGAGCCACATGGGAGTAATAATGACACTTTATATTAATTAATTTAAAGTAAAGACAAAAATGACACAAAAAAATAACTTTTAGTAAATTAATTTTTACATGGGGTTATATAACTTATCTATTAAATTGTAAATATTATTTGGAAAGTTAAAAATATTTCCTACATCATGGATTTTTTTTAATTTTTGGACATCAAGTAAACTAAATTATTTATGACACAATAATGATGCAATATTCACCTCATTAATAAATGATTGAAATAAATAAGATTATAAATATTAAAAAAAATATCCAAAACCTGTCCAATTATTATTGGATGCTTTTATTTAGACCATGAGTTTTATTAACTTCTTCTTTAATGATTATTTGACCTTTTAAAACTAAATATGAGTTTATAATAAAATAATTGTTTCAAACTTTCCTAAAGAGCCCCTCATCTCCCTTATAAAAAGCCCTCACTTACTACCCATTTCTTACACTTCTCAATCCTTTTTCTCATACAAATTCTTCTCCAATAATCTCCCAATATCCCTCTCTTCATCCTAGAAGCCTTACCTTATACAGAAATCACTTCAAGAATCCCTTTTAGTTCAAACCAAATGGAGTTACCCGATTTAAAGGCAACGTCTTCTCTTATGTTCTTTTGTTTTATTTTATTTATCCAACCCCCTAAACTCTTTTTATTAATTTATTTTATAACAAAACCAGTATGATAAATATACTAGGATTTTTTATGAGAATTATTATAACTACACTTACACACACCTCCATCTAATGGATGAACAACGTATTGTTTCTGTGAATGGAAAACTAACACCTCATGAAGCGATGATTGTTCGATTATCTCCTACTGCCTCACATGGTGGCCATTAAGATGGAACTGTATTTATATATGATATATATTATGTTTATATTTTTTTATGCTTCGGTATTTTTCATTTATAGTATACCATTATGGTTTCCATAGTGGGTAAATGTGATAATTTCATTTGGGAAAGTACGGACTACCACCCCCTCGAAGTGATATGACTCGTTAATGCCATATTTGGGACGTATAGATGATAAAGTTAATGGTATAATATATTATATTATATTTAAATTATAAAATACCTAGGTATCATTATGTTTTAATTCCATTAAAGTACGAAATATAAATGGAAGTATCATTCATGTGTACGTACGGCTTACCGTCTCCATGAACGGTGCATTTCATTTCATATCTCCAAATATTGTGTAATATTATAAATACATATATATACTGGATATATATGATGTATATTATACCTAAATCATGAATATAATTCTGGAGATAATGGATTTTTGACGACATGGACAACTTGTAATTATAAGGTGTTCATTTTTACTCAAGTACCAAATATCGAAGAAACAACTGTTAATAACTTAAATGATTACATAATGTTTATAACACAATAATATGTTATATAAAAGGAATAATAAACTTGAAAAAGTTTCTTTTTAAAATATAAATTATCTTTAGTTTATTATTCAAGAGATTAAAGAACGATCGGGTAAAGTCGGACATGATGTAAGGGGATTCATCTCAATCCCCTTTCATTAAGGCATATTTTGTTTTATTCTCAACTTTCTTTTATACGGTGTATAAATAGATTTGACTTTTCATTTCATTAAAAGGGAATCTGTTCCTATGAGTCGTTTTACTAAATGAAAAAAAAAGAATGCTTCTTTTTAACGTAAGTACTGACAACGGCCTTTTCTGTTGCCGCAAGTATTATTTGATCTTTGGCTTCCCTAACAAGTCGAGATGTTTATAAAAGGAAAATAAATACCATATACCCTATTAGGTATTTTGGTATTGAATATGGTTTTGATTATGGATTCATTATGTTAATATATTTAAATGGTACATTTTGATTAAAATGTTGACATGTTATCTTTCCTTTATTTTTATTTTATGTGTTCTTGGTCATTGTTTATGTATACGGGTGGTTCCGTGATAAACCGAGGGCGGGTCAGCCTGAGATAGCTCTCCAATGCATGGGTAACATGACAGAGGTAAATGTGAATGTTTCTCCTAAGAGATTTAGGGAATGTAATGTGGTGGTTATTCCAAATGTAACACCCTACATAGTTGTGATAGCTATAATGATAGTATGATATGGATTCCACAAGTTACCTTTATGATTTTTGTTTTCTGTGTGTTATTAATAAATATTATGATTTCATGAGGTATGTTAAAGATCTCATGTTATATATGTAATGATGAATTAATGTTTTCATTCTTTGTTTTATAACCCTTACTGAGCTTTTTATGCTCATCCCATGTGTTTGAAATGTTTTTCATAGGACTTAAAGATGAATAGGGTCAAGGATGGGATCAAGGAAAGGTCATGTTGTTTAAAACATGGAACTAGACATGACTCTTTTTTCAATAGTTTTTATTTTGTGAAAAAAATGGAAACTGAGTAGAAGTTTCTACTTTGTAATCTTTTTGAGATGTAATAGTTAGGTCCTAATTCTCTAAAACACTAAACCAGAAAATATTCTCAATGTGAATTATTCATTTAATTCAATATTATGTAATTTTTTATGGCCAAGTCCTTATAGTTGGTATTATAGGTCAGTTTAAGTAACTTTAGGAGTTATGGTATTGTTAAATTAGTATCAATAAATTAATTTATGTTAATATTGAAGTAATATATCATTTACAGATTACCATGTTGATTTTCCTAATATATTTCTATGTTCATAATGGTTTTCCACAGAGGAAGCAGGGAAGCTATTTTGGGATAACATCAGGAGGAAGACAACCTTCCAAATTAGCAACCTGAGATGGATGGAATCGGAATTGAATAGTTTGTTTCAGTGATGAAATAGTTGAATCAGGCTATAAATGGTTGTGGTATCCATGCATGAGATCTTCCAGATCAACCATAGAGGAATATGTTAGTAGTAGAGAATTTCATGAGGCAACATCCCCCATCATTCAGAGGATCATCTAACCCTGTGCTAGCAGACGGGTGGATTAAAGCATAGAAGAAAAATTTTGATTTCATGGGGTGTTCATAACACCAAAAGTGTAGTCTTTCTATTTTTTATTTTTAAGGTAAAGCTTATTGGTGGTGGTCGATGGAGAAAAATATCAGGGATAGTGCGGAGATTTATGCTCTTGATTGGGATGAATTCCAAGGTATGTTACTTGAGAAATATTTTCCTAAGGTGGATCAACTTAGGATGGAAACAAATTCCTAGAATTGAGGAAGGAGGGTGACTCAGTGGTTGCTTATGATGAAAAATTAACTTGACTCGCAATGTGTGCTCTGAATATCATATAATATCTTGATAGTAAAATCAACAGTTTTTACTCATGATTAAATCCAAAGTATCGAAGGGATTTATCTTCTCGTGAGTTCAAAAGTTATGAAAAACTTTTTTGTTGTGAGGAGAAGGTGGAAATGGAGTTTTCCAATGATTAGATGTTCTTCTAAAAACAACCGAATAAGAGGTTGAGGTGGAAGAAGAAAGAGAATAACTCTTCAAAAAAGTCTAATGGTAAGAAACTTATGTTTATAGTTTGTGAAAATTGTGGTAAAAACATAATGGGGAATGTCTTTTGAATTCTGGTAAGTGCTACTGAAGTGGTAAAATGGGATATAAGGCATGTAATTTCACTGAAAAGGATCAAGGTAATGGTAACACAAAATTGGATTTACAGTCAGTAAAATGTTTCAAGCGCAATGAAATGGTTCATTATGAAAATGGGTATCCAACGAAGAACTCAACTGAGGTAAAGCAGCCAGACTATAAGCAGAATGGGGTGGTGAAATCCTTTTCAACTACTTCAGTAGATGTTGGGTCATCTAATGAAGTCGTATCAGGTACAGTATTTATTTGTTCAGATTATGCCAACGTATTGTTTGATTCAGGGTCTACACATTCATTCATTTCTGAGAAATTTTCTAGTAAATTGGGAATTCCATCTCATTATATGAATTCGGAACTTATGGTAAAAACACATGGAGGAAATATTGGGACAATAAAAAATTATAAGAACCTTCTTGTCCTTGTGTGCGAGAAGAATCTACCTGAAAGTCTTACTGTTTTGTCTATATTAGAGTTTGATGTTATTTTGGGTATGGATTGGCTTTCTGTTAATCATGTTAAGATTGACTGCAGAGCTAAAGAGGTTTCTTTTCAAAAATATTTTCATTTTGTGTACAAGAATGAACCCTTACTTTTGATAACATATCAGGAAGATTAGAAACTAGTAAAAGATGGAAATGAGTGTTACCTTGCACATATTGTTGAAAATAAAGAATGTTTTGAGATTAATGATGCGCAAGTGGTAAATGAGTACCTTTATATTTTTTCTAATGAGTTTCCTGGTATTATACCTGATCAGGAAGGTGAATTTACTGTTGACTTAGTACCCGTTGCTAAACCAATTTCAAAACCCCTTATTGAATGGCACAAATTGAACTTTTAGAGTTAAATAAGAAATTCCAGGCATTATTAGATAAAGGCTTCATTCGACCTAGCACATCACCATGGTTTGATCCTGTCTTATTTGTTAAAAAAACATTGTTCAATGAGACTTTGCATGATTATAGAGAATTTAATAACATCATTGTTAAGAAAAAGTATCATTTGCCTCATATCGATGATTTGTTTGATCAGCTCTAGGGAGCTCAGTACTTTTCAAATATTGATCTGAGGTCGGGGTACCATCAGTTTAAAGTAAAGGAAGTAGACATTCCGAAGACCACGTTTCATACTAGATATGGACATTATGAATTTTTAGTTATGCCTTTTGGGTTAAACAATGCCCCTACTGTATTCATGGATCTTATGAATAGAATTTTCCATGAGTTCTTGGATAATTTTCTGGTTTTGTTCATTAATGATATTTCATTTTTTTCTAAAAGTAAAGAGCAGCATGAAAGTCATTTAAGGGTTGTCTTTCAAACCATAAAAGAAAAGAAAATGTATGGGAAATTCAGCAAGTGTGAGTTTTGGTTATAACAAATTTCATTCCTGGGTCACATTGTTTCAAAAAATGGCATAACTATTGATCCTTCTAAAACAAAATTTGTTGATGAATGTCCAAGACCCACAAATATAACTGAGATTCATAGTTTTCTTGGTTTGGCAGGTTATTATCAAAGGTTTGTTAAAAAAGTTTCAAGGTTATCTATTCCAATGACTAAGTTAACTCGAAAAGGTGTTAAGTTCCTATGGACAAAAGAATGTGGTGTTGTTTTCAAGAATTGAAAAGAAGATTGGTGAATGCTCTAGTTTTGGCCCTGCCTTCCAGAAATGGTGAGTTTGTTATCTATAGTGATGCATCATTGAAATGACTTAGTTGTGTCCTTATGCAGAATGATCAGGTAATTGCTTATTCTTCACGTCAGTTGAAACCTCATGAGTTAAATTACCCTACACATGATTTGGAATTTTCTGTTGTTGTTTTTGCTTTAAAAATTTGGAGGCATCATTTTTATGGAGTGAAATGTAAAATATATACTGACCACAAAAGTTTGAAGTATATATTCACTCCAAAATAATTGAACATGTGATAGAGGAGATGGTTTGAATTAATCAAGGATTATGATTGCACAATCCATTACCATCCAGGAAAGGAAAATAAAGTGGCTAATGCTTTGAGTCGAAAAAGTAATGCTTCACTAACCATGCTACATTTGAAACGAGATCCTATAATTTTTTATTTGATGAACTTTGGCATAGAAGTTGTTAGTGAAGGAAATTATTTTGTTTTGTTTCGGGTGTCATTGGAATCATCTCTATTAGATATAATTAACCAATTTCATAATGAAGACAGTGAGTTACAGAAAAAGGTAGAGTTGGTTCAGAAGGGAAAGTTTCCTAAATTTAACATTGATAATGATTGTGTTTTCAAGTTTGCGAAAAGATTACGCATGCCTTGTGAATCACTATTGAAGAATGAGTTGTTATGTGAAGCTCATAGTTCCCCGTTTTCAATTCATCCTGGCAGTACTAAGATGTATAGGGATCTTCGGGAGTATTACTGGTGGGATGGAATGAAAAGATATATTGATGATTTTACTGTGAAGTTTTTGACTTGTCAGCAGGTTAATGTATAGTGGCAGTTACCGAAAGGGATGCCTCAGTCTTTACTGATGCCAGAGTGGAAATGTGAAAATATATCTATGGAATTAATTGTAGGATTACCAAATACATCTAGAGGTAAAATGAAATCTGGGTTATTATTGATCGATTGAATAAATCTGCTCATTTCTTTCCTATTCGAGATAATTTGTCTCTAGATCAACTTTCTCAGTTGTATGTTAAAAAGATAGTCAGGTTTCCTGGTGTTCCCCTCTCCATTTTATCTGATTGTTATCTCAGGTTTACTTCTAACTTTTGGAGAGGCCTTCAGAAGTCGTTGGGTATTGAATTAAATTTTAGTATAGCTTTTCATCCTTGATCAAATGGGCAGTCAGAATGAATAATTCATACCTTGGAGGATATGCTATGATCTTGTTCCCTGGATTACCAGGGAATTTGAGACCAATATATTTCTTTGGTTGAATTTTTATATAATAACAGTTTTCATTCCAGTATAAAGATGGCTTCATTTGAGGCATTATTTGGAAAGCATTGTCAAACTCTAGCTTTTTGGGATGATGTAGGTGAAAGAAAGATGATGGGACCTGAATTTGTAGAGGAGATGGTAGAAAATTTTCAGTTGATTCAGAAGAACATGAGAGTATCTCAGAGCGGGCAGAAAAGCAATGTGGATAACTGGAGGAAGGATATATCTTTCGAGGTAGGTGATCATTTCTTTCTTATAGTTTCTCTGTGGAATGTGTGATGCGTTTTGGTAAGAAGGGAAAGTTGAGTTCGAGTTTCATTGGACCTTATGGAATCCTAGAGAAAGTTAGAGCAGTTACGTACAGAGTGGCTTTACCCCCATTTTTATCTCAGGTACACAATGTTTTTCATGTTTCAATGTTGAGAAAGTATATGCCAAATCCATCTCATGTTTTAAGCCTAGAGGTAGTTCAACTGGAAGAGAATCTCTCCTATGAGGAACAACCAGTCCAAATTCTTGACCATAGAGAGAAAGTGTTGCGTAATAAGTTAATTGTTCTGGTAACTGTTTTGTGGAAAAACCATATTGTTGAAGAGGCAAAGTGGGAATCTGAAAATGTTATGAGGGATAAATACCCCCACTTATTTGATAAGTGAATAAATGTTTTGAGGACATAATTCCTAAAAGGGGGGAAGCATTTAACATCCCATGTAAATAAATAATAATACATTTGAATGTTTATTATTATTTTGGAATTAAATATTAATTTTACTTTAAAGGGGATTCTATGTTTAATAGCGTACCCAATACGCAACAACGGGTTTCTTTGAAATCTTACATTGCACACTAATAATATAATATTATTATTTTAAATGGTAGTTAACGCCTAGCCATTGTATCAGAGGGAATGAATAGAAATAACTACAATATGATTATACAAGTTTGTTAAATGTTTTTACATTTATCTAATAAAAGTTAGAGGTTTAAAATGTGAATGAATCTAAGCATAAATACTCTAATATTCTTTAGAAGGTTGATTTACCGCCTTTTAATGTAAAACCATCTTTAAAACTATTTTTTCATCTTTACATGTTCTATTTGACAAAATAAAATTCTACATTATATTCGGGACATCAAAATTTACTTTGGGTAAATTTTTTGGTATTTTTATGAAAAATTTCATTTTTTAATGAATAGTGAAAAATACTGTATTTTAATTCAAAAGTGCATTTTAATCTAATTTATTTTTATGGTTAGATTATCTTTTTAATTTGTTATAAAGTGTAATTAGAATATATGTTTTCTAGTTAATCCATTTTTGGACATAGGAATTAATTTCACATTGAAATTGGACATAAACAAGGGTCAATCTTTTGATAGTTAATATTTCTTAAAAAACTCTTTTTGTTTTGAAAGCGGGAATTAATTTTAAATTAATTTCTACCACTTATGTGTTTTGAATTTAAAAAAATGGATTCCATATTTGGAATTATTAGGTACAAATTGTGTAAATAGGTACCTTTTATTTTTAGAGATTTTAAATATTTACTTCAGTAAATATTTTATTTACAATGATTAAAAGGTAAATATAGTAAATAAGGGAAAAATATAATATTATAATAATATTAAATTACCTTAACATGTGTACTAATCCTATTTTATGTTACATATCCGACCATTTTCATCCTTCGGTCAAATTTAGGACCTCATGGAGCCACATGGATGTAATAATGACACTTTATATTAATTAATTTAAAGTAAAAACAATAATGACATAAACAAATTGCATTTAGTAAATAAATTTTTACCTTGTGATATATAAGTTATATTTTCAACAATAAATATTATTTGGAAAGATAAAATGATTTCCTACATCATGGTATTTTTTTATAATTTTTGGACATCAAATAAATTAAATTTTTTATGACACAATAATGATGCAATATTTACCTCATTAATAAATTATTTAAATAAATAAGACTATAAATATTAAAACAATATCCAAAACCTGTCCAATTATTATTGGATGATTTTACTTATACCATGATACATCTTAAATTCTAATTTAATGATTATTTGTCCTTTTTAAACCTAAGATTATTTTATAATAAAATAATTGTTTCAAACTTTTCTAAAGAGACCCTCCTATCCCTTATAAAAATCCCTAACTTCATACCCATTTATCACACTTATCAAGCCTTTGGCTCATACAAACTCTGCTAAAATAATCTTCCAAGATCCCTCTCTTCATCCTAGAATCTTTCCCTTAGGCAGAAAGCACTTCAAGAATCCATTTTGGTTCAAACCAAAGGGAGTTAGATGATTTAAAGGTAACATCTTCTCTTAAGTTGTTTTGTTTTATTTTATTTTTCCAACCCCTTAAACTCTTTTTATTCCTTTATTTTATACCAACACCAGTATCCTAAATATAATAGGATGTTGTTATGAGAATTATTCTAACTACACTTACACACACCTCTATCTAATGGTTGAAGAACATACTGTTTCTATGAATGGAAAACTAACGCCTCACGAAGAGATGATTGTTCAATTATCTCCTACCACCTATCAAGGTGGCCATTAAGATGGAATTTTATTTATATGGGATAGATATTATGTTTATATTTTCTTTATGCTTCTGTATTTTTCATTTATACCATACCTTTATGGTTTCCATAGTGGGTAAACGCGTAATTTCATTTGATGAAGTGTTGACTACCACCCCCATGAAGTGATATGACTCATTAATTCCATATGTGGGACATATATAGGATAGAGTTAATCGTATTATATATGATATTATACTGGAATTATAATATACCTATTTATATTTATCTTTTAATTCCATTAAATTAAGGAATAGAAATGAAATTATTGTTCATGCGTACGTACGGCTTACAGTCTCCATGAACGGTGCATTTCATTTCTTATCTTCAAATGTTATGTACTGTTATAAATACATATATATAAAAGATAAATATTATTTATATGATATCTAAATCATGAATATCATTCTGTAGATAATGGATTATTGATGACATGGACAACTTGTAAATATAAGGTGTTCATTTTTACTCAAGTACCAAATATCGACGAAACAACTGTTAAAAACTTAAATGATTACATAATTTTTATAACATGGTAATAATTTATATAAAAGGAATAATAAACTTGAAAAATTTTCTTATGAAAATATAAATTAACTTTAGTTTATTATTCATGAGATTAAATAATGATCGGTTCAAGTCAGACACGATGTATGGGGCTTCATCTCAATCCCCTTTCATTAAGGCATATTTTGTTTTATTCTAAACATTCTTTTATACGGTGTATAAATATCTTTGAATTTTAATTTCATTCAAAGGGAATCTTTTCCTATGAGTAGTTTTACTAAATGAAAAAAAATAATGCTTCTTTTTAATGTAAGTGGTGACAATGACATTTTCTGCCACCACGATTATTATTTGATCTTTGGCTTCCTTAACAAGACGAGATGTTTTTGAAAGGAAAATAAATACCATATAATCTTTTATGTATTTTGGTATTGAATATGGTTTTGATAATGGATTTTTTATGTAAATATATTTACATGGTATATTTTGATTAGAATGTAGAAATTATATCTTTCCTTTATGTTTATTTTATGTGTTCTTGGGGATTTTTTATGTATACGGGTGGTTCCATGATAAACCGAGGGCGGGTGAGCCAGAGATAGCTCTCCAATGCATTAGGTAACGTGACAGAGGTAAACGTGAATGTTTCTCCTAAGAGATTTATGTAATATACTATGATGGGTATTCCAAATGTAACTCCCTACAAATCTGTGATATCTAATATGTAAGTATGATATGGATTCCACAAGTTACCTTTATGATTTATGTTTTCTATGTGTTATTGATTAATATTATGATTTCATGAGGTATGTTAAAGAAATTATGTTATGTATGTAATGATGAACTAAGGTTTTCATTCTTTGTTTTATAACCATTACTGAGATTAGTATGCTCATCCCATTTTTTGAAATGTTTTTCACAAGACTTAAAGATGAATAGGGTCAAGGATGGGATCAAGGAAAATTCATGTTGTCTAAGACATGGAACTAGACATGAATCTTTTTTTCAAGAGTTTTTATTTTGTGAAAAAAATGGAAACTAAGTAGAAGTGTCTACTTTGTAATCTTTTGAGATGTAATAGTTACGTATTAATTCTATAAATCTCTAAACCACAAAGAATCCTCAATGTGAATTATTAATTTAATTCAATATTATGTAATGTTTTAAGGTCGGGTCCTTATACATGTAGTCAAAGGACATATATACATTTAACAACTATTGTTTAAGATGTATGTGGAGGATGGTCAGGGTGTGAACAATTGGATTTAATTTACTAAGGAAATAAATTTCAATTGAGGGATTGAAAAAAACAAAATTAAGTGTGAACAAAAACCAACTGATGCTTAGTGTATAACTAACATAAACAAAACCAGTCAGTTTACACAATTAAAAATCAAGGTTTTATTAACAAAATTTTTAGAATTTATTAGTGATAAATAAATTTAATCTTTCCAGTGATGATAAATTCAAGGGGATTTTATCAATTCTAAAAAAATAACTAATAAAAGAAATTTTATCACCACTGGAGTTAGCATTGATAAAATATAGGTTTTATCATAACTATTAAGGATACTAATGAAAGTAACTTTTATCAGCATTATTTATAGTGCTGATAAAATTCCTCAGCTACAATATTGTGTTTCTATATAAACAGAATACTACAGTAGATAAATAAATAAAACATAAATAAATTAAAAATAAATTACAAAAAAAATATATTACAAATATTTCAAAACATTACAATTACATTGATAGGTTAGTTACCTACATGTACCATTTTCAAAATAAACTCAAAAAAAATCCAACTCATACAAGATTAGGTGGCCCTATATTCTCATTCCCTTGGGACCCCATTATAATTGGGATTGATTACACTATCATTTTTCAAACATGTCATCCCCAACTCAAAGAAAAAAAGAATGTACTTGTTATAAAAATGATGGTTATTTTAGTTATACTATAAAGAAGAAAATAGAATTTAAATATGATACAGTAATACATAAATAAAAAATAAATAAAAAGTAAAATATAAATGATAAAAAACAATAAATAAATATAAAGATACCATAGTACATAATTAAACCATATTACAATGTAATATGACACTCTCAATGTGTTTTCTCTGTTTTGAGTATGTGATATGGTTTCAGTCATACTTCTCACACAACATGTCATATTAGCATGAAGTTAATAAAAACTTTTTGAAAATGGATAGTCGATAATTTTCATAATTAATTGTGATATTATAAACATGTTTTCTATATTTTGATAATATAACGCGTGTCTTGAACTATACTACCAATTTTAAAATTGAAAACACGTACTTTCAGTTACACCTACCACACCATGTTTCATATTGATGTGTGGTTAATTAATATATATAAAAAATTAATTATTTCTTTTATTATAAAGTATCTAAAAAATATAATCATGTTTTCTTAGTTTTGAGCATGTGGTGCATTTTTGAACTAAAACGACACTTTTAAATGAAAATGCACACATTTAGTTATACTATCCATACTGTGTATTATATTGATGTATTGATAAGTAATACACATGAAAAATGAATTCTTAATCCTTTTACTAAACTTATAAGATAATAAAAGCATGGTTTCTCTATTTTGAGTATGTGATGCATGTTTTGAACAAAAATGTCATTTTTAAATGTAAACACGCACTTTTAGTCATAAAATTCACATTGTATATCAAATTGATGATATGTTAATTCCTATATATAACCAATGAAATGTATATATTTTTCATAAAGTATCAATACAATGTGATTTTTTCTTCTTGATTTTGAGTATGTGATGTGTGTTTTGAACTAAAATGCCACTTATAAAAGAAAAAAATGCAATTTCAATCATATCGACCACATCGTGTGTCGGATTGATGTGTGGTTAATTATTACACATAAAAATTAAATTATCAATATTTTTAGTTAATTAACAAGAAAATTATAGAATTTTGTCTTATTTTTTAGTATATGTTGTGCATTTTGAACAAAAATGTCACTTTTAAATCAAAACACACACTTTTAGCTATAATAGTTGCACCATCTATCAGATTGCTATGAGGTCAAAAACTATATGTAAAAATTAAATTATTGATATCTATAGAAAATTATGAATACAATCCAAGAATGTTTTCTCAATTTTGAGTATGTGGAATGCATTTTGAACTAAAGTGGAACCTTAAATTGAAATCACACAGTTTCAATAATATCGACCACACCATGTGTCAGATTAATGGGCAGTTAATTCCTAAATTTTGAAAATTAAATATAGATGTTGTATATAAATTATAAATAAAACACAATCATTTTTTTATGGTTTTGAGTATTTGATGTGAATTTTGAACTAAAATATCACTTTTAAATGAAAACACACACTTTAAATCATAATTTCCACACTGTGTGTTGAATTGATGCTTGGTTAATTCATAAACATCAAAAATGAATTATCGATATTTTTTTAAAATTATCAAGATAATATAACTTTTTTCTTTGTTTTGAGTATGTGATGTGTGTTTTTAACAAAAATTTCACTTTTAAATGAAAACGTGAACTTTCAATCACACTAGTCATATCGTGTGTTGGATTGATGTGAGGTTAATCCCAACCGATCAAAAATGATTTATTAACATTTTTAATAATCTACAAAGAAAATAAGAGTTCATTTATCATTTTTATTTAGTATGCAACACCTATTTTGAACTAAAATGTCACTTTTTTAATAAAAACACACACTTTTAGTCCTAATAGACACATTTTTTGTCAAAATGATATGAGGTTAATTACTACACATTGAAAATTAATTATAGATCATTTTAATAAATTATAAAGACAATTTGAGTATGTTTTCCTAATTTTCAATTTGTGATGTTCATTTTGAACTAAAAAAACATTTCAATGAAAACATGAACTTTCAATCATAATGACCACGCCAAGTGTTGGATTGAAATGACGTTAATTCCTACACAACACAAATGAATTTATGATATTTTTACTAATTTTTAAAGAATATTTGAGAATTTTTTATTGGTATTGAGTATGTGATGTGAGTTTTGAACTAAAATTTCACTTTTAAATGAATACAATTAGTTTTAGTAATAATGGATACACTATGTTTCATATTGGAATGAAAATAATTCCTTTACTTCACAGATTAATTATTTATAATTTTTATAAAGTAAAAAATACAATACAATCAAAGTTTATTGGTTTTGAGTATGTCACGTGTTTTTTGAACTAAAATGTCACTTTTAAATGAAAACACACACTTTAGTCATAATGACCACATTGTGTTCTTGATTGATGTGAAGTTGATTTCCAAATTTCAAAAATAAATTATCAATATTATTATTAATTTATTCAGATGATTTGACTATTTTTCTTATTTTTTATAATGTGACACGTGTTTTAAACTAAAATTTAATTTTTAAACTGAAACAAGAACTTTCAATCATATCAGATACATAGTGTGTTTTAGTGACATGAGTTTCATTATTACACATCAAAAATGAATTATAAATTTTTTTCCTAAAGTTTCATAAAAATCCAATCATGTTTTCTTGATTTTGATATGTGTCATGTGTTTTGACCTAAAATGTCACTTTTAAATGAAAAAATTCACTTTTAGTCATAATGTATACACCATGTGTTGGATTGATAGGTGGTTAATTTATATACATCAAAAACTAATTATTTATATTTTTCCTAAATTATCAATATATTATGAGTGTGTTTGCTCAGTTTTGAGTATGCAACGGGTATTTTGAACTAAAATGTCATTTTTAAAATAAAAACATGCAATTTTAATCATACCAGTCACACCATATGTCATATTGATAATATATTAAATACTACATGACACAAATGAATTATAAATATATTTCTAAGATTTTCTAGGAAATCTGAGTAAGTTTCTTCAATTTTGAATATGTGATGCATGTTTTGAACTAAAGTATCACTTTTAAATGAAAACATGCACATTTATTCATAATGGTAACATAATGTGTTAGATTAATGTGAAATTTATTCATATGAGTCAAAAGGTAATTTATTATCTTTTTTATAAAGTATCAAGAAAATTTGAGTGTTTTTTGATCAATTTTGAGTATGTGATGCATGTTTTGAACTAAAATGTCACTATTAAACTAAAAACATGCACTTTCAGTCATACTGGTCACACCGTGTGTCAGATTTATGTGAGGTTAATTTATGAACATAAAAAATAATTATTTAGATTCACTTTTTCTACCTACAATTCCAATATGAGTGATTTATCTGTATATCATTCCTAACTAAAATATATTTTCATGAATCCTTATTCATTGATTTTAAGTGAACTCTTGTTTTTTACCCATTTTCATAAAAAATTAAACACTTGGAATATTTTATAATCCAAAACCCATATTTTTTTATGATCACAAATTATGACATATTTTTGTAAATTTAATTTTTATCCTTGGTACCAAATATATGCATCGCTTATACTATAAGAGTAACTCCACTATTTTACATCATACTATGTTCTTATTATTATTTTGTATAGAATGCATAATTTTTAATTACATGATAATTATAATATAATATATTTACAATTGGTCCTATAGCTATCTATATATGTCATTTTGAAGTTACATTAATATTTTCAAATAACTTTATAAAATATTTATCTTGAAACCATCTGATAACATATTGATTGTGTGTATTTGATATCTAACTTATAGACCATAATGGATTAAAATACCTAAGAATTAATTTATAAGTTTCAATATATGGTGAAACATAAATAATTTTATATAAAATATAAATGTGAGCTTACTCCTACTCTTTAATTGTAATTGTGAAAACTACTCTTTCAGAAATTCCTTCACCCACAAGGCACTCATTGTGAGGAGGTTTTGGGGACCAATGCTATCTACATTGGATATTTATTCATTAAATAATTAAATAGATTCCCAAATAATATAAAACTCTTTAATATAACCTTCTGGATGAATTAAATTTTTGATATACACTTCTAAAATCTTTATATATTATTAAATAGGCTGCATCCATCTATATTGTACATGAACACATAGTTAAATATCTCTAATCAAGTGAACTATTATATCAATGAATAATAACGGTAATAATATCTCCAATAAAAATAATTTCAAATAAATTTATATGTATATAGTTATAAACGTTATCAAGTATATAACTTTACTATATATATCTTTGAAAAGGAATAAAATCATGGTTAATGTGTGTCATATATTTTTAGGTAGAATATAACATAAATCCAAATGCCAAAAAAAAATCTTACATAAAAACATTAAAGTCATGTGATTTTAAGAACTTTAAATTAAAATAATCCATCAATATGATATTATTGACATTTAACAAATAACCCTTTGGAACCTTTACACCATTAAAGAAGTTTTAAATCTAAAATCACTCTTTCCTAGAAAGAGTGTAAGCCACTGAAGGAAGAAAAGTCTCTTTTCACCCTTCACTAGTTCCAAATATTCTTATATCCCCATATAAACCATTTCCAACAAATCCTTCACTCGATGTTTTTTTAGTGAATTTAGTAGCATTCCAATTACACTATAACAAACATTTTTTTCTATGTGCATGACATGAATAAAATGTATGACATAAAAAAATTACAATAGAGTAATTCATAAAAAATAAATCACTTTTTCCAACTTTTTTTAAATGTTATTCAAAAATATTTTACCATAAAATGTAACAATATCCTTTAATTTCTCAAACTATTCATTGCATGTTAATTGAGAAAGTGATGTTCCTTATTTTAAATTTCGATTGAATGATATTTTCCAAGATCAGTATTTATATCATCAGGGTAAAAAAAATTATATCCTAGAAACATCAGTGTTAAGGAATTTTTTAACCAAACTTAGTGTATTCCTTCTTCAAAAACAAGATTCCATAATATTCCTTTAATTTTATATCCAAAATATTTGACATAAACAAGAAAGTAATATATTATCCTAAATAACATGGATCTCAAGTCGAACTCTTAATTTTTATGATCATCATATAATGTAACACTTGAATACCACATAAATTTTAGATCTTATATCAATGGATGCAAATAATCATCAATATCATTACCAGGTTGTTTTGGTCCTGATATAAGAAGATACAACATAATTTATTTTCACTTCATGAATAAAAAAAGAAAGTTATAATTTACCTAAATAACCATCGATGTATTATCAATTATACTCTATATAACAGAAGTATTCAACGAATTTTTAGGTAGCACAATATGTAGTTTTGACAGATCATTTCTAAATTCAAGATACTCATGATTATTTTTCTTCCATTGAGGAGAGTTCGTTGGGTGAAAATGTTTCCCATATTGAATTCATGTATTTGTGTGACATGTTAATTAACTTATAGTCTCATAACTTCTATATAGTAATCTAAAACATGTAATTCTTATAATTTACTATAAAACTTTTGAAGGACTTGATTCATATTTCTTTTATCAATATACATCACACTTAATAAATTTTCTATGTGATTAATGGTTATTATGAAACATTATACGGTCAATTGAATAAGAATTTATTATTTTATATATCATACCCATTGAATATAGAATTTTTCTAGTGTCATACATTATACAAGGAATATTATTATATTTTGGTAACAAGTCATTCATTAGAAAAATTATTTTTGTAAAGCTGGTGTCTCTCCATCCATTTCCATATTTAAAATTATATAGCTTCAGTATAGCCGACAATTTTGTATATTTAGTAAAACTAATATACCATAGAATCTTTTTCATCTTTTTAACTACAAAAACAACTTTGGATAATCAAAAATTTATCCTTAAACTTCCATTATCAATTCCTCATTTATATCAGGATCATTGTTTACAGTTTTACTGATATCAGAAGATCCATAAGTTGTAGTGTTATCCCAGTTACTAGATACATTTCACTTTTCCCAATGTATAGTCTAATATTTATAATTTAGATATATTTCATTATAGATCAAGTGTTATTACAAATCATCTGGATAATTTCTTCAACAATAACAACAATATAAACATATAAAAATTATTTGAGAAGGTCCATTTTCATGCTCAAATGCAAAACTTGATGAAATCATTAAACCCACCCTCATACACTTTTATCATATTATTATAATTCATATCTTTTTTATTAATATTCATTCCATTTGGATAAAAAATATTCATATTTAATAAAATAAACATAAGGTATGCATATATTGTATTATTTTTTCTATGCATAAATTATATAAAGTAAAAAAATTAAAAAATATAATTATAAATTATAGTACATATATATGGTAGAGTGTTAGTATATCCCACTCCATTTTAAAATAAAATAATGAGATTTTATTTATTATTTTCATGAATATTTTTATACTTCAGGATAAATGGTTTAAATGTAATTTTACATGAACCTATGTGACGGTTTTCAATTTATACTTTCTTTCTTTAAATTGTTTATTTAGAAACTTTTGGAAAGTAGGTTTTTGGTAAAAAAATCATTCATATTAATGTTTTATTTGATTAAGTAAATTATATAATGTCATAAAGGTTTTTTTATTTTTTTTGGTTATTATATCCTTATATGTTCTTATATATATTTTAGAATTTGTTAAAGTATTTATGTATATGAATAAGTTTTTTACATTATGATTTTATTCTTGGTTTCTTGTGTAAGGTCCACTAGTCGTGATTTATTGTTGTAAAATTTTATGTTCCATGAACTTGACATGTGTTCTAGTGTTTATTGATTTCCTACATGCTTCCATTTATATAGTTTCACGCTTAAAAAATCTACATGATCCAATTTCTTTTAAGATACATAAAGGAATATTTTTTTTCACATTCATCTTATATAACTTAATTTTATTTTGATCATGTAAAACAAATTTTTAAATTTATTATACCTATAATCAATAAATAAATTTAGTTTTGGATTTATATTTATTTTTTGTTATATTGAGTCATTTTAATAAACTTTACTTTAGTTTGAAAAGATAAAATATTACTAGTGTAAATATACCTTATTTAGGAACTTGCTTTTATACATTTTTATAAATTACAAAGTATCTAAATTATTAACATTAAAAATTGAATGGATTATATGTCATTGAGAAATAATTAACCTTTATTAAGAATTGAATCGATAATGAGATAATGTCTAGGATGAACCAACTGAAAAGGAATGATTTAGTTCTTATAGTTAATGGTTTTCATTAACTATATTTTTCCCCTAAACTATAATTAAACATTTATAAATACTAATAGTGTTTATTTTAATAAATATTTGAGTATGGAATTGTTTTTAAATAAATTCATAAAAAAATTCATTTTATTCTTAGTGAATTAATAGCCTTGGGTAACTTATTTCTTTAAAATGTTTTATTTCACACTCAATTTACACCCTAAACTAAATGGATTTCATTTATATAGTAAAAATTTAATGTGTAAATATTTCTACTCTTTAAATATGGGAAACATGGATAGACCTTAACATAATATGGAAACTTTTCTTTAGTAATTTTTTTTTCTAAATTAATTTTCAAATATAAGAAACATATTTAGATAAGGAGCTTTTTATTTTATACTTATATATCATAAATGATGTTTATTACATGTCTTTTTTTTTATTTATATGGTTAATGGTATGCATTGGTTATGTAGTTGGGGGCTTACCTGAGTGGTAAATTCAACCGGTATTCCTGCATTGAACCTAGGTTCAAAATCGGGGGGAGGTATATTTTTGTGGTGTTGTATCATTATAAAAGAATTATAGCAGTGTGGGTACTATACTGGTGTACTATAGTGGTGGTATTATTTATCAAAAAATGTATTTTGAGGCAGGTATTAGGCCTTAGATCCACAAGGCCCGTAGGAAATCATTGTCCTTCATGCCATAGGGCTTCTGGGCCATCATTTGAGGGCCTTTGGGCTATCTACAACAACTTATACTAGTGGATGAAATGGTATGATGAGTTCAATGATAAAGAAAGAGGTTTCTTGACTATATATGAGTCCAACCATTAGTAGCATTAAATGGATTTCATAGCACACCCATAGCCTCAGTATGGGGTAGAGATGGATAACTACAGACATAATGTCGGGGAATTGGGCTAGTGGGTGGTAGGATGGCAGCAGCGTTTACTATATCTTAGGTCCTTATTCCTTTGGGACTTAATTCATGTAATTCAGGGCCTTTAGGCCATTTATTATGGGGATTTTGTGCCATGTAAGGTTTCCCTCTCAGCCTAGTTAAAATTTTCATTTATTCAAAAAATAAAATCAAAATGGATTTTGAAGGTATGTATACAATGGTTATGATCAATTATATACTCAATACCTTACTTGGTTCACTATTAGTATGAAAACATCATCAAAAAAATCCAAATATGCCCATTTGGGAATATTATACATGGTTTAAACATGAATTACAAGTTTTGAATCCATGTATAACTCAAACTAACATATAACCATCAAACATTATAAAATTAATTTAGAATAAAAAAATCCATGAAAAACAAACTAAGAAAACATATCCTAAATAAAAAAAAATTCTAAACTACTTAAATAAAACCAAAATTCATCGCAATCCATTATCACACAACTAAAGAAATTAGGTGTGAAAATAATATACTTTTGAATTAAAATGAAAACAAAATGAAACCTTGAACAAACAAAAATAAAATTCCTCTCATGAAAACTAATTAAATATTAATAACATTTCTAGTAGAAAACTATGAATTTAAAAAAAGATACCATTTTTAAAATACACCAAAACTAAACATGGAATTATTATGTAAAAATCATTCCCCTTAAAATACTTACATACAAAAAACTCTAAACCAACTACCACATTCAAACCTTCCCAAAGAAACTATGATTTTGTGTTTAATATTACCATTTTAAATGTCTTCATTGAAAACAAATCTACCCAGAAACCAACCAATATAAAATTTCAAGTATAAATTCATGTCTATAATACTTTGTGACGTTTTTCATAAAAAAATAAAAATAAATCACCAAAAAAATAAAATATATAAATGATTATCATGAGTGTGGTGTGACAATGTGTGGAATTATCTTACATGAATAAAAATCCAAAATAACACCAAAATAACACATCATGATTGGAGGGGATTGTATGCCTTCTATTTTGGAAGTTCAATTGTTCATAAAATGGAACAAAGGGTGTGGAAGGGTATATATTTCACAATAGCTTGAAAGAAAGGTCCGATTAGCAGTAGAGTCAGGGTTCCTTTATAAAGATATAAAAGGATTTATCTGTGATAAAATCATAAGTGATCCTAAAAGAGACTTTTATCAGGGATACTTTAATGCTGATAAAGTTGGTCTATATGTGCAATAAGGTTAGTGATGAAAAAATCTTGATATGTAAGGGTAACCACCTAACATGTATGGGTTAACCCTTACATGCCATACCTATATTAGCACAAATTTGGGCACTAATATAGGTAGATTTATCAGCTCCATGGTTTGTGTCAATAAAGGGAAAAATATTATTATTTATATATATCAATAAATATCTTTTAAAATATATTATTAATTATATAAATGTATAATTATCTTCATAAATAATTATATATATACATATAAAAAGATAAATCCCAATGATAAATGTATATAATATTAATATTTCAATAAATGTATATAAAATTAATAATATTATATATATAATAAGTATTAATTATATTTAATTAATAGTAGTTATATTTATAATAATATTATAAATTATTTAAATGAATAATTATTATAGGATAAATAAAAATGTGCAGTTGTATTTATAAAAATTAACTGTATTTTATTTAAATAAATAATAAATATAATATATTTTACTAATTAAATATAAATAGTAAATTTATTATCAATTGTATTTAAAAAATATTCAAAAAAAATTATATTTAAATTAAATTTATTTTAAAAAATAAAATATATAATTGTTGTTTTTTATGAAAAATATTAAAATGCATCACCATATATATATATGTATGTATGTATGTATGTTTGTTTGTATATTTCTTTATAAAAATGTATTATTTACACTTAAATTATATTAATTATTAACATTAGAAATAATGACTTTTATATAATAATGTTATTAATAATGTTTATAAAATATGAATATTTCTATAGAAAATTATTGAACACAATTTAAGTTAATTAAAGCTATAATTTCATTACAGTATAATATATTGATATTATATTCTAACTACACACACTGCAAATGTATACATATGATTGTGTCTATGTATGTATGTATGTATGTATGTATGTATGAATGTATGTATGTATGTATGTATGTATGTATGTATGTATGTATGTATGTATGTATGTATGTATGTATGTATGCATGCATGTATGTATGTATGTATGTATGTATGTATGCATGCATATACTATACATATACAATTTTTTTGAAGTCATACATAATATTAATTAATATAGCTATATAAATATTAATACATACTAATTATACATTTTCTGTGGTTTTTTTATAATTACTAATTATATAAAATGTATATAATATTAATAATATAATGTATAATAAATATTAATAATAATTAAATCTATTTAAATATTATAAGTTACGTTTTTTAAAACATTATTAATTATATAAATGAATAAATATTTTACTCTAAATAAAAACGTATAGTTATATTTATAAATATTATAATTGTGTTTTATTTAAATAAAAAACGTTTTTAATACATTTTACTAGTTAAAATAAATATTAAATTTACTATCATTTGTATTTAAAAAAATATATTTTTTATTTTTTATATTTAAATTATTATTTTTCAAAATATATTATATATATACATATATTTATTTATTATTAAAATGCATATATAATAATAAATATTTTCATATAAAATTACACCAATTATATTTTGATAAATTTAAATATTGATATTTAAAATAATGATATGTATATAAAAAATAATAATAATATTTAAATATGAAAATTTTCTTTATAATTATTTTTTTATAAATATAATGTTCAATTTTCTAGTTCATTTGATTAAATTAATGATATTATTTTCATTAAAAATAAATTTATATTGATAAATATATAGATTCTAACTATATATTGTTATATAATATACATATATATTATTATCTAGACTCATATGTGAGATTGTGTGTATGTATATTTATATATAAATATATATATTGTGATGTGGTATGTGAAAGTGAAAAACCAAAAGTTTGTATCTATATAAATATTTTCATTATTTTTCATAAAATTAATTTGTTATAAATATAAATTTCAATTTTTTAATTCATTTGATTAAGTTAATGATATTATTTTCATTGTAAATAAATCAATATTGATAATTATGTATTGTCTAACTCGCTCTATATATATACATCTAATAAATTACAAATACATATATATATATATACACCCAAAAAGGTGAGAACCATGGATTGAAATCCATGGTCCTGAAAGTGTGTGTCTAGACCTATATATATATATATAAACTCTTATCAATGCTAAAATTATAATTAATAAATATTAACTTCAAATTACCCTCTTTATTCCGATATAAATGTGTGCTAAAGAACCCAATAACATGTGTGAGTGTGTGTGTGATAGGTGAACTCAACATATACATGTATCCATATACAATGCATATATAATATTAATTTTATTGTAATTAATATAAAAATCAAACTATATTTAATTACTAATATATAAAATATTCTTATATTGATTAATATTATTATATAAACATTAAAAATAACTAATTATAAAAATATATATAATATTAGTAGTATAATACATAAAAAATACTAATAATTATAAATTTTATTTAAATATTATTAGTTATATTTTCAAAAATATTATTAATTATATAAATGGATAAACATTTTATATTAAATAAAAATGTATAGTTATATTTATAAACATGATAATTGTATTATACTTAAATACAAAATATTTTCAATGCATTTTACTATTTAAGATAAATATTAAACTTATCTATAAATTATATTTATAAAATTATTCATTATTTTTTATATTTAAACTAAAACTTCTAAAAAAAGTAGACATTACTTATATATATTATTAAAATTCATATATATATATTTCTGTATATCTGTATTTTTATATAAAATTGCATAAATTAAATTTTAATAAAATTAAATAGCGGTACTATAAATGATGAAATATATATATTAATATAATTATTAATATTTAAATATAATAAATTTCTATATAATTAATTATTTATAGTTAAAGTTCAATTTTTTAATTTATTTATTTAAATTAAAGTTATTTTTTCTCTGAAATATAAATTTATATTGATAATTATATGTATTATAACTATAATATATATATATATTATACATATATATTATTATCTAGATCCAAATGTGTATGAATATGTATATATATATATGCACCCAATGAGATATGTTAAATTGAAAAACCAAAAGTGTGTGTGTGTGTGTGTGTGTCATATATAATCTTTAATTTAATATTTTATAAGATAAATATTATATTAGGGATAGTATTATCATAGATAAATGACAATTTTTATTGTCACTCATTTTTAGAACTGATAAAATCCATCACTTTATTTCAACATATCTATAGTAGTGTTATATCAATTATAATCGGTTTAGATTGATTAATAAAACATGGAGAAAATTATATAATTCAAGAGTGATTCATAAAAAGGATAAAATCCTAAACTTTTGTAGCCAAATATTTTAAGTTAATATGAATATCATAGTAAAATAAAATATTAAGAGAGATAGAGAGAAGATCTTTGAAAAAAAATATTATTTCAATATTAAAATAAATGAAATAGTTTTATAAACAATCAATTCAACAACATGGAAAGGATTTAAAGACATTGAGACCAACATTTAATGTATTTTAATGACTTATATTCATTTGACCATTTCATATATTCATCATATTTCATTATAATGAAAAATAAACCATGTTTTATGTTATATTCAACTTTGATCATGGTAAAATAATCATCACTTCCACTTTCATCAGTGGTTTAAATACTTTATTTAAATTTTTTGTTTTGATTAAGAATTTTTAACATGGATTAAGGTTAAAAAAACTAAACTAAACATAAAAACAAAATTTTATAAAATTTATCTACCAACTTCAACCCATTAACTAATTTAAACTAACTTTTATCAGTTTTAGTTACTCCGGTTCAGTCAGTTTGGGTTGAATTAATTAATCTCATGCACCATTAGAGGAGGGGGAGTTAAGATGCATGGTGTTCTCATTAAATGGATCCAATGAAGTACCCAACTATGGTGACCTATACCTTCTCAAAGGCATCATCAAAGACTAATGGGGGTAAATGGATTTTCATGATTCTTGTAGATAAATAACCCATATGGGTTTTTCCCATAACTATTTGAGAATTGAAATTAGTTTTATATTTTTTATCAACCAAAGAAGTATGTGTTACATTTTTTTCAATCATAGAGTTGTTATCAAATACAGATTTTTTTCCATCACTTTGTAAAGATATAATAAAGATGAATTCAATGGTGGGGTTTTCATTGGTAGGGAAATGAGGTATGCTTGGAGTTATTATTTATAAAGGTATTTGGAAGAAGATATTAAAGTTCTATATAAAGGATAAATATCACACTGCAACCCATCATTCATTCCTTAATATTTTTACTATTATAATTTATTATTCTATATTCATTTGGTTGATTTCACTATGGTTGAGGATAACACAATGAATTTTTTTTACATAATAGCAACCATGGTATAATCTTTCCATAGTAGGAGGATAACATCTTTACATGGATATAGAATAAATTCAGTGGCTTTGGAAATATTTTTTTCGTTATGTCGTTAGTATAGTATTCAGACTATAGTGATGTTATGTAATATTAAATGATAAATGTTGGTTGGAAGTTACATCATGGTAGTTGTGTCTGTGTGATGAAGTAAAAGAGGTGGAGTTATGCTGGTCTATATAAAATGTGGGTCTTGGGTCATGATTTAAGGTTATATCATGGCATATTAGTCAATGATATTTTCCTTAAATATCTCCATGTATTGAATGTATGAGTATGATATGTGATTCACGTAACTAAAGGTCAATTCACTACAATAACATTAATCATGCAAAGGTGATTCCAAAATTATCATAAGGCCATTTTTAGAATTTTTTTGTAGAGGTATCCATTGTGTCATTATGTTTCTTACCATGTAGTGATGGGGTTGGGAAAAACATATTTCTAAAAATTCAAATTTCCTATATTTTAATAATTTTATGTGATTTTTTTAAGGGGTTTAACTTGATATTTTTAGAGGATTTTTAAGGCCTACTTATGGATTAAACTTTTTGGTTTAGTTTATAGAAAATCATGGAGAGAAATCTAGAAACCCTTTAAAGAATGAAAAAGGTGATATTTTATAAAGAGTTTTCAATTAATAAAATGAAATATTTTATGGAATATTTTTTCTGTAGAACATTGAATATTATGAGGCATTAAACATAGTAGAACATTGATATTTGATGAAATTTTGAGGTTTTGTAAATAAGAAAAAGAAATTATAGGGATCTATCTATGAACAAGATTTTTTTGGTTAATTATGGAAATTTATTGGTATTACTTTGCATGGAATTAATTTTTGACCAAAGAGAGAATTTTTTTCCAAATTTTAGGTAAGAATGAAATATTTGAGATCTAGTCATGATGTAATATTTAATTAGAAATTTTTATAGAAATTTATGGAGGATCCATGGAAGAAAAAAATAAATTTTATGGAGTTTTTTTTCATTAATGAATTTTATATTTATATAATATTAAGTTAATTATAGAAATTAAATGTGGCTTAATGGATTTCCATAATACCGTCACTTGATTCTAGGATATAGACAAATATTCTCATCATAATCATTGAAAAATAAATATCTAAATCAAGGGTAATAAAGATAATTTCTATTGTATAAAGAAAAGAAGATTTAAAAGAAGAAATTATAGAGATATTTATCTATATAATTAAGAGGTGATTGTTATTATGATAATATGTAGGAATATAAAAAATCTAAATTAATATAAAAAAACATAATTCCAAAAATAGAGAGGATGAAAAAGTGGGTGAACTCATTAAAGATATTTTCCAAAGAAGAAGGTGTTTCATAGAGTCTTATTTAAGATCTTTTTATGGAAGGAGGTGTTGTGTTCATGGTGGTATTCACAACATTCTTATGAAATATTAGTAGTAGGTAGGTATCAATGAGAACCTTATTATACATGGTTCACTATAGCAGTAGTGATGTTGTATCATCTTAACTTTTATTCCAAAGTTATTTTCCTTTCATGAGCGGTTAGAATATAGAGAGGGTGTGGTAGTGACCATTGGGAGTTAGGATACTATAACTAAATCATTATAAAGAGAGTGATCCTAGACTTAGAGTGACATTTCGTAAAACCACCACTAAAATGTGTATTTGTTAGATTCTAGTGCATCAACATAATACAGTTTTATGTTCCTCATATTAGCCTAGTACAGGTAATCCAATTAAAATTTGTATTTCTTGTGTGCATATTTCACTTACTCTTTTCAAGAAAATATTTTTTTTAATAGGAAATTAAAATTATATTAAATAAAATATAAGTGGAATAAAAATAAGATAATCATTGAAGGAATACCTTTAGATTAACCCTATTAAAAATGAGATTAAGATCATTTTAGGTGGTTTGAGTTTGATTATTTTTTGGTTTAAATTGGAATAATTTTAATACTCTAATTCACCCTCACCCCCCCTCAAGGTATCTCTCATTAATAACCCTTATAGAGTAAAAGATTAGTACTGTAGAATAGATTTTTCATGTTGGATTTTTTTTGAATATATCTGATTGTTATATAGTGTTATGTTTTATTTTTTTATTTTATGCCTTTACAATTTTTTGGTAACATAAAAAATGAAATAATCACTAAAATAAAATATCAAAATAGATTACACATATTGAAATAGTTTATAGTGATATAAAGATTAATTTAAAATATCATAGCTTCCCCCAATGTCATGGTATGAATTAATTTGATTATAAATCTATTTATTCATTCAATGATGGTGTAGTATTAACTGATGATCCAGATATCATAGGTGATTTTTAGTCTATTGATATTTAATAGATATCAAAAAAAATAAAATGTTGTAAGCTTTCCACTTATATGAATAGAAAAATATATTACTTCAAGAAGAAGTCTTGAAGTTCATAATGATAAATGTGCTGCATGAGATTCATGTTGGAGGACTAAATATTGAGATAAAAAGGTTAAATATCATGAAACAAATGTCGGTTTAAGTGTTTATTTATCTAAGGGAAAGAATAATATCTAATCCAATGAATTTGAAGAGATATCCTCAAAGATGAAAATTCCTAAAACGTTTTTCAAGGATAAGGCCCTCGTTGTAAAATAAGTTCAAATTTTCAAGGCTAAGAAGGATGGAATTTCTACACACATGTCAAAATTGGTTGAGGAGATTCAATGGTTGAAATAAAATAATGTGAGCCTTAAGGGTTCCATTGCTCAGATTAATACCAAATATGAGAGAACAGAGTAACATGCTAGATGATATTTCCTATGAAATGGAAAATGATTATTTCAAGAGAATATGATCAAGGAATACATGAATTATCAACTTTAATTATGAAACAAAAAAGATACATTAACTTTAAGAGGATTTGATCTGGGTAAATAATTAAGTTGAACAAAAAATCTAAAGGTAATCCTATTTTAAAAGATTCTTTACATTTTTTTTGTTTATCCCTTGATAGTTGATGATGAGATGATGATAGATTAAGGTAAGTCTAAAGAGAAGAATGAAACATTATTGATGATATAAAGGTAATATTATATGGGAAAACCTAATATTGGATTTGATTGATCCCCTCTAAATTTTAATATGGAAAAACTGTGGGAATTCCTATGAAAAGAAAAAATAGTGGATATAATGAAATCATATTCAATAAGTTCCCTATATGATATAAGTACAAAAGAATTAGTTTCAAGAAAAGGTATGGACACATGTTATTTAATTTTTTAATGCATTATCTTGTTTCTATATTTTTATATGATGCATTGGAATTTATTTCTTACTATGGAGTAGAAGTAAGTTTTACAAAATATAGATACCAACCACAAAAAAGGATACTTCATGGGTTGATTAAAAAATATTACTATGTTGAAATTAGATTTCAATTTATTTCCAAATATATTAGTGAAAAAAATGTTTCTTTTAAGGATAAGAATATGATTTGGAAAATATTAAGTAGTTCAGGTAATAATAAACCACACAAAAAGTAATTATCTCAAAATAAATTTTTTGTTGTGAATGTTAATGATTCCTATAGGGATAAATAATTAAACAATATAATTTAGAGAAGAAAAATACAAATAAATTAACAGTAAATATATCCTTAATGGAAATATAACCTAAGGAATAAAAATATATTAATTGTGGCATGAAGAAAAGGATAAGCCCAAGAAGATTTTGGAGTCATTGGATTATATTAAAATCATTTCAGTTATCAAAAGGGATTCTGAAATATTGGATAAAGAAATATTAGTGATCTATAATGACTTGAAATCTTTCTTAACTTTTGGAAATTAGAGGATTCCATCTCCTCATATATTTAAATTGCAAGTAATGATATAATTATAATTTGTAATTAGAATATGAATTTTTAAATTACATGGAAATTCTAGTTTTTCTCTTTTAGTTATACTCTGGTATTTTTATCATAAAATATTTTATATCTTAAATATTAATTTGAAAATTTTTTAAATAATATAATAAATGTTTTGATATATATTTTATTTGAAATTATTAACTTGGATCACAATTTTTCATGGAGATAATGGTCCCTGGAGTCAATGTTAGACTGGATTCATCAATATGAATATTACTTAAATTTTTTGCCCTTAAATTTGAAATATTTTTTAGATTGGTGTGAAATTTTAACACAAATTAAAGTAATAAAAATTAAATATTTCAATAAAGTAGATACACATATATTTTATACATTTTATGATCAAATACACGATAAAAGTAGGTATTTATTTGGACTCAATTTTTAACTTTCCCTTTTTAAAGTTTTGCAATTCATGGATCCTCTTCACTTTATAAAAATGAATTATTCTGATTTGTAGGGGGAGATTCATGGATTAGTTAATTATTTTCCAATTGTATATTAGGTTTTTTTGATATTTTTTATGATTCATCTCTCATTTTAATTTTTATAATTTTCATGATTTTAATAAATTATTTTCATTCTCTCTCTAATTTCCTTCATTATTTCTCTCACATTCTCCTTATTCCTACATCTTTTTCATAAAATCTTATATTCATGATGGTCAGTGAATAAACTGATACTTTTATTTATTGTTGTTTTTCTTGGTGTTCTTGAATTCTGACTTTATAATTTATTATGTATATTTTCTATGTGCGGTGAGGGAGAGAGAAATGTTATATGTTGGTGCAAAAATCATCCACCGATCCTTAAACAAATCTTAGACTCATTCTATTATATACCAAAAAACCATTTCCTCCCTTATCTTGGGAATACTCTTTATATAAAATATTTTATTTTTTTGAGAGGTGAAACAACATATGATGGATTCAAGTCTTGAAAGGTGTTACACTCTAGATTGAGTGGTGTTCATCATTCTTGACTATTATAGGAGATAATGACTAGTGTGTTGAAGATATATCCTAGGAATACTAAATTTCACACTCAAAGTAGGTATTATTAGTCCATGTATGATGGGATGTACTATCAAATAGAATTTATACAATAATAATGAATAATGAAGTAATCATAGTGTCCAATCTGAGGGCCATGTTCTTTCTTGATAACCCCATTCTATATGAATTTTCATTTCAAGTTTATCTTACCTATTTTTCATTCAATCTTACAAACCCAAAAATTTATCTTTTTTCATAAAATAATAACAAAACCTAAAAATATTATAATTATTTAGCAGTAGTGAGTGAATGACTGTAAAATATCCTCAATATATATAACCTTCTTCAACCAATGTGTTTCACTAGGAAATATAAATAATATTTTACACACCCTAGGACAAGTGTGTCAAAATTTGGTATCATTTTTCAAGATCCAAGTATTCTTTAACACATTAATTCTTTTTACAATTTTTTAATAAATTTTTGTGTTTGCTTAAATTAAAAAAATACTAACAAATTTAAAAAATAATTGGTCATGAAAAATTCAAACTAATAATATTTTGCATGTACTAACTACTCTCAAGTTTCACCATAAAAACAATTATGATGAATGAGAATATCAGTTACAAAAAGTTATAAAAACATTAATTATTTAAGGAATAAAATATAATTTTTAACAAAATATATCCTTGAATATCATGAGTGGTATCTAGAGACAAAATAAAAAGAACCATAAGTGAAAGAGACTTCCCCACTCATTTTTCAAATTGAATAACCTGAGGAGAATGAGAATGAGTTACATAAATAATTATTATCATCATACCTCACTTATATCTTTCTATAAGAGATTTATGAAGGAAAAATTCATGTTGATGGTCACATGTCAGATCCACAATATTAAAAATATTATGGAATCACATTTTATAAGGAAATTAGAAAAGTGATTCTCCCATATTAGAAGAAGAAAAATCAACACCCCTATCTCTCTCTGTAATTGTAAGAAGAAACTATAGAGGTAATGGAATTTGAAGAGAGGATGGAGTAGATTGACTAATTTTCCCTAACTCCAACAACTCAACTCTAAGAGGCATTATGAAAATAAGAATAACTTAAAGTTAAGCCTACTTTGGGATATAATCTTTTCTTAACTTGTTTTAATTTAATTTTATAGAAAATAAATTGATTATTAACTCCCATCTCTTTGATTTTTCAAATTTAGTTAATAAATGAGTTTCCCTAGAGGATGAAGATGATCAAGAAAATGAACCTATTGAGGAACACATAAATCTACTTGAATATATTGAACATTTATTAGAGGAAGTAAAAGATTCTTTCTCGGTATCTCTTCTTAAATAAATTGAGTCACAAACTATCCACTTTACTGGGGTGTTGATATCGATTCATCTTGTGTCAATTACATTCAAATTGAATTATTATAAAGCCTTACCCTTGTTGAAAGTTTTAATGTAGTAATATGTGATCAAGACCTAGAGGTTGAAGAATAGGCCACACAGGTAGTGGAAACAAAATAGGAGGATTCAATCTTTTTCATACCTCCACTATGCAAGTTATATCTAGTAATTAAGGGTATGGATCTATTATTCTCTATTTATAGAGTCCACTATAACCAATATGAAGGAATTAACATAAGAATTAAATCTATGCAGAGATTTATCTCAAACTAATTATATCCACCATCTAATTTTGGATAACCATTGAAATTACTTGGCTAGGGGAAATAAACCCATAGTACTAATTTTGGGCCCTAAACCAAGATTCATCCCGTCCCTTTTTTCATTTCTCTTTATTTTTATTTTCCTTTAAATAAATTTATTATGTTTTCTTTCTTTTATTTATTGTAGTTTTTTAGTGGGAAGTATCTAGTATACTAACTCAAGACTTCAACTGCCAATAATTCAGGATGTATCGTTCTTTTTTATAATATGTTATTTATTACATGATCAAATTCGATATGAAAAGTATATGAAATAATTCTTGAAAAAATAAATGGGTTGTAATAGTTTTATTGTTGTATAGTGGTATTGATATATTTATAATTTTTAAGTTTTTTTGTTTTTAATTATTTTTTTATTTTTTGTTACAAGAAATTAATCTTCAAATTTTATCCTTCCTAGTGAAAAAATATAAGACAATGTTGAATATTTCATTGATTATAAGGATCTGAAACTTATATTATTACTGAGTGATTTTTTTAACTTTTTTCATGTAAACTTTGGTTTTAGAACTATGAAATGGTTTGTAAATGGAAATATTGTAGTGGAATCAAAATTATAACATTACAAAACTGGAATTATGATTTCTACCTTAGGTAAATTTTACATTATAAAAAAACCACATGGATACAATAGAAAATACATTCATATAATTCCTTTTAATCTGGAGTAAAATGGAAAACTAGGTTCCCACGTAAAGTTGTGTGATATTTTATTACTGGAAAAAATGTAAAAAATGAACAAAATGAAAAAATGGAATTACCTGATTATAAAAAATGAATTTATTTTTTTATGGTAATATTTAACACTACATAAAGAAGGGGGAATTTACATACAAGTATTTCATTTGGATTGTATAAAGGAAGTGGTAAATGGATCTTTGGTGTGAGGAAATTAAGAACAAGGAATTTATGATAGTTCCACTTGTTAAAATATTAATTCCAGTAAATTCCATTCTATCCATAAACATAGAACTTGAAATTTAGAATTAATTTAATTGGGGTAGTTTATAGGACTTATAGAGGAGGTAGGATATTTTAAGAAATTAAATAATCTTTATTTTTATTAATTTATAGTTTTTTTGTTTGAACCTAGAAAGGATAATAATTTTTTTCTAAAATTATATTTAATTTATCGGAGTGAAATATTTAAGTGTGGGAGAATTGATAGAGATGATATTTTAATATTTTTTAATCTGAATTTTATTTTTTAAAATCCAATAATTTTTTTAATTTAAGTGGTACTTAAGATAAATTAATTTAGAATAGTTCCACTTGTTAAAATATTAAATACACTAAATTATATTCTATTCACAAAACTAGAACTTGAAATTTGGCTTAAATTGAAGTGGCATGTGGATATTACTTAAAGAGAAGGTGTTATATTTTAAATAATGGATGAATATTTGTTTTTACTCTTTTATATATTTATTTTGTATCTAGAAAGTATAATAATTTTTGTTCGTAAAATTATTTTCTATTTTTTGGGATTGAAATTTTTAAGTGTTGGGTAATTGAAAAAGTTGATATTGTTATATTTTCCACTTTGAATTTTAATTTTTTAAATCCCATAATTTTTTTAATTTAAGGGTGACTATTACATTTTTAGATTATAAAAATAATCTTGGTTGGATTTTAAAAATGTATTAATTATTCATTTTTATGTGTTTTAATCTTTTTTATTAATTTTTAATGAAATAATTATTATTTTATGTGATGATTTAATATGAATTTTCTATTAGAACATAAATTTGAAAATTATATGGAAAATCTAGTTGTTTCATTTCATATTCACTCTAATATTTTTATCATAAAACAATAAATATATTGAATATAAATTTGAAATTATTTCATAAAATAGACAAAAAATATACATATTTTATTTGAATATAAAGAGTTGGATCATAATTGTTCATAGAGATTATGGGCCCTAGAGTCAATGTTGGACTAGATTCATCAATCTAGATATCACTTCAATTTTAAACCAATAAAATTTTTATCATTGAACTTATTAAGATGAATCTTTTTTAAAGTTAAAGGACTCAAAACCTATTATTTTATTCAACTAGATCCATGTCTAGTTTGGTCATTTTAATAATCGAAGTGTGAAATAAAAATAGGTATTAATTTTGTCTTAGTTTTCAAATTTCCATTTTAAAAATTTTAAAACCCAGGAATAATTTTCACTCTATAAATATGAATTATTAACCTTTTAAGGGATATTTTCATGAATTAGGGAGTTATTTTCCAATTGGGTATTAGGATTTTATATATTTCTTTATCATTCCTATCACTCTATAATTTTTTCACTTTGCATGATTTTAAAAAATATTCTCTTTCTCTCTCTTGTTTCTTTCTCTATTTATCTCTCATTATCTTTCTTCCATTATCTTCCCCATGAGCCCTTATACTTGCGATTATGAGTTATTGACTCAATTTCAATCATTGAGGGTGGTTTTCTTAGTGTTTCTTAATTCTTGAATTACAATTTGTCAAGTGTATTTTTTATTTTTGGTGAGGGAGAAAGAACGGATTGGGGTTGGTTCGATGATCATAAACCAATCCTTGGAATGACTCTTGAACTTGTTATATTATATAATAAAGAAATATTCACTCCATCTCTTTGGGAATAATCCTCATATGATGGATTTGAGTTTGTTTGAGGGATAAAATGACAAATGATGGAGTTGGGTCTTTGATGTTGTCATGCTCTCGATTGAGGGGTGTTCATTATTCTTGACTATTGGAGGAGGTGATGATAATTGTGCTAAATACACCACCTAGGAATTCTAAAAATCACAATCTATGAAGTAAATAGTAGTCTATGTATTATGGTACTTACTATAAAATAAAATATAGACAATAATAATGAACAATTAAGGAACATGAGTATCCAACCCTGGGACCAAGTTCATCCCTTATAAATTCATTTGGTCTAAATCTACATTTCATGTTTACTATACCTATTTTTTATTCAACCAGACAAACTCCCAAATTTAAATTATTTACATAAATTAATAAAAAACAAAAAATACAATAAATGTTTAGTTTCGGTAAGTGATGACTCTGGCCAGCCATTGTGTGGCACTAGGAAATATAAATAATATTTTTTACACCCCATGACTAGTGGGTTTGGTATATTACATTTAAAAATGAAAGTGGTATCAAGTAATGATCCAGAATTTGAATTAGTGTCTGATAAATGAAATTAGTGAAACTTTTAATCTATAATTTCATGTACATGAGTATAAAAAGTGGTATTGGAGGACACTTTTAGAGGAAAGAGGAAAGACTGATTAAGAAGTGGTGATAAAAATTTATTGCTTGATTTCTTTATTTTGATATAATATATGATATTACCTTATTATTTTCAAGATATAAAAATGCTAAAAAATTTGAATTATTCACCATGATGAGTTTCAATTCCATAATTAGTGATGTGATGGAGGCATTCATGGGTATTTTCAATCTGAATGTTATTACCCACATAAACCAAGTAAAGGAACCAATTGGAGGAAATAAGTGATCATTTTTTTCAAATTAATGTCTACATTTAATCCTAGAAAAGGAAATTTGGTATAACCTACACATATATCAGTTCATACTTTTATAATAATACTTTTTCAAAAGTCTGATTGAGATTATTAGAAGATTTACTTGGTATAAGCTAAGTATAATGGCTACTTGAAACTTATATAAGTATGTGATTGTAATTGATAAAAATGGTTTTATTAACTGAAACACTTTTTTCCTACACTAATTTCTAACTCAGTATGCTTTTTTATGACTTTTTTCTAAGTGGGAAGTTCACTCACTAAAAATATTGAGAGTGAATCTATAATTTTTAGAAGTTATTATGTTTGAAATTTATATTTAGGGGAAGGGAAATTTTGAATAAGAGGGAGGGGGTTTATTGGAAATACCCCTATGATATTTAGATATAAGGGAGGATATTTCCATATAAACCATGGTATCATAAGATTTGATATTTTTTGTATAAAAGGAATAATATATTGGGAAAATTATATCAAATATAAATGATAGTACATGTGTCTCCTAAAAAATTTATAAAGATCCTAAATTTTTTAATTTTTGAAGAGTTTTCTATTTATGTTTTATGTCAATTGAGGAAAAGTGGAAACATCATGAATCTAATAGTGATTGGGTAGTCCCATTGGATTTTTATTGGTATCATATAATAAAATATGATGTTTTGGATTCATGATGAGTGTTTTTAAAAAATCTAAAGGGGGAGATTGTTAGCATCCAATTTAGAATCGATATTGGTGTTACATTTTTTTTAACCAAGTAAGAATGTGTTTCATTTTTTATCAACCATGGATTTTTTATCAACCACAGATCTATTTACCATTAAATTGAAAATATGGAATGAAGATGAGGTTGTTGATATAGTTACAATTGGTATACCAAATAATTATTCTAGTATATTCCCTATTTGAAATAAAATATAGAAGTTCTATTAGAAGGACAGATACCACACTACAATCCATGGTTTACACCACAATATGTTTGTAGTTGTTTGGTTGATTTCATTGTGATGGAGGATACCACATAACATTGTGTCTATTTAATAGTAACCACAAATAATCAAACAACAACAAGAGGGTAATTTCTCAATATGAATATGGAATGGATTCATTGTCTCTATAAATATTTTACCTATTGTGTTGTAAGGATGGTATTCACACCATAGTGATTCTAGGAAGTTAGTTTAAAGTTTCAAAGTGGTAGTTTTGTTTTCACTATGAAGTGGAATAAGTAGAGTTATAATGTTTTTTATAAAATTTGGGTCTTGTGTCTTAAAGTGAATCATATATTATTATTTGTAAGTCAAAGTTGTTATCTTGAAATATCACCACACCATGAATATAAGAGTCGAATACATTATTCACATATGTGAAGGTTGTGGTGCCAAAATGAAGGTAATCACAAGATAGTGATGACTAAATTTGAAGAGGCTCATTTTTTTAGTTTTTTATTGAGATAGTACATTATATCATAATGGTGTTTCTTAAGTCGTGAAGGGGTAGGGTTAAAAACAATTCCCAAAATTAAAAGCTTCTATATTTAATGGATTTTATTAAATATGATTTGAATTGCATTGGATCAATATTTTTGAAATTTTATAAAGACCCATTTGTGGGTGAATTTTGGTAGTTTTACTTGGATAAAATCCTGAAATACTTATATATATTGTCATGGTTAAAATCATGACAACCCTTTAAACAAAGACAAAGAGGATATTTTTGAAAGAGTTTTCATTAATAACAAGTAATATTTTATGGAATTTTTCTATGGTGGAAATATTACCCTTATGAAGCATTCAATATGGTGTAACATTGACCTTTATAGAAATTGGACTTTTGGGAAATAGGAAATATAATAAAAGATTTATAATTTATAGATCGATGTTTGACCTAGATTTATTTGATGAATTGTGCAAATTCATTGAGATTAGTTGGAATGGAATTAATGTTTGCCTAATGGGTAAGAGATTTTTATTATTTGATGTTGTAATTTAATATTTGAGATATATTCATTATAAAATATTTGGATAGGTATTTTTTGAGAAATTATTGGAGGATCCATGGAAGGAAAAAAGGTATATTTAACTCCTTAAAAAACACCATATGGACACAGTACTAGGACTATAACCAATATGTTTAATGGATGTATGTCATCTATATCCATGAGAACAAAAATTTTGAGGTTATAGGTCTCCTATATCCATGGGAATGACTGTTCCTTCCTATACATAGATATGATAATGGAATTATAGTTATGGGTGTCATGGATCTTGGTCATAGGGTGACACAGGAACACATGTTTAGGCTGGGAATAATATAGGAAGGTCATAAGAAATGCCTAGATCTATGGGCACCATGTGTCATGAACTAGCCTTAATACCCTACTACACTGATACCTAAGCCAATATTGACATATCTCTAAAGGTGTTCCCAATCCCCATGAATTTGTGACTAGCACCTAGCATCATATCAACATCAATGGGAATGGTTTTTCCACAAGCTTGATAAAACACTAAAAGATAAATTAAAAAAAAGTGGGTATATTAAACACTTCATAAAGAAAAAGTACCCAAAATAGATATATAAACATCCCAATGTAAAACATAAACCAAATTACAACATGATATTCATAAAAACGAAGTCTCACAATCCATGTCTAATAAGTGGAACATAGTTCCCCCAGTCGCTACCATCACTCTAGAGTCTTTCAAATCAAGCACAACTACCACCACCAAGTAGCTCTTTCCCTTTCCCCCGACCTAGAAAAACAAAATATAAAAATTCCATAAGTAAAAGGTAGGGTGTTACATAACTATCCTCGTGGGGTCTCACCAAGTCTTCAATAATAAATTCAATAATAATAAACCATTTATGTGTTCTGATTAAATAAAAAAAGGCAAGGAGTAGCATTTACATATTTTAAATCAAAACATTATTTCAAATAAAATAAAAGTTAGATATATCAAAATAGGTTTAAATGATCATTTTATATAAAACATTTATATAAAATACTTGGCATGAATAAAATAGTTCTTTAAATAATGGTGTTCCTAATCAAGTCAAAACCAAGAACCAAGGTCATACACCCTATGTTAAATTAGTTTTAGGCTCTAAAATCCTCATGTTATTCAATCATTAATCATAGATCAAGTATGTGTGCACACATCCCTATGTTAAAGCCAATGATACTAATAAATCAACATCCCATTAGGTATAATCAGGCCGAATGGGGTGTAGTTAGAGTTATATTTGTCAATCAATTATTAGGGAGTCGGATTCCTAGTGTGCTTGATCTAATCACCCACTAACTACTCAAGCTAACATATTCTTCAATAAAAAAATCAATCAATCTTGGGTAAATTATTCATTTCATATCAATTCATCATTCAAAGTATAAATTCACAATTTCATTTTTCAACAATCCCTTTAAATTTCATAACCAAATCATGTGTTTTCATCAAATTCATTCCTTCCAAATAATATTTCATTTAAATAAAGTTTTTATCAAGAATAAAAATCAAATCATTTTATCAAATAACTTCTCATTCCAATCCATCATTTTTCTCAAAATCTACCCAACAAATTCAATGCCATTGAAATTAGGGTATTCACAATTTCTATTCCCTTTTTAAATCAAACATAAAATCATCTCAAATAAAGGATTTATAAATAATGTGAAAGAACATTTCAATTCAATCAAGAAATTTAAGGTTTCAATTGTAGGGTAAATCCTCATGGAACCACCTACCTTTAATAACATGATCAATCAAAATTACACTCTCAATGGGAACCACTAATGGAGAATTAAAGAAATGAAGATCAAGGGAAAACCCCTTGAATCAAGATCTCTCAAAAAATATCTAATATACTAATAACATGAGGATTGACTTCTATCAAAAGGAATATAAATAAATAACATAGTAAAACTAAATCAATAGATTAACTACATACTGTAGAAGGGTCAAGATCTTCCATAGTCACATCTATTCGCAAGAGAAAGGGTTATAGGATCCAATAAATCCTCTAAAGAGCCTCTAAAAGCATATTAAATAGATTAGGGTCAAATGGGGGATGATTAGAAGTTAAATTGGGGTTCTTGGGATTTTAATTAAATATTTCATGGGATTAAAACCTTGAATTCATGGTTTCCTGATTGGGTGACATGGTATGTAGTAAACTTTCACCCTAATTGTACGCCCTTACTAGGCTTCAAGAAAGGGTTTATGATTTGTAAATGTAGTTATCTTAACCATGCACCAACCATAAAACCCCCCATTGTAAAAGGTCACAAGGTTTTGGGGAAGGTTTCATGGTATGAAACTAACCCCCCCCCCTCCAGAGGATCACAACAGGGTGCATAGTTTTCCATGAACAATTTCATGGTTTTACCTAACCGTATACCAACCATGCATAGACCCATGGGCTTCCAAATTTTCAAAAACAAATACTAAAATGACCCCAAAAACAAGACCCTATAAATAAATATCAAAACAAGGTTCAAGAAGCACTCAAAAATTTGTAATAGGCTGTTAAAACCTCCCTACCATAAAAACTTTTTGTCCCTAGAAATCGTGTTAAGAAGACTCCTTGTAAAAGAGATAATGACAATACTATATCATTAGTTCCTCACACTTCCATGACTCATGAAAATTAGGACCATGTTTTCATAGCACATTCACAAAAGGTATAGTCTTCTCATGAATAACCTTTGAATCAGAATCAATAATCCTGATTGGATGCTCAGTCACAGATAAATCTGGTTCCACATAAAAGTTATCCCAACTCAAGACATGAGAAGAGTAATAAATATACTTCCTAAGATGAGACACATGAAATAATTTGTGGATTGATGTCAATTATGGTGGTAAGGATTAGTGGTAAGACACATTTCCAACCAACTCAATAATATTGAAATGACCCATAAATATTAGTGCAATATTTCTATACTTTCTAAGTCAATGATGAACCAACTGATGTGAAACTCTCAAAAACACCTAGACACCAACTGATAACACCATGTTTATTTGTCAATGATCAGTATAAAATTTTTACTAGATATATTTTCTCATTATCCTATGATGAATCAACTAAATCTATTTTCTCATATCTTGGACCAAAATCAATCCAACCAAGCAGGATTTACTAATATGAGACCAAAAAAATGATATATACATGTATGACCATAAAAGTCTACAAAAGGATCCATTATGATGGATAACTAGTGATTGTTATTGTATGAAAAATCAACTACTCCCAAATGAACATCCCATGATCCACAAAATTCAATAATGCAAGAATATAACATGTCCTCAAAGATCTATATAGCTTATTATATCTATCCATTCATATGTGGAAGATGTGTTATGATCAATCTCACAAAGGATCCCATCGCCTCCTAGAGGCCTCTCTAAAAATGAGAAGTAAACTATGATTCCCTATCAAAGACTATAATAGAAGGAACTATTTGAAATCTAGAAAACCCATTCACATAGAGGCTTCCCAAATACCCGACTTTGGTTATATCGTGAATGGGAATAAGGTGAGATGAGTTGGTCATATCATTGATCACAAACCATACTGAATTATTCCATTTAGGGTGACATGGTAATCCAACCACCAAATACATAGAAATTTCATCCCACTTCCAAGTTGGCACAAGAAGGTGCTGAAGTAAACCTGAAGGTTTTTGGTGCCCGACCTTGACCTATTGGAAAGTATAAAAATGATAAATAAATTCAATGATGTCTCATCTCATACATGGACATCAGAATCATTAACACATATCATAGAACGTCTTTATAGTGAAAGGGTGAACCGCCCACTGGTAATTATGGAAATCCATCATCATATATTTTCTAACTAGAAAAGGTAAAACATGCTGCTTCTGGAAACATATAACCCCCTAGGAGGATAACAATAACTCACCAATGGTCTCTCCACCATAAATAGGGTCCCTAATTCCATAAAATTCATCACTAAGTCATTTCTCCCTAAAAGAAGATAATAGTTTGACAGAACATTTGATAGAACAATATCGGCCATATACTCCTAGACTCCCAAATATAATTAAGAAAAAACAGACATCATATTACACTCCTTTGATGATTCTTTCAAGGCCTAGTTCTATAGTTTTTTTCTCAAAGAATTAGCAACAATATTCTCCTTACTAGGGTTGTAGGTAATGTGAAAATCAAAATACTATAGGTACTCTACCCAACACCTCTATTAAAGTTTTAAATATTTTTTAAACAATATATAACTCAATATTTTGTGGATGGAACAAACGGTAACGCCACTAACTCATAAGCACATATATAAAAAATGTGAGTTCAAGATAATGGGTCAGATATTTCTTCTCATGTGGTCTAATATATCTTATACCATAGTATATCATGTGATCACCATGTATAAGAATTCATCCCAAACCTGAAATTGATACATCACACAAGACCACATAGACCTGATTGGCCTCTTAAATAGTCAACACTAGTGCATAATTCAAGAGGCCTTTCAATGCATCAAAAAAATTTAAATTTTAAATCCCAAAATTACTTCACACCTTTCTAAGTAAGAGAATTCTTTGTAGAATCAAATTTTGAAAATTATCTAATGAATGTGTGGAAATACCTTGTTAATCCCAATAAGTTATAAGTCTTGAAAACATTTCATGGTTTCCCCAATGTCATAATAGCCTTCACATTATCAGGATGAATTGAGATACTATGTTTTGAGACCAAATTTCCCAATAAATTTACTTCCCAAATCCAGAAATTAAATTTCAAAAGCTTCATGTAAAATTAGTGATCCCTCGAGATTTAAAAAACTTATCTCAGATGATGCACATGGCCTTCCTCAATTTTGGATTAAACCAAAATTTCATGCAAAAAACTACCATGAATGAGTTGAGAAACTCATGGAATATCTTATTCCTTAGTTCCATAAAAACAATAGCATCATTGGTTAGAAAAAAACACATAATACCATGAATCGAACCTGGTCGCCATCAAAACTGGAACCATACCTAGCCCATTACAAGGAACGAATGGTGTTTGCGGTCCCCATGGGATAGAACAAGTTCTTGGGTATCATAAAATGAATGTTGGAAATGATTTACCCAAGTTTATAAACTTAAAACAACAAATGAAACCAATAAAACGAATATGGATTTTCCAAACAAAATCATCCTTTAAAAATTTTTAAAACTGAATTACATAGTTTAAATAAATTATAAAAGACTACCAAAATATAAGAAACCCAAAAATGGTAGCCCAAGAACTATCCTCATGGAAAGAGGCACCACCCTTAAGCCATCTCCACAAGACAACACCACGGTGAACTGCTAGAATCCCACACCACTTCCACTAAAACTGTACCCAAACATGTGACAGAAATAACCAAGTATACTTACACCCAAGGGTGTAGGTAGGGTGTGAGAAAAATACTAGTAGGATATAACAACTAATATATTCCCAGTGATAAACATTTAGAGACAAAAATCATGCAATTTTTTAAAACATGAAATGCTAGCTAAAATTTCTAAAAGATGCAACTTCAAATAAATACAGTTTTCTAGTGGGATATTTTATAGGATCAACACATTTAAAAATAATTCCAAAACTAATAAATTTTATATCCAACCATACTGTATGTTGATGGTAAGCACAAATTAACTAATGATCATGAGAAATGGAAAAATAACCCCTTGACACTAGCTCATTGTGGGTCCCAGGTACCTCATATCTCGGTGAAAGTAACCATCACATATATATGTTCTCATGCATGAGCCACTAGTAGGGAACATACCCATAACCTAGTGGTCCCCAATAATCATCATAATAATAGTTTAGTTAGTGTTGTTAGTGTCAATCTTTCTATGTGAAACTGAGGCCAAACCTCAGGGGATTACTAGCATACTAGTACACATCCACCCACCTAGATACCCAGGTTTCCCTCTTGTCCTCAAACAAGTTCAACAAGACAAAAAATATAATTTTCACATGAAAATATCACTTACACATAACACATTCACCAAATATCCCACATGTATGTCACACAAGTCACAAAATCAACTTTTTCATTCAAATGCATTTTGACATCATACTCACAACAAAATAGCCCACAACACATTTTGCATATCATTCACAATTCAACACATCCTTTAACAATTTTATAAAATAATTAACAAGATGATAAACATCACATAAAATCCCTCAAACATATTACATAATACCCTTATCACCATCAAAATTCATTTTGTCAACAAACTCACACGGAACAGCCCACAACCATGTTTCGCACCTACAACACAACTTAGTAAAACATTTCAGCAATTTATAAAACATTCTAAAAATATATGACATCTCAAAAACACCAATTGACCGTTCAAAAACCCATATTAGGTGAACACACTCACCCAACAGTACATATACACCCTTTTCCCACTTTGTTTTAACAAAATAAAACATTTACAACTTTCACAAAACAACCCCAAGGGGTATAACAATGTTTTGTACACAAATCCCATTTTAGAACCCTCTTTCAAGGACAAAATCACACCAATACCCTACCAATATAGAATCATAATCAATTTTAACATTTTTTAAACCATTCTCAAGTGATATAAATTTTCTTTAAATAATACAACAAAAGATATACATGAAAAACACACGTTTTCATAAATCACTTTCAATAAGTATGGAATGGTTTTACACATTGAACCCATTCAGAAACCCTCTTTAAAACCAAAAATCAAACCAATACTCTACCAAAGATGAATTGGAAGCTCAAACAACATTTACTAAACCACTTTCATATGTTAGAGAATAACCCAAATAATTCCACAAGAGTTTCACATGGAAATACACCCAATTTAAATCAAAATGAAACTATAGAATTAAATGCTTACCCAAATCCATCCAAAAAAAGTTCTCACACCACACATAACATATGAGGAACATGATAAATAAATAAATCTAGAAATCTAACTCATCAAGAAATGCTTATGCATGGAATCACCTACCAAAGGTTTCAAAACCCTTAAATCGTGGTGCGAAACTTCAATTGTACCATCGCCACACCACAACGAAGATAAAAGCTACCTAAAACCTCCATATTTCACCCAAAATACAGGAAGTTAAACCCTAGGTATGAACCCTAGTTTCTGGAAAATTTATAACTCAATAAAGGTTGAAAGAAACCCTGCGTAATTGGAAGAAATCAATGATACAATGACTTACTTTCATAATTTTGATGTTTCCCCCATCAAATATCCCTTCAAAGATGAGGTCCATGGAAGGGTGAGTGACCTTTTAGGCTTTACATGGAGGTAGTGCACGAAATGGGGAAGAATGGGGTGGATTAGGGTTTATTATAGAAGCTAAAAGTTGGAAATTCAAAAAATAATTAATGACCTGTACACCCCAGCACGGTTTTCCTGCATGGTTTGGAACCGTGCAGTCAAATCGTGCGGCCTGTTCTAGCCACCCAAAAAGTGTTTTGTTTTCTCCAATTACATGGGGGTCTAAGGGGAAAACCAAGGGGTAATATAGAACAAGTATTGGGGAGAAAAATTATCAAAATAAACCATCCTTTTCACCACAAAACTCATCCAACTCATGGGTACTAACCACCTCAACAACTTACCCCACAAGACGTGCCACTAGGAGTGTCACTATTCCAACTCCAAAACACTACAACCTAAAACAAAAATTTTTTTTAAAAAAAAGAGTCCAAGTACCAAACAAAAACCCCCAAGAATAAGTTCATAGATGAAGAACACAGTAGACACAAAAAATTCAAACCTGGAACACCTGGAAACCAAGAGAATGCTAATAACTTAAAGAGGATTTGGACCAAAGCATGGAATTGAAAATCCAGGTGTGAAAATTATCTCTACCATAAAGATTTTCACCCTTAAAAATCCACAACAAAGACAAAATCAAAACCAAACCCAACTGATAAACCAAGATGTACTCCTTTCCCAAGCTTCGGTCCTCCCCTGGAAGGCTAAAACACCTCCAGTGATCCATTAAGAAAGGGATACTCTCACAACCAAAACATACATCACTTTCCAAGAATGATCAAGAACATTCAGATTTTATCCCAAAATAAAACTCATCAAACACTATCTGAACAATATTCCATAAATTTCCCAAAGGAACAACAACAATGAACAAGGTTACACTTGCCTTGCTTTAACTAAACCATTGGGTGTTCTCCAATCCCAGCGTTTAAACATGTAAGTGTAGGAAATTAGAGAGCTATGAACAAGAATACCTACCGCCCAGCCAAGACCAAGGAATAATATGAGTTAATAGTATAGGGAGACAAAAATGGGCTCCCGAGCATAAGAGACAACTCATATTTTCTTGAGACAGGATCGAGACACTAATAGGGGGAGGCCTGAACGGACTCCCTGGTACAAGGGGTAGACTTCCATTTAGAATTTATGAAGGAACATACATGAGAATCATAGTGGGTCTCCCCACCATAATAACCAACCATATTAACCAACCAGTATAGGCCGACATATAAAGAACCGAAATTTAAAAGTTGGGACGGTCACACGGTTAGTCTGCACAGTTTGGGAAACTATGCGCTAATTGTGGGGATCATTATGCCTGCATAGCTTCCTGGCACACAGTCACTACTAATCGTGAAACAAACATGTGTTCAACCATGATGAATTTAGAGGTTTAAACTATTCACATATTTAATAATTAGGATAGGACTTTGTTCAAGGGTTTGAATGACCCTGGGGTTTCCCTTGACTACGCACCAGCTTTCTCTATGACCTATGGCTAGAGCTCAAAAGATTAAAGCATCTCCAGCCTCGCAGTTAGGCTTTAGATGCCCCTGTATGAAACTTCTTCTTCCAGTGATACAAAAAACTACACATCAAACCCATATGGTTTAACCAAGACATAACACATTCCAAACTCACTTTACCCAAACCCAAAATTTCACTGAAACAAGGGCTTATAAGATGAACACACATCACACATTGTTTCTTTGGGTGAGAAATAACAGAAGATGAGGTCCATGGGAGGGTGAGCGACCATGGAGGTTGTACATGGAGGTATGGCATGAAATAGGGAATAATAGGGAGGATTTGGGTTTATTCTGTAATGAAAAAGTTGGAAATTCAAAAAATAATTATTGGTCGGAGTGGATACTCAAGAGGGGGGTGAATTGAGTTCCAACTAAAATTTCTTTTAAAGACTTTTAGGATTAAAATCCGCCAAATTAAAACAGCCCAGTTAATTAAGGTAGTAGAGATATAAGTGATTTATTGTTCAATAGGTTTCTCAAAGGTTGATTAATACTTAGTTGATTCAGTGTGAGTACTAATTCAACTTTTGAAACAAGTTTACTAAAATAATCACATAAACACACTAACCAAAACTAACAATCAGAGTGAATATAAAAACAGATTTCTATCTTTGAAAATATAAACAGTGGATAAATGTAAAACAGAGTACTTGAAAGTTGAACACAACAATTTAAACAAGAGGTTCAGTCTTAAGCCAAGACCTAATCCTCTCCACTTGGTGATCACCTGCCACCAAGCAGTTATTTTAAAAATGAAACACAACATGTATCAGGATTTACAATTATTTTCACAAACTATCGAGGTTTGGAAACCTCTACCACAGTTCTACATGGGAAAAATAAACTACCAAACCACAGTAGGTTTATTCCATAGTTATGCGTGGGAAAAAATGTAAATAGAGTTTGGTATGACAATTTTCAGTATCCCTCAGTTCAAGCACAAGAGTTACTGTTTGTAAGACAGACACACTTCTCACAAATGTAAAATACTTAAACACGTTAGAGCTAAAGATATTAGGAATATGTTTAGAATGCTCTATGTGTTGGCAGATTAGCTCTAGACTCCTTGAAATGAAGGAAATGAATTTTTTGGTCCTTCTCTACAAGTGCCTCTAAAACAGAGTGTCGCAACTTCCAGGTTATGACTTCCAGATGTAGAGATGATCAGCTTCTTAGGTCAGAAGCTCTTTGTAGAACACCACCACAGTTTTGAAAATGTTCTTCCAACAGATATTTGTGATGCTCTGGGATCTTCAGAATGAGTGCTCGGGTGCTCTTATTCTTACTTCGTATTTCAGGTACTGTATATGTCTCCCTTATGTATGTTTTTTTTAATATCTTGATGTCGGTATTTTTATCCTTATTCTAGTTCACCTTTTTCTCATTTTATTCAGCAGGGGACAACAAGAGAAATAATTTATCCATGTGTGGTCTTCCTCGTACCTCGTATTGTTTCCTGATATGCCTGCAAATATCATTAAATAATGTCAGGTTCATTAAATTGTCCAGACATGACTGTTATGATAGTATTAATAAAAGTGGTAAAGTAAAGAATAGGTTATCATTAGACTAGTAGCAGATTCATGTCACACGTTAGACTTAAACAGTAGGCTCTTCAATAGTGGACTTCATCGGTAGGCTCAACAGTAGACTCTTCAATAGTGGACATCATCGGTAATCTTGATCAGTGGTATACTTCAATCAGTAAGCTTCTAACAGTAGCTCTATAACATCATACTACTTCAACAGTGACCTTTTCCAGCGGTAGACTGTCTCAATAGTTGACTTCATCAATGGTGGAGTTTGTCTATCATCAGAATTTTACTTAACGGTAGACTTGAAAAACAGTGGACTACATCAACAGTATGAGTTTTCTAGTGGTATCCTTCTACTAACGGTAGACATGTCTAGTGGTAGACTTGAACTGTGAAGCTCTTAACAGAATACTTGAGAAAGAGTCTGATAGTGGACTTCTAATAGAAGCCTTGTCACAACAGTCAACTTGTAATGGTGACTCTTTGTCTGTAAGCTTTGATAAGCATATCAACAGTAGGCTTGTGATAGTGACCTTGTATTAGTAGCTTCCAATGAGGACTATAGATCTTCAACATTGATCTATAATGGTGACCTTGAACATAAGGCCCTTACCAGTAGCCTTTAACAGTGAACTTATACTTAGAGAAATGTAAACTGTAACCTGATGCAACAAAGTCATGAGACTAAAAAATATAGATTTTTCAGGATAAATAATATAAATACAGATTAAAACAGATTATCATATTACTTAATATATCATGATCAGTATTTAAACATGATTTGGGATTATCAAAAAAGGTGAGTCCAACAATCTCCCCCTTTTTGATAATCACAAATTAAGTCAGTATGTATTAATTATAGGTATCACATATAATCATATAATATAGTTACTAAACAGATATCAAAAGGGAACCTTAGTTCGGCTTTGGTTTCTCAAGTATCAGAGATTAATAAGATTGTAAAATTAGAGGATATTGGTACATGGTATCAGAGAGAAAAGAAGAAAAGGTCCATTAAAGAGTAATGAAATCAAAGGATCATATTAGTATTAGCACAGCATTTCTCCCACTTTGTGATTAGCAAAAAGAAACAAAAATAGAGATAATTGAGAATGCTTGTATTAATGGAATGACATTACATGACCCAAAAAGAATACATAGTCCCTATCAAAATACATAAAAAAATCAATCCACATAATCCTCAGGCAAGTTTTCTTTCCCTTTAGAAGAAGAATATGGAGGATGAGCTGGTGGATCAGCAGGTTTAGGAATTGCTGCAGGAATGACTGGAGGGGTAGCAACAAAAGCTCTTGTGTGTCTGTAGTGGGTAGCTCTCTGAGGTATCAGTGGAGTAAGGCTTCTGATGGCCTCAATAGGAGACATCATGGAAGAACCACTGGGATGGGGTGCAGGTAAGGCAGGAGGGATTATGACAGGGGTAGAGTCCACATGGATAAAGGGTAGGATACGGTTTCTGAAGTCTATAATAATTCTTCCTCCTCTTTCCATAGCCGATATGAAATCATCCTTGTTCTCCATAAATTTCTCTAAGGCTGGATTCAACTGGCCCAGCTGAGTGACTTAATCCTTAAAATCTCTGATGACTGGTGGAATCTTTAGGTTTTCCAACAAAATCTTGAAATGAGCATCCATTTTATGCTTGGAGTAAATCCTTTTATAATAGTAATTAATCTATTCCTTTATACTCTTATGTTCCTAGGCAGCCTCTCTCATGAAGTCACTAACTACCTTATGAACATATTTGGTAGTGGTAATAATCTGAGTCACAGATTGAGGGTCAGGTGCACTGACACTAGAAATATTTTCTAACTCTTCACTAACCACTGTCATGAATGCTGACAAGTCCACAGGTGGTGTAGTGTAGGTTGAAGCAGAGGCAGAGGCAACAGAAGGTGTTATATTGAAAACAGCAGTTCCCTTAAAATAATTGGTCAAACCATTGATGAGCTTCTTTACATCATCATCTTGTCCCTTCACATGATCTTTCATTGAATCCTTAAAACTTTCAAACACTGCAACCATCTGTTGCACCACACATCTGATATAGTGAATGTCTTTGACTGATTGGCCCCTAGAGGCCATTAGAGCAGTCATGCTAACCACTGACTGTTTTAGAAGTTCCACTGACTAAGACAAATCCTTGATTTGATTTCAGCATTGAGATACTTCTTGGAAAAAACCGGCTTGAATGGAAGACTGAACTCTAGACATCTTACAGGTAGTCAGCTCTTGAATTAAGGCAATTGCCTTTTCCATTTCAGATGCCCTATTATCAAACATCTGGTGCAGATCTATTTTCCGTGATTCTAGATCATCCTTAGTGACAAGGTTCTTAGGAAGGAAAACCAATGGAGGCACTGCAGTAGGTTCTAAAACAGCAGGTACATGGTGTCTTTTTCTTTACATATCATAATCAAAATCATCATAATCCAGCCCAATTACGAAGTATCCAGGGTCTTCTAACCATTCTTCAATGTCATGAAGAACAGATACAGAACCAAGATGCTCCCCCTCACTTGGAGATTTCTCCTGATTATTATCCTCTTCTGGTTCTGCTCTAGGTAATTCCACAACCTCCTCTTAAATTCTAGCAGACTCAACCTATGTCTGGTCCATTGGTTCCCTAGTGTGATGAGTCACAGCCTCCATTGAGTCATCAATGACCTCTATCTCAATGGTAGTAGATTCCACTTCTGCTTCTTGGTCAGACACAGTCTAATCTATATTACCTATCAGAGGGCTCAAACTATGCTCCTCTTCTTCACTGTTCTCATCATTAGCTTCAGCAACAATAGCCTCTTTTCCTTCATCTTTATCACCAGCCTCCTTTGCCTCATGATTAGAATGATCTGACTCAGTAGCCTCATCCTCTTCAGAGGTGTCTCTGACAATATTCTGAGATACTTCTTCTTCTTCATTGGTCTCACTATCACTGTCCCTTAGAATAGTCTCTCTTCTTGGCAGTTCTTTTGGAGGGCTAGGTGCTCCGAAAGATACTGTCCTTACAGGATTGTCAGGTAAATCAGGATCACTCCCATCATCAATGGGGGTGTTCCCACTTTCAGGTTCCACAGCTCCTTCAATTTCCTCCTCATTATCTGAATAACATGGTTCTGGCTCATCATGATTTAGGCATGGATCTCTCTTGTCTTTTGGCCTAGACAGTTGAGTAATAAGGTCAAAATTTTCATACACGTTTCCTTCATTATTTACCCATGCCTTCTTCCAGGGATTCCAGCTAATTTTCATGTATTTACGAATAACTTTGGAGATAAAAACACTCTTCTTATCCACTATCATCTCTTCTTTATTTCGAGGCACACCCTTTACCTTCAGCATTACTAAGATTAGCTTAGCATGGAATAGAGCATTAGACATTGAGCTTGCCTTAGTTATATCCTCCAATTATGCCATCAGTAACCTATATAGGTTGATCTTCTCCCCATGCTTCAGTAAGTACATCAAGAATATGTCCTGATACTTCATCATTGCAAAATCCCCTCTCCTGGGACTAATCGCATGCTGAATGAACTTAAATAATAGCATGTCTTCTCCATTCATCTCAAATGAAATGATCTTCCTCGATTTTCCATTCCATGTCAACTCTTCCAAATTTTTTCATACCCAAAAATATCATTATCTAGAGGAGCCACTCCAGAATAGTATTCATAAAATCCTTCATGAGGAACTCTCAAACAGGAAGCCCACTCAATAGACAAAAAACTGACTTCATTTCCATTGACTCTAGATACGAGCCATTACACATCATCTTCCTTTTAGAACTTAAGGTATTCATATAATTGCTTCACAAGATTCGGGTAGTATGGACCATTGTTGTTGGAAAATCATTCGGTCCATCCTTGGGCTTCTAGTGCTTCCATCTCTAATGACTTTCATAACAGCAGCCATTCCTCACTCAGCTCATTCTCAGCCACGATTTCTCTCCTTGTCAGATGTGGGTTAACAGGTCTCGTTGGGGTAAAACTTTTGCCAATGGACTCATCTCGAGTCCTCTTTGGCCTTGGCGCATCCTCATTGACAGTCGGGGGTCACTTGGTTCTAGCCATGGAGACTGAAAGAGGTTCGAGGGTTCAAACGGAGAGTTAGGGTTTAGGGATTTCGAGAGTGAGGGTCCGAGATTGAAGAAGAAAGTGGATTGAGATACGTTCATAGATATAGTTTTATAATTTAGGGATTAAAAAAATAAAATAGAAATAATGAATTGGAATAAAACGGTTTAGATTCCCGCATAAAATAGACGGTAAAATCAAACAGTGAGGTATCCAACAGCGAGGTTCCTAACAGTGAGGTTCAAACGGTGAGGTTCAATGGTGAATTCTAAAAGGGAGGTCCAATGGTGAGGTGTAAAAGTGAGGTCTAACGGTGAGGTACACCAGTGAGGTCCAACGGTGAGGTACACCAGTGAGGTGCCTATCAATGAGGTTTGATTGTGAGGTTTCCTATAATGAAATTAATCATAACTAACTCATGTTTGATGTAATTTAACCTCTCATAATTCAAAGGAATTGTGAATATATCATCCAATTGATGTTCAATGCCAATGAATTCAAGAGTGATATCACCTTTTTGATAATGATCCCTCAAAAAGTGATGTCTCACTTCAATATGCTTTGTACTAGCATGAGATACCGGATTTTTGGAAATATTAATAGCACTTATGTCGTCACACTTTATAGAGACATGTTTGAATTGATATCCATATTCTAGTAAAGTGTGTTTCATCCACAGAATTTGAGCACAACAACTACCAACAGTTATGTATTCAGCTTCGGTAGTGGATAATGCAACAGAATTCAATTCCGTACTACACCATGATACTAGTGACTTGCCTAAAATGTGACATGTCCTAGAGCTTCTTTTTCTATCTAACTTGCAACTGAAAAAATCAGTATCATAATAACTTAGCAAATCAAATGATTGTCCTTTTGGATAAAGTAATCCTAAGTTGGGAGTAAATTTCAGATATTTAAAAATCCTTTTTACAGCAGTTAAATGAGACTCTTTTGGATTGGATTGAAAGCAAGCACACATACATACACTAAACATAATTTCAGGTCTGCTAGCTGTAAGACAGAGTATACTCCCTATCATACCTCTGTAGTTGGTTTGATCCACTGGTTCTCCAGCTTCATCAGCATACAACTTACAAGTGGTACTCATAGGTGTGTCACAACCTTTACTACCATCCAAATTAAAACGTTTTAAAAGATCCTTAATATATTTACTTTGATTCAAAACAATTACATTTTTATTTTGAAAGATCTGAAATCCAAGGAAAATTTTGAGTTCCCCCATTAAACTCATTTCAAACACATTTTGCATCATTTTTTAAAAATAAATACATAATGAATTTTTAGAAGATCCAAAAATAATATCAACCACATTAATTTGTACTATCAAAACATCTTTGGAAATCCTTTTAATAAAAAGAGTAGGATTAGATATCCCTTTGGTAAAACCTTTTTAAATAAGAAAAGAGTTGATCATATCATACCATGCTCTTGGAGCTTGTTTTAAACCATATAAAGCTTTAGAAAGTTTAAAAACATGATTTGAAAAATGGGGATTTGTAAATCCAGGGGGTTGTTCAACAAAAACATCCTCAACTATATACCCATTTATAAAAGCACTTTTAACATCCATTTGATAATGTTTAAAATTAAGATGAGATCCATAAGCAATTAGTATCCTAATGGATTCTAATCTAGCTACCGGTGAAAAGTTCTCCTCATAGTCTATTCCTTCATCTTTACTATATCATTGTGCAACTAACCTAGCCTTATTTCTAACAATATTTCCAGACTCATCAACTTTGTTCCTAAACACCCATTTAGTGCCTATTGTCAAAGTTTCCTTAGGTCTTTCCACTAATTCCCAGACTTTGTTTCTTTTGAACTAATTTAATTCTTCTTGCATATCCATTACCCAAAATTCATCATTGATAGCATCATTAATATTTTTGGGTTCAAGCTGTGAAAGAAAAGCTTGGTGTTCAGCCTGGTTTCTTGGAGAAGATCTTGTTTGTTTTCATCTATTTAAATCACCCACAACAACATCTAGAGGATGATTTGTAAGAGTCCTAATGCCTCTAGGAACGGTTGAACTAGATTCATCATTGTTGTCTGTTGGTTCAGAATCAGCAGATACAGATTCTAGAAAGTTCCCAGAACTGGATATTTTTACAGGGGATTCAATATCATTATCATTAAGGTTTAGAATTGGCATATCTTCCTCAAGATGTTTAATAGAGTTTTTAGGCTCATGTGGATCAGTCTCATCGAATTTCACATTAACTAATTCTTCCACACATTTGGTTTTCTTATTGAACACTCTATCGGCTTTACTTGAGATAGAATTACCCAGGAAAATTTCTTCATCACTTTTGGGAGGAAATTTGTCAAGATTATCTTTAGTATTAATAATAAAGATTTTGCAACCAAAAACTCTAAAGTAATTAACCTTAGGCTTCCTATTGTTCCAAATCTCATAAGGGGTCCTCTTTATAACATGTCTAATTAAAACTCTATTGATGATATAACAAGATGTATTTATAGCTTCAGCCCAAAAATAAGCATGTAAGTCATACTCATTAAGCATATTTCTATCAATTTCTTGAAGGGTCATATTCATTTTCTCAACAACTCCATTTTTTGAGGTGTTCTAGTAGAAGAAAAGTTGTGACTATAGCCATTGTGTGAGCAGTAAGATTCAAACTCATGATTTTCAAACTCACGGCCATGATCACTTCTTAGGGTATTGATTATAAGTCCACTAAGATTTTCTACAGAATTTGAATATTTGATAAAATAGGAACAAGCTTCACTTTTGTGAGCTAGAAAGTATACCCATGTATACCTAGAAAAGTAATCTACAAGAACATAAACATAGTGCTTCCCATTTAAACATGAAACTCTTGATGGTCCAAACAAATCCATGTGAACCAACTCAAGTGGTTGAGAATTTGAAACTTCTTTCTTTGGTTTGAAAGAAACTTTGTGTTGTTTTACCTTTTGGTAGTGATTACACACTTTGTAAAGTTGAAATTCTAATTTAGGTAAGTCTCTAACTACACTTTTCTTAGATAGATTCCTATGTGAGTGCACATTGCGGTTTCCTAACCATTTGTTCCACAACCAAGACTCTTCATGAAAATCATTTAAGCAAGAAACATTTTGTTTGGATAAGGAATTTAGATCAACAGCATATACATTCTCATTTCTACATGCAGTGAAAACTAAATCATTTTTTGAATTGAATACATTACATGAATCATTTTAAAACATAACATTAAAGTCATCACCACATAACTGAGATATGCTAAGTAAATTGTACTTTAATCCATCAACAAAAATTACTTTAGAAATTAATATTGTATCAGGGTTACCAATCTGTCATAGGTCGACGAATTTTCCTTTTTCATTGTCACCAAAAGTGACATGCCCGCCATCAACTTTAATTATACTCTGGAAGCAAGAATAGTTTCCTTTCATATGTCTTGAACATCTACTGCCCAAGTACCATAAGGTCTTACAGGAACTTTTTAAACAATTTCCCTACAAAACAGATTAAACATGGGGTAATTTTGGTACCCATATCTTCTTGGGTCCAGAGAGGTTAGCAAGTAAAACTTTGGGAACCCATATATTCATTATAGGTTTTCTAAAATCGAAAAACACATTTTGAGCCATAAATACTTTGTTAGGTCCTTTATAAAATTGTTTCTCAAAATATGGTCTGGAGCTAGAACTATCAGTGATCTGTCCAGATTTTGGAACAAATTTGGTTTTGCTAAATTGTCTCTATCCGGGATGATATCCTAGACCAGTTGTATACTTTGGAGCAATAAATTTTCATTGAAACTGTGTCAAGGTATCCCTACTAGTAGTGAACCTCTCAATATCCTTTCTTAATTGTTCATTAGATAATTTTAACTCTGTATTTTCCTTTAGCAGCTTAGAAAATTTCTCTTTTTCTATATCCAGATTTGACTTGTAATTTGCATTTAAAGCATGTTGTCTTTTTAATGACTTATATTTTTCCTTGAGTTCATTAAAAGTATCCTCAAGCATTTCTCAATATTCAAATAATTCTTCTTTAGTCATATCTTCACTATTATGAGAGTCACTGTTATAATAAGTATTATGCACAGGGGAATTAATTGTTACCTCAGATATCTCTGTCATAAAGCATAGATTTGCATGTTTGTTCTGTTCTGAGTCTAAAGAATCAGATCCACTCGAACTGTCTTCTAAAGCACTCTAAGTTTCTTTCATAGTCTTTTTATAACCTTTTCCCTTTTTCAGCATAATTTCTCTTGAATTTCAATTTGGGGCAGTCATCCATCACATGACCTTTTCATTTACATTAATAGCATACTATTTCACTTGTATTCTCATTCCACTTCCTATATTTCTTCCATTGTCCTTTATGATCATAGTTTCCTTTGAAATTTGACTTCCTTGATAATTTATTCTTTTGGTAGAACCTTTTGAATCTTTTGGAAATTTGATCCATTTCTTCATCACTGTCTGAATTTGACTCTTCACTTGTAGAACTATCTATAGGTACTTGAAATTTTTCTTTGTCTTTGCTTTTTGAGGCATAAGTCTTGAATGCTACTGACTTATTTCTTGGTTCTTCTTCTATTTCTTGATTCACCTTAAGCTCTTCTTCATACATAATTAGTTTTCCAATTATCTCCTTTACTGTTAGCTTGCTGATGTCACATGATTCTCGGATTGATACAGAAGTGCTTCTCCATCTGTCAGGTAGGCATCTAAGAAGCCTCATTATTTGGTATTTGTTTTCCGATAGTTTCCCAAGCAGATTCATGGTGTTTACTATCTCATTAAACTTGAGATACATTTCAGAGATAGGTTCATCAGGATTCATCTTAAAAATATCATATTTAATAGTATAGGTATTTAATCTCATTTATTTAACATTGATTATTCCTTCATGAGAAATAGCCAAAGTATCCCAAATTTCATAACCAGTCTTACAGGTAGATATTCTATTGAATTCTTCATCACCCAAAGCATAGTATAAGAAATTCATTTCTTTACAATTATTATTATAAGTAGTTTTAGTTACTTGAGACCATGTATCCCTAGTAGTAGTAGATAATGCATGTTGTTCTTCAATTGTGTCCCAGATTTCAGGTCCTAAGCTTTCAAGATACATTTTCACTTTCAATTTCCACTAACCATAATTATTACCGTTAAAGAAAGATGGTATATTAGTAGCAGCACCCTCAACTCGGTTATCCATAGAAAACTAAAAGGTTAAAGAGCTGAAAATTTAGATATTATAGAAATGTTGAGATCTTTAAGATACAACTAAAATCATAGTTGAAAAGAAATTTAAAAGCTTGAAAACCCAATTTGGTGGTATGAATAAAGACATCCTCTGATACCAAATGTTGTTTGGAGTGGATACACAAGAGGGGGGTGAATTGAGTTCCAATAAAAATTTCTGTTAAAGACTTTTAGGATTAAAATCACCAAAATTAAAATAGCCCAGTTAATTAAGGCAGTAGGGATATAAGTGATTTATTGTTCAACAGGTTTCTCTAAGGTTGATTAATCCTCAGTTGAATTAGTGTGAGTACTAATTTTACTTTTGAAACAAGTTTACTAAAAGAATCACATATACACCTTAACCAAAACTAACTATCAAAATGAATGTAAAAACAGATTTCTATCTTTGAAAATATAAGGAGCGGATAAATGTAAAATAGAGTAATTGAAAGTTGAACATAACAATTTAAACAAGAGGTTCAGTCTTAAGACAAAACCTAATACTCTCCACTTGGTGATCACCTGCCACCAAGTAGTTATATTAAAATTTATACACAGCCTGTATCGGGCTTTACAACAGTTTTCACAAACTTTACAAGTTTTCCAACCTCTACCATAGTTTTACATGGAAAAAATAAACTACCAAGACACACTAGGATTCTTCTACAGTTATGTGTGGGAAACAAATGTAAAGAGAGTTTGGTATGGGAATTTTTAGTATCCCTCAATTCAAGCACAAGAGTCAGTGCGTGTAAGATAGACATGCTGCTCACAAATGTAAAATACTTAAACACAGTAGAGATAAAGATATTAGGAAGAAGTTTATAATGCTCTATGTGTTGGCAGATCATCTCTAGGCTCCTTGAAATGAAGGAAATGAAGTTTCTAGTCCTTCTCTGCAAGTTTCCTCTAAAAAAGAGTGTCGCAACTTCCAGGTTATGACTTCTAGATGTATATATGATCAACTTCTTGGGTCAAGAGCTATTTTTAGCACACCACCATAGTTTTGAAAATGTTATTCCAACATATCTTTGTGAATCTTTGGGATCTTCACAATGAGTGATCGAGTGATATTCTTCTTACTTCATATTTCAGGTACTATATATGTATTCATTATGTGTTTTTTTAATATCTTTTTTTCTGTATTTTTATCCTTATTCCAGTTCACCATTTTCTTATTTGATTCAGCAGTGGCCAACAAGAGAAATGATTCATACATATGTGGTATTCCTCGTACCTCTTATTGTTTCCTGATATGCCTGCAAATATCATTAAATAATGCCAGGTGCATTAAATTGTACAGACATGACCGTTATGATAGTATTAAGAAAATTGGTAAAGTAAAGAATATGTTATCATTAGACTGGTAGCATATGCATGTCACATAGTAGAGTTCAACTGTAGGCTCTTCAACAGTGGACTTTATCGGTAGGCTCAATAGTGGACTTCATCGGTAAGCTTGATCAGCAGTAGACTTCAATCAATAATCTTCTAACATTACCTCTGTAATATCAGACTACTTCAACAGTGACCTTTTCCAGTGGTAGACTGTCTCAATAGTTGACTTCATCAATTGTGGAGTTTATCTATCAGTAAACTTTTACATAACAGTAGACTTGAACAATAGTGGACTACATCGACAGTAGGAGTTGTCTAGAGGTAGCCTTCTACTAATGGTAGACATGTACAGTGGTAGACTTTAAATGTGAAGCTCTTAATAGAAATCTTGAGAAATATTCTGACAGTGTACTTCTAACAGAAGCCTTGTCATAGAAGTGACCTTGTAACGGTGACTCTTTGTCTGTAAAATTTGATAAGCAACTCAACAGTAGACTTGTGACAGGGACCTTGTATCGTTAGCTTCCAACGCTGACTGTATATCTTCAAAAGTGGGCTATAATGGTGACCTTGAATAGAATGCACTTACCAGTAGCCTTTAACAGTGAACTTATACTTAGAGAAATGTAAACTCTAACCTGATGCAACAAAGCCATGAGACTAAAAAATATATATTGTTTAGGATAAATAATATAAATACAGATTAAAAAGGATTATAAAATGACCTAATATATCATGATCAGTATTTAAATATGATTTGGGATTATCAAAACAGGTGAGTCTAACATTTTTAATGACCTAGACACCCCATGATGGTTTTCCTGCATGGTTTGGAACCGTGCGGCCAAACCGTGCGACCAGTTCTGGCCACTTAAAAAGTGTTGTTTTGCCTCCAATTCTGAGGGCGTACAAGGGGAAACCAAGGGGGGAAGATAATACAAGGATAGGAGATAAACATTACTAAAATAAACCATAATTTGCACCCCAAAAATTTCCCAAATAATGGGTATAAACTACCTCAATAACTTACCCAACAAGTTGTGCCACTAGGAGTGTCACTAATCTAACTCCAAAACACCACAACCTAATGCCAAAATTTTAAAAGAATAGGAGGCAAAGTACCATAAAAAACCCCCAATACTAATTTCATTGCTCAAGAACACATAAGACACCCAAAATTAAAACCTGGAACACCCAAAAACCAAGAGAATGCTAAGAACTGAAAGAGGGTTTGGACCAAACCATGGAATTAAAAATCTGGGTGTGGGACGTAATGAGATACTAAAAATTCTTGTACCTACATGGCAGAGCAAATTTACAAGCATTTTTTTTATCAAATAATGAGTATTTGTTACTTTTTTTTAATTATAAAACCCATTTATATCATTGTTTTATAAAAATAATGGGTAATTTGAGTTTTAGAATGAAACGGAGCAAAATTGTGAAAATGACTAATTCTGGATTTTTGACAGATTTTTATGTCAAGCGTATTTTAGTCATTTCCTGAAAACTACCATTCTATATTTTCTGATTCAAATTTTTTTAGAATATATATTTTATTTCATTCATTTTTGTCTTCTGGACCAGGATCTGATTCATCCATCTATGGGACCTAAAAATTCATTGAAGTTTGATATTGTTCCTGGCGGACAGCGTGGACAACACCACTGTAACGGAACCCCAACTCGACCTAAACATCTTCAAATCCGTTGCTTCCACTTGGGCAGGACAGAGGACTCAAATAGACGTTAACACAATAAATTACATGGATTTTTGAATCCATTAAGGTGGCTATTAAATGACATATGTTTAAAGGAACCTTCCTCAAAGCTTCATCCAGAAACAGAAGCCTTCAATGAAAAATTCATAACTTCATCATCCAGTGTCCAAATGCTCTGAAATTTTTAGGGTGAACAGAAAACACATATATTAACTACATTTAAGAGGGTTCTATGCGTGAAGAATCCATTTAATTGTCCAACAACATGCAATATTTCGGAGGACAGAAATCTGCCTATAAAAGGAGAGGAGCTCCTGCCTCTCAATTCATTCATTGACATCCCATTCCAGCTAGCGACAAGCATCGAAGAGGAGGAGAGAATCCTCATAATTGTTCTTCATTCATAATTCCTTCCTCCATTTTTATTTTTTATTTTCATTCAAATACCCCACCTTGCATTGAGGGGTAGAATATTTTGTGATTGGGTGAAGGGAAGGGGGACCCCATTTTGTGATGTTTGAGTTTCTGAAGTTTAATTCAAAGGAATTCTTTTATTTTAATTGAATGATTATCAATTTAATATATTTTTGAATTTAAATTAAATACAATTTTATTTTTATTTATTCTTAAATATTAAATTGCTTTGATTTAAATATTATTCTACCCTTGCTTGATCTATTCATTTTTATACCGATTGGGTAATCTATGAAGAAAATCAACTAAGGGAGTGATTTGGTTATTGCGAAATCACGTGGAGAAGCTAAGTTAGATTAATTTAATTATTTAGGGAAGTAAATACCAGATTTTTTATTTCCTAAGTAATTAATATTAGTCCATTTCGATTTCTACACTTTGATAAATAATTAAATCAAAGGTGAAACGAAGAAAAAATTGTTATTCAATTCACTTAATTATTTTTTCTAAAACCAAAGGATTCACATTTTCTTAAAAACTATGATGAAATCCCAAATGGGAAAACCCAACCTAAATCCAACAAGTTCTCTCTCATATTAAATTCACAAACCTTTTTAAGAAAACCTCTTTCTTTCTTAAATCATTCAAACTTGTTATTTTTTTTAAGTGACACCAAGATTAAAATAGTGCTCCTTGGAGAACGACATTCTGGTTACCATTCATACTACACCCTTAAAAGGATTTAATTGTTTTTTCCACACCTCACGACAAGCATGTGTCAAAACTGGCACTGCTTCCGGGGAGGAAGTGTAAATCTGCATGACTAGGACCTCTAACGAGGAACTACGTGATTTCGACCCTGAGATAGAAAGAACATTGCTTACTAGGAATAGGAATATCAATATCAAAATCAATTTTTAAGAAATAAGTTTAGAAGACTCAAGTGTCCAATTAGAACCACCAATAATGGTACAAAACGCATGACAAACTTTGAGGGACCTCTGTGCCCCACAATTTGCTAACTAGTAGAATCGGTTAAACATGCCTGAACAACCAAATGATTTTGAGTTAAGAGTAAACATGATTCCCATGCTACCCAAATTTCATGGCCTTTCAGGTGAGGATCCCAATCGGCACATTCAAGAATTTAGCCATGTGTGTTCAAGCTTCAAACCAAGAGGAGTAGCGGAGGAGCAAGTGAAGTGGAAAGCATTCCCTTTTTCACTTGAGGTAGTAGTGAAGGAGTGGTTGTATACCTTACAACCTGGAGAAATCAAAGACTGGGATGATCTCCAACAAAGTTTCATGCAAAGGTTCTTCCCAGCCTCCCGGAGTACAGTAATCAGGAAGAAGATATATGCCATTCAACAAGCTATCGGTGATACTCTTTACGAGTATTGGGAACGATTCAAGAAGCTTAGTGTGAGTTTTCCACAGCAAGCTATAGAGGAGCACCACTTCCTTGTATTTTTTTACCAAGGACTTCTGGAAAGCGATATGAACCTTTTAGATAAATCCTCTGGAGGAGCATTGATTGAAAAATTACCTGGATAATCCCGAAACCGGATTGAGAAGATCGCCCAAAATTCACAACAATTCGGGACAAGAAGCACTGGTACAAGAGGGATGCATGAGGTAAGAACTTCTGACTCATCTCCTCTTCTTACAACACAAATTCAAGAACTAACAAGCCTTGTGAGGAAAATGGCCATCAAGCAGCTGAATGAGAATCCATCTCCACCTCAGGTATGTGGGTTATGTTCATCACCAAATCATTACACTGATCAATGTGCTGAGAGATAGGATACAGAAAGTTGTGCAGCTGCATTCCAGCAAAGGAAATTCCCACAAAATCAACAATTGAGAGAAGGTAAAACCCAACAAGGATTCAGAGGTCAACAAAACTAGGCCAGGTCACCATTTCAACAGCAATTTTCAGAACCATACATCGTACAAGTATCCCTTCCAACCACAACAATCATTTCAACCACCACCATTCCAACGAATGAATTTTGAACAACCTCCAACAAGTTCTGATAAGTTTTACCAAGAAACAGTGATTGAAGAGATGAAGAAGACTATGAAAAATTTGGACAACAAGTTTGATAACCTTATGGATCTTTTAACTAGGAATCGAGGAAAACTCCCAACCCAAACTATCCCAAATCCAAAGAAGAATATTAGTTCAATTACGACTCGAAGCAGTAAGGAGCTTCCACCACCTGAGCCAAGTAAGTTTTATGATTCCAAAAAAACCTGAAGAAAAACTCATCCACCCCAAGAAAAAGGAAGAAACAAAAATTCAAAGGCAACAAAGAGAGAAAGGAGGAAACAAGGTATCATTACCATCTGTACTCACTCGATCATCGAAGGCTGAAGAAGAACAACTTCAAAGGGAAATCCATGAAACCTTCCGAAAAGTGGAAATCAATATTCCCTTACGTGATGAAATCTGAAAAATACTCAAATATGAAAAGTTTCTAAAGGAAATATGCACCAAGAAAAAGAAGTCTGATGAAGATGAAAAAATCAGTTTTGGAAAGAGTGTCTCAGCCGTTTCCACACCACCTTTACCCAAAAAAATTCAAGATCAAGGGTCAATCTTTATTCCCTGTACAATGGGTTCTTTAGATTTTTCTGATGCTTTGTGTGAACTTGGTGCATCCATAAATGTAATTTCTAATTCAGTTTTCTCGTATTTGAAAATATGTGAGTTGAAGCCTACAAGAGTGGTTATCCAACAGGCAAATGGATCCACTTTCTATCCAGCTGAAGTTGTGGAAAACGTGCTAGCAAGAGTTAGAGAACTCATTTTTTCATCAGACTTTTCTGTACTCACCATAGAGGAGGACAATGCACCAAAACATTCACCCATAATTTTGGGAAGACCATTACTAAAAATGGAAAAAACAGTCATCAATGTACATGAAGGAACTCTAACCATGGAGCTAAGAGATGGCAAGGTCAACTTCAATGTCCTTGACTCAAAAAGAAGCCCGTCAAGCATCCATTCCATCTTTGATATTTCCTATGGAGAAGCTAGTGATCCCATTAATGATTCAGAGAGAAAACTATCATTACAGGAGTTGAAAGAAATCAGAATAGAATATTTTGGGAATTCGAGGACTTACAAAGGAAGAACTAGGGTGGAACAAGATATACTGATCCAACCAAATACCTTTCAACCAGGAGACCAAATTCTACAATACAATTCCAGATTGAAGAGAATTCCAGGTAAGCATCGTTCTAGTTGTGATGGTCCATTTCATATTACTAATATATATCCTTTTGGTACTATTCAGGTTGAGAATAAAGGAGGAAACCCATTCACAATAAAAAAGGAAAAGGCTGAAGAAGTTATTTGGAAGTTTACTTCAAGAACCAGTGGAGGAGGTCAATGTTCTCCAACCCATATACTGATTTCTTTTCATGAGGTAAGGTCGAGCCAAAGACATTAAACAAAGGCGCTTCCTGGAGGCAAACCGAGTTTCACTGTTTTCATAGTATTTAGTAGTCAGTTACCTCTTACATCACCCAAATGAGCGATAATGGAATGGTTCTTACACTGGTATGAGTGGTTTTAATTTTTCAAGAATAGTCATGGAAGGAAACCACAAGGAAGAACCAAGAACAAGAGGAATAGGAAGAAAATCTTTATGTCAAAAGGGAGTTCACTTATCATGATTATCATTTAAACACCCTTCATTTTTTTCATCAAAATCATGTTTTGAGCGTTAAAGTTGAAATTGCATGCCCATACTTGAATTCATATTTTTCTCGACTTATCTAGGAGACATGAGTTTCTTAAGAACCCAGTAATGCCATGTTTTAGATTTCAATGTTGATATGATTGAATGATTGAAATGGAGAATTGAATTTTTAAATATTAAGCATAAATATTGAAATGATGACTCATGATTTGAAGAAATTAATTAATTCATGTAAATGAAATTTCTCAACCATCTTTCATGCTCTGAATTTCTGAAATTTATGTGAATTGATTTATTATTATTATTCATGCCATGAGTGACTGTCCAATATTATATTTCTCATTCCTGAGAGGATTTATAGACCAATTAATTCCTATTTATTCTTGAGCATATTTCTTGAGTGATCTTGTGACATTTAACTGACCATAACTTGTATTGAAACTTGTCAAACCTATGATTGTACAAGAACACATTTAAAATGATTGAGGCATCCTTTGAAAGGCCACTTATCCTTAAAAGAACACCTTTACATCAATCTTTCTTTTATCCCATAGAGACCATGAATGACCTTTATAGGGATGAGCCATGTTTCAATCCATTTCTATCCATTCCTACCCAACTCTTGGTATTTTCTTGTTATTTTAAAGTTAAAGTGTGGGGGTAAAGGGAATCATGGTGGATGGGATGATATACATTTTAAGGAAAAGTGTGGGGGTGATATTGTGGGAATTGTAAAAGGTTGTAAAATCATTAATTATACTCTATTGTTTTCCGCTCTTGAATTGAAAAAATAAAAAAATGACAAAAAAAGATCAAAAAAAATAGAAAAATGGGTTTTGATTTGGGAGAACCAAAAATCAGTATTTTCCAGACCGATGATCTTCTGATTGTATGTGGTTAAGTGATGGATGTGAGGTTTGATCTAATCATAAATTTCAAAAAAAATGAAAAAAAATGTACAAAATTAAAATATTCAAGAGGGTGCACAAATCATTCATTGTGCATAATTTGATCACAACCTTTTCTTTGAGTTTTGGGAAGTGGGTGTTGCTACTTTGAAGGGGAGAATTTCATTACACTTTTACTTTTGATATCATGCATTGAACTTAAGAGATTATCCTCCTCCTTGAGCCTTAATTTTTAAAGCATAAAATCCAACCAACCTTAAGCCTCAGAGTCATTTGAACCTTTATTGCAAGTCCTCATGATTTTATGTGTCTTTTGTCTTTACAAAGTGAAGAAAGTAGTTCATTTACAATCCTATGGATAAGAAGCATGTTCTCATGATATGAGCATAACTCTACTTGAATTGTATCATGAGTGATGAGAGAAAAAAAATTGAGGTAAATCATGATATGACATGTTTAATAATGATGAATCAAGGAGCTTGAATGAATGAAAGGATAAGTTTCATCAATTTTCAAATGGGAAAAGTAAAATATGTGAAAAATTGGTTTCTTTGAAAAATGGGAACTTAAATTGATAATTTATTCAGATTTTTGAATTTTTGGTTTTACATTGAAAAATGTTTGATTTTATTGCATTGGAATTTGAATATTGGTAACATTGGTGTCCTCTGATTTCAATGTTGAGATTTAATGCTTGAGGACAAGCATGATTTAAGTGTGGGGGTATTTGACAGAGCAAATTTACATGCATTTTTTATCAAATAATGAGTATTTTTTACTGTTTTTCAATGATAAAACTCATTTATTTCATTGTTTTATAAAAATAATGGGTAATTTGAGTTTTAGAATGAAAAGGAGCAAAATTGTGAAAAATGACTAATTCTGGATTTTTGACAGATTTTTACGTCAAGGGTATTTTGGTCATTTAATGAAAAATAAAATTTCAAATTTTATGATTAAATTTTTTTTAGAATCAATATTTTATTTCCTTAATTTTTTTCTCCTCGACCAGGAGCTGATTCGTCCATCTAGGGGTCCTGAAAATTCATTGAAGTTTTACATTTTTTCGGGCGGACAGCGTAGACAACACCACTGTTACGGAACCACAACTCGGACAAAACATCTTCAAATCCGTTGATTCTACTTGGGGAGGACAGAGGACTCAACGAGACGTTAACACAATAAATTAAATAGAATTTTGAATACATTAAGGCGGCTATGGAACGACATATTCTTAAAGGAACCTTCTTGGAAGCTTCGTCCCGAAACAGAAGTCTTCAATGAAAATTCATAACTTCTTCATACAGTGTCTAAATTCTCTGAACTTTTGAGGGTGAACGGCCAACACATTTATGAACAACATTTACTAAGGGGTACATGCATGAAGAAGACATTTAATGGTCCAACAACGCGCAATATTTTGGAGGACAGAAATCTGCCTATAAAAGGAGAGGAGCTCCTGCCTCTCAATTCATTCCTTGACATCCCATTCCAGCCAGCGACAAGCATCAAAGAGGAAGATATCATCCTCCTAATTGTTCTTCATTCATAATTCCATCCTCCATGTTTATTTTTTTTTTCAATGACCCCACCTTGCAAGAAGGGGTAGAATATTTTGTGATTGGGTGAAGGGAAGGGGGCCCCATTTTGTGATGTTTGAGTTTCTGAAGTTTAATTCAAAGGAATTCTTTAATTTTAATTGAATTATTATCAATTTAATATATTTTTGAATTTAAATTAAATAAAATTTTATTTTGATTTATTCTTAAATATTAAATTTCTTTTATTTAAATATTATTCTACACTTGCTTGATCTATTCATTTTTACACCGATTGGTTAATCTATGAAGAAAATCAACTAAGGGGGTGATTTGGTGATTTCTAAATCACGTGGAGAAACTAAGATAGATTAATGTAATTATTTAGGGAAGTAAATATGAGATTTGGTATTTCCTATGTAATTAATATTAGTCCATTTCAATTTCTACACTTTGATAAATAATTAAATCAAAGGTGAAACGAAGAAAAAATTGTTATTCAATTCACTTAATTATTTTTTCTAAAACCAAAGGATTCACACTTTATTAAAAACTATTATGAAATCCCAAATGGGAAAACCCGACCTAAATCCAATCACTTCTCTGTCATATTAAATTCACAAACCTTTTTAAGAAAACCTCTTTCTTTCTTAAATCATTCAAACTTGTTATTTTTTTAACTGACACCAAGATTAAAATAGTGCTCCTTGGAGAACGACATTCTAGTTACCATTCATACTACACTCTTAATAGGATTTAATTGTTTTTTCCACACCTCATGACAAGCATGTGTCAAAACTAGCACTACTGCCGGGAGGAAGTGTAAATCTGCATGACCAGGACCTCTAACGAGGAACTACTTTATTTCGACCCTGAGATAGAAATAACATTGTTTACTAGGTGTAGGAATATCAATATCAAAATCAATTTTGAAGAAATAAGTTTAGAAGACCCAAGTGTCCAATTAGAACCACCAATAATGGTACAAAATGCATTACAAACTTTGAGGGACCTCTGTGCCCCACAATTTTATAACTAGTAGAATCGGTTAAACATGCCTGAACAACCAAATGATTTTGAGTTAATAGTAATCATGATTCCCATGCTACCCAAATTTCATGGCCTTTCAGGTGAGGATCCCAATCAGCACATTCAAGAATTTAGCCATGTGTGTTCAAGCTTCAAACCAAGAGTAGTAGCGGAGGAGAAAGTGAAGTGGAAAGCATTCCCTTTTTCACTTGAGGGAGTAGTGAAGGAGTGGTTGTATACCATACAACCTAGAGAAATCCAAGACTAGGATGATCTCCAACAAAGTTTCATGCAAAGGTTCTTCCCAGCCTCCCAGAGTACAGTAATCAGGAAGGAGATATACGCCATTCAACAAGCTGTCGGTGATACTTTTTATGAGTATTGGGAACGATTCAAGAAGCTTAGTGTGAGTTGCCCACACCAAGCTATGGAGGAGCACAACTTCCTTGTATTTTTCTACCAAGGACTTCTGGACAGCGATAGGAACCTTTTGTATGCATCCTCTGGAGGAGCATTGATTGAAAATTTACCCGGAGAATCCTGAAACCGTATTGAGAAGATTGCCCAGAATTCACAAAAATTTGGGACAAGAAGCACTGGTATAAGAGGGATGCATGAGGTAAGAACTTCTGACTCATCTACTCTTCTTACAACACAAATTCAAGAACTAACAAACCTTTTGAGGAAAATGGCCATCAAGTAGGTGAATGAGAATCCATCTCCACCTCAGGTATGTGGGTTATGTTCATCACCAAATTATTACACTGATCAATGTGCTGAGAGACAGGATACAGAAAGTTGTGCAGCTGCATTCCAGCAAAGGCAACTCCCACAAAATCAACAATGGAGAGAAGGTCAAACCCAACAAGGATACGGAGGTCAACAAAACTATGCCAGGTCACCATTTCAACAACAATTTTCAGAACCATACACCGTACAAGTATCCCTTCCAACCACAACAATCATTTCAACCACCATCATTCCAACGAATTAATTTTGAACAACCTCCAAAAAGATCTGAGAAGTTTTACAAAGAAACAGAGATTGAAGAGCTGAAGAAGTATATGAAAAATTTGGACAACAAGTTTGATAACCTTATGAATCTTTTAACTAGGAATCAAGGAAAAATCCCAACCCAAACTATCCCAAATCCAAAGAAGAATATTAGTTCAATTACAACTCAAAGCAGTAAGGAGCTTCCACCACCTGAGCCAAGTAAGTTTTATGATTCCAAAAAAACCTGAAGAAAAACTCATCCACTCCAAGAAAAAGGAAGAAACAAAAATTCAAAGGCAACAAAGAGAGAAAGGAGGAAACAAGGTACCATTCCCTTCTGCACTCACTCGATCATCGAAGGCTGAAGAAGAACAACATCAAAGGGAAATCCATGAAACCTTCTGAAAAGTGGAAATCAATATTTCCTTACTTGATGAAATCCGAAAAATACCCAAATATGCAAAGTTTCTGAAGGAAATATGCACCAAGAAAAAGAAGCTTGATGAAGATGAAAAAATCAGTTTTGGAAAGAGTGTATGAGCCGTTTCCACACCACCTTTACCCAAAAAATGTCAAGATCCAGGGACAATCTTTATTCCCTGTACAATGTGTTCTTTAGATTTTTCTGATGCTTTGTGTGAACTTGGTGCATCCATAAATGTAATTTCTAATTCATTTTTCTCGTATTTGAAAATAGGTGAGTTGAATCCTACAAGAGTGGTTATCCAATGGGCAAATGGATCCACTGTCTATCCAGCTGAAGTTGTGGAAGACATGCTAGCAAGAGTTAGAGAACTCATTTTTTCATCAGACTTTTCCGTACTCACCATGGAGGAGGACAATACACCAAAATATTCACCCATAATTTTTGGAAGACCATTCCATAAAATGGAAAAAACATTCATCAATGTACATGAAGGAACTCTGACCATGGAGCTAGGAGATAGCAAGGTCAACTTTAATGTCCTTGACTCAAAAGGAAGCCCGTCAAGCGACCATTCCATCTTTGCAATTTCCTACGGAGAAGCTAGTGATCCCATTAATTATTTAGAGAGAAAACTATCATTACAGGAGCTGAAAGAAATCAGAATAGAATATTTTGGGAATTTGAGGACTTACAAAGGAATAACTAGGGTGGAACAAGATAGACTGATCCAACCAAATAACTTTCAACCAGGAGACCAAATTCTACAATACAATTCCAGATTGAAGAGAATTCCAGGTAAGCATCATTCTAGTTGTGATGGTCCATTTGATATTACAAAGATATATCCTTTTGGTACCATTCAGGTTGAGAATAAAGGAGGAAACCCATTCACAATAAAAAGGAAAAGGTTGAAGAAGTTATTTGGAAGTTTACCTCAAGAACCGGTGGAGGAGGTCAATGTTCTCCAACCCATATACTGATTTCTTTTCATGAGGTAAGGTCGATCCAACGACATTAAACAAAGGCGCTTCCTGGAGGCAACCCGAGTTTCACTGTTTTCATAGGATTTAGTAGTCAGTTACCTCTTACATCACCCAAACGAGCGATAATGGAATGGTTCTTACACTGGTATGAGTGGTTCTAATTTTTCAAGAACAGTCATGGAAGGAAACCACAAGGCAGAACCAAGAACAAGATGAATAGGAAGAAAATCTTTATGTCAAAAGGGAGTTCACTTATCATGATTATCATTTAAACTCCCTTCATTTTTTTCATCAAAATCATGTTTTGATAGTTAAAGTTGAAATTGTATTCCCATACTTGAATTCATATTTTACTCGACTTATCTAGGAGACATGTGTTTCTTAGGAACCCAGTAATGCCATGTTTTAGATTTCAATGTTGATATGATTGAATGATTGAAATGGAGAATTGAATTTTTAAATATTAAGCATAAATATTGAAATGATGACTCATGATTTGAAGAAATTAATTAATTCATGTAAATGAAATTTCTCAACCATCTTTCATTCTTTGAATTTATGAAATTTATGTGAATTGATTTATTATTTTTATTCATGCCATGAGTGACTGTCTAATATTATATTTCTCATTCCTGAGAGGATTTATAGACCAACTACTTCCTATTTATTCTTGAGCATATTTCTTGAGTGATCTTGTGACATGTAACCAGCCATAACTTGTATTGAAACTTTTCAAATCTATGATTGTACAAGAACACATTTAAAATGATTGAGGAGTCCTTTGAAAAGCCACTTATCTTTAAAAGTACACCTTCACATAAATCCTTCTTTTATCCCATAGAGACCATGAATGACCTTTATAGGGATGAGCCATGTTTCAATCCATTTCTATCCATTCCTACCCAACTCTTGGTATTTTCATGATATTTTAATGTTAAAGTGTGGGGGTAAAGGGAATCATGGTGGATGGGATGATATACATTGTAAGGAAAAAGTGTGGGGGTGATATTGTGGTAATTGTAAAAGGTTGTGAAATCATTCATTATACTCTATTGTTTTCCCCTCTTGAATTGAAAAAATAAAAAAAATGACAAAAAAAGATCAAAAAAATAGAAAAATGGGTTGTGATTTGGGAGAACCAAAAATCACTATTTTCCAGACCGATGATCTTCTGATTGTATGTGGTTAGGTGATGGATGTGAGGTTTGATCTAATCATAAATTTCAAAAAAATGAAAAAAATGTACAAAAGTAAAATATTCAAGAGGGTGCACAAATCATTCATTATGGATAATTTGATCACAACCTTTTCTTTGAGTTTTGGGAAGTGGGTGTTGCTACTTTGAAGGGGAGAATTTCATTACACTTTTACTTTTGATATCATGCATTGTACTTAAGAGATTATCCTCCTCCTTGAGCCTTAATTTTTAAAGCATAAAATCCTACCAACCTTAATCCTCGGAGTAACCTTTATTGCAAGTCCTCATGATTTTATGTGTCTTTTGTCTTTACAAAGTGAAGAAAGTAGTTCATTTACAATCCTATGGACTAGAAGCATGTTCTCATGATATGAGCATAACTCTACTTGAATTGTATCATGAGTGATGAGAGAAAAAAAAGTGAGGTAAATCGTGACATGGCATGTTTAATAATGATGAATCAAGGAGCTTGAATGAATGAAAGGAGAAGTTTCATCAATTTTCAAATGGGAAAATTAAAATATGTGAAATATTGGTTTCATTGAAAAATGGGAACTTAAATTGATAATTTATGCATATTTTTGAATGTTTGATTTTACATTGAAAAATGTTTGATTTTATTGCATTGGAATTTGAATATTGGTAACATTGGTGTCCTCTGATTTCCATGTTGAGATTTAATGCTTGAGGACAAGCATGATTTAAGTGTGGGGGTATTTGACAGAGCAAATTTACATGCATTTTTTATCAAATAATGAGTATTTGTTACATTTTTTCAATGATAAAACTCATGTATTTCATTGTTTTATAAAAATAATGGGTAATTTGAGTTTTATAATGAAAAGGAGAAAAATTGTGAAAAATTATTAATTCTGGATTTTTGACAGATTTTTAAGTCAAGGGTATTTTGGTCATTTAATGAAAAATACAATTCCAAATTTTATGATTAAAATTTTTTTAGAATCAATATTATATTTCCTTAATTTTTTTCTACTCGACCAGGAGTTGATTCGTCCATCTAGGGGTCCTAAAAATTCATTGAAGTTTTACATTTTTCCAGGCGGACAGCGTGGACAACACCACTGTTACGGAACCACAACTCGGAAAAAACATCTTCAAATCCGTTGATTATAATTGGGGAGAATAGAGGACTCAACGAGACGTTAACAAAATAAATTACATGGAGTTTTGAATACATTAAGGCGACTATGGAACGACATATTTTTAAAGGAACCTTCCTGGAAGCTTCGTCCAGAAACAGAAGTCTTCAATAAAAATTCATAACTTCTTCATACAGTGTCCAAATGCTATGAAATGTTGAGGGTGAACGGAAAACCCATTTATGAACAACATTTTATAAGGGGTCCACGCGTGAAGAAGCCATTTAATGGTCCAACAACGCGCAATATTGCGGAGGACAGAAATCTCCCTATAAAAGGAGAGGAGCTCCTACCTCTCAATTCATTCCTTGACATCCCATTCCAGCCAGCGACAAGCATCGAAGAGGAAGAGATCATTCTCCTAATTGTTCTTCATTCATAATTCCTTCCTCCATGTTTATTTTTTGTTTTTATTCAATGTCCCCACCTTGCATGGAGGGGTAGAATATTTTGCGATTGAGTGAAGGGAAGGGGGACCCCATTTTGTGATGTTTGGTTTTCTGAAGTTTAATTCAAAGGAATTATTTTATTTTAATTGAATGATTACCAATTTAATATATTTTTTAATTTAAATTAAATACAATTGTATTTTTATTTATTATTAAATATTAAATTTCTTTTATTTAAATATCATTCTACCCTTTCTTGATCTATTCATTTTTACAACGATTGGTCAATCTATGAAGAAAATCAACTAAGGGGTTGATTTGGTGATTGCTAAATCACGTGGAGAAACTAATTTAGATTAATTTAATTATTTAGGGAATTAAATACCAGATTTGGTATTTGCTAAGTAATTAATATTAGTCCATTAATATTTCTACACTTTGATAAATAATTAAATCAAAGGTGAAACGAAGAAAAAATTGTTATTCAATTCACTTAATTATTTTTTCTAAAACCAATGGATTCAAATTTTCTTAAAAACTATGATGACATCACAAATGGGAAAACCCAACCTAAATCCAATCACTTCTCTCTCAAATTAAATTCACAAACATTTTTTAAGAAAACCTATTTCTTTCTTAAATCATTCAAACTTATTATTTTTTTTAAGTGACACCAAGATTAAAACACTGCTCCTTGGAGAACGACATTCTGGTTACCATTCATACTACACCCTTAAGAGGATTTAATTGTTTTTTAGACACCTCATGACAAGCGTGTGTCAAAACTGGCACCGCTACCGGGGAGCAAATGTAAATCTGCATGACTAGGACCTCTAACAAGGAACTAATTGATTTCGAACCTGAGATAGAAAGAACATTGTTTACAAGGCATAGGAATATCAATATCGAAATAAATTTTGAAGAAATGAGTTTAGAAGACCCAAGTGTCCAATTAGAACCACCAGTAATGGTACAAAACCCACGACAAACTTTGATGGACCTCTGTGCCCCACAATTTTCTAACCAGCAGAATCGGTTAAACATGACTGAAAAACCAAATGATTTTTGAGTTAAGAGTAAACATGATTCCCGTTCTACCTAAATTTAATGGCCTTGCAGGTGAGGATACCAATCGACACATTCAAAAATTTAGCCATGTGTGTTCAAGCTTCAAACCAAGAGGAGTAGCAGAGAAGCAAGTGAAGTGGAAAGCATTACCTTTTTCATTTGAGGGAGCAGCAAATGAGTGGTTGTATACCTTACAACCTGGAGAAATCCATGACTGGGATGATCTCCAACAAAGTTTCATGCAAAGGTTCTTCCCAGCCTCCTAGAGTACAGCAATCAGGAAGGAGATATATGTCATTCGACAAGCTACCGGTGTGACTCTTTACGAGTATTGGGAAGAATTCAAGAAGCTTAGTGCGAGTTTCCCACACCAAGCTATAGAGGAGCACCACTTCCTTGTATTTTTCTACCAAGGAATCCTAGACAGTGATAGGAACCTTTTGGATGCATCCTCTGGAGGAGCATTGATTGAAAAATTACCCGGAGAAGCCTGAATCCTGATTGAGAAGACCGACCAGAATTCACCACAATTCGGGACAAGAAGCACTAGTACAAGAGGGATGCATGAGGTAAGAACTTCTGACTCATCTCCTCTTCTTACAACACAAATTCAAGAACTAACAAGCCTTGTGAGGCAAATGGACATCAAGCAGGTGAATGAGAATCCCTCTCCACCTCAGGTATGTGGGTTATGTTCATCACCAAATCATTACACTGATCAATGTGCTGAGATACAGGATACAGAAAGTTGTGCAGATGCATTCCAGCAAAGGCAATTCCCACAAAATCAACAATGGAGAGAAGGTCAAACCCAACAAGGATGCAGAGGTCAACAAAACCAGTCCAGGCCACCATTTCAATAGCAATTTCAGAACCATACACTGAAAAATAATCCCTTCCAACCACGACAATTATTTCAACCAACACCATTCTAACGAAGGAATTTTGAATAGCCTCCAACAAATTCTGAGAAGTTCCACCAAGAAACAGATATTGAAGAGATGAAGAAGACTGTGAAAAATTTGGACAACATGTTTGATAACCTTATGGATCTTTTAACTAGGAATCAAGGAAAACTCCCGGATCAAACTATCCCAAATCCAAAGGATAATATTAGTGAAATTACGACTCGAAGCGGTAAGAATCTTCCACCACCTGATCCAAGTAAGTTTGATGATTCCAAACAAAAACCTGAAGAAAAAATCATCCACCCCAAGAAAAAGGAAGAAACAAAAATTCAAAGTCAACAAAGATAGAAAGGAGGAAACAAGGTACCATTCCCTTCTGCACTGACTCGATCATTGAAGGATGAAGAAGAACAACTTCAAAGGGAAATCCATGAAACCTTTTTAAAAGTGGAAATCAACATTCCCTTACTGGATGCAATCCACCAAATACCCAAATATGCAATGTTTTTGAAGGAAATATGCACCAAGAAAAACAAGCGTGATAAAGATGAAAAAATCATTTTTGGAAAGAGTGTCTCAGCCGTTTCCTCACCACCTTTACCCAAAAAATGTCAAGATCCAGGGACATTCTCTATTCCCTGTACAATGGGTTCTTTAGATTTTTTTGATACTTTGTGTGACCTTGGTGCATCCATAAATGTAATTTATAATTCTGTTTTCTCATCTCTGAAAATAGGTGAGTTGAATCCCACAAGAGTGTTTATCCAACTCACAAATGGATCCACTATCTATCCAGCCGGATTTGTGGAAGACGTGCTAGTAAGAGTTAGAGAAATCATTTTTTCAGCAGACTTTTATGTACTCACCATGGAGGAGGACAATGCACCAAAACATTCACCCATAATTTTGGGAAGACCATTCCTGAAAATGGAGAAAACTGTCATCAATGTACATGAAGGAACTCTGACCATGGAGTTAGGAGATAGCAATGTCAACTTCAATGTCCTTGACTCAAAAGGAAGCCCGTCATGCGACCATTCCCTCTTTGCAATTTCCCACGGAAAAGCTAGTGATCCCATTAATGATTCAGAGAGAAAACTATCATTACAGGATCTGAATGAAATCAGAATAGAATCCTATGGAAATTCCAGGACTTACAAAGTAAGAACCAGGGTGGAACAAGATAGACTGATCCATCCAAATACCTTTCAACCAGGAGAAAAAATTCTAAAATACAATTCCAGATTGAAGCAAATTCTAGGTAGGCATCCTTCTAGGTGGGATGGTCCATTTATTATTACTAATATATATCATTTTGGTACCATTCAGGTTGAGAATAAAGGAGGAAACCCATTCACAATAAAAAGGAAAAGGCTGAAGAAGTTATTTGGATGTTTACCTCAAGAACCAGTGGAGGAGGTCAATGTTCTCCAACCCATATACTGATTTCTTTTCATGAGGTAAGGTCAAGGCAACGACACTAATCAAAGGCGCTTCTTGGAGGCAACCCGAGTTTCACTGTTTTCATAGGATTTAGTAGTCAGTTACCTCTTACATCACCCAATTAAGCTATAATGGAATGGTTCTTACACTGGTATGAGTGGTTTTAATTTTTCAAGAACCGCCATGGAAAGAAACCACAAGGCAGACCCAAGAACAAGAGGAAGAGGAACAAAAGCTTTTTGTTAAAATGGATTTCACTTATCATGATTATCATTTAAACTCCATTCATTTTTTTTTCATCAAAATCACGTTTTGAGCGTTAAAGTTGAAATTGCATGCCCATACTTGAATTCATATTTTACTCGACTTATCTAGGAGACATGAGTTTATTAGGAACCCAGTAATGCCATGTTTTAGATTTCAATTTTGATATGAATGAATGATTGAAATGGAGAATTGAATTTTTAAATATGAAGCATAGATATTTAAATGATGATTCGTGATTTGAAAAAATTAATTAATTCATGTAAATGAAATTTCTCAACCATCTTTCGTGCTTTGAATTTTTAAATTCATGTGAATTTATTTATTATTATTATTCATGCCATGAGTGAGTGTCCAATATTATATTTCTAATTACCGAGAGGATTTCTAGACCAAGTACTTCCTATTTATTCTTGAGCACATTTCTTGAGTGATCTTGGGACATGTAACCGACCAGAACTTGTATTAAAACTTGTCAAAGCTATGATTGTACCAGAACACATTTAAAATGATTGAGGCATCCTTTGAAAAGCCACTTATCCTTAAAAGACCACCTTTACATCAATCCTTATTTTATCCCATAGAGACCATGAATGACCTTTATAGGGATGATCCATGTTTCAAGCCATTTCTATCCATTCCTACCCAACTCTTGGTATTTTGATGATATTTTAAAGTTAAAGTGTGGGGGTAAAGGGAATCATGGGGGATGGGATGATATAAATTGTAAGGAAAAAGTGTGGGGGTGATATTGTGTTAATTGTTCAATGTTGTGAAATCATTCATTATACTCTATTGTTTTCCCCTCTTGAATTGAAAAAATAAAAAAAATGTCAAAAAAAGGTCAAAAAAATAGAAAAATGGGTTGTGATTTGGGAGAACCAAAACTCACCATTTTCTAGACTGATGATCTTCTAATTGTATGTGGTTAGGTGATGGATGTGAGGTTTTATATAATCATAAATTTCAAAAAAATAAAGAAAAAGTAAAAAAGTAAAATATTCAAGAGGGTTCACAAATCATTCATTATGCATAATTTGATCACAACCTTTTCTTTGAGTTTTGGGAAGTGGGTGTTGCTACTTTGAAGGGGAGAATTTCATTACACTTTTACTTTTGATATCATGCATTGTACATAAGAGATTATCCTCCTCCTTGAGCCTTAATTTTTAAATCATAAAATCCTACCAACCTAAACCTCAGAGTCATTTGAACCTTTATTGCAAGTCCTCATGATTTTATGTGTTTTTGTCTTTACAAAGTGAAGAAAGTAGTTCATTTACAAGCCTATGGATAAGAAGCATGTTCTCATGATATGAGAATAACTCTACTTGAATTGTATCATGAGTGATGAGAGAAAAAAAGTGAGGTAAATCATGACATGGCATGTTTAATAATGATGAATCAAGGAGCTTGAATGAATGAAAGGATAAGTTTCGTCAATTTTCAAATGGGAAAAGTAAAAAATGTGAAAAATTGGTTTCTTTGAAAAATGGGAACTTAAATTGATATTTTATGCAGATTTTTGAAAGTTTGATTTTACATTTAATTTTTTTGATTTTATTGCATTGGAATTTGAATTTTGGTAACATTGGTGTCCTCTGATTTCCATGTTGAGATTTCATGCTTGAGGACAAGCATGTTTTAAGTGTGGGGGTATTTGAGAGAGAAAATTTACATTCATTTTTTTATCAAATAATGAGTATTTGTTACTTTTTTTCAATTATAAAACCCATGTATTTCATTGTTTTATAAAAATAATGGGTAATTTTATTTTTAGAATGAAAAGGATAAAAATTGTGAAAAAATGACTAATTCTGGATTTTTGACAGATTTTTACGCCAAGGGTATTTTGTTCATTTCCTGAAAAATAAAATTCCAAATTTTCTGATTCAAATTTTTTTAGAATCCCTATTTTATTTCCTTCATCTTTGTCTTCTGGACCAGGAGCTGATTCGTCCATCTAGGGGTCTTAAAAATTCATTGAAATTTGACATTTTTTCAGGAGGACAACGTGGACAACACCACTGTAACGGAACCACAACTCCGCCTAAACATCTTAAAATCCGTTGATTCCAATTGGGGAGGACAGATTACTCAACGATACGTCAACAAAATCAATTAAATGTATTTTGAAATCCATTAAGGCGGCTATGGAATGACATATTTTTAAAGGAACCTTCCTAGAAGCTTCGTCCAAAAACAGAAGTCTTCAATGAAAAATTTATAACTTCTTAATCCAGTGTCCAAAGGATCTGCAATTTTGAGGGTGAATGACCAACACATTTATAAACACCAGTGAAGAAGGTGTACACGCGTGAAGAAGCCATTTAGTGGTCCAAAAACACGCAATCTTTCAGAGGACAGAAATCTACCTATAAAAAGAGAGGAGCTCTTGCCTCTCAATTCATTCCTTGACATCCCATCCCAGCCAGCAACAAGCACCGAAGAGGAGGAGAGCATCCTCCTAATTTTTCTTCATTCATAATTCCTTCCTCCATGTTTATTTTTTATTTTCATTCAATTACCCCACCTTGCATGGAGGGGTATAATATTTTGTGATTGGGTGAAGGGAAGGGGGACCCCATTTTGTGATGTTTGAGTTTCTGAAGTTTAATTCAAAGGAATTATTTTCTTTTCATTGGATGATTTTCAATTTAATGTATTTTTTAATTTAAAATAAATATGATTGTATTTTGATTTATTCTTAAATATTAAATTTCTTTGATTTAAATATTATTCTACCCCTGCTTGATCTATTCATTTTTACATCGATTGGTTAATCTATGAAGAAAATCAACTAAGGAAGTGATTTGGTGATTGCTAAATCACGTAGAGAAAATAATATAGATTAATTTTATTATTTAGGGAAGTAAATACCAGATTTGGTATTTCCTAAGTAATTAATATTAGTCCATTATGATTTCTACACTTTGATAAATAATTAAATCAAAGGTTAAATGAAGAAACAATTGTTATTAAATTCACTTAATTATTTTTTCTAAAACCAAAGGATTCACATTTCCTTAAAAACTATGTTGACATCATGAATGGGAAAACCCAACCTAAATCCAATCACTTCTCTCTCATATTAAATTCACAATCCTTTTTAAGAAAACCTCTTTCTTTCTTAAATCATTCAAACTTGTTATTTTTTTAAGTGACACCAAGATTAAAACACTGCTCCTTGGAGAACGAAATTCAGGTTACCATTCATACTACACCCTTAGGAGGATTTAATTGTTTTTTCCACACCTCACGATAAGCGTGTGTCACTACTCCTGATGGTGGTCTTTGAGATATCATATTCTTATATTATCAATTGGTGGTAACAAAACCAAATATAAATCTTTAAGAACCATTTAATCCCTTTCAATTGATCAAACAAATCATCTATCCATGGAAAAGGATACTTATTGTTTAACAAAACATGGTTGAGATTTTTGGTAAAAATACAGAGGTGAAGTGTCCCATTAGCTTTATTTTCAAACAAAACATGAACTTTCCAAGGTGTCACACTTAGGAGTATAAATCCTTTTTCTATAAAATCATCCAATTGGGTTTTCAAGTCTTTATATTTAGTTGGTTCCATATAGTAAGAAGGAATAGATATAGGTTGAGTACCCAATAGTAAGTCAATAGAGAAATCTACTTCCCTCATAGGTGGTAATCCAGAAAAATTAAATGGAAACCTGTCTACAAACTCAATGATAAATGGAGGGATATAATAACCAAAGATTACCACTAAAAGTAAAAAAAACACTAATATTACCATTCCTAAATCTATAAAAGAAGTTATGGATCTACTGGACCGTGGGTCCCATTCTCTCTAAAAAACATAGCACACCCCATCAGGCATAGTAAAGGAGACCCACTAATGATAACAGTCAAACCAGGACTTATGAGAAATCATACAATTCATCATGAGAATGATTTCAATAGGTTTTATGTAGATAAATAGAAAATTATATTTAATGTCAATCTCTTATAGATAGAAAATGAAATAGGAACATCAGAGACCATACTCTCTTCATTCAGAGGGGCATAGTAATATCCATCACATAAGGCATAAACTCCATTAAAAGGTTTATAAAATTTTCAACATGAGTTAGTACAAGTGAATGAGATGCACTAGTGTCAAATAAATCAGTCACTAAAGATGAAGAAACAGTAAGGGTACCTCTCAATATCACTGGGCCTGCATCGACTTCCTCTGGGGACCCTTCCACTATGTTTAGAAGCTTCATTACGGATTTTTGTGGATAGAACCCCTTAGTTCTGGAAGTATCTGATTTCACCATAGTAATCTTAAGTGATAATGAACATGTACCACTATACAGATCAAAAAAAACAGGGAAGAAATTATGTAATTTACCTGAATAACCACATGTTCCATAGATCTTGGGGGCCTCATTGAAAACCCACTTAGAATTCCCAACCATTCCACACTTGAATAAATTGAAAGGGCCTATACTAGATATTGTAAGAGGTCTAGATAAAGTCTAATATTTAAAACCACCAAAATACTCATCCGAATTTATTTTTAATTTAAAGGAACTAATTGAACTTCCACTGGGAGTATGAGGCACTCTCATCAACCTTGACTTACCAAACTAGTCCAGATTAACCATTAATGCTCTATCTAGAAAATCCACATAAATCATGAGCTTCAACATGATACCTGAGATATGATACTAGATCGAAGACCCATCTCGAACCTTCAATCCATTAGCTTCTCATTCATCACTACCCCAGGAAAAAACTGAACGAGTTCATTAAATCATCTTTTATAGCGATTCACAGACTTGTTGCTCTACTAGAGTCTTAGAAACTCCATATACTTTTCAAAGACCATTGATTCTATATAGAAGTGCTTACCGAAAATAACTCTAAAGTATTTACACTTTAATCCCTTATGTTTCTTCATTATAACAATTGAATCCCACCATCTCCAGTTAGGTCCTTTCATCTTGAATGCAGCACATTTTACTTTTATTTAATCAAGAATTTCTAGGAACTCAAAAAGAAGACCAATACTTTTCAACCAATCCTTAGCATCTTGAGGATAATTTAAGCCTTAGAAAAATAATGGTTTATAATAAATATACTCTTGAGAAAAATATCTAGTTTCATCCCTTTGAGGTTCAATTAATGGATCCTGAATGGGAATGGGGTGGTTATGTGTCCTATAGCTTGGACAAAATACACTACTATCTCAACAAAATTTTGGACAACTGGACGATTCACTTGTTGTGGTTAACTATAATCTTCCTCTCATGGCATGTTCAAACATATTCTTGTAGTAATTATACTACAAAACATCAATAGGAAACACTAAAACATTAAAAATAATACTTAGATCATCAAATCAATCTTGGGATACAATAATTTTATATCCATTAAACAGAAATTAACATTAATGAATTTATAAATTTTTATATCAAATAGAGGAAAATACTTGAATTGTAAGATCCTGGGTTTTTCTTGAGGTGTGGATATTTCTTTGTAGGTTAAATGTTGTTTACTTTCCCTTTTGTCTTAGACCCTAAGTTGGACCATGGGCTGGTTGGGTTGTTTTGTTTTGGAAATAAGGGGAAATGAGAGAGAAATAGGATGAAGGCTGGCTGTAGGCTAGGTGCACGTCGTGTACTTGGCATACACGTCGTGTACTAGCCCATCACGATGTGTATCCATTCTGTTTTAGAAAAAAATAGGGCAATACACACCGTGTACATGGCCTACATGTCATGTACTATCCCACCCGGGTTTTTAAAAAGAGGGTTAGTAGCCTCTAATATTTTTTATGCACAGCCTATTCATATAATTTTTGAGAAGCTAAAACCACTTAAACTACTTTTTCAGATTAGAAGTCATTCATACTCCAATTTTATCATGTTTTGTCTCATTGGAACCGCATTGGTAAGTAATAAATTCCTTTATAGTCATTCTTTATTCTTCATAACAACGATTGTTTTATTTGGATTTAGGCTTATATGCCCTAATATTCCATTCTTCATCCGTTCTTTAGATTTATCCTAAACTGAGGAAAATTAGGACTTGATACATGATGAGCTATCTACTACCGAGATGAGGTAGGTGTTCTATACTTTTTTTGTCTTTTATTGTGCTTTTCGGGTTTTCAGCCGATATGTCATCCGTCAGACTTTCCGATGCGGTCCCATGTTTGAGTGAGCTGCTTGTCATAGGCTTAGTAGGACCTAGTGAGGATATCTTTAGGTTCCGTTTTGGTGCGTTGGAACCCATTACTCATTTCAAGGTCCCCCATGGGGTGTGAATTTTGGATTTAACATGTTTATGACTATTTAAACCACACAAGGGGTGTGTGCTTGTAATTTCCTAGGTATAGGATGCTCGTTAATTCTTTGATTTCCTGAATAGCATGTTTAGGAGATGTACTGCCTCCTTTCCTTATTATATCTTGTGATTCTATTCCTATTATAATATTTTCTCTTAAATGAAATGGATAATATGGGTGGGTATACCTATATGAAATTATTAATGGCATGTTTAATGGTTTATATGGAAGGGTAGGACCATATTCTTTATAAGTGATAAATGGGTGGATGAGTGGGTATACTCATGGCTTGTGCATGTTGATATGACTGGGTATACTCACATGGGGTGTATTTTTAAATTGAATTATTGAATTAATAGTTTGATAGATTCCATGTACTACTCTCCATGGATTTGGAAAGCATAATTGGACACCTTGGGTTGATTATTCCCCTTGGGTATTGATTTTGTGGGATGCCTCGATCCTTACTACGCCATGGATCTGGCTTTCTTGGGATTCCGTAGGACATTCCATTACCATGCCCCTAGGACCCCAACTATTGCCTAAATGATTTTCCACTGGGATACCCATGAAACTCGATGGGATTCCTTGTAAAATCTCTATGGATCTAGCCCTTTGTAGTCTAGATTTATTACATGGATTCCCTAGTATGTGACACCTTGGATCTGGCCTTTGGGTCTACTTTTCACTATATTGTGTGGTTGTGGGATTCTACTTTTCACAATACAGTGTGGTTGTGGGTTTCTACTTTTCACCATACGATGTGGTCGTGGAATTTATTACCTCTTTATACAGTGTGGATATGGTTTTATTGATATGAAGGGATGTAAAGCATGGCCATGTTACTTTTTTAATATTGATATAGCCGCCCTGCTAGGAGCTTACTTTGTTGCAGGTAGCCTTGAGGGGTCATACGGTACTCCTTTTGGTAGTAGACTAATGCCATGGGAATTCACTTTACTTTACTACTTCATTTACACTTGCAAGTAAATTTTTAGAACTACTATAAAAAATGTATAGACATGGGTGGTTTCCTACTAGGATTTTTAGATCACACCCTTGTTGGGCCTCCTTGGGGACCTAAACCAATTATATGGTTGCAGGTGATGGTAGGGGAAAGCTCCCTAGTACAGGTTGTTAATTGTGGCATTGGAGCAGGGGATCATAGGACCAAGATGTTTCTTGAAATGCTAGAATACCTTTTTTTCTTTTTTCCTTTTTGAGACATGTATTATATTACATTGTCATGTACTGTTCTGGATTCTTTTTAGATACTTGTACCATCTGCATAATTTTGTATATGAGATACTTCTGGTTATTGATATATATTCATGTCTTGTATTAATTTCAGTTGATTGTTGTTTATTTCACTTACGCTATTTATTATATGTTTTAATTCCATTCTGATACTCTAGTAATGAGGTCATAGTCACCCCACTGACTCTCCTAGGCTCTTGCTACTAGTTGTCAGCCTCTAGTGTTTGGGTAGATCAACTTGAGACCATGTGCCCAATCAGGCTAGGTGCACCATAGGATTGCATCTGAGTCTATGACGTTACAAAGTGGTATCAAAGGGAAGTTTCAATCCTCCAACCTATAGGTTATGGTTCCACATGGATTCGGAATTGTTAACCCATGGTGAAATTTCCTGGATAACTAAATGTGAACTCAAAATGGAAATGGAACTTGAAATGATGAATAGAGACTTGACCTAGACCCGGCTTTTCAGTGGGAAAGAGGCAAAGTTTTTGGTGGTTCAATGGATGTTCTTTATACAGTCTTGGATTTATGAGAAGTAATTGGGGTTGACTTGGTTTCTAGGAGGGTTTTTACCTATCCTATGCTTTTGAGCTGTGAAAACTTTTATGTTGTTATTTTCTAAGGCGAGAATTTCATATTATAGATACATGCCACCATGATGACCTCCAGTGGTACATCGTGAGGGAGGTGATGATCATACTTCAGAGATGGTGGGCCACGGGCTACAAGTTGATCCTCCAATATTGCCAGCTTCGGCACTTGTGGCTGTTTCAGACATAGGTTTTGAGGCATAGTTTCATGAGCGGTTAGTTCATTATATGCAGATGTTCTAGGGAACACCACAGACAGCCTTGACTATTGCTGAGCTGACACAGATGTTCCAGAAAAAACAGCATCCTAAATTTTCAGGGGATGATAGACCACATTCTATAGAGGTGTTCTTAGAGACCATTTTAGTGATTTTTGAGCATCTGGAGATGCCTCTAGAGCTATGGGTCAAGCTCGCGACTTATATGATACGTGGAGTGGCAAAGAATTGTTGCGACATTTTGAACTAGGATGATGGGATGCAGAATATGGGTTGGGATGAATTCCAAACCCACTTATTTGATTACTTTTACCCTGTGACTCTACGAGCAGAGAAGACTAGTGAGTTCATGCATCTGGAGTAGGACGTGATGATGGTTATCGAATACTCATCACACTTTATAGAGCTACATCATTTTACACTGATGTATCATAAAGATGGGTTGTTGAGGGAGATATGCTTAGAGTAATGTCTCATATTTTCTATAAAATCTTAGTTCAACATGTTCATTTTCCTTCTCTCATTGATATTGTGAATCAGGCACTTATTACAGAGCAGACCCTAAGGGATGTTGGGGTTACAGGAGAGGGGAGTGTTGTTTCTTGCCTTAGTAGATCTGCCTCTTTAGGAAACAAGCACTATTTTGAGGATTCCTACGATGTAAGTTCTATTTAGGTTATGGGTGCAGGCATCTTGGTATATTTCCAACAGTGTTGTACGTGAGTCCATGTGAAAAATCGGTGTGACTATAACCCAGTTGAGTGTCGAGTTTGCAGCTGGATGGGGAACATGCAGTGGTTTTGCAGGACCTTCCCTCAAGCTGCGAGTAGTAGGGGGTCAACTCCGATGTCAAGTTCAGGAGTAGGTTCTTAAACTTCATGTCAGGCTATGAGCTAGAGTAGTGTAGGATGGTAAGACTAGGGTAGTGGTGGTCATGACCGTGGTATCCAGACACCAGGTTCTCAGACACAATGGGGTGGATCAGCTAAGGGTATCCAAGAAGGGTCAGAGGGTTGTGGTATATGCTAAAATTATGTAGTGAAATAGACCCAACATGAGTAGGATCCTAGACCATCTTTGGTGAGAGGTACAATCTTAGTATCTTCTACTATTGCATCTGGTCTTTTTGATATAGGTACATTGCACAGTTTTATATTTGTACAGGTGGTTAAAAGTCTTTGGATGGTTTCTATGCTTTCTAAGGGCGTTTTGACACTATACACACCATTGGGAGTCAGAACAGGTGATGTGAAACAGTGTATAGAGTGTCCCCTTAAGTTCATAGGGTGTCACTTCATCTGAGATATTTATATCCTCAAGATTATAGGGTTTGATGTCATTCTTGGAATTGATTGGATCGTGTCTTATCGAGCGTACGTTGACTACTATTGTCAGAGGGTGACTTTCACCTCACTAGAGGGTTTTTATTCCAAATGGTGAATGGGATGGACATGCAAGAAAATATGGACCTGAGCATTGTGGGATATGTAGTATGATATCCTAGATCACTAGTTTGTTTTTGGATGATCAGGGAGTGAGTCAGGCAGACTTCCCTCCAGTGGTTGAGAACTTCAGGGATGTCTTTCCTGGTGAATTTTCTAGGTTACCTCTTGAGAGATAGGTGTATTTCTCCATCGATCTAGCGCTTGGAGCTACACCGGTATCCACTCCTCCTTACAGGATGGCTACGACAGTGTTACAGGAGCTCAAGAGGAAGCTAGAAGATTTGGAGGCAAAGGGGTTTATCAGACTCAGTGCTTCTCTGTGGGGTTCATCGGTCTTTTTTGCAAAAAAAGGAGGATAGAACTCTTAGTCTATGTGAGGACTATCAAAAACCGAACTAGCTGAAAATTAAGAATTGAAATATTTTTCCATGGATAGATGACCTATTTGATTAGCTTTGAATAGATCGAGTATTCGAGAAGATTGAATTGATGTCTGGATATCACAAGGTGCGTATTCAACCTGTATACATACCCCATACAGCCTTTCGTAGTAGGTATAGGTTATAAGATTATACGATTATGTCGTTCGATCTCACGAACATGTTAGCAGTTTTCATGGTACTGATGAACTGAGTGTTCTATCCTTACTTGGATTATTTTTTGGTTGTTTTCATGGATGATATCTTTGTGTATTCTCAAAATCAACATGACCATTCTAACCATCTTGAGATCATTTTGAATACACTGATATAGCATCAGTTGTATGCTAAGCTTGCAATGTACTACTTTTAGATGGATCAGATTCACTTTCTAGGTCACATCATCTCAGATACAGGAGTGTCAGTGGACCCAGATAAGGTGAGAGCAGTAGTTTTTTGGGAACATCCCAAAAACATCTTTGACATACAGAGTTTTTTGGGGCTAGCTGGTTAATATAGGAATTTTATACAGGACTTATCATGCTTAGAAGTGTCTTTTATAGTCTTGACCAAGAATGGGTAAAGTTAGTTTGGTCATATTCTTGTGAGACAACCTTTCGGGAGATGAAATGCAGGTTGACATCAATACCCATCCTGATACTACTAGAGTAGGGCAAGAGTTACACAATTTTCTGTGATGCTAAAGGTATTGGGATGGGGGAAGTACTGATGTAGGGAGATCGAGTCATGGCATATGTGTCTTGACAGTTGAGGCCTCATGAGAGGAATTACCCTACGCACGATCTCAATTTAGTTGTAGTTGTTCACACGTTGTGATATTAGAGGCACTATTTACTCGGAGAGCATTTTGTGGTGCACACAGACCACAAAATCCTTGATTATATCTTTACACAGTGTGATATGAATCTAAGGCATTAGATATGGGTGGAGTATCTATAGTCCTTTGATGTTGATCTTCCCTACACACTTGGTAAAGGTAATGTAGTGGCTGATACACTGAGCAGGAGGACTTAGATACAGGCAGAACAGTAGTCCAATAGCGAGTGGAAGCTTATGGAATTATTCTTTGAAATGCATCTAGAGGTTCATGACAGGTAGGGATAGACTTATCTATCATCCTTAACTATGACCTATACCCTGCTGGACATAGTTAGGATGAGGTAGCAATCAGATTCATAAGGCCTAGTTCTATAAGACTGCATAGCAGGTGAGGACCCTCCTCCTTGTTGTATGGTAGACTCTAATTAGATCCTATGTATCCATGGACATATTTGGATTCTCATGGATATACACGAGGAGGTGATGCAGGAGTTTCATGTTTCATCTTGGGAAGTGCATCCTAGAATCACCAAGATTTATCGTGACTTACATCATCAGTATTGGTGTCCATGTATTAAGTGAGAGGTAGTTGGTTTTGTTATGATATGTTCCACCTGTCAGCAAGTGAAGGCGATACATCAGTGACCAGTTGGTCTTTTACAGCAGTTACCTATTCCGGAGTGGAAATGGGATGATGTCGTGATGGATTTTGTGACTGGTTTACCAAGGTCACCATAAGGTAATGACGTCGTGTGCATTGTCATTGATAATATTACGAAGGTATGAAATTTCTTTCTGATCAAGGATACATTCAACGTTGATGATCATGGAAGGTTGTACATCCGAGAGGGGGAACGTATTCATGGGGTCCCACACATTATCATTTTGGATAGGGATTCCTGCTTTACATCTCGTTTCTATGAGATTTTTCAGAGAGGTTGGATACACAAGTGATTCTGAGCATAGAACACCACCCTTAGACTAATGGATAGTCATACTGTACGATACATGTTCTTGAGGAAATGTTGTGAGCATGTGTCCTAGATTTTTGGGGCTCTTGGGATAGGCACATTCCCCTGGTTGATTTCACCTATAACAACAGTTATCAGGTGACTATATAGACAGAACCTTATGAGGCTTTATATGGTAGGCCATGCCATTATCCCCTATGATGGTTAGAGAAAGGAGGTAGCTTTACTAGGACTACTCCTTGTGCAGGAGACTTCTGAGCAGGTCCAATTGATTCAGAAGACTGTGTCTACTGCATAGTCTCATTAGAAATCATATGTCGATCACCAGATATGATCTCTATAGTTCGTGGTTGGGGATCATGTTTTCTTGTGTGTCTCACCAAGGTTAGGACACAGGTGGATTAGGAGGCAGGGTAATATTTCACCAAGATATGTCGAGCCATTCGATATTCTGGAGCGAGTCGAGTCGGTTGTATATCGGTTACAGTTAACTCAGAGGTACCAATCCATGCATGATGTCTTCCATGTATCTCAACCACAACACTATCACTTAGACTTCTCTCACATTTTTTAGCCTGAGGATGTTGATCTTCAAGTTGATGTGTCCTTTGAGGAGAAACGGGTTCGTATCATTGACAGGAGAATGAAGGTTCCTTAAGGCCAGTCAGTTCATCTAGTACAGGTGATATGGAATCATGGTCATTTATAGGACGAGACTTGGGAGAGGGTGGCTGATGTATGTGATCAGTGGCCAAAGTTTTATTCAGACGAATCTTGACCACTCTTCAGAGAGAAATTTAGGGAAGAATTGCTATAAGGGGGGAAGATTGTAAGATCATGGGTTTTTTAAGGTACAGATCTTTCTTTTTTTGGTTAAATATTGTTTAATTTTCCTTTTTTCTTAGACCCCAAGTTGGGTTATGGGTCGATTGGGTTGTTTTTTGGAAATAAGGGGAAAGAAGGGATAAAAAGGTTTAAGGATGGTTGTAGGCTAGGTACATGTCCTGTACTTGGCTTAAAGGTCATGTACTAGCCCATCATGATGTGTAGCCTTTCTAGTTCAGAAAAAAACAGGGTAGTACATTCCATGTACATGGCCTACACACCATGTACTGGCCTGATGGGGTTTTTAAAATGAGTGGTAGTAGCCTCTAATATTTTTTATGCACAACCTATTCCTCTTGTTTTTTAGAACCTAAAACCACATAAAATAGTTTGTCAAATATAGAGGTCATCTAGACACTTATTTGAGTGTGATTTGTCCCATTGGAAGAGCATTGGTAATTACTCAATTCCTTTTTAGTTGTTATGGATTCTTCAGAATAATGAGTATGCTATTTAGATTTTGGCTCATATTCCCTAATATTCTGTTCTTCATCCATTATTCATATTTCTTCTAAACCGAGGTGAATCTGGACTTGATACTGGACGATCAATCTAAAACCATGGTGAGGTAGGTGTTTTATACTCTCTTTTGGATTTTATTGTTCTTTTTGGGCATTTGGTCGATATTCTGTCCGTTATACTTTCCAAAGTCACCCTGTTTTTGAGCGAGCTTCTTGACGTAGGCTTAGTCAGACCTAGTGATGATGCTTTTAGGTTATGTTTTGGTTTGTTGGGACTCGTTACTCATTTCTAGGTCTCCCATGGGGTGTTCCTTTTGGATTTAACCTATTTAGTATTTTTTAAACCACCCAAGGGGTGTGTTCTTGTGCTTTCTTAGGTAGAGGAAGCATGTGAAGGACCCTAGACCACCCTAAGAGTGGGGTAAATCAGGGTGTCAACATTTTTTCTTCTTTATTGGATCTTGTTCCCACATTGGTAGGAACCCTTTCTAAAACCTTTATGATGGATATGTGCAGTAAATAAAATATTCACATGCATAAGGATAGCACAACACTTTGTACTTGGTTAACCACTAAGGGCTACGTCCAAAGAGCATACATCAACAGGTTTTAGGTCATACCAAATTCCAATAATCTTCAATGGTTGTGGATTATAAATGTTTGGGAACATTCACATTATACCAATCACACTACCTTTACTATGGTTTAGGGATAGCTCACTTATTCCCTTTGATCACTTCCGTTGACTCCCTCTTTCTCACTGTGTTGGAATAATCTTCACTCAGTTTATCTACTTGAAGTTCACTTCAATGTTTTAGCATTAAATCATGCATCCTCAATTGTAAATGGATGCTTTGTTGAAGTCTTATAATCACCCAGAGATGTAATTTATTTTCTCGTACACTGATATTTTATGGAAATTAATTTCGCAAATTTATTTGGACAATTTTTAGGCTTCCTTGGGTGTTCTGCGTACTACTACTACTTTTGTGTACTATTGTTGTTTCTGTGTACCATGTAGTTTTTCCCGTGTACTGTTTCTATTTCCACATGTCATGCAACTCCTCCACAATTTTCCTTGATCCGCGTACTGCCCTACTCTGGGTACTACTCCACACCTTCATGTATCGCCCTGCTCCGCATACTTCCTTGCTCCACCACGCACTTATCTACTCCTCTATGTATTGTTCTGCTCCGTATACTGCCTTGCTCCACCATGTACTACCAGAGCTTCCTGCATGAACCGCACTCTCTTACATAGGTTGTTTTCCTTACGCAGATGATTCTCTCTGTGTACCATCTTCTCCTCCAATTACTGCTTCGGACTTCACTGGATTTCTTCTCAAAATTCTAATATCCAATATTTTCACTTAACAAAGGGGGTTAATGGTCCTTAAATAGACACATAACTATGCAAATTTCTCTAATCTGATTTACCCAAATTTTCAATGTGGGAAAATCTTTACTATATTTAACTCCATCCGCGTACTATTAGCATCCACCACATACCGCTCCGGTTTTTCAAACTGTAACAATCCTCCAAAACTTCTACATTCTACATATTGTATGCCTACACCGCGTACCATCGCTGAGAACCATTTTCTGCAGCATTCTGCGTACCGCACACCTTCATCATGTACCGTCACTAAGAACTATTTTTAGTTGTGTGCATTGTTCCACATACCACACACCTTCACCATGTACCACATACTTTCACCGCATACTGGGTGCCTTCACTGAGTACTGCATGCCTTCACTGCATACCACATGCCTTCACCGCATATCATTGCTGTGAACCATTACCAAACTCCCAATTTTTGAGGCCCAAAATTTTGGAAAACCCTGGGAAACTATACCGCTTTCAATACTTCCTTCAGCCCCAAACGTATGACCCTATTCTCTACAAACTCCCTTGTTATATTTATTTTTCAAAAATAATCTGCTTTCATCATGAATATTATCTTTCATGATATATAGTCTTTGATTGATCACCTTTATCATCATCATATTATCCATATAAAGTATTGTAACTTCCCTATCTTCCAGCAACATTCGTCTTTCTGGTCAACACTGAATATGACTGGCGTCATCTTCTCAGGTTTGTATGATCATTATTAAATATTAAAATCTCCACATGATCCCTCATGCATTAATGCATTTCTCTTCAAGTAGGCTCTTTCATGGTCTCTTTGAATAGTGAGATGTTTCATGACCACTTTATAACTTGAATCCCTTCATCCCCTTCTTCATTTTGATCTTCATTGACAACTATTGATAATAAATACCACCTTATACACAAAGTGGTCCCAAAAATCTCCCCCTTTGTATTTTGTTATCAATACCATAAATTCCTTTTTCAAATGAATGTGTCAATATAAAAATGATAATCTTCTCACTCCCCTTTATCTCTCACTTTTCATCAAATGAATGTTTCAATATCTAAACGAGAATCTCCTCTCTCCCATTTTTCTTTTTCTTTATCTCTCACTTTTCGAACATTCATTTCACTTTCTCTCCCCCTTATTGATAGGAAATACAAAGTTCATTGAAAAAGGGTATCAGTCCTTTCTTAAGCATTGTGCCATAAAACATTTCACTCTAATTCTACTTGAGCAATTCTCAGTGTAGAAAACAGGAGGATTTTATTTAGACAACAAGGTTGTCCATTATTCGATGATCATAATACCACATGAGATGAGAACTCATGTACTTTGTCTTCAAGGATTTTCCACATTAATTCTAGGATGAAGAAATTGAATGTGATAGGGAATAATCAACCTAAAACTCATGCATTCACTTCAACAAATAGATCAAAAACATTCAAGTGCAATTGGAAAGATAAGTGTCCTTGGGGAACTTCCATTATTCTTATGTCACTGATTAATTCAATTAATCCCCATTTGTAAAATGACCTTAATTTTCAAGAGATTAATAAATGACATACCTTTACCAGTGACATGTTCTTCAAGCAATTTTTAGGGTAATTTAATTTAATACCAACTGAAGTTGATATTGATTGAAATAATAATTCTAGCAGTTTATTCATTTGTATCCCCCTCAAGGGAAACCCTCATCATTATCTTCATCAAGGGTTATACTTAGTCATTCTAATACTTGAATATCAATGGAATAATCTTCCAAGGATAGTAACTTCTTCATCCTAGCTATCATGAGTTGATAGCATTCACTACTTCTCGGGTTCTCCACCTAAGAGCATGCTTCACCTTCAATTCCCTACACTATCAGCACAAATACAATACACAAATCATTAAATGGAATAAGGTGGTACCTCCTTGCTTCTTCAATGTAAGAGAAAAGGCTGGGATGGTTTTTTCAATCAAGATGCTCCATTTTCTCCAGTCTTCATGATTTGACATCTGAACATATGTTCTAATATATGTTGATGTGGCACGGCTCTCTTCACATTCTCTTCTTCTTTGTGTGGAGAATTTTTCTTCTTAACATCCATTAGGAATTGTACATTCTTAATCTTCTTAAGGACTGCCTCTTGTTATGGTATTATGGTTAAACAACATTTTTCAATGTGAACAAATTTCATACATCTCTCACACAAAACTTCCTTAAGACATGTGTTTCTCTTGGTTTGAAATATCTCATGAACTTTATCTTCATCTTGTGAAAGTTTTTCTTTTCCTTTACCACCATATTTAACCTTTTTATTTTCAAGTTTCCTCATTGTTTCCAAATATTTTGGCCAGATGACCAAAATGTCATTTGGAACTATTGTAACAGGTCTGGATCTTTCAAATAGGTTCATCTGAGTGTCATCCCTCTTAGTTTCTATTTTTCATGAATTTCCCTTCAATTTCATGGATCTAAAATCTAGAGTCTTCTTAGATTCCCTACTTGATATCTTCTTGGGGAAATGTGTGTTCACAATATTCTTCTGATTTTTTCCACGACCGATGCTTCATACATAGCTAGCATTGAAGGTCTTATTTTCTTATCAACAATGAATGCATGTTGAGATGGACATGTACCTACCTTATGACCACTTCCATTGCATACATCACAGATGTTATCAAGCATTCCAAATCTGTTTGCAGTAAACATATGATTCTGGACCTGTAGATGTTGCTTCTTCTTCTCTGGATTTCTTCCCTTCGATATAGGCATTCTATGTACTTTTTCATTTATGGTATTGTACCAATAATCCAATGCATAATGACCAAATCATTTGCAACACAAAAATTGAACCACAAATCTTTTTTTCTTTATATTATGTTTCTAGGACATATTCTTGATGTGTTGTGTTCTTTATGGATAACTACCTTCCACATTCTTCTTCATATTCACCCCATACATGGTTATAGGAAAATCCTCACCTTTCCTCATTCCATACTTGTTTTGAATTTATCTTCCAGCTTTCACTCCTTGTAGAAACATAAATAGAATCCTTAGTACGTGATGATTTGGATGGACCCTTACTCTTCTCAGGTACTTGTGATAGATTAATGAGTGAATCCATGATCTTCTTATCACATTTTGGAGGTATTTTAACAGTAGAATCCTCCAGAGACCATTGATTACTAGCAGTAACTGTTTCATTCTTTTTTGATGTATCAATATGTGTCTCCTCAAGATTGGTCAACTGAGAATCCAATTCTAGACATTGCCTATTGATAATGTCCTTCTAATCTTCAATCTTAGTTATCTTCTCATCAAAATCCTTCTTTATTCAAACAAATTCTTTCTCATGCAGCATCATTTTATTTTGAATCATAGAGTCATGTTCCTTGATCTTCTTGGATATCCCTTTCAATTGTATACCATAGACATCAGTGAAAATTTCAATTTCCCTTTAAGAACATGGATCTTTTCTTCAAGATCCTTTCTGACTCTCTCTTCCTCTTAAACTTTTTTGAACCATTTTGATGTATTTATTTCATGTGTCCTCCTTGTTTCTTCAAAGTATTCAATCTATCTAAAGAGCTTATAATATTATGATATTTTCTTTACCAAGCCTTCCTCCATAAAATATGCTTATTTTCATAGCTGGTTGATTTCCTCTTGTATACATTGAAATATTCTAAAAATACTAACAAATCTATATTTAGATATATCATAAAGGTATTTTTGTAGACAATCAATTTCATCTGAGGCTGAATATTGATCAAGGGTGCAAACACATACCTCCCGATCTCCTTGATCTTTTCTTTATAGGCCTAAAACATCATAATTTAACAAATGGAATGGAGAACTAGATACTACCCCTTCTTTAGATAAGAGGTACTTATTCAACTATCTCTTTTCTTTCTTTTTCTTATTCGACACGGTCTTGCTGGGTATATAATTTTTCTCGGATATAACTGAACTTTCATCAAGACTACTCTTCATTGTTGACTCAATAAAGAAAAATAAAATCATCTTCTAAATAGAATTACTAAAGAGTATCCAACATACATAAACATTTTCCCTCGGATACCAATTTAAGGACCCTAGACCACCCTGAGAGGGGGGTGAATCAGTGTGTCAAATTTTTCTCTTATTTATAGGATCTTCTTCACATGTTTGTAGGAACCCTTTTCAAAACCTGTATGATGGATATGTGTAGTAATAAAAACTTTCACATGCAGAAGGACAACACAACACTTTTTACTTGGTTCAACACTAAGGGATACATCCAAGGATCATACGCTGACAGGTTGCCAGTCGTACCAAGTTCTACTAATCTTTACTGGTTGTGGATTACAAATGTTCAGGCATATTCACTCTATCCCAGACACACTAACTTTATAACGGTTTAAGGATGTCCCATTGTTTCCCTTGGATCACTTCTGTTCACTCCACCTTTCTCACTATGTTTGAATAATCTTCACTAAATTTATTAACTTAAAGGTCGCTTCAATGATTTTGTATTAAATCAGGCATCCTCAACTGTAAATGGATGCTCTGTTGAAGTCTCGTAATCACCCACATATGTAATTTATTTTCCCGTACACCGATATGTTATGGAAATTAATTTCACAAACATATTTGGTAAATTTTTAGGCTTACTTGGGTGTTCTGTATACTGCTTCTATTTCCGTGTACTGCTATTATTTCTGCATACTGGTGTTGTTTCCATGTATCGTGTAGTTATTCCTGCATATTGTTGTTGTTTCTGCATACCATGCAGCTCCTCCGCAATCTACGCTGATATGCTTACTTCCCTACTCTGCGTACTAATCCACTCCTCCATGTATCATCCTGCTCGGTATACCATCCTACTCCATCACGTACTACTCCACTACTCTATGTACTGTCCTACTCTGTATACTGCCTTGCTCCACCGCGTACTGTGACAGCTTCCTGCACGAACACACTTTATTGCATGGATTGTTTTCCTTAAGTGAATTATTCTCTCCGTGCACCACTTCAAACTTGACCATATTTCTTACCAAAATTATAATCTCCAATCTCTTCACTTAACAAATGTGATTACTACTCCTTAAATAGGCACATAACTCTGAAAATTTCGCTAATAAGATTTACCCAAATTTTCAATGTGGATCAATCTTCATTGTACTAAACTTCATCCACGTAATGTTATCATCCACCATGTACCACTCCTATTGTGCGAACCTCAGCAATCCTTCCAAACTTCAACATTCCACGTACCGCATTCGTTCACCGCGAACCAACACTGCAAACAATTTTTTGCAGTATTCTATGTACCGCATGCCTTCACTACATACCATTGTTGTGAACTTTTTTTGATTTCGTGCATCGTACTCCATACTGAATGCCTACACCGTGTACTATATGCCTTCACCGTGTACTGAATGACTTCCCCACGTACTGCATTCCTTCATCACGTAACGTTGTTGCGAACCGTTACCAACCTCCAAATTTTTGAGGCCCAAAGATTTTGAAAACATTCAGAAACTGTACCACCTTCAATACTTCTTTTAGCCTCAAACATATGACCATATTCTCTACAAACTCCCTTGTCATATTTCTTCTTCAACAATAATATTATCTAATCGCAAACCATATCTATCATAATATATACTCTTTGATTGATCACCTTTAGCATTGTCATATTATCTATAGAAAGTACTACAACTTCCCTGTCTACTAGAAACATCATTCTTTCTAGTCAATACTTGATATGACTAGCGCCATTTTCTTATCTTTGTATGATCATTATTAAATCTTGAAATATCCACATGATCCCCCATACATTAATGTATTTCACTTCGAGTAGGCTCTTGTATGGTCTCTTTGAACATTGAGATGTTTCATGACCACTTTATATCACGAATCCCTTCATCTACTTAATTTTGATCTTCATTGAAAACATTTGACAACAAATAAAACCTTATACACAAAGTGGTACCAACATCCCATTAATGTATTGATATCTTGAATAGAACGTTTATCAGATGTAATTCCTCCTTGCCTTATTATATCTTCTGATTCCATGCCTATTCTAAAAGTTTATCTTAAAGGAAACGGATAATATGGGTGGGTATACCTGCATGAAATCATTCATGGAATTTTTAATGGTTTATATGGGAGGGTGGGCCCATATTATTTATAAATGATAAATGGTTTCATGAGTGGGTAAAATCATGTCTTGTTCATGTTGGTGTGAGTGGGAATACTAACATGGGATGTTTTTTTTGAATTGAATTCTTGAATTAATGGTTTGATAGATTCCATGGAATACTCTCCATGGATCTGGAACATGGTAGTGGACGTCTTGGGTTGATTATGCCCCTTGGGTCTTGATTCTGTGGGATGCCTAGAGTCTTGCTATCCTGTGGATCCAGCTTCCTTGGGATCGTGTAGGACATTCCATTTCTATCCCCCTAGGACCCCAACCATTTCCTAACTGAGTTTCCACTGGGATACCTATGGGACTCAATGGGATTCCTTGGACAATATCCTTATATCCGACCCTTAGTGGTCTAGATTTATTACATGGATTCCCTAGTATTTGACACCTTGGATCTGGACCTTGGGTTCTACTTTTCACTATACAGCATGGCTGTGGGATTCTAATTTTCTCTATACGATGTGGTCGTGGGTTTCTACTTTTCACCATATGGCTGGTCGTTGGATTTATTACCTCTTTATATAGTGTGGATATAGTTTTCTTGATATGAATTGATGTCCAGCATGGCCATGTGACTTGTTTACTATTGATATAGTTTCTTAGTAAGGATATGACTTTATTTCAGGTAGCCTTGAGGGGTTGTACAGTATTCCTTTTTGCAGTAGACTTATGCCATGGGCATTCACTTTACTTTACTGCTTCATTTACACTTGCTAGAACTTTTGTAGAATTGTTGTTAGAACTGTATAGACCTGGGTGTTTTCTTATAGGTATGTTTATCTCACAACCTGTTTGGGCCTCATTGGGGACCCAAACAGATTATATGGTTGCAGGTGATGGTAGGGTAAAGATACCCAGTACGGGTTACTGATTGAGGCTTTATAGCAGGGGAGCATAGGTTCAAGTTGAGGATTGTGATGCTGAGATACCTTTTTGGTATTTTTCTCTTTTTAAGACTTGTAATATATTACATTACCACGTACTATTCTGGATTCTTTTTAGATACATGTACCATCTACATCATTTTGTATATGAGACACTTTTGGTTATTGACATTTAATCTTGTCTTGTATTACTTTTAGTTGACTGTTGTTTATTTCACTTCCATTATTTATTTTATGTTTGAATTCCATTGTAATACTCTGGTAATGAAGAAATAGTCTCCCCACTAAGTCACCTAGTCCCTCGCTTCTACTCAATATCCTATGGCATTTGGGGAGATTCACTTGAGGCCATGTGGTCAACCGGACTCGGGGAACCATAGGGTAGAATCTTGGTCTAGGATGTTACAAAAATTGACTCAGTTTATTCCCCAAGGACACTTTTCCCTTTCGCCTATGGTGACTTAAGGCTTTCTATGATGATATCTAGCTAGAAACTCTTCATAATTACCCATACAGTCCTAGAAAGCCTACCTTTTATCTACCAGGACAATCCAGACTGCATGCCAATGTCAAGGAAAGACACTCAACCATCCTATGATACAGTTTTATAATAAACCAACCTAGATAACTTGGTGGATTGATACCTGATCTAGTCCTATCATATAAAAAATCATATTCCAAAATCCCATAGGTTGGACACTATCACTTGGAATCATATTAATGTCAAAGGGAATGGTTTTCCCACAAGCATGACAAAACAACGGAACAAAAAATCAATAAAAACTCAGTATGATAAATAGTCCACAAGGGTAAAATATTAGAAATAAATAGATAAACATCCCATGGAAAAATATAAAACAAAGGGTAACACAAAATCAATCAATACAAAATCCTATAATCCGTATAAAACAAGTGTACCATAAATTCATGGGTTTCCACTGTCACTCCAAAGTCCTGTATATCAAGTAAAACTACCACCTCTAAGTGGAACCTTCCCTTTCCCTAGACACGGAAAAACAAAATCCAAAAATTCATAGTGGAAAAGGTATGGTGTGAGATAAAAATCCTATTAGGATCTCACTAAGTGTTCCATAAGTGGAACCATCCCATTCCCTAGACATGGAAAAAAAAATTCACAAATTCACACTGGAAAAGGTATGGTGTGAGATAAATATTCTACTAGGATCTCACCAAGTGTTCCATAAGAAATTCCATAACAATAATCCATTTATGATTTTAATTTAAATAAATTAAGTTACAACATAAAATTTACATATTTTAAATAAAAACATTCTTACAAAATAAGTATATGGAAAATATATCAAAATAGTATTAGATGAATATTTTATATAAAAAATTTATATAAGACAGATGGAATGAATAAAATAGTTCCTTAAACAATAGAATGCATAATAAAGTCAAAACCAAGCACTGTACTCATATTCCCTGAGTTATATTAGTTCAAAGATATCAAATCCTCACACTACACAATAATCAATCATGGATCAAGTTTGTGTGCACATGTCCCTAATATTAGGACAAAATGACTAACCAATCAACATCCCATTAAGTAAAATCATGTCAAACTAGTTTTATTGATAGATTTAATCATCAATACATTTATAGGGAGTTTGAGTACTAGAGTTCTTGTCCTAATCTCCCACCAACTACTAAATATGTCATGTGAATCAATTAATATATCAATAAATCATGGGAAAATTAAAATTTTCAAATAAATTCATCCTTCATAGTTCAAATGCTCTATTTCAAGTTCAATATTCCTTTTTAATTTTAAAACCAAATCATGGGTTTTCATCAAATTCATTCCTTTTAAATAATTTTTCATTTAAAGACAAGTTTTCTCAAGAATCAACATCAAATCATTTTACCAAATCACTTATCATTTCAAGCCATCATTTATTCTCAAAATCTATGAAAAAATTTCAATGACATTAGAATTGGGGTTCTCCAAATTTCATTCCCTTTTTAAATTAAACATCAAATCATCTCAAATCATGGTTTTATAAATCAATTTAAAATTCATTTCAATTAAATCAATATATTTAATGTTTTGATTATAGGTTAAATCTTTATGGAGGTACCTACCTTTAATCACATGATCAATCAAATCAAAAACCATAACAAGAACCGCCAATAAAGAACAAAGGCATAGAAGATCAAGGAACAAACCCTAGAATCAAGATCCATCAAAACAAATTTCTAATCCACAAAAAACGTGAGGATTCATTGATATCAAAAGGAAAAAAAGAGATAAAACCAAAATCAATAGATAAAATATATACTGAATAGGGATCAATATCTTCCACTGGCACTTCAATTCACAAAATAAGAGGTTCGAGGATATAAGAAATCATCTAGACTGCTTCCAAAAGATAAGTAAATTGATTAAAGTTAAATGGGGGTGATGAGATGTTAAACCATGAATATCAGGATTTCAATTAAATTTTTTACAGGATTAGAAACCCACACACATGATTTCTTTGTTTGTCCTCATAGTTAGTAGTAATGATGCACCCTAATCATCACCCTTATTGAGCTTTTGGAAATTTTTCATTGTTTGGACACATGGTTAGTTTATCTATGTGAAAACCATGAAACCCCCATATTTCCAAGGTTTCATGATTTTGGGGAAGTAATCATGGACTGAAAAAAAACCACCCCCCTTACAATATTGGATCACAATGGGGAGCATGGTTTGCTGGGGTAAACCGCACGGTTTTCCCTAACCATTCTCTAATTGTGCATAGCCCTATGGGCTTCTCAAATTTTCAAAAATTTCCTAAAACAACTCCAAAATAATACCCAACAAATAAATATAAAAATATGGGTCAATGATTATTTAAAAATAGATAATGCTATTTTACACCATGTCCCATGGTATCAGGTTCATGTGTAAGGCACCCTACAGCCATAGGAATGGTGGCTTATAGCTATAACACATTATTGCAGAGACCCTATAGATGTGGTGTCTATTGTTCATGGATATAGGATCTCAATATCCATGGGTATTGAATATTTTTGATATAGGGAGTTCCCTCTTTAACCCTATAACCATGGGTATGGTGGCCTATGGCCATAAGTAATTGTTGTGTTGATCTATATCGATGGGTGGTCATGCCCATGAATATAATCCATTTCCATGTGGTCCCAATAGCCATAATAAAAAACTCCCATTGATATAGAAGACATTTATTCATGATCATGGTGGCATGTGGCTAAAGTATATTATTGGGTGGACCCTTCATACATGGAAAATCGTTCCTATGGCTTGAGGTTACCCACAATAATGAGCATAGTCGTCCAGAGTTATAGAATATTATTACATAGACCAATAATGATTAAAAAATATTATAATTAATATAATAATTATAGTGATATATATTTAAAAATTATTATTATTGTTATAAATATATACATAAAATTGAACATGTTGGAGTGGTATAGTAAATTTTACTTTAATGTTGGGCATCTGGGTTGAAACTCGGTAGAGGAAAAATTATAAATTCTCTATCTACAATGACAATAGACCTTGTTATGGCCATGGGTAGGTGCCTGTGAAAGTAGATACAGGATCCATGTCCATGCTCCACACCCATTCCCATCAACATAGTGAAAAAAATCCCAAGGGATATGGCTATGATCTATGCCCGTGCAATAGCCCTATGGGATATTTTCGCTTCTCTATCACCCACAGGCACAATGCCTATAGAAGTTTCCCTTTTTCTACTAGTTTGGTTGAGATTTTTTTGACCATTAATGGAGATATTAATGGAATATATAGGCCATTATATTTATTACATATGTCTTGATGACTTATCCTAATCCTAGTGAAAAATATATTCCCTAAATCTATCATGCATGTGATGTGTTTGGCTGAGTCATATTATATCATATGGGGTATATCGTGAAGCATGTAAACATATTACTGCCATTGTCCATTCATAAGGTATAATTTTCTATATCATATAATAGTGTTTTAAGTTAAATAATATTTTATGATACATTCTATTACATACTATGATCTTGGTAGATAAATGATAATTGTTATCTTTAGAATGTCTTCCACATAATCTATCATTTAATAACTATTTAATAAGATGAAATTCACAATATTATGTTGTATTCATGTGAGGATTTCATTAACTGGATGAGACAATTAAACTTTTTTTATAAAATATGATTAAATGAATAGATAAGTAGTTCCCTTGAGGTCTCTATATAACTGGACTATATCCCTTAAATGGTTTTATGATATTCTAGTATATCCTTGGCTAAAACTACCTTGAACCTAATAAGATCTCTTATACTACCTCCTGAGTGTGCATATATTTTTCTCATGCCATGGATACCTTCCTAGTATGGGTATATTATGTATGCCTACTGGTGATCATCTTCACACCCATATAATGATGGTTGAAGATAGTGCAGTGACAATAATAGGGTAAGAAACAGAAACACCGTTTCTTTATTTCTATTTTAGGCATGGTTTCATTTATCTAGAAAGGTTTACCTTGGATTGGGATTCTTTATTACTTATAATTAATTTATTAAGTGTTTCTAGATAATTCAAAACCCAATACCAAACCCTTGATTCTGGGAGATGGAAAAATATTCCCATCATACTTGTGAAAGATTTAAGATTTGAAAGGAGGTCAAGTAGGATAATTTCTATTAAATAGAGAAAAAAAGATTCTATTGGAAGAAATTATAGATATATTTATCTCTATAAATATATGGTTATTGTTGATAGGTAGGGTAGAGGGAATATAATAGAGTTAAAAACATCAGATAAAATATAATTCTAAAAAGATAGAGGATAAGAAAACATTAGAGATCATCGAAGATTTTTCTAAAAGAAGATGAAGGTTTGTTGATGATCTTCTTATATAAGGATGAGCTATGTTCATGGTGTTATTTAAAACATGATTATGAGAGAGGAGAGACACATGAATATCAATGTAAACCTTACTACACTTGGTGCAACATATAAATGGTGAAGTTGTTTTATCTTAGATTTCATGCCAAAGTTATTTTAATTTCCTGAGAAGTGATCAAAGATAGATGAGTGAGGGGTGACCTTTGATATGTAGTGAACAATAAATAAATCATTTTAAAGATAGTGACCGTTTACTTTAAGTGAATTTTCCTAAACCCACCACATAATAGTGTGTTTAGTAGATTTTGGTACATCAGTGTATTATCATTGTATTCCCCTTGGAATATCCCAGTGTGAGAAAACCAAGAAAATTTATTATATTCTAGATGCATTATTTAATTAATTTCTACAAGACATAAATCATTGTATGTGGGTAAATTAATCATCGATCAAATTGTATTAAAGAAAATATAAACAAAATAACAATTGGATCATCCTTGAATAAATAACTTAAGTATGACTCTATTGACAATAAGGTGAAGATAATTTAGGGTGGTGAGAGTTTTAGGATTAATTGGTTTAAATTGGAATAATTTTCATATCTTGATTTAACCCTCCCCTAGAGTATCTCTCACTAAAGACTCTTGTGAAGTTAAATGGTTTTTAAAAAAAAATGGATCCAGGGATAATATATTTACCAAAATAGGTTATAAAAGAGTAAAAAAATTCCAGATTTTTGTAAAATATAAGGGGTTATAAAAGCATAAAATGGTTCCACACTTTTAGGATTTCTCTTGAACAAAAATGTGAAACCATTTAACAATTAGATTTTTTAAATAAAATATTTTTATATTTCTTTATTTTGTTATATATATATATTAAATAATATTTAAAGTATTTTTATTTTACTATAAATCACTTAAAATAAAGTAATAAAAAAATATAACTTAAAACCCCACCCAGTGCACCCTTTTATAAGAGAAGTTCCATTGAAATCCTTTAATGATTTTAGATGTGAGATCCATTTTTTACTTTTCCTGCATTAGAATAAAAATGTATTATTATTAATAATACATGATTGATGATTGATGATTGATAATATAACTAATAAATAAAAATATAATTAATATAATTAATAATTAATAGTATAATTAAGAATGAGTAATAACAAAATTAATATGATTAAAAAAAATAGTAATATGATTTAAAATTATTAATTAATAATATAATTACTAGTTAATAGTTAACAATATAATTAATAAAAACTAATAATATAATTAATATAACAAATAATTGATAGATATAATTACTAATTTAAAACATATTTAATAATAAGTGTTGATTTAATTAATAATTAATTAGAATAACTATTAACTAACAATATAATTAATAATATACTTAATAATTAATTAATACAATTAATAATTAACAACATAATTAATAATGTGATTAATAATTAATAATAAAACTAGGGATTGAAGGTGAGAAAGTGATGAGTTGGGCTTGAGGAAGGTGTGGTGTGGCGCCTACCAATACCCAGTAACCCACATTCTATTTTCCCCCAAGGGCGTAACCTATTGGTTTCATCTCTGTAGGGTCTTGAGTGTAATTCCCTTAATCTAGTAACTTATATATAGTGCTAATATTACTACATTAGCACAAAATACAATAGATCAAATCTTATAGGATCAAATAGTTTATTATTCTTGGGGGACTATATATATACATGATTCTAACAATATATTTGAAAACATGAAATACAATATAATATTTTGGTGAGAACTTTATTAATTATTTCTAGTATATCCCTAAAATCATTCATAAATACATCCATGGTATCTTGTTCAAAGGAAATATAATAAAGGGTGATGTCATATTATTGGTAAGGGAATGCATACAATATAAGCTATCATGTAATAAATAAAGCATGTATAATATTCTAGAAATTAAAAGTAATCAAATATTCCATATTAAAAATTTCATAAAAGGGGACTAAATCCATGGACTAAATAATTAATAAATAATTAAATGAATGAAAATAGTTTATTTCATAATTATGGAATTAATAATGTTGTACATCATAGTCATGTCGTCAATGCCTTGTGCCAAGACATCATAAATAAGTAGGTAGGCATACACCAAATACCTAGTCTAGTTTTTATTATCAGACATATTGGTGCATAAAGGGGTTATAACAGGTCCCTACCATCACTTAATAATTCTAATTCATTCATCCTATAAAATAAATAAATAAAAATTCAATATATAATCAACATAAACATTCATATTGAAAAACTAGAATATGAAATGTTAATATTTTCAAAAGTCAATAAATAAAACAACATGGTCATAAGCCATATACATAAATAAAGCTTATGGTCTCATTAAATTACATCCCAAACAAAGCATAATATTTTTGAAAGGATTTTGAAATTGATGAAAAACTTTTAAAGGATCACTGAAACAATTCTTGAGGAAAATACACTTTTCATTTTAAAATCACTTATTTAAAATCTAAAAATTTCCAAAATATTAGGAAAATGTTTTTTAAAAAAGAACCATGGAAATTTGAAAAGGAATCTAAAAATAAAATAATACACATGATTAATGTAAAAAAATTATGGAGTAAATGTTAAACCAAATATTATGATTACACATTTGGTAAAAAGTACCATTTTCGAATAACGAAAAAAAAAGATTGATTTTAAACATTTTTGTAGAAAGTACAACGAGGTTAAAAATTAATTAAATAACTAATTTTAGAATTATAAAAGGATTATTTAAATTTTTTTAAATAAAATATTGTCATGGAATAAAAATATCCCCAACAAAATATAAAAACAAATTGATTTTTCCTTTCAAACATTCATTCAGGCTTTTGAGTGCTTAAAAAGAGAAAAATGAAACAAAAAATTGTAAAATATCTGGATAATCATAGTATAAGGAATTATATGGTGTTTAAAAAAGAAATATATTATAATTTCCTTCATGTTTAATTTAAACATAAATAATCTTTAATAAAAATGAGATTGAAGGATAAACCCTTACCTTGAGTATAACTTTCTTTATAAGTGATCTTAACCCGATATATAATAAATTTAAATTTATTATAATTCTATTTTATAACCATACTAACACTTATAATATCATATATAATCAACTTATACCATATTTTTACCTATTTATTAATAATTATTTATTAAAATCATCGTTTATGAGTGTTAACTGTTTCAGTTTTCATGTAAGTTTTGGTTCAATAGTTTTGGTCCTTACATATTAATCATGGTTCCATCATATCCAAAACCATAATCATTTCATAAGTATCATATTTAATCATTATATACACTTATATAACCATTCATATAATGTAGTTATGAAAAATTAATCACATCACTTCATGGAAATGCTAGTTTGTATGTACGCACAAGTGATGTTTCCACTTTTTGATGGATGAAAAAAATAAAGGTAAATAATAAAGAAATTTTATAGAATCACTCTGAGGGCCCAGATCTATGTGGATTGACCATTTTTGCATTTCTAAATATTGAGTTACTCAGAGGAGTCTTGGAGGATGTCTCAGGGAGTTTGGCTGCAAAGAGCTGGAAGCAAGGAAAAGATTTCATGTCATGAAGAGTTACATGATGTGAAAGTGGGTTTCACAATGTGTAATAGATTGGGGTTTGAAAAATAAAATAAAGTGAAGAGGTGATGTATTTTTTAGTGGAAACTAAAATTTGAGGATTGCAGGCCATGAAAAGGGATTACATGTAATCTAATTTCCCGATGTTATATGTTTTTAAACATTTCCATCCGCTCAAGTTTTCAAACCCTATGGATGAAATAGCTCTCTATTAACTCCAGGTGACCCGTCAATCCCCTATTAAATATATTTGGTATTACTTCATCAAGGATCAATTCCTAGATTCCATCTTTGATCTATGGATACCCATGTTTATCCAAGGTTTGTTATTCCTTCATTTTCTAGCGGTTTCTTCCAGTTTGATCTCATTTCCTATCGTACTTCTGATCATGCTATGGTGTTTTATTATCCATGGTTCTAATGGAGGGTCTCTTGGTTTTTGTGGTTGTGGTTGTGCCATGGAATCCTCATATGTATTAATTTTTTATAGGAGGAGTGAACGAATATCTGTTTCATGGTTCGTTCTCATTTTAAGAACAATGATGACCTTTTTGAGGTAAGGGATTCATTGATTCTTTATTTAGTTAGGTGAAATCATAGATTAATCATGATTTATCAACTTATATCTTAATAAAATTAACCTAATAATTATTTTAACTAGATTAATGAATTAGTACCAATCACAAAGTGATAATGCTGCTTTTTACCATGATAACAGTTTGCCTCTTGATTTTCTAGATAGTGGGATATATATGCCTTGATTGGATTAGCTTGTTGTTCTTATGTAAATTTGTAAAGAATTTAAAGCCTAAATTAATTGGTAATTAATTTAATAAAAGAATTAAAGAGGCATGTTTAATGATTCAGTTGTTGTTTTTGTAATTTGATTATAATCAAATTGATGCAAGTGTGCATGTTTAATTGAATTTGTTAATGAAATTGAAGCATTATATGCTTGTTGATAAAGGAATTAAAGGAATGTTAAATTAATTATTTAATTAATTTGTCATAGTTGTGATATAATGTTTATTAGGTTTCCTCTAGTTTGAACTTGCGATATTTAATTATTTAATTCAATATGGAATAAGAACAGGTTGTGTGAGAAAAGATCATGCCTTTGTAGGGCCTGAGTTGCCCATTTACTTGTAAAGTATATCTGCCTTATTCTTTAGAGACATGAGAGTTATTTGTGTGTATATTATGGATACCTTAAGTTAGGTCAAAGATCTTGGTTTCTTTGTTTTTTATCTACAACTTTTATTGTGATTTGGGGATGGCTGAGCCTGGAGGGCTCTTGTGGTATATGGGGCGGGGAGGCTCAGATGTGTTGTGGTCCTATGATGGTTGATCCTGGAGGGATTTTGTGGTATGAGGGGAAGGGATGCCCTATTTTTGTGGTAATATTTGGATCCTATAGTGATGAGATTCATCAGGATATGCATATGGGTGTCTGGGAGGAAACCAGTCCTGACAGAATGGGTTGAAACTAGGTTTACGAGTTGTTATGAAAGTTGCATGCTTATTTGTATCAGTTTCTTGGCCAACAGTTGTGCTATTGTTTATCTTCTTTCTTTTAACCACTACTTGAGGAAAATGGTCTTGGTTACTCTCCTTCCAAAATAGGTGAATACGTTTAGCATATGACACGTTCTTTCTGTGTTTATCTTCTCATAGTTGGATGAGTCTACGCTTCTACTATAGGTGGCAAGGACGCAACAGGTAGTTCATCTACTCACCATTTTTATCCCCTAATGTTTGGTAGCATCGAATTTTTTCCATGAATACCTACTAATATGGAAAGTAATGTTGTTAGTTAATGAATAAATTTTTAACCCATGGGGTTAGAGCTTGATGGGATGAAATGCTAAGGTTGGAATTATGGGAAGTAATGGACTCGGTTTTCTTATGCCTGGAGGGCATGTAACATTGTTATAATGTAATGTGGAAAATGTTTGTGGGTAATTAATGGTTAAATAATTAATTAATTTAAAGTGAAACTGATGAAAAATGGATAAAATAATTTAATGTATCACTTTAAATGGTTGTGTTCTTATAGGATATATGGTCTTAGTAGTGGCAGTCGAGACTTTGAGAGACATTAGCTGTAGTTGATTTTAAGACTAGGATATGTCCCCCAAGTGTGGTTGTAAGCTATGTTATGTCATCTAATTTTATGTTTCTATATTCTAGTCCACCATTTTGGTTAGGGAAACTAACACCCTATGGATTCTGATCCCTAGGTAGGTGTTTTCCCCAACATTCTAGTTAGAGGATGGATGGTTGACTACCCCATTTGACCCCTCTGTCTTCTCTTGGTAGCTACTTGTATTGGTATGCACGGTGGTTATTTTTCCTCATATATGTGTGTGGAGGGTTGTAATGGATTTTGGTTATTTCACACACATGTATTCTGGATATAGTTTCATATGGACAACTATAGGTATAACGTGTATAGGTTGTGATGGCTTGAGGATACTTACTCGGTGTATGGGTTGTGATGGATTGAGGTATAATACTTGACGTATGTTAAATGTTATGTGGGAAATGGTGGATCTTTAAAATTACCTGGTTACTTTTGGTTACATGGATATGGTGGAGTTATGCACGAGGTTCATGTTGTGGTGCTTCTCCCAAGTGTCTGTGGGGTAGCATTTTGGAGAGAGATGTTTAAGACATGAGGCATTGGGGCGAAGTGGAAAAACAGTGGGGAAATGGTAGTGGGGGACCCTTAATATTATTTATTATATTTCCTTTTATACGATACTTGGTGATAGTATCCATGGTTAGGATAGTAACTTAGTATACCTATTTAGGTGGTGAGTTAGTTTCACTCGTTTTTCACTGTACTTTAGCATGCTTTCTTTTCCTTTTTGCATGAGAGGCTCTAGGGAGGATCCTACTGAGTATACTATTATACTCACCCTACATATATATAAACTATTTTTCAAGTTAGTTAAAGCAGGTTTGAGATTAGGCTGGTTACTACTAGCTTAGGGGGTTTTGTCGGAGCTGGTTAGACTCCGTGGTCGCCGTCCTCTTAACTTTTTTTGGTACATTCTATTTTCCATTTTAGTTGTAGTAGTTCTTTCATAAAATTACATTTGTGTACATGGGTTTTCTTTTATATTGGAGTATAATCAATATATTGTTCTTGTATATCTTATATCTATCTTTTTTCATGTGTTCTCTTAGATCGTAATTCCTCCCATCTGTGTGTTTATTATACACTCCATGCTAGTCTCCAACCTGGGGCCTACTGGCGGTAAAACTCGGGGGGTCACTATCTCTCTTATCTCCTTTCTAGACCAGGATTGGTACACCTTGTGGGGAGGGGGTCATGATAGAGTGGTATTATAGGTATGGTTGAGAGATAGGGTGGCGTTTAGATTTGGTACATGTGAGGTTGCATGGGATAGTAGGTAAATGGTGTCATATAAATTTAGTGAGCATTGTAAACACATGAGACCAGCTGAGCTATGGGTATTTAGGCCCCCATTTGATCTGATTCATAAAGATTTAATCTTACAACATCTACTAAATGAAGTGATATTGGTTTTAGTGTAGAGACCTAGGAATGGATCATGCATCATTATTTTTTATGCATGTGTTTGAATGGGTAGACCTTGGGATAGGTTAACCTAAAATGAATAAAATAAAACAATTAATTAATGTTTAAGTCTTCCATATTCATGGTTTAGGATCTCAAATAGTTTTTTCTTTTATATGTATGGATCAAGGATGATGTCCTCATCAGGTTCATGTAGAAGATGTTCGGAAAGTTTCACTGGCATATCACTATAGAGTAGAGGTTGATGATGTTGACACTTGGAGGAGGACACTCTTAGAGTTTCAGTTCTAGAGTTTGCAAAAGTATGAGGTCTTCATTTCAGATATAGTCATAGAATACCGGTTGTAGAAGATTGAGATAACCTTCAGTTCAATCCATGCTTAGAAGGATAATTGGATATTGTTGGTTGTGACAATGTTGCATGGGAAGTAAGGAAGTGGTGGTTCTTATTTCCTAAAGATCGGGAGGAGTCGACAGTATCATGGGATCTATTCTGATCCCAGTTCAAAATTGAGTTTCTTTCTTTGACTGTGAAGGCGAACAGCTGTCAGGAGTTGCTTACCCTTCGACATAGGACCTCCAGTGTGTGGGAGTTCGGGATCTGTTTCAATACCCTTCTGGGATATTCTTTGGACCTATTTCTAGATTAGGAGGCTAGGGAGAGGCATTTTGAGGAATCTTTATGTTTAGAGATATGGTGTCAAGTCACACCATTTATTCTAAAGATATATCTTGAGGTGATAGTGAGAGTATAGTTCATCGAAAGAATGCTAGCCAGAACCGAGTCATCATGAGAAGGGATTCATTTGGATTCCAAATGAAGAAAATCTATGGTCTGAGTTCCCATTTATCGGTACAGAATAGGTTATGATTAGACAAGGGTAGGTCCTAGACCTTAATGTCTTGTTTCTTTGGTGTTGGAGGCCCTCCAGCCTATTCCAAGGGATCAAATGTGTTTTTTTGTTGTGGAGGCTGAGGTCATCAGTGGTGAGAGTGACCGACCTTTCTCAGTAGTCAGCATGTGCTAGTTATTCCACTTGAGGTTCATCAATTGTGGCAGTTCCAGCCAAGCTAGTATCAGCAGGTTTCCCTAGTTTGGGATTGGTATAGAGTAGTTGGGACAGGAAGAGGAATTCCTCGGGATGCTCCACTTCCTTATAAAGTAGAGTTCATTCATGGAGGTGGTCATCAGTAGAGTTATAGAGGTCATGGAGTAGGTCTTGATTAGCTTCATGCTTTAGAGTTTTCAGTGTCAGGAAGGTTAGACATCGTTTGAGGTACCCTTCGTTTGTTTTCTACTTGGGTTCATACCTTGTTTGATCCAGAAGCGATGCACTCCTTCATATCACTTTCCCTTTTCCATTCTTTGGGACTTTAGGTAGATAGATTTCTAGTTCTCATGGAGTTGACTACGCTAGTTAGAGGTCAAGCTGATTTGTTTTAAGTATATAGAAATTTGGATCTAGTGTTGGGGTAGCACCGCTCTTAGGGGTATTTATTATGTTTAAGAATAAAACCATATGAAATCATCCTCAGTATGGATTTGTAGTATTCAGTGTAGGTTTTTGTGAATTACTTCAGTAGGTAGTTTTTGTTCTTCAATACTGATGGAGAGCCAGTAGTGTTTTTTGGTGAGTGAGACCCTCAGATTGGTCAGAGGCATGTTTCATCCTTGTCATCCTTGATAATTGAGCTAATGATGAGTTTTTTATAGGTTCCTAAAGTGTTGTTTCATAGGATCATCAAATATTATCATGATATCTTTCCCAAAAAGGTTTTATCATTACCCCCTAGATGAGATATTGAGTTTGGGATCAAACTACTACCATGTGTGTCTCCTATCTCGATGTCTCCATATAGGATGGTGTCTTTTGAGTTGTGAGAGATGCATATATAGATTTATGGCCTATTATAGTGTGGTTTTGTTTGGCTAAGTATGTCACCAATTCTTTCGTAGGTAATTCTAATGGAAGTTTGTGGTTGTGTATCAATTATCATTACTTTAACCAAGTGATAGTGAAGAAATGCTATCCTATTCCATGTATTGATGATTTATTCGATCAGATGAAAGCTGAAAGTTGGTTCTCAAATATCTATTTGTGATCAGGATATCATCATATGCACGTGAAGGATGAGAATATTTTGAAGACTACTTTCCATTATTTTCATGTACATTATGAGTTTTTTGAAATGTCGTTCAGTATGATGAATTCTCCAGCTATGTTCATGGGGTTAATGAACATTATGTTCCATGAGTTCTTCAATACGTTTTTGGTTTCTTTCATCAATGAAATACTTATTTACTTCGTATCTATGGAAGAGAATTTAGAATATATGTGTGTTGTTTTGGGATTTATTCTACATGAAAATTTGTTTGGGAGGTTTCTGAATTGTGAGTTTTGGAATTGAGAATTCTATTTCTTGGGGAATGTTCCATCTCAATAGAGAGTAGTTGTGGATCCGTCGAAGTTAAAAGTAGTTGTGTCTTGGGGATCCCCCATGACAGTGGAAGAGGTGAGAAGTTTTCTTGGTCTTAAGAGCTATTATAAGCGGTTCATAGATGATTTCTCTCTAGTTTCAACTCCTCTGATTGAATTTACCAAAAAGGATCATGTTTTCTTGTGTACTGATCAGTGTTAGATAGATTTTGAGTATCTAAAGAAGAAGTTGCCCAGTGCTCCAGTTCTTTGCCTCCTAGTAGAAGGAGTTCATCTTGAAGTTTTATATGATGCTTCACATCTAGGGTTGGACTATGTTCTGATGTAGAAGAGATTGGTCATTTATTATGTGTCTCGATAGTTATGTCCCCATGTGAATAATTATTCCACCCACAATCTCGATTTGGTATTCATGGTGTTTTCCCTAAATTTGTGGAGACCTTATCTCATAGGTGAGTGTTTTGTCGTCTTCATCAATCATAAGATCCTGAGGTATGTTTTCTCCCAACATGACTTGAACTTACATAAATTTTAATGGATAGAGTTCTTATGGGATTATAACTCTGAGATTTCATATACACCAAGAAAGGTAAATGTTCTGGTCGATGTGCTGAGTAGGAAGTCATGTAGTGATGTGGTGTGTGAATCAGGTGATTCCTAAATTGTGATATAAGAACTTTTGACATTACATATAGATATGGGAGAATATGGGGGCATAGGTTGTCTTTTTTAGATGATGTTTTAGTCATCTCTAGTGCAGTATGCGGAGGAATATCAATTGGGGGATCTTGAGGTGGAGGTCTGGAGAGACTGAGTTGTTTGTGGTAAGGCCCCTGATGGTTGGTCTAAGAATGAACAACATTGAGTGTTATTTCAAGGAAGGATTTCCATTCCTTTGGAGATGTATGAGATGGTTCTTAGAGAGTTCCATAGTTCACCTTTATAGGTACATCCTAGCATGAAAAATATGTACCGAGATTTGAGAGGTTAGTTTTGGTGTCTTGGGATGAAGCATGAAGTTTCAGGGATTATGTCTCGATGTTTGGTCTCCCAGAAGGTGAAGGTTGAGATTCATGTTCCTGGTAGTTTTCTCCAGCCATTAGATGTTCCATAGTGTAAGTGGAAGGACATCTCAATGGACTTTTTTATCGGTTTACCTTAAGATCATGGAGGCTATGATTCTATATGGGTGGTAGTAGCTCACTTGAAAGTTTCATCCCACTTTATAGTGATCATGGACTTGATCTCGGTGGTTGTTTTATCAAGGTAGTATCTGGAGGATGTGGTGAGACTCCACAGAGTCCCAAGGATGATCATTTCTGATCGAGATCCTCGTTATACCTATTGGGTTTGGAGAGGTCTCTAGTGTGATTTTGGTTCTCAACTATGGGTTTCCCCTTCTTTTCATCCACATATGGGTGGTCAGATAGAGAGGACCATCCATACTCCTGAAGTCATCTTGTGCTCTTGTGTCCAAGATTTTGGAGGTTTGTGGATGAGGAACCTACCCTTGATAGATTTTTCTTACAATAATAGTTTTCATTGCACCATCAGTATGGAGTCGTTTAAATCATTGTATGGTCGACCTTGTCATTCTTTGTTTTGTTGGACTATAATAGGAGAGTCAACAATTCTTGGACTGAAACTGGTATAGAATACAACAGATATGGTTCAGGTGATTCAAGAGAGGATGAAAGTAGCATAGGATTGTCATAAATCATATGTTGGTAATAGGAGGAGGCCTTTTGAGTTCTACATTGGGTATCATGTGTTCCTAAAGGTGACTCCCCATCATGGGAAGTGAAGGATTGGTCATGGGAGTAAGATTTTTCTCTAGTGTTTTGTGTCTTTCTAGGTGTTTTCTCATGTCGGAATTGTGGAATATAGGGTAACACTTCCCCCACAGATGAGTCAGATACATGATGTTTTTTCACTTGTCATAGATCTATTTTTATCTTTATGATAACTCTCGCATCATCGATTGTGGTGAGATCGGTGTTGACAATAATGAGACCTTTGAGGATCGGCATGTATAGATCTAGGATCACCAGGAGAATGTGTTGTGTCGCTATTCTATCCCCTTCGTTCTTGTATTTTGGAAACATGGTGGAATGGAGGAGAGTACCTGGGAATGTGAGTTGTAGATATGTTATTAGTACCCTAATCTATATAGTGTTTAGATCTTCTCTTGTAACACTGTTCATTTTTGTGGTTATAGACCATTTTTGGTTTGTTATATGGATTTCTATTATTTCTTGTCATGTCCTACTCTCTTTTGAGAGGTATCTCCCCTGTGAGAGTGTTTAGGAGGTGGTTGTAGTTGTTTCCTAGTTTTTCATTGTTCCCCTAGTGTTGTTGTTGAGATCCTATAGTGATGAGAGCTGTGAGAGGTATCTTATGGGGTGGCTATTCGGATGACCCCTTTCTATTCCTCTCTGTGTTGGTTTTTGATTCTTTATGATGATAATGTTTTGATAGTTATCTAATATAAAGGCATGAATCCACGTCGTTCAATCCTTTTTTTATTTTTGAAGACTGATATGCTCATAGAAGGATCAGAGGAAGTCTAGTGGAGTTCGTCTGTAAGGAGAAGGAATCAAGGGAAGGATTTCATGTCATAAAGAGTTATACGATTTGAAAGTGGGTTTTACATTGCGTAATATATCGGGGTCTCAAAACTAAAATAATGTGAAGTGGTGATGTTTTTTCCCATGAAAATAGAAATATGAGGATTAAATAATGAGAAAAGGGATTACACATCATGTAATTCCCTGATGTTATATGTTTTAAAACATTTCTAACCACTTTGGTTGTTAAACCCTTTGGTTTCAGTGGATCTCTCTTAAATCCAGGCGACCTGGAGACACCCTCTTTAGTGTTTTTGGGATTCCTTTATCAAGGATCGATTCCTAGATTCCCTCTTCGATCCTAGGGGACCCAGGTTGATCCAAGGTGTGTTCTTCCTTCATTTTCAAGAAGTTTCTCCTAGTTTTATCTCGTTTCCTATTGTATATTCTCATTGTTCTATGGATTTTTCTTACCTAGAGTTCTAATGGAATTTCTCTTGGTTGTTTTTGGTGCGATTGTGTCATGGTGTCCTCGGATGGATATAGTTCTTGTGTGAGGAGTGATCGAAGATCCGTTACATGGTTTGTTCTCATGTGAATAATGTTGAAAACCTTTTTGAGGTAGGGGAATCATTCCTTATCTATTTAATAATGTGAAATCATAGAGTTACCATTATTTATCCCCTTGGATCATAATGAAACTAACCTAATTATTATTTTAACTAGATTAAAGAATTAGTATTTATTGAATAGTGATGTTTCTTCATTGTACCATGATAATGATTTGCCTCTTGATTTTCTAGATGGTGTGATATTTGTGCCTTAGTTGGATTATCATGTTGTTCTTGATGGAAATTGGTAAAGAACGTAAATCTGTAATTAATTTGTAATTGATTGGATAAAAGAATTAAAGAGTCATGTTTGATGAATCTAGTTGGTTGTTGTTTTAATTTTATGATAATAAAATTGATGCAAGTGTGAATGTTTAATTGAATTTTTTAATGAAACATAAGATTTATGATGATTTTTGATAAAGGAACTAAAGGCATGATAAATTAATTTTTTAATTAATTTTTGATAGCTGTGATAGCTTGTTGCTTAAGTTACCCATAGTTGGAACCTATGATAATGAGTTGGTTAATTCATGATGTAATAATAATCGGTTGTGTGATAAAATATAATGCCTTTTTAGGACCTAAGTTTCCCATTTTCTTGTAAAGGACATGTGCCTTGTGCTTTAGAGCTATGATATATCATTGTGTATGATGGTTGGATGCCTTTATTAAAGTCTAAGAGCCCGGTTGCTTTGTTTTTTTTTTCTATTTCTTGTGTTGTGATCCTGGGATGGCTGGTCCTGGAGGGCTGTTATGGTATGTTGGGTGGGGAGGCCCGGATGTGTTGTGAGTCAGGGATGGCTGATCCTAGAGGGCTGTTGTGGTATGAGGGGTGGGGATGCCTGTTTTTTGAGGCATTAGTTGATTCTTGTAGTGGAGAGAGGCATTGGGATATGCATATGGGTGTCTATGAGGACACTGTAGATGATGGGATGGATTGAA